>OY282640.1:97066611-98490411 GCA_958299015.1 Tetanocera ferruginea | reverse complement strand
GGTTCGCTGCTCTCCTTCCTGATATTACTTCGTTAATTATACTATGGTTGACATCATGATATTAACAGAAAAAGATTTAACAGAGGCTCATGTTATCTCTTATTATAATATATTCTCTTTGCTTTTGTTGTATATAAATCTGTTAGTAACAGAGATGTTTAAAGTTTTCTCTGTTAAAACTCGCACTGTTGCTAACATAGCTCTGTTAAGTTTTATTTTCGCCGGATGCTTCATTTCGCCGTATGCTAATTTCACACCAGTTCCTCAGTGTATATATCCCTCTTTAGTTGGAACTATTATTATATTTTGTTTTTACTATTCACTATTTTTACAAAATCCAAAACTTTGAAAAAATGTTAAAAAAATCACTTTTACTTACAGTCATTTTGTAAAAAAGTTTAAAATTACGATAGTTCAGACCATAGGCCGTTCGTACTCATTAAGAATATTTTTTTCTTTCCTTTCTCAGAGCACTAGAAGGGTTAGAATCATGTCAAGAAGGACGCATCCTTATTTTTCACGCTTTCACTTTACCAGTCTCTAATTTATTCAATTATCAAATTTTTTTTTAATATTTTTTTTGTGTTGTTAAAATATCAATAAATTTTTTATAAAAAAATGGCTGTTAAAAATATTCTTTGTTTGTTTTTTATTGAATTTTAAAAACACCTAAAATTTGTACGCCTAGACTAGAATACTGCCTTAATAGATATTATAAATATCGCCCAATTGCTCGAAATAACGCCATAACTCAAAAAACGCGATTGAGTTAATAATGCAGAATTATTTGCTATATTACGCTTGTATTGTATAAAATGTTCAAGTTATTTAGCCTTATTATGGTTCACAACACAACAGTCATTTCTGTCTTCAATGTGTAAATTACTATTATGCTAGACAACAATACAACTAAATACATTCCACTGTTGTCCGTCAATGATAATGTGTCTTCAATACACTTATTATGATACACAACAGTTGTGTTGGATTGTCTTGGTATCTGTCAAAAGCTTAAGATAGCTTATTTGGTGTTATGTTGAAATAGCAACATGGATCCATCGAAGTCTTAACGAAATCTAGCGCTTCTCTTAATAAACCTGAAACTTTGGACTTAGCCCATCCAGCCCAAAAATCATTGCCGTGCACTTTTGATAGCTAATAGCCATCGACAAAGAAGCATAGCGCAGCGATAAGGTGTTGTTGGGATTGCAGTTTATTTTGTTTTTTTCTCGAGCTTGCCTTGAATCACATTCTACAGCAAATTTAACAAATCTGTACTTGGAAGAACAGATGGACTAAAGCTGGAAGTTCATTCGATGCATTTGCGTTTTTCATCCGTTTACTCGATGGCGTTATAAAATAGAAGTATGTGAAAGCTTATGGGAGCGAGTTCAATGGTGGTGAACGTTACGCTGGCAAAACGCTAGTTACGCAAGAAAGTTGAAAATATTTTAACTTTTCTTGCTTAAATGGCGTTTTTTGACAGCTCGTTACTTATAACGAAAAGCGAGTAGAAAGTAAAGGAACGAGTCAGAAACAATTACTTTCAGGGATGGCTCTTGAAAATCTAAACATTTTAAATGTCTTAGATTTTTTGTCGATAATTTGTTAACAGGACGTGTTTAATACGTAGAATTTAAGTTTTTATGATTATAAATGACGACATTCATTTTTTTTTGTGTAAAAACTATACAAATTATTTAGATATATGATGCTAAGAACATACAAACTGTTTTATAATGTTGCAGCCCTTGCTTGCTCTGAACGTAAAACGCAGTGATTGAACTCTACCATCATTTTCTTGCGTAAATTGCTCTAGCGAGTTAACGGATGAAAAACGCAAATGCATCGAATGAACTTCCAGCTTAACAAGAGCCAATTCAATAGTATTTCCAAGTTATGTTCTTCAATGGATTGGAGTGGTCCCGAAGCCGTCTCTTACCTCTATCGATTGTCCCATCGTGTTCACCATCACCTCATAATAAATATGAGAAAAATGTCAAACGCGTTCTAACTTTTTTTTTTCAACTTTTTTCAAATTAAAACGAAAATTGTTTGTTGATTTTAAATTTTTTTGACAGTGAACAGTCAAAGTAACAAATTCTACATACGTTCCACAATCAAGAAGAACAACAATGTATTGTTGTGAATCATAATAGCTCGAAACTGTTGTGACTTCTTGACTGTTGTGTCTACTCTATAGAAGACACATCAGTTTATTGCTGTGAACCGTAATAGGGTATATGTCTTCTGTTTTCTATGCAAGGTGCGAGTAAATTGAAAACTTTAAAGGTGTTTTCTACAAAATTAGTTTTTTGAATTTTGACGTTATTCGAGTAAATGAGCGAATGTAAAGCTTTCCGTCGTGTCATGCCTTGTAGTGCAATTTTTCGTAATACATTTTTATACCCCACGCATACTGCATAAGTGGTATATTAATTTTGCCACGACGCACAGTGGGGAAGTTTATATAGAGAGACAGAAAAAATTCAATAACTTTAAGCCCCTTAAAAGTATTTGAACGAAATTTTGTATACACGCTCACGCTCTATCATTAAATAATGATACTTGTAATTCAAAATTAATAACCTTCGAATGAGTAATTCAGCTTGTCAAATTGTGTATAGTGAAAACGTAATTGGGAACATAATTGAGCTGTGAATTACGAATGAGTGCCGAATTACGTGCAATGAGAACATGCTATTATTGGAATTCCCCGATCATTTTCGAGAAAGCAATACATATTTTACTTTTGACGTAGAATTACGTCTTACAGAGCGGTTTGTATGGGGTTGTTTTAACAGGTTTTTTCAAGGCCATGCAACTTTTTTGACGAATACTTTAGAGTATACCTACAGCCTTAAATATAAATCGTTCAAAGATTATATATATAAACTAAAATATGAAATGTATCCTCTGCTGAATAAATATCTAATTTTGGAGTGTGTCACTCTTATATTAAAGTCACAAAATAGTAAAATATAAGAAGAAAAATGCATGTGTTTATATAAGAACATCAATCATCAGCTGCTTATGCTGTGCCTCCTGCTTTCTTTGTTTTTGCTTGTATTGTTTTTGTTTTATACGAACTGATTCGCAGACTTCTTCCTTGGGTTCTTGTATGTACTTCTTCTTCATTGGGTTCTTGTATGTACTTCTTAAAACTGAGTGTTCTTGTGTGTGTACTGAGGGTTCTTGTCTGTACTACATTCACAACCTCTTTTGAACACAGTCAATGAACTCACACAGTCAAACTTAACAAAATGGGTCTGTGATCCGGTTAGATTTAACTCTTATGAAAAAACGAGTTGGATCATATTTCGTTTTATGATTTTACCCAATAGATGGCGTAAAATTTTAATTTTTGTTTTTAATGCAAATTAATTTGGATGCCACATCCCACTAGCACTAGCGAGTGTAGCACGCAAACTAAATATACATCGGACAGAGACGAAAGTGTAGCTCGCAAAGTAAACATCGGACAGTGACGAAATTGGCACCAATGGAAAGGACATGTGCTCAGCGTGATATATAGTCACCATACGAGTTTATTAAAAATCGGTGTCTTAATTTTATTTTGAAACTAGTAGTTAAACTGGCGGAGACGAAAGTGGCACCAATGGAAGGTGCATTTGCTTCGCCTTCTCTTCAACTAAGTCAATGAACTCACCCTGTCAAACTTAACGAAATGATCAAAAAAATTTGACATTTTGCTTGTTTCTATTTGCTTGCTCATTTTATCATGCTTGCTTTAAACGTTTTCTTTGTTTTGAACTCGATAAGAAGTTGCCGAAATTTAAACAGCTTAATTACCACAATCAAAAACTTCTTCCAAGATCGTGTTATTAAATGTTTTCCTAGCCTGCGAGATTATATGTCAAAAAAATTAAAATAATAAGGTATACAGTTGAACCTGTTTTTGTGCGGTAGTTTAGTATTTCTTTTATTTATTTATTTATTTAAGATTAAATTAGTTCTTTAAGATAGGGGGATACGATATCGAAAGAAAAAATATCGATATCTACATTTTTGGTATCGAGAGAAAAGTATCGATATCTACAATATATTGAAAGAAAAGTATCGATGTCATGAATATCGAATACTTTTGGTAGAATGAAGAAGATAGTCTCGAGGTTAATCATCAGAGTTGTGACATATTACTTTGGAAAATAATGTGTTACTTATTACATATTACCGATTACTAAAAGTAATAATATTAAATAACACATTACTTCACAACAAAAGTAATAAGTTACATATTACTTTTATGCTACTTTTTTTGCTAAAAGTCAACAAAAAGAAATACATAGGAAAAATATGTGTGTGGCCGCCATGCACGGTATACATGAAACTTTAACCCAAAAAGTAGAGAGTTTTTAGTTTAGTCTTACTAAAAAAGGCTGATTTCATATAAAGCCATGAGAAGATAAAGTTTATTTAAAAGAGCGAAAGTGCTGATCCTCAATTTCATGCGACATCAAAGAAAGCAAATAGTAGGAGTAAGACCATTTCAACGTTTCAAGATATGTTTTGACCGGCTACGTAACATGTGGCCGAGCGTTGTCATGTTGCAAAATTACCTTGTTGTGCCTTTAATCGCACTCTGGACGTGTTTGCTTCTATGCTCGGTTCAAACGGATCAGTTGAGTTCGGTAGAGGTGCCCTGTGATAGTTTCACCTAGTTGTAGCAGCCTATATTACACCAAGGCCCCACCAAATACAGAGACCAAACAAAGAGAAGGATCTTGTCACTGTGTATTGGCTTTGGCATCGATTTTTGCGAATGGCCGGGCGGCCCAGCCCATATGGTTTTTAGCGCCAAGGGTTATCGTAATGAACTCATTTCTCATCATCATCAATATAAATTGAGTTCTTCATGTAAAAAAATGTACTTACAAATGAAATCCATTAAATTTTCAATGACTACCTGTGAATGATGACCCGCCTGTAACCACCTGATCCATATTTGTCCAAATGCTCCATAGAATCCATAAAAGTACAAATGACCCGCCTGTGACCTCTCACAATGAAATGGGGAGATAGATAAGTAGGAGAGAAAGTGAAATCAAGAGAAACAAGTGTAGAATGTTGTATGTGTGGCGGAGCGCTATATCAACATGCGAATTTGAATCTGAGGCAAGTGTTATGCCTTTACCTCAGTCAATTCGAGTTATCAAGCAATCTCATTCCACAAACATCTCTACCACCAACTACAACTTCCAAGGTCGTATATATTGATGAATTTTGAATTTCACTTGATTTGGAATGAGGAAAGAGTTAAAGAAAGATAAAAGCGTAGGACCATGGCTAGACCGGGATTCGAACCCGGAACCTCTGGGTTGGCAGTCAAGCACGCTAACCACTCGACCCTAAAATCGCCAATGACCCGCCTGTGACCTCAGATAATCTTATTGCCTCCGATTGTCCATTGAATCATACAGGTTGAAAATTCCAGCATAACGTGTCACGGTTGGAAATTGAAGCATAACGTATCTAGTTGAAAATTCCACCTTCAAAAAGTACGGTCTTAAACTTTGTTGATTAATTCGTCTGTTAGTTCAGACTCAAACCATTGTTTGTTAATTTTTTTTCCTTTGAATTTATAGGGTGTTTCGAACATTCAATTCCAATAAAATTCACCTTATTCACATAAATTGACCTTAATTCACTTTATTCGCCGCGGTTTCATTCGTTTCATCGGTTTTACTACCTTTATCGTTCGCCATATATTGTATACGCGGCTAAAGAAGTTTCACTTAAAAAAAAAGAATTTTACAAAACATGTTGTACTTGACTGTGTTGGTCTTCATAAGAAAAGTGTTTGATTACCCGGTGAAAGTGAGATCCATACACAAACGAAACAGAATAGCATTTGAATATCAGGTGTTCATTTATTGCAGAAGTTAAATTTAAGATTTCTTTCTGTTTCCAAGTGCTGTTTTCGATCAATTTTCGATAAACATTAGAGATGAAACCGATTTCTATGTAATTCGGATTGTAATTCAAAATTAATTACTTTAGAATTCAGCTTGTTAAATTGTGTGTGGTGAATACGTAATTCAGAACGTAATTGATAAAATAAAATACAATACAATACAATATGGGGCCTCGGTAGTCGAGTGGTTAGCGTTCTTAACTCCCAACCCAAAGGTTCCGGGTTCGAATCCCAGTGTAGCCATGGTCCTACGCTATTACCTTTCTTTAACTCTCTGTTACCTTTTCTCATTTCGGATCAACTGAAATTAAAAATTCATCAATATATACAACTTTGGAAGTTGTAGTTGGTGGTAGAGATGTTTGTGGAATGAGATTTGCCTAATAACTCGAATTGACTGATGTAAAGGCATAACATTTGCCTCAGATTCAAATTCGCATGTTGATATAGCGCTCCGCCACACATACAACACCTCACTTGTTTCTCTTGATATCTCTTTCTCTCCTACTTATCTTTCACCCCATTTCCGAACCAAGGCAGACTTGACTGAATAGGTTTGACACCTGAAATCCTTGGTTCAAATCTAAAAAAAAAACCTGTAAGGTCTGGGTAAATTCACTTTTTGCAAACGTATGACCGTCCGTCCGTCTGTGTGTTGTCCTTAAATACAGAAAAAGAAGGAGTTGAAATAATTGGATGAAACTCGGTACACATGTTCAAATTAGGGATGTCAATTTTCGGGGTTTTGGCAATCCCGGGATTTTCGGGATTTGATTTCAGATAGTATTTATTTCGTAATTTTTTTTTTTGCCAAAAAGTGCAACACATCTGTAATTATCCTGTTATATGTATTATTCTATATCAAATTGATGTAACAATCAAGTAGGATTTGTTGTACTTAATTCTTGTATGTTTTTAATTAACAAACAAATTAGTCATTTCAATGGCGCTATGCATTAAGGCCATGTGCATTATTGCCATAATTGTCAATAATGCACATTAGTTTGGGAATTAACGCCATGTGAATTAGTGCCATAAAATTCTTTATGACAATAATTCACATAAGTTAGAGAATTAACGCCATGTGAAATAGTGCCATAAAATTTTCTATGTATGACCGTCAAATTAGGTAGAGAATTAACGCCATGTGAATTATTGTCATAAAGATGTTGTGGCAATAATTCACATATAAAGTGCATTAATGCCATACATTAACAGAAATAATTCTTATGGCATTAATGCACATAGCTGTGTGTATTACTGCCATTACACTTAGAAAAAATAATATCATGCAGTATCAGGGCTGTGCATTTACGTCACGCGACTTCTTTTGACATGTGGCAATAATGCACATTAGGTAGTGAATTAACGCCATGTGCATTATTGCCATAAAATTCTTAATGGCAGTAATTCGCATTAGGTAGAGAATTAACGCCATGTGAATTATTGCCATAAAATTCTTTATGGCAGCAATTCACATTAGGTAGAGAATTAACGCCATGTGAACTATTGTCATAAAATTCTTTATGGCAATAGATTACATTAGGTAGAGAATTAACCCAATGTGAATTGTTGCCATAAAATTATTTATGGCAGTAATTCGCATTAGGTAGAGAATTGATGCTATGTGAATTATTGCCATAAAATTCTTTATGGCAGTAATACGCATTAGGTAGAGAATTAACGCCATGTGAATTATTGTCATAAAATTCTTTATGGCAGTAATTCACATTAGGCAGAGAATTAACGCCATGTGAACTATTGTCATAAAATTCTTTATGGCAATAGATTACATTAGGTAGAGAATTAACGCCATGTGAATTATTGCCATAAAATTCTTTATGGCAGAAATTCACAACAGGTAGAGAATTAATGCCATGTGAATTATTGCCACAACATTCTTTATGGCAATAATTCACACGACAGAAGGAATTAACGCCATGTGAATTATTGCCATATAATTCTTTATGGCAATAATTCACACATAAGGTGCATTACTGCCATAAATTGGCAGAAAAATTCTCATGGCATTAATGCACATAACTGTGTGTATAACTGCCATAACACTTGGCAAAAATAATGTCATGAAGTATCAGTGCTGTCGTCACAGGTTTTGTTATGACATTTGGCAATAATGCACATTAGGTAGAGAATTAACGGGCAAGTGCAAGTGGAGTAATCGATGCACATACATATAGAAAAAAAAAACAAAAAGCCAACAAACATGAGCACCTCCGTCAAATATATTACTGGACCAGATTACTGCAATGAGTAAACCTAGAGGAAAAAACCGTTTTTCCGGTTCACCGAAAAGATTTTGGCCTGGGTTAATGTTAAAGAGGACAAACCACATTAAAATCAGAATGACCGTTTTTACATTGATCAAGGCTTGAAAGCAAGTTTTTTACTTTTTATATTGACTTTACGAAACCTTTTACATTGTTCAAGAATTGAATTTAAATTTATTTCTTCCTTGTTTGCTTTCTATGAAATAGAAACAGTATATAAATAAAATTAAAAATGTTTGTAGCTTAAAAACAACAAATATTGAATTATAGCTGCAGCTCAACAAAATTAAGCTGATATGCAAAAAATAATATGAAGCTCTCTGCCAAAAATGCGAAAAGAATAAAAGGAATGAAAAAAGACGGTGCAGCGCAAGTGTACTCCTATCCTTACGTCACTTCCGATGTGCGGTGAATTAGCAACAAACGCGCAGACTTGCTATCAGGTCTAGCCCAGAGGTGCACACAAGAGCTTCGGGGAGCCATTCGGCTTTCACAGACAAGTCGTGTGTTCGAAGCTACCGAACTTTTGCGACGCTTGCATTGAATCAGTTTGCGTTTGATCTTCACGCAGTAAGCATCTTATGCGCAAAATTGATATGTTAAATTTTTGTATAATACACACACGCTAAGACAAAAATGGTGCGCTTGTGTTGGAAGCTCTGCCAACGTTGTGCATGACTGGTCTAGACCAATGTAAAAGAGGTCGATGTAAGAAGATCGATGCAAACATCCCTGAACAAAAAGCAGCCCTGGATATTAGCATTTCTCAACGCGACCTGCAACGCTGCTTAAAGAGTCATACAGGCTTCAAATCTGCGTTCTTGTGTGCCACATGGTGGCCATTTCCACACAGGTTCGATAGTTAAGAAGCTAGTTCGGCAGTTTGGCACACTAGTTGGCTTGTTGACAAACATTTTTGATTTTCTCTATCCAACAAAGCAAAACAAAAAATTCTCTATAGTCAATATGTTAACAGCGTTGTATTGAAACATTAGACTAGTACTATATGGAGTATATTTTGATGATTTAAGGACGATGTGAGAAATATTTGGTACTTTTTCTATTCTATTTGGTAGTTCTCTATGTAAGTTGCATACAGTATATGTGGTAACTTCGGTTGGATTCAGTAAATAAGGTATTTCGAGAAAATTATGCTGGAGTCGATTACTTGGGAAGCATTTTTGCTTCATTTTTCCCACGCAAAAATAATTTTATTTTGAAGCAATAAATAATTTTTTAAGAGTACATTTCTATTGTTCTCAAATGTAACCGTGTGTGCGCCAAACTGATTCCGGTATTGAACGCTCGCTGTCTCGAACACATACAAGCCGCAATATTGTTTGCCACACGAGTTCACAGATGTGAAAGCCACATTAGGCTCTTTACGAGCTGGTACGTTGAGTGGATGCCATTTTCGAGCGGCCTGGTTCGCCCCGCCATGTTGTTCGACAAACCACTTCGCTGATGTGTAAGCCCTTTTAAAGCCACGTCAAATTATTGGTCAAACAGTTTGAGCTATGTCATGATACAATAATGAAAGTTGTAGGTCTGTTCGAGTTTTTTTTTCTTGTAAAATAATGAAAAAGTCAAAAGTAATTTAACTGGAAGAGAATTAACTCCAACACTAAAGAGAAAAGGAACGATTTTCTGTTAAAAAATCTGCCTAGTTCACAACTACTGTGCTGTCCCTTACACCTACCGTTTGACAATTTTCATCTTTTTACCTCACAAAATTCTACTAGTAAAAACTTTAAAAAACTTGAACGCAGAGAAAATCGGATTTCCCCTCTTTTACACAATCCTCTCAGTAAATGAATGCTTTTCAGGTAAACACTTTCAAGTAAAAGTTTTTGAAATATTTCGTTTGCATTCGACTTCGCGAACAGACCTAGTGTGAATAGAACTGAATCAGCTGTTTGAGTGTCGGTTCACACACATGACTTGCCTCACTTTGAGTCTGATAAACTTGAACCAAAAATTCTTGACTTTCAAAGTAATATCAACGCTAAAATTTGCGTTATATCCCAACTAGGCATATTTATTTATTATTTAAATTGATATCACATATAAACCAAACTCAACAGCTTTTCAACTCAATAAATACCTAATGTGCAACTCTACCTATAATCCTGTGACGCATTTGTACAGCCCTGCTACTGCATGATATAATTTTTGCCAAGTGTTATGGTAGTAATACACACAGTTATGTGCATTAATGCCATAAAAATATTTTCTGCCAATTTATGGCAGTAATGCACTTTATGTAAGAATTATTGCCATAAAGAATTATATGGCAATAATTCACATAGCGTTAATTCTCTACCTAATGTGAATTACTGCCATAAACAATTTTATGCCAATAATTCACATGGCGTTAATTCTTTACCTAATGTGAATTACTGCCATAAAGAATTTTATGGCAAAAATGCACATGTCGTTAATTCTCTACCTAGTGTGAATTACTGCCATAAAGAACTTTATGGCAATAATTCACATGGCGTTAATTCTCTACCAAATGTGAATTATTACCATAAAGAATTTTATGGCAATAATGCACATGGCGTTAATTCTCTAACGTGTGGAGAATTAATGCCATGTGCATTATTGCCATAAGCAAGTGTGCCTTAATGCCATAGTGTAAAATTAAAAAATTCTTGGAATGTGACTTATTGCCATAAAAATGTGCATTATTGCCATAAAGAACACGTTTATATCTGCGTTATATTTGGAATTGGTTTGGTGTTTAAGAGTTTACTCTCTTTTCCACGTAGGATCTTGGGTTGGATAGTTTCCGCAAAATTACTAATATTCATATTATTTATAGTTACTTTGGTCTCTTTGTTTTAGAGTTTTATGTAAAGTTTACTACTTATTTGATGTTGTTTACTTTTTCAAATTCATAAATTCTTAATAAATTCGTGTTTCTGTATAAAATTTTTAAGTTCCACTGAAAAGCCAATTAATGTGCTTAGTGGAAATTCATACTTCGCCAACTGGTTGTGTGTTTTAGTACGTAGGTGCATTCTATCTTTCCGGTTAATCCGGACTGTTGTAGAATGTAAGTCGTGCATGCGTATAGTACGTGGAAAAGAGAGTAAACTCTTAAACACCAAACCAATTCCAAATATAACGCATATATATACGTGTAAATATGTACAAACATATCTGTGTATATATATACTAGAGTGGGTCGCCCTCCATACAAAAAAAAAAAGTTTGAAAAAACCACCCCCTATTTTAAAGTTGACCTCGAGAAAATTCCGAATACAAAAAATTTTTTTTTTTGGACCACCGGAAAAACAGCCAAAATGGTCTTTTTTGCATAACTTAAGCCTTACATGTCAGATCTTAAAAAATTATATGTCGTTGAAAAGGGCTTTACGAGCACTACAATGTCTTTTTAGAACATTTTTATTTTTAAGGTCATATTCAACTAGTAAGCCCCATTAGCCCGATTTATCCCCCTAAAATTTCTTTTTTTTTCCCATTTAATTAAACTCCTTCAAATTTGTTTAATTTGTGTTGAAAAAATTATTTATTAAGTTTAAAAACAAAGAAGTTATAATAGTTCAAATATTTGATAAAATCCTTTTTTTTATAAAAAATTTACTTTTAGTTTAGTCAACGAACAAGCACATAATATAAACAAAATTGTAAAAGAAACTTAATAAATAATTTTTTGAACACAAATTACACAAATTTGAAAAAATTTAATCTTATGAGAAAAAAAAAAAAAAATTTAAGGGGGGTAAATCGGGCTAATGGGGCTTACTAGTTGAATATGACCTAAAAAATAAAAATGTTCTAAGAAGACATTGTAGTGCCCGTAAAGTTCTTTTCAACGACACATAATTTTTTAAAATCTGACATGTAATGCTTAAGTTATGCAAAAAAGACCATTTTGGCTGTTTTTCCGGTGGTCCAAAAATAATTTTTTTTTTGTTTTCGGAATCCTCTCGAGGTCAACTTTAAAATAGGGGGTGGTTTTTTCAAACTTTTTTTTTCGACCCACTCTAATATATACGGGTCACTACGTAATTTTGGAACACCGTGCTAATGTTATTAGTTGGATATGTATTTGGGCCAACGCAGGCATAAACTTGCATGTAAAAGAGATAAACTCTTGCGCACCAAACTAAGTCACTAATAAGTCAACTGAATAAGAAAAATTTTAAAATTTTTTGATTAAAAACAAACAAGTTAAAGCATACGTATCGTATTCGATGGTGTTTACTTCATCAAACGCAATATTATAAAGGAAAAACAACTGAAACGGTCTCGAATACTTTATATGTGAATTATTGCCATAACCTCTTTATGGCAATAATTCACTTGGCATTTATACCTTCTGTCGTGTGAATTATTGCCATAAAGAATTTTATGGCAGTTAGTCTTTAAAAAGACTAATAAGAATTTTATGCAAGTTGTCTTGTGCATTATTGCCATAAAGAAATTTATGGCAATAATGCACATTTTTATGGCAATAAGTCACATTCCAAGAATTTTTTAATGTTACACTATAGCATTAAGGCACACTTGCTTATGGCAATAATGCACATGGCATTAATTCTCCACACCCCTTGTAATCAGTTAAAGCAAACAAACAATTATGAAATTTGACAAACATATTGGCAGTAATTTATATTATAATTATAATTGTATCATTATAAAAGCTTTTTAAATCACTTGAGACCAATATTATGTATTATTCTATAAAACAGTTTATTTTGTTAAAACAAAAGTCAATACTTTTAAGTAAAAAATAAATACATCACCCATTTTCAGCTAATAAAAATAATGAAATCTTTTGATCAAAATGCGATTTTTAAGAAATCTATATAAATAAAAATCAAATGTCGTTCGTTGGTAATTGCATCAGTTGAGAACGGCTGGACCGATTTGGAAAATTTTTTTTTAAATGTTCGTCGTAGTCCAACTTAGGTTTTTACGGAAAGAAAAATTGACCACGCCCACTTTTACGCCCCTTTTTTCGATTTATCTAAAATCGGAAAACGGCTGCACTGATTTGGCTAATTCTTTTTTAAATGTTCGCAGTAATCCAATTTAAGTTTTTACGGAAAGAAAAATTGACTTCGCCCACTTTTACGCCCACTTTTTTGATTTATCTAAGATCGGAAAACGCTTACACTGATTTGGCTAATTCTTTTTAAATTTTCGTAGGAATCCAATTTAAGTTTTTACTGAAAGAAAAATTGACCACGCCCACTTTTGCGCTCACTGTTTTGATATATGGGCATTTCCATAATGTCGAACGCGACATTTGTACGCATTCAAAGTGAAAAAAAACATATGCGAAAACATGTTTTTATTTTGACAAAAGGCGAAAATTATAGCTCTTGATTAGCACTGTAATTGGTGCTAAGGTTGATTTTTGGCAATTGTTCGTTTTCAAGAAAATTACAAAAAACTAACGGATTCGCACGCTACAAAAACAGAAGTCGATTTTGAGGCAAACAGTTCAAACACTGATTTAAGCGAAACATGAGGCATTATTTTAATGTGACTAATTTTGGAATGTTGTGCATTGATGTCTTTTAAAAATGGTTTTTATTTGATTAAAAAATATTAAGCACCTAAGTTTTTTTCTTGCTACATTTTGTTGCATCATATATTTTACGTTTAGCTTTTACTTTTTATGTAATTGGACATGCAGAAGATTATTATAAATGATTTTTAATGAATTGAATATATTTATTTTGACAAAAAAAATTATAAACTTAAAATATCTTACATAATGAAAAAAAGGATATTCATCTTATTTATGAAAAAACAAAGAACAGAAACTAAGTTAACTGAGACTAGTATTAATAATGTTATATACAATTTTTGTCCTGCTTATATTTTTCGATCAGGACATGAAGAACTTTAAGCCCTTTGTGCATGTCCTTTGGCATCGCTTGCTGCACTTTTTTAACCGCTTTCGCCAAGGTTTGCCTACATTTTGTCTACGTATGTTTAATTTTTCAAGAGTTTCGGTGCCTCTCTTGCTGTCGTATGTGATTTTATTTCCGTTTCTCTGGAATTATGTCTTCTTTACCTTAAGCCAGCGCTCTCCACTTCTGTCTAGCAATCCGCATTCTTTCCTTTTTTTAATTTGTAGTTCCAGTGTTGCCAACAATCTTAAACTAAAAGACACCAAGTCACAAATAACGCGTTATTTTGATAAAAAAGCACTAACAATAAAATCTTTAAAGCTAACTCCGAATTTTGCGATAATTTTTAAACAGATCTCAAAAATTATTTATATCCCAAAAAAAAATTAGTAATCTAAAGAAATATTTAACCTTGCATTTTTAAATTTATACTTTTACATCAAATATTTTTTATCTCATTTCTATCTAAATATTTCATATGATATTGTTTTGTTTAAGAATGCAGAATTTGTTATGCAGATGGTTTATCAATCTGAGGTTTAAACCTTTTATCTCATTAAATTTATAGAACTAAGAATTAAAGAGGACTAAATTTATTTATTTAATGGAGATAATAACTGATCAAAAAACATGTTTTGGTTATATGATCTTGAATTTATTTTGTAATGAATTCTTAATTTGGAATTTTTCTGAACAAATTGTTTAAATTATGTGAGGTTTAAATAAAAAGGACCAACATATAAATGAAATATTTATGTGAAACATTTGGAACGATTTAAAGATTTTTTTATTTCATGGCAAATAAATGTTTTTGAGTTTACGGTCAAAAGGCACTAAAACTAAAATGGAAATGCACCAAAGTTAGTGCTTTTTCGTCTAGAGCTTTTTTAAAAATTTAGCGTTTTCCAACATCGAAAAGCCCTAGATATAGTACTAAAAGCACTAGCTTGGCAACACTGTGTAGTTTTGTAATTTTGTTTCATCATCCTTCAATTCTTCTCTCCACCGTTTGCAGTTCAATTTATTCTTCTCGCCACTGTTTTTACTCATCTTCATTCAAAAATTTTATATTTTTTTTTAAGATAAAAAAAATTATATCAAATTTATACATTTCACACTAACGATGTCGCACGCTTAAACTTAAAATAAGTACCAAGATCAAAGCGTTGATTTTTTTGCTGCAACATTTTTTTTATTTACTTTGCAATAAAAATATCTGTTTGCTACGAATATTTGATAGGCATTGCACAAAAAACTTTGACTCACTGATAACAATTGCTATTTTTCAATGTCGCACGCTACAACGAAATGTACGATAAAGCAAAGAAAAAATTTACCGTAATTGGCGGCAATCACATCGTTCTATTTTCATTATTCTTATATTCCTTAAATACAAACCGAGATTTAAAGGAGCAAATGACAATGCATAATGGCTCTCATGACGAACATTAATCTAAACAAAACGGCAATAGAAATGTTCAAAACAGAACTTTTGCACTTGTTCGACTTTACATTTGAATATTTCAATATTTTACAATATGAATAAATGTAAAATTTGTTTACATCAGTTAAATTTGATGGATTTCCTTTATGTATATGTTAAAACAACATACTTTTATAGGCATTGAATTTTTTGACTGCGGTTGACATTTCTGTGGAAATGCCCATATATATTTTTTAAATCGCAGAACACCTGGACAGGTTTGGCTGTTTTTTTTTTTAAATGTTTGTAATAGTCTACAAAAGTTTTTTACATAAAGAAAAATTGTACACTTCCAAGGTAATACACTTGGAATCAATCGTCAAAGAAATTTCAACGGCGGAAACAAGGAAATCCAGTTCCAGGTTACCCCAATTTATTTTCCACGGACTCATTAGGTCGCATTTATACAGTCCATCCAAGAAACGATGAGTGCTTCTATTTACGTTTGCTGTTAGTCAACCTTCGTGGCCCAACATCATTCCAAGATTTGCGAACTATAAATGGTGAACTGTCCGATTGTTAGAAAATGACACTCATGAGATTTACACCCTCGGAGATGCTATGCTTTCGTCAAATCCTCATCAAATACGAACACTGGTTTCGATAATTATCTCGACATTTTGCATCAGATGCGATTAGAACATCAAATCCAAATTTGCAACTTAGAGAGGAAATTTACAACGAGACTTTGATATTAATTGAGGACATGTGCTTGATGATGTCGAACAAGGCATTATGTGACTTAGGCATTACAGCTCCCAATCGTCCAATGCACGACGCATTCAATCAAGATTGGCGACGCGAAAAGCATTATGATTGCGATGCCTTGAGGTAATTAGTTCGAACGAGCGTTCCACTGTTAAATCGACAACAAAAATATGCGTATAACACTCGTATGAAAGTTGTGAACGATGGAACTGGTGGGATTTTTTTTTGACGCTCCCGGTGAAACTGGAAAAACTTTTTTACTCGCGTTGATTTTGGCAACGATACGCTCACAGAATTATATTGCACTTGGTTGAACGAACGTGCTATAGTGGCTGCGAAAAACATTGATGTCGACGAATTGAATTTTAAGATTCAATCTGAAATAGCTGTCAAATTGATGACGTACAAATTGGTGGATTCTGTTACTTCCCAAGATGATGTCGTCAACTATCCAACGGAGTTTTTAAACTCACTGGAATTACCCGGATTACCGCCTCACAATCTCCAACTGAAAGTCGGGTCGGTAATCATAATGTTACGAAACATAAACCAACCACGTCTTTGTAATGGCATCCGGCTTGCGGCAAAAAACGTGATGAATAACGTCATCGAAGCAACAATACTTAAAGGAAAGTACAAAGGTGAAGACGTTTTGATACCACGGATCCCAATGATTCCGACCGACATGCCATTCGATTTTAAACGCTTGCAGTTTCCGGTAAGGCTTGCATTTGCAATGACATTTAACAAGTCTCCAGGACAGTCATTGCGTGTTTGAGGTATTAACCTTGAAAATCCAGGCTTCTCGCATGGTAGGTTGCCACCATAAACACCATCAGCATTATTTGTTTTCGCTCAAGATTACAAAAAAAATGTCGTGTATCATAGAGCATTGCAATAACGAAATTATGTTATAGCAGTTAAGCAATCGAAAAATATATCTTTTTTTTTAATTGGTTAGATCTTTCAATCAAAATGTAAATAAAACACCATAAAATTCATTGTACTTATTTTCAAATCAAATGTAAATCAAATATACCCAAACATATATGAATAAAAATTATCATTCAAAATAACGTATTTTCCCCCTTTGCAACTATTGTTACACATTTGCAACAGCTTTTCACAAATTCACAAAACAAAGACAAATTTTTTTTTATTATGACAGGACAACGTCTGTCGGGTCAGCTATCAAAAATAAAAAATACTTTATTTCAGCTGCGGTTAACGGTATTTGAACAATATTTGATATGTCGGTTCAGTGCACCTACCATTCTTCTTCTAAATATCAATCCGCCACGACTTTGCAACGGAACCACACTTTCAGTGAAAATAAAAATTGCAGGCAAAACAACGTTTTCCGGGTCAGCTTGTTAAAGCATAAATTAAAGTGTTATCCTCTAACCTGGGGCTAGATTCCTTAACTATGGAAAAAGTCAGTGTGCACAAAATATTCATATTCACTTTCACATGCAGTGATCACATTTTCATTTCAAACGATTCTGTAAGCTCAAAGGAACACTGTTGTGCTGAATGTAAATTTATGTTTGCTGAATAAAGAAGAAGCACTGCTGAATGATTTTTGATAGCTTTACTAACGCCAAAAAACTACAAGAAACTGAATGAAGGAACAAAAATGAGACAAACGGTTTATATATTTATATTTAGTTATATAATTAACTTATTAAATTGTACATCTTTGGCTTATTCGTTTTAAAAGGAAGGATTGAATTTTTGTGAGGAACATTCGGGACTCAATCAATCTTTTTGATGTTAGCAATGAACGATTTATTGAGTTGTTTAGATTTTCTAAACAACTACCGATGGATTTCTTTGCTATTGTATTAATCATAAATAGTATGTATAAAATATTAATTTATCTCAAAATTCAAATTAAAAGTAAAAAGACAGTCAAAACAAAAAATAAACTTATTATTTTAAAAAAAGATACATATTATCCATAAATTATATAAATAACTCTTTTTGCTTCATGCTGGCTTTCTTAGCTTTATTTTTCTTGTTCAAAGTGTACACTTTTATGATATTAAAGTTCACTTCAAAAGGATAGAGAATCGCAAACTGCACATTCGCACAAAATATCGTGTTCACTGCGTTTTCCATAGTTACAGAATCCAGCCTTTGGATCTCAATTTGTTGCATGTAATAGGGCGTATCCACTTACATTTTTTCTCGAATTTCACATTCTAAGAGGTCTCAAAAGTTTCATGTGGTTGTCAAGATCTACCAAAATAAATTTTATGAAAATAAAAGGACATCTTCCTGCCCCGCAAGGACAAAGTTGTTTTTTGAGAAAAACAGTAAAAAATAACGATCTTAAAATGCTTTGATTTTGTAAAAAAAACTGCATTTGTCTAAAGGAAAAAATTTAAATGCAGTTTAACTAGCAATATCTTACCGAACACGATGATACTCACGATTTTTACCCACAGTATCCTGTTTTGAAGGATATTCGAAGCGAAAGTTATACTCGAGATGGCACATAACTTTTGATTGTAACCATTGAGTCTAAATTTTGATGGTATTGATTATAGTGTTGGCGTATTAAATATGATGAATTTATTTTTTGCATAGTTTTTGCATTTCAATTCTCTTGTTTTAGAGAAATGTATACTAGAACGCAATTTTTTAACTTTTTCAAAAAAATTAATATAAGATTTTATATCACGGGCAGAAGAAGTGATGTCGAAGATGATTTCCTCAATTTGGATTTTTCAAATATTTCTGTATATGACCCTACCTTAAAATATGTATTTAATATGCCAGGCTTAGACCACGATTTTTTTATATTTTAATACTTAAAAAAATTTTAATTCGTACCATCAAATTTCTCAATTTGAGTTATATCTTCTTTATGGTTATAATATCGTTAAAATACATTTTATGCCATTCAGTTGATCTCAAAAGACTAAACAATTGTTTTTAAAATGTGTTTTAATGAAATTATAACTATAAAGGGGACATAACTCAAATTGAGAAATTTGATGCTAGGAAATAACTTTTTTTAAAATATTGAAAGAGAAAAAAAAATCGTGGTCTTAAGCTGATATATTAAATAAACATTTTGTGGCAGTATCATGTTCAGAAGTTTTCAAAAAACTCAAATTGAGAAGATTATCTTCGACACCACTTGACATAAAATCTTATATTAATTTTTTTGAAAAAGTTAAAAAATTGCGTTCTAGTATACATTTCTCTCAAACAAGAGAATACAAATACAAAAACTATGCAAATTATTAATTCATGTTATTTTTGGAATACATCAGCACTATAAACAGTACCACCAAAATATATAACCAATGCTTACAATCAAAAGTCTTGTGCTATCCCAAGTACAATTTTCGCTTCGAATATCCTTCATACAGCATACTGTTGGTAAAAATCATGAATAGCACCGTGTGTGGCAAGAAATTGTTAGTTAAACGGCATTATTACTTTTGCTTTAAGACATGTGTGGTTTTTCTTAAAAAAATCAAAGCATTTTAAGATATTTATTTTTTTATTGTTTTTCCCAAAAAACAACTTAGTCCTTGCGGGGCAAGAATTGTCCTTTATTTTTTACAAAATTTTTTTTGGGTGATCTTGACAACCACATGAAACTTTTGAGACCTCTAAGAATACGATCTAAATTCTCTACGAATACGATACGGCCTAATGTACAATAGATGATTTTTTTGCAATTTTATTTTTGATTCGTGCACTAGGGGGTAAATATGAAAAAGGGTATTAAGAGGATCAGAAATGTGAAATTTTAAGTTCTATATCACTTAAACCGAGTGCATTTAAAGCAAAAAACCATTTTACTGTATGTTTTTATAGAATTATGAAATTGAATTTTTAAATATAGTAAATTTATGTAAAAACTAACAAGACATACTGATTCTTACATAAAATTAATTGCTTAATCGAATGCCATGATCAGTATTTGCAAAAATATAGTTTTGTATCTCCTGTACTCTGTCAAAGTTCAAAAGTTTTTTTTTTTAATTTTTGGTTTTAATCGTTGTAACGAACTTAATGTCACTTATTTATCTGAAAACAAATACCATAGACTGATGCACAATTTTATAGAGATAGTCTGCAAAAAAATAAAATATGTAAAAATTCCTTATTCAACTAGAATAATCAACTTTACTGATTCGTGTATTTGTCAGAAAATTAACAATTTAATACAGATTCCTCATAACAAAGGTTTGTTGTATAACAAATAATTAAAGATAATGTAACGGCTACCGGTTATTATCCGGTATGCCAGATATCCTTACTTAATTTATTTATCCTGTTATTATCCGGTATCTGGCAGGCCGGATAGTTTTTAAAAATATTTTAATGATAAAAATTTAACAATGAATTTATCAATTTCAGTGATTGCAAAGTATCTAAAAATAATTAATAGAGGTAAACTTTATTCATGAATTCATGAATTAATTAAAAAATAGTTACAAAAACGCCACAAATAGCAAAAATAATAACAAAAGAAAATAGAATTATACTAATAAAGTTTTGCGTTGCGTAAATCAGACTCCGCTCTACAACATCTTAAGTTGATCAGAATCTTTGACGTTCAGCAGGTTAACATTTTTGCGTTAGGCAAGTACACACTACGCGGTTGCACAACAGTTGTTCTTGCTAAACACACCCAATGATTAGTAGAGGATTTGGAACAGATTTCTTCGTATATTGGCCAAACTTTAAATAAATTCCAAAATCTTAGTAAGCCATTTAAAAATAAATAATTTCATCAATATTTCGCTATTACTCTTTTTTGTGGAAATTTTTTTCCACACATTAAATTGGCTTGAGCCACTTTCCATAACATTAGCGTGAATTTGGATGCGGATTCGAAGGCAACCTGGCTGTCCCCGGATCAAAAAACGCGAAACAAAATTGATCATGTTGTGATCGACGGAAGGCATGCTTCAAGTGTACTGGATGTGTGCACATTTCGGAAGTTCAAAATTGATTCCGAAAATTATCTTGTTGCAGCTAAGATCCGCATGCGATTGTGCAATGCGAAGAATGCACGCACAGGTTTGCAACGAAAGCTTGATGTCGATAAGCTGCTATCAAAAC
This sequence comes from Tetanocera ferruginea, assembly GCA_958299015.1. Classification (NCBI taxonomy): domain Eukaryota; kingdom Metazoa; phylum Arthropoda; class Insecta; order Diptera; family Sciomyzidae; genus Tetanocera; species Tetanocera ferruginea. Next base: position 98,469,012 of record OY282640.1, on the reverse strand, counting down.
GGGCCGCCAATGCCTACTCCGCTCAACTCTCGGTTAAGCTCAACCAACCTTACTCTTGCCTCGACGACGCTGGCGGACTTTGGGCGCAGCAAAATACGCCGCATGTAAAAAGACGCAGCAGTCAGCTGCAACGCGAGCCATACACGAAAACTATCGCGATAAGAGGAAGGAAGAGAGATGCTTTTCAGACGTAAAAAAAGAGAGCAGGAAAAGTGTGAGTGAGAAAAAATTGATGTGTACTAGGGCAAGAAGGATGCTCGAAAATTCTACCAGCAGGTTAAGCGTCTAACCCAAGGTTTCAAGCCCGGAGCATCCACTTGTAGAGATGAGAATGGTGATCTGGTTACAGATACACAGTGCGCATTGAAAATTAGTCTTATAAGGTTTGTCCTATTTTTAAGAAAGAAGACCCGACAATCTGCGCCAACAACCGAGGTATCAGTCTTATTTCCATCGCATACAAGGTTCTTTCGAGCGTATTGTGTGAAAAATTGAAGCCGCATACCAAAACACTGATTGGACCTTATCAGTGTGGCTTCCGTCCTGGCAAGTCCACCATAGACCAGATTTTTACGCCAAATCTTTGAGAAAACCAAATCGACACCCATCATCTCTTTGTTGATTACAAAGCTGCGTTCGATAGTCCGATTCGGGATTGCCTGTACGCAACAATATCTGAGTTCGGTTTACCGGTGGTTGATTTCTGTTGTTGTAGCAACCTGGTACTTCATGAAATTTTTGGCATAAAGCTCAAAATATAATTCTTAAAGTAGACGTTTTTTAAGAATTATAAAAATAAATTAACAAATTAAAATGCTACAATTTTATAACTCATGAAAACTGGTGCGAGCACGACCTACGAAAACATGATAAAACCATTATATGTTTGCGCATATAATAAACATCTGCTTTCAAAAAACCTTCTTCACGCCTTCTATGGTTTAATACCAACAAAATGTTGGAACCTAGATGGACACGTGATAAAGAAGTAAACAAAAAGCGCAACAACAAAATCTTTGCAGAAGCAATGCAGTCAACTTTTTGAAATTTTGCGATAAGCGAAAGAGTAGAAAAACACTGCTTTGGTTAAGTGAAAAGTGCATTGGGTAATTCCATGTTGGTTTTGCGACAGTTGCACTTATTAGCTTCTAAAAGCTAGTGGACTGCATGAACCATAGAGACTAGGGATGTAACGGTGGTGAGTTTATCGGAACCGGAGTCGGAACCGGAGTTTTTAAATTTGATTTATCGGAGCCGGAATCGTAGCCAAAGACGGAGTCGGAATCCAAGAAAGGTGTGTTAGTTAACTGTTTAGGTTATTAATTATAAAAGAATAATAAACATAGCACAGTATTCACTATCTTTAATCAGTATGAAAATTTTATGTTAATATTACACACATGTACGTATATACGCAACAATAGGAAATATCTAATTTTAAGTTTTGTTTTAGCCAAATGAAGTGACTCTAAATGTACTAAATTGTACTTAATGAACAAAAGCTTGTCAGCTTTCTTTCCGTCCAACCGATTTCTTAGAGGACCATATATGAGACCGACACTACTAAAAGTTGTTCACTTGCAACTGATCCTGGAGGACACGCTCAATATTGACAATTGAGTGAAAATTTCAAATTTACTCTCCACAAAAGAGTTTATAAGCAATTAAAATTATTTAACGAAGAACTGCGCTCGTGTGTGAAATAGGTAAATTCGTATACGCCGGTACATTTCGATCTTCGTTATAACTCCGATTCAAAATTCTCGGAGCCGAAGTCGGAGTCGGAGGTGCAAAATCAATCGGAAGTTCCGACCTTTCGGAACCGAAGTCGAAGCTCCGTAACATCCCTGATAGAGACTACTGATGAGTCGGAGTAGCGTCCGACGAAATCATGGTGTAGTCTGCTGGGTTCTTCTGAGAGATTTTTGTTGTTGTTGTAGCAACTTGTTACTTCATGAAATATTTGGCATAGAGCTCAAAATATAATTCTTAAAGAAGACGTTTTTTAAGAATTATAAAAATAAATTAACAAATCAAAATGCCACAATTTTTTTACTCATAAATTTTATATATTTAAAAATTCAATTTTAAAAATTCTATAAAAACATACAATAAAAATGGTTTTCTGCTTTGAGCGCACTCGGTTAAAGAGATATTGAACTCAGAATTTCACATTTCTTATCTACTTAATACCCTTATTCAAATTTTGCCCCTAGTGCACGGATCATAAGAACTTTTGCATTTCAGTACAAAAAAAAACTCATCTAATGTACAATCTGCAGTTGAGAAGAACCTCAACTTTTGTTCGTTGGATTTTTGATAAAAAAAAAAAGAAACAGTTTCGATAATATCGTAAGTGAAGACGTAAAATTCCGTCTAAATAGTAGCCTGTCTGCTTTGTCTCTTTAGTCCGATTGTTTTGTCTATTTTGCACATATTTTTTATTTATCTTCCGAATATTAATAAATAAATTGCACAGAACAGAACACAGAAAAAGTTCAAAGTAAGCATGATAAACAGAGCAAGCAAAATAAACAAGCAAAATGTCACTGTCGTCTCTGTCTGATATTTAGTTTGCGAGCTACACTCAATTTTACTTCAATTTAATTTTAAATAAAGTGAATGCCCCGATTTTTCAAGAAATCGGGTGGTGGATATACCTCAAGCAGAGTAAATGGCCTTTTCACGGGTGCCACTTTCGTCTCTGTCCGATGTATAGTTTGCGAGCTACACTAAACTGAGTGGTGGGATGAATATGGTTGGTCATCCAAATAAATTTGCATTGAAAACAAAAACCACAATTTATACAGAACGAAACCTGGTTCATTTCTGAAATTAAAAATAGATTGTTCATTTCACATATTTAGTTCTGCTACTTTCTACTAGACGCAATAACCAACGATCGTTAGATGCATAAATCATGTCAGCCGAACAGATAGCGCCATCTATTGGGTTATAGCACAAATCGAAATATGATGCAAGTAATTTTTTTCATAAGAGTTAAATCTAATTGGATCACCCTCTTAACTTGGAGTAGAGAACCAATGCTGTAATCGAATTCTGCGCTGACGAAATCTTAGCGGGAGTAGCAACTGCGGTAGCACTAAAAATGTCCGCATTGCCTTTCACTCGAAGTTGAATAAATATTATTCCATAAGTATTGAATGGTTAAGAAGAAAGATAAGATCTCTTTGCCATCACACCGCAGCTGTTTTATAAGCAAATTATAACATTTCTGTCGGGATTGAAATTCTTTCTTTTCTCTTGAATGCAGCAATTATTAACGCACCGACAAAGACCTAGTCATGATAGAATAATAAGGTAGGCGCATATTGGAGAGGAAGTGAGCTCGATGTCAAAATCAGCTGTTCGAATTCAAGTTGTTCTAATTGTTGCTGTTGCCTTTTCGTTTGACGTTAAAAGCACTCACAGCATTTGTTTGTGTAAAAATAGACATTTGAGCAGCCATATTAATATGAGCCTACCTTATAATTCTATCATGAACCTAATGATCATTAAATGAAATGAGATTATTAACTTTCCATGGTCAACTGTTTAACTTAAAAGGGGGACATAAGTATATCGGAGGGCAGCTAACATCTTTTATTTTTATTTATATCGTTGGGCGGTAAAAATAGCCCTGGACACACTTTTTTATATGGTGATCAAAACATATACAACTCAAGACTTATAATGATTTACAACTAGTGGGCGTAGGTTGAGTGCGATTACGCCCATTTCTAATGCACCTGCCGACAAAAACCATACGAACTAATTTACCAAATATTAGTCGAATACGACAAAAAGAGACTGAAATATGGCATTTTTATTGATTTGTGGGTGGAAAATGGAGGTGTGACAAAATATTTTCCCCAAATCTTCTCGTACTCAATAACTTGATAACCAAATTTAAGATTAATACAACCGTCTGAATGTCTGATGTAAGTCATTTTATTTATTTATGGGCGTGCCACAATTTATGCACATAAAGATCGCCACTTGGACTCTTGGCATCCACACACCCAGTTTCATTATCAAAATATGTACAACTCATGAATAATAATGATTTCTGAAAGTGAGCACAGATATAGTAAGGCCACTCTAATTTTTTCAACAGTTGCCAACAGTAACTAAACGAACTAATATACCATTTTAGTCTCAAACGACCAAAAACATCTAGAATATGGAATTTTTATTAATTTGTTGGCGGAAAAAGTGGGAGTGGCAAAATTAAGATATCCTATCAGAATTTCTTAAAAAAAATAAATTGTTTGATACCTATATCGTTGAAATTGGTTCTGTGATTCTCGCGTGATAATGGAACATTCAAACAACGTCACAAGCGCTTTAAATTATAGTATAGATGTATACTTATACTATACTTAGTATAAATTCAATAAGAATTTAGAAATAGGTCTAAAATTTGCTACATCATTCTTACTACCTGCTTTGAAAACCGGAGTTATAGAGGCCATTTTCCAACAATCAATAAAAGTCCCAGTCCTTAAAGATTTATTGAAAATTATGCATAATGGCTTCGAGAGCGAGAAAGCACACTTATTGAGCACAATGGATGAAATACCATCATTATCAGCTTTAACAGAAATTTTCAAATTAGACATCGCATTGAAAATTTCTTCCTCTGTCCAAACAAGGGAACCTAGGTTTAAAAAAGAGTCAACATTATCTAAAATTGACACATCAAACCCTGGATTAACAATTACGTAGTTCGACTTAAAGTAATCAGCAAATAAATTTACTGTATCTTCAAGTGTAAAGGATTGTGACCCATTGTAGTAAGTCAATGTGGGAATGCAAGAACTATCACGCTTGGATTGAATAAAATGCCAAAATGACTAAGGATTTCTTTTTATGTTATTCTCACAACGTAGGATATATTGTTTGTAAAGGAATTTATTCAAAAAATTGAATTCTCTCGCGTAATGAGTGTACAAAGCATGATACCGGTTATCCATAGTTGATTTAAATAATTTTATATTTTTATTACGCAGATTTTTAAGTTTCTTTAACCCATTTGTGTACCAAGGTAATCTATACACTTTAGCCGAAAAATGAGGGATATGCTCATTGCAAATAGTAGACAAATTTGAAGTAAACAAATCAAAACAATCAGCAACATTTTGATTTATAAACAAGTCATTCCAGTTAGCGTTGCCAAATATATTATTTAAGAGATCAAAGTTGCATAATTTAAAATTAAAGTAATTATTTTGCGGCTTGAATTGCACAAATTCATAGAACTCAAAATTTAGAACAAGAGGTACATGGTGTAAGCCAGTTGGAAAGATAGAACATAAACATTAAGATAACTGAGTCTTAAAATTTTTTGAAACAAAAATTAAATCTAAAATTTTATTAAGAGAGTTAAAAAAAGTATTGATTTGAATTAAATCAATGCTAAGCAAACTATCAATACAATATATTTCACACGAACTTTTAATATTAGAAGGAATCAGCACATCTCCAACAAAACTCCAAACGATTTTACTCAAGTTGAAATCACCAAGAAAACAAAGGTGATTATTAGCATTCTTGAATGATGATTGTAAATTGACAACATTATCAACATGCGCAGTATATAAGTCATATGAGCTATTTGGAGGAATATATGAGGCACAAATGTAAATAGCACCTTTCGGATCATTAATTGTAACGCAAAGTTGATCAAGAAGCGTATCACTATTCTGTAGTAAGTGAATGGACGAGCAAAGAAAGCATTTAACTGCAATCAACACACCACCACCCCTAGTGAGACCAGTTTTAACAACATCTCTATCCTCGCGATATACGTTAAACATGTTAGGATTAAAAAATTCCGCATCAAAAAATCTGCATTTAACCATGTTTCGACAAAGACAATTACGTCAAAATCGCCTTGTGACGTCCAATTAAAAATGGAATTAGTCTTGGTCCTCATTCCAGACATATTATTGAAGAATAAATTCAAATTAGCGTGAGCTCCAATTGATTTATTTGAATTAAGCAATCCATTAGATGTTGAAAGTAATTTCGGCAAGACATTCAGTTGAGCTGATGGTAAAGAGAGCAGTGGAGGCGGATCCACGTAAGCAGTGGTTGCAAAAAGACACGCATCGCTAACTAATGCATCGCCACAGTTTCCTCTTCTTTCGATAAAAAATTCCGCACACGAACATCAGCAGGCCATAATGTCGGATTAAATACTTTATTTAAATCACTGAGTCGAACTATTAGTTTAAAGCTGACTCTCTTCAAAGTGGTTTCATCCACATCTCTTTTAACGAGTCGAAAACATACAATATTGTCTCGAAGAATATTAGTATGCGTGCAGATATAGTTAATCACAGTATCAGCAGTAACAGAAGGCTTAAAATATGATAAATGGAGAGCTCTCTTAGAAACAGCAACATCAAGATCATTATTAGTATTACACCCAACAATAGCTTTGTTTTTATTTTGAGTTTTCTTACGCACCGTATTCCACTCCCTGGCTGATGGAACAGGCAGAGGCGAAGGTATGGGGGGGGATACTCTCACCACACTCAGAAGCAGCAAGCATAGCAGCATATGAAACAGTCACATTAGAATTAGCATGTGAAGAAGAAGAAAGCACCGTGGAGACATTATTACTAACAACAGCATCAGCAACACCCATACTTAAGCAAGGTGAATTAAGAGTAGCAGCACCAGTGGAAAGAGAAGCATTTGAAGGAGAGCGTAACTCAATTAGATTAGTATTAGCAGTAACTGCATTGTAAAAAGTGGCGGCAGTTTTATTATCAGCAGGTGCAATATTAACACTGGGTGTTTTTTGTTTTTTTACGTTAACCACAGAATTTGTTGATGTATGGGCGACAGCGTTACGAAGATTTTGAATCTCTTTTGTAAGAGACAAAAGAGCAGTATCAATTTCATAAAGTTTTTTATTCACAGAGCAAAGCTCATTTTCGACCGACTCAAATTTTTGAGTTAAAATGTTTTTCTCATTATGTAGAGACGATATTAATGCGAGCGCGTTAGCATTTTCACACTTAAGAGACATAATCTCACTCAAAACATTTTGCAACATTGTTTTTTGATCATTTATTTCACCACGCTGTTGAGCATTTTCAGACTTAAGAGACATAATCTCACTCAAAATTTTTTGCAATGTAAATTGTTCACTTTTTTCTTCGCGCTGTTGAGACGAAACCAGTTTTAACGGATGTTGTGGCTGAGCATTCGAGTTCAAAGCATTGCACTGCACTTGTTTATTGAGAGCATTTAAAGAGCTTTCGCTTAGGTTCATATTTGTCACATTGTTATTATTATTGATTACTTTAGGAGCAGAAGTAGTGGGAGGGGGCGAGCGGCCATTTTCCAAATGGAAAAATTCTTTACATTTAGCACACTGCACCTTTGGTTGACCACGATCAACCTTTTGGCCACAAACACAGGGCATTATTAACAATTTGTGTCCAAGTAGAAAACGATTGCCGTCGAAACGAAATGAATCGTATCACTCTCGCACTATTTACGTAAAAAAAATGACTGTTTTTAATAGACAATAATAAAGAAACGTGTCTGCTCAACATGAGTACTCGATGATGACTGAACTGATTTGGCCCTATTACAGATGTCGCAGTTATTTACGTATTTCTGTTTTAATTTCTTTAGGTCCTTATAATAGATAAGTTTTTTCAATACCTCGTAATTTGCTTGTATGCCACCATGTCCCGTCTCTAATTTATGATATTTCCCTATTTGTTTATATGTTTCCTCTTCGTTTGACATATCCCTGGCATGGTATGAGCATTTATAGAATTTAAGGGTTGAACCAAAAAGTTCTAATAGTGTCTGTTGTACTATGTTACATTCATGGTCCGTTATTTCCGAATAAATACCTGTTTTTCCTGTTTTTTAATATCTTCTAAATATATCTGTCATGAAATTGTTTTTAATATCTTCTGAACTAATAAAAATTTTTCTTTTGTTATTTACTACCTCAATTTCCCTTACTTTGTTGTTAGTTAGGATTAGTTGTGTGTTAAATCTGTTTACTATTGTGTCCAGTAAGAGAAAATGGTCATTTTGTTCCTCTTCTTGAGAGTGAATTATAGCGTATGTGCTCATATATTCTTCGTTTTGAGTGTCGATTGCGTTTATTTGTCCTAAATCTGCGTTTATACGACTCATAAAATCGACAGCTATATTTTTTTTTCCTTTTATATAGCTTATTTTAAAGTCATATTCTCCTAATTTAAGTAACCAACGTTGTAATCTTGGATTAATATCTTTGCCAGAATTTTTTGTTTTCAACCAGACCAATGGTTGATGATCAGTTATCAGATCAAAATTTCATCCGTAAATAAATGGTCGAAAATAGTTAACTGCCCATACAATGGCTACGAGTTCCTTTTCTGTTGTAGAGTATTTTCTTTCATGCTCGTTTAGGGTTCTACTTGCATAGCTAATTGGGTGCTCAGTTTGAGTAAGGACTGCAGCAATAGCGAAATCGGTAGCATCTATGGCTACTTTAAAACGTTTATCAAAATCGGGGTATTTAAGAATGGGTGCTTCTGTTAATAATCGTTTCAGTTTCTGAAAAGCGTCTATGTACTGTGGGTCTTGTTTATTAACTTTAGTACTTTTCTTTAAATATTTAGTCATTCCGTGAGCTACTTTGGCATAATCCTTTACGAACTTTCTATAATAACCGGTAATTCCTAAGAATGACTTGATTTGTTTTGTTGTTTCAGGGAGTTTTAACTTTTGAATGTTTTCAATTTTACTCTCATTCGGTTTTACTCCTTCTGTTGTTAAAATATGCCCTAAGTATTCGGTTTCTTTTGCAAAAAATTTGCACTTATCTACTTGAATTTTTAAATTATGTTGTCTCAATTTATTAAAAATTTTCTCAATGTTTTCCAAATGCTCTTCTAATGAAGTGCTGAAAATAAGTATGTCATCAAGGTTGACAACACATATTTTATTTATAAATTCCCTAAGGACCGAATTTATTAATCTTTGGAACGTAGCTGGAGCATTTTTGAGTCCAAATGGCATTCTCGTAATGCCCAAGAGGAGTAGAAAATGCTGTCTTTTGTCTATCGCATTCTTTTATTAGCACCTGATGAAACCCTTTTGCTAAATCTAATGTTGTAAAATATTGAGACCTTCCTAACTTTTCTAATATATTTTCAATATTAGGGACAGGAAATTTATCGCTTATAGTTTCTTAATTTAATTTCCTATAATCGATAACAATTCGCCATTTCTTTGTCCCTGAATTGTCTGCTTTCTTTGGAACGATCCAAAGAGGTGAGTTATATGGTAAATTACTTTCTGTTATTATTCCCTGTTCTGACATTTCTTTTATTTGTTTATTAATTTCAGTTTCGTGAATTTGTGGGTATCTATAAATCTTTGAGTAAAGGGGCCTTTTTGTTGTAGCCACTATTTCGTGTTGAATTTCGTGTGTATGAGTCAATTTTTGTCCTTCTTGAAATAATAAGTCTTGGTTTATTTATTAAGTATGTTAGATTACCTATTTCTTCAGGGTTCATATCTATTCTTTCTAATTTTTTAATAATGCTTTGGTCAATGTTCGAGTTTTCAAGTGTATGAATTTCCTCAAAATTGTATGGACATGAATTTAAAAAGGTAATTTTTACATTATTTATTTCAATGTACCCCTCTTTTAAATTAATTATTGCTTGCATTGGTGCGAGTATGTTTTGTCCAATAAGTGCATCGAATTTTTTATTTTTGAATTTTGTTAATTTCCAGCTTAGATATTTTTTTTCATTGAACTCTTTTGGTAGTTCTGTTATTATTTCGTGGCTTATGCTGGTTTGTCCGCTGAGTGTGTTAAACCGCATATTATCTTTTATTTTTATTCTTTTGTATTTCGTCAATTTGTTCTCGCTAATAAGTGTCGTTGTCGATCCTGTGTCGATTAAACCTTTTATTTTTTCGTCTCCTACAGTCAGCTCTACTATCGGTAAATTAGGTCCTCCCCCGGTAATTGAAAATTTACCTCTTCCTGTTGTAAGTGGTCTACCACCATTGGTTGTGATCTATTATTTCTAGTCTGGCCTGAATTTCGATTGTAAAAATTTGTATTTGGATTCCAGTTTCGTTGGGTATTGAAATTAGGTACAGAATTTTTGCCTTAAAGAATCTGTTTGCCTGTTTTGTCGGAATTGCCCCGAGTTATTATTTTGTCTAAACGGATTCTGGTTCTCTACATGATTATATTCTTGTCTTGTGTTTCGAAATTGTCCAGAATTTGTATATCTATTATTTTTATAGTAATTTGCTTTTCTTTCTAATTGCTCAACCATCCCCGTTTCTTGCAAAGTATAAAAAGCTAATCTTATATTTTGTATGTTTCTACTATGGACTATACTAGCTTAGCTAGCATCTATTCCATTTACATACGTTTTTAGAATAATGGATTCATTAACTTGTGGTGAAAATTCTATGGGTTTAGTGACATCAAAATCATACTTAGTATTTAATTTGTCTAATATTGTTCTTAGGTGATTAAAATAATCACTTACATTGTAACATCTTGTGTTGATCGCTTGGTGGTACAGATTATGATATGTCTCTTTCACTCCGAAATTTCTTATCAGCTCCTCTTTAATTTGGTTCCACGTTGGGTGGCTCCCCAGTGTCCTAATGGCTTGCAGTGCAGGTCCTTGTATCTTCGTCCTAATATGTCTTTGGAATACAAACTCCTTTAGCTCCGCGTTTTCGTTGAAAAGGGGGAGAATTAATTCCCTTATAAAAGCCGATAAATCGTACTCTTTACTTCCATGGAATTCTTTTACTCTAGCTGCTTCCTTGATTATCTCCGAAATTGGCACTGTTGGTACTGCTTCGTTCTCCATTTCGTTTCTATTAAGAAATCTTATGTTTTTTTTTTTTATTTTTTTTTTTTTAAAAAATTTCTTTTTTTTAATTGTTAACTTAGTATTAGTCACTGAGTTAATTCTTATTGCTAGATTCTTCAGAATCTTTAATGTTTTTGAATCTTAAATTGAATTCACTTCACTTTATGGGAGAATATTCTTTAGAATATTCAATGTTTTTTCACTTGAATTCACTTCAGAATAATTCACTTAAAGAATAAAAATTTTCTTAACTTGATTGAGTCTTTAGAAACAATCTATTTTAATGGTTCTTTTGTTTTAATCTTTTGATAAAACTCCGTAGATTGCGCCAGTTATATTTATTCTAAAGAATAAAGTAAAAAAAATATAAAATTTATTTTTCCTTTTTTCAAAGGTGAACTTTATTTATTGAACTTCAACTTAAGACTAACCTTCTTACAATCTATACATTCCAAGTTGACTTAAAAATATTAAAATATATAATGAATAAATGCATGTGTAGTTTCTTCTTTCTTTTTCGATACATTCTTATTTTGTAACAAAGGTTGTGAAACATTTGGAAAACGCAAAACACTTAAGTGGGCCATTCGATTGCAAAGTGCAATACGATACAATGTTTGTAAATTGCCGACGCACATATTGCAAGTTGTTTGTAATATGGGTAATGCAGTGAAGCAATGTGTCATTTGACACTTTAAACATTTCGTAATTTTAAGAATGAATTGCTGGGCACAAATGATTTTGTTTGTGTTAATTGATTCGGGTTCAATTTTAAGTTGCCCAATTTACTGGCAGTTTTGTTGACACTTGAGGTTTCGAATTAAGCGACGTTGGTGTCAATATGACCCACGCGCAGTCTCCATTCTCTTTCACTAAGCGCGGTAAGGGCTTCCTCGGCCTGGTCAATCCGTCGGAGGCATGGTCTTCCTCTTCATCGTCGACCCTCGGCTTTCGCCTCAAACACCTTTTTCGCTGGAGCTTCTTCATCCATACGAAAGACATGACCCAGCCAACGCAGTCGCTGAATTGTTATACGCTGGACTATGTCAATGTCGTTGTAGAGCTCGTACAGTTCGTGGTTCATTCGAATGCGATAGTCGTCGCCAACTGGAACAGGACCAAAGATTTTGCGAAGAACTTTTATCTCGAACACCCCAAGAGCGGCTGCATCTGATTGAGATACCACCCATGCCTCAGCGCCATAGAGAAGCACAGGTGTGATGAGCGTCTTGTAGAGTGTTAGTTTTGTCGATCGAGAGAGGGCTCTAGAACCTAATTGCTTACTTAGCCCGTAGTAGCACCTATAAGCAATTGTTGTTCTTCGCTTTATCTCCAGGCTGACATTGTTGTTGCTGTTTACGGCGGTGCCAATGTATGTAAATTCCTTGACAACTTCAAAGTTATATTTGCCTGCTGTAACATGGGAGCCTAGACGCCGCACTTCCCTATTTGCAGACAGCATATACTTTGTTTTGCCCTCGTTCACCGTCAAACCCACTTTGGCTGATTCCTTTTCAATAGCGGCGAAAGCAGCGGTTACATCTCTCTTGGTTCTGCCGATAATATCGATATCATCAGCATACGCAAGGAGCTGGACACTAAGGCGGGTCACCAAAAATGAATATAAAAAGACACCCCCTAAAATGAAAGCTTACATCGAAAAAGTTTCAGCACTATACAAATTTTTGTTTTGGGTGTCCCAAAAAACAGCCAAAATGGTATTTTAGTATTTACATTAGTATTTTAAGTCCGATCATAAAGTGCAGCATATCGTTGGATAGGTCTGAATGAATACTACATCGTGTTCTTTGGTGTTGATGGTGTCAGAGGTCATCTTCAAGAAGATATTTTACAAATTGTATTTTTTTGCTCTTGGTACCCCATAACTTCGATTTAAAATTATTGTTTGAATAAACTTCATAAAAAATCAAAGTACTCTTGTGAAGGAATTAATTAATTTTGTTCACTACAAAAAAAGTTACAAAGGTTAGAAGTTTCAGTACAACTACTGTATTTCTATAAAGAAATATTCAGAAATTGATATTTTCTCTAAGTAGTTATATTAAATTTTGACGTGATTTCAGTTGGCTAAAGCGTTCGCGGCTGTCGAGTTTTGCAACAGCAGATTCACTCCCAACGTGAATATAACGCTCAGTGTTTTGTGAGTGGCAGAGGAAATCTGTGAAAACCAAATCATTGCAAAATATTTTTAAATAAAATCACATTAATATTTACCTGGAACTTTGAATTTTTTTTACCAAAATGTTTCACTTTTGCAAATTTAATTTTTTAAGAAACTATGACACACTCAAAAAGTGGAGCCAGCTCCCGATTTCGATTAAGTACTGAATATAACGGAATTAGTTTCTTAAAAGCAAATTGCAATCATTTTTGAAAGAAGAAGTACCCAAAGGTAAAGTATTTCTGAGATTAGCAGTTATTGCGGAATCACGTTAAATTAGGAACTACTGAATATTTCAATAATAGAAATACAGTAGTTGTACTAAAACTTCTAACCTTCGTAACTTTTTGTGTAGTGAACAAAATCAATTAATTCCTTCACAAGAGTACTTTGATTTTTTATGAAGTTTATTCAAACAATAATTTTAAATCGAAGTTATGGGGAACCTAGAGCAAAAAAATACAAATTGTAAAATATCTATTTGAAGATGACCTCTGACACCATCACACCAAAGAACACGATGTAGTATTCATTCAGACCTATCCAACGATATGCTGCACTTCATGAACGGACTCAAAATATTAATGTTATTAAACTAAAAGACCATTTTGGCTGTTTTTTGGGACACCCAAAAAAAAAATTTGTATAGTGCTGAAACTTTTTCGATATAAGCTTTCATTTTAGGGGGTGTCTTTTTACATTCATTTTTTCTCCCATATAAAGCGACCCACTCTACTGAACACCTTTGTAGAAAATGGTACCATTTCGATGTACACCTGCTTTTCATAGGATCCCCTCCATGATGAAGTTGAAGAGATCGCATGATAGCGGGTCGCCTTGTCTGCAACCTCGTTTGGTGTTAAAGGTTTCGGAGAGGTCATTTCCTACCATGACGGAACTGCATGTGTTGCTCAACGTCATCTTGCAGAGCCTAATCAACTTTGCAGGTATACCGAACTCAGACACTGTTGCGTACAGGCAATCACGAATCGGGATATTGAACGCAGCTTTGTATTCAACAAAGAGATGATGGGTGTCGATTTAATTCTCGTGGGTTTTCTCCAGGATTTGGCGTAGTGTAAAAATCTGGTCTATGGTGGTCTTGCCAGGACGGAAGCCACACTGATAAGGTCCAATCAGTGCTTGGTATGCGGCTTCAATCTTTCACACAATACGCTCGAAAGAACCTTGTATGCGATGCAAATAAGACTGATACCTCGGTAGTTGGCGCAGATTGTCGGGTCTCTTTTCTTAAGTATAGGACAAAGCACACTGAGATTCCAATCGTCGGGCATGCTTTCCGCTAGCCATATTTTGCTGATGAGTTGATGCATGCACCTTATCAATTCACCGCTGCCGGTTTTAAACAGTTCAGCAGCCAGGCCGTCAGCACCTGCGGCTTTGTTGTTTTTGAGTCGCTGGATAGCAACTTTAACCTCGTCATGGCTAGGTGGTGGAATTTCCACTCCATCATCGTCGATTGGTGGCGTCAGACTGCATTCTCCAAGGGCGGAATTGTTGGTATCGTCGCCTGCAAGCAGATTGGAAAAATGCTGTCTCCATAATTTCAATGCGCACTGCGTATCTGTAACCAGATCACCATTCTCATCTCTACAAGTGGATGCTCCGGGCTTGAAACCTTGGGTAAGACGATTAAACTGCTGGTAGAATTTTCGAGCATCCTTCTTGCCCTGGTACACCTCAATTTTTTCTCGCTCACGCTTTTCCTTGCTCTCTTTTTTTACGTCTGAAATGGCATCTCTCTTCCTTCCTCTTATTGCGATAGTTTTCGTGCATGGCTCGCGTTGCAGCTGACTGCAGCGTCTTTTTATATTCTTTTATAAAAACCTTGTTACGAAGTTGCCGGTCTTCCGGCTCTATAGCTGAGGTAAGCTCGCCGGGTTCCAGGATTCGCAACAAAATTTATATAGAAATAAAGAGACGCGCAATGATTTAGTTCTAGATTTATTATTTGGTTCTTTAAGCCAAATTTCTTAGGCTAACTTAAGGTGAGATGACAGCGGTGTGGTTGAAGTCTTTGGAGGAGCGTGCTTTCAGTATGTCCTTTTCGAAAACTTACAGGTTGGTGTGTCCAAGGGAAGAAGTCAGTTAGGGTTTGTCTGGTCGCTAGGATATAACTTCTTAACGTCTACGTAAAATGGCGGATCTGACGACCACAATTTATCCACTGATAAAGTAATCTATGCCCTGCGTAAAGTGGCAGATCTGGCGACCACAATTTATCCACTGATAAAGTAATCTATATCCTGCGTAAAGTGGCGGATCTGGTGACCACAATTTATCCACTGATAAAGTAATCTATTCCCTGCGTAAAGTGGCGGATCTGGCGAACACAATTTATCCACTGATAAAGTAATCTATTCCCTGCGTAAAGTGGCGGATCTGGCGACCACAATTTATCCACTGATAAAGTAATCTATTCCCTGCGCAAAGTGGCGGATCTGGCGGCCACAATTTATCCACTGATAAAGTAATCTATTCCCTGCGTAAGTGGCGGATCTGGTGTCCACAATTTATCCACTGATAAAGTAATCTATTCCCTGCGTAAAGTGGCGGATCTGGCGAACACAATTTATCCACTGATAAAGTAATCTATTCCTTACTCGTTATCCTATCGTCCTGTCTAGACACACCTTACCTGCTTTTAGTTTACGCGCTTCTTAATGTTGTGGTTTGACTCCTGCTCGCCTTATTCGGTCACCTTGCTTATTGCACCTTTGACCTTTCCTTTATGCGACAACACGACCGTTCTGCTTGAGGCACCGTCAGCAGGGTGACCGTTTTGTCAGAGTGCCTTTCAACCAGAAGCATGGTGAAAATCTACTAAAATCTACTAAAAAATTCTAGAAAAACTATTTAAAATCTACCAACATTTTTAAGCACACTTTTTCAATTTTAAGCGAAATTTATGGCTGTAAACAGGTTTGAAAATTTAAAACTGGATGAATAAATAAATACTTATATACCTTCCTACTGTTGCCCGTATAATCATATAATATACAGCTGATACAAGTAAACACTTTGAAAGAAAAAATTTAAAGATTAAAAATTTTATTTTGTATGACTTGATATCAGACTTAACATATCGGACATATCGCTATGAAGCCGGTGAACAACACACGATTCAGATTGAAAAGCTATGTAACTTTTTTATGATCGGCAAAATAAAATCCAAAAACAAAAATAAAGTTGTGTTACGTCTTCTGAAAAGCTTCCACATAAAAACTCCGCAGTTAAATTCCGATCTAAATTATACTGATCGTAAAAATGAAGTTTTAGTGCATCCCATTGTTCAACAATCCGATTGACGCACGCTTGCAACGAGAGCCACCTAATGACTTAAGGCTGCTTACGCACTTTTTCACTTATAATAATTGCATCAAAACAAAACGGAAAGATTTGGCTTAAAACTTATGAAAAAATGTTTTACAATTTTATTTTCAAAATCTACTTAAAATCTACGAGATTTGAAAATCTACTAAGAAACTACTAGCGACTTTCAAAATTCTACTAAATCTACCAATCTAGTAGTAAATCTACTGAAAACGGTCACCCTGTCCGTCAGCAACTGACTACCATCGTTGCCTGCTACTCGTGCCTTATCTACGCATGCTAGCCACGCTCTCGTTGTCGTCAATCTCTTTACGTTATCTCCTTATTATCTGTCCTCTTTTCGATCGTTGACGATTCCATCGAGTTGTATGCGGCTGAGTCTTAGCTTTATGGCAGCTTATGTTGGCTCGTGACTGTGGTTGTGTGCTTTTCTCTCTAATATCTCTCTCTCTTCGTTATGTACCGCTTATTGCTCTTCTATTCTGTATTTTCCCGCATTGTCCGCTACTCTCACCATCATATAAATATTTACTCATAAATATATCTTGCTATAATAATTTATGTTGGCACAGGGTGCTTTTCTTACAATATGTTTATAAAGAACTTCAGTTTAATATAATTCATTTTATGTGTTTTTAATAATAAATGTAATGATAATAAAAATAATAGTGACAAAACAAAGTAAATTCATAAATATAACAAGTTGTAAAATAAAATAAATTAAATTCAACAACGATTGTGGGAGGAAAAACTGCTTCTGATGATTTTGCTTCATCACACCGGTGATGCCTACTTGTCCCGCCCGGTTATCTATAATTCGGTATCATATACCTTGTACTTCCCGTCTTCGAGAGATTCGTCCTCGTCGTCCGACGCTGGCTCTTAACTTTTCCACCTCAGCTTGTAAAGCGTCTTGAATGTTCTCTGCTGGTTCTGTGTCATTAGCCGACTGCGGAGTTTCTTCTTGGCCTGCTCTCTCATCTCGGCCGCCGGTTCGACGGCCTCTGCCGCTGAAGAGTTACTTTGTTGGTTGATTTCCTCGTCTATGCCATCCCAGAGTTCCGTATCGAGTGAGATGGTATCGCCTTGTTCGGGGTCCAAGAGATATGTCGCCAGGAGCTCTTGTGTTCGGGGCGAAGGGCATGGTGGAAGCAATTCGGGCTGTTGTTTGACGGATTCTGTTCAGTGATGGCATTTTCGATACAATTGTAATTTTTTCAATACACTACACTTATCAAAAGTACGTAAGTACCCCGGAGGCATTTTCAGTACTATTTGTGCAAAACCAACATTATATCGCACATTAAATACAAAACATCACAACTCGAAATTTTTCGATATCAACTTTTTGTTATAAGTCAATTTAAAAAATTACGGCAATCGGGCAAGTACATTATGAGTGATCGATGTACATTAGACAAAGTTGTTTTTTGAGAAAAACAGCGAAACACATGAAACTTTTGAGACCTCTTAGAATGTGAAATTCGAAAAAAAAAATTTAATTCGATACGCCCTAATGTACATACATTCACAAAAAAAAAAAAAAAAAAAAAAAAAAAACAGAGAAACCAACCAACTTGAGAACCTCCTCCTTTTTGAAGTCGGTTAAAAATACATATCTCACTATATTTTTCATTATTTTCTCCATTAACTAGAAGAATGAAGTTTGTGTGTTTAAATGAAAATTGCTTTTCTTCTGCAGTTTAAACCGAAGAGTATTCTTTTTCGGTTATTCTAAAAAGTTATGTTTTTTGAGTTGTGACTGTGCTATATTTACTGTGCGATATGTTTCATATTATTTAAATTGTTTCAAAAACTACAAAAATTACAGTACTTTCGAGTAACTCAGTGCTTTTGTGGTTAATTCTAGGAAAACTAATTTTCTTATAAACTAATCTGATGTTACAATGGATAAATACATAAAAAGTTAAGATTATAGCACATTTGGACAGCACTAAAGTTATATTTTAGGAAAAAGTTTATCGTGTGTTTAATGCATTTATTCAAACTCAAGTGAAATCGATAAATTCTATAAATCATTACTATAGCAATAGTTTCAAAAATCTCCTAGAAAGAAGACATTTGAAAATTTTGAAGTGCCTATACTATTACAAAGTATAAAAGTATATAAGCGGACTCGATAGTCGAGTGGTACACATGCTTGACTGCCATTTTAAGGTTTGAATACCGGCCTGACTATAGTCTTTAACTTTTATAACGCTTTAACTTTTCTTCAATTCTTTCATTATTTCAAATCAACTGAAATTCGAACTTTCAATTCAAATTCAAACTTCTTTAATATGGATAATATGTGGAATGAAACCAAGGCAGACTTAACTGAATAGTAGACCGAATCGAAATTTAGATTTTGCCGGTCGGGGTCTCAAAAGTTAGAAGAACTCATTACAATGATTTCTGCATATTTTTTTTTCAAATCTGACAAAATCCGCCGAAGCAATTTTGATTCTTCTGAAGGTCCTTTTTGGTAAAAAAAAATATGGTTTTTTCTTGTAACTTTTTATTTTTCACAGAACGCACATCTGCTAAAATATTAAATTTCTTACTCATACCAATTTTTTTGAATAAAAAAGTTTTAAAAATTATGTTTCATTATAACTCTTCTTGACCACCAAAAATTAAATTTTTTGCTATTTTCAAAAACACATTTTTTTAAAATCGCTGCAAATGGGTCGAAAGCAAATTTTAATATTTTCGATACGATTGACTTCAATTTAGTACTATTTTCAACTTGATTCGTTACGAAATCCAAAAGAGCAAATGCCATCACTGATTCTGTTACCGTTTGGATGCCTCGGTCTTGCTTGCTTGGAGAACTCGTCTGCGTTAGGTGGCTGACCTTGGGTTGCTCTTGAGCCAGTGTTTCGTGACGTCGGAGAAATTCTTTGAGGCAAGATGTCATCGCCGCTGTCTCAGCACTTTCATCTGGCGTGGTGGTGTTAACCTCTTTTTCCTTCTCTCCCAAGGGCTCCCATGTCAGTAGCTCTCTGGTAGGTGAGGGTAGAAACTCTACCCATGATTCGTTTGTGGTCGGGCCTGCTTGCTCTGGGTCCCTGACAGTCATTGTGGAGCGAAATTCGAGCACGTATTGTGTCCAGCCTTGCCCATTGAATTGGTCCCTGAGGAGTTCGGTCATAAGCCAGGGACCTCGACGTGGTTCGTAGTCCTCCTCCTCCTCGCTCGCAAACATAGCCTCCTCGTGGGACTCATACTCCTCGCTCGTAAACATGGCGTCTTCGTTGAACTCATCCTCCTCGCTGTTACTGCTTATCGAAATGACACCAGTGATTACTTCTCGTGTTGACGCATCATCGTCCGGCCTTTCTAAATTGTTTTATTTGGGCTCCAGTAGCTCGCCTATATCGTTGTTTTCATCACTTTCAGGCTCCGCACTTGGTAGCTTATCGTCCTCGCTGTCATCTTCTTTGTCGTCACTGTGGTGGGTCTCTGGCATTGGATTTCGATTTCCAGTGGCAAATCGTACACGACGATAGCTAGCTGGTCTCCACGTCTGCGGCTCTTCGTCCTCGTCTACATCTTTCGCGGTTTCATATGGCTTTTGTGCGAACCGGACCTTGCGGTATGATGATGGCGTGAAATGAGTTGGTTCCTTACCTTCAGAACTGCTAGGCATAGAGCTACTGTCATTGTCATCGACTTCGTTAACAGTTAGCCGATGGAGTATTATGAACGGGTTCTTTTGAGCTGGATGATCTACCGTCTCCTCCCAAGAGGGGCTAAGCCACCGCGTGCGGGGTTGGTTGCGCTGTTCTTCAAAAAGATTCCTACGGAATTTATCACTTGACTCATTGAACTTCTACTCCATCTTGCAATCGTATGATATATTCAATGTTTCATATATATATATATATATATGCCGCTATATGCAAAATATATGCAAGCGTGATTATATTTTCTTTTTCGATGCTGCCTTGTCGGTGGTTTGCGTTATACTGTCGCATGCTGATATAATTCTGACTGCTGCTGGTCTTCGAGAGATTCGTCCTCGTCGTCCGACGCTGGCTCTTAACTTTTCCACCTCAGCCTGTAAAGCGTCTTGAATGTTCTCTGCTGGTTCTGCGTCATTAGCCGACTGCGGAGTTTCTTCTTGGCCTGCTCTTTCATCTCGGCCGCCGGTTCGACGGCCTCTGCCGCTGAAGAGTTACTTTGTTGGTTGATTTCCTCGTCTATGCCATCCCAGAGTTCCGTATCGAGTGAGATGGTATCGCCTTGTTCGGGGTCCAAGAGATATGTCGCCAGGAGCTCTTGTGTTCGGGGCGAAGGGCATGGTGGAAGCAATTCGGGCTGTTGTTTGACAGATTCTGTTACCGTTTGGATGCCTCGGTCTTGCTTGCTTGGAGAACTCGTCTGCGTTAGGTGGCTGACCTTGGGTTGCTCTTGAGCCAGTGTTTCGTGACGTCGGAGAAATTCTTTGAGTCAAGATGTCATCGCCGCTGTCTCAGCACTTTCATCTGGCGTGGTGGTGTTAACCTCTTTTTCCTTCTCTCCCAAGGGCTCCCATGTCAGTAGCTCTCTGGTAGGTGAGGGTAGAAACTCTACCCATGATTCGTTTGTGGTCGGGCCTGCTTGCTCTGGGTCCCTCACAGTCATTGTGGAGCGAAATTCGAGCACGTATTGTGTCCAGCCTTGCCCATTGAATTGGTCCCTGAGGAGTTCGGTCATAAGCCAGGGACCTCGACGTGGTTCGTAGTCCTCCTCCTCCTCGCTCGCAAACATAGCCTCCTCGTGGGACTCATCCTCCTCGCTCGTAAACATGGCGTCTTCGTTGAACTCATCCTCCTCGCTGTTACTGCTTATCGATATGACACCAGTGATTACTTCTCGTGTTGACGCATCATCGTCCGGCCTTTCTAAATTGTTTTATTTGGGCTCCAGTAGCTCGCCTATATCGCTGTTTTCATCACTTTCAGGCTCCGCACTTGGTAGTTTATTGTCCTCGCTGTCATCTTCTTTGTCGTCACTGTGGTGGGTCTCTGGCATTGGATTTCGATTTCCAGTGGCAAATCGTACACGACGATAGCTAGCTGGTCTCCACGTCTGCGGCTCTTCGTCCTCGTCTACATCTTTCGCGGTTTCATATGGCTTTTGTGCGGTATGATGATGGCGTGAAATGAGTTGGTTCCTTACCTTCAGAACTGCTAGGCATGGAGCTACTGTCATTGTCATCGACTTCGTTAACAGTTAGCCGATGGAGTATTATGAACGGGTTCTTTTGAGCTGGATGATCTACCGTCTCCTCCCAAGAGGGGCTAAGCCACCGCGTGCGGGGTTGGTTGCGCTGTTCTTCAAAAAGATTCCTACGGAATTTATCACTTGACTCATTGAACTTCTGCTCCATCTTGCAATCGTATGATATATTCAATGTTTCATATATATATATATATATATGCCGCTATATGCAAAATATATGCAAGCGTGATTATATTTTCTTTTCCGATGCTGCCTTGTCGGTGGTTTGCGTTATACTGTCGCATGCTGATATAATTCTGACTGCTGCTGGCAATTATTTGCTGTGTTCTGGTATTCATCCTAATGTTGTTGGTGGTTTTATTGTTAACACTGCTCTCCCAAAAATTTGCACTTTTAAAGGTTCTGTCTCCTTTTCGCTTAAAGCTGATCTTTGGTATCATTTGCTGCATGCCCTAAGCTTGACTGTTGGAAAACTTGACTGCTCGCTATTTTGGAGAATTCGGTTGCCTGAACGGTGTTGTTGGTTGGTGTGAAGTTTTAGTTGCGGGCGTTTCGACCGAATGGTACGTTTTTAGCTCGCCAAGGTGAGCCGTTCTGAAGCGTTAACCGCCAGGTTTTTTGACTCGGACTATTACTGGAGACACAAATGATTCTATTTTATAGGGCCCATTAAAACGTGGTGCCAGTTTAGCCGCAAAATTATCAGCAGCCTTGGCTAACGGGTGCTGTTTCACCCAGACGAGTTGCCCTACTTCTGGCTTCCATTGTCGTCGTCGTAAATTGTAGTGTCGGGCCTGTTCCATATTCCTTCTGACAATATTAAAAATAGCTTTCAACTGGTCTGCTTGCTCGCTTGGGGAAATAGCTTCTTGTCCTTTCCTTTCCTGCAATATGTTCGTCGTAGAGGGCGTTGGGGAGTCTGGGCTCCCGCCCCTGTACGATAAACGCTGGGCTGTTCCCTGTGGACTCTGATTCGCTTGTGTTGTAGGCCAAAGTAAGCTCTGGAAGTAACTCATCCCATGTGTTCTGTTGTTCCGCCGTGTACTGAGAAATCATCGTTTTTATTGTTCGGTTGGTACGCTCCGTGGGATTCTCTTGGGGAGTGTATGGAGCAGTATATCTCTGTTGGACACCGACATCTTTCAAAAAACTTTGGAAACTTTTACTCGTAAACTGCACCCCGTGATTTTCGGTCATGACTCGATCTTGCAGATAGTTTGACAAGGAATACTATCCTCTTCACCGACAGTTCTAGGGAAATGGCGATACAATTTCCCACTCTCGATGATGTACTCGGGAAATTTCTCTGGGTTCAATTTTACTTCTATTAGGCGTTTTTCATACCAAGCACCTGATTTCTCCTCGTGCTGTTCTACGGCACAGCCACGCACTACCTCCATGGGTTGTCTAGACAAAGCATCGGCGACAACATTTTGCTTTCCTTTACGATATTGAACATCGAACGTGTACTGTTGCAGTTCGAGGGTCCACCTTGCAATGCGACCCGACGGGCTCTCAATAGAATTTAACCATTTGAGTGACAAGTGATCAGTTATAACCGTAAATACATATCCCTCCAGATAGGGTCTCATCTTTCATATCGCCCAAACGATGGCCAAGCACTCTTTCTCCGTGGCTGTATAGTTCATTTCAGCCTTATTCAGATGCCGGCTAGCATACGCGATAACTCTTTCATCTCCGTTTGTACTCTGAGTCAGCACCGCTCCGAGGACATAGTCACAAGCATCGGTCTGAAGCACGAATCGTTCATTGAAATCTGGGCAAGCCAGAATAGGTGCTTCTGTGAGTCGTCTTTTCAGTTCTTCGAACGCGTGTTGTTGTTCTTCTCCCCATTTAAAATGTCTGCCCTTCTTCAGCAAGGCAGTCAAAGGATGAACGATTTTTGAGAACTCTGGTACAAACCTTCGGTACCAGGACGCTATTCCAAGGCATGGCCGCAGTTCTCGTACGTTTTCTGGGGCTCTCAATTCTCTAATCGCTGCTATTTTATCGGGATCTGTCCGAATACCCTCTTCACTGACCACGTGTCCTAGGTATTATACTTCCTTTTTTAAGAATTCACATTTCTCAGGGTTGATGTGTTAGTTTGCCTTTCGCAATCGTCGGAATACTTCTGCTAAGTTCTCCATATGCTGCTCCAAGGTTGTACCAGTTACGATGATGTCATCGAGATACGCAAACGCATCTGGCTCTAACGTGGTGCCGATAACCCGGTCTAAAGCTCGCTAGAAAGTAGCTGACGCAGAATGGAGTCCAAAAGGAATTACTCGCCACTGAAAGAGGCCTCAGCCGGGGACAGTAAAGGCTGTGTACTGTTTACTATCCTCTTTCATCGGTATTTGCCAATAGCCATTCTTTAAATCGATACTACTGATCAGAGATCTGCAATGAGTACCAAAAAAATTAGTATACTTAAGTCATGAGCCATAACTATTGGTGCAAATGTGTACTTATTCCAACTCAACAAAATACTTTGACTCATTCCCACTAAAACCAGAAAATACTCATAGTTCTCTAACATGTATGTGTGTCTGCAAATTATGACTTTATTGAATGTTTGTTGATAATCTGATTTGACTCACTTATTCATGAGAGAGGAATATAAGAACTATGAGTGAGTTGAGTATTATTTTGTGTTATGCTCTGCTGATGATTTTTGCTGTTTTGTTTACTTTTTGTGTGAAAAAATGAAAGAGCTGAGTATAATTTTTTGTTATCCTTCTTGCAAAACAGTTATTGTTTGGTTTGGCACGTGTTGCTGGACATTTACAATTAAATTTAGATGAAATGACAAGAAAGCTGAATTAAAAATGACTCTAAGTACTTAAGTCATTCCACTGAACTCGTGGTGTTTATTTATGTTGTGAGTCATTACGGTATAGCACAATAAATCCATTCACTCAATCAGAGACCTGATCACTACATCGGTTTATAACAACACAAAAATTATTCTTGTTCATTCATTCGCTATGTGTACCGCACACGAACGAATATGAGTGGATATGAGTGCAAGTTCTTCTTTGACTTAAATCCACTTATACTCTTTTTTGTGTTAGGCAACCAATGACTCAAAAACAAGAATAATTGCAGTTCTCTGCTACTGATGAACTTCGCGTTCCGGAGTCGGTCCAGGATATGGTGGCTTCTCGGAAGGGGGGTAGGCGTCTGGCACTGATCGCAAATTCAGTTGCCGAAAATCTATGCAAGTTAAGGCAACCCTTTATTAAGCATTCTAATGATAAATGTAAACAAAATTGCTTCTTATAAATAAGATTGGCTTTGACTTAAGAAACTCTTTCTTAAAGTCCAAATTTGTAGTGTCAGCAATTATTCTGGCTGATGCAATATATCATCTCATGGTGAAATAGTTTTCCAAAGAACTCGAGCACGCCATCCTCAGTTTTGTTTACATTAAAAACACTTCAAATAAGGCAAACAATAGATTTTAAGAAGACAGTTTAATATCAGCTCAGCTGAAGTAAAGATCAAATTTTGATTGTAAAATAAATAAAAATATTATTTTTTAAAAACACAAAAACACATTGTGTAAAATTAATTGGCGCCCAACGTGGGGCACTCGTGAAAAAAAATCGTAACCAAAACGTAATATCGTGAACCGTTGTAACATCTGAAACAAAAGTAAGAAAACGGGAAAGACGACGCAAGTTATAAAATAACACTTGTTGGTGAAAATCGTTAGTTACAAAATTTCGTGAACCGTTGTAACATTTGAAACAAAAGTAAGAAAACGGGAAAGACGACGCAAGTTATAAAATAACACTTGTGGGTGAAAATCGTTAGTTACAAAATTTCGTGAACCGTTGTGAAACATTTGAAATAAAAAGTAAGAAAACGGAAAAACGACGCGAGTGCCAAAACAAAGAGTTTAAAAAACAGTTATTATAAAATACACCGATAACAAAGTGTAATAATAACTCTGAACTCATCTATACATCAAGTACCTCAAAAAGAGGGAAAAAAGTTAAATCAAACAAATAAAAAACCAGAAACAAACATTCGTAAATCTGGAGAAGAGCTGCAGGAAATCTCAACGCTCACAATCAGACGACCGCCTAACGTAGCCAGGAAGTCACTAAGGGAACTGTGAAGCTGTAATTATTTGTAAGAATATTTTACTCTTTTTAATAAAATATATATCAATGTTTAATTGGTGTAATAGTACAAAATCTAAGGGCTACACTAGATTATATTATTGTAATTATTGTAAAGATAATCATAAAACTGAAAAGTGCCCATTGTTAAATAAAAAATAAAAAATTTAATTTCTTTAAAGTTCTTAAAAGTGTATAAAAGTAATAACAAGTTTTTTTAAACATCCTGGAAGATTTAATTAATAAGTTTGCAAAAATGAATACTAACGACAATAACTCAAGAATTACTTTGACAAGTGACATGATAGCGAGACTGGTTGTAGCTAATACAAATACATTAAAAACTGAAATCGACTTGTTAAAACGACAGATAACAACATTAATAGGATCTAACTCGGTTGCTGACTATGTGACTGAAACCATTGACGACAATATAACTTGCAACGAATCTTTAGATATTATTAAATCTATGCCTGACTTTTCAGGAAAGTCCTATGTAAGCTGGCGTGCCGCTTATAATTCTATAAGCCTATATCACAGGGGTAGTCGCAGGTATTTTGCGGCACTGACCATTCTAAGAAACAAAATTGTAGGTGAGGCCAATGATGTTTTCACTAACCACGGGACTGTGTTAAATTATGACGCCATTATGAGCAGATTAGATTTTGCATATGCCGACAAAAGACCTTCTCATATATTAGAACAGGAATTAAGTGTTCTCCGACAGGGAAGTTCATCCCTTATCGACTATAACAATGAAGTTAATAAGAAACTAACACTTCTTATTAACAAAACAATAATGACTTATGGTACCAATAATGAAATAACAAATCAATTGAATGAAAAAATCGCCAAAATGCTCTTCGAGTATTTATTAAAGGCCTCAACGCCCCAATATCCAACATTTTATTTTCTTTATCACCCGAAGATTTTCCAAACGCATTGGCAAAGGCCCAAGAATTGGAGTCTAACAACCTCAGGAATAATTTCGCAATACAATTCGACAGAAATCGAAATTATAATAAAAATGAATTTAATCAAAAAGGTACGAATCATTCTAATCGTCAAAATAATTTAAGATTTCCCACGAGAAATCCAAATAATAATAATTTTTTTAAACTAAACCCAGGATTCCAAAATAAAAACCAATACCCACATAATTCAAATAATGTTGGAAATAATAATTATAATAATAACAACTTACCGAGCCCAGAACCAATGGATGTGGACAGATCCATCCAACGCAATAATAGAATATGGAATAATAATAATAACTTTAGAGGTAACTTTAACTATCCTCAAAATTTTAAACGACCAAATCCAAGTGCACAATATAGCGCACAACCACATCAAAAAAATCAGAGAATCAATACAATTAATGAAAATGCTTTTTTAGAAGGATTAACTTTCCCTACATCTACGCAAACAGCGATAAAACAGGACGAAGGCTTAAAATACTAGGTCGTAGCAATCGCTTAGCAAGTACCTAAGCTGGCCACATAAATAGGTACGTTGAAGATACAAATTAGTTGGGTCGCTCGCATTAAAAAATTTTTTCTTAAATCTGTAAAAAAAGAGATATTATCTCTTTCGAGTATCTTAAACGAAAAAAATTAAAATTTTTTAATTTATTCTAGTTTTCTTCCATTTTTATGTTCCAAAGTCACGTGTGAGGTCATTAATATATATATAAAACAAACATTACTATATATAAACCTCTAAAACGGCAAACAGTTTAAAATAACAAAAAAAAAAAAATAAAATTCACTTTTTGAGATAAAACCAAATTAAAGTTTTTCAGAAAGTTGGCAACTCTAGCATAAAAATTCCAAAAATATTTAATTTTTTGAAATCGCTTTTCTATAGTTTTCTAATGATAGGAATGTTACCATTTACAAAAATAAGGTAATAAAAGATGGAGATATGATTTATTAGAAACTAGCAATTCCCGGTGCGCGTTGCTACACCCGACACCTATATTGGAAAAGTATAAATATATAGCGAAACCCGGAGCACTTCGTTACACTGAAGAAAAATTGTGAAATTATACTATTTCGGTTACAAAAAGATTATATGAAAGCTTTTACTACTAATGATTCAAACTTTAATATAACGTTAATGTTGCATCAGTTCAGTTTGTATCAATGCTGAAAAATTCAAACATTTGTTTTAGCAATTTATAAGACACAGTAAAGTGAAACCAAGTGTTGTTTTTTGTATGAAATCTTAAAAAATAAAAAAATAAATAAATATAAATTTAGTTCTAAATAAATATAAAAATAGTTGTATTTCGAACTTTATGATTTCTTATCACCGAACTCAATCCAATACATTTTGATAAACAATATTTTTTGTTTTTCCATCCGGTGCGTAAATAAATAAAGTCCTTGGAATTCCAACTCTTGAACAGGCATCGTATAATTGACCGTGCAAGAAACACGGCTGTTCCAAATTTAATCCGCATACTTGAAGCGTTTGTCCTTGCGCCTTATTGATAAACATGGCAAATGACAGACGCACCGGAAATTGTAAACGCTTGAATTCGAATGGCATATCTGTTGGTATCAGCGGAATACGCGGTATGAGTACAATTTCGCCTTTAGCTTTTCCAGTCAATATTATTGCTTCAATCAAATTCGGCATCAATTTTTTTACAGCCAATCTGGTGCCATTGCACAGTTCTGGTGCGTTTAAATTCCGTAGCAAAATGATTGATGAGCCGGCCTTTAAATTTAAGCAATGCGGTGGCATACCAGGTGGTTCTAATGAATTTACAAATTCGATTGGATAATGTATGGCATCATCGTTATTCATTGCGCTATCAATAGATTTATATGATGTCACTGCACCTGGTAATTTTTCTTGGATCAGAAAATTAATTGCATTGACATGTAAATTTGTTGGTGCCAAAATTGCGCGTTCTCTCAACTAATTGTGATCTCTGTAATTTTGTACAATATTTGGAAAAACGCGTTCAATCAGTTCTTCTTTTGATTTGAGAATTGTACAGAAATTATCTGGCAAAGTAATCAAACCATTTGCATTATCGATTTGAACTTTTCCATTGCCGATTTCTAACAATTGTTTCGAGAAACGATCTGCAGATTGATCATTGTGCAACTGAACACGCATATTTATGTGCAATGTCAATTTTTGGACATATCGCCACAGAAAGGAAGACTTCAAGCATGCATTAATATCATCCGCTGGTGTGGATCGTGCAATCACGGGCAATGTTTGTCGAAAATCACCAGACAATAATATCAATGCACCACCGAAAAGTTGTTGATTGCCACGTAAATCTTTCATTGTACGATGTCTCCAGTTGTCTCCAGTGATTTTTTGTGGCTCATTGAACATTCATCTAATAGAACAATTGCTGCTTGTAAGTAATAAAATTATCCAAAAGAATTTGCTTCGGCAAAATTTATGTCTGTTTACGTCGGAATCCAAATGAAAAAGAAAGCACACTGGGTACATTGGGTGGTGTGAATAAAAAATAAGCAAGTGTCTTCTGATATGTGACATCTTGAAAACTTCAAAAGTGTCAAGTGTGAAAATGAAATTTAATATCGATAATGGATAATATTGATATTATCGATATTGTAGACAATTTTTCTTTATGTAAAAAACTTTTGTAGACTATTACAAACATTTAAAAAAAAAATCAGCGCAGGCGTTCTGCGATTTTAGATATATATATCAAAACAGTGGGCGCAAAAGTGGGCGTGGTCAATTTTTCTTTCAGTAAACACTTAAATTGGATTACTACGAACATTTGAAAAAAAATTATCCAAATCGGTCCAGCCGCTTTCCGATTTTAGATAAATCGAAAAAAGTGGGCGCAAAAGTGGGCGTGGTCAATTTTTCTTTCCGACAAAACTTAAATTGGATTACTTCGAACATTTGAAAAAAAATTATCCAAATCGGTCCAGCCGTTTTCCGATTTTAGATAAATCAAAAAAAGTGGGCGCAAAAGTGGGCGTGGTCAATTTTTCTTTCCTTAAAAACCTAACTTGGACTAAAACGAACATTTAAAAAAAAAAATTATCCAAATCGGTCCAGCCGTTCTGAAGTGATGCGATTTCAACCAAACGTACACTTCTTTTTATATATATAGATGACTTAATTTTTAAGATTGTTGCTTTTATAAAAAAATTGGTATCTCCATAATATTTTACAAAATTATGGCGATAAAAGAACAAATAACTGATATTCTTATAAGTAGAAAAGGAACCTACTAAGAGCATGTGATAAATTTTTGGAAAAAATTTGCCATATATTTTTTTTTGGTGCAATGAATATGATAATTCAAAACGAAAATAATAATATTTAACAATTTCATAATTACTCGTTTTCACATAAGTTGACAGACTAACACATCTATAATTTTTTTTCTTACTAAATCTAAAAAATAATTATTTAATTTATTTACTTTTGAACACCGAAAGCCTTAGAAATATGCTAAAAAGAAATATTTAAGTGCATACTCAAATCCAAAGATGTTGTGTAAAAACACTTAAAGGCAATAAAAATCCAATTGGATTATTTCGGTTTTTTCATACAATAAAAAAAAAAAACAGCGAACGTTCGTTTTTAATCACTTATTCAAAATTAGCGTTTGAATTAAAAATTCAGGAACTTTGTTCACGACCGGCACTTAATTATCGGAATGTTTCTTGCAGATTGATTTCTTTACTTTTCTTTCTTATTTCTTATTGTTTTCATTTCTCCACGATAACGCAAAAACGAAAACATGTAGAACAGCAACAACGCAAACCGAACCGATGACGCACGCACAACAAAAAATAAATCACTGACGCTGCTAGTAATTTTTTTCTGAACGGACATTCTATTTAAACCTTTATTTTAAATGAATGGTTGAAAAGAACGTTCGTTGATTTTTGAAGTTGTGGGTAAAATTTCTTGAGAAAATACGCAACAGACAAATTTTCCGTGATAAAAAAAATGCTTTTATCTTTCGATCAGACATGCACAACGAAATCAACAGAATTTTTTCTGTTTCGTTGAGTCAGAAAAATAAATTATCAAAATTATTTCGTTTTTTATATAACGTTAAAAATTTATCAAATCAAATTTCGTTTCGTTGAAAAACGAAAAATTTTCTATTATTTTCTCCTATGCTAAAGCTGGTATGACACTTGCTTTTTTCGCATTTTTAAGATCTTCAAAAAAGCAGCGGGTAAAAGGGAAGAATTAACGTGCATGCCTGCGTTCGATTGCAAACGAAATAAATCTGCTATTAAATAAGTTTAAGAATCATTTAAGAAATGTATTATTAAATATATTTAATAGATTGCTGATGAAAACAAAATAATAGTAAATTTCTTTTCAAATACTCTGCGAAAATTACGCGCTCATTGTTCCTTGCCCACGTAAAATTGTTTAATGTTTTGCAGTTGTGACAGTAAAGAACAAAACTTGATTAACATGTGCAAGATTCCTTAGCAGCAAATTATTAGCAGGGCTGAGCTGCAATTTATGGAATTACAAATTTCTGTCAAACAACAACAAATGTTGTTTATGAAAGAAAATAAGCCTAAAATAAGAATTAAAACTGCAAATTTATTTTATTTAACAGGGTTCACCTACATATGCAAATATAAACAAATTCCTTGTTTTGTGTTTTATTTTCTAACTATTTTCCTTCATAAATAAAATTCGTACTCTTATTTTTTACTATTTTACTATTTATTGATAAATAGCTGTTGCAGCGAAAAACATTCGCCGTAAGATTTTTGCTGTCGTTTCATGTCGTTCGGTCTTTTCATTGACTGATACATACATACACAAGCATGTTAGAAGAAAACTATTTCAGCGAATAACAACAACAAAACTCACGGAAATATTATTTTCAATTAACTTTTAAACTAAATGGAATTTGAAAAAACTTCCTTAGAAAACAACCTTCGTTAGGAAGCGTAGAACAGTACAGTAAAAGAAATTTTAAGATCGGTCAATCCGTTCGAGAGTTTAAGGTCTCTAAACAGCTTCAAACAACCTGTTCCATGGGAGCTTCGCTCGCTTCGCTCGCTCGCTCCAATTAATTGATACAGGAGCAACGAGTTGCTACTGTAAACCTAATGTGTTAATGGACAGACACGAATTAGTAATTAAGAAAAATGTTAGTACAATTAACGGGCAAACCATTATAACACATTTTTCAAATTTAATGTTATTTAACATAAAAGATCGATTTTATGAAATTAAAGGATTAGAAGCAGATTTATTAATAGGACTAAATCTATTAAAAAAAGCCAATATTGTATTGGACTTCGAAAAAGAAATTTTAATTTGCAATAATGAAATTCATAAAATATATTTATTAGAAAATGAAGAAGAAGAAAGAACAAAAGAATCTATAAATAAGTATACTCTGGGAAGCATTGAAGCTCCTAGAGCGCCAGCGAAGAAAAATACCGCTTATATAAATAAAAATAATGATACTTTGGGATTCGACAATCCTAAAGCGCCAGCCGATGGTTTTACCGGCATTCAAAAAAGAAATACTGTTAATAAAAAATTACATCCGGGATATAATAATCCTGGAACGCCAGTCGAAGTAATTACCGACAATTATATTTATATATCAAAATTAAAAACAAGTATTGTTAAAGAAATAGGAAAAAATCATGCGAATATCAATACGAATTTACCATTTAAGACAGATATAAAAGCGGAAATCCGCACAACTGTTGGAACTCCTATATGGAGTTAACAGTACCCTTATTCTCTGTCTGTAAATTCATTTGTTAATAACGAAATAAAAAAATTATTGGGTGGTGGTTCTCTAACATTTGGGTGGTTCCCAAAAAAGGAACAAACGAAGATGGTACAAAAAATTAAGAATGGTTGTAGATTTCAAGAAGCTTAATGAGCAAACAATATCTGACCGTTATCCGATACCAAACGTTACGGTAATACTTTCAAATTTAAGAGATGCTAAATATTTTTCAACCATAGATCTAGAGTCAGGATTTCACCAAATCTTAATGCATAACGATCATATAGAAAAAACAGCTTTCTCTGTGAATAACGGAAAATATGAATACTAACGCTTGCCTTTTGGATTGAAAAATGCCCCGAGTATTTTTCAACGAGCTATGGACAATATATTACGTGAATATATTGGAAAAACTTGTCATGTATATATCGATGACATTATAATTTATTCAAAAAGCTTAGAAGACCATACAAAACATTTAAAAACAATAATTGAGACTTTAAGAAGGGCTCATATGAAAATTTCCTTGGAAAAATCCAAATTTTATGAGAAACAAGTTGAATTTTTAGGTTGCATAATAGCACAAAATATAATTTAAACTGATCCCAGGAACATTGAAACAATAAAGAATTTTCCCATACCAACTACATTGAGGCAACTTAGAAGTTTCCTTGGAATGACCGGTTATTACCGGAAATTTATTAAAGATTATGCTTTCATTACAAAGCCATTAACAAAACACTTATCCGGTGAAAATGGTAAAATATCACAATATCTATAAAAAAAAAATAGAAATACGTTTATTTCAAGATGGAATTCGAGCTTGTGAAAAAATTAAAAATTTACTAAACCATGAAGTTGAATTGACTCAACCAGATTTTAATAAAAAATTTATACTTACTACAGGTGCTTCTAATGTCGCCATAGGCGCTGTATTAACTCAAGAAGGTAAACCAATAACCTTTATATCAAAAACATTAAACTGTACGGAGCAAAACTATGCAACGAATGAAAAGGAGTTGTATGCAATTCTTTGGGCTCTAAAAAATGTAAGGAATTATCTGTATGGTGTAACGGATCTTGAGATTCCTACCGATCACCAGCCATTGACATTTGCTGTTTCCGTTCGAAATCCTAATGCCAAAATGAAGCGTTGGCATGCTTTTATAGAGGAGTTCGCTCCAAAAATTATATATAAACCTGGAACTACTAATGTTGTCGCAGACGCATTATCTCGACAATATCTTAATAATCTATCTGATAGTTGTTCGTTAACAGAAACCCAACATTCTGCGGAAAGCAGTGACAACAACCAAATTCAAGAGACTACTAAGCCTTTAAATCAATTTAAACAACAAATTTTATTAGGTAAAGCTAGATTTACCATTCATGAATCAATCAATAATTTTGGGAATGTAAGACATACAATCGAATATGACACTATTGAAAATTTAATAACAATTTTAAAAGAATTTTTGCGACCAGGAATACTAACGGCAATTTATTGTACAGTGGAAGATCTTTATGAAGTAAAAAATAAAAAAAAAAAAAAACAAATTGGCCATTTCAGCCCTTGAAAGGGCTTTGACCGAGCTTCTTAGGATCGATTGTGTTGTGTGTGTTATTAAATTTTTGCACACAATTGACCGAGAACTGGACCTACATGTTTTATGCCGACTCCGAACGGCTCATGTTCTCAAGAAGCTTTACATGGCATTATTTACTCTCTGAGGTTTGCCATTGTCTGCAGAGAGGTGGTGACCGATCAGAAAAATTTTTTTTTGAAAAATCTTTTCGCCACGGCTGGGGATCGAACCCGGGCTCCGAGCATGCTAAGCCACACACTTAACCTGCATGCCACGGTCACCACGGAAGTAAAAAATAGCTTATTACAAAATTTTAATATTAAATTTGTACATACAAACAATTTTCCTTTAGATGTAATAAACAGAGAAGACCAAGGTAATATAATTGAGCAAACCCATAATAGAGCTCATAGGAATTACAGAGAGAACCTTAAGCAAATTTATTCGCAATATTATTGGCCAAAAATGAGGAATCAATTTAAAGAATTCATACGTAATTGTGAAATTTGTAATCAAAATAAATATTCTAGACATCCGAAGAAAATACCAATTGGAGAATCTCCAATCTCAAAAAAGGAGGGGGAATTAATACACATGGATATATTTTTCGCACAAAATTTAAAATTTATAACTTGTTTAGACTCTTACTCAAAATATTTAGCAGTAAAATTAATAGATGACAAAACAAAGCTAGAAGAAAAAGTATTAGAAATCTTGCAACATTTTCCTGAAGCAAAAATGTTAACAGTTGATAATGAACCAGGTTTCACAACTTTACAATTTAAAACATTAATGAGCAGATTTGGTATTGAAATATTCTTTTGCGATCCAAAACATAGTACAACAAACGGACAAATTGAACGAGTGCATTCCACCCTTATTGAAATGGCAAGATGCATTAAAGAAGATGCATTAAAGAAGAATATCAATTAATAAGTTTTGTAGAATCTATATTTAAAGCAGTACAACAATATAACAAAACAGTACATTCGGTCACCAATGCAAAACCTTTTGAGGTATTTTATAATAAAAAAATTCACACTGATTTACATTTAAAGCTCTCAAAAGCTCAAGAAAAATGCTCAATCAACACAATAAAAATAGAAAAATTAAGAATTATCAAGAGGACGAGAAAATAATAACGGAAAGAAATAAGCTTAATCCAAAATATAAAAAACAGAAAGTTAAACAAGACTAAGGAAATAAGGTTATGATATATAGTAAAAATAGGATAGTACATAAAGATAACATAAAAACATAATATTTTTTAAATTTATTTCAGAAAATGATACAATATTTACTACTAATAATAGTTGAGTTGCATATCATCATAGCTACTGATATCGTGGATTATACTAGAGAAAATTTTGTATTAACAGAAGGAAATGAGGTAGCTCTCTACAATGACTTCGGTAATATATTTCATTTGACAAATCTAACATACTATGAACAAATATTAACGGAAACAAGGAACCTAGTAAACGCAAAAAAATACATCAGCTTTGAAATACCAAACACAAATGTAGAACACAATTATTCTACATACAACGAATTAAGTCCTTTTGATGACAACATTTTTGAAATAAAATTTGACCTAGAAATAATTGAGACATTACTCGAACAGTTAGACAAAATAGATAAGTATAAAACAAAAACAAAAAGGGGTATAAATGAATTAGGAACAATCTGGAAATGGATTGCTGGTACTCCCGATCATGATGATTTCATATTAATTAAAAATAAACTAAATGAACTTGTAGAAAATAATAACAAACAATTTTTTACCAATACCAAATTATTTAAAGCAATAACTGAAATAACAAAAACAGTCAATAATCTCAAATGAAGTTCAAGAGTAGTTAAGTTTATGAAACAGAGAAACAATTTAATTATTAACGAATTACAAAATTTAATTCAGACAATAGCTTTGGCAAAGGCAAATATATTAAATCCAGCAATTTTAAATTTAAGAGAGATTAAAGATATTATTAGTCACGAACACAAAGACTTAACTTTAACTGACTTACTTGACGTATCACAATTAAAAATTATCCAAACCAGAGATATAATTGCTATATATATAAAATATCCAATTGTTCAAAAATTATGTAAAATATACGAAGCCAGAGCTATTTATCAATATAATGGAAAATTATTGTTAGAAAAGCAGATAGCATATTGTAATAATACTTATGTAAGTATTCAAAATTGTAAAACAGAAATAAAAAATATATTTTGTAAAATTGGAAATAATAATACATGTTTAGTTGATATTTTAAATAAAGATTTTAATTAAAGAGCAGAATTTGAACTTAGAAATTATAAAAGAAGGAGCAATTTTAATTTCCGGTAAACATATAGTCGACGGACATAATATTAATGGAACATATTTGATAATATTTGATAATTACACTAAAATCGATAATATCACCTTTGAAAACCCAACCACTAAAATCCCTAACTATCTTAAAACAGTTTCCATCGATGAATTTCTAATTACAGAGAATTTAGAATCAGAAAACATTAAATTAGATTTGAATAATATAAATCGTATGTCAAAATATGATGAGGAAAGTTCAATTAATATTGTAATTTGGACTTCTATAATTTTGTTTCTACTTATTGCAGTATTTATTACATATATCAAAATTAAAGTTCATATTAAGAACCGGAAGTCCAAACTAAATGAAAAAATGTTCTTAGAATTAAGTAAAAAAATTCAAGACCTTAATGAAGAATTGTAAAGAACCGGGACGTTTCTTTTAGAGAAAGGGGGGAGTTAAGGCAACCCTTTATTAAGCATTCTAATGGCAAATGTAAACAAAATTGCTTCTTATAAATAAGATTGGCTTTGACTTAAGAAATTCTTTCTTAAAGTCTAAATTTGTAGTGTCAGCAATTATTCTGGCTGATGCAATATATCATCTCATGGTGAAATAGTTTTCCAAAGAACTCGAGCACGCCATCCTCAGTTTTGTTTACATTAAAAACACTTCAAATAAGGCAAACAATAGATTTTCAGCAGACAGTTTAATATCAGCTCAGCTGAAGTAAAGATCAAATTTTGATTGTAAAATAAATAAAAATATTATTTTTTAAAGGGAGACAAAAGGGGGCGATCTTCACATGGCAACGTGTCTGACTGCCTCAACTTGGCGAGGCCAGCATTATCCATGTCGAAATCGTCTCAAGTCGACTCAAAACCTCCGCGTGGTGTCTCCTGGAAACGTCAAAAACTATTGCCCGATAAACTTTGGCGGCCAAATTTGAGCGGCGATGTCTCCTCTAGACAATAAACTTGAGGGGTCTCTTCAAGACCTTAAAAATGGAATGTGCGTAGGGTTTGGGTCCCAACCACATTATAACTTCCCAATGAAAACAAAATCAGCCTCGGATATGAACCCCCACTACGTTGACGACCACCGCAAACGAAAAACGGATAATGATTTACGGATATGCACCTGGAATGTCCGGACCCTTTATAGGGAAGGTGCCACTGTCCAAATGGCGGAAGCCCTCGAAAAAATTAAGGCTGACATCACCGCCATCCAGGAGATGCGATGGAAAGGACAAGGCTGCTCTAAGAGAGCAGACTGCGATATCTACTACAGCTGCCATGCGGAAAAGCGCGCATTTGGATGCGGATTCGTCGTAAGTCGGAAACTACGCCATCTTGTTTCCCGGTTCACACCTGTGAACGAAAGGCTGGCGACAATCCGCATCAAGGCGAAATTCTTCCACATCAGCCTTATTTGCGCACATGCCCCGACGGAGGAAAAGGACGATGCTGTCAAGGACACCTTCTACGCGAGCCTAGAGGACGTGTATGATCGCTGCCCGGCCCACGACGTAAAAATAGTTCTCGGCGATTTTAATGCGAAGGTCGGAAAAGAAGGCATCTTTGGCTCCACTGTCGGTCAGTTCAGTCTCCACGAGACCACTTCGAATAACGGTCTAAGACTGATCGACTTCGCCGCGGCGCGAAACATGGTAGTTAGTAGCACCAGATTCCAACACCTCGATATCCAAAAGGCAACCTGGCTGTCCCCGGATCAAAAAACGCGAAACCAAATTGATCATGTTGTGATCGACGGAAGGCACGCTTCAAGTGTACTGGATGTGCGCACATTTCGGGGGGTCAATATTGACTCCGACCATTATCTTGTTGCAGCCAAGATCCGCATGCGATTGTGCAATGCGAAGAATGTACGCACAGGTGTGCAACGAAAGCTTGATGTCGATAAGCTGCTATCACAACGGACCGCCGAGGCCTACTCCGCTCAACTCTCGGTTAAGCTCAACCAACCTTACTCTTGCCTCGACGACGCTGGCGGACTTTGGGCGCATATATCTCACTCCTTGCGCACTGCTGCTGAAGAAGTCATTGGTTTTCGGCGCCCGCAACCTCGCAACCAATGGTATGACCAGGAGTGTCGCGACGCGACAGCAGCAAAATACGGCGTATATAAAAAGACGCTGCAGTCAGCTGCAACGCGAGCCTTGCACGAAAACTATCGCGATAAGAAGAAGGAAGAGAGATGCCTTTTCAGACGTAAAAAAAGAGAGCAGGAAAAGCGTGAGCGAGAAAAAATTGAGGTGTACCAGGGCAGGAAGGATGCTCGAAAATTCTACCAGCAGGTTAAGCGTCTAACCCAAGGTTTCAAGCCCGGAGCATCCACTTGTAGAGATGAGAATGGTGATCTGGTAACAGATACGCAGTGCGCATTGAGATTATGGAGACAGCATTTTTCCAATCTGCTTGCAGGCGACGATACCAACAATTCCGCCCTTGGAGAATGCAGTCTGACACCACCAATCGACGATGACGGAGTGGAAATTCCACCACCTAGCCATGACGAGGTTAAAGTTGCTATCCAGCGACTCAAAAACAACAAAGCCGCAGGTGCTGACGGCCTGGCTGCTGAATTGTTTAAAACCGGCGGCGGTGAATTGATAAGGTGCATGCATCAACTCATCAGCAAAATATGGCTAGCGGAAAGCATGCCCGACGATTGGAATCTCAGTGTGCTTTGTCCTATACTTAAGAAAGGAGACCCGACAATCTGCGCCAACTACAGAGGCATCAGTCTTATATCCATCGCATATAAGGTTCTTTCGAGCGTACTGTGTGAAAGATTGAAGCCGCATACCAAAACACTGATTGGACCTTATCAGTGTGGCTTTCGTCCTGGCAAGTCCACCATAGACCAGATTTTTACACTACGCCAAATCCTGGAAAAAACCCACGAAAACCAAATCGACACCCATCATCTCTTTGTTGATTACAAAGCTGCGTTCGATAGCCCGATTCGGGATTGCCTGTACGCAACAATGTCTGAGTTCGGTATACCTGCAAAGTTGATTAGGCTCTGCAAGATGACGTTGAGCAATACATGCAGCTCCGTCAAGGTAGGAAATGACCTCTCCGAAACCTTTAATACCGAACGAGGTTTCAGACAAGGCGACCCGCTATCATGCGATCTCTTCAATTTCATCATGGAGGGGATCCTACGAAAGGCAGGTGTACATCGAAATGGCACCATTTTCTACAAAGGTGTCCAGCTCCTTGCGTATGCTGACGATATCGATATTATCGGCAGAACCAAGAGAGATGTAACCGCTGCTTTCGCCGCTATCGAAAAGAATCAGCCAAAGTGGGTTTGACGGTGAACGAGGGCAAAACAAAGTATATGCTGTCTGCAAATAGGAAAGTGCGGCGTCTAGGCTCCCATGTTACAGCAGGCAAATTTAACTTTGAAGTTGTCAAGGAGTTTACTTACCTTGGCACCGCCGTAAACAGCAACAACAATGTCAGCCTGGAGATAAAGCGAAGAACAACAATTGCTAATAGGTGCTACTACGGGCTAAGTAAGCAATTAGGTTCCAAAGCCCTCTTCGGATCGACAAAGCTTACACTCTACAAGACGCTCATCATACCTGTGCTTCTCTATGGCGCTGAAGCATGGGTGGTATCGCAAGCAGATGCAGCCGCTCTTGGGGTGTTCGAGAGGAAAGTTCTTCGCAAAATCTTTGGTCCTGTTCGAGTTGGCGACGACTATCGCATTCGAATGAACCACGAACTGTACGAGCTCTACGACGACATTGACATAGTCCAGCGTATAACAATTCAGCGACTACGTTGGCTGGGTCATGTCTTTCGTATGGATGAAGAAGCTCCAGCGAAAAAGGTGTTTGAGGCGAAAGCCGAGGGTCGACGACGAAGAGGAAGGCCATGCCTCCGATGGATTGACCAGGCCGAGGAAGCCCTTACCGCGCTTGGTGAAAGAGATTGGAGACGGCGCGCGCGAAGCAGAGACGCCTGGCGAGACCTGATGAAGTCGGCCGTAACCCGTCAACGGGTTGTCATGGCCACTTAAGTAAGTAAGTAATTATTTTTTAAAAACACAAGGTGTTAAATTAATTTGCATAGCCGCCATTTTCCAGTTTTTTTCCTCACTTATACTATGGGTGCGCTATGAGGACTCCGGGACGGTTCGATGCAACTCTTTGCAAGGAGTTCATCGATTTCATCGTCAATTATTTTCTGCATGGCTGGGTTCTTCGGAAAATACCTCTGCTTTATGGGGCGATCATCACGCATCAGTATACGGTGTGCCGTTATGTTTGATATTCCTTGTATGTTTTCGAAACTCTTCAGTTCCTTCTGCAGAAAAGTATCGACTTTCCGATTTTCACTTCCGTTTACTTCTTCAATTCGACAGACTTTAAACAAGTCATGGTCTCGTGGGGTATCCTGGTTGTCGACTTGGGTGTCTCCGTCCTTGATGACTTCTTTCTTATTTTAGACACTTTTGTTGCTACTTTTGATGATTCTCTCTTGAACTTCGACACTGGTGTCGCTATATTTGATAGTTGTGGAACAGATGCGGCTGCACTTGTAGTTGATGATGCAGATACGTCTGCGCTGGCAGTTGGTGACGCAGGTGTTGCTGCGATGGCAGTTGATGATGCAGATGCGGCTGCGCTGGCATTTGATGACGCAGATGCTGCTGCGATGGCAGTTGATGATGCAGATGCGGCTGTGCTTGTAGTTGGTGAATCAGGTGCTGCTGCGATGGCAGTTGGTGACACAGGTGCTGCACACAGGTGAATTGCTTCACTTTGTTTATTTTCTGTTGATATAGCTTGCAATTCCACAGAAAAATCTCCGCAACGTATTGATGTTCCGACGCCTGCTTAGAAACCTAACCCTAGAGTTAGGTCATCTAGCACTTCTGATAGGATTTGAATTGTTGCGTGATAGCTATGATTTCCTAACGAAACTTCTGTTTTGAAATTTTCGGTGACCTTCTGGGTCCTACCATCAGCTAAACAGACTTGGGTTCTTGTGGTGATTATGTTGTTGTGATTTCGCAGCTTGTTGGCGTTATACCGACTGATAAAGCTACGCGTCGCATCCGTGTCCAGAGAAGCCTCCATCCAAACATCGTCAAGCGCTACAGTGGCGATGATACGACCACCATCGACACGCAGATCATCTACTGCTGTCGAGGTCTTACAAAGTTGGGCACCCGCTCTTCTCGACGTGGAGGGGGCCCCTGGTAGTTTCCCTGCTTCTGACGACAGCACTCGAATGTCCGGGTATTCTTTCGGCCAAAATCCCAGCAGAAATGTTCCATCGGCCCTTGGCAATATCTCGCTAAATGACCGATTCGCCCACAGCGTCGGCAAGCTGTGTGGGGATCTACAAAAATATCAGAGCCGCGCCACCCTCCTCGCTGTTTGTCCTCTCGTCTTTTGGGTTCCAAGCTGCTCTCAGCCATCCCTGGTCTTTCTAAATTCTCAAAATCCCCTGCCAGACTGATTAATTCGGAAAGTTTCGTAAATTCACTGCGTTTTGTGTATAGTTGCAATTCGTGACTACTATTTCGGTAGATCCGCTCTAACCATTGTTGCTCACTTAAACTTGTGTGGCGCATCAGGTTCTGGATTGCTGTTACGTAATCTTTAAATCTTTTACCTGGATGTTGGCGTCGACGTCGAATGTCATCCCCAAGCGTGTCGAAGAATCTTGCTGGCAAAAAGAACCCCAGGAAATCGGTCTTGAAACTTTCCCAGTTCTTCCAGTATGCATTGTTGTTTCTTAACCAACAAAGTGCTTCGTCCTGTAAAAGTTCAGGCATAGTTCTTGGCAGGAAATCAGTATCTACGTTGTAGACCTCTGCTAATTCTTCAAGTCGTTCTATGAACGCTAGTGCGTCTCCATTGCCCTGGTATCTTACCGACCATCTCATCACTCTATCGATAATAGCGCCATAATCGATCAACCTATGGGTGTCTCTTGAACCTTCCGAACACCTTGGTTTTTTATCCATCGAAAAAGATCGTGCTGTATCACTCTGGTTGACATCAGCAGTATCGTATGATGGTCTTGATATCGTAATCGACGGAATCAAATTTTCCTCGCTGGGTGGTGCTACTCCTGGTGAGCTTCCTTGCTTATGTTTCAACACTTATTCTGTAAGCCGCTGCTCTTGATTTGGCTTCGTCGATTCCTCGTTAACAAAAGATGCGAATCGTTTCCGTAGTTCCTCTACTGATCCTTCGGGGTCAAAACTAAACTCCTCTGCATAAGTTAGAAGGTCCTAACGTCTCAACGAATAGATCCACGAAATCTTCACCATTGTTTTACTGTAAAAGTG
Organism: Tetanocera ferruginea; assembly: GCA_958299015.1. NCBI lineage: Eukaryota > Metazoa > Arthropoda > Insecta > Diptera > Sciomyzidae > Tetanocera > Tetanocera ferruginea. Next base: position 98,426,240 of record OY282640.1, on the reverse strand, counting down.
TTGCCTACCTGTTTACCGTTGGTTTTCCTTATTCAAATGTTGCTTATTCTCGTCTTGATTGCTTTCCTTACTTCAAAATTGTAGAACTCCATGGCGGATCTGACGGCCACAATTTATCCACTGATAAAGTAATCTATTCCCTGCGTAAAGTGGCGGATCTGGCGACCACAATTTATCCACTGATAAGGTAATCTATTTCCTGCGTAAAGTGACTGATCTGGCGACTACAGTTTATCCACTGATAAAGTAATCTATTCCCTGCGTAAAGTGGCGGATCTGGCGACCACAATTTATCCACTAATAAAGTAATCTATTCCTTACTCGTTATCCTATCGTCCTGTTTAGCTACACCTTACCTGCTTTTAGTTTCCGCGCTTCTTAATGTTGTGGTTTGACTCCAGCTCGCCTTATTCGGTCACCTTGCTTATTGCACCTTTTACCTTTCCTTTATGCGACAACATGTCCGTTCTGCTTGAGGCTCCGTCAGCAACTGACTACCATCGTTGCCTGCTACTCGTGCCTTGCCTATGCTGGCTAGCCACGCTCTCGTTGTCGTCAATCTGTTTACGTTATCTCCTTATTATCTCTCCTCTTTTCGATCGTTGACGCCTCCATCGAGTTGTATGCGGCTGAGTCTTTGCTTTATAGCGGCTTATGTTGGCTCGTGACTGTGGTTGTGTGCTTTTCTCTCTACTATCTCTCTCTCTCTTCGTTATGTACCGCTTATTGCTCTTCTATTCTGTATTTTCCCGCATTGTCCGCTACTCTCACCATCAAATAAATATTTACTCATAAATATATCTTGCTATAATAATTTATGTTGGCACAGGGTGCTTTTCTTACAATATGTTTATAAAGAACTTCAGTTTAATATAATTCATTTTATGTGTTTTTAATAATAAAAGTAATGATAATAAAAATAATAATAACAAAACAAAGTAAATTCATAAATAAAACAAGTTGTAAAATAAAATAAATTAAATTCAAAAACGATTATGGGAGGTAAAACTGCTTCGGATGGTTTTGCCTCATCACATCGGTGATGCTTACTTGTCCCGCCCGGTTAACTGTAATTCGGTACCATATACCTTGTAATTCTCGTCTTCGAAAGATTCGTCCTCGTCGTCCGACGCTGGATCTTAAATTTTCCACCTCAGCCTGTAAAGCGTCTTGAATGTTCTCTGCTGGTTCTGTGTCATTAGCCGACTGCGGAGTTTCTTCTTGGCCTGCTCTCTCAACCACGGCCGCCGGTTTGACGGCCTCTGCCGCTGAAGAGTTACTTTGTTGGTTGATTTCCTCGTCTACGCCATCCCAGAGTTCCGTATCGAGTGAGATGGTATCGCCTTGTTCGGGGTCCAAAAGATATGTCGCCAGGAGCTCTTCTGTTCGGGGCAAAGGGCATGGTGGAAGCAATTCGGGCTGTTGTTCGACGGCTTCTGTTACCGTTTGGGTGCCTCGGTCTTGCTTGCTTAGAGAACTCGTCTACGTTAGGCGGCTGACCTTGGGTTGCTCTTAAGCCAGTGTTTCGTGACGTAGGAGAAATTCTTTGAGGCAAGATGTCATCGCCGCTGTCTCAGCACTTTCATCTGGCGTGGTGGTGTTAACCTCTTTTTCCTTCTCTCCCAAGGGCTCCCATGTCAGTAGCTCTCTGGTGCTACCCATGATTCGTTTGTGGTCGGGCCTGCCTGCTCTGGGTCCCTGACAGTCATTGTGGAGCGGAATTGGAGCACGTATTGTGTCCAGCCTTGCCCATTGAATTGGTCCCTGAGGACTTCGGTCATAAGCCAGGGACCTCGGCGTGGTTCGTAGTCCTCCTCCTCCTCGCTCGCAAACATAGCCTCCTCGTGGGACTCATCCTCCTCGCTCGTAAACATGGCGTCTTCGTTGAACTCATCCTCCTCGCTGTTACTGCTTTTCGATATGACACCAGTGATTACTTCTCGTGTTGACGCATCATCGTCCGGCCTTTCTAAATTGTTTTATTTGGGCTCCAGTAGCTCGCCTATATCGCTGTTTTCATCAATTTCAGGCTCCGTACTTGGTAGCTTATCGTCCTCGCTGTCATCTTCTTTGTCGTCACTGTGGTGGGTCTCTGGCATTGGATTTCGATTTCCAGTGGCGAATCCAACACGACGATAGCTAGCTGGTCTCCACGTCTGCGGCTCTTCGTCCTCGTCTACATCTTTCGCGGTTTCATATGGCTTTTGTGCGAACCGGACCTTGCGGTATGATGATGGCGTAAAATGAGTTGGTTCCTTACCTTCAGAACTGCTAGGCATGGAGCTAATGTCATTGTCATCGACTTCGTTAACAGTTACCCGATGGAGTATTATGCGCGGGTTCTTCTGAGCTGGATGATCTACCCTCTCCTCCCAGGAGGGGCTAAGCCACCGCGTGCGGGGTTGGTTGCGCTGTTCTTCAAAAAGATTCCTACGGAATTTATCACTTGACTCATTGAACTTCTGCTCCACCTTGCAATCGTATGAATCTTTTAAATCTAGCTTGGTTATTCCAATCCTAAAACCTAAAAATAACAAAGTTTCTATAAAATCATACAGACCAATATCACTAAATCTCTGTTTTGCAAAAATAATAGAAAAAATAATTGCAAATAGGCTATGGTGGTTTGTGACTTCCAACAATCTTCTTGATAGTCATCAAATGGGTTTTAGGGCAGATAAGTCTACAGCAGATACTTGATTATACATAGACTACCTGACTGCCGACTGCCTATCATCAAAAAACCATAAAACAATAATTTCACTGGATTTTGAAAAGGCGTATGGGAATAAAGGAGTACACACAGTAATTGACCAGTTGGTATCCTGGAATGTTGGACCAAATATTTTGAATTACGTACTGAACTTTATGACTTATCGAAAGATATCTGTAAGAGTAGGAAAAAAGGTTTCCAATGTTTAGCACCTTTATAATGGAATACCCCAAGGGTCACCACTTTCGGTGATCCTCTTCTTAGTAGCATACAATAAGCTTTGTTCTACCATTTCTCTTCACAGATATATAAACTTCTGTGCATACGCAGATGATTTTAATATCATTATCAAATCCAATAAAGAAAAAAACCCAACCATTAACCTAAACCTTCTCTTTGAGGATATTATGAATTGGTGCAAATACTCAGGAGCTAGACTTTCTGCAACTAAATGCAAATTTACACACATATGTCGTAAAATCAATTGCTGTTGTACTATTCTCTCTAGTAATATACAACTTATCAATTCCGAAAATATAAAAATTCTATGAGTAATTATAAACAATAAATATAAATGGAACACCCAGATTGAGTACCTTAGCACTTCCGTAACCAAGCAGCTTGGTATTATTAAATGTTTGGCTTCACCAAAATACAACTGCAATACCCTTTCACTTATAAGGGTAGTTAAAACTCTAATCATACCTAGAGTTTTAATATATTATATGCTATGGCATATTTTTATTTGGATATGCACCTAAATATCAAATAAAAAAACTTAAAAATATTCTAAATGCTTCTGTGAGAACTGTACTAGGATCACTGCGGTCAACTCCAATAAGTAATTTGATGTTTGAAGCCAACATACTACCTTTTGAAGTCTTAAGAGACCTTATATCAGAAAGACTCATAAAACCTTTACTCTGTAGTCAAGACAATTCATTGGGGAGCATTATTAAGAACTTCATTAAAAGATCAAGACCACTTAAAACCCAACCATCAATAGCTAGACCCATTAAACTATGCTCTGTATTGAATTTGCCTATAAAGTCTCTTGTTTCCATTAAACCAACTAATCCCCCGTGGAATTTAAATCCCAGCTCAATAAACACTTCCCTCCGCATCGTTAAAAAAATAGACACAAACCCTTTGCAATTTCGAGCAATGTTCCAACTGTATCGTCTTCCGAGTGATTCTTTGATTTTGAAGAAGTGGTGTGCAAACCTTAAAATTGTGCACACAGCATATATAAATACAAAATCAAGAGTTTGTAGCCGTCATTTTGATATTTCTTGCGTGGGGAAATTGCGTCTGAAAAAGGGTGCAATTCCAACAGAAAATCTTGGTAAGTAACATAAAGTTCTATAGTATTGTACTAAATTGTTTTTTGCTATATTTTCACGATTATTGCTTATCATATTAGTATTACATCAAAATTTATCTTAAATATATTTGTTACAATGCATAGGTGCAAACAATTTTGAAAAATATTGAGTTAAAGGGGATTGCACTCATTTTAAAAACCAATCAAATTAATGGTAAACAAGTTTTTTGTAGTCTTGTTTTCTAAAAAGTTGTTTGTTGATAATATACAGTTTGGTTTGAAAAAAATCTTTCGAGATTGGAATTTTTGTCAATATTCAAAATTTAAAATAATTAATTTAATCCAATAGAATATGAAGAAATATTAAAATATAATACAAAATTAAATAATTTTATTTTATAAAAAATAAATAACTAAAACAGCTTTCATTAATAATTTCGTTCGTCACTTTTCATTCGAGTGTTCATCAAAAATAAATAGGCAAAGAAATTTTCCAACCAACTCCCAAACCAATGGACTGAATTCAAGGGTTTTATTCAAAATTTCAAAATTCAAAATTTTTTTATTTTAATGTTATAAAATGCGAATAAGTTAAATTAAATATAAGATATCATTTTGAAAAATTACAAATATATTTTATTAAAAAAATTTTATTTTATTATTTTAATCACATATATCGCTACTGTTCTTTTTTAAAAATCATTAAAAAAGCATGGCGGGCGTGATAAAACAAAAACTACTCGACCGGTCCTACTGAAATTTTAATTTGTTGTTTAACACTTGCCGATGGATAGAATGAACTACGGACAGTAAAATCGGTTTTATAGTTTTTGAGTTTTTGGCCAATTTTGTATAAAGAGTATATTTTATTAAATGCCAAGACAAAGAAAAAAATCTATCTAAAATATAAGCGGACGTGACATCTTCAAAAAACTTTTTTTAAGGTTTTGAAATGCGTATAAGTTCAATAAAAATAAATTTAGAAAGGCTTATTTTATGATAAATGCATTCTAAATAAAGCAAAAAAAAAATAAATAAAAAGAATATATAGAATATATATTTTTTCAAAAAAGCGTTTCTGTACATTTGCAGTTTATTACTTTTAACGAAAAAGTTTATAAAGTAAATACATAGATAAAATTTTTTCATTAATTTCAAATTAAAGGTCACGATGATGATAACATATATTTTCCGCAACTGACTTGCAACCTGCGTGAAAGTTGGAGGAATTGTGCTGTTCCTGAATGTAGCAACGATTCAAGGAACTGCACAATTTATTCATTTCCAGAGTGTCCTATTCGACGGCAAGCGTGGATGGAAGTTTGCGGCTTGCTTAATGATGTCCCCAACAAGCTACATATTTGTGGATCACATTTCCGAGAATGCGATCTGACTCCGAAAAAATTTAAGCGATCTGCTTTTCCAGTTTACAGGATAATGAATAATTCGGAATCACTCCATTTAGATGTATTGGTGGAAAACTTTGATGCTGAGAATCAAGTTTGCGACAACTGCCACAAATTTTGCAAACTTGCTGATTACCACAGGAAGGAGTATAGATATGATTTCGAAGACATCTTTAATCGAAAAAGAAGTTTTGCACCAAAAAGCTCAAGAGGAACTATTAAATAAAATTAAGACTCTTGAGCTTAATATAAAAGATTTGAAGGATTCCATTAAACAACGCGAAGAAACAAGTACACCGCAAAACTATGCTTCCATATTTGCAAAAATAATAACAACGGAAGGAAAAATTCGCGAGTACTCGCAAATCGAGAGAGAAATGCTGCAAGGAATAAATTTCCAGTCAACAAAAGCATATCGGTTTTTAAAATTCCAACTGAAATTGAATCTTCCTAGCATTATGTCTCTTTGGAGATGGCGCCCTATAAAGATCGTGCTGCCTGGAATAACCGAAGAAATGGAATATAATTTAAAAAAATTAGAAAGTTCTATGACTGCGCAGTCAAGAAACTGCGTTTTATTATTTGATGAAATAATTATTAGAAAAGAATTGGAATACAATGTGGCACGAGATCATGTTGATGGCTTCGTGGATTTAGGTGATGGCAAGAGAAGCCAAGTTCTTGCCACAATAGTATTGGCATTCATGGTAAAAGGATTAATGGACAATTGGAAGTATGTCCACAGTTTTTATTGTACAGCTGGAGGAATGCATGGTAAGTTCTTTGTAGATATTATTATATACGGCGTTAAAATAGAGAATATGTTATAAAAAAGAATTATAATTTGCAATTTGATAGTTGTATTAACTAAAACTTAATTTAATACAGCCTAAATATAACATAACCTGCAGCCTGGTTATTGGTAAAAAATGCATATTTTCTTTTTTTTTATAGTTTTAAAAATGGATAAGTCTGCTTTTGTTCGCCAGCTTCTCAAATATTAACTTTACAATAAAATATAAAATTATCATGTTACTAATAATAATTTGAATGTGAATCTTTCTTTTTTCAGCGGATGTTCTTTATAATACACTTTTAAATATTATAAAATCAATTTTAAACTGTGGTTTCCATTTGAGAGCATTAACAGCGGATCAGGGGCCCTCAAACTTAAGTTGTATGAATGCTCTAACAAATTGCATGAATGTCAATTATTTCGTTTTAAATAACCATAAAATTTATGTTTTGTTTGATTACTGCCATTTGTTTAAAAGTATGAGGAATACTCTGCTTGACAATGACATAGGTACTGCTAAAGGGGTGGCAAGTTGGGAAGTTTTGAGAGAGACATATGAAATCGACAAGTCCAGCACACTCAGGATGATGCCGAAGATTTCGGATACTCACATTTATCCGAAATTATTCGACAAGATGCGAGTTGGACTAGCAGTTCAAACGCTAAGCAATGCAGTTGCTGCAGGCATTCGTTATTGCATTGATAGAAATCTTTTTTCAAGGCAAGAAAATAAGACGAATGCTGAAGCAACTTTGCATTTCGTTGAGAACTGCAATAATGGATTTGACTATTGCAATAGTAAAAATTTAAAAGACAAAAATATGAATAAGCGTCGTGTTTCAAGAAATTGCAATAAAATTGCTCTTATGAGGGAGTTCATTGCATTCTTGGAAACTCTTCAGATTCCAAGAAATAAAAAAGTACATTGCATTAATGGATTGAAATTTACACTCAACTCAATGTTATGTCTTGCCGAAGATCTTTTTCAAGACCCCAACGTAACATTTGTTATGCTTGGTAGGTTAAATCAGGACTCTTTAGAGAATTTCTTCTCAGTCTTAAGGTCGCAACTGGGCAACAACACAGATCCATCAGTGAGAGAAGTTCAATATCTCTCAGCAAGGATATTGTCCATGAAATTTCTTACCCATAATTTCCATTGTCGAAACAAAAATTGGGAAGATGACAATGATCTTATGCTAGAGTGGAATTTCAAACCGTCCGATGAAATCATTTCTTCCGAATTACAAATCTGTCCTTCCGAATCAGATGAAAAAACTGTAATGGAAGAAATCGAGGAAACTTCTCTTAACGTTACACCTTTGAGTTCTTTGGAAATTGCTGTAGGCCGCTATTTTGTGGGGTATGGATTAAAGGCAAAATTCGCCAAAAAAATAATATGCGAAAGTTGTCAAGAAAATCTCTCAAAGATGGAAAAAGTTTCTTTCGATTCAGAGACTTTTCTTGACAACAAAAATTATAGTGAGAGTAGGCTCCTTTTAAAAAATCCATCAGACGAGTTTTTTAATATTTGTGCGCAACATTTTTCGATATACAAATACTATTTCGAAAAAAGTTGTCACGAACCGAACTTAAAAGCACGAATTATAAAAAACTGCATTCAGTTTTCAAATATTGCAAATCCTGGGTGGTTCGATGAGAGCTGTGATTTTTTTCAACACAGGTTATGTATTCTTGACTACCTCATAACTGTATTAATCAGGAAAAACTCTAGATGGTTGAAGGAAAAGTTAATGTCCGACGAAGCCAGAGGAAAAGCAAAGAAAAGTTAATGCAAAAATGCAAAGGCTTTCAAATATATAAAAAAATTCAGTTTGCCCGTATCCGATCGTCTTTTAGTATGAGTTTAATAGTCGTTGACCTGTTGTTGTTTTTAAAAGGAGCAAACTGTCACTGTGTTCGTTTTTGTTTTTTGTATGTTTGTCTCCAATAGTGCTCTGTACTCATGAACTTCTAGCTTTAAATCTGTTTTGCTGCCTATTCATTATCCGTTTGTCTGTCTAATATCCGTTTGATAAATTTATTGGTATCATAAAAATTAAATCCATTTATCGACCTTTCTTAACTGTGCAAGTTTTCATTGAATTGTCCCGAAAATGCAAGAGCATTGAATTCTCTTGAACAAATTACGATAATACACAAAACAAAAATTACAAAGTCCGTTAAGCAAAATATCTTACTAATTATCAAAATCATGCATAATTACACATATAACCTACTATAATTTTAATTTATGTTTAAAAATAACTTTGTACATCAGAAGTAGTTTTTGTAGGCAAACAAATAATTTTTCCATCAGTTCTTATTTATTATGGTGTTTTTAGTATTTCTTTAATAATTTTGTTAAAAAAATCCGTATTAAATATGGTGTTATAGGCATTTCCTGTTACTAATATTAAATTTATGCATGGCTACATAATTTGTATTTAATTGACAAAAAACATTCTACTTTTCTTTCCATGAGTGAACTAAAAGATTTTTGAGTATGTGATTTTATTAAAATAAGTTTATTTGTATTAAAATAAACTGAGAGGTGAAACGTTATATCTTCTGATATTATAATATGAAGATTTGTGTTGTGTATGTAACCAATTGTTTGCAATAGACGTAAATAACAAACAAAAATAAAATGTAACATTAAATCATCAAGTAAATTGCCTGTTTAAATTAATTCACCAACACACTTTGTTTGGCATTTATAAGTATTTTTATTTTTTTTAAACAAGCTCAAAATGTTCAATGTTTTCTAAAAAATACCACATATATAGCTTATATCTGTCGTAAATAAATCAAATTAAAAATTGAATTAGTAATTGCCTTTCCTATGTTATAACAATAATTATATAAATTTTTTAAAACTTTTTGCTAGTTTTAAATTCGCTTAAAATAATTTGTTATTTACTTTTTAAGTTGTTTATGCTTTCCATGAATACAAACGTGAGTGAATGAATTGTACTTAAGATGTAGATATATATGTAGTTAATACTGACATCTCTATACCAATCAAATCACACAAAAACAATAATAATTATAAAATAATAATACAAATAATAATTACTTATTGGTTAACTATCTAAATTTATATATTGAAAAGTTATTGATTAATTTTTAATGCCACATTAATAAACGATAAATTCTATTTGGATGTATCTTAATCCGAAGGAAAACGCAAAAATTACAACGTTTTTTCTATAGCAACTTCAGATACTTCCAATTGAATGAAAATTAAAATTTTATATCGTATATTTTGATTAATTTTTTTTTAAATTTTTTTTTTTGATGCCATATTAATACACGATCAATTTTATTTAATTTCGTCCTTGAATGTACCTTAATCCGATTAAAAACACAAAAGTTACAAAGTTTTTTCTACATCAACTTCAGATATTTTCAGTTGGACGAAAATTGCAAAAATATGAAAAACCCAAAATATAAACAAAATAACCAAATATATCCTACACACACACAGCTACAAAATCTTATAAGAACCGCAACAAAAACGACGACCTCCAATAAGAACAACAACAACGATCATGTTGACTATACCAACAACAACTGCGCTCTCAGTTCTGAGCTCTGAGGCTGCCGATTGTGTGGATGAGGGATGGCAAGGGGCATGGGTAGAAAAATACAAACTGGTTTATGCATAGAGAATCGAGCTCATTGTTTTTGTTTGTTTGTTGTTGATGCTCTTCTGCTTTGGCATTCAACTCGTTTGGCTTTCAACTCGTAGCTTTCAACACGTTCAACCTTTGGGCCCCTTGTTGACATCATGAAATTAACAGAAAAAGATTTAACAGAGGCTCATGTTATCTCTTATTATAATATATTCTCTTTGCTTACGGACTGTCCAATATTTGCTCGACATAGACACCAAATCTTTGGTAATGCAAACCCACTTTCACTTCTTTCCTCTCCTTCTATCCAATCTGTTCATTTAATTTCCAAATTCCTTAAGATAACTAATCTTTACCAAAGTATATAAGTCTCGCAATCATTCATTTTTTTTAAATAATAATAAATGTAAAGTATTAAGCTTAAGGCTCTAGGCTATAGCTTCATCTATAATTAGTTTATGTACAATTGTTATAAGCTAATTTGTTAAATATATAAAATAAATAAATTATGTGAATAAGGTGAATTTTATTGGAATTAAATGTTCGAAACACCCTATAAATTTGAAGGAAAAAAAAAACCCGCGTGTAGCAACGTACGTGTGGCAGAAGTGAAACTTCTTAAACAGTAAAAAATATGATAGATTTTTGTGTGAAATAGAGAGAAAGTATCTGAAAAGAAAATCAATCAACACAAAATGGAATAATATTCTGTTTATTCAATATTTATATACAGGGACTGTACCGTTTATGGTTTTTATCGAAAAAGTCACATAATCACTGTTATCTTTTTATTATATTTTATTTTTTCCGACATAAATAAAAGTTATTTTGTGCCTTATATTTTTTTGGGCAAAAATAACAGTTACTTTTGAATTTTATTTTATCGGTCAAAAATAACAGTTTTTTCTGCCGTTTATTTTTTCGGTCAAAAATATCAGGCAATTTGTATTTTTTCAAAGGTCATTTTACCGACTAAAAAAGTATTGATAAATTATTTTTACTTATCGGTGAGACATTTTACTGATGGTGTCAACATCTGTCAAGCGGCCTTTTAAAAAACACAAATTGCATAATTTTTTTGACCGAAAAACTAAAAGTCACAAAATATTTGTTACTTTTGACCGATAAAATAAAAGTAAAAAGTAACCTTTATTTTTCCCCGAAAAAAATACAAGGCAAAAAATAACAGTTAGCTTTTAATTTCTAAAGAATCAGTCGAAAATGTAAAAGCACTTTCGTGAGCTGAGTTGTGGACTAGCTGCAGTTGCATTCTTAAGGTACTTTTCTTAGCTTCGGGACATTTTTTGGCAAGACAAAAACGATTCGGCAGTCTTAATTATTTCACTTTCTACACTTCTTGTTTTTAATTTTATATCGTTTTATATTGTTTTGCATGTTGTCAATAACCTTTCAAGTTTTTGATAACAATCAACGTTATGATATGCTCTTTCAAATTAAGCTTTAAGCTAGGATTCGATATTCAACAAAACTAGAAAGGTATATCTTCGACTTGGCCGAAGTTAAAAGACCCCCACGGCCGATTCTTAAGGGAAAAAGAATCTTATATTGGTGAGTTTTTTGTGCGAGATTTTGAGAGATTTTATTATTTTTATGTGCCTTAAATACATATATATCAAATTGTTTTCCTGCAGCTTAAATATATGGCTTTTTTAAAGTTTTTAAAGTTTCTTACACACCTCACTTTTTATATAGAATTCATAAATACCGAGTTTCAGTTTTGTATCTTTAATATTACCTTCCTTATAGAGTTCGCAATTTTGGGGTTATATGGGAGGTGGGCGTGTTAGTGAGTGGATGACGCCCATTTTTCTTACACACCTTATTTTTCATATAGAATTCACAAATACCGAGTTTCAGTTTTGTATCTTTAATATTACCTTCTTTATAGAGTTTGCAATTTTGGGGTTGTATGGGAGGTGGGCGTGTTAGTGGGTGAATGACGCCCATTTTTTAAACACATCTCAGTTTTGACATAAAACACACAAATATTTAATTTCAGTATTGTAGCTTTAATATTAGCCTCTTTATAGAGTTTTCAATTTTAGGGTTGTATGGGAGGTAGGCGTGGTTTTCAGCCGATTTAGCCTATTCTCGAACTTGATCTTAGTTTTTTTAAAAAAAGCTTAAATATTGAATTTCATTACGATAGCTTCAAAATTACGGCTGCAATCGTGTTACAGACAGACGGACAGACAGACGAACATGGCTAAATCAACTCAGGTGGTGATGCTGATCAAGAATATATATACTTTTCTATACCTACCACGCCTCCTTTTGGGTGTTACACACGTCGTGACAAAATTAATATACCCCTTACGCAGTACGCGTGGGGGTATAAAAATATGCACAATTGTTATATTTGGTTACGTAATGTACAGCATTCCAAGCATAAAGAAATAAAATTTCCGTGCATACTTGTAGGATGAAAATCAAATGGTACAGTACGGATCAAATGGTACAGTACGTTCTTCAGACATGGTGTGTTTCTGTGGAATGCAATACAAGGACTAAAACTCGTTGAATATTAATTGCATTTTGTTTGCTTATATGTCATATGCCTATGTGGCGAAGTGATAGGGCTTCTGACTCTTATAAAATGCTTAATAGAGAGCCTGGGTTCTATTCCCGCTGGCGACGATAATTTTTTTAAAATTTTCATATGAATTCAAAACGTTAGGTTAGCGTCACGAATAAGAGACCTTGAAATTTCACTCGCCGCCAAAGTAGTTTCACTTCAAAAATTATCAAACAATGGTTTGAGTCTGAACTAACAGACGAATTTATCAACAAAGTTTAAGACCGTTCTTTTTGAAGGTGGAATTTTCAACTAAATTCGTTATGCTTCACTTTCCAACCGTGACACGTAAGGCTGGAATTTTCAACCTGTATGATTCAATGGCCAATCGGAGGCAATAAGATTATCTGAGGTCGCAGGCGAGTCATTGGCGATTCCATGGATCATCTGGTCAAAAATGGATGATTCTATGGACAATCAGATGCAATGGGATTATCAGAGGTCACAGGCGTGTCATTGGCACTTTTATGGATTCCATGAATCATTTGGACCAAAATGGATGATTCTACGGCCAATCGGATGCAATGCAATGGGATTGTCAGAGGTCACAGGCGGGTCATTTGTACTTTTATGGATTCTATGGAGCATTTGGACAAATATGGATCAGGTGGACACAGTCGGGTCATCATTCGCAGGTGGTCATTGAAAATTTAATGACAACGCTTGGCCACATGTTACGTAGCCGGTCAAAACATACCTTGAAACGTTGAATTGGTCTTACCCCTACTATATGCTTTCTTTGATGACGCATGAAATTGAGGATCAGCACTTTCGCTCTTTTAAAATAAACTTAATTTTCTCATGGCTTTATATGAAATCAGACTTTTTTATCTACATACGCAGGCACGACTCACATTCTAAAATGTGTCCGGATCAACCGGAACAGACAGAATGCACATATCATATTCGATGGTGCTTACTTCATAAACAATTTCCGTCTGACTTAGCAATCGATAAGTCGTTGTGAAATGCTCCCGGAAGTGAACTGTGATTTTTGTAATCAGAACATTGATTCTGGAGATTTAATCTCGTGTGTTCTATGCTCTAAAAACTTTCATTTGAAATGTATCGAAATAGACGATGAATTGATAATAAAAAACTTGATTAAAATAAAAAATCTTGCATATAAATGTGCTAAATGCATTTTGACGGGTGACTCTGTTTTGAGTTTACTTTTAAACTTAGCACCAAGTGAATGAGTTAAAAAACAAAATAGACGAAATCTCTCTTGATGTGAAAAAGAGTGCATGTGCACCAAGCTCTTTGCCAACTGCTGCTTCTCCGAGAAGAAAAAAATCCAAGTCAGTCTCTAATGCTGCTTGTATAGTTCCACATGGTAACGGTATAAATACTCGTGCCCGTGCCCGTGCGTTGGCCTCGCCAAATGTGGTTCAGTCTGCTGCTACTAAAATTCACTCAGTGATCGAACTTGAATGCTTGCCTGCGCCTGTTGTTGTAACTAATGCTGTCTCTTCTTTATCGCTGCCTGTGGATGTGGGTGTATTGACTTATGCTGCTGTTGCTCCAAACACTGGTTCTCCTCATTGCTCTTCGCACGTTGTCTCTTCTGCGAGGCCACCTGCAGATGTAGGAACTGCTGCTATGTCTGGCGTTTCGACTGCTGCTGCTGCTCGATCGTGCTCGTCTAGTTCGACTTCAACTGGCTCTTTTATTGTACCTGATGTGGAGCCACTCTCGTATGCTGATGCTTTGACTACACATTTTGGATCGGCTGCTGCTCCAAGTACAGTGGAAACTGTGCACACTAAAAAGAGGCCCAAAATAAAATTGAGTAGTAATGGCATTGTTGATAGAAATAAAAGTAATGATCTCGACGTTGTTGTTGATAAGAAATTTGTCCATGTGTCATCATTCAAGTCTTCTGTCTCTGAGGAGAATATATTGGATTATGTGGCAAATAACTCTTTGATTGATACGTCTCATCTTATATGTTATAAGCTGGTTAAGAGAGATGCAGTCTTGGAGAACTTAGATGGAATCTCTTTTAAGTTGGGAGTTTCTAGAAATCTGTTCGATGAAATTATAAAACCATCTCTTTGGCCCGTGAACGTTAGGGTGCGCCCTTTTAAAAATTTTCCAAGGGTGGGAATGGAAAAGCAGCTGAATTAGCCGTCGTCCCTACAACATGCACTGTTAATCGTAAGCTTAAGCTGTATTTTCATAATATTCAGGAATTAAAACAAAAGCTGATGCTTTTTTTAAATGGACATCACATTGCGAGTATGACATTCTTATTTTTGTGGAGACTTGGCTTAACTCGGATTTCTTCGATGGTGAATTTTTTGACCATAAATTTTACCAAGTTTATCGCAAAGACAGGGATGCTGTGAGGACTGGTCTCACGCGCGGTGGTGGTGTTCTCATTGCCGTAAAACATTCTTTAAGCTCAAGAATTTGTATACTGTCAAATGCTGATGAAGTACTTGATCAATTGTGTGTTTCAATTGATGGGCCGTATGGAGTACTCTACGTATGTGTGTCTTATATACCACCTAATAGTTTGTATGAAATTTATGCAGCCCATGTGAATAATGTTTTATCTTTGCACTCTTCGTTGGAAAGTAATAATCACCGGTGCGTACTTGGTGATTTTTACCTCAATTAAATAATCTGGAAGTGGATAGCTAAAGACTTTGTCCCATCTAATATTAATCAGTCTCATGAAGTATGTTTAATTGATAGTTTCCTAAGTATTGAATTATTACAAATTAACCTTTTTGAAAATATGTTAAGTAAAATATTAGACTTAATCTTTATTTCTAATAATATAAAATATAATTTATCTAAATGCATTTGCCCATTCTCACCTGCTGGTGTTCACTATGTTCCTCTGGATCTTAAAATTGATTTTTACGAATTTGTTTCCACTCATCAAAAAAAAATCATTTTAACTTTAATTCTTGTAATTTTCATCGTTTGATGATGTAAACTAGAGTGAGTTATTTTATGAACAAAACACCGCAACCTGCTTTGATATATTCAAGTTTTAAATATTTGTAATGGTAATATTCCTCGAATGACACAAAGATCATATACAGTGGCTCAAAATAATAATGAAACAAATTTAAAAATTTCATTGAAATCCAAATTTAAGTTATTTTGATGGTCCAACTAGCAAGTTTTTGTGTATTTTCAAAAGAGTATTATGTGGTTAATATAAAATAATTGAAAGAATAATGAATTAACTGTTCGTTGATTTAAAAAAAAAATATAAAAAAATAAAATCAACAACGAAAACCAACATCAAAGTAATAATGGAACACGACGTTAATTTATAAAATAATAAGAAAAATAATTTAAAAAAATGCAGAGTAAATATTTAGTTGGTAAGCCCTTCTGTTTAATAACCGCTTCCAAATGATTTGGCATTGATTCACCAGTTTTCGGCAGTAGGACGGCTCGATATTCTTCCACTCCTCAATAAGGGCTGTTTTTGGCTGATCACGAGTAGAAATTGTATTATATGATGATAAACAAAAACTCGAGCACTATTCTAGAGAGTTAAACTTTTTAAACAAATTCTTATAAAACCAATACACCTTGAAAATTGAGTCTAGTATTATGTCAAATTCGAAAGTGTTCTGCAATTATATCCAATCAAAAAAGAACGGCTCGCAGATTCCTACTTCTATGCAATACAATGATTTAAAATCATCTTCATTTGATGAATCAGTTAATCTATTTGCAGATTATTTTAAATCGAATTATGTTAATAATGACTCATTATTCGATATGTCTGTATTAGATAACGTTGATGAAGTTATTGACATTGGATCGATTTCATTATTGGTTGATGATGTCATAAATTCTATATCTCTTATGAAGACGTCTGTTAAGGCTGACATTGATGGAATATCGTCTATACTGCTCGTTAAGTGTGCTACTGTACAAGCTAAGCCGCTGCGTACGATTTTTAATAAATCCTTATCGTCGGGAACATTTATTGACTGTTGGAAAATTTATTCTATTTCACCAGTCTTTAAGAGTGGACCTAAAAATGACGTGACAAATTATTGTCCTATCTCGAAGATGTCCACCGTTTCAAAGCTTTTTGAATCCATTATAATTATAAAACCTTAACTATACTTTTTTGTTAAACGGCATATATGTCTTTAACAACATGGCTTTGTTTCTGGTTGGTCAACTGTGACAAATCTTTCTCTCTTTTCAAATTTTTGTATCTCTGCTTTTGAATGTGGTCACCAAGCTAATACCCTCTACACTGATTTCTCGAAAGCGTTTGATAAAGTGTCTCATGTTATTCTGATTGCTAAACTCAGAAAAACTTGGGTGCCATTCGGTGTTCCTGAATTGGATTAAATCTTATTTGACTGGTGGATTGTCTTATGTGGCAATAAATAATATTCAATCTTATCGGTTTGGGGTTACCTCCGGTGTTCCTCAAGAAAGTATACTTGAGCCCCTGTTATTCGTTTTATTTGTAAATGAAATACGTAAATGTTTCTGTAAATCAGAATTTCTTTTGTACGCAGATGACCTAAAGTTTTTTCAGAGGGTCAGTAGTACGAGTGATGCTGCAATCTGACCTTAATAATGTGTCTGAGTGGAGTAATCGTAATGGTTTGCCTTTAAATATTAGCAAGTGTTCTAATGCTTCGTTCAGTAAATCTAACAATGTTATAACTTATAAGTACAACTTGCTTTATAGGTGACGTTCCACTTAAAAAAATTGTTATCATTCGTGACTTGGGAGTTATTTTTGACTCTTAGTTCATGTTCGTTGAACACCTTAATTTCATTGTGCCTAAGTATATTCCCTTCTTGCCTTTATTCGGAGAAATAAGGCGTAATTTAAGGACCCTTATACTTTAAAAACACTATACAATTCTATGGTAAGATCAAGGTTAGAGTATGCTGCTTTTATTTGGAATTCTTCTTGTGCCGTCCATTCTTTGAGATTGGAAAGAGTTCAGAAAACTGCTACAAAGTATATATTGCAGCCTACGTGTTTTAATGCTATTTTACCCTCTTATAATGCTCGATGTTTGTTAATGGGTCTTAAGACCCTTGAGACAAGGAGAAAAATAAATTCTTTATTATATATATATGACATATCAGGTAATATGGATGATCCTTTTTTACTAAAATTAATTCAGTTTAACATTCCTCCAAGGCAGTTGCGTTGTTTTAAATTATTTTTTATTAAATACCATCGAGCAAACTATGCTTTGAATGAGCCCATTACCAGAGCTTTGAGTTAACATAATGATATGTCGGTAAATTATGTTTTTGATTTTTCTCTACCTAAATCTTGCTTCAAAAATGATGTGATAAGTTTATTTTAGATTATATAAAATTTCTATTGTCACTCATAAATTGTGTTCATTCTAACAATTTCATTAATTTTAATATATTCTCTATTTTAAAAATGTAATGTATTCTAGTCGGTAAGGATTTATTGTCCATAGACTCAATAAAGACTAATAATAATAATAAAAAATTTAATATTATAAAGGAAAAAAAGAACTGAAACTATCTCAAATATATGGAGTTACTTTAGCCATCATTTTTACAGAAAATCACAACATTAACAGCGTTTAATATTCGAAACGAAATTTTAACATGATTAATTGATTAATTACTTAAATGTAAAATCATTTTCCGCTTTAAGACATCCAACGAATCACAAAAGTTAATCATGCAATAGGTATCGTTGAAATCACTACACATACATCGTAAAGGGTCATGAAGGGCAAAATTTTAAGTGCACTCACTCAACTTAAAGAGCAGAAAATATCTAGATCCTCTCCTTGGGATGTTAAAGTTTAGAGATGAGAGGATATATTGGGAGTCAATTTCACCACAAACTAATTTATATAAGAAGGTGACATTAAGCATCATTCTTCTGCTTCTTAAGGAAGGCAGTAAAATTTGCTTAAGGCGGGTTTGGTACGATGGAAGAATAATATTTGGAGTCCAACGATGATGACATAACGCAAAAGTAAAAACTGTTTTTGAACCGATTCCATTGCATCAATGTGGACGTTATATTGTGGGTTCCATACTACGGATGCATATTCAAGAATTGGTCTTACGAGAGATATATATAGTAATTTAGTAGTGAAGGGATCATTGAATTCTTTAGCCCATATTTTAACCCTCACTTTGGCACTATTTACATATGTAAATATCCAAATTTTAAATTTGCCATAACTCCTTTCTTTTTTATGCGATTTGAATATGGCTTGGACTCTGTGGCTATTTTTTGGTTTTCTTTCTGAAAATTCAAAAGTTGTTTTGAATTTTAGAATTTTTTGATACTTTTTTTATTTACATATGTAAATATTTTGTATTTTAAAGGCTTTTATGGTGTTATATATTGGAACTATAAATTTTTTTCAATTTGATCTTCATACTTACATTTTGGTTATTTCGTAAAGAGCTGGACCGTCAAGTGTGCATAATATGTAAAACGCTATATCGTAGGAAATAATGCATGGATTTCAATCCGGAATTGGACTTAGAAGGTGTTAATACATATATTCCACCTAAAAAATCATGTAAATTTTAAGGTTCTGTTTATCTTTAATGATGACAAAAAAAAAATATTTACAAATGTTAATATGTGCCAGATTACGTAGTAAAAGATTGGTACCAAAGTGAGGGTTAATGAAACCAAGAACACCTCTAGCCTTATTTACCGCCAAACCGCCAAATAAACGTGGAGATTGAAGCAAAGTTTTGGATCCATAATTACAACAAGATCAACAAAACTACGTACAATTTCTAAGTGAATGTTATTTATTGTAAAATTTGTGCTTTGTGCAGTTCAAAGTGAGAATGTCATTGATTTATATTTTTTCAAGTTTAGGTTTAATATGTTAAAGTTACACCAAGCCACTAGTCTGCTTAAATCAGATTGTAAAAGCTGTTGTTCGTCGTGTGACTTATAAGTAGGGCGCGGATTTTCAGGCACTAAAAAAATGAAAATATGCGCCTAAAACATGCAACTTAAATTTGAAAATATGCACTTAAAATAGAGAAATATGCATTAAAAATAAAATGTATGCTGTTCTTCAGAAAAACATTTATTCATAAAAAATCAAAGAAATTACATTTTCACATATTAATTCAATTATTGTCTGTAAAACTATCTTAAGTTTTGAATAAAAATAAAGAAGAAAGAGTACATATTTTAAATAGTAAAATAGTCATCGTCTACTTTAGTTGCATTTGTTAATGCTGCATTTGCATATTAAAAAAGTGTTTCTGGTTGTAAACAATTTTTGTAGAGAGAAAATGATCGTTCAACGTCTACAGATGTGATTGGAGCAAACTTAAAAGCAGCGAGTTCATTTGGCGTATATTCGGTTGTACATACTTGTTGTACTTTATCGTTGTGTAAAGCAGCTATTTGTTTAATATTATTAAAACCAACATTCTTTTCAAAAACATCGTTTAATTTTTTAAAAATTTTTTTGGCTGTTGCACCTTCTACAGCTTGAATCCGTTTAACAGCATAATTTTCAATACTTATTTGATGATTTAGTTGGTGCCTACCTTGTAATGAAGTAATGGTGTTCGAAAGAATACCCTAAGTGAAAACCTTTAATATAAAAAAAGCATATTAATGCAAAAATATGCATTTAAAGACAAAAACAATGCATTTAAAGGTAAAAAAATGCATTTATACGAAAATATGCAGAAATATGCATTTAAAGGAAAATATGCAAAAATATGCACTATCAAATGAATGCCATTATAAAGCAAAATTTTTAATTCGTGTAGTTCTCTAATTTATTCATGTCTAAGGTTGTCCAAAAAAAACATGCATTTGTCTGGAAATCCGCGCCCTACTTATAAGTAAGAAAAAGTTTCACGTCGTTAGCATACATTAAGACGTCACAGTGTTTTATTACCGAGGGAAGTTCATTAATAAATAGTAAGAATAAAATGGGTCCAAGATGACTCCCTTGCGGAACACCAGATGTAACCATAATATTTTGTGAAAGAGAATTCTTATATAAAACTTTTTGCGAACGTCGCGATAAATACGAATTTATCCAATTAAGCAATTTGACAGGAAACCCAATAAGCTGAAGTTTTTTCAATAGAAGTAAATGATTGACGCTGTCAAAAGCTTTGCTGAAGTCCGTATAAATAACATCAGTCTGTTTTCCCAAAGTAAAACCTTTTATTACACGTGTTGTTAACTCCAAAAGGTTTGTTGAAGTTGATTTACTCTTTAAAAAACCATGTTGAGGGGTACTAAAATGAATCTTTCCATATTATGGGAAAATGACCACTTTGCAAGGATATATTGAAAATGTTAGATAGAGGAGCACACAGGTTGCCTGCACATTCCTTTAAAATTAGGGTTGCCAACTCTGAAAAGTACAAAATCGGGACGGAGCCATCAAAAATGCGGGACTTGGTTCAAAAATGCGGGACAACATTAGATGCAATTTTTTATTTTATTAAATATTTCCTTTTATTCTTTGATGAATAAAGGGTATCAACGATGCCTTTACACCATCGCATTGGTTACTTGATATTGTTTAGATCTCTTTCCAACTCTTGCCGAATTCATGAAAAAACCAAAATTTTACCAAAACGTTTTGATAAAAAAATGGATGAAAAATAAATGATAAATTAAATTTGATAATAAAATTACACAGTTGAGTAAACTGTGTTTCATGCCAAATTGGAAATTTAGATACAAACAATCTTAAGTTCTCAAATGTGGGACAAAAGGCGTCCCACAAGGGGTCGTCGCGGGACGCTAAAAAATTAGCTGAAATGCGGGATGTCCCGCAAAATCCGGAACAGTTGGGAACCCTATTTAAAATGCAACTCGAGATTTCATCTGGGCCGGTCGAAAATGAGTATTTAACTTGTCGGAGGTAATGCTTAACAATAAATGAGTCTATTACTGGAGTTTCAAAAGAGTTAACTGGCGGTAGATAAGGATGTTCAGTACTCATATTAAATGGTATATTGGAGTAAGTTGATTTGAAGAAGTTTGAGAACAAGTTTGATATTACACTGTCACAAGACGATTATTCTTGATTGAATTTCAAAAGGGGTGGAAAGCTGGCGGCCTTACGTTTTGAGTTAACAAAGTTATAGAAAAGTTTCGGATTATCTTTAAATTGAGATTTGCTGTTGACTATATAAGAGGAATAACATAAGGGGTATTCACACTGACTTGGGTAGTTAGGTACGGGTAGATTGAGTACTTTTGATTACTGCGAGCACCCGCAACTGCATTTGAGGACTTATAGAACGACAGCTGATGAGAGATGTGTGACAGCTAGAAAAGAGTTGCCACCATATTATTCATGTCATTTTATGAGAGCAAAATTTAGGCCATTGTACGGGCGTAAAAAAGTTATTTTATATAGGAGTAATTTCTAACGTGAACTTTGTGGCATTTAATAATTTTTATCTCCAAAATTTTAAAATAACTCATTTTAACACATTTGTCTATTTTATTCACTTAAAATTTGTTTACTTTGTTTTAGTTTGTTGTCAATTCATTTATTGCCTACTTTTGGAAAAGGTGGCAACCCATGAAAAAAGTATTCAATCAATCTACCCAAACAAGTCAGGGGGTCAGCTAGAGTAGATTGGTAGATGGGTACTTGGGTAGAATGGCACTTTTACAAAAACAAAATGTATTGCATTTGCCAATCTACCCAACTACCCAAGGCAGTGTGAATACCCCTATTGTTTATTAAAGGGAAGACAGAAAGGGTAGGTTAAAATCACCCAACACAATAAGAATATCATTATTTTTTAACATGTTATGAACTTTTTCTATGGCGTTAATATGTCTTAAGTGAATTGAAAAGTAACATTTCGGAGTCTTGGTTCTTATTAAAAGTTTGAATAAAATTTATTTTTTACATTTGATATGTCGCTTAAGTATTATTTAGTCAATTAGTATCAATGTTATGATTAATTGATGTAAAATGTTATGGTCTTCAATTTATTCTAAAAAAAGTTTTCAGAAACATCAACAGCTTTTGAGTTATTAACAAAAACATAAAAAAAGATATGAAATTTTTATGATATCGCGGTAATTATTATAGCTATTTGAAAGTTTGGTACCTGTTTGACGTAAAGTTTGGTCGGCTTTAATGTATCCCCTAACAGTTTTTGCTGTAGGGTAAATGGTCTTTGAATAATTTGCTATGCTTCAGGGTAACTTTTTCATATAAAGTACGACTATATATCAGTTTAAAAATATGAAGTTATCACGGCTTTTCTTGTTGCTATATCAAAGATTATAGATTGAAAATAATCTGACTCCAAAAAAACATGTGAGAGAAGATAAAATCAAAGAATATATAAAAAACAACAAAAGGATTTGAAGAAAAACATATTTTTCAATACTTTTTGTTTACCTCGTATCAGTTATTTTTAATGATACACTCAGAAAAAAGCTACCATGTAAAATTAACGTTTTTTAATGTTATTTCCAATGTAAATCAGAAAATGTGGTTTTTACGTAAGAAAATGTTAAGTTAACATGTATTGTGTTGAATTGATAAGAAAAATATCAAATTGATAATGTAATGTTTTACGTTGCAATATCAATTATTAATGTTAAAATAACATTTAAAATGTTTTTAATTCATCATTTTTTACTGTACAATTATATCATATCCATTTAACATTATAAATGTAGATGTCAACAACAAGCAGATGTAATATTTATATAAGAGCTGAGCCGTTGAGACATACAGGTGACCGTGGCACACAGGTTAAGAGTGTGGCTTTGGATGCCCGGAGCCCAGGTTCGATTCCCACTCGTGGCAAATTATTTTTCAATACATTTTTTTTTATCTGCATTAATTTACTGATACTTTTTGATATTTTAAGTGTTAAAATAACATTTTTATGTGACACTTATACATTTTTAAATGTAGGTTTCGTAATATAAAAAGTACATTAGGATAATATCAATTTTAACATTTTTTTAATATCGGACGACTTTTGTCAACTAAAAATGTAAATTTTACGGTTGTTTAATGTACTTTTTTTTCTGAGTGTAGACAAAAAACAAATTGTCCATTTCAGCCCTTGAAAGGACTTTCACCGAGCTTCTTATGATCAATTGTGTTGTGTGTGTTTAAATGTTTTCACACAATTGACCCAGAACTGGACCTACATGCTTTATGCCGACTCCGAACGGCTAAATTTCATGTTCTCAAGAAGCTTTATATGACATTATTTACTCTCTGAGGTTTGCCATTATCTGCAGAGAGGTATTGACCGATCAGAAAAGTTTTTATTGAAAAAAAGAACACATTTCAACCACAGATAATGTTATTAATATTTATTTTCTTTAAGTCGGGCCACATTCAAAAATCAAAGGATGCATTAAATTATTTAATATTCTACTTATATTTAACTTATTTGCTAAGATTTGGTTAAGTTTACTGTTATGTTAATGTGTGGAGTTAAAATCCTTTTGAGTTTAAAAAGATATATCTTCCGAAGAATGCTTAAGTTGTCCATGTTGGAATGCGTGGTTACTCTCATCAAAAATGGAATCAATTTTCACCTGTAACGAGACAATATTTTCTCATAAAGAATAACTTTTCAAAAAGGTACTATATAATATCTTAATTTTGTTGGTTTTTTATGCAACAAATAACGTTTATTTACAAAATTTTTAAAACTTTGTTATTCATTTCACCGATGAAAAGAACAACAGTACTCTTGTTAATCTTCAAGGCGTGAGTTTTGGCTATTAATTCACTTTGTTTTTATAATTTGCAAAATAAATAAATTTCTTTATATCGAAATTACTAACTTATATCGCTGCAAGTACTATTACAAAACTAGCAAGTCGACTTTATTTGCTTAACGTATTGCAAAGTCGTGGCGGATTGATATTTAGAAGAAGAATGGTAGGTGCACTGAACCGACATATCAAATATTGTTCAAATACCGTTAACCGCAGCTGAAATAAAGTATTTTTTTATTTTTGATAGCTAACACGACAGACGTTGTCCTGTCCAAATTAAAAAAAATTTGTGTTTATTTTGTGAATTTGTGAAAAGCGGTTGCAAATGTGTACAAATAGTTAAAAAAGGGGAAAATACGTTATTTTGAATGATAATTTTTATTCATATAGGTTTGGGGTATATTTGATTTACATTTGATTTGAAAATAAGTACAATGAATCTTATGGTGTTTAATTAACATTTTGATTGAAAGATCTAACCAATTAAAAAAAAAAGAAATATTTGTTCGATTGCTTAACTGTGATAAAATAATTTCGGGTATTGCAATGCTCTGTGATACACGACATTATTTGTTTTGTTATCTTGAGCGAAAACAAATAATGCTGATGGTGTTTATGGTGGCAACTGACCATGCGAGAAGCTTGGATTTTCAAGGTTAATAACTCAAACACGCAATGACTGCCCTTGAGACTTGTTAAATGTCATTGCAAATGCAAGCCTTACCGGAAACTGCAAGCGTTTAAAATCGAATGGCATGTCGGTCGGAATCATTGGGATCCGTGGTATCAAAACGTCTTCACCTTTGTACTTTCCTTTAACCCTAGAACCATAATATACGTAAATTTTACGTGTATTATTCATAAGTATTAGCGTAGTAAAAAATAATGTTATGGTTCTAGGGTTAAGTATTGTTGCTTCGATGACGTTATTCATCAGGTTTTTTACCACAAGCCGGGTGCCATTACAAAGTCGTGGTTGGTTTATGTTTCGTAACATTATGATTACCGACCCGACTTTCAGTTGGAGATTGTGAGGCGGTAATTTGGGTAATTCCAGCGAGTTTAAAATACCGTTGGAAAGTTCACGACATCATCTTGGGAAGGAACAGAATCCACCAATTTGTACCTCATCAATTCGACAGCTTTTTCAGCTTTTTCAGCCACTATAGCACGTTCGCTCAACCAATCATGATTTTTTAATTTCGTGCAATGTTTGAAAAAACCTTACGGATGAGTTCGGATTTTGATTCGGTGAACTGACTGAAAGCGACGGAAAAAAAAGCGACTGTATTCAAGTCGGTCGAAATATCAACCGGGATTTTGCGGTTGCCAATGTCCAGCAATTGTTTTGAAAATACTTCTCCAGATTGATCGTTCTGCAGCTCGACACGCATGTTCAGAGTCAATTTGAGTTTCTTGACGTGTTTCCACAAAACGGACGACTTCATCATGGAGTTGATCGTGGAATCCATGGCAATGTTTGACGAAAATCACCTGCCAACAGAATCATCGCACCACCAAACTGGTTTTGATTGTTTCGTAAATCTTGCATCGTTTTGTCTAAAACTTTGGACATCGCACTGTTCTTGGAAATGTTGCATGTTGGATTTTCATTGATTTGCATATACAATGGCAACTTGAGTGCTCAATGAGCAGTTCGACCGCCTTCCAACAACGTAGCTGCAATTCCTGATGAAGCAAGTGCATGTGCAATATTATTCTGCAAGCGTATCGTTGCCAAAATCAACGCGAGCAAAAAAGTTTTTCCAGTTTCACCGGGAGCGTCCAAAAAAAAATCCCTGCAATTCTATCGTTCACAACTTTCATAAGAGTGTTATACGCATATTTTTGTTGTCGATTCAACAGTGGAACGCTCGTTCGAACTAATTACCTCAAGGCTTCGCAATCATATTGCTTTTCGCGTCGCAACTCTTGATTGAATGCGTCGTGCATCGGACGATTGGGAGCTGTCATGCCTAAGTCACATAATGCATTGTTCGACATCATCAATCACATGTCCTCAATTAATATCAAAGTCTCGTTGTAAATTTCCTCGACAAGTTGCAAATTTGAATTTGATGTTCTAATACGCATCTGATGCAAAATGTCGAGATAGTTATCGAAAACAGTGTCCGTATTTGACGAAAGCAAAGCTTTTCCGAGGGTTGACACGCTTCTCTATAGGTGTCACACAGTTCACCATTTATAGTTCGCAAATCTTGGAATGATGTTGGGCCACGAACGTTGACTAACAACAAACGTAAATAGAGGCACTCAGCGTTTCTTGGATGGACTGTGTAAATGCGACCAAATGAGTCTGTGGAAAATAAATTGGGGTAACCTGGAACTGGATTTCCTTGTTTCCGCCGTTGAAATTTCTTTGACGATTGATTCCAAGTGCATTACCTTGGAAGTGTACAATTTTTCTTTATGTAAAAAACTTTTGTAGACTATTACAAACATTAAAAAAAATTAGCCAAACCTGCCCAGCTGTTCTGCGATTTTAGATATATGTATCAAAACAGTGGGCGCAAAAGTGGGCGTGGCCAATTTTTCTTTCAGTAAAAACTTAAATTGGATTCCTACGAACATTTAAAAAAGAATTAGCCAAATCAGTTTAGCCGTTTTCCGATTTTAGATACACCGACAAAGTGGGCGTAAAAGTGGCCGTAGTCAATTTTTCTTTCCGTAATAAATTAAATTGGATTACTACGAACATTTAAAAAACGAATAAGCCAAATCAGTGCAGCCGTTTTCCGATTTTAGATAAATCGAAAAAAGTGGGCGTAAAAGTGGGTGTGGTCGATTTTTCTTTCTCTGAAAACCTTAGTTGGACTACCACTAACATTTAAAAAAAAAATTATCCAAATTGGTCCAGCCGTTCTCAACTGATGCAATTACCAACGAATGACATTTTATTTTTATTTATATAGATTGGAAACATGTCGGACATTTTCTTGTTGTTTTCAAATCAAATTAATTTATACATAGAACTGTTTTGCCTTTTTGTCTTTTTTCACGAAAGTAACTAAACACTTCAACATATTACAAGATTTTTTTGAGTTTATCTTAAATGTTTAGAATTTTAGAATGAAAAAAGTATTCTCATCTTTCTGAGTAGTAAATAAACAATGTAATAATATAAGCAAAGGATTTTTTTAATTCATACTAAAAGTGCACTGTACGGGAAGAAGTCGACTTTTTCGTCTATGAATAGCATAGACTGAGAGCCAGCGACCAGAGTTACGTCATTTCAACGAATCTAAGATTATGTGTGTGATAACTAGAGATGTAAAGAATATCCGGTTCCGGATATCCACTCCACAACATGTTGATCAGAAACTGTTGCGTTCAGCGGGCTTAAATTTTTTGCGTTCAGCAGGTACACACTACACGGTTACACAGAAGTTGTGCTTGCTAAACGCACCCAATGATCATAAGCAGAGGATTTGGAAAAGATTTCATCGTAAGTTGGCCACACTTTAAATAAATTCCAAAATCTATGTAAGACATTTCAAAATAAATTATTTCTTCGATATTTCGCTATTTCTATTTCTTGTGGAAACTATTTTTCCACACATTAACTTGGTTTAAACCATTGGTTTCCATAATATTACATTTTTTTATTGAAGATATTGGTCGTGGCTTTGATTGGGTTAAGCTGAGAAAGTGCGAAAAAACTGTAGTAGCTGAACTCTATTGCTAATTCATGTAAAACTGCCATATAAATATGAGCTACTTTATTAGAAATATATTTAGATATATATTTATATCTATATATATTTAGAAATATATTTAGTTTGTTAACACCGAGCCAGTGAATCCACTATCCGGTTGCCGGATATCCGGAAATCCGGTATAGCAGTTCCCCTGATATCCGGTATCAGGCCAAATCACTATCCGTTCCATCTCTAGTGATAACATATAACAGTACTAACAACGTTTGGATGTTATGAATATAAGGTCGAGGAAACTTTAGAAGCTAGAGTCTAGAGGCAATAAATGGGTCCTACTTACGTCATAGTATCAAAGTTTAATTTTATATACACTCCGCGTCAGCAGTATAGGATCACTGTTTCATTGATACACAAAAGATTTTTATCTCCCAAATTGAGCATAGTATCAAAGTTTAATTTTATATACACTCCGCGTCAGCAGTATAGGATCACTGTTTCATTGATACACAAAAGATTTTTTTCTCCCAAATTGAGCATAGCAGAAAAGTTTTTGTTGTTATTTTCTCTTTACTGTTTTATTATAAAAAATTAGGTAAAGCCAAATTTTAATTAAAATAACCGTTTTCTGTTGCAGTTTAATCTTTCGCATACCAAAATGATGCACTTTTTGATGCGTCATTAGAATATGTTCATCACATTAATTTAAAGAAATCGAAATGCAAAACTTTTATGTTTTATCTTAACTTTTTGTTTTTGTTCAATTGAATAATTTTTTATAATAAACGCTTCTTTCTTTACTTAATATAGTTTGAAAAATCCGGTTTGGAATTGAATCATAAAGTTGCTCCAAGTATTTCAAAGAAATTTCACTCCAAACCACTTTAATGGAAGAAATTAGTGACTCTTAGTCTTTAAACGGATTTGAAGTCCATGATATTAGTTGAATATTTTGTTCACTGATCCAGCTTGTAACGGTACGCGCCGTATGAATAGGAGCGTTATTATGTTGGTAAATCCTTTCCAAGGGTCCAAACATATATTGAAACCTTGGGAAATCTTATTCTAGTATCGCTTTGTACAAGTTTCGAAGCATGATACTGGGAGATAAAGCCCTCCAAACAATTACACCTCTATGGCTATGGTGATGAGTTCAAAATCGTTTCTTCCTTCGCAAATTATGAAAGTAATAGTTATAATCAGCTGGTCCATCCAAAGTAAACTTCTTTTTGTCAGAAGTGCCACTGCCATTCTCTCTCCCAAATTATGTGATTCTTACAAAAATTCAAGCGATTTTCCAGCCGTTCCGAATTAAGTAGTGGTTTTTTCTTAATCTTATGTCTTGTTTGGCACAGA
This sequence comes from Tetanocera ferruginea, assembly GCA_958299015.1. Classification (NCBI taxonomy): domain Eukaryota; kingdom Metazoa; phylum Arthropoda; class Insecta; order Diptera; family Sciomyzidae; genus Tetanocera; species Tetanocera ferruginea. The sequence goes on along the minus strand of OY282640.1, from coordinate 98,396,997 downwards.
GCACTATAAATTACCCGTCGCACGGTTAAATGACTGGCATTTACCGCGGCTTAATGCCTGATTTTTGTCGCCAACAGGCAAGAGTTGGATCTTGCTGATCAGACAGATCTGCAGCTCTTACTGCCGAATAAGTACACCTTTTCATGTTTTTTCCATAGTCGGTTTTATTTCTTAAAAAATTGCATATAACGTTTTGCCTTCTTCCGATTTTGCTAGCGATTTCATGAGTACTTAGGTTTTGTTTCTTGTACACCTCAATTTTAACTTTTTTCTTCGTATATAAAGCTTTTCCGCGTCCCATTTTGCCACAATATACTCTAACCACTTTTATTTATTAGTACCGTTTAATATGGAACTGTGACAAAAACTGAAGTCATTAACTGTGAGCCTATTCTAATGACGCATCAAAAAGTGCATAATTTTCCAATGACAAAGCTAAAACAACAACAGAAAATTAACGGTACCTTTATTTACAATTTTTCTTAACATAACTTTTCATAATAAAACACTTTAGAAAATACAGCAATAAGTTTTCTGTTAAGCTCTTTTTGTAAGAAGAAAAAAATTTTTATCTCCTTGAAACAGTGAACCTATTTTGCTGACGCAGAGTGGATGTTATTGAAGCCATCATTATAAACATAAAAATCATCTGCCAGACACCTGGCAGAGCAGGTTCCTTAAGCTAGATACCATGATATAAAAAAACAGGTAGCATTGATAAGTGTTGATTTTCTCATCTACAATTAAACGTGGTCCTGTCAAAAACAGTTGTTCGTTGTCATATGCTTTGGTCACATTTAGCTGTGTCAACTGTTGTGGTAGCGACACATCGGAGAGCGATGTTATCGCTACGGAAGTGTCAGAAATGTTGACGAAATGTCAATCTTTGTATCAAAACCAATGGAAACTTTACCGACAAATAAAAATATTCTATTTTTAAATGCATTTTTATGCGCAACTATCTTAACAGTCTCCAACTGTTGAGTACGCTGAATGTACTAATGAAAATTAATTATATGCAATGGCGGATTGTGTTATATTTATTGACAGATAGTCATTTCCATCAGAAACGTCAATACTACCTTGTAATTATTATATCATTGCCAGACACTTAAAAGGTTCAAAAATTAGTGATGAATCCGGAAGCAGTGCCCTTTCAGTTAAGAAAATATTGCATCAATTGTATCATTTGAAAGGAAATTTCGTCACGGTTATTTGTGTTCCACAAGCTTTAAGTTGACCAATTACTTTTGGAATTATAACGGTTTATATTATTTTCTGTAATTTATTTTTTAATAACTCAAATTTATTAACAAAAACAAGTTATTAAGATTCTACTAAAAAATCACATTTAGAAAATGAAATTAATACCCTTCAATTTGATATACAACATGATGCATTTAATGTTAAAATAACACTGTTCAACACTAATAAATAACAAAGTTCCGATAATAGATTCTTGTAGGAAGGACCAAAAAAATATATATCTACGTGTATCAGCGTTTTGAAAGTTTACGCCTGAGGTTTATTTTAGGGGTTATAGTTTTCCGCCTTCCAAATTTCTTGGATAATCGTAAAAGGAAAACATGTGAACCTTACATTTTAGCAATAGGATGCGTTTGCGAGATTTATGTAAAGAACTACGAGGAACATTTTTTAGAGCATTTTAACTCTCTAACTCTTCATTGAATGGGTATTTCCCAAGGTTTATTGATATAAGGTTGCGTATATTTTTTGACGCATCCTTATTTTAGGTAAGCAAACAAATTTTGACCAAGAGTGTCGCGACCCCACTGCAGAGAAGGACATCGCCTACAAAGCCACCCTGCAGTCGGTTGTAACGCGTGCTATTATGGAGCGATACCGAGAGAAGAGGAAGGAAGAGAGACACATTTTCAGGTGAAAAAAACGGGAGGCGGAAATGCGTGAGTGCGAGAAAATTGAAATGCATGGCGACAGGAATGAGACTCGAAAATTTTTCGAAAAAAAAAGACGCCTGGCCGATGGTTTTAAGACCGGAGCCTCTTCCTGCAAGGACGAGAATGGAAATCTAGTGACAAATATTCAGAGTACACTGATATTATGGAGGGAGCACTTCTCTAGTCTTTTAAATGGCGACGCTGACAACAATCCCGCCAGTGGAGGTGTTGAAGTTCCGCTGCCCGACTATAACGAGGTCTAAACAGCTATAGCTCGGCTTAAAAACAACAAAACCGCAGGAGCTGATGGCCTACCGGCTGAGCTGTTTAAGACCGGTGGCGAAGCTCTGTTTAAATGCATTCTCAGACTTCTATTCAGAATATGGTCGGAAGAATGTATTCCAGATGATTGGAACCTCAGTGTGCTCTGCCCAATCCACAAGAAAGGCGATCCCACCATTTGCGCCAACTACCGTGGGATAAGCTTTCTTAATATCGCATATAAGGTCCTGTCGAGCGTATTGTGTGAAAGACTAAAGCCCATCGTCAACCAACTGATTGGACCTTATCAGTGTGGCTTTAGACCTGGAAAGTCCACCATTGACCAGATCTTCACGCTCCGACAAATCTTGGAAAAGACCCTCGAAAAAAAAATCGACACACACCATCTCTTTGTCGATTTCAAAGCCGCCTTCGACAGTCCAATAAGGATTCACCTATATGCCATCATGCCTGAATTTGGTATTCCTGCGAAGCTAATACGTCTTTGGAGGATGACACTGAACAACACCAGCAGTACAGTGAAAATCGGGAAGGACCTCTCCCTTCCGTTCGATACCAAGCGAGGTTTCAGACAAGGTGATTCCTTATCGTGCGACTTCTTTAATATAGTAATGGAGAAGATGCTCCGTGCTGCTGACCTGAGACACAGCGGCACAATTTTCTATAAGAGTGTTATGCTGCTGGCGTATGCTAATGATGTTGACATCATTGGCCAAAATACGCGCGAAGTCAGTGCAGCATTCTCCAGGCTAGAAAAAGAGTCGAGTCGAATGGGTCTTGCAGTGAACGCAGACAAAACGAAGTATCTCATGTCAACAAACAAATAGTCCCAGCGTCTTGGAAACCACGTCACTGTTGACAACACCTCCTTTGAGGTAGTGAAGGACTTTGTTTACCTGGGATCCAGCATTAACTCCTCCAACTATATCAGTATTGAGATTAAGCGAAGGATAACTCTTGCCAACAGGTGTTACTTTGGGCTCAGTAGGCAATTAAGGAGCAGAGCTCTTTCTCGACAAACAAAACTGACGCTCTATAAGTCAATAATCATGCCCGTCCTACTGTACGCATCACAAACCTGGACGTTGAGCAGCACTGATGAAAGGACTTTGGGAGCGTTTGAAAAAAAAATTCTTCACAAGATCTATGGTCCAATCTGCGTCAATGGTGAGTACCAAATACGATGGAACCACGAGCTGTATGAGCTATATGCCGACATCGATATAGTCAAGCGTATTAAAATAGAGCGGCTTCGCGGCTATGTCATGTCGAGAGAATGAACGACGATGCTCCAGCGAAAAATTATTGGATTCGGTACCAAGCGGTGACCAACGCAGACGAGGAAGACCGCTTCTCCGTTGGAAAGACCAGGCATTGGATAACCTGACAACGCTTGGAATTTCCAACTTTCGCCAGCAAGCGCAAGACAAAAGAGGCTGCCGCAAATTCTTAGACGAGGCCAAAACCGACCACCGGTTGCAAGAGCCATTTGAGTAAGTAAGTAAACAAATTTTGACCTTTGCCAATTGAGGTTTTGTGATGCTCGAAAAAAGTATGTTTCAGGGAATTTTAATGCATGTTAATGCATTTTTTTAAATTTGCTTTTGAGATATTGTAAAATATTTTATTGCAATTTTTGTTTTAGATTTGCAGGTATTGAATCTGCAGCATGGCTTCACAATAACAATTTAGTGGATAAAATTGAAAAACTAAAGGCAGAAAATGCAAGACTCCTTAGTCAAATTGCCATCATAGATAACCCTAAATAAAAATCTTGTAAAAGTGTTCAATTCTGGTTAAATCAAGAGATTACGAGATCACCTACCCCAATTGGTGTTGGGATGATATCTTATACGCAATTACGCTTCACGCAGCTGGACCAAGAGCTTATAAGCATTTAAGACTTAAAGGGTTCCATTTACCTTGTCCTTCGGCACTTTAGAAGTGGGAGCAAAAAGTAGGTTTTGAGGAAGGAGTCATGAAGCAATTGATTGTTTTAGTTAAAAACGAAAACGAGCTCACACATTTAGAGAAACTACGCTTAATTTCATTCGACGAAATTAAATGAAATTTAAAGGTGGATTTAACCGAAGATTCAACGTCATTATATGAAGACGGTGATTTTATATATAAAATTGGTGACCAGTCCTGTGCAAGTAAGGCGTTGAGTTTAACATAGTCTGTTTTTTAAAGTTATATCTTTTTATATTTTGCTAATTAGGAGTAAGTGTATCTTCATTTTCGAGAGTAAGTAATACTGTCAATTCAAGAGTTGCATGATGTTCATCTTCCGGAAGAGATACAGGGTTTGAACGATTGAGATTTACAGCAGTGCATCTATCTACAAACACAAGGTCTAAAGTTCTATGATTTTTATTAAGAGTATTATTGACTTGTTGAAGACACAGGTCAGATGACTTATCTAAAAAATCATTTATCCAATTAAAAGTGGAAACAGGCTTTACGCCGTACTTTGAAAATAAAAAAAAAGAGTTTCTTTTTGTTTAACCAAAAATTAACTAACTTTATTTAAATTATTCTCTGCTATATAAATCAAAAATACCAGTATTTTATTTTGCTGCTGCTTCCAAAACGCCTCCCATGTTTTCGAATGTAAGTAATAAAACTTTAGTTAACCAATGGATTGATCTATTGTGCAACATGTTTTTGTTAAAGAGTTATTTTCATTTCTTTCATTCACACTAGTTCTAATAATAATTATGCTGAGCTTGCAAAGTCAATGCAGCAACATTGTTTGCGTCAGTCGCTATGTAAGTAATACAAATCGTTTGACCCAGTGCCGTTATGAATGAAAGAAAATAAACAAAACGAAAATAAGTTTATCAATTGCAATTCTTTAAATTGTGCCGAATTTCAATTATACCGTAAACTTGTTGTGCTGTGCCACTACACTCTTACCCTTAAGCGAAAAATTATTACTTGAAATAATTTTTAAAGATTGGAGAAGTTTAGGAGCAGCTTACAAATAAGAGTTTTCATAAACAAATTTTTTTTGTTACTTGTTTAATTTAGCAATATGTATATAAGATATACCATAGTTAAAATATTTTTTTTTTTTTGTCTTACAAAAGTATTTTTTAATTCTTAATGTTTAACTATTAAAGTCTTTGCTTATAATTATGTTTTTCATATGATTTTTATATATTATTTTTTTTTGTTTGAGTCCGGTTTTGATATATACACCATATACTATATGTAGAAGCGTGTTGTCTTGCAACAATTTATATATGCTGTTAATTTCTACTAGTGAATTTACACCTAATCTATCAATTATCTTATATGGTCCGTGATAGGGACTCTGTAATTTCCTTTTATTTTCTAAACCTACGAAAACTAAATCACCTATTTCTAATGTTGCTTCATTCTTATTTCTATCATACTCTATTTTTCTTTTATGTTTAACTGTTTTAATCATATCTCTAGCCCTATTGATAGATGTTTTTAACCTAAGTTTTAATTCATTAGTGTAATCTTCTTAATTATAAATTTTGTCATGTTCATTTGTAATATCACTCGGAAGTGATGGTAGTTTACCAAATATTAATTCATACGGTGAATATGATGTATCTACGTGAGGCGTAGTATTATACGCAAATGTGTAATAAGGGACCCATTTATCCCATTCTTGGTCATCTGCAAAAGATAATAAATATTCGTTCAGAACCCTATGATTTCTTTCTAGAGCTCCAATAATCTGATGGTGGTATGGAGTCGAAAAAATTTGTCGCGTGTCTAGCAATTTACATATGTTTGCCATCAATTCATTTTTAAATTCTGTACCGCAATCAGATTTAAGGGTCTTAAAACATCCGTATTTAAGTATGAACTGTTCAACAAGCGTGGTTGCAATTGTCTTAGCTTCTTTTGTTGCGATAGGTTGTGCTATGGTGAATTTCGTAAGTTCGCATTGGATAGTTAAAATATATCGATTTCCATTCGACATTTTTAATGGACCTACTGTGTCTATAGAAACAGTTTCGAAACTTGTTGTTGGTGTATTCGTTATTGTTAAACTCTCTTTGATATGTCTATGTATTTTATTTCTGTGACACTTTTATTTATATATTCTTTCACCATTTTTCTCATGTTCTTCCATATGTAGCGTTGTTTTAATTTCAAAATAGTTTTCCTGATTTCTAAATGTCCGCCTGTTCGAGTATTATGATATTCATCTATCAATTTGAATTGTTGAAGAGTACTATTTATATTTCGTGGAGCTCTGTGTATTATTATCTTAATTGGCGAGGATTTATTAATTGTTAATTCATTATATTCTTTCTTGAATGCATTCATATCGATAATCTTGATCACAAAGGGCTATTTCCTTTATCTGTGATTTATTTAAATAACAATGTAGTTTCTCCAACATCGTACCTAGGCGCGAAGGGTCATCACTACATGTTATGTGCACAATATCTTTGTTCAATTTTATGGCGAGTTTACAATTCTTTTTCAATATAAATTTCAATTTCTTTAAATACCTAACGTCATTGAAAGATGTACATTCCCAAATGTGGAGGTGATCAGTCCCCTTATGAGATAAGTCATTGCCTTCAATGCGCTCTTGGTGGGTACCCATATTCTTCATTATACTCGCATTATCGTTTTTTCTTACATCACTCGCATTATTATTTATTTTCTGTTTCGCCTTGCTCCTTGTTATTGCTAAAATCTCTTTCTCTCTACTTGTAGGAATCATATTTTTTAAAATTTCGCTATCATATTTTATTCTAGACAGTGCATCAGCGTTTGTGTTTATTTTACCTTGTTTGTACACAATTTCGAAATCATAATCTGACAGGTCTACTCGAATTCTTGTCATTTTTGACGATGGGTTTCTGTGAGAAAATAACGATACCAAAGGTCTATGGTCAGTGACCACTATAAACTTTCTACCAAAAAGATATGGGTTGAAGAAATTTATGCCCCAGTGTATGGCTAACAATTCCTTTTCGATTATTGGTTTATTTATATCGTGCTTCTGTAGCGATTTACTTGCATAAGATATCGGTAAATCGTGTCCGATTTCTCCTTGAGAGAGTACTGCACCTAAAGCAAAGTCGGATGCGTCCGTAGTTAGAATAAATGGTTTGTCAAAATTTGGATATTGAAGGACTGGTGGATGAATAAGTTTTTGTTTTAACTTGTTAAATGCTTTTTCGCATTCTTCTGTCCATATAAAAGGTGTGCCTTTTTTCAAAAGTGAATTTAAACATTTCACTATGCTTGCATAATCCGGGACAAATCGCCTGTAATAGTTACAAAATGCAACAAATCTTCTTACTTCGTCTGCATTGTTTGGTTTAGGATATTTCAAAACTGCTTCGCACTTCGCAGGGTCTGTTCTTATGCATTAATCGGTTATTAAATGTCCAAGATAAATCATTTCTGACTTGAGAAAATAACATTTATTTGCATTGAGTTTTAAATTATATTGCTGTAAACGGTCAAAGACTTTAATTAAGTTTTGGTTGTGGTGTTTTAACGAGCATCCGAAAACGATTATATCGTCGACGTATAGAAAAGCTTCGGAGTTTAAGCCGCTTAGCGCAATCGTAAGCATTCTCTGAAAACTGTTGGATGAGATTTTGAGACCAAAAGGCAAACGCTTGAATTGATAATGCCCATCATGCGTTGAGAACGCGGTTAATGGTCTTGATTCTTGATCAAGCAGAATCTGGTGGAAAGAGCTGGTCATATCCAAAGTAGAAAAGTATTTAGCTCTCCCTAACATATCCAGTACATCCTCTAATCTCGTCAATGGGAATTTGTCATTGACTATTTTTTCGTTTAGCTTTCTGTAATCAACCACCAAACGACAATTTTTGTTGTCATCATTGCTTTTTTTTGGAGATATCTTTTGCGTATAAAAGTTATTTGTCGAAATTTCTTCTCCTTCTAAGTGAAAAATGTATTGATATTTTTTGAATATTTCTTTAAGTTCTGTTTCAGACTGCATGCTCACGTTCAACGCGGTCATTAGCTTTTCAAATCTTTCGTCATTATTTCTTTTCGTTTTATTACTGATTGTTTTCAATATCTTGTAATTGCTCAATTTTTCTGTTTTTGGACTTAAATCATTTATAATAATCTCTTCGTCATTTACGTTCAATACTTTGATGTGGCAAATGCCTTTTGATGGTGCAATGGAGTTGGCTAAAAATACTCCCTGCGTTATTTCTTGGTTCAATATAACACTGTCTTCTTTTAAGTTTAACTTAATAGGCAAAATTACTTCTGATCGAGGCGGTATTCTGTAAACCTCTTTTGATTGTGGTTTCGTAAACAAAGGAACGATATATTCGTCATTTTTTAAGTTGATTTGTACTGTATATGTTTCATAGTCAATCTTGCACATATAGTTCATCAAGAAATATCTACCAATGATACCATCTGTTGTTATTGGAAAATCTGCATCTACAATGTGGAAATCGTTCATCGCTCTGCCTTCTAAGACGTAGTGATAACTTCGTTGTTCCTATAGTGTTTAAATTTTCTTTCGCTATGCCGGTTAATCTGCATCTGTTTTCGTAATCTATATCAAGGTTATTTTTAATTATATTCTTACATATTGAGATATCTGCTCCTGTATCTATTAAAAATGTGAATTTATGTTTTGTTTGCTCACACGAAAGTGTGATATAATTTGTCAAGTTTTGAGATAATACATATATTATCCTTTCTATAGTTGGCCTTCCGGAAGTTCTTGTCCTTCCGGGCCGATCTCGTTTCCCTGTTCATGTATGACTCGTACCTGCCGGTTAATGTGCCAATTAGTGTAATTACCGTTGTTCCTGTTATCATTGTTATTTCGTCTGATGTTGTTATTTGGGAGTCTTGTATTATTGTTATTGCCTCGGTAATTGCTATTTCTGTAGTTGTTGTTGTAACCTCTGTAATTGTTGTTTCTGTAGTTGTTATAATTACTGCGGTAAACATTGTTTGATCCGTTCGAACCCATGTTACTGGTTCTGTTACTATTGTCTCGGTGTCGTGAGCCTTGATTCCATGGTTGGTTGACTCGCCGGTTACCTTGTTCTTGTGTATTCCAATTTCTATTTGTTCTCATAACGTTCCTAGGATGAACACTATTTGTATCCTCAATATCTAACGCAAGGTTTATTGCTTCACTTAATTTTGTTGGTTGTGCTGCGAAAATCGTCGATTTAAGATCCTCATTGAGCCCATTTTTGAACACTGTTAGTGCATAATTTTCATTCATTTGGGTTACCACGGCTCTCTGTTCCTTTGAAGCAGTTGCACCTAGTTCACTTATCTGAAGTCTGTTCAATTCTGTCGTCAAGTTCATTATTTTGTCTTTATAAATAAAGGGTGTCCCAACAAGAACGCAATTTTTAAATGTGGCAACACTGGAAGTGTCATTATTTGACATTTGAACAATTGTTACTGTTTGCTAGTAGAAGGTACGAGGTTAGTAAAAATGGAGCGCTACACGAATGAACAACGCATTCTCATTGTGAAATTGTTTTTCCAAAATGGTGAAAGTTTTGCGGCTACAGTTCGCAAATTGCGATCAATTTGGGGTCACAATAATGCTCCAAAAGAGTCAACTGTAAAGAGATTAATGGATAAATTTGTCGAAACTGGGTCTGTTAGTGATGTAAAGACAACAACGCGCCTTCGACCAGGTCGATCGACCGAAAATGTCGCAGCTGTACGTGATGATGTCGCTCAAACTCCATCCACCTCAATTCGACACCGAGCTCAAAAAATTGGTGTCTCCAAATCCACTATGCAGCGAATTTTGACGAAAGATTTGCATCTTCATGCATACAAAGTTCAATTGACTCAGGAACTGAAGCCAGCTGACCAACAAGACGGCGCCACATGTCATACAGCCAGAGAAACAATTCAATTGCTGCATCAGTCATTTCCCGGTCATGTTATTTCGCGTTTTGGAAATCAGAATTGGCCGCCTAGATCGTGCGATTTAACACCATTAGATTTTTTTCTTTGGGGTTTTTTGAAGTCGATGGCTTACGCGAATAAGCCGACGACGACTCGAGCCTTAAAAGAGGAAATTGGACGCTGCATTAATGAAATACCGCAGCATTTATGCAAAACGGTCTTTGAAAATTTCATTAAAAGATCGCGTGCATGCCAGCAAAGCCGCGGCGGCCATCTGCACGATATATTGTTCCATACATAACCTCATTCTGTCTAATTTACGATATAATAAAGTTTCACGATTTTAAAACTAATTTAATAATTTAAAACTGATAGGTTCCTTTGTACAAAATTTGATAATCGTGTGTGAATTTGTGCTGTAGTTAAATTGCTTCTATACGATTCGGCTAGTTTGTTTTTCAAATTATTGAAATCGTTTATATCGTCTACAAATCCTAAAGTTGTTCTTACTGTTGGACCTAGTTTTACGCTTTTAACGAACTCTACTAATAGTTTTTTATATTCGTCACTGTATGTATTGTGTAGTATCTCCGTAATTTTAAGAAATGGTTCAAGTTCGTTGTAATGTTCGTTAAATATTGGTATTGCTTTTAAAGCAAGTTCTATGTTAAAGACTGCCATTTTATTTAAGTTATTGCAGACTTTTCTTTCACTATTTTCTAATTCTGTTTCAGATCCCGAACTTTCACTTCCTTGTCTTAATTGGTCAAATTTTTCTATGTCATCCTTGCTGGTAGAATTCTTTATTAAGAATCTAAGAGTTGCTAATTGTTTTTTTGTTTTTTTTTAAATGATAATGAATATCTTCTATTTGGAGCTTTACGTAATTTTGATAATATTTTCTGAGCTATTTCTAACTCCATTTATATAACATTATTTATTTAAAATCATTTATTTGAATTATTTATGTTAACATTAATTTACAGATATTTACTACATATATACTTTGAATCGCATATTTCAAATTTGTTTTTGCCGATTCTAGTTTTACACTTTTCGCATCTTAAACAGTTATAATGAAAACTATCGTTTTTATGTGACAAATATCTTATTTTACCTATGTCTACAATTTTTCTATCATATATGGTACAATACTTTTCAAATAGAATGCCGAAACATCCCTGATAAAGACAACCAGTAGCCCTTTCTGACATATTAATATTTTATAAACCTTATTTGGATAGTATTTTTTTTTTTTTTTTACTAAACAGAATTATTTATGTTTCGTTTCATCTGTTTGCGTACGTAGTTCTTATAATACCTATTTATAATATATAGTATTGTAGCAAACATAAAAATAATACTAATAATTCCTACAATAGTTAAAAATCCGTTGTTTTCACCGCTGTTGCTGCCGCTGTTATTGTTGTTATTGTTGTTTATGACCTCCTTGTTGCTGAACCAGCCCATCTTAGTCCCTTCTGTTCGGACCGTAGTTTTGCTTTTCTTCAGTTATCTGCTTTAATAAACGCTGCTTTTGGGCCAGGTCACTTACTAGTGGTAGAATGCAGTAGCGTAGCAAGGGGGGCGGTCCGCCCCGGGTGCACGCCAAAATGGGGTGCAAAATTTGGCAAAATAACTTTTTACCACATAATTTTTGATTTTTTTAATAAAAAGAACACACCTCAATGACTTCGGTTTTATATTTCAATATCAAGAGGATGCAAAAGTGAATGAAAAAATTTTGTACCATCACCAGGACTTCGTTTTTATTGAAACAAACTTTAACTTTATTTTAAATTTTGTTCAATATTAACGCTCACACTAAAACCCAAGTCAATTCCATATGAAATTTTTCATTGGTAAGGGGTGCACTTTACAAACAAATTATATTAAAATTTTCCATGATATTAAGATGGAGTACAAAAGGAAAAATGTAAAAATTTTTTTTTTTATATTCCATTAAGTTTTATAAAAAAGCACTTGTTCAAACTTGCTAGCAAAGTAGACATTTCTAAAACCATTAAATTTCGAAAACCTGCATGATTTTCAGAGTATGATGAATGGAGGCGTCAGTTGTTTTGTAAGCAATACATTTCTCCAGAACTTTTTAGAAAAACATGTTCATGACATAAAGTCGAAAATAAAAATTTAATTTATGATTTTGTGATAACTAAGTTCGGAGACTATATATCATGAAACAAATCTCATTAACAGCTTTTAACCTGCTAGAACATAATTTTGAATAGTAATATGTTTTGGGTATACTATTACATAAGGCTTTCGCACGATGAAACTAGTGCACACGTTATTACTTGTAAAATTCAAAGAATTAAAAAAAAATTTTTAAATTTTAATCAGATGACATTTGAAAGATATGTACAAATCTTCATGTAAATTCTTAAATTCATTCGATAGTTTTTGGCTTATCCATGAGCAGCGAAGTAGAAGTGCGTGAACTAATTGGTAATTTATTTAACGAAAATCCAAATTGGACTTTGAAAGCTATTGCCAGAAAAGCCAAAGTTTCACGAAATACCGTTTCTCGTGTTATTAAAAACTATAAGGAATATTTAAATATTACTCGAAAGCAAGGAAGTGGCAAAAAAAGGGTTTGAAAACCCAAATGCTGCCAAAAAGGTGATTGCTCTTTTTAAAAAAAATCCCAATATTTCGGGTAGAAAAGTTGCTGAAAAAGTGCAATGCTCTGAGGCTTTTTTCAGAAAAGTGAAAAAAGAGGAAGGACTTAAGCCATTAAAAGTACAGAAAGTTCCGGACAGGAGTTCTAAAAAGAATGTTGAGGCAAAAAAGCGAGCCAAAATACTTCACCGAGATTTCTTAAAAAAATTCGATTGCTGCAGATGGACGATGAAACATATGTACTTACAAGGAAAGGTCCCCAGGTGACAGTCTCCGATTTGAATGATTTTCTTCGGATATGTGATAGAAGACAAAAATCTAAGGTCGACGTATTTTTTTATATGTGCTTAATCGATGGTTTAGGGTGTCAAACTCGCGTTCCAAAATCAGCGAAAATTTCGTTTTTTTGCTTTAATTTCGCTATTTTCCATGGAAACATTTACAAAACCACACACGATGGCATCAATTTTACATCAGAAAATTTTGTTGTAATTTTGTTGTTGTAATTTTTAGTAATGATAAGTTGATATCAAAGAAGTATGTTGACACAATTATTTCATATGAATTAATGTTGGATTTAAGGCAATTTGTAAACTTACTTTTTTTTTGTTTTTTTGAATTTGTTACTATTTATAATAAAATTTTTGTTTTATTGAAATGCATTTATTTTGTTTAGAGAAATAATTTTATTACATTAAAAGTACCCAATATGGGTATCAAAAATGTTATTTTTTTATGGCCTATTCTTATGTTTAAATATTTTATCAAAAAAGTTGATATTTCATAGGGCTTCCATACAAAATGTGTGTTTTTTCTTGTAAGTGTCATCGCACCAGTAAACAATAGTTTTAATCATCCAAAGTACCAAATATGGACATTTTTACGATATGCAAAAGAAATGGAATGCATTTTTTCATATTTCTTTAAAAAAAAATTTTTTGATTTTTAACAGGAAAAATCATAAAAATCTTCTTCTAATTTCAAAACAGCAACTTTGTGAATGAATAACTCATCAGATATGAAAATAATTTTTTTTATTTAAATTTTATAATAAAAAACATTAATTTTAAAATAAGTCCACGTCCTTCAAAGTGCATTTCGGCTTAAATTCGATTTGATATGGTTTTTTTAAAAAAACATTCTATTTTTGATAGATCTTAAAAATAGTACCACTCAATGCAAGTTTTTATTAATTATTTTTAATTCAAAATTTGTATTATTATCTCTCATTAAGGGGGTCCTCTGGTAATCTATGCCAAATTTTAGCCTTTTTTCAAAATATTGTGGAAAGAGAACGAGTAAAGATATTTTAGTTCCGTTTTTTTATTTGGGTAGCTTAATTTATTGAAAAAAATACAAAATTTTGAAAAAGTGAATTTATGGACCGTTCAGAAAGTTCTCGGCCTGGTAACGAAGTTCTCCGGAAAAAAGGTGGGTCCAAATTGCGCATGATTCCAAGAGTAAACATCGTCTGAAAAAAAAAAAAAATATTCAGTTACTTAGAATGAATGTCCCTATAGCCACTACCTCGGAAACAAAAATCGAAATTTTTTTAGGGGGGGAGCCGCCACTTTGAAAATGAAAAATCGAATTTCGACCTTTTTTTTGTAGTCTAGTGTAGAAAAAAAATAGTAAACATTATTTTTTCGGCAAGTTTGAGGTAGGGGCTATAGCGGCGTAAATTCTGCGTCGTTTCATGCCTCATATATCAAAATCGGTCAAAAACTGTTTGAGTTATCGTGCGCAAAGTTTTGAAAAACATGGTTTCGAGAAAAACGCGTTTAAAGTTTTGACTTCAATTTTGAGGCACACAAATGACATTAACACATATTTTTTTAATACAATACTTACGAATATTAATCGGCAATTCCAGCCCCATAAAGTGTGCCTTCCTCCATCTCATAAAACGAGTTTTCCATGGCTTTTTGGGCTCTGTGGGGTGTGCGACCCTCTTTCGATGATGCGTACGTTTTTAGCTCTGAGCGTTGAAGTCGTTTTCCGTCGCGAGATTCAGCATACATCTCGGCTTGTGGGCCGATGACAATACCCATTGTTGACATTATTTTTAAAATACTTGTGAAGCCTTCGTTGAAAATGCAGGTTGCCAGAAAATTTGCGATTTCGACTGTGGTAGCACCACAGTGGATATGTTTCGGCGCAAAGGTCCACAAAAGCGAGTTGAACGATTCGTTACAATTTTGCGTTTCACCTCCAGTGCATCGGTTGAGTAGATCGTCGGATGATAACGCTTCGTATATGGGCTTCATTACTTGCAGAACCTTGCCATCAAGTGGGGCGTACGTGTGGTGAAATGAGGCTAATGAGCCTTCTGCTGCTGACTTTTGATAGGCGCACCAGCTGGACTCACCAGGTGGGCAATACATATGTTGTGGATTACTATCACTTGAACTTTTGTGATAATATGTTGACCATATTTCTTTTCTCATGTTTTCCACAGAGTCCTTATTACGTCGAATAGCAAGTCCATAGTAAGTAGTCAGCTCGCTTATGACTTTGTCTGTCAGTTTGCCAGTGCCTTTTCCACCGATGCCTTTGTTTTCTTTTTTGGCCTTGCGCAGCCGTGTGCCCATGCGTTTTTGCACGTGAGCGATGCACTCCTTTTTTGTGACAACGGGGTCGCCGTTATACGGATCAAGGTCTATAATGGTCGTTCGTTTGCTTCTTTCATGTGAACACCTGGGCTCAAAATCATTTCAACCCCTAAATCAAAACATGCATGTATACCTACTGCATGTATACATACTGTGTGTGTATATTTTGTAATATCAATACATATTTTGGAAGAATTCCACAGAATTTTCGACTAATGACTGCAGGCAAATAAACAACTTTGCTGATGCGTTATTTTGACGAAAACATACCTACACAAAAATGCCTGTATCTCCTAAACTATTTCGAATTTTGAAAAATCCTTTTGGGAAAATGTTTTTCAGTATCTGAGCAATAGAAATATGAATATGAAAATATGAAAAAAAAATCGGATTACCAGAGGACCCCCTTAATATGGTTTAATGTAAAAATGTATAAAGAGATAAGAATTATGTAAAATATTTTTTGTTTTCAAATTTGAAAAATTAACAAGGGTGTACCCTTGTGAAAAGTGAATATTTAAGTTATTTTTACTTTTGTGCTTAACATCTGGTATTTAACACAATATTAATTAAAGCTCATTAATAAAGGGTAAAATTCAAAATTTTGAATTAAAAAATATTTACTAAAAAATTGCATTGAGTGGTACTTTTTTAAAGATCTATCAAAAATATAATGTTATTTTAAAAAAACCATATCAAATCGTATTTAAGCCGAAATGCACTTTGAAGGACGTGGACTTATTTTAAAATTAATGTTTTTTATTATAAAATTTAAATAAAAAAAATTATTTTCATATCTAATGAGTTATTCATTCACAAATTTGATGTTTTGAAATTAGAAGAAGATTTTTATGATTTTTACTGTTAAAAATCAAAAATTTTTTTTTAAAGAAATATGAAAAAATGCATTCCATTTCTTTTGCATATCGTAAAAATTTCCATATTTGGTACTTTTGATGATTAAAACTATTGTTTACTGGTGCGATGAGACTTACAAGAAAAAACACACATTTTGTATGGAAGCCCTATGAAATATCAACTTTTTTGATAAAATATTTAAACATAAGAATAGGCCATAAGAAAATAAAATTTTTGATACCCATATTGGGTACTTTTAATGTAATAAAATTATTCCTCTAAACAAAATAAATGCATTTCAATAAAACAAAAATTTTATTATAAATAGAAACAAATTCAAAAAAACAAAAAAAAGGTAAGTTTACAGATTGCCTTAAATCCAACATAAATTAATATGAAATAATTGTGTCAACATACTTCTTTGATATCAACTTATCATTACTAAAAATTACAACAACAAAATTACAACAAAATTTTCTTATGTAAAATTGATGCCATCGTGTGTGGTTTTGTAAGAGCTTTCGTTTGGTACCAAATTTGTAAATGTTTCCATGGAAAATAGCAAAATTAAAGCAAAAAACAAAATTTTTGCTGATTTTGGAACGCGAGTTTGACACCCTAAACCATCGATTGAGCACATATAAAAAAATACGTCGACCTTAGATTTTTGTCTTCTATCACATATCCGAAAATCATTCAAATCGGAGACTGTCACCTGGGGACCTTTCCTTGTTAGTGACTTTTCAGCTTGCAGGTGTCGATTATTATGTTGCCAATCAAAGAGGAAATGTCCAGCAAGAATTTAAGACCCAACAAAATCAAAATTCCCGAAGAAGTTCTTGGTATGGCAGGTCATTTATAGCTGTGGAAGACGAAGCAGTTCATTTGTTTCAACTGGGACCATTTACCATTCATAAGGCAGCATGAGGTCTCTTCCTGGTTTTTGGCCTGATTTGGCTTCATGCCATTACAGCAAATCTGCTATTGAATGGTATGAAAAGAAAAATATTACATTTGTACCCAGGTATGCAAATCCACCAAACTGCCCGGAGCTCAAAACCATCGGGAGATATTGGGCTCTGGCAAAAAGGATAATGAAGAACATTACACAGGTTGCTGAAAACATTAAAATATTTTCAAGTTAATGGTCAGTGGCAAGTAAGCAAGTCCTGAAGACACCATTAAAAGTTTAATGGGATGTGTTCCAGAAAAAGTCAATTATTTCATGAATAATTATTCATATTAATTAAAATTAATAATGTTTCATATATTTGTTAATAAAATAATCATGAATAGAATTGTTGTTAATAAAACGTTAATTTCTTTTTTTAACATCAATTTGTTTATAAGTTATTTAAGTTTATGTGTGCACTAATTTCATCGTACGCAAGCCTTAAAACTACTAGTTTAAAAATCAGTAATAAACTTTTTACTTACTTACAAAAGTTTTCTATATTAAACTAACTGAAGTTTTTATAACTTAAATTCTTCAATTATTTAAAACAGATATTGTGTGGTTTACTGATAGTAAATTTTTCTCTCACAACTTATAAGCCCGGTAGACAAAAATATTGGAACAATTCAGAAAAAAATTCTTTAAGTTTCTGAAAATTTTAGATTCTTACTTCTTTTATCAAATATTCATGGATAGAATATTTTTGTTTATTTTTTTAATCTCTTCTAAAACATGTTATTTTTGTAGAGGTTGATTCGAAAATATGTAGTAAGATTCATCGACTTATTTTATAAAAAAAAAATCTTCTAAAGGGGTGCACAATTTAGTTTCCGCCCCGTGTGCCACGAACCCTAGCTACGCCACTGGTAGAATGTTATAGATCTCTGCTACCCGTTGACGAGCTAAGACTCGTTTACCACCTCGTTTCTTTGGTCTTCCGTTTGTAGATTGCGTGGTATTGGTTTGGTCTTGTAGTTGTAGCTTTCGTCGCTGCTGCCTTTCTTTGTATACTTCAATACTAATGGGCTTTGGTCCGGCTGTCTTAGGTGTCGGAACGTATACATGCACCAGTTGTTCGCTTTTTGATAACGCTTGTGGCACGTACTCTTCAAATTTTCTGGCGTTCTCTACTGCCTTTTCAAACAGCGAGTTGAAATCTTCCTCTGTGGACATTAGTTTTGCAGGCTGGAAATGGTCTGAATGAAGGATTGTGAGACAGGAACTTTGCAAGATTGGCGTTGGATTGTAGTTGCAGGAGTTGAAGGTGGCAGGATAGCAGGATCGTAGGTCACAGTATCGCAGGTCGCAGGATCGCAGGTCACAGGATCGCAGGTCGCAGGATCGCCATGAAGAGGTGTTTTGAATGAATAAAAGCAGGATCATTATTTATGTCCCTAAGGTGCCGATCTATATGGCAAAATCTAAAAATGGCTTTACGCCGTACTTTGAAAATAAAAAAAAGAGTTTCTTTTTGTTTAACCAAAAATTAACTAACTTTATTTAAATTATTCTCTGCTATATAAATCAAAAATACCAGTATTTTATTTTGCTGCTGCTTCCAAAACTCCTCCCATGTTTTCCAATGTAAGTAATAAAACTTTAGTTAACCAATAGATTGATCTATTGTGCAACATCTTTTTGTTAAAGAGTTCTTTTCATTTCTTTCATTCACACTAGTTCTAATAATAATTATGCTGAGCTTGCAAAGTCAATGCAGCAACATTGTTTGCGTCAGTCGCTATGTAATACAAATCGTTTGACCCAGTGCCGTTATGAATGAAAGAAAATAAACAAAACGAAAATTATTTATCAATTGCAATTCTTTAAATTGTGCCGAATTTCAATTATACCGTAAGCTTGTTGTGCTGTGCCACTACATTATTCTCAAAAAGTTTTCAGAAACATCAACAGCTTTTGAGTTATTAACAAAAACATAAAAAAGATATGAAATTTTTAAATTTTTATGATATCTCGGTAATTATTATAGCTATTTGAAAGTTTGGTACCTGTTTGACGTAAAATTTAGTCGGCTTTAATGTATCCCCTAACAGTTTTTGCTGTAGGGTAATGGTCTTTGAATAATTTGCAAATAACTGAAATATGAGACATAAAAGTGGGCGTGTTACCGAAGCTCACAAGGTAGAATGGGAAAAACTTCAAATTCCTTTATTTAAGACCAAATAAAGCGATTAAGACGTTTTCCAGCTTTCCTTATTTCCACGCAAAATCCTAATTTTATTGGCTGAAAATGCATTTTTTTTAATCCTTTTATATTAGAATTGATACTTTTCAAAATACTTGAAATTTTTAGGTCAAGGGTGTACTTCAATTTAATAATATGGGAATAAAATTTGAATTTTAGTGCCTAAGGTTTAAGATTGAATACATAATTTAAAAGGCAGCAAACATTTTTTTCCCTACAAAGAGTGACTCTTCATATGCTTCAGGGTAACTTTTTCATATAAAGTACGACTATATATCAGTTTAAAAATATGAAGTTATCACGGCTTTTCTTGTTGCTATATCAAAGATTATAGATTGAAAATAATCTGACTCCAAAAAAACATGTGAGAGAAGATAAAATCAAAGAATATATAAAAAACAACAAAAGGATTTGAAGAAAAACATATTTTTCAATACTTTTTGTTTACCTCGTATCAGTTATTTTTAATGATACACTCAGAAAAAAGCTACCATGTAAAATTAACGTTTTTTAATGTTATTTCCAATGTAAATCAGAAAATGTGGTTTTTACGTAAGAAAATGTTAAGTTAACATGTATTGTGTTGAATTGATAAGAAAAATATCAAATTGATAATGTAATGTTTTACGTTGCAATATCAATTATTAATGTTAAAATAACATTTAAAATGTTTTTAATTCATCATTTTTTACTGTACAATTATATCATATCCATTTAACATTATAAATGTAGATGTCAACAACAAGCAGATGTAATATTTATATAAGAGCTGAGCCGTTGAGACATACAGGTGACCGTGGCACACAGGTTAAGAGTGTGGCTTTGGATGCCCGGAGCCCAGGTTCGATTCCCACTCGTGGCAAATTATTTTTCAATACATTTTTTTTTATCTGCATTAATTTACTGATACTTTTTGATATTTTAAGTGTTAAAATAACATTATTATGTGACACTTATACATTTTTAAATGTAGGTTTCGTAATATAAAAAGTACATTAGGATAATATCAATTTTAACATTTTTTTAATATCGGACGACTTTTGTCAACTAAAAATGTAAATTTTACGGTTGTTTAATGTACTTTTTTTTCTGAGTGTAGACAAAAAACAAATTGTCCATTTCAGCCCTTGAAAGGACTTTCACCGAGCTTCTTATGATCAATTGTGTTGTGTGTGTTTAAATGTTTTCACACAATTGACCCAGAACTGGACCTACATGCTTTATGCCGACTCCGAACGGCTAAATTTCATGTTCTCAAGAAGCTTTATATGACATTATTTACTCTCTGAGGTTTGCCATTATCTGCAGAGAGGTATTGACCGATCAGAAAAGTTTTTATTGAAAAAAAGAACACATTTCAACCACAGATAATGTTATTAATATTTATTTTCTTTAAGTCGGGCCACATTCAAAAATCAAAGGATGCATTAAATTATTTAATATTCTACTTATATTTAACTTATTTGCTAAGATTTGGTTAAGTTTACTGTTATGTTAATGTGTGGAGTTAAAATCCTTTTGAGTTTTAAAAGATATATCTTCCGAAGAATGCTTAAGTTGTCCATGTTGGAATGCGTGGTTACTCTCATCAAAAATGGAATCAATTTTCACCTGTAACGAGACAATATTTTCTCATAAAGAATAATTTTTCAAAAAGGTACTATATAATATCTTAATTTTGTTGGTTTTTTATGCAACAAATAACGTTTATTTACAAAATTTTTAAAACTTTGTTATTCATTTCACCGATGAAAAGAACAACAGTACTCTTGTTAATCTTCAAGGCGTGAGTTTTGGCTATTAATTCACTTTGTTTTTATAATTTGCAAAATAAATAAATTTTTTTATATCGAAATTACTAATTTATATCGCTGCAAGTACTATTACAAAACTATCAAATCGACTTTATTTGCTTAACGTAGACAAAACCAAGCCGTTTCTGAGATAAATTCGATTTTGACAAATTACCCATTACAAAATGATTGGAAATTGGAAACATGTTGGACATTTTCTAGTTGTTTTCAAATCAAATTACTTTATACATAGAACTGTTTTGCCTTTTTGTCTTTTTTCACAAAAGTACATGAACACTTCAACATATTACAAGATTTTTTTGAGTTTATCTTAAATGTTTAGAATTTTAGAATGAAAAAAGTATTCTTTTCTTTCTGACTAGTAAATAAACAATGTAATAATATAAGCAAAGGATTTTTTAATTCATCCTTAAAGTGCACTTTACGGGAAGAAGTCGACTTTTTCGTTTATGAATAGCATAGACTGAGAGCCAGCGATCAGAGTTACGTCATTTCATCAAAGCTAAGATTTTGTGTGTGATTTATTTATTTATTTATTTATTTATTTGCTAAGCCTTAGGCTTTCTAGCACTATAATAAATTAAAAATACAAAATTTCAATATAATTGTACAAAGCAAAATAAAATGAGAATTAGTGAATTATCAAAAGAATACAAAACACATTAATAAAAGAATATAATATTTTAAAAATAACATTATAATATGTACAAATAAATTTTAAGATATTTAAAAATATTGAACAGCAAATAACATTGTGGTACAAGGCAAACATGGTTATGTTCGCCCCCACTGATAGCATGGTGTCGGCATTGAACGGTGGGAGGTATCGAGACAAACAAGGTCTGTACGCCACACTGATAAGCATTTGCATATATATATAATATAAATCGTTCTGTCATTGCTAAAGCCAATGAAATCCTGGCTAAGCAAGGTGGTATTTCGACAAACTTGGTCATATGTACCACACCAATTTCACTATATACAACGAAATGGTAGAGAACGTAGGCACTAAGACAACTAGGTATTGGCCAGTTATATCAATATATATACAATACAAATCGTTCTTGCATGGTTGTAGGAAAAAATCCAAAATGTACAACCAGTGCGGTACAGCTGAAAAATGAATTAACATTCACCGAGCATGTTCGATAAGAATAATTGAGGTCAACAGGTTCAGGACCATTCATAATAGTGTAGTTATTGTTGTTTTATATCCATCACTAAGTGAAAATTATGCATCCTTGGAAAAAGCGTAATCAGACTCAGCGGCGGTACTGCAGGTAATCTATAATTTTATGTTTAATTGAGTACATGGATTCATTTAAAGAAATAACATCTGAAACGAAATTAAAGTCTCCGCAAGCGCTTCTTAGTGGTTCATTTTGTAAGTAATTAGTTCTACAAAAGTTCATAAAAAGTAGCTCAAAAGACCTTCTAGGACGAAGAGGAACATTAAAGTAAATTTTACTAAGTAAATATGGACTGTTAACATATCCATGTAAAAGTTTTATAATCCAACTAACATTTAGCATAATTCTCCTATTTTTTAAAGAAGGAAGATTAATAAGCTGCAATCGATATTCATAAGAAGGTAAATTAAAGTTTGAATCACAATATAGATCGCGTAAGCAGAATAGAAGAAATTGCTTTTGAACAGATTTTATATCGTCTATATAACACGCATAACGAGGGCACCAACCAATTGAAGCGTATTCTAGAATGGGCCTTACTAACGATGTGAATAAGGTTTTTGTTATAAAAGGATCATTAAACTCTTTAGACCATCGTTTAATAAATCCTAGAGTACTATTAGCTCGGCTAATAGCTTTATTAATGTGAATATTAAAGCGAAGTTTGGTGTCCATAGTTACTCCGAGATCATCAAAAACCTCTAAGATCTCAAGTGTATAGTCACCTATTTTGTAATAACTTCGATAAGGTTGCCTCCGAGAAAAAGTCATGTGTTTACACTTCTTCAAGTTAAGCTTCATGCAGTTAATTTCGCACCAGTTACAAAGATGGTCAAGATCGGTTTGAAGGAAAAAAGAGTCGTGCTCATTTTTATAAGAAAGAAAAAGTTTAACATCATCAGCGTATAGCAATTTATTACTATGCTTTACCACAGATGGTAAATCATTTACATAAAGTAAAAACAATAAGGGACCAAGATGGCTTCCTTGAGGTACACCAGAAGTAACAAGAAACTCATCTGAATTTACGAGGTTAAATATAACGCTTTGCGTTCTATTTAATAAATATGATTCAATCCACCGCACTAAATGCGTTGGAAAACCAAGAAGAGACAGTTTTATAACTAACAGCTTATGATTTACAACATCGAAGGCTTTACTAAAGTCTGTATAAATAACATCTGTTTGTAGACCTTTTCCAAAATTTTCTACAGTTTTTGATGTAAATTCAAGAAGATTAGTAACAGTAGATTTTCCAGATAAGAATCCATGTTGGAATGGAGATATTAAAGATTTAACGCTATGTGATAATTGTGAGGTTACAATAGCCTCAAAAAGCTTAGGAAGAGCACTGAGCTTTGCAATTCCCCGATAGTTGTCTATCAAAGACCTATTGCCAGATTTATGATGCGGAATAATAAAAGAAGATTTCCAAGCCACTGGAAAATAGCAAGATTGCAACGATGCTTTAAAAAGCATAGTAATTGGAATTACAAGTTCTTCACAGCAATATTTCAATGTACATGAAGGAATATTGTCAGGCCCACTTTTATAAGATGCCTTAAGATTTTTCAAGTAGGTTGAAACCGTGTTAATATCAATTATTGGAGAACAAATATCGCCAGGTTGCACATTTAAAGAATAACTTAAACTATCATAAGAAACAGATGAATAAGTAGTCTTAAAGAAGTCTGCAAAAAGGTTACATATAGTAATATCAACATCCGATTCAAATGTTTTATATTTCATAAAAGAAGGATATGAATTTATCTTACTTTTAGTATTAACAAAGTTCCAAAAAGATTTTGCATCAGACTTGATATTTAAATTGACTTTTGTTAAATATATGTCATAGGATTGCCTACATAAATGCCGGTAGTTGTACTTAATTGCAGTATAAGAAGCAAAATCACAAGTATTATTAGATTTTAGATATTTTTTATAGTATTTTGATTTTAAGTTTCTCAGATTTTTCAGTTCTTTGGTATACCAAGTGGGACCAGATATTAAAGAGGCTTTTCTCTGAGGAACTGAAGTTAAAAAGCAATTATTGAGAGTGTTGTTAAAGGCAAGCACAGCAGAATCAAGAGTTTGAGGCAATATTCTTGTAGTATTGATATTAAGTATTGATGCCCAGTTGATCATTGACAAATTATTTCTTAAAATTACATAATTTGTTCTTTTAAAATTGAACTCTGAGGGAGGAATCAAACGATTTAATATAGATTGTTTAGGAAAATTCAGTGTGATTTCAATAGTCGGATGGTGTGAGTCCTCTGGATACACAAGCGGATCAGACCTATTAACTGAAACAATATTGCTATCATCTAAATATATAAGGTCTAACAAACGGTTATTCCTATTATAGTGATAGTTTATTTGAAAAAGTCCTTGACTCGAAAGCTCATTTAAAAATGAGTTATCAGATGAATGTTCTGAAGATGGCAGGAATACTGAAGTATTTTCAGAACAACTGTTCCAAGAAACATTAGGGAGGTTGAAGTCACCAGTTATTAAAATGTGGTCGTAAGGCTGAAGTTGTGAGCAAATTTTATTTATCGACGCTAGATGTTTCCCATACACCTCAACATGGGAAACTGGAGGAATATACGAACATGTTACATAAATTCTAAAAGTGCCAAACTTCACAAGAACACAACAAAATTCAATATCTAAAGACTCAGATATTATTATTTCTTGTGAGAAGTGTGAAGATTTAACGGCAATAAGAACGCCGCCACCATTGCAAAAGTTACCAACAATAGAGTTTCTATCATTACGGTATATATTAAAGTTGTTTGCCAGAATTTCAGTATTTAAAGTATTAGGTTTAAGCCAAGTCTCACTTAAAGCAATAATGTCAAAGTGTAGACTATGGCTTGAAATGTATAAGTTTGTTAGTTTAGAGTTCAAACCTCGAACATTTTGGTATAAGACAAAGAACTGAAAGCAACAATCTAGTTTTTTGGGTTCATGTTGCGAACAGGCAAGGTAGCCAGTGAAGTTTGAGGTGGTGATTTCTGAATAAATTCATGAACCAAAGTATTTTCCGGCCAAAAACCTTGATCAATAACTTTATAGAAGAGATCACTAGACAAAGTTATTTTGAAAGAAGCAATAGTACGCTGATATGAAAATCTTAGTTTGTAAACCGAAATTTTCTCATTAAGAAGGTTTTACTTAGAGTTTAAGAAGTATAAAATATCCCCTTCGGACGTATCAGCTGCAAAGCGAGAAACAAATATACATTTAGCTGGCGGTATAACCACAAGCTCTTTATGAACCGGCTGATTATTGCTGCTATTCGATGTTTGTTTTGGTATAGCTCCAGTAGAAACCGAAATAGAGGTGGGCGGATCAGTATTAGAAGGTATATTGGAAGCGCAAGACTGGGCATAAGTTTTTTTGGCACCAGAAGGAGAATTATTAATTGCGTTATGTATCGGAACTGAAATAGAAGGTGAAGTTAATTCCTTATCTACAGATGCAACAGCGTTATTAAGTGTGATCTGATCTGCAGTCACAGACTCTGTCGGCAGATCTTCAGGTTGTAAAATTATGTTAGGCAAAATAGGATCAATAATGATTGCATTAGTAATGCTAGAGGTCAGTGGCGGGGCTACTACAGTCGATTTAGCAGAACTTCGAAGATTTTTGTTACTTCGTTTGCGTTTTGGAGACACAGAAGCTTCATCCAAAACCTTAAACTTTTTAAACAAATTTTCGTATTCGACTAATCTTGTCTGAGCCGCCTCTAAATCCTTAGACACTTCCAAAAAGCCTCTTCTAGATTGTCTAATGAGCTTAAGAATGTCTACATCCGTAGACCTGCAATCTTCGCATGACCAACGAAGTCCCTTGCCTTCGTTTAGAGCATCGAAAATTCTAGCATTCAGCACTGCACACTTGAAGTGGAAAAACGAATCGCATAACCAGCAATTAACTACACGGTCGGATTCGCCTTTAATAGCGCAGTTGCGAAAATTGCAGAACATTATACGTTTAAAAATGCTATTAACAGAAAATAAATGCAAAAAAAACCACAAAAAATTAGTTACACTGTTTTTCAGAAAAACAGTTTAAGAAGCACTGTTAAGATATTAGGAGCAGCCCTGGTTTTGTAATCAAAACAAACAGGTCAAAAACAGAAGCAAGTAAAGAGAAATTAAAATTATAGCTCTCACTCGCTTACACAGCACCTGTTTGTGATTAAAAACAAAAGAAAGAAATAAAGCGCTTGAATTGTTGCGTTAGCTTTAAAACAGATGTGCAAAGAGACAACAATAATTCGCTCTTGCTCATCAACAATCAAAACTAGTTTAAGCAACAAAACAATTAAGAAAAAGTAAACAAAATGCGTATATATATATATATATAAGATAAACAAAATATATTATTGTAGCAAAAGGATGAATATGACTTGTAGCACGCTTCAAGAAACCAAACTAGAGCTGATCCGTGATGTTTTGAAAATAAGTTTTAAATTTAATGATTTACAAAAAGCAAGAAACTTTTATTTAAAATTAATGAAAAAAACACTCTTTAAACACGTCTGAACGTTAAGAAAGCAAGATGCAGACTGTGATAACTAGAGAAATAAAGGATATCCGGTTCCGGATATCCGGCCTAAATTTGCTATCCGGTCGGATACCGGATATTGCATTATTATCCGATATGTGGCAGGTCGTATAGTTTCTTAAAGTTTAAATTAACTCCACTCCACAACATGTTGAGTTGCTCAGAAACTGTTGCGTTCAGCGGGTTTAAATTTTTTGCGTTCAGCAGGTACACACTACACGGTTACACAGCAGTTGTGCTTGTTAAACGCACCCAATGATCATAAGCAGAGGATTTGGAAAAGATTTCATGGTAAGTTGGCCACACTTTAAATAAATTCCAAAATCTAAGTAAGACATTTCAAAATAAATTATTTCTTCGATATTTCGCTATTTCTATTTCTTGTGGAAACTATTTTTCCACACATTAACTTGGTTTAAGCCATTGGTTTCCATAAAATTAAATTTTTTTATTGAAGAGATTGGTCGTGGCTTTGATTGGGTTAAGCTGAGAAAGTGCGAAAAAGCTGTAGTAGCTGAACTCTATTGCTAATGCATGTTAAACTGCCATATAAATATGAGCTACTTTATTATTGTGCTATGATTGTAGCCTGTCGAATTAGAAATATATTTAGTCTGTTAACACCGAGCCAGTGAACCCACTATCCGGTTGCCGGATATCCGGTAATCCGGCATAGCAGCTCCCCGGATAACCGGTATCAGGCCAAATCACTATCCGTTACATCTCTAGTGATAACATATAACTGTGGCTAACAACGTTTGGATGTTATGAATATAAGGTCGAGGAAACTTTAGAAGCTAGAGGCTAGAGGCAATAAATGGGTCCGACTTACGTCATAGTATCAAAGTTTAATTTTATATACACTCCGCGTCAGCAGTATAGGATCACTGTTTCATTGATACACAAAAGATTTTTTCTCCCAAATTGAGCATAGCAGAAAAGTTTTTGTTGTTATTTTCTCTTTACTGTTTTATTATAAAAAATTAGGTAAAGCCAAATTTTAATTAAAATAACCGTTTTATGTTGTAGTTTAATCTTTCGCATACCAAAATTATGCACTTTTTGATGCGTCATTAGAATATGTTCATCACATTAATTTAAAGAAATCGAAATGCAAAACTTTTATGTTTTATCTTAACTTTTTGTTTTTGTTCAATTGAATAATTTTTTATAATAAACGCTTCTTTCTTTACTTAATATAGTTTGAAAAATCCGGTTTGTAATTGAATCATAAAGTTGCTCCAAGTATTTCAAAGAAATTTCACTCCAAACCACTTTAATGGAAGAAATGAGTGACTCTTAGTCTTTAAACGGATTTGAAGTCCATGATATTAGTTGAATATTTTGTTCACTGATCCAGCTTGTAACGGTACGCGCCGTATGATTAGGAGCGTTATTATGTTGGTAAATCCTTTCCAAGGGTCCAAACATATATTGAAACCTTGGGAAATCTTATTCTAGTATCGCTTTGTACAAGTTTCGAAGCATGATACTGGGAGATAAAGCCCTCCAAACAATTACACCTCTATGGCTATGGTGATGAGTTCAAAATCGTTTCTTCCTTCGCAAATTATGAAAGTAATAGTTATAATCAGCTGGTCCATCCAAAGTAAACTTCTTTTTGTCAGAAGTGCCACTGCCATTCTCTCTCCCAAATTATGTGATTCTTACAAAAATTCAAGCGATTTTCCTGCCGTTCCGAATTAAGTAGTGGTTTTTTCTTAATCTTATGTCTTGTTTGGCACAGAGCACTATAAATTACCCGTCGCACGGTTAAATGACTGGCATTTACCGCGGCTTAATGCCTGATTTTTGTCGCCAACAGGCAAGAGTTGGATCTTGCTGATCAGACAGATCTGCAGCTCTTACTGCCGAATAAGTACACCTTTTCATGTTTTTTCCATAGTCGGTTTTATTTCTTAAAAAATTGCATATAACGTTTTGCCTTCTTCCGATTTTGCTAGCGATTTCATGAGTACTTAGGTTTTGTTTCTTGTACACCTCAATTTTAACTTTTTTCTTCGTATATAAAGCTTTTCCGCGTCCCATTTTGCCACAATATACTCTAACCACTTTTATTTATTAGTACCGTTTAATATGGAACTGTGACAAAAACTGAAGTCATTAACTGTGAGCCTATTCTAATGACGCATCAAAAAGTGCATAATTTTCCAACGACAAAGCTAAAACAACAACAGAAAATTAACGGTACCTTTATTTACAATTTTTCTTAACATAACTTTTCATAATAAAACACTTTAGAAAATACAGCAATAAGTTTTCTGTTAAGCTCTTTTTGTAAGAAGAAAAAAATTTTTATCTCTTTGAAACAGTGAACCTATTTTGCTGACGCAGAGTGGATGTTATTGAAGCCATCATTATAAACATAAAAATCATCTGCCAGACACCTGGCAGAGCAGGTTCCTTAAGCTAGATACCATGATATAAAAAAACAGGTAGCATTGATAAGTGTTGATTTTCTCATCTATAATTAAACGTGGTCCTGTCAAAAACAGTTGTTCGTTGTCATATGCTTTGGTCACATTTAGCTGTGTCAACTGTTGTGGTAGCGACACATCGGAGAGCGATGTTATCGCTACGGAAGTGTCAGAAATGTTGACGAAATGTCAATCTTTGTATCAATACCAATGGAAACTTTACCGACAAATAAAAATATTCTATTTTTAAATGCATTTTTATGCGCAACTATCTTAACAGTCTCCAACTGTTGAGTACGCTGAATGTACAAATGAAAATTAATTATATGCAATGGCGGATTGTGTTATATTTATTGACAGATAGTCATTTCCATCAGAAACGTCAATACTACCTTGTAATTATTATATCATTGCCAGACACTTAAAAGATTCAAAAATTAATGATGAATCCGGAAGCAGTGCCCTTTCAGTTTAGAAAATATTGCATCAATTGTATCATTTGAAAGGAAATTTCGTCACGGTTATTTGTGTTCCACAAACTTTTAGTTGACCAATTACTTCTGGAATTATGTTTGTATGTTTTTTTTTGTTTAGGTGGCCATGACAACCCGTTGACGGGTTACGGCCGACTTCATCAGTTCTCGCCAGGCGTCTCTACTTCGCGCGCGCCGTCTCCAATCTCTTTCTTCCTCGGCCTGGTCAATCCATCGGTGGCATGGTCTTCCTCTTTGTCGCCGACCCTCGGCTTTCGCCTCAAACACCTTTTTCGCTGGATCTTCTTCATCCATACGAAAGACATGACCCAGCCAACGTAGTCGCTGAATTGTTATACGCTGGACTATGTCAATGTCGTCGTAGAGCTCGTACAGTTAATGGTTCATTCGAATGCGATAGTCGTCGCCAACTCGAACAGGACCAAAGATTTTGCGAAGAACTTTCCTCTCGAACAACCCAAGAGCGGCTGCATCTGTTTGCGATACCACCCATGCCTCAGCGCCATAGAAAAACACAGGTATGATGAGCGTCTTGTAGAGTGTTAGTTTTGTCGATCGAGAGAGGGCTCTGGAACCTAATTGCTTACTTAGCCCGTAGTAGCACCTATAAGCAATTGTTGTTCTTCGCTTTATCTCCAGGCTGACATTGTTGTTGCTGTTTACGGCGGTGCCAAGGTATGTAAACTCCGTGACAACTTCAAAGTTATATTTGCCTGCTGTAACATGGGAGCCTAGACGCCGCACTTCCCTATTTGCAGACAGCATAAACTTTGTTTTGCCCTCGTTCACCGTCAAACCCACTTTGGCTGATTCCTTTTCGATAGCGGCGAAAGCAGCGGTTACATCTCTCTTGGTTCTGCCGATGATATCGATATCATCAGCATACGCAAGGAGCTGGACACCTTTGTCGAAAATGGTACCATTTCGATGTACACCTGCCTTTCGTAGCATCACCTCCATGATGATATTGAAGAGAGCGCATGATAGCGGGTCGCCTTGTCTGAAACCTCGCTCTGTATTAAAGGTTTCGGAGAGGTCATTTCCTGCCTTGACGGGGCTGCATATATTGCTCAACGTCATCTTGCAGAGCCTTATCAACTTTGTAGGTATACCAAACACAGACATTGTTGCGTACAGGCAATCCCAAATCGGGCTATCGAACGCAGCTTTGTAATCAACAAAGAGATAATGGGTGTCGATTTGGTTTTCGAGAGTTTTCTCCAGGATTTGGCGTAGTGTAAAAATCTGGTCTATGGTGGACTTTCCAGGACGAAAGCCACACTGATAAGGTCCAATCAGTGTTTTGGTATGCGGCTTCAATCTTTCACACAATACGCTCGAAAGAACCTTGTGTGCGATGGAAATAAGACTGATACCTCGGTAGTTGGCGCAGATTGTCGGGTCTCCTTTCTTAAGTATAGGACAAAGCACACTGAGATGCCAATCGTCGGGCATGCTTTCCGCTAGCCATATTTTGCTGATGAGTTGATGCGGCTTTGTTGTTTTTGAGTCGCTGGATAGCAACTTTAACCTCGTCATGGCTAGGTGGTGGAATTTCCACTCGATCATCGTCAATTGGTGGTGTCAGACTGCATTCTCCAAGGGCGGAATTGTTGCAAGCAGATTGGAAAAATGCTGTCTCCATAATTTCAATGCGCACTGCGTATCTGTAACCAGATCACCATTCTCATCTCTACAAGTGGATGCTCCGGGCTTGAAACCTTGGGTTAGACGCTTAACCTGCAGGTAGAATTTTCCAGCATCCTTCTTGCCCTGGTACACCTCAATTTTTTCTCGCTCACGCTTTTCCTGCCCTCTTTTCTTACGTCTGAAAAGCCATCTCTCTTCCTTCCTCTTTTCGCGATAGTTTTGTGCATGGCTCACGTTGCAGCTGACTGCAGCGTCTTTTTATATGCGGCGTATTTTGCTGCTGTCGCGTCGCGACACTCCTGGTCATACCATTGGTTGCGAGGTTGCGGGCGACGAAAACCAATGACTTCTTCAGCAGCAGTGCGCATGGAGTGGGATATATGCGCCCAAAGTCCGCCAACGTCGTCGAGGCAAGAGTAAGGTTGGTTGAGCTTAAGCGAGTGTTGAGCGGAGTAGGCCTCGGCGTTTCGTTGTGATAGCAGCTTATCGACATCAAGCTTTCGTTGCACACCTGTGCGTGCATTCTTCGCATTGCACAATCGCATGCGGATCTTGGCTGCAACAAGATAATGGTTGGAGTCAATATTGACCCCCCGAAATGTGCTTACATCCAGTACACTTGAAGCGTGCCTTCTGTCGATCACAACATGATCAATTTGGTTTCGCGTTTTTTGATTCGGGGACAGCCAGGTTGCCTTTTGGATAACGAGGCGAAGTCGATCAGTCTAAGACCGTTATTCGAAGTGGTCTCGTGGAGACTGAACTGACCAACAATGGAGCCAAAGATGCCTTCTTTTCGTTAAAATAGAAGAGAACTATTTTCACGTCATGGCCGAGCAGCGATCATACAAGTTCTCTAGGCTCGCGTAGAAGGTGTTCTTGACAGCATCGTCCTTTTCCTCCGTCGAGGCATGTGCGCAAATTAGGCTGATGTAGAAGAATTTCGTCTTGACGCGGATTGTCGCCAGCCTTTCGTTCACAGGTGTGAACTGGGAAACAAGTTGGCGTAGTTATCGACTTATGACGAATCCGCATCCAAATTCGCGCTTCTCCGCATGGCAGCTGTAGTAGATATCGCAGTCTGCTCTCTTAGAGCAGCCTTCTCCTTTCCATCGCATCTCCTGGATGGCGGTGATGTCAGCCTAAATTTTTTCGAGGGCTTCCGCTAGTTGGACAGTGGCACCTTCCCTATAAAGGGTCCGGACATTCCAGGTGCATATCCGTAAATCATTATCCGTTTTTCGTTTGCGGTGGTCGTCAACGTAGTGGGGGTTCATATCCGAGGCTGATTTTGTTTTCATTGGGAAGTAATAATGTGGTTGGGACCCAAACCCTACGCACATTCCATTTTTAAGGTCTTGAAGAGACCCTTAAGTTTATAGTCTAGAGGAGACCTCGCCGCTCAAATTAGCCGCCAAAGTTTATCGGGTGATAGTTTTTGATGTTTCCAGGAGACACCACGCGGAGGTTTTGAGTCGACTAGAGACGATTTCGACATGGATAATGCTGGCCTCGCCAAGTTGACGCAATCAGACACGTTGCCATGTGAAGATCGCGCCCTTGTCTCCCTTTTGGAATTATAACGGTTTATATTATTTTTTGTAATTTCTTTTTTAATAACTCAAATTTATTAACAAAAACAAGTTATTAAGATTCTACTAAAAAATCACATTTTGAAAATGAAATTCATACCCTTCAATTTGACATACAACATGATGCATTTAATGTTAAAATAATACTGTTCAATACTAATAAATAACAAGGTTCCGATAATAGATTCTTGTAGGAAAGACCAAAAAAACAACTTGTGTATCAGCGTTTTGAAAGTTTACGACTGAGGTTTATTTTAGGGGTTTTAATTTTCCGCCTTCCGAATTTCTAGGATAATCGTAAAAGGAAAACATGTGAACCTAACATTTTAGCAATAGGATGCGTTTGCGAGATTTATGTAAAGAACTACGAGGAACATTTTTTAGAGCATTTTAACTCTCTAACTCTTCATTGAATGGGTATTTCCCAAGGTTTATTGATATAAGGTTGCGTACATTTTTTGACGCATCCTTATTTTAGGTAAGCAAACAAATTTTGACCAAAGCCACCCTGCAGTCGGTTGTAACGCCTGCTATTATGGAGCGATACCGAGAGAAGAGGAGGGAAGAGAGACACATTTTCAGGTGAAAAAAACGGGAGGCGGAAATGCGTGAGTGCGAGAAAATTGAAATGCATGGCGACAGGAATGAGACTCGAAAATTTTTCGAAAAAAAAAGACGCCTGGCCGATGGTTTTAAGACCGGAGCCTCTTCCTGCAAGGACGAGAATGGAAATCTAGTGACAAATATTCAGAGTACACTGATATTATGGAGGGAGCACTTCTCTAGTCTTTTAAATGGCGACGCTGACAACAATCCCGCCAGTGGAGGTGTTGAAGTTCCGCTGCCCGACTATAATGAGGTCTAAACAGCTATAGCTCGGCTTAAAAACAACAAAGCCGCAGGAGCTGATGGCCTACCGGCTGAGCTGTTTAAGACCGGTGGCGAAGCTCTGTTTAAATGCATTCACAGACTTCTATTCAGAATATGGTCGGAAGAATGCATTCCAGATGATTGGAACCTCAGTGTGCTCTGCCCAACCCAAAAGAAAGGCGATCCCACCATTTGCGCCAACTACCGTGGGATAAGCCTTCTTAATATCGCATATAAGGTCCTGTCGAGCGTATTGTGTGAAAGACTAAAGCCCATCGTCAACCAAATGATTGGACCTTATCAGTGTGGCTTTAGACCTGGAAAGTCCACCATTGACCAGATCTTCACGCTCCGACAAATCTTGGAAAAGACCCTCGAAAAAAAAATCGACACACACCATCTCTTTGTCGATTTCAAAGCCGCCTTCGACAGTCCAATAAGGATTCACCTATATGCCATCATGCCTGAATTTGGTATTCCTGCGAAGCTATTACGTCTTTGGAGGATGACACTGAACAACACCAGCAGTACAGTGAAAATAGGGAAGGACCTCTCCCTTCCGTTCGATACCAAGCGAGGTTTCAGACAAGGTGATTCCTTATCGTGCGACTTCTTTAATATAGTAATGGAGAAGATGCTCCGTGCTGCTGACCTGAGACACAGCGGCACAATTTTCTTTAAGAGTGTTATGCTGCTGGCGTATGCTAATGATGTTGACATCATTGGCCAAAATACGCGCGAAGTCAGTGCAGCATTCTCCAGGCTAGAAAAAGAGTCGAGTCGAATGGGTCTTGCAGTGAACGCAGATAAAACGAAGTATCTCATGTCAACAAACAAATAGTCCCAGCGTCTTGGAAACCACGTCACTGTTGACAACACCTCCTTTGAGGTAGTGAAGGACTTTGTTTACCTGGGATCCAGTATTAACTCCTCCAACGATATCAGTATTGAGATTAAACGAAGGATAACTCTTGCCAACAGGTGTTACTATGGGCTCAGTAGGCAATTGAGAAGCAGAGCTCTTTCTCGACGAACAAAACTGACGCTCTATAAGTCAATAATCATGCCCGTCCTACTGTACGCATCACAAACCTGGACGTTGAGCAGCACTGATGAAAGGACTTTGGGAGCATTTGAAAAAAAAATCCTTCACAAGATCTATGGTCCAATCTGCGTCAATGGTGAGTACCGAATACGATGGAACCACGAGCTGTATGAGCTATATGCCGACATCGATATAGTCAAGCGCATTAAAATAGAGCGGCTTCGCGGCTATGTCATGTCGAGAGAATGAACGACGATGCTCCAGCGAAAAATTATTGGATTCGGTACCAAGCGGTGGCCAACGCAGACGAGGAAGACCGCTTCTCCGTTGGAAAGACCAGGCATTGGATAACCTGACAACGCTTGGAATTTCCAACTGGCGCCAGCAAGCGCACGACAAAAGAGGCTGCCGCAAATTCTTTGACGAGGCCAAAACCGACCACCGGTTGCAAGAGCCATCTAAGTAAGTAAGTAAACAAATTTTGACCTTTGCCAATTGAGGTTTTGTGATGCTCAAAAAAAGTATGTTTCAGGGAATTTTAATGCATGCTAATGCATTTTTTTAAATTTGCTTTTGAGATATTGTAAAATATTTTATTGCAATTTTTGTTTTAGATTTGCAGGTATTGAATCTGCAGCATGGCTTCACAATAACAATTTAGTGGATAAAATTGAAAAACTAAAGGCAGAAAATGCAAGACTCCTTAGTCAAATTGCCATCATAGATAACCCTAAATAAAAATCTTGTAAAAGTGTTCAATTCTGGTTAAATCAAAAGATTACGCCCTCCTAACATCTACCCCAATTGGTGTTGGGATGATATCTTATACGCAATTACGCTTCACGAAGCTAGACCAAGTGCTTATAAGCATTTAAGACTTAAAGGGTTCCATTTACCTTGTCCTTCGGCACTTTAGAAGTGGGAGCAAAAAGTAGGTTTTGAGGAAGGAGTCATGAAGCAATTGATTGTTTTAGATAAAAAAGAAAACGAGCTTGGAAATAATCGGCTGAAGCCGAAGCCGAATAAGAAACACATGTTTTCAAGTAAAAAAATGATAAAATTTTAAAAAATTAAATTTAAAAAAATTAAAACATTTTTACTGTAGGTTTTTATAGAATTATGAAATTGAATTTTTAAATATAGTAAATTGATGTAAAAACTAACAAGACATACTGATTCTTACATTAAATTAATTGCTTAATCGAATGCCATGATCAGTATTTGCAAAAATATAGTTTTGTATCTCCTGTAATCTGTCAAAGTTCAAAAGTTTTTTTTTTTTAAATTTTGATTTTAACCGATGCAACGAACTTGATGTCACTTATTAATGTGAAAACAAATACCATAGACTGATGCACAATTTTATGGAGATAGTCTGCAAAAAAATAAAATTTGTAAAAATTCCTTATTCAACTAGAATAATCAACTTTACTGATTCGTATATTTGTCAGAAAATTAACAATTTAATACAGATTCCTCATAACAAAGATGTGTTACGTAACAAATAATAAAAGATGTAACGGCTAACGGTTATTATCGGGTATGCCGGATATCCGGCCTATATTTACTATTATCCTGTTATTATCCGGTATCCAGCAGGCCGGATAGTTTTTAAAAGTATTTTAATGATAAAAATTTAACAATGAATTTATCAATTTCAATGTTTGCAAAGCATTTTAAAACAATTAATAGAGGTATACTTTATTCATGAATTCATTAATTAATTAAAAATAGTTACAAAAACGCGACAAATAGCAAAAATAATCAAAAAAGAAAATAGAATAAAATTAATAAAGTTCTGCTTTGCGT
Source organism: Tetanocera ferruginea (assembly GCA_958299015.1). NCBI lineage: Eukaryota > Metazoa > Arthropoda > Insecta > Diptera > Sciomyzidae > Tetanocera > Tetanocera ferruginea. Next base: position 98,360,158 of record OY282640.1, on the reverse strand, counting down.
AAATCAGACTCCGCTCTACAACATCTTAAGTTGATCAGAAACTTTGACGTTCAGCAGGTTAAAATTTTTTGCGTTAAGCAAGTACACACTACACGGTTGCACATTAGTTGTTTTTGCTAAACATACCCAATGATTAGTAGAGGATTTGGAACAGATTTCTTCATATATTGACCAAACTTTAAATTAATTCCAAAATCTTAGTAAGCCATTTAAAAATAAATAATTTCTTCAATATTTCGCTATTACTCTTTTTTGTGGAGACTATTTTTCCACACATTAAATTGGCTTGAGCCACTTTCCATAACATTCCATTTTTTTATTGATGATATTGGTCTTGGCTTTGATTGGGTTCATGTTGAGAAAGTGCAAAAAGCAGCTGAACTCTAGTAGCTGAACTCTAGCGTTATTGCTTGTAAAATTGCCATATTAATATGAGCTTCTTTATTATTGTGCTATGATTGTAGCATGTCGAATTAGAAATATATTTAGTTTGCTAACAACGAGCCAATAAACCCACTATCCGGCTGCCGGATAATCGGTCATCCGGATTAGCAGCCCGACGGATATCCGGTATCCGGCCAAATCACTTTCTGTTACATCTCTACAAATAATACTTAAAACTTCAAACTTAAAATCTTGTAAACTATCGCAGCGTAAATGAAATCATGGCAAATGAAATTCTGCGTGTATTTGAACGACACCTGTGGTATTTGTCGGTAACGCTGGTTGGCTTAGCATTCGATAGGTTAATTAATTCACATACCTTGCAGTTAATGATTGCTGCCTTACACACAATTGGTGACAAAAGAAGAGAGAAAAAAGCTTTTATTAATATGGATAATGTAGATATTGCGGATTTGCGGATTGAGAATTTTTTAACTTTAAACACCAATAAGTTTTTTGACGCATTCTTTTTACCAACACAAAACGATACCTTTCGTATGGATTTTCTCAAAACCGTTCCGAGTCGGTGGCTCAACGACGCGAATTATTTACTCTCCGCAGAAAGTCAACAACATGCAAATTTTTAATGACGTTGCAGAGAGAGCAATTGGTTTAATGTCTAGATTTAATGGTAAAATTACTAATAAGGAAAAAGAAATCAAATGGTTTTACAAGTTGCTGAACACATCAAAAATTTTTCCTTATTTAACAACCACAAAGAAATCTTTTTAATAGTTGTTTCGATCATAAAATTCTCTTAAAAGCCTTGTTTTTATGAACTTTTTTTAGTTTGTGTTTATAAAAAATTCAAGTTATTTTATAAAATACGTTTGTTTTGATGAAAAAAAACTTTACGGACTTTCTCCATAAAACTGTTCATCAGTCTATGGTATTTATTTTCACATTGTCATCAAGTTCGTTGCATTGGTTAAAATCAAAAATTAATAAAAAATTAATTTTTAGATATGAAAAAGTGGAGGAGATTAATTAGCTAAATTTTTGCAAACACTGATCTTGACATTCGATTAAGTAATTGATTTTATGTTAGAATCGGTATGTCTTGTTGGTTTTTAAATAAATTTAATATATTTAAAAATTCAATTGCAAAAATTCTATAAAAACATACAATAAAAATGGTTTTCTGCTTTGAGCGCACTCGGTTTATGAGATATTGAACTCAAAATTTCACATTTCTTATCTACTTAATACCCTTATTCAAATTTTGCCCCTTAAAAGTAAAAATAGATTGTTCATTTCACATATTTAGTTCTGCTACTTTCTACTAGACGCAATTACCAACGATCGTTAGATGCATACATCATGACAGCCGAACAGATAGCGCCATCTATTGGGTTATAGCACAAATTGAAATATGATGCAAGTAATTTTTTTTATGAGAGTTAAAACTAATTGTAGAGGTAGAGGTGTAGGTTTAGGGGCTGGTTTCACAATTTTTATTTTTTATTATTATTGAGAATATATTTTTATATGAACTTATTTCAATGAATGATTTTTATTTCTGATAAAATATTTTAAATAATTTTTTTGATATACAATTCTTGATTACTTAAATATTTATAAATATTTTAAAACAAGTGTATAAAGTGTAAGTGTATTTTTATATGTGTGTGATTGTGTGTCTTGTGAGAGCACCACATTATTCCCCCCCATAGAATTTAATCGAGTTGGCCAAGGGATTAAAATGTACTTTTTTTGTTGTCGGTCTGTGTTAGGAAGATAGTGTCTCTGTAGTGTCTCTGTCCATGAATGTTGGTTTGACTCTGTCGATGTGAACTGTAACTGTATTATTATTTTTGAGAATTGTAAAATTTTTTTGTGTTCTGTCGAATACTTTGAATGGTCCTTCGTACGGATTCTGTAGTGGACGTCGTATTGTGTCGTTTCGTACAAATACGTATTTACAACTCTTCAAGGCTTGTGGTAAGTATTGACCAGTATTTGTATTATGATGTGAAATGTTTGAATCGTTATTTTGAACGTTTTGTTTGAGTTTCGCTAATGTTTCCGATGCGTTAAAAGATTGGTAATTCTGAACTACTAGTTGTCTAGGTAGCTTTAAGTTTTGACCGAAAACCATTTCAGCCGGGGACGCTTTGATGTCTTCTTTGACTGTGGATCTAATACCCAAAAGGATCTGAGGAATCTCTGTGTACCAATTAGTTTGGTTATTACTAGCCATTATTGACGCTTTTAACTGTCTGTGAAATTTTTCAATCATCCCGTTTGATTGTGGATGGTACGACGAAGTAAAAATGTGATGAGAGCCAATGTCTTTAACAAATTGTTTAAATGTGTTAGACGTGAACTGTGGTCCTCGGTCAGAAATGATTTCTATGGGTACGCCAAATCGTGAAACGAACTCTCTATAGAATGTGTCGATTATTGTTGTGGTCTCTATGTAGAAGAAGATATTTATATCCGTTCGATATTGGTAAGGGACCAACCATGTCAACGTGGATGTGTTCGAAACGGCTGTGTGGAATGTGTATCTTGTGTGGTAATGTTTTTGTATGTCGGTGTACTTTAGCTTTCTGACAACTAATACATTCCTGAGTCCATTTATTGATTTGTAAGTTCATGTTTGGCCAAAAATACCGTTCAGTTATAAGTCGTCGGTTACCTCTTGTCCCTGGGTGTGAAATATTGTGTATTTGGTCGAAAATTTTCTTACGTAAACATTGTGGAATATATGGGCGTGTGTTCTCTGTGGAGTGTTCGCACCAAATTTCAATGTTTAAGAATGGAATTTTGATTTGTTCAAATTTGTATAACGTTTGATCTACTATGTCTTTGAGTTCTGTATCTGTGTTTTGTTCACAATGTAATAGTGTGAGATTAAGATTGGGTGTTTTGAGTTCCTCTACCTCGCATCTTGATAATGCATCTGCTACTGAGTTATCTGTACCTTTGACGTGTAGTATCGTGTTAGTGAATTGTGCTATGTATTCTAGGTGTCGTGTTTGTCTTGGGCTTCTCTCTTTTTTAGAATTGAGTGCATTTGTAAGTGGTTTATGGTCTGTGTATACTATAAAAATATTACCTTCGAGGTAGTGTCTAAAATGTTTGATTGTTAAGAATATAGCTAAAAGTTCCCTATCGAATGTGCTGTATTTAGATTCTGTGGAAGTGAGTTTTTTGGAAAATAATGCAAGTGGTTCTAATTTATTGTTGTATTTCTGTTGTAATACTCCACCTACTGCTGTATTTGATGCATCTACAGCAATCGATAGTTCTGCTTTACTATTAACATAGTTAAGTAGTGTTTGCGTAGCAAAACTATCTTTAATTGCTGTGAATGCATCAGAGGTTGTGTTTGTCCATGTTAAAAGTTTGTTTTTTGTTTTTGAAGCTATTGTGACCATTTCGTATATTGGACCTAGCATGTGTGCTAATTTAGGAATGCACCTGTGATAATAGTTTCTCATACCGATAAATTTTTGCATTTGTTTGACAGTATTTGGTTGTGGGTAGTCTCTTATACATTGTATTCGTTCTTCCGATGGCCTTATGCCATGTCTTGAAATATTGTAGCTCAGAAAATTGATGTTTTCAACTCCAAAAACGCATTTGTTTGGTTTAATGTTCAAACCATATTTGTCGAGTCGTTCGAAAACTTGTGTTAAATGTTTCATGTGTTCTGTTTCTGTCTCGCTAGCTATCAAAATATCATCTAAGTAGACGAAAATTAAATCTAGTCCGTAAAGGACTTCATGTATGAACCGTTGGAATGTTTGTGCTGAGTTTCTCAAACCGAAAGGCATTCGGAGAAATTCGAACATTCCAAATGGTGTCGTGATAGCTGTCTTGTGTATGTCTTCGGGAGCCATAGGTATTTGGTGATATGCTCTGACCAAGTCCAGTTTTGAATAAATGCTTGTGTTGTGTAAATTGTTTGAAAAATCGTGTATATGTGGTAATGGGTAGCGGTCAGGTACTGTAATTGCATTGATTCGTCTGTAGTCACCGCAAGGTCTCTAGTCGTTTGGTTCGCGTTTAGGAATAAGGTGTAGCGGAGAAGATGTCATCGATTTCGACGGTCTACAAATGCCAGATTTAACTAAGAAATCGAATTCTTGTTTAGCTATTTTCATTCTGGACAAGTCTAGACGTCGTGGCTTCGTGAATGGTAACTGTCCTTCTGTTACGATGTGATGAACTGTTTGATGTTTTATCAGTGTAGTATAGTCGGGTTCTGTTAGTAGTGAAGGAAATTGTTTGAGTAATTGTGTATACTTGTTGTCTAGTGAAAATAATTTTGGCAATGTTGTTTCAGTGTACGCCGTTATTGTGTTAACTGATAATTTCGTTAATGGGTCGATGAGACGTTTGTATTTGAGATCAACAAGAAGTCCGTATTTGGTTAAAAAATCTGCACCAATAATTGGTTTTGAAATGTCTGCTATAATAAATGTAAGTGGTAATTCGCGTCGTAAATTTAAGTCTAAAGTTAATAATTTTTTTCCGAATGTAGATATTGTTGTGCCATTAGCAGCTTGAAGTGTTAAATCAGATTTCTGTATATTAATTTTGAATTTTGAGGCAGGAAGTACCAATACTTCCGCTCCGCTGTCAATAAGAAAATTTAATTTATTTGACGGGTCAAATACGAAAAGACGACGTGTTAATGTGACGGGTCTATCATCAGTCGTCGCGATAATAGAGTCTTTTAGTTTGTTGTATTGTGTGGCATAGTGTTGTGTTGTGTAGAATGGTTGTTTCGAACGAATGAACATGGTTGTTCACACTTTCGTGCTTGATTACCGAATCTATAATGGTATTTGCATACCCAAGAAGTATTGCTTTGAGGTCTATGTTTTGAGTTTGACCTGCGTCTTGTTCGTGAGTTCGAATGAAATCGGTTTTCTGACTTCAGGGTGTTCACTTCTAACGTCAATTTATTAAAAGATTCTAAAATTTTGGAAGTGGAAATTGTTAAAGCTTGTACCATATTTGTAAGTTCAATCGTGTTGGGAGATTTTCCGAAAGCACTGACTTCGTTTTCGGTCATGACTTCCCATAGATTGTCAGCTAACGCAAGCAGTTCCTCGATCGTTTTATGGCCTGACCCAGTATGGCCCTATGTTTAAAGTTTTGGGTAGTTTTCTAAGCCATAACTTTAAGAGGAAATCTGGTTCCACTGAAGAACCGGCGAGGAGTAGGAGCGATCTGTAAAACTGGGATGGTTTTCGGTCTCCAATCTCGCAGTCGAAAAGAATATTGTCAATTCTTTTATTCTCGCTTAGGGAATGACGTTCGATCAAAATTTTTTTTAAATTTTCGTACAAATTGGTCTGTGAAGGTTTTTGTATGAAATCAAGGAATGTCATGATGACTTCCTGTGGAAGAGCTGTAACTAAGTATTCGTACTTAGTTTTGTCTGTCCTTATTGATTTGGACTGGAATTGAATTTCGGCGTGGACGAACCATGCTTCAGGGCAAGTTGTCCAAAATTGTGGTAATTTGATAGATGTCGCAAGCAGTTCCTCGATCGTTTTATGGCCTGACCCAGTATGGCCCTATGTTTAAAGTTTTGGGTAGTTTTCTAAGCCATAACTTTAAGAGGAAATCTGGTTCCACTGAAGAACCGGCGAGGAGTAGGAGCGATCTGTAAAACTGGGATGGTTTTCGGTCTCCAATCTCGCAGTCGAAAAGAATATTGTCAATTCTTTTATTCTCGCTTAGGGAATGACGTTCGATCAAAATTTTTTTTAAATTTTCGTACAAATTGGTCTGTGAAGGTTTTTGTATGAAATCAAGGAATGTCATGATGACTTCCTGTGGAAGAGCTGTAACTAAGTATTCGTACTTAGTTTTGTCTGTCCTTATTGATTTGGACTGGAATTGAATTTCGGCGTGGACGAACCATGCTTCAGGGCAAGTTGTCCAAAATTGTGGTAATTTGATAGATGTCGCGTGTATTTCCGTACTGTAAGGTATATCTAAAGGGTTTGGAAGTGAGTCTGTGTCAAGCGTTATCAATGGATTGTCTCCTTCTCCACGGTGAGAAGAGTGAGGGGGGTATGTTGTAGGCTCATTGCAAATGTTTAAGTGTGTTCCTCAAATGTGTTCCTAGTGCTGTGTAGTGCCTACGAATGTATTACGATCGGTCTCCTCCGTCCCTATCGTACTACATGCGTTTTTAATCTAAGTGTGTGCCTCGTGATAAGCTAAATTAAAAAAGCAACCTGTAAAAAAAATTTTATAAAATGTCAAATGAAAAAAAAATTATATAAAATTTTATAAAATTTAAAATAATGGATGTGCTGATCTCGTTGTTGTTGTTGTTGTTTTTGTTGATGATTTTGTTGTTGTTATTGTTGTTGATTTTGTTGCTGTTGTTGATGATTTTGTTGTTGTTATTGTTGTTGATTTTTGTTATTGCTACCAATACTGTTGTTGCTGTTGCGCTACCTTACCGGCAGGAATAGGGTTTTGCTTGTTGTTGTTGTTATGGTTGACGTTGTTGTTGATGTTGTAATTGTTGCGTTACCTTACCGGCAGGTATAGGAATTTTGCTTGTTATGGTAGACGTTGTTGTTGTTTGTATACGTTTAGCTTGGTCGTAGTTTAGGACGTACAGGATGCTAGGAGCGATCGACTGCTGTTGGGAAAACTTTTGCTTGGTTCGTAATATCAGCTCGACTTTTCGTATTGGCTCTGATCGCGTTTTGGGTTTTGTGCGCTTAATTCTTCACTTTTTATTTAAATAATACGTACTGATTTTTGTTATTTAACCATTTCTTTTATGTATATTCAATAATTCTTATTTTTCCTTTATTTAAAGTTCGTGATGGTAGGATCGCCAGTTGTAGGTTTAGGGGCTGGTTACACAATTTTTATTTTTTATTATTATTGAGAATAAATTTTTATATGAACTTATTTCAATGAATGATTTTTATTTCTGATAAAATATTTTAAATAATTTTTTTGATATACAATTTTTGATTACTTAAATATTTATAAATATTTTAAAACAAGTGTATAAAGTGTAAGTGTATTTTTATATGTGTGTGATTGTGTGTCTTGTGAGAGCACCACAGAGGGATAGCTACTACTTTGGGATACCTTGACGTGGTGTAGAGGCTTAGGTTGCAATGACACAACGGGCTATGATGATGGGAGCCTTCGCGTCTGAGAAGGTTTCTGGTAGGGCCACCCATGTCATACAGGCTGTTGTGGAGCAATGAACAAAAACTTGTCCCTACCTGGCGGCAGGTATAAAACGCTATGGGAACCGAGTTACCCAGAAAAGAATTGATTCGTATGGAGTCGTATAGGGAATCAACTCGGGTTGGGATGTCAACCCAAACGTCGCACATAGGGGTATTTGGCTCGAAAAACCGCTCATAAATCAATTTCTCAAAATGTAAAGCTGAGAAGTAAATTCTTTTCTAGCTTTTGTTAATACTCATTAAATAAATTACCATTTGTTTTTTTAATTTTAATGCATACACTTCGTCGCAACATCAGTTGAAAGTCATCGATCGTAAGCTTGCATTGTTATTGAGTTAATTTGAGTGAAAAAGATCACACCTAAATAAATATTTTTTTTGTTATTAATGTTGTGAAAAAAGTTTGTTGCTATGAAAGATTTTGCTGCAGGTATGTACTTTAAAATAAAACTTTTTTTATGGATATTGAAGCTTTTTTTATATAGATATATAATTTGTTATGAATGTATGCAAATAAGAAATTTTTTAATACCTTTTTTTTTAGTATGTACCTTTTGTTATATTATTTGGTGTTATTGGGTAACATTTTTGGTATAGACTAATGAAGAAAGATGTCAAAAAGCAAAAACCGAAAAAAATGCTACCCGAAACCGCCCCCCCCCGATTTCATTGTCTCTGATAAGTGTCTAGTTTGATGAAAGAGAAAATTTGAAATGAAAGAGAAAAGGGACATGACTTTGGCCGTTTTTTTAAATCGACTTTTTTGGAAAAATTTTTACGGATTCAAAAGTTACAGCCGGATTAGTGAGAGCGCATTTTTATTTTTCCTTGCATTTTTCTTTGTTCACAAACTTTGAACGCGTTTATCTCGAAACCATGTTTTTCGTACTGGTTGCGGCACTAGAGGGTTCATTTTTTGACGAATTTTTTTTTTTGTATTTTTTTAAACTTGATTCGCTATCGTATGACACGAGCTTTTTTTTGTAATTTTTTTTCGATTTTTTATGAATTATTAAAGTCAATATTTTTTTCGAATAACACACTTTCAAATTTGGAACATCACCAAAAATTGAAAAAAAATTTAAAAAAGCTCCTGTTATACGATAACCAATTTTGTTAAGATTTAAAAAAGTCATTTTTTTCCAGATCGGACAATTTTTGCGACTCCCAGCGCTGCAACCGCGAGGACCCGTTTTTTTCTCTGCCGCCAGTTTGGAACTCTATAAAATCATGTTAGAGTGAAAAATATATTTTTTTGAATATTTTTTCTTGTAATTTGTTCAAATCTCTACAATAATAAAAAAAATTTGGAAAAATGTTTGTTTTTTACTGAATTTTAAAAAAGGTCTGTTTTCTCAGCCGCGAATGTTATGTCCCTCCTTAAAGAACTTATGTCCCTCCACTAAAGAACTACTGGAAGGTAGGGCCCAAGACGAAATCGAAGGAGGGATTGAGAGCCAAAGCTCAAAACAAAGCTGCTCTTAGTATCTGCAGCCGGCTTTCGGGTAAGAACGGTCTATCTTCCAAAGAGAAGGAGAAGCTTGCCTGGGCTGAGCAGAAGGTATCTGAGGGCAGAAAATTCTTCGCAAGCCTACCACACTTTGCGCCTACGACATCGCAGTTCGCGAATAAGATCGAAGAGCAGGTAGCTCAAAAGCGCCAGAGATCGGAAGACGGAAAGGTCGTAGCTCCTGAATGCAAGCGGCATAAGCAAAAACCGGTCTCTACAAACAAACCGCAGCCCACAGTCAAGGTGAAAAGCTAGGCAAGTGACGTGGCCAAACGACATCTGATCATGGCACTCATTGACCGAAGCGGTCCCCAAGGGCAAATGTCTCTCAGGCGGTGGAAATCGGTAGAGATGATGGACATCCCGTCTCTACCCAAAGCGAAAGTGCTGTTCCCCAGAGTGGTGCCACAGGAATCAGCGCTAAAATTACTCCAAAAACAGAACCCTGACGTGCCGACAGCTGACTGAGGGGTGTTGAAAGTTGCTGAGCAGCCACCTGGTAGAAGCGGCGGGCAACACTACATCCTCCAGATCAACAAGGAGGCAGAGGATATTCTGTACCCTCGTTACGGGAAGATGGCGTGGGGCGTAGGGAGTGTTTACATGCGTCTCAAAAAACGTCACCCCAAAGACAGCAACAAGAACACTCTTGAGACCGGGGAGGTTGAAAAAGACCTCGGCATCGCAGCGGTAACTGATGCCACCCAGGAGCTCAGTCTCGACGATGCAGATGACGCTGGTGGTCCGAGCAAGCAAGCGGACCCCGTGGAGGATCCTTCAGCATAATGCAGCTGAAGGTCCTCCAGATCAATCTGCACAAAAGCAAAGCAGCAAGCGCAGAACTCCTTCTCGTTTTAGAGGAAGGAGGCTACGATGTGGCAGTAGTGCAGGAGCCGTGGGTAGCCTAGGGAAATGTGGTCTCCGGCTTAAAAGCACCCAACCACAACACTTTTTACTCACCAACAGTAAGTAGAACAAGAACAGCCATCCTCACAAGGAAAGGCATCTATACTTATCTAATGTCTCATTGCAGCACTGACGATCTCACAGTTGTGGCGCTAGAGAGCAAGGCAGATGAGACGGTTCTGGTCGCATCCTGCTATATGGCGCACGACTCCGATGCACCGCCAAACGAACTCCGCAGGCTGGTCAACGCAAACAGCAGCAACAAACGAGCGATTGTCATCGGTACAGATGCCAACGCACATCACTCAGTGTGGGGAAGCCCTGACATCAATGATCGAGGTGAGTCCATGCTTTACTTTATTCTAGAAACTTACCTAAACGTAGTCAACACAGTTAAGGAACCCACATATGTGGGTCCCACCTCCTCTAACGTATTAGACCTTACGTTAACGTCAAATACTAACACTCTTGCAACAGATTGGAGGGTGCTTGAACAGCCTTTCTTCTCAGATCACACATATATTAGCTTTAATATCAAATTTAACTACACGCCGGCTCAAAAGATCTTCAGAAACCCCAGAAACACAAACTGGAATCAGTTTTAAAGAATCATTGAGACCAGATTACCTTCCCCAAAACGTATAAACACAGAATCGGACATAGAAGGATCCCTAAAGACTCTCTCAAACCTACTTATAAAAGCCTATCACTTCTCTTGTAAGCCCACGCGATCGAAGTGGAAAATCAGACCACCATGGTGGAATCCTGATCTCGCAGAGCAAAGACGCGACCTAAAAGATTTCTTCAAACTGGCTAAATTAGCCGACTAAGAGAAAATATCGGGGGAATACAAATGGAGGCTCAAACTTTTCAAAAGCAATGTCCGGCGAGCAAAAAGATCCTCAAGGAAGACAGCCCTCAATTCAGAGTCACGTCCGGATGGACAATGGCGAATGGACGGAAAACAGTCAGGAATCTCTAGATGCGCTTCTAAAAGCACATTTTCCAGGCTGTACTGAAGTCTCAAATACTCACGTCCCAGAGAGAGTCTGGACAATCCCGTCACAGACTCTGCAGAACCTAATAACACCAGGCAAAATCCAGTGGGCTATAAACTCTTTCTCAGAATTTAAATCCCCAGGACCTGACGGCATATTTCCAGCCATGTTAAAAGCGTCCACTTTGAAAGTCGTTCAATGGCTTGAGATAATATATAAAGGGTGCATCAGACTTAACTATGTACCTGTAGCCTGGAGGACAGCTAGGGTGGTCTTCATACCAAAATCAGGTTTTAGTAGCCACCTGTATTCAAAGGACTACAGGCCAATGAGCCTAACATCCTTTCTACTATGGATGCCTAACAAAACACTCGTGAAACTGGTAGAACTGCATATAAGAAACGGCACAAACCGGCCGATGCTTGCAGCCAACCACCACGCATATACGAAAGGAAAATCGGTGGAGACAGCACTACATAACCGAGTAGTCCATGTAGAGAAAGCGCTCTACAACAAAGAATTCACATAAGGGGCTTTCCTAGACATCTCAGGTGCATTCAACAATGTGTCAACTATGGCCATTCTAAACGGATTACGTGCGATCGATACTACACCAGCAATCGACCTCTGGATAGACAACCTACTAAGTTGTAGAAGGGTCCAAGCCGAGTGGGGCTCTACAACCATGGTAAGAGAAGTGAGCAGGGGAACGATCCAAGGAAGAGTCCTCTCACCTTTACTTTGGAATCTAGTTGTTAACGAACTACTCAAAAACTATGAAGGCAAAGCCCGGAAGATAACAGCTTATGCAGATGATATAAGCATAATTATAGCGGGGAAATGCATTTCGACATTAAGCTCTTCAATGAAGCATACACTAAAAGAGGTACTTAGATGGGCGAGCTCAGTCGGCCTCAGTACAAACGCAGAGAAAACAGATCTGGTATTGTTTACGAATAAGTACAATAAGTACACAATGGTTGTTCGTCCAATTCTACTCTACGGAATCATTGTGTGGTGGCCGGCGGTAAATAAGGCAACATATCTCAAATACTTTGAAAAAACTCAGCGCAAAGTTACGCTATGCATATCCGGCGCGCTGAAGTCAACTCCTACGAAAGCTCTTGAAACCATTTTATGTCTGGATCCTTTAGACATATATGCAAAACTAACGACTAGTAAAACGGCACAGCGGCTTACGGCAGCTGGCAACTTCCGCAAACAAAATTTTGGACACTGTAGAATTGGCAAGGATGCAATCAATAGCACAGACTACATGATTCCTAGCACAACTCTCGAACCCAAAATACCCACACTTCTAGGACCAACTGACTGGCGCAAAGGTATCAAACAGGCCCAGAAGGCGGTCAACATATTCACAGATGGCTCCAAAATGAATACGGGAGTAGGTGCGGCAGTGTATTGCGCAGAGCCCGATATAAGGCAAGCATACAAATTACCGGACCACTGCAGTGTCTTCCAGGCGGAGGTTTTTGCCATCAGGAAAGCCGCAGAAATAAGCTCTAAGTACAAACACTCAACACTCTTTAATTAACATCTTTGTTGACAGCCAAGCGGCAATCAAATCCATGCGTTCCGATACCGTCAAGTCCAGAAATGTCCTAGCAAGCAAGGACGAACTAGCAAAAGGAGGGTGCCGGGCTGGGATCAGAGTTCACAGAACACGTATCTATTCCACTATAAGAATTGTACAAAAACCTCGAAACTGGAGTCAAACAAGCAGTGAGTCGTAGATGGAAAGATACGACAACATGCAGCATGCGGAAAACGAACGTCGTTTATCCTGGCTCGCACCCGAAGGGATAGCAGGACACTGGTGGGAATTCTCACAGGTCACTGCCCACGGGGCGGCCCACGCTAAAAAGCTGGGTATAACCATGGATGACAACTACAGGAAGTGCAAGGAACCAGGTGCCCAAGAAACCCTGTAGCACCGTCTTTGCATATGCCCCGCCTTACTTAGATCGAGACTTAAATACTTAGGCTCACCGACTTTACTCGTCGCTAAAGGATGCAGCCAAAATTCCCCTAGAATCCCTCCTAAGATTTGCGAATAAGGCGCAAATTTTTGAAACTATTCCACTAATTCCCTAAAGGATTTCATAAACCCGCACCGCTATGGACCATATGATCTATGTGAGACTCCAATGTGAGGCAACCGGACTAACCTAACCTAACCTTAATCTAATTGGATCACCCTCTTCACTTGGAGTAGAGAACCAATGCTGCCAATGCCATGGAGTAGAGATCCATTTTCATACAAAACAAAACCAACATAAGCAAAAACAACTAAACAAAAACAAAGAAAACAGCAGGCACAGCATGAGCAGCTGATTATTGATTTTCTTATATAAACACATGCATTTTTCTTCTTATATATAACTATTTTGTGACTTTAATATAAAAGTGACAAACTCCAAAATATATATTCATTCAGCGCAGGATATATATGATATTTTAGTACATATATTATCTTTGAATGATGAGTATTAAAGGCTGTAGGTATACCCTAAAGTATTCGCCAAATAAAGTTTCATGGCAAAAATCTGTTAAAACAACCCCATAGAAACCGCGCTGTAAGTAGAAAATCTACGTCTATCTATTATGAATCATTTGCGAACTGCTAGTAAAAACTTGATGCAATTTATCTTTGAGACTTGCACCCTTATCTGCCTCAACTAAATCGTCGTTAGTATTATTTATATCGCTTTTGCAATAAGGCTCATTTTCAACGTTAAGGAGGATGTTCTCGAGCTCTTTTCTAATAGAGGTAATACTAGATTCTTAAGAAAAGTTATATTTAAGATCATACATATTATTTAGATTATTAAAAAAAGAGTAAAAATCTGACAGAATTGTTCTCCGTTGTTTTAACCTTCAAACGAGTATATTAAGTAAATAATTGCTCCAAGTAGATTTCTTTCCTTTTTATTTTTTTCAGCATAAAATTCAAAGCGACGTCACATTTGACATGGCGAGTACATAAGTTAACTTTGACTGGGTGAAGAACACATGCAACTTCTTTAATCAAACTCTTGATCAAGCAAAAAATTAATTTTAAGATCAATGGTGTCCTTTTTCATACTGTCTTTATGAAAAATAAATCTCTCCAACATGGCTACCATACTATTCCATCTTGCCATATAATCTTGTACAAGCTTCAACTCTATTTTGTGCTCAAATTTAACATGACGTGGGATGTGGAATCCAAATTAATTTGCATTAAAAACAAAAATTAAAATTTTACGCCATCTATTGGGTAAAAGCATTAAACGAAATATGATCCAACTCGTTTTTTTCATAAGAGTTAAATCTAACCGGATCAGAGACCCATTTCGTTAAATTTGACAGTTTGAGTTCATTGACTGAGTTGAAAAGAGGTTCTTGACCTCTAGTTTCAAAATAGTATACTAGAACAGTAGTGCATACATAAACCCAATGTTATGCTTACAATGCTGCCAAAGCGAACCAATCAGTTCGTGCAAAACAAAAGCAATACAAGCATAAACAACGAAAGAAAAACAAAGAAAGCAGCAGACACATTATAAGCAGCTGATGATTGATTTTCTTATATCAAAACATGCATTTTTCTTCTTATAATTTACTATTTTGTGACTTTAATATAATAGTGACAAAATCCAAAATAAGAAATTCATTCAGCGCAGGATATGTCTAATATTTTAGTATATATAATATCTTTGAACGATATGTATTAAAGGCTGTAGGTATACCCTAAAGTATAAGCCAAAAAGTTGCCAAATGACCTTGAAAAAATCTGTTAAAACGACCCCATACAAACCGCGCTGTAAGACATAATTCTATTCCGATTTAATTCCCGGGATTTAAATCGACTAATCCCGGGATTAACATCCCTAGTTCACATGGACTCAAAGATCTGCATAATCAAATATGTTTGGAATTCGCCCACGACACGCTTACTTCCCATACAACCCACAATAGCGAAAACATTATTAAGGTGGGACATAACATTCGCGGAAGAAAAAACAGACCTTTTTTTAAAATTTCATAACTTAATCAAAAACAAACATTTTTCCAAAATTTTTATTTTTATAGAGATTTGAACAAATAACAAGAAACAAAATTCAAAAAAATATATTTTTCACTCCAAAATGGTTTTATAGAGCTCCAAACTGGTGGCAGAGAAAACAACGGGGTCTCGTAGTTGCAACGCTGGGAGTCGCAAAAATTGTCCGATCTGGCAAAAAAATGACTTTTTTTAATCTTAACAAAATTGGTTATCGTATGACAAGATTTTTTTTAAAAAATAGTTTTTCACTTTTTGTTGACGTTCGTTTTCGAAAAAAATAATGACTTTAAAAATTCATAAAAAATCGAAAAAAATCTATATAAATAAAAATCAAATGTCGTTCGTTGGTAATTGTATCAGTTGAGAACGGCTGGACCGATTTGGATAATTTTTTTTTTAAAATATTCGTCGTAGTTCAACTTAGGTTTTTACGGAAAGAAAAATTGACCACGCCCACTTTTACGCCCACTTTTTTCGATTTATCTAAAATCGAAAAATGGCTACACTGATTAGGCTAATTCATTTTTTAAATGTTCGTTGTAATCCAATTTAAGTTTTGACTGAAAGAAAAATTGACAACGCCCACTTTTACGCCCATTTTTTCGATTTATCTAAAATCGGAAAACGGCTACACTGATTTGGCTAATTCTTTTTTAAATGTTCGTAGGAATCCAATTTAAGTTTTTACTGAAAGAAAAATTGACCACGCCCACTATTGCGCCCATTGTTTTGATGAATATCTAAAATCGCAGAACGCCTGGGCTGGTTTTTCTAAGTTTGTTTTTAAATGTTTGTAATAGTCTACAAAAGTTTTTTACATAAAGAAAAATTGTCCACTTCCAAGGTAATACACAATCAATCGTCAAAGAAATTTCAACGGCGGAAACAAGGAAATCCAGTTCCAAGTTACCCCAATTTATTTTCCACCGACTCATTAGGTCGCATTTACACAGTCCATCCAAGATACGATGGGTGCTTCTATTAACGTTTGCTGTAAGTCAACGTTCGTGGCCCAACATCATTCCAAGATTTGCGAACTATAAATGGTGAACTGTGTGACACATATAGAGAAGCGTGTCAACGTTTGCGATTGTAAGAAAATGACACTCATTGGATATACACCTTCGGAGATGCTGTGCTTTTTTCAAATCCTCATCAAATACGAACACTGTTTTCGATAATTATCTCGACATTTTGCATCAGATGCGTATTAGAACATCAAATCCAAATTTGCAACTGAGCGAGGAAATTTACAACGAGACTTTGATATTAATTGAGGACATGTGCTTGATGATGTCGAACAAGGCATTATGTGACTTAGGCATGACAGCTCCCAATCGTCCGATGCACGACGCATTCAATCAAGAGTTGCGACGCGATATCGCAATATGATTGCGATGCCTTGAGGGAATCAGTTCGAACGAGCGTTCCACTGTTAAATCGACAACAAAAATATGCGTATAACACTCTTCTGAAAGTTGTGAACGATGGAAATGGAAAAAACTTTTTTGCTCGCGTTGATTTTGGCAACGATACGCTCGCAGAATGATATTGCACTTGCATTTGCTTCATCAGGAATTGCAGCAACCGCCTTCCTCGGTTCTAAGTTGTTGGAAGGCGGTCGAACTGCTCATTCAGCACTCAAGTTGCCATTGAATATGCAAATCAATGGAAATCCAACATGCAACATTTCCAAGAACAGTGCGATGGCTAGAGATTTAGACAAAACGATGCAAGATTTACGAAATAATTAAAATCAGTTTGGTGGTGCGATGATTCTGTTGGCAAGTGATTTTCGTCAATCATTGCCAATTATTCCACGACCAACTTCAGCCGATGAACTTAATGAGTGTTTGTAGTCGTCCGTAGTCGTTGGAAACACGTCAAGAAACTGAAATTGACTGTGAACATGCGTAGAGCTGCAGAACGATCAATCTGGAGAAGTATTTTCAAAACAATTGCTGGACATTGGCAACCGCAAAATCCCGGTTGACATTTCAACCGACTGTATTCAATTTAACGTCGCTTTCTGCCAGTTCACCGAATCAAAATCCGAACTCATCCGAAAAGTTTTACCAAACATTGCACAAAATTACAAAAATCATGATTGGTTGAGCGAACGTGCAATAGTGGCTGCGAAAAACATTGATATCGACGAATTGAATTTTAAGATTCAATCTGAAATGGCTGTTGAATTGATGACGCACAAATTGGTGGATTCTGTTACTTCCCAAGATGATGTCGTCAACTATCTAACGGAGGTTTTAAACTCGCTGGAATTACCCGGATTACCGCCTCACAATCTCCAACTGAAAGTCGGGTCGGTAATCATAATGTTACTAAACATAAACCAACCACGTCTTTGTAATGGCAACCGGCTAACGGTAAAAAACCTGATTAATAACGTCATCGAAGCAGCAATACTTAAAGGAAAGTACAAAGGTGAAGACGTTTTGATACCACGGATCCCAATGATTCCGACCGACATGCCATTCGATTTTAAACGCTTGCAGTTTCCGGTAAGGCTTGCATTTGCAATGACAATTAACAAGTCTCAAGGGCAGTCATTGCGTGTTTGAGGCATTAACCTTGAAAATCCAAGCTTCTCGCATGGTCAATTGCCACCATAAACATCATCAGCATTATTTGTTTTCGCTCAAGATAACAAAACAAAAAATGTCGTGTATCATAGAGCATTGCAATAAACGAAATTATGTATCACAGTTAAAATGTATATATATTCAACATAATGACTTTTATCTTATTTCCTTCCAAATTTTTATCATATTGCTTTTATTTATATATAATAAAATTCGCAAAGTAGAAATTTGGCGCGGAAAATGTGGCATGATTGAGCTTCTTGACTAAGAAGAAAAGATTTCTCGATCTTTTATATTTGTGACTGCAGACAGTGAACACAAGAAAAAAATTATTCTCTGTACAAGAAAATAATATACTTTAATTTAATTGAAGTGATAAAATAAACGCATTATTTTCTGTAAAATTTGTTGAACTTGAATTTGTTCCAAAATTAAAAACAATAAAACTACCCAAGTAAAAAGTTGATTCAGACGATCTACATGGTCATGTAAGTTATTTTACTTCTTTTGAGCAAATATTAAAAACAAAACTTTTTTCAATAAAATTATTCATAAATTTCATTAAAATTTAATTTAATAAATTTATCCCCATTGAAAAACTCGAATTAAAGCCGTTTTGAATAAGTTATTATTCAACGCATTTTCACAAGTCATCGGTGCCAATCCGATTGCGGGTAATTTTTACATTATGAGTTTTATTCATTTTAATGTTAAAACATTTGTTTCATACAGATTGGCACAAAATCTTTATGTTTGGGACAGAATTTCGTCGAAAAATCGTCTTATAATTTTGAAATCGATGTAAAATTTTCTTAAAACAAAAATTCTTTAAGAAAATCATCACAATTTCTGTTGAAATTTTCAAGAAAAATTAAAAGTTTTTTTAAAGTTTTCTTGAAAAGTACTTAAAATTCAACATGAAGTAGAAGTCTTCAACGAAAATGTATCGCATGCGACTAAAAAGACATTTGAGTCAATTGACGACACTCTCTCGGACCACATAATTGATCCAGGTTTTGTCACCAAATTGGGTTCCGACTGCAGCGTGAAGAGCAGTTCCTTCTCGGTAATCGTGAGGTTAAGATCGAGTTTCTGTAAAGCGCGTGTGAAATACATATATAGTATATATAGCTAAAAGCTTAAGTGTGAAAAAAAACATTTTACAATTGAATTTTAAAGAAAATTTATTGAATTTTGAAAAGAAGAATTAATGAAAAGAAATTAAACGTGATACAGAGAAAAAAATGAAAGAAAAGTAAGACAGCTAAAGTGAAGATATATATGAATATATAAAAAAAAATGAATTAAAAAAGTAATAGAAATCGTAAAGAAAAATATGGGAAAAAAGAAGTAAATTAGCTCAAATTAAGTGAAAACAAAGAAACGAAATTAATATAAAAATATTAAAATAATACATTTACTAATAATAAAATATTAGTTATTGCATAATCACGAAATCATGCTGAAAACAATAAAGTGGTTAAGCTTAGTTTTTTGTTATATACACATATTTATGTGCATATGTAAATTTTTCTCTCATGAGATATATATTTTTTTTCCTCAGTTTTAATTTATTTTTCTCAGCATGCGTGTTATTTTGAACAAAAACCATTTAAGCTTTTATTAAATTACATTTTTATTAAATTTCTCTTCATATAAAAACCAAGAAAACTAAAAATATTATCTAAAATTGAACTAAACCAAAATCGTTTAAAATCTAATTGAGTGATATTTAGCTTATAATCGAAAAATATAGCATGCAACTTAATTTTTATTATTTGAGACCGCAGCGCAGAAAGATCTTTCTCCGTGGGAGTCTCATACCAAAATCACTCAAAATGGAGATAATGTAAGTTTTTTTAAAATTTTCTTTATAAATATAATTTTTATTAATGTGAGAGATTAAGAGCGCTTATATAAAAAGTTGTTCTTGAAAGTATGTCAGAGTGACCTTGATCTTGAATTTCGTTATACATATGAAACAGCTGTTTTTCTATGGTTTTTATACCCTAAACCAGAAAGGTCAGGGTATATTAACTTTGTGCAAACGTTTGTAACGC
This sequence comes from Tetanocera ferruginea, assembly GCA_958299015.1. Classification (NCBI taxonomy): domain Eukaryota; kingdom Metazoa; phylum Arthropoda; class Insecta; order Diptera; family Sciomyzidae; genus Tetanocera; species Tetanocera ferruginea. The sequence continues at coordinate 98,340,378 of OY282640.1, read as the reverse complement.
ATAGAACGAAGCGAGTCCGGTATAGAAAAGTATATATATTCTTGATCAGCGTCACCACGTGAGTCGAGCTATCCATGTCCGTCCGTCCGTCCGTCTGTCCGTCTGTGTGTTGTCCGTATACACAGGATAAGAAGAAGGAGTTGAGATAATTGGATGAAACTTGGTACACATGGTCACATGAACCCAAGGATTTGCACTATTGAATATTTTTGGAATCCGCCCACGGACACGCCTACCTCCCGTACAATGCGAAAATTGAAAACTGCATAACTCAGCTCATAATTACCCTACAACAATAAAATTTGGTATTTTATATCAACACAAAGATGTCTTTGAAAAATGGACATCATCCGCTTACGGACACGCCCACCTCCCATACAACGCCTCTGTTTAACCTACAGAGCTAAAATTTGGCACGTATGTTTTTTATGACAAGACAAAGATGGTTTTGAAAAATGGACGTCATCCGCATATGGACACGCCTTTTTTCCATACAACTCAAAAAGTTTTAAACTCAATAAATGAGGTTATGTTTGCCATAGAAAAATTAAATTTGGTATGCATGTATTTTATACCAAAACTAAGGTGTGTTCAAAAATTGGAAGTAATCCGTCCATGAACACGCCCACCTCCCATAGGGAAAACACAATAAAGGCATTAACTGTGAGCTTCAGGAATAAAACTTGGTATTGTTAGGATAGCTTGGTTGCTATTGAAGTCCAAAAAAAACACAATATTTCATTTTAGTTTTAATTTTATTTATTTCGGTTAGATCGCGAGTGACCAAACATTTTCAATACAGTTACACTCCTTGACTGACTTCTTATGCTAGTCTTAATCTAAAAAGAAACTTACGAAGAAGGGTGTACGTGACAAAAGTAGAAAGCCAAGTATCGATGCAATTCGACATTGATACTTGAGTTCAATGACTAAACGCGAAACTATGAGAATAAACGAAATATGACCCGGTCATTAACTTTAATAATTTATTGTGGAATTTGGAGTTCAATAAATTCCGAAATATGACGCGGTCAATAACTTTAATAAGTTATTGTGGAATTTGGAGTTGAATAAATTCCGCGCTATTTGATACTGCACTTACACTAAGGGTGATAAGTGCAATATGAGTTTATATGTAGTATGAACGAAGTATGTATTGATTTGCATTGTCACGCTACAGTATGTGTAAATTTTTCATCAACATTTAAATGCATATAAAATATAGGCTTCATGCGCCCACGGACACGCCCATTTACAATACAAATTTTTTTGTTTTTGAAAAGTGGGTTTAGGGTATTTCATAGTCGGCTTAGACCGACTTTAGACTTTCTTTACTTGTTTAATATTAATTTTAACTTCAATGCAGGCTTAACCCTTGCACTCTCACTTTTTAATTTTAACCTTATTACGCTATATACTATTTTTTTGAATTTTTTTGCTTGCTTTTCTTTTGAATTAAGGATTAAATAATGATTTTACTTTTGTTTTCCATAAAATTAATATTTTTTTTTATTTATTCTTTAACTACAGTGTTGAAATTTTAATATTAGCAAAAATTAATTTTCTTCTTTTCCACATTTATAAACTTTATTTCTTACTTACCTTATTGATTAAATAGTGATTTATTTTTAAAATTAATTATTTTGAAATTATTTTTAAATTTGTGCATATAAGATTTTATTAATATTTAATTATTTTCCTAGAGCTTAACTTTAATATATAAAGTTTGTATAGATATTGTTTTTTCATTCTATTAACTTACCTTTTTTCTTAATAATGTTGATAATGATTGGTGTTCATTATTATTATATATCTACTTACAGCCGCGTACCGTGGGGGGGGCGGGGGGGGGGGGGGGGGGGGGCGGTCCGCCCCGGGCGGCAATATTTTAGGGGCGGCACTGAAGCTAAATAAAGCCTTTTACAAAATAAATATGTGTACAATAGCTGTGTTTTTTATCAAGCGAGTAGTTAAAAAACGACCGCTTATCATATGTATACTCGCTTAAATAACACAGGAAACTGTTAGTCGCTTAAAAGTTTGCCGACCAAACGAAAAAAAATGCTTCCAAGTTATGTTTCAATAATTGTATAAATTTCCTACAAAGGTGGCAACTATATCTGATTGATAGTCAATAGTAATGTAAGAAATGAAAATTTTTGTACCAAATACTTTGCACGAAATACTCATAATTTGCTTTAGATCAATATTTCAATAAAAATACATAATAATTTAACAGGTAAGATAAACAAAATTTATCAAATATACTCATTATGTAAAACTATGTTGCTTGCTTAAGCTTTTAGCACTGAAAATCTTTTGAGTATCGGGTTTGTTTAGAACCGAGTCTCCAATGCTTTAAATCTGAAAATTTATGCATCACGTCAAAACTTTGATATATAAAATAAATTTGTCAAAAATTGTTTACAAAAATTTGATCAGAACATAAACAACGTTTTTGACTTTTCAGAAAATGCTTCCAAGTTTTAAAAAAATTCTTAAGCGAGTAAGCAGTCGTTTTTTGACTACTCGCTTGGTAAAAAACACAGCTAATATCATTTTAAGGTGTACAAACAAAAGAAAGAACTAAACTTAATGAATACATTTGGCCACCACTGTAAATGTAACTATATTTATGACCTTCGTATTGAGCACAACCAAAATATAAAATCGTTTTTCGAGTCTCGAAATTAGTTGCCAAAGAAATAAAAAAAGACATAATATTTAGGCATGTGCGAGTAGTTGAATTTTCGAGTAACTCGGCTGCGACTTGAAACTCGCATTGAATAACTGATGTTTTCGAGTAACTCAAAATTTTTTGAGTTTTTAAGTGCTTTAACTTATCAGTGGAAATGCCCAGTAGAAAAATGGTTTCTAAAAAACAGAATAACGTTTTTCAACTAAGGTATATTTGGTAAAATTGAGTGTGGGAGGAAGGCGGCAAATTTTTCGTTGGATTATGGCGAATTGTAAGTTCAGAGTGCATATTAAGAAATAAGACTTGTGCGTATAATTTTAAGTCGTATCTATTAGAATTTTTTGTGATTTTTGAAGGGATTTCACTGTTTTAATAAAATCAGTTTGGAGAGGAGTTAGGCGTGGTGTATACTGATTTGGGTCATTTTCTAATTCAATTATTAAATTTGAAGAACTGATTTTGAGGAATGACCACAAGGTTTCAGCAGCTTCATGTTCAAGGAAGAGTTTCTCGTTGAGAGAAAGATACTTCAGAATATTGTTTCTATTGCGCACAAAGAAACTGATTCTTCAAAAAGTTTGTTTATTTGAATGTTTTAAAATGTGTATAAGTTCAATAAAAGAAATAATTGTAAAAATTACAAATATATTTTTCAGAAAAAAATTTCGCAAAAAAAATTTTTTTATAGTTTTAATCACATATACTGCAAATAGAATTTTTTTATTTTATATGTTTTGTGCACCACTTTACATATCATAAATAATTTTTATTTTCAACTGTAGGGTATAAGTGTAGGGTGCATGCAATGACAAAATTTTATTATGCCAGGTTACTCCTTAAAAAATACTTGTTCAGGTGTCAATATATCAGATTTATATTTTAGTAAATATAGAAATCTCCTGTGATATAACAAAACCAAGTAACTTGTTTTTTGAGAATTGTGAGAAATTTTTTTGTTTTGCCTTATAGGATATAATCTTTCCGTATATAAGATTTTTAACAATTTTTTCAAATTATTGAAGAGTTAAGAGTCGAAATTTTTGAAACTTGTGCTAGCCAAATTATTTTGCATTGCAGTTTTTTAACAATCAAGTCGAATTTAAAATACTGAGAAAATGTTTGTAAAATTTTTTTACATTTCATATAAACAAGATTTTTGAGTTTTCACAAAACCAAGCAACTATGAAGTAACTTGAAAGCAAACAAAACATTTTTATGTATTTAAGAACACTATTCTTTCCGGTTTTTTCAAAATCAAGTAACTTTAAAGTTGCTTGGTTTTGTTGTATAATATCAATTAAAACACAATTGTTTAGAAAATAAGTTGAACATTTGTTACAATTTTAATTTGCAACTTGTTTAGGGTAAATGGAAAAAAGAATTCACAAGTATCTTATTAAGTAAATTATTTTTAAATCTATTCATTAAACTCAATAAAAAATCTTTTGTTACTATTTTTAACAAAATTAATAGAACATATAAATAAATTCCTGAATAATGGTGGTGGTGGCTTGTAAAAACAATAGAAAGATCCTTAGAATCTGCACATTCCTTAAAATCTTCCCAAAAATTAATTTTTGTGTTATCATGTATTAAAGGAATTAATTTATCTTTAATATCCTTCTTTTTAGATGGGTTTTTTACGGTTTCCTTTAATTGTATTTGAATATTTCAGAAGATCTTTTTGATGAACTAATGTGCATTCATAAAGGTTTGCATCGGTTTCGAAGGAAGTTTTATAAAAAATTACAATAATCCTTTTCGAATTCTTCTGAAAATTTTGCATAACATCTTTTTCGGCAATTGCTGTATGCTGGATGCAATAATCTTTTCTTTGTAGCACGATTGAAAACGAATGTTTGAGAATCCTTTGTAGTACGATTGCAAAAGATCGTTTGAGAATCTTCAGATCGAGAATCCATGAAATGATTGTCCATGAGCTCCTCTTCGTCACTTTTTTTCATTTTGTGGATCAAAATCAGGATCATAGTACGACGATGCAGGACTAAAATCAATTTTACTTTCTTCATTATTATCGCAAAAATCACTGGAGAGTATACTTATATTTTTGTAATAATTTCCAAAAAAAAATTCAAGGAACTTATCAAGATACTTGGTTTTGATAAATAATTACTTATAAACTTTCAATTAAATGGACATTTTTTTCAAGTGACGACATTGTACCCTGTTTATACCCTAAACCTGAAAGGTCAGGGTATATTAACTTTGTGCAAACGTTTGTAACGCATAGAACGAAGCGAGTCCGGTATAGAAAAGTATATATATTCTTGATCAGCGTCACCACGTGAGTCGAGCTATCCATGTCCGTCCGTCCGTCCGTCTGTCCGTCTGTGTGTTGTCCGTATACACATGATAAGAAGAAGGAGTTGAGATAATTGGATGAAACTTGGTACACATGGTCACATGTACCCAAGGATCTGCACTATTGAATATTTTTGGAATCCGCCTACGGACACGCCTACCTCCCATACAAAGCGAAAATTGAAAACTGCATAACTCAGCTCATATTTAGTCTACAACAATAAAATTTGATATGTATGTGTTTTATATCAACACAAAGATGTCTTCGAAAAAAAGATATCATCCGCTTACGGACACGCCCACCTCCCATACAACCCAAAAATTGAAAACGCAATAAATAAGCCTGTGTTAAACCTAAAGAGCTTAAATTTGGCACATATGTTTTTTATAACAAAACAAAGATGGTATTGAAAAATAGAAATCATCCGCCCACGGACACGCCTACCTCCCATACAACGCGAAAATTTAAAACTGCATAACTCAGTTCATAGTTAACCTACAACAATAAAATTTGATATGTATGTGTTTTATACCAACACAAAGATGTCTTCGAAAACTGGCCGTCATCCGCTCACGGACACGCCCACCTCCCATTCAACCCAAAAACTGAAAACGCAATAAATAAGCCTGTGTTTAACCTAAAGAGCAAAAATTTGGCACATATGTTTTTTATGACAAGACAAATACTGTTTTGAAAAATGGACGTCATCCGCCCACGGACACGCCTACTTCCCATACAACGAGAAAATTGAAAACTGCATAACTCAGCTCATAATTAGCCCACAATAATAAAATTTCATATGTATGTGTTTTATATAAACACAAAGATGTCTTCGAAAAATGGACGTCATCCGGTCACGGACACGCCTACCTCCCATACAACCCAAAAAGTTTAAAACTCAATAAATAAGGTTATGTTTGTCATAGAGAAATTAAATTTGGTATGTACGTATTCTATACCAAAACTAAGATGTGTTCAAAAATTGGGAGTAATCCGTCCATGAACACGCCCACCTCCCATAGCGAAAGCACAATAAAGGCATTAACTGTGAGCTACAGGAATAAATCTTGGTATGTGTAAATTTTTCATCAACATTTAAATGCATATACATAAATTATAGGCTTCATCCGCCCACGGAAACTTCCATTTACAATAAAAAAGTTTTTGTTTTTGAAAAGTGGGTTTAGGGTATTTCATAGTCGGCCTAGACCGACTTTAGACTTTCTTTACTTGTTTTTTATTATATTCGATACGTTTGAAGAAGAAGATGTGACTAAGAAAAAATTTTCAATAAATTTTGGAAATAATTTTTCGATTGCGGTATTTTTAAGTGAATTTTTTCGCATACAATTTTACTTCGTTTAAGTAATGTGCTGAAAAGTACTGAAGTTACTTGGTTTTGTTGTAATCCATTTTAATCTAATCAAAGCATTTCAAGTTACTTGTTTTATTTCTGTTTTAATATTAGTGTTTAGAAATGAGATAGGCAAAAATGGATTGAAGTTGCTCGTAGACCTTTTGCTCTAGGTTTTAAAACTTGATAGAACAACAAAACCAAGTAACTAGCAGTTAACTAGCAGTTACTTGGTTTTGTTATACCACGGGAGAAATGAGAGCAAAAATAGACTCATGCGCGCGTTTTGCTCCATTTTTTTCAAACTTGCGTCGTATTAGAAATAGGTTGATGATATGTATATTAGAAATTTTTTTTTATATAATTGAGAACAATGAAAGATCACATTCTAAAGTGAAAACTATGCATACAAAACCGTAAATTAATATAAAAGATTTTTTTTTTTTAATATAAAAGATGAAAAAAATTTATATAAAAGATGAGAGGGGCGGCAAATTTGGAATCCGCACCGGGCGGCTTAGACTCTCGGTACGCCACTGTCTACTTATGATAACTTACCTCTTAACGTTTCTTAATTTACTTCAAATATTTTTTTTGTTACTAACCTTTGTTATTATCATTGATTAATTCAATTATGATTTTTGCATTATGTTTATTTAAACATACCTAATATATAATTTACTTAAAAATGTGAAATAATAAAACTAATAATAATGTCATGGACAAAAACATAGTCCTAATGGGTTAATATTAGCTTAAAATAAATAACAATGTATCTTTAAATTAAATTATTTTGATTTTCTGCATGTCGAACGTGGTCTGACATGGTTAAAGGGATCAGAACACTATTGTGTTGGTAACAAATCTGATCATGGCTGGGTGGGCATATTTTAGTTTGGTTGTTTTGTCATCTATACACCAAACATATTTCTCTTAAACTCTAATCTTAAAGATACAATGAGCCTCTTCATTTCTTCTTTTTGTGTCCCTTCTTCTTCCCTTTTCTATCCTACCTCAGCACGCAAATTTTAAGTAATAATTTAGTAGTTGGGTATTTTATCGGAAAGTTGGAAAATGAACTCCACCCCATTAGCCGACGAGCAAGAGCCGCGAGTCAATGCGTGCTACCCTTCCTTCTGACCGGATATTAACTTTAAAAAAATCTGCAAAACTTTAAATACCTATTTTTAAGACCGTTACATGCTACACAAGTGGCTACAAAGTGGTGACCGTGGCATGCAGGTTAAGTGTGTGGCTTAGCATGCTCGGAGCCCGGGTTCGATCCCCAGCCGCGGCGAAAAGTTTTTTTCAATAAAAAATTTTTCTGATCGGTCACCACCTCTCTGCAGACAATGGCAAACCTCAGAGAGTAAATAATGCCATGTAAAGCTTCTTGAGAACATGAACTTTAGCCGTTCGGAGTTGGCATAAAACATGTCGGTCAACACAAGTGATCATAAGAAGCTCGGTCAAAGTCCTTTCAAGGGCTGGAATGGCCAATTTGTTTTGTTTTTTTTTTTACATGCTACACAATCGAAAAATTATTTCTCTTTTTTAATTGGAAATTTATCACCATAAGATTCATTGTACTTATTTTCATATCAAATATAAATCAAATATACCCAAACCTATAGGAATGAAAATTATCAATAAAAAAACGTATTTTCCCCCTTTTTAACTATTTTTACACATTTGCAACAGCTTTTCACAAATTCACAAAACAAACACAAATTTTTTTTAATTTGGACAGGAAAACGTCTGTCGGGTCAGCTATCAAAAATAAAAAATACTTTATTTCAGCTGCGGTTAACGGTATTTGAACAATATTTGATATGTCGGTTCAGTGCACCTACCATTCTTCTTCTTAATATCAATGCGCCACGACTTTGCAACGGAACCACACTTTCAGTGAAAATAAAAATTGAAGGCAAAACAACGTTTGCCGGGTTACTTACTTACTTACTTAGATGGCGCTTACAACCGTTGGTCGGTTTTGGCCTGGTCTAAGAATTTGGTCCAGCCTCTTTTGTCGTGCGCTTGCTGGCGCCAGTTGGAAACTCCAAGCGTTGTCAGGTTATCCAATGCCTGGTCTTTCCAACGGAGATGCGGTCTTCCTCGTCTGCGTTGGCCACCGCTGGGTACCGAATCCAATATTTTTTTCGCTGGAGCTTCGTCGTTCATTCTCTCGACATGACCCAGCCAGCGAAGCCGCTCTATTTTAATACGCTTGACTATATCGATGTCGGCATATAGCTCATACAACTTGTGGTTCCATCGTATTCGGTACTCGTTCACTGCAAGACCCATTCGACTCGACTCTTTTTCTAGCCTGGAGAATGCTGCACTGACTTCGCGCGTATTTTGGCCAATGATGTCAATATCATCAGCATACGCCAGCAGCATAACACTCTTATAGAAAATTGTGCCGCTGCGTCTCAGGTCAGCAGCTCGGATGATCTTCTCCATTACTATATTAAATAAGTCGCACGATAAGGAATCACCTTGTCTGAAACCTCGCTTGGTATCGAACGGAAGGGAGAGGTCTTTCCCGATTTTCACTGCGCTGCTGGTTTTGTACAGTGTCATCCTGCAAAGACGTATTAGCTTCGCAGGAATACCAAATTCAGACATGATGGAGTATAGGTGACTCCTTATTGGACTGTCGAAGGCGGCTTTGAAATCGACAAAGAGATGGTGCGTGTCGATTTGTTTTTCGAGGGTCTTTTCCAAGATTTGTCGGAGCGTGAAGATCTGGTCAATTGTGGACTTTCCAGGTCTGAAGCCACACTGATAAGGTCCAATCAGTTGGTTGACGATGGGCTTCAGTCTTTCACACAAAACGCTCGACAGGACCTTATATGCGATATTTAGAAGGCTTATCCCACGGTAGTTGGCGCAAATAGTGAGATCGCCTTTCTTGTGGATTGGGCAGAGCACACTGAGGTTCCAATCATCTGGAATGCATTCTTCCGACCATATTCTGCATAGAAGTCTGTGAATGCATTTAAACAGAGCTTCGCCACCGGTCTTAAACAGCTCAGCCGGTAGACCATCGGCTCCTGCGGCTTTGTTGTTTTTAAGCCGAGCTATAGCTGTTAAGACCTCGTTATAGTCGGGCAGCGGAACTTCAACACTGTCATCCATAATTGGGGTTTCCGGGATATCATCTCCACTGGCGGGATTGTTGTCAGCGTCGCCATTTAAAAGACTTGAGAAGTGTTCCCTCCATAGCATCAGTGTACTCTGGATATCTGTCACTAGATTCCAATTCTCATAAAAAAAAAACAAAAAAAAGAACGTTTGCCGGGTAAGCTAGTTTTAAATATAAAAACGTGTGTGTTACGATAGAGAATCAAGTTTAAAAAATTACAAAAAAAACAAAAAATTCGTCAAAAAATGAACGCTAGTCCCGCTAGTCCCGCAACCAGTACGAAAAACATGGTTTCGAGTAAACGCGTTCAAAGTTTGTGAACAAAAAAAATGCAAGGAAAAATAAGAATGCGCTCTCACTAATCCGGCTGTAACTTTTGAACCCGTAGGAATTTTTACATTTTTTTCTTAGAATCTTTAGAAAATTTACTAAAATACAAAATTATAAAAAAAGTCGATTTAAAAAAACGGCCAATGTCATGTCCCCCCTTAAGGCATTTACATATGACCTGCTTGGTATTTGAACATTAAGGCGTATCGAAAAATTTAGATCGTTTTCTTAGAGATCTCAAAATATGCATAGGCTTGTCAAGATCACTCAAAAAAATTTTATAAAAAAATAAAGGACATCTTCCTGGGTCGCAAGGACTAAGTTGTTTTTTGGGAAAAACAGTAAAAAATAACGATCTTAAAACACTTTCATTTTTTTAAGAAAAACCACATGTGTCTTAAAGCAAAAGTAAGAATGCAGTTTAACTAACAATTTCTTGCCAAACTAGATACTACTTACGATTTTTACCAACAGTGTCCTGTCTGAAGGATATTCCAAGCGAAAGTTATACTTGAGATAGCACAATAGTTTTGAATGTAACCATTACTTATAAATTTTGATACTTTTGAATTTTGCTGTAGTGTTGACGTATTCCTAAAATATCATCTTAATATATAAAAGATAAGCGTCCTGCTCCGTGCTCTTTATCGCCAAAACTGTTATAGTTGTTTTTGCTATGTATGGGCTGAACAAGTTAGCCTGGACCAGGCGCGGATACAAGGGGGTAAAGGGGGTAATTACCCTCCCCCAAGAACTTTTAAATACTTTACTTTTTAATACTTTATTTGGAGAAAATAATTGTGCTCACAGCTTAAGGGTACTTTTATGCATACATAAGCGATTCTGAAAACGTTTTTTGAAAGAATACTACAAAAAAATGGTCAGAGACATTGTTAAACTTTAGTTTTTTTATTGATTTCAACGATTATTAAAGTATTAAAAAAAAAATTTTGTTTTTTTTTGTTTTGTGACGTCATTTTCGTGTAGGTGACGTTTTTATGAAGCGATGCGAGACGAGTAGGACCATTTTGCTAGTAGATTAACACGATCTGTAGTCATCTTCAAAAAACAAAATATAATTATATGTAAAGCAAACACTTAAGTCGAGGTAGTAACTTTGCCTTTTTTAAAAATGATCCTGAAAATAAAGTTACATTTCCTTAAGTACTAAAATTTACAGCCATGTTTTAAACAATCAACTTTTAAGACGCGTTGTTTTCTTACAAATAAAAATAAAACAAAAAACCTGAAGTCACTACCTCAGCGTAAGTGTTTGCTTTATAATAATTATATTTTTACAAAACATTAACGATTAGTTTAAAAATGCCCTTTATATGAAATCATTGAGCAAGTAACATTGATTTTGATTTGTAATGAGCGCAATTAAGATTTTGGCAATGAAGACCATAGTTGCCACTTAAAATATTTTATTCTTCTAAATTTTTAGTGAAAACCTGCCAAACTTTTTTGCAACCTGTGGGCCAACAAATTTTATCATAAAAAAACAATACGTGCATTGTTATTTTCAGATTTCACTTTATAAATTTTCAAAAAAAAAAAGTTCAAACAATGTAAAATCCATCTGTAATACTTTTTATCATATTTGATATTTATATAACAGTGTTTTTTTGAAGTGAATTAATGTTAGGTTATAGTTGCCGAAATTGTATCAACTGCGCAAACAATTTGTTGCATACATTTATTTTTGTTTGAGTTAATTCTTCATTTTTTGTAATTCTGAAATTTTTCAAGCCTCCCTTAACTTCATCATAATATAAATAGGCGTAGTGAAAACAACTAAGAACCATTTTCTCCCGTGTTTTTCAACCGATTTTGATAATTGTTTTTTTAAATGAATTAGAGTGCGGAGAACTCTATGACTGCACCGACTATTTTATACAACTATAAATAAGCAAACAAAAATTGGTCGATTTTCGACCCCAGGCGGTACTAGTAATTATAATTGCAACAAACCAACCCAATTACCACAACCGACTTTAATGAAATGGAACTGCCACGTTTAGTCCACTTTTAGTAAGGAACTAATTCAATTATTCAATTATTTCATGAACTTTAAATTTGGCAGTGTAAAAAGGTGAGCGAAACTAAGGTTATTGATATGAACGCCGTTTTACTCTTTGTAATAATGACATTTTTCCACTAATTTCTAAAACGTTTGTTATCTTTGCCACGCTTCCTATCAGTGTAGCAACAGCTTAGCGAAGTTTTTCTACACTGCGACGATTAAAAACATGGTTACGTTCAACTATGCAAGAAGAACGATTGAATGGACTCGCATTATTGCATATACTTAGAGACATTAACATAAATATTAACGAAGTTATTGATAATTTTGCGATAATTTTGTCATATAATTTGTCTCTATCTAATGACTATCTAATAACACAGAGTAACAAAATTAAGCTTTATAAAAAGTGCAGAGATCTCGATAAACAATTCCGAATAAATTTTGGCTGCCCAATGAAGTCAAAAATGGACTTCGTTTTTCTCCATCAGCTTGAGTTTTTGAGTTATAGGCAAAAACATGAAAATCAGTTCTTTTTCTGATAATTTTCTTATATCTATTATATTGATCTACCGATGTGTATAACTATGACTGATTTCAATGAAGACATACTAGACTTTAATTTTTACAAATTCAATAACAATATATTCGACAGTTTCGAAGATATCGACGAAAAACGTTCAAAGTCGAAAAACTTTCACAATTTTACGTAGGCTGCTCTTTTGAAACCCTTCATCTTTGATATTTTTCAACGAATTTACAAAAACTTTTTTTAATTTGTAGAAAATCTCTGAATTTTAATAAACATTTTATTTTTTTTTTATTATCTTGCATATTTTCAAACAAATTGAAAAAAACAAAAATTTTTGTACATTCAATTTTATTAAAATTCACTTCAAAAAGTTCCTACGTAAATAGAAAATAATTTTATACAAAAGTAGTGTGCATTTGAATAAAATTTAACGTACAAAACTGTTTGTTTTTTCAATTTCTTTGAAAATATGCAAGATAATAAAAAAAACTAAAATGCTTATTAAAATTCAGAGATTTTCTACCAAATAAAAAAAGTTTTTGTAAATTCGTTGAAAAATATCAAAGATACAAGGGTTTCAAAAGAGCAGACTACGCAAAATTGTGAAATGTTTTCGACTTTGAACGTCGATATCTTCGAAACTGTCGAATATATTGTTATTGAATGTGCAAAAGTTTAAAGGTCTAGTATATCTTCGTTGAAATCAGTCATAGTAATACAATTCGGTAGATCAATATAATAGATTTAAAAAAATTCATTTCAAATTCAAGATCATTTTGTATTGAAACAATGAGTTTCAAATTCCTTTAATTTTTTTTTAATTGAAAAGAACTATGTTTTTTCATTGCACATACTTGAAAATATAATTGTGCAATTTTTTTATAATGGAATGAATGTGAAAAATTGGAATAAATCAACCTTAAATCTAAAATAAGTTAAAGTTAGAGTTTTTATTTACTTTTCGCTAAGATATTATTCCAGAAAAAGGGTGAAATAAATAAATACGGAAATGTGCGTGTATGTGTCTGGAAAAAATGCCTTTTAAACAATTCAATAATTTCAATTCAAAAAAGTACAATTTGTCTATATGTAAAAAGACAAAATTTTCTCAAATCGAAAATGTGTGTCTTTGATAATTTACCCCCCCCAAGATTTTTTCCAGATCCGCCCCTGGCCTGGACTAGAACCTGTTTTGCTATTACAGTGATTCTTATATGAAAAAATAGTTAGCCTAAAAGAATGCACACAAAATTGATTTGATATATATCAGTAAGGACACATTGACGACGACTGGAACAAAATAATAGTTGAGGTGAATGAAAAATGTCATATCGGCAGCTACTTAATTATTTTGAATACGACCCGTCGTATGACGGGCTTCTATACTAGTAAATTGATAATTTGCATAGTTTTTGAATATGCATTTTCATTTTTTTAAGAAATGTATACTTGAACACAATTTTTAAACTTTTTCAAAAACATGAATACAAGATTTTATGTCACTTGAATCAGAAGAGGTGTCGAAGATAATCTTCTCAATTGATGAAACTGATGTTGATATTACTATACGTAGCCTTTTTGCAGATTTTTTAAGGCTACTTATTCATCTGCTTCTTATGATAGTTTAAGGTACTATTACAGTGTGTAAAAATGAAAAATAATTTTTTTTTTAGAATGTGGTTCCTTAAGATCTTAAGAATGCGTATATGAAATTTTAGAAAAAATATCAAATAAAACAAAAGATATAACATACATTATATTCCTATGTCGCGCATTTATTCATATATTATCGTTCATAGAAGAAAATCGAATCGCGTTTTTCTCGAAACAAGTTTTTTCGAATTGGTTTCTAAGATATCTCAGGTTCTGCTTGATCGATTTCGATGAATCTTGGTTCATTGTAATCTTCATAGACTCTGTTAAGCGCTCTACCTATAAAAAGCCGAGAAACTTTTATATTTTGTGTTTTACGGCTAAGAAAGAGGCCAAAAAGAGGGGTTTTTTTAAAATTTGTTTTTCAGCGCATACCATTTTTGTTGTTGTTTTGTTTTTTTATTTGCGTAGGTAGAGTGCTCAACTACAACCATTTACTGAAGAGTGCACTTTGATTTTCTACTTTCCGATGCCTTGGAAATGCTGGAGACGAGAAACCAACTTACAACCTTTTTTTAAACACGCCAACTTCAACGACCTCTAGAAAATAAACAACAAATACAAAAACAAAAAAAAAACACTTTTTTGAATTAAATAATTAAATAAATTTGAATTAAATAATTGTATAAAACTATGTAAAAAAAATTAATAAAAAATGTGTTGTTTTGAATAGCTTCACACTGTAAAAGTACCTTAAGTTATTCTTTAAATCTGCAACCTGCCGATAGTTGTTTTTTTTAATTAATTTATTAATCCCATATTTAGCAATAAACAGTGGCGTAGATATGGGGTGGTCCACGGGTTCGGACCCCCCTCAGAGCCATGATCCAATATGAAAGTTGTTGTCAATTGATTCTATTAAGTTAAAAGTGGTTTTGCGATTATCGAAAGAATTTTATGATTACAAAATATTTTAGATGTTTTTATGACAACTTTGTCAAAAACTAAATAACTGATTTTTTATAAATGTTTTTAATGGAATACTCGTAACAAATATGAGTTTTCAAAGTATCGGAATAGTTTTAGGACATTCTTCGGAGCATTTGGTGAAACTGGACAGTAGACTGGCCTTTTTCAAAAATTTTTTGAAATTCAAATATATGACTAGTTAAACATATGAGAATTGGGATAAGAACCCGCATGGGTTGATTTGAGTTCGATACGAGGATGCCGTGTGACCGCGAGTTGATCGTTTTGTTTTCAAATGGAGGAAACGATTTAATCTTGTGACTTTTTTCATATTTCTCGATTTTTTCGCCCATAAAACATTATTTTGTGTAAGTAGAAAATATTTACTCGAAAAGTGGACATCATTACCATTCCAACAAGCCCAAGATGTCAAAATTCGGATGAAAAACCATGTCACACTCCCAGATTTAAGTTAAGAAACTAAATAAAAAATAGAAAGCAGTCATTGAAATCGTTCGTCTGCTTTTAAATTTGAAAATTCACTCACAAAGCAAAAACCGAACGAGAAGTTCGTATATTTAGGAATTGAGAACGAATTTTTCTTGACTCTGAAATAAAGTGAAAGTTTAAATTATTTGATTTTATATTCTTTTGTATTTCTTTAAAAAAATGGCGCCGACATCTGGAATTTCGTTTACAAAACATCTTAGATCCGATGATGAACAAATCTTTTTAGTGAAATTTGAAAACAAAATTAAAGGTGCGAAGCTGGTGTCAATGAAGCAAACACTGCAATTGTTTTTTTATAAAACTCGTGTTGACAAAACTAATGCAAGTCTTCATTATACGATTGATGCAATACTTGAAGTTTGGCTAAAGGCCAATATTCCTACAATGACAAAAAAGGGTAGTATTATGAAGTGATAAAAGTTAAACGAGGAGTGGAAAAAATTACCGAAAAATAGAAATTTGCGGTTTGAAAAGCATAGAAGCAATGAAAATGATTTTCGTGAAAAAATCGAAAATTTCATATTTGACGTTGCGGCTCCGGATGCACTACAATCTATGATGATTCAAGACTATAAGGATTTCCTATCCCTTCAATGACAAAAGGGCTGACCGGGAAGCATGGGTGGCATCGATTTGACACTGGTGCGAAAGCAAGAACGCAAGGCAAATCGCTTGGAAGAAGAAGAGAATCGCAGAAAAAAACATCGAGGCGAAATGTCAATGCATCAGCAATATATATGTTAGGAGGCGGCAGTGACTCCAACGGTGAAGAAATGGACAATTCAGTTGCTGAGAAGGATTGTCCCTTGAAAATGCAGAGTGAAATGACGACCGAATGCTTGCGAGTATGGACAGATGTAGAATCACTGATCACAATGCAATGCATTCAGTGAGTGCGACTGCTGCTGCCAGTTTGAATAAAATGCAAGAAATCGAACCCGATTGGAAAATGGTCACACGTAACCATTTTGTATTAAATCGAACATCCATTCAATCAATGCGGAACGGATATCGCCGCAGACAAGCTCAAGACATTGTGGATAATTTGAAGGTAATTTCGTACTTCACTGAGATGGCAAATTGCTGCCCGAAATGAAAGGCAAGGAAAAAGTAGAAGGCAAGGAAAAAGATCGACTAGCTATGGTAATGACTGCAAGAATATGGAAAAATTGCTCGGCGTTCCAAAACTCGAGGATACTGGTGGTGAAAATATCTCTGATACGATTATAAATTTCTTACGCAAATGGCAAATGGGTTATTTAGTTGAAATTGTGGCTTTCGACACGACATCTGCAAAAACTGGGCGTAATAACGGAGCTGCATATTTGCTCGAAAAAAAATTGGACCGTGATTTACTTTTCTTTCCATGCCGCCATCACATCAGCGAATCGTTTTTCAAGGCAGTATTCGAGTTGAATTTCGGAAAGTCATCGGCGCCAGAAGTTCTGGGGAGATTACGATTTCCTGGGCGCCGCGATCTGACAATGGATTCGTGAAGTACTTTAAATATTAATAAGAATTGCCGAAGGAAAAATCGATTTATCGATTAGTTTTCAAGTTATCGTTTTTTTAAAATTATTTTCTTTTTATAAGGTCTTCTTAGAAAACTGACTATATTTTTCTTATTATTAAACCGATATTAATGGTAATAGTACCATTTTGAAGATATTATAATAAGCTTTTAGAAAAATGTATAATTAATCAAAACCGTTTATTATTTCATATTTTATAACTGTTTGAATGCAAAAGTAAAATAATTGCTTACATTTAACCGTTATTTTCTCAAAAACTGCCGTTATTACTATGAATTATAGAAAGTAAATTATAGAAGCCTGAAAATTTATCTTTCACTTGGTATATAATTTGTATGACCTTATTATTTTGTTATGGTGTTTTTTGATGATGAATTGATTTGCCCTTGTACAGAATGTTATTCCTTTAAGCATATTTACAATAGTTGTTCTGCTTTCTTCTTTGACATATTTCCTTATATCACCATTGCAATAAGCAAATGCCCTTAATGAAACATTGTTACTGTAATATTTTTGTGAATTTATAGAATTTTCCAAGCAATGAAAAAAATTCGCAACTTTAAGTTGATCAATTTTGGTTTTATTAAATCCAATAGTTGATCTTCGCTTATACCATTAATAAATGCAAATGTAATCACGGCCAATTGTGATTTATGCGACTATTTTCCAAAAAATGCATTTATTGTATTAATTTGTAGCATATTGTTCCCGAAAAACGTCAGCGAGTTTTAGCCACCCAGGAGGAGATAGAATCTTAGGAAGAAGAGAATGAAGAAGAACAATGCGAAGATTTCTATTGAAGGTTTTCATTAGATTTATATTATTAATATCCTGTTAAGATAATGTTTATATTTAGATAAACGTGGTTTTCCCTTGTACGAAAAGCTAAAAACAAGCTTGGTAGTAATTTTTGGCAGTAAAAAGGTAATTTTTCCACAATTTCACGAATTTTATATCCTAAAGCTTTTGTAAACGGGTTTTTTATATATTTTTTTGGAGTACGCAAGTCCAAATACATATAAAAAAAACATAAAAAGAAATATTTGGGTTTGCCACCTTAAGTGTAGTTATTCCAAAAAATTTTTTTTTTATATTCTATATAACATATATATCGAATATAGTGTTTATTTTAAAAAAAAACTTTTAACTATTGCATACCAAATGAAAGCTAAGGTTTCAGGCTTTAAAAATAGAGTAGATTTTAAGCATATTAATATTGCAAATTTTTGAGAAAATAACGGTTTTATCAGTAGTAAAAAGTAAATATAATATAAAATCTCTTTAAAATTCTACATCTTGCCGAAATTAACTTTTTTTTTATTTTTTCTAACAGATAATTTAATTGTCTTTCCAACAACGTATCAATACATAAAATCTATTGGATATTGGAAAAGATATAGATGTTTATTTCAACAGATCTTGTAACAAGTAAACAATTTTTAAAAATCGATAACTCGATAACAAGATGAGATATCGATATTTTGTTCGACCAAACCTATTTTTTTGTTGTTTTAAACAAAAAAACACTTTCAAATCGCGGCGCCCAGGAAATCGTAATCGTGCCGAAGTTCTTATTTTAAACCGTTTTACAAAATTTTGGAAATTCCTTTTACTATCGACGATTATAAGTGCAGAATATTGAACGAAGAAGTACAAAAAGCCTTCACGGCGCAAGAATTACAATCACATAAAAACTTCTGTGTTCGATTATTGAAGTCCGACTTTGCGAGGGCCGACTACAAGGAATTATTACAGCTTTCGCCTCTTTTTATTGGCGCAGTTGCTCCAAATTTCACGCAGTTTCGTCTACCTGGAGCAACGTCACATGCAAGATTCATGTCCAAAGGTATATCAGGAATTCCACGTCACGCACTGTTACAACGTGCGAATAATTGAAACTGATTTAGTGAAAAATAAATTTTTACGAAAACTGGTTTGCGAATTTTTATTAATTAATTTAACGCTCTACTTAAAACGTGCTAAGGTTTTATCAATCCATTTTTTAATTTCGGTGATATTAAGCAAAAAGTAGCGTACGTACGTGCTACAAAATTTGGTTTTTTGGTGGAATTCGTGATATATTGCTACAAGATCTTCCTCCTTCGCCAGCGATTCAAAATTACAGCATGGGAATTGAATAGCATCCGCAATATTTGTATTTTCTTGACACCCATTCATATTCCTTATTGGTTTGGGTGTGTGAACGCTATTGACTCACCCCGTCAAGACTTAAAATTAATACAATATGCCATTTCCACATATTTCGTATTTTGATCCACATATTTCGAACACGAGCTTGGTTCAAACTCTTGGTAGCAACGAAAATGAAAGTGAACAAACGGAAACTCATATACCTAAACGAATCTTTGCAACTGTCGAAAAAATTATGACGTATGTGAACAAGGATGTGAGTGATTTCGTTTCTCCACGTACCAAGCGATTTTTCAATCGTTTGCAAATCGATACGGATTTCTTAAAATTGGATCCTGCGACAATCCTGGCAAGAAAAAGACAATTATTGCACCGGAAAACTAATTTGCCAACACTTAACTGTCGTGAATAACCCGGCCGAAAGAGCTGTTAAATTAATTTCAGAATATAATCGGGCACTGACCTTTGACGAAGAAGATAAACAATTTTTATTGCAAGTTGTCGACCGTTACCGTCAAGTTTATCCAACTCACATAAAATCCTCTCTTATGGAATAAAATATTTAATAAATATTAATTAATTTCCAATTAATTGCAACAAATTCCTTTAAATTAAAAATTGAATAAAACACATATTTCTGAAATTTCGATTTTTATTTAGTTTTTTAACTATTATCTGGTAGTTTGACATGGTTTCTCATCTGATTTTTGACATTTTGTGCTTGTTAGAATGGTAATGATGTCCACGTTTCGATTAAATACTTTCTACTAACGCAATATACTGTTTTATAAGCGAAAAATCGAGATATATGAAAAAAAGTCATACAATTTCATCGTTTTATCTATTTGAAAACAAAACGATCAACTCGCGGTCACTCGGCGTCCTTGTACCGAACTCATATTATTCTATGTCGGTTTTCATCCAAATCCTCACGTTTTTACCTAGTCTTATATTTATTTTTCGAAATATTAAACATTTTTCATACAAACGTATGGCCAGTCTACTGGACAGAAAAACCAGTGTTTTAAGGGCCCATTAAAGTTTTTTTAAACGAAAAAACCCAACATAAAAAGTTTTATTGTAAGGCACCTGTTGACTTTAGACAATTTTTGTTTTCGTATTAAAATTATATGATGTTTTAAGAAAAGTTTTTTAAGTTTTTTGATAAAAAATATGAATTAATGTTCCCAGAATCCGTAATTTAGTAAAGCACTTGAAATATACGGTGGACTCGATTTTTCGTAGCTTGTTCATCCAAAAAACATAAAAAATGTAATTATTTTTGCACCTCTGAAACTTTTTGAGCTTTCGATCGAAGGGTTTAGAAAAGTACTGGTTTTTACGAAAATGGTAACTAAAAAACCGATTTTTGACAAAAATATTAATTTATTTTAGGTTATAAAATACGAACGATTTCTCTAAAATAAAAATCGAACGATTAAAAGTAGGAATGGTATTCGCTTAACAAGTGAAAAAAAATTGGTAGCGATCCTTGCAATAGTTTTCGAGTAATGCTGTCCACCGGTATCAGACAGCACTTTTCGAGAAAAACGCGTTTTTAGCAGTGCAAGTTTAGTTTTTATTAAAATATATGTGTAAAATTACAATGCTTGTATAAATTGTAGAATATAAGTTGTGTGAGTTGATTTTAATGTGTAGTGAAAAACATTTGTGTAGAACCTAAAAATAAGAAAGAACGATTAAACCATTTTGGAACGTCGTTGTGTCCAACATGCGACCGGCTTTGCGCCGTTCAACATAGTCAACATGACGTGAGTGTTTTAACAAATAAATTGTGTGCCATCTTTGCGACCAGCTTTACGCTGTTCAGCAAAGATTTCTACAAATAAAAGTTATCAAATAATGTCTTGCTAAGGGCAAGCGACCAGCTTTTCGCTGTTCAACTTTAAGTTAGCAGACACCGTTGATCAAATTAATTTTAGAGTCAGGGCAATGCTTTGTTAGTGGTAGGCGACCAGCTTTGCGCTGTTCAACCGACCACTAGCGAACACTGCTCCTGATCTGTCATTTAATATTACTGAAAAGTTACCTGCTGCTAAGACCGTGTTTTACAAAATGACACAGTTCCGCAGTTTGATCGCTCTTTTATAGTCACGAAACCTTCAAGCTTTGAGCTTTCGCAAATGCAGTGAAGTAAGGGTGGTTTGCTTGAAGCTTTCGCAACTACTGTGAAGTTAGTTTGGTTTATATATATAAATGTTACAAAGTTTAATTATATTGACGTGTAGATGGCTCTGCTTATATATCATATCATCTAGATGGCTCTGCTACACGTTTAAATTTTAAGAATTAGTACATTTATAGACTTTTCTTCGGAGGTTTGTGCAATTGTTATTCAATTGACTAAAGCGTTTCTGAGAATATTGTTACAATGTTTGTAACGAAGTTTTTAGCCTGGGTATATCTCGCCGGATACCCAGGGTTCTGTACAAAAATATTTATATATTTGAGACCAAAAGCGTTTTTTTAAAAGTAATTAAATTCTGATTTATTATTTAAGTTCACTATTATTAATGCTATGATTACAAATTTGATTAATTTTCATTTATATTATTAAGCTTATCATTCAACTATTATTATTTGACTATAGTTACTAATCTTCCTGATGTCCTGAGATGTCCTGCGATGTCCTGCGTTTTCTTGGTCCTCCGGTCTTC
This sequence comes from Tetanocera ferruginea, assembly GCA_958299015.1. Lineage (NCBI taxonomy): Eukaryota > Metazoa > Arthropoda > Insecta > Diptera > Sciomyzidae > Tetanocera > Tetanocera ferruginea. The sequence continues at coordinate 98,318,531 of OY282640.1, read as the reverse complement.
CGCTCCGTTTGCTGACTCGTGAAAGTGGGATTTTAGGAGTTTATGTGGGATTTTGAGGTTCCAGGATGTATCTAGTGCTACTAGGGTAACCGCTTAGAAAAGCTCGAAACCCGAAACATACAGTGTTCTCTAGTTCTTCTAGGGTAACCGCTTAGAAAAGCTCGAAACCCGAAACAAACAGTTTTTCTCTAGTTCTACTAGGGTAACCGCTTAGAAAAGCTCGAAACCCGAAACATACAGTTTTCTCTTGTTCTACTAGGGTAACCGCTTAGAAAAGCTCGAAACCCGAAACATACAGTTTTCTCTAGTTCTACTAGGGTAACCGCTTAGAAAAGCTCCAAACCTGAAACATACAGTTTTCTCTAGTTCTACTAGGGTAACCGCTTAGAAAAGCTCGAAACCTGAAACATACAGTTTTCTCTAGTTCTACTAGGGTAACCGCTTAGAAAAGCTCGAAACCCGAAACATACAGTTTTCTCTAGTTCTACTAGGGTAACCGCTTAGAAAAGCTCGAAACCCGATCTTATAAATAATATTCTAACTCTACTAGGGTAACCGCTTAGAAAAGCTCGAAACCCGGAATAAAGGGATAGGAAGGGATGTCTTACCTTTCACGATCAGCGATCAAAGAGATCGATTCTGTCTTCAGCCTCCCTTTTTATAGCACAAAAATCGCTGCATTTGCTAACGGGATCTTGTTTGTGCAATTTTTCATCAAATGTTTCTGCACATCTAACTGTGCACCAGTTTCTTGTTGATGTCCTTAAGTCGCGTGTTTACTTCTTAGCTTAGTCTCAAGCTTTGGCTCGCCTGCGTTGTTGTTATTGTTCTGTGGCTTTGTTATTGTTCATTTTTCGGCGCATGTTTAACATTGTTGTTATAATTGTATGTGCTGCATTACATACCGTTGTTTGGTGGCGTGTGCAATTCTTGTAGTTATGTGTTTTTGTTTGTCTTCTATGCAGTTGTTGTTGTTATTGTTCTTGGTTTTGTGTTTGTTTATATTTTATTGCACCGCTGTTGTTGTTGTTGCTGCTTGGCTTGTTATTGTTCAAAGCCTGCTATTATTTCTTCTTCATGTGCCCGCTGTTGTTGTTGTTGTTGTTGTTGTTGTTGTTGTCATAGTTGTTATTTTTGTGCTAGAATTGAACTATTGTTGTTGTAGTTGTTGTGGTTGTTGTTGTTGTTGGTGCTGTTGTTTAAAGTTGTTGTTGTTGTAAATAAAATTATTGTTGCTGTTGTTGCTGTAGTTGTTGTTGTTGTTGGTGTTGTTGTTGTAAAAGGTAAACTATTGTAGTTGTTGTGGTTGTTGTTGTAGCGGCTGTTGTTGTTGTTGTTGGACTTTTATGTGGGCTGAAATTTGTCCCAAATTTCAGTTCCTCACATCCCCCCTGTACTTCCGGGGCGAGGAAGCATTGTTATGCCCGACTTGGAAACTTTCACCCGAAAAGGTCCCATTAGGAAATTCAGCCTCTTCGTCCTCTTTGTACAATACATATCGGCCACTCGCTCCGATATTCCGCGGCGGATATGGTCTGGCAGCCAAACCCCTTTCGGCCCGTTCAATTCCACCACGTCCACGAATCGGAAACAATGCCCTGGTGGTGGTTCCTGTGGCTGGATTTCGCTCGACTCTTTCTCCGCTGGGAGTCGATACCAGCCTTGATCGGTATCTTTTGGGTCATTTTCATCGTATTCGTAAATCGTTCGTTCGCTGGGTTCGTTGCCAATGATGTTTCCTGCTTCGTAGCCTAATTTGTCTCCAGTTTCCTTCTCGTCTCCGTTGTTGTTGCCAGTGTCGTTTCCAGATTGGTTGGAGGTTTCCTTTGCCGTGTCGTTGCCAGTTTCGTTGCCAGTTCCTTTGTTTGTTTCGCTTCCAGGTTCCTTCGCATTGCCGTTTTCGTTGCCAGTGTCGTTTCCAGATTTGTTTCATTTGCCGTGTCGTTTCCAGTTTCCATGTTTGTTTTGTTACCAGGCTCCTTCGCATTGCCTTTTTTGTCGCCAGTGTCGTTTCCAGATTTGTTTCATTTGCCGTGCTGCTTCCAGTTTCGTTGCCAGTTCCCTTGTGTGTTTTCTAAATAAGGACTTTAATTAATAGGTTTTAACGACAATTACTTCTACCTCTACTGAACAAACACGATCAAGAATATGACTATAACATTTATGGTCGGGAATTCTCTCGCCGAGACTGGTTTCCATCTTGTGCTGCAGCTTCTTCGCTATTATTTGGATGGAATTCTTTGACTTCGCCCACGTGTGCTGTCCTTACTCGATCTTCTCCATCCTTCTTCAGCTGGACTATTACTGGTGATGTAAATCCCATTACGCGATACGGTCCATCGAATTTTGGTGCTAGCTTAGCATTAAATTGGTCCACAGCTTTAGACAGATGATGTTGCTTGACCAGTACCTTGTCCTATTTCCGGTTTCCAAGATCTTCGTCGCAGATTGTAGTGTCTTGCTTGATCCTGAGCTGCTCGTTCGAGGTTCCGACGGACAATTTGAAACACTTCCTGTAATCTTGTGTGTCTTTCATCTGGTGTTTGCGCTCTGCTACCTGTGCCAAGTGCTTGCTCGTCATAAAGGGCCTTAGGTAACCTGGGTTCTCTGCCTTGCGTCAAGAAAGCTGGACTAAATCCTGTCGTATCTGAGACTCCTGTGTTCAGCGCCAACGATATCTCGGGAAGAAGACTGTCCCATTTCTTCTGATCCGTTCCAGTGAGTTGTGCGATGATTCTTTTCACGTTTCTATTTGCTCGTTCTGTGGGGTTCTCTTGCGGTGTATAGGGTGCTGTAAACTGTTGTCGAACTCCTAGGTCCTGCAGATATTTTTGAAACGGCTTGCTGCAGAACTGTGTTCCATTATCTGTGACCAACACCTTTGGTACTCCATATCGTGCTAGGATTCGTTCGCGAAATGCCTTTTTCAGAGTGTCACCTGTTGCTCTCCGTAGGGGCACTATTTCTGTCCATTTTGAGAACTTATCGAAGAACACAACCAGCATTGTATTTCCGTGAGTAGAGCGCGGGAGTGGTCCCACAAAGTCTGCACACAAAATTGACCACGGTTCATCTGCGATCTGCGTTAACATCTTTCCAGCTGCTTTCTCTTGCATTGGTTTGAACTTTTGACATGATTCGCATCTTCGAACATAATTCCTGATATCCCGCCACATCCCTGGCCAGTAGTAGCGATTGCTTATGCGGAAAATTGTCTTCCTTATTCCCATATGTCCAGCGCACGGACTGTCGTGATTCTCTTCAAGGACTCTGTTTCTTTGATTCTTGGGAACGCAAAATTTCCATGATGCGCAATCTTCGTCGCCTGTCTTTCCTGGTATGTGACGATACAGTTTTCCATCCACTATGGTGTAGTCTGGGTTCTTCTCTGGGTTTGTTTGTGTGTCTTTCACCCTGGCCTTGTACCAACTACATTCCTGCGATTCTGTTTCCAATCTTAGTAGATTTTCCTGCGGCTGTCGTGAGAGTGCATCTGCAATCACGTTGAATTTTCCCTTCCTGTACTTAACATCAAATGTGTATTGTTGCAGCTCCAGCGCCCATCTTGCAATCCTTCCTGACGGACTTTCGATCGAATTTAACCATTTAAGCGATAGATGATCAGTCACTACCGTAAACTGGTACCCTTCTAAATACGGTCGCATTTTCCTCACGTCCCAAACGATAGCTAGACATTCTTTCTCTGTTGGAGAATAATTTCGCTCGGCCTGATTTAAATGTCGACTGGCGTATGCAATTACCTTTTCATTTCCTTCGATCTCCTGTGTCAAAACTACTCCCAGCCCATAATCGCTCGCATCCGTCTGCAACGTAAACTTCTGTGTGAAATCCGGACATACCAGTACGGGAGCCTCAGTCAGTTTTTCCTTTAGAGTCTCGAATGCTCGTTGCTGGTCCTCGCTCCACTTCCAATGTTTTCCCTTTTTAAGAAAACCCGTTAGAGGTATAACGATGTTTGCAAAGTCTGGTACAAAACGTCGATACCATGATGCAACGCCTAGAAACCGTCTCACCTCCCGAACATTTGTTGGCGGTTTCAGTTCTCGAATCGCCGCAACCTTATCTGGGTCCGTATGAATTCCATCCTTGCTCACAACGTGTCCTAGATATTTTAGATCCTGCTTGAAAAATTCACACTTTTCGGGATTTAGCCTGAGATTAGCGGCCTTTAGCCGCCGGAAGACTTCCTTTAAATTGTTTCTATGCTCCTCAAATGATTCTCCTATCACAATTATATCATCCAGATATGCGAAAGCATGTGGTTCCATTTCTGGACCAATTACCTGATCGAGTGCCCTCTGAAAAGTAGCCGGCGCTGAATGTAACCCAAATGGCATGACGCGCCATTGAAAGAGTCCTTTCCCTGGTACAGAAAATGCTGTATACTGCTTACTTGCTGGATCCATGGGTATTTGCCAGTAGCCATTCTTCAAATCTAAGCTGCTAATGTACTTCGCGTTCCGTAACCTGTCGAGAATATGCTGTATTCTGGGTAGTGGGTATGCATCGGGTACCGAATGCGCATTTAGCTGTCTGTAGTCTACACACAGCCTCCATTGACCTGTCTTTTTCTTAACCAGAACTATTGGTGCACTATACGGGCTATGCGACGGTTCAACGCATCCCTTCTCGATTAGCTCTTCGACTTCTTTATTTATTATAGCCTGCATTGCTGGGTTCTTTGGAAAATACCGCTGCTTAATTAGCTGATCATGCTTCATAATAATTTTGTGACTGGTAATATTCGACACATTCCGCAGCTTCTCAAACTCCCGTAATTCATCTTCCAGAAATATTCTTATTTGCTCCTGTTCCCCTGTTTCGCTTTTGAGCTCCACGTTTTGCTCACCCAGGTTCTCAAACTCCCGTAATTCATCTTCCAGAAATATTCTTATTTGCTCCTGTTCCCCTGTCTCGCTTTTGAGCTCCACGTTTTGCTCACCTGTAATAATTTTCCTGTTACTTTTGCCTTGTTCGTCTTCCACTTTAGTCTGCACCAAAGAACACATATCCAGATCCTCTTCGTGTTCCATCCCGACTGGTTCACTAAGCGTGACGCTGCTACCACCACATGCAAAAGTTGCTCCTGTGCGCATCAAAAAATCCATTACCAAAATTAAGTTGTCTGTCACATCCTGCATGACCAATAGTTCCAAAAAACATTGTGACGTTCCCAGCCTGACCTCAATTTCTAACGCCTCCCTGACTTCTTTTATTGTACCGTCTGCCAATCTCACCTGCGTCCTGATAGGTATGCTTACACCCTGTCTTCGAAGTGTTCTTGCAAATAGCTCGCTCACAAAGCTTCTTGTAGCTCCAGTGTCTATAGTGGCTGTTGCTAGTTCATCTCCCAGAGCCACTTTAGTGAAGATGCGGCTTCGCTCAAACCCTAATGGTTGCGTTGGGTACGAGGAGCGCTTTGTTGAAGGGATCCCGATAATCCTCGTCTCTGCCGGAATCCCTGAATGTTTTCCGAATCCCGATCGCAACATTCAAATGTCAGCTTGTTACGTTTCCCGCACTTCCAACAGAAAACCATCCTCTCATTCCTGCATTGCCTTCTACGATGACCATCCTGACCACACCGGAAACAAGCTGTCCGGACATCCACAGGGCCATTACCCGGTTCCTGGTTTAACATACGCTACTGCTCTGTTCGCTGGCGTGCTTGACCTCCTGTTGGCTCTTTCGCATCTCGTAGCGCTTCAAAATCTTCTGCCATCTCGGTAAGTTCACTGAGATTGGAAAAATCTCTGAGCCGGATGTAGAACTGGTATTCCACCAAACTATTTCTAAAGATTCTATCCAATGTCTGTTCTTCAGTGTACCTAGCATGGCGTGTAAGTGTTTGCATCCTGGTTGCGAATTCCTTGAACAATTCGTGTCTTTTTTGCTTGCAGCTCCGGATCTCATCCTCTAATCGTTCCAAGTACCGATGTGGAAGGAAAAATTTCAAAAATTCCTCCCTGAATTTTTCCCATGACGCCCACTGCCGTGTTGTGTTCCTGTACCAGGCCAAGGCATTATCCTTCAACAGTTCTGGCATCGTTCTTGGGATCATGTTTGGCTCCAGTCCGTAAACTTCCGTAAGCTCCTCCACTCTTTCAATAAATGCGATGGGGTCTCTATCTCCATCGTATCGAGCAGACCACTTCCTGACTTGATCGATAACAGTTGCATAAGAGGTACCTGTGGTTCCACGACTTACCACTGTCATGTCCTCTTGTGCAGCTCCTAACGGCGGTATTACCCGGAATTCTGGCAGCTTAGCCTGCGTCTGTGGTCCAGGTGACGTACTGCGCCCACGCTTTAATTGTAACTCCTGTAGTCGTTGTTCCTGCTGCAGCGTCCTGTTTTCGCTGCTTATCCAGTTAGAAAATCGCTTTCGCAATTCATCGACCGTACCTTGAACTTCTAAGCTTACCTAGCTCATATATTCCTGCAGTTCCTCCTTGGAGAGATGATAAATCCACCTTGTTTTAACCATTTTAATTTTTTTTTTCACACTTATCTCTTTTTTTTCTATAGTCCTTTCAATAAAGTTTTTTTTTTTTCACTCAAGTTTTTTTTTCCGAAAGTTCTTTTTTTTTTCTTTTTCACTATGCTTTTGGTCCCTGCTCGGGCGCCATTTGTAACGAAGTTTTTAGCCTGGGTATATCTCGCCGGATACCCAGGGTTCTGTACAAAAATATTTATATATTTGAGACCAAAAGCGTTTTTTTAAAAGTAATTAAATTCTGATTTATTATTTAAGTTCACTATTATTAATGCTATGATTACAAATTTGATTAATTTTCATTTATATTATTAAGCTTATCATTCAACTATTATTATTTGACTATAGTTACTAATCTTCCTGATGTCCTGAGATGTCCTGCGATGTCCTGCGTTTTCTTAGTCATCCGGTCTTCCGCTCCGTTTGCTGACTCGTGAAAGTGGGATTTTAGGAGTTTATGTGGGATTTTGAGGTTCCAGGATGTATCTAGTGCTACTAGGGTAACCACTTAGAAAAGCTCGAAACCCGAAACATACAGTGTTCTCTAGTTCTACTAGGGTAACCGCTTAGAAAAGCTCGAAACCCGAAACACAGTTTTTCTCTAGTTCTACTAGGGTAACCGCTTAGAAAAGCTCGAAACCCGAAACATACAGTTTTCTCTAGTTCTACTAGGGTAACCGCTTAGAAAAGCTCGAAACCCGAAACATACAGTTTTCTCTAGTTCTACTAGGGTAACCGCTTAGAAAAGCTCGAAACCTGAAACATACAGTTTTCTCTAGTTCTACTAGGGTAACCGCTTAGAAAAGCTCGAAACCCGAAACATACAGTTTTCTCTAGTTCTACTAGGGTAACCGCTTAGAAAAGCTCGAAACCCGATCTTTTAAATAATATTCAACTCTACTAGGGTAACCGCTTAGAAAAGCTCGAAACCCGGAATAAAGGGATAGGAAGGGATGTCGCTGCTAACGGGATCTTGTTTGTGCAATTTTTCATCAAATGTTTCTGCACATCTAACTGTGCACCAGTTTCTTGTTGTTGTCCTTAAGCCGCGTGTTTACTTCTTAGCTTAGTCTCAAGCTTTGGCTCGCCTGCGTTGTTGTTATTGTTCTGTGGCTTTGTTATTGTTCATATTTCGGCGCATGTTTAACATTGTTGTTATAATTGTATGTGCTGCATTACATACCGTTGTTTGGTGGCGTGTGCAATTCTTGTAGTTATGTGTTTTTGTTTGTCTTCTATGCAGTTGTTGTTGTTATTGTTCTTGGTTTTGTGTTTGTTTATATTTTATTGCACCGCTGTTGTTGTTGTTGCTGCTTGGCTTGTTATTGTTCAAAGCCTGCTATTATTTCTTCTTCATGTGCCCGCTGTTGTTGTTGTTGTTGTTGTTGTTGTTGTTGTCATAGTTGTTATTTTTGTGCTAGAATTGAACTATTGTTGTTGTAGTTGTTGTGGTTGTTGTTGTTGTTGGTGCTGTTGTTTAAAGTTGTTGTTGTTGTAAATAAAATTATTGTTGCTGTTGTTGCTGTAGTTGTTGTTGTTGTTGTTGGTGTTGTTGTTGTAAAAGGTAAACTATTGTAGTTGTTGTGGTTGTTGTTGTAGCGGCTGTTGTTGTTGTTGTTGGACTTTTATGTGGGCTGAAATTTGTCCCAAATTTCAGTTCCTCACATCCCCCCTGTACTTCCGGGGCGAGGAAGCATTGTTATGCCCGACTTGGAAACTTTCACCCGAAAAGGTCCCATTAGGAAATTCAGCCTCTTCGTCCTCTTTGTACAATACATATCGGCCACTCGCTCCGATATTCCGCGGCGGATATGGTCTGGCAGCCAAACCCCTTTCGGCCCGTTCAATTCCACCACGTCCACGAATCGGAAACAATGCCCTGGTGGTGGTTCCTGTGGCTGGATTTCGCTCGACTCTTTCTCCGCTGGGAGTCGATACCAGCCTTGATCGGTATCTTTTGGGTCATTTTCATCGTATTCGTAAATCGTTCGTTCGCTGGGTTCGTTGCCAATGATGTTTCCTGCTTCGTAGCCTAATTTGTCTCCAGTTTCCTTCTCGTCTCCGTTGTTGTTGCCAGTGTCGTTTCCAGATTGGTTGGAGATTTCCTTTGCCGTGTCGTTGCCAGTTTCGTTGCCAGTTCCTTTGTTTGTTTCGCTTCCAGGTTCCTTCGCATTGCCGTTTTCGTTGCCAGTGTCGTTTCCAGATTTGTTTCATTTGCCGTGTCGTTTCCAGTTTCCATGTTTGTTTTGTTACCAGGCTCCTTCGCATTGCCTTTTTTGTCGCCAGTGTCGTTTCCAGATTTGTTTCATTTGCCGTGCTGCTTCCAGTTTCGTTGCCAGTTCCCTTGTGTGTTTTCTAAATAAGGACTTTAATTAATAGGTTTTAACGACAATTACTTCTACCTCTACTGAACAAACACGATCAAGAATATGACTATAACATTTATGGTCGGGAATTCTCTCGCCGAGACTGGTTTCCATCTTGTGCTGCAGCTTCTTCGCTATTATTTGGATGGAATTCTTTGACTTCGCCCACGTGTGCTGTCCTTACTCGATCTTCTCCATCCTTCTTCAGCTGGACTATTACTGGTGATGTAAATCCCATTACGCGATACGGTCCATCGAATTTTGGTGCTAGCTTAGCATTAAATTGGTCCACAGCTTTAGACAGATGATGTTGCTTGACCAGTACCTTGTCCTATTTCCGGTTTCCAAGATCTTCGTCGCAGATTGTAGTGTCTTGCTTGATCCTGAGCTGCTCGTTCGAGGTTCCGACGGACAATTTGAAACACTTCCTGTAATCTTGTGTGTCTTTCATCTGGTGTTTGCGCTCTGCTACCTGTGCCAAGTGCTTGCTCGTCATAAAGGGCCTTAGGTAACCTGGGTTCTCTGCCTTGCGTCAAGAAAGCTGGACTAAATCCTGTCGTATCTGAGACTCCTGTGTTCAGCGCCAACGATATCTCGGGAAGAAGACTGTCCCATTTCTTCTGATCCGTTCCAGTGAGTTGTGCGATGATTCTTTTCACGTTTCTATTTGCTCGTTCTGTGGGGTTCTCTTGCGGTGTATAGGGTGCTGTAAACTGTTGTCGAACTCCTAGGTCCTGTAGATATTTTTGAAACGGCTTGCTGCAGAACTGTGTTCCATTACCTGTGACCAACACCTTTGGTACTCCATATCGTGCTAGGATTCGTTCGCGAAATGCCTTTTTCAGAGTGTCACCTGTTGCTCTCCGTAGGGGCACTATTTCTGTCCATTTTGAGAACTTATCGAAGAACACAACCAGCATTGTATTTCCGTGAGTAGAGCGCGGGAGTGGTCCCACAAAGTCTGCACACAAAATTGACCACGGTTCATCTGCGATCTGCGTTAACATCTTTCCAGCTGCTTTCTCTTGCATTGGTTTGAACTTTTGACATGATTCGCATCTTCGAACATAATTCCTGATATCCCGCCACATCCCTGGCCAGTAGTAGCGATTGCTTATGCGGAAAATTGTCTTCCTTATTCCCATATGTCCAGCGCACGGACTGTCGTGATTCTCTTCAAGGACTCTGTTTCTTTGATTCTTGGGAACGCAAAATTTCCATGATGCGCAATCTTCGTCGCCTGTCTTTCCTGGTATGTGACGATACAGTTTTCCATCCACTATGGTGTAGTCTGGGTTCTTCTCTGGGTTTGTTTGTGTGTCTTTCACCCTGGCCTTGTACCAACTACATTCCTGCGATTCTGTTTCCAATCTTAGTAGATTTTCCTGCGGCTGTCGTGAGAGTGCATCTGCAATCACGTTGAATTTTCCCTTCCTGTACTTAACATCAAATGTGTATTGTTGCAGCTCCAGCGCCCATCTTGCAATCCTTCCTGACGGACTTTCGATCGAATTTAACCATTTAAGCGATAGATGATCAGTCACTACCGTAAACTGGTACCCTTCTAAATACGGTCGCATTTTCCTCACGTCCCAAACGATAGCTAGACATTCTTTCTCTGTTGGAGAATAATTTCGCTCGGCCTGATTTAAATGTCGACTGGCGTATGCAATTACCTTTTCATTTCCTTCGATCTCCTGTGTCAAAACTACTCCCAGCCCATAATCGCTCGCATCCGTCTGCAACGTAAACTTCTGTGTGAAATCCGGACATACCAGTACGGGAGCCTCAGTCAGTTTTTCCTTTAGAGTCTCGAATGCTCGTTGCTGGTCCTCGCTCCACTTCCAATGTTTTCCCTTTTTAAGAAAACCCGTTAGAGGTATAACGATGTTTGCAAAGTCTGGTACAAAACGTCGATACCATGATGCAACGCCTAGAAACCGTCTCACCTCCCGAACATTTGTTGGCGGTTTCAGTTCTCGAATCGCCGCAACCTTATCTGGGTCCGTATGAATTCCATCCTTGCTCACAACGTGTCCTAGATATTTTAGATCCTGCTTGAAAAATTCACACTTTTCGGGATTTAGCCTGAGATTAGCGGCCTTTAGCCGCCGGAAGACTTCCTTTAAATTGTTTCTATGCTCCTCAAATGATTCTCCTATCACAATTATATCATCCAGATATGCGAAAGCATGTGGTTCCATTTCTGGACCAATTACCTGATCGAGTGCCCTCTGAAAAGTAGCCGGCGCTGAATGTAACCCAAATGGCATGACGCGCCATTGAAAGAGTCCTTTCCCTGGTACAGAAAATGCTGTATACTGCTTACTTGCTGGATCCATGGGTATTTGCCAGTAGCCATTCTTCAAATCTAAGCTGCTAATGTACTTCGCGTTCCGTAACCTGTCGAGAATATGCTGTATTCTGGGTAGTGGGTATGCATCGGGTACCGAATGCGCATTTAGCTGTCTGTAGTCTACACACAGCCTCCATTGACCTGTCTTTTTCTTAACCAGAACTATTGGTGCACTATACGGGCTATGCGACGGTTCAACGCATCCCTTCTCGATTAGCTCTTCGACTTCTTTATTTATTATAGCCTGCATTGCTGGGTTCTTTGGAAAATACCGCTGCTTAATTAGCTGATCATGCTTCATAATAATTTTGTGACTGGTAATATTCGACACATTCCGCAGCTTCTCAAACTCCCGTAATTCATCTTCCAGAAATATTCTTATTTGCTCCTGTTCCCCTGTTTCGCTTTTGAGCTCCACGTTTTGCTCACCCAGGTTCTCAAACTCCCGTAATTCATCTTCCAGAAATATTCTTATTTGCTCCTGTTCCCCTGTCTCGCTTTTGAGCTCCACGTTTTGCTCACCTGTAATAATTTTCCTGTTACTTTTGCCTTGTTCGTCTTCCACTTTAGTCTGCACCAAAGAACACATATCCAGATCCTCTTCGTGTTCCATCCCGACTGGTTCACTAAGCGTGACGCTGCTACCACCACATGCAAAAGTTGCTCCTGTGCGCATCAAAAAATCCATTACCAAAATTAAGTTGTCTGTCACATCCTGCATGACCAATAGTTCCAAAAAACATTGTGACGTTCCCAGCCTGACCTCAATTTCTAACGCCTCCCTGACTTCTTTTATTGTACCGTCTGCCAATCTCACCTGCGTCCTGATAGGTATGCTTACACCCTGTCTTCGAAGTGTTCTTGCAAATAGCTCGCTCACAAAGCTTCTTGTAGCTCCAGTGTCTATAGTGGCTGTTGCTAGTTCATCTCCCAGAGCCACTTTAGTGAAGATGCGGCTTCGCTCAAACCCTAATGGTTGCGTTGGGTACGAGGAGCGCTTTGTTGAAGGGATCCCGATAATCCTCGTCTCTGCCGGAATCCCTGAATGTTTTCCGAATCCCGATCGCAACATTCAAATGTCAGCTTGTTACGTTTCCCGCACTTCCAACAGAAAACCATCCTCTCATTCCTGCATTGCCTTCTACGATGACCATCCTGACCACACCGGAAACAAGCTGTCCGGACATCCACAGGGCCATTACCCGGTTCCTGGTTTAACATACGCTACTGCTCTGTTCGCTGGCGTGCTTGACCTCCTGTTGGCTCTTTCGCATCTCGTAGCGCTTCAAAATCTTCTGCCATCTCGGTAAGTTCACTGAGATTGGAAAAATCTCTGAGCCGGATGTAGAACTGGTATTCCACCAAACTATTTCTAAAGATTCTATCCAATGTCTGTTCTTCAGTGTACCTAGCATGGCGTGTAAGTGTTTGCATCCTGGTTGCGAATTCCTTGAACAATTCGTGTCTTTTTTGCTTGCAGCTCCGGATCTCATCCTCTAATCGTTCCAAGTACCGATGTGGAAGGAAAAATTTCAAAAATTCCTCCCTGAATTTTTCCCATGACGCCCACTGCCGTGTTGTGTTCCTGTACCAGGCCAAGGCATTATCCTTCAACAGTTCTGGCATCGTTCTTGGGATCATGTTTGGCTCCAGTCCGTAAACTTCCGTAAGCTCCTCCACTCTTTCAATAAATGCGATGGGGTCTCTATCTCCATTGTATCGAGCAGACCACTTCCTGACTTGATCGATAACAGTTGCATAAGAGGTACCTGTGGTTCCACGACTTACCACTGTCATGTCCTCTTGTGCAGCTCCTAACGGCGGTATTACCCGGAATTCTGGCAGCTTAGCCTGCGTCTGTGGTCCAGGTGACGTACTGCGCCCACGCTTTAATTGTAACTCCTGTAGTCGTTGTTCCTGCTGCAGCGTCCTGTTTTCGCTGCTTATCCAGTTAGAAAATCGCTTTCGCAATTCATCGACCGTACCTTGAACTTCTAAGCTTACCTAGCTCATATATTCCTGCAGTTCCTCCTTGGAGAGATGATAAATCCACCTTGTTTTAACCATTTTAATTTTTTTTTTCACACTTATCTCTTTTTTTTTCTATAGTCCTTTCAATAAAGTTTTTTTTTTTTCACTCAAGTTTTTTTTTCCGAAAGTTCTTTTTTTTTTCTTTTTCACTATGCTTTTGGTCCCTGCTCGGGCGCCATTTGTAACGAAGTTTTTAGCCTGGGTATATCTCGCCGGATACCCAGGGTTCTGTACAAAAATATTTATATATTTGAGACCAAAAGCGTTTTTTTAAAAGTAATTAAATTCTGATTTATTATTTAAGTTCACTATTATTAATGCTATGATTACAAATTTGATTAATTTTCATTTATATTATTAAGCTTATCATTCAACTATTATTATTTGACTATAGTTACTAATCTTCCTGATGTCCTGAGATGTCCTGCGATGTCCTGCGTTTTCTTAGTCATCCGGTCTTCCGCTCCGTTTGCTGACTCGTGAAAGTGGGATTTTAGGAGTTTATGTGGGATTTTGAGGTTCCAGGATGTATCTAGTGCTACTAGGGTAACCACTTAGAAAAGCTCGAAACCCGAAACATACAGTGTTCTCTAGTTCTACTAGGGTAACCGCTTAGAAAAGCTCGAAACCCGAAACACAGTTTTTCTCTAGTTCTACTAGGGTAACCGCTTAGAAAAGCTCGAAACCCGAAACATACAGTTTTCTCTAGTTCTACTAGGGTAACCGCTTAGAAAAGCTCGAAACCCGAAACATACAGTTTTCTCTAGTTCTACTAGGGTAACCGCTTAGAAAAGCTCGAAACCTGAAACATACAGTTTTCTCTAGTTCTACTAGGGTAACCGCTTAGAAAAGCTCGAAACCCGAAACATACAGTTTTCTCTAGTTCTACTAGGGTAACCGCTTAGAAAAGCTCGAAACCCGATCTTTTAAATAATATTCAACTCTACTAGGGTAACCGCTTAGAAAAGCTCGAAACCCGGAATAAAGGGATAGGAAGGGATGTCGCTGCTAACGGGATCTTGTTTGTGCAATTTTTCATCAAATGTTTCTGCACATCTAACTGTGCACCAGTTTCTTGTTGTTGTCCTTAAGCCGCGTGATTACTTCTTAGCTTAGTCTCAAGCTTTGGCTCGCCTGCGTTGTTGTTATTGTTCTGTGGCTTTGTTATTGTTCATATTTCGGCGCATGTTTAACATTGTTGTTATAATTGTATGTGCTGCATTACATACCGTTGTTTGGTGGCGTGTGCAATTCTTGTAGTTATGTGTTTTTGTTTGTCTTCTATGCAGTTGTTGTTGTTATTGTTCTTGGTTTTGTGTTTGTTTATATTTTATTGCACCGCTGTTGTTGTTGTTGCTGCTTGGCTTGTTATTGTTCAAAGCCTGCTATTATTTCTTCTTCATGTGCCCGCTGTTGTTGTTGTTGTTGTTGTTGTTGTTGTTGTTGTTGTTGTTGTTGTTGTTGTCATAGTTGTTATTTTTGTGCTAGAATTGAACTATTGTTGTTGTAGTTGTTGTGGTTGTTGTTGTTGTTGGTGCTGTTGTTTTAAAAGGTAAACTATTGTAGTTGTTGTGGTTGTTGTTGTAGCGGCTGTTGTTGTTGTTGTTGGACTTTTATGTGGGCTGAAATTTGTCCCAAATTTCAGTTCCTCACATGTTATTCATTCGAAAAATGTAAAAAAAATAAAATTCATTTTTGGTGGTCAAAAAACTTTATTAGGACTTTAAATATATGCGAAAATATTCACCTACAAATATTTTTCATGAAATGAAATGAAAAGTACACCGAGAAGAAAAACATACTTTAATATTAAACAGAAATTTTAAAATAGACTTTTAATGCATTTACGTTTCTAGAAAACAAAATTTAAAACAAACGTATTTCATATTCAACTCCTTTCTTTTTATACCCCCACGCGTACTGCGTAAGGGGTATATTAATTTTGTCACGACGTGTGTAACACCCAAAAGGAGGCGTGGTAGGTATGGAAAAGTATATATATTCTTGCTCAGCATCACCACCTGAGTTGATTTAGCCATGTTCGTCTGTCTGTCCGTCTGTCCGTCTGTTCGTCTGTCCGTCTGTTCGTCTGTCTGTCGACACGATTACAGCCGTAATTTTGAAGCTATCGTAATGAAATTCGATATTTAAGCTTTTTTTAAAAAAACTAAGGTCAAGTTCGAGAATGGGCTAAATCGGATGAAAACCACGCCTACCTCCCATACAACCCCAAAAATGAAAACTCTACAAAGAAGCTAATATTAAAGCTACAATACTGAAATTTGATATATGTGTATTCTATGTCAAAGCTGATATGTCTTAGAAAAATGGGCGTCATCCACCCACTATCACGCCCACCTCCCATACAACCCCAAAATTGAAAAATCTATAAAGAGGCTTATATTAAAGTTACAAGACAGAACCTCGATATTTGTGTATTCTATGTCGAAACTGAGGTATGCTAGAAAAATGGGCGTCATACACAATCTAACACGCCCACCTCCCATAAAACCCCAAAATTTAAAAATTTATAAAAAGGCTTATATTTAAGCTGCAGGAAAACAATTTGATATGTATGTATTTTAGACACATAAAAATAATAAAATCTCTCAAAATCACATACAAAAAGCTCATCAATTTAAAATTCTTCCACCCTTAAGAATCGGCCGTGGGGGTATTTTAACTTCGACCAAGTCGAAGATATACCTTACTAGTTTTATATAATTTTCTCTAATTATTTCTTTGCGAAAAAAAAAAAACCAAAAGCTATCGAAGATTGAATGAAAAAATTCTGTGCAGACCAGATCAAGTTTATTTTTGCAGATCTTATTTTTAGCACCCATTTTTAAGGAAAGTTCGCGGGGAGGGCAAATAATTGTCACTTCTGAAAATTCCATAGACTAAATGGGTACTCCAACAAGTATGTATTTACTTAACTTTGCGTATGGCACGTCATTGCTTATTTGCGGACCCCTCTCAGAACCATGAGCTATCTACGCCACTGATAATATATGAATACAACAAGTAGAGTAATGATAAATAGCTACTAACAATAAAAGTAAACATGTTAATGTCCTAAATAGTTGCTCAATACAAATAATAATATTATATAATTTGAATGACTATCAATAGCATATTTTGTGGTTTGGTAAAGTTTTTGCAATATTAGAGATAATTTTAACAGAAAAAAAAAGAGATAAAAACTGTTAATGATGTATTGATTTTGTTTATATATAAAAGTCAAACAAAAATACAAACAGAACTATATTGCGACTCGCTAATAGTTATACACCCCATTCTAACCACCAATATTTTTTTATATTCAAACGATCATTATTTAATATGTCCTGTTCGGGTATATTACTACAATATCTCCAGTTTGCAAAACGGTTGGGGGTTGGGGGTCATTGAAGTGTGCTGGATTTTTTTGTCCGTAACTCTTCTATTGACATGATAAATTGTCGGAATGTTGCATGAATCTCATAGATAACCTAGTGCATCGACGCATGAAAATGCTTCTGGTGGTTTTAATACCCTTAAAACAGTTTTTTCGAAATACGAAGGATTTGGATAGAAATAATGTTATTTTCTGCTTGTTTTACTTACTTCCTTACTTAGGTGGCTTTGACAACCCGTGGTCTGGTAACGGCCGACGTCATCAGCTCTCGCCAGGCGTCTCTGCTTCGCGCGAGTTAAGTTGATCCTTTTGAACTAACTTTAAAAAAAACAAAATTTGTTTTTATTTTACTTATACGTCTTTTTTATTTGTGATCAAATTTGGAACTGAACATTCATGAACTTAACAAAATGTAAGAAACCTAAAATGTAAGAATAAACTTAACTAATACATATTACTTTCAGATACATAATTTCTTTACAATATTAATTATATATCGAATACATAAGTAAAACTTGCGACTACACTTCAAATCCTGTCTTCCTTCTTTCTTCTTTCTTTGCTGCATTCTTGTACTGCAATAAAGATTTGAAAACGTTATTGAAACTAAAAAACACTTAAGGGGATTTCTGGGGGTAATTCGGTCGAACTGACAAAGGGGCATTCCACGCAAAGCGGTATATTTTAGCAAAAAAAAAGCAAAATTTCTAATTTTTAACAACAGGGCAGTGAAGCTACATGAGTTAAGTCCCTTATAGTACAATATCTTTTTTCTGGCTCATCACTGCAATGATAAATATATATGTATATATATACTAATGATATCGTCAAAGAGATCAATGCTAAAAATTAACTCAAAGTTTTTCTGAATTTTTCCTTTTATAAACGTAACTAATTGTCATGTAATAGATTTTATTCAATACTACATATCGTGTTGTAACTATCACAACCTTCATTTCTCCAAGGAATAGTTTCATTTGTGTAAAATCGATAACATTATAATTGGTAAATCGATGTCGTGTACGTCACGCTTAAAAGATATATATTGTCATCACTAGAGTAAGAGTGAAGGTGGAATTTTTTCACATCACTACTAAACAGACAGTGTCAACAATTGTAAAACTACTGTCTCTCCAGACTTTTTCATTTTTAATGCATTTAAAATTAACAGTTAATTGTTTGTCGCGTACGTCACACAGTTAATGGAAGTTTTTGCGTAAGGACAATATGGAAAAACAACAAAAGTTGCAGAATAAAGTGCTATCAGTTCTAGATGAATTAGAAACGCAGATTTTAAAAAATGGTATTCGTTTTTCATCATCAGTTCGAACTTAGGAGTTATAGGCAAAAATCTGAAAATTTGTCCTTTTTTCAATAATTGCACTATATTTTTTAAATGCAGGGGCGGATTTCGATCGTATTTAATTTTTTTTTATATTTAAAATATAAGTTATTTCAATTTGTGAACCCAAAGTTGAATGATCTTTTTTAGTTTGCGAAATATGTCCCTCCAAAGCTGAAAAATATTAAAATTTTAACATATTTTGAAACTGTAATTTTTATCCTCTCTTAAATTTTCAAAATTGTTTTTTATATGGTGGAAAAGTCTTTTTAAAAAGTTTATAGAAAACTTTTTGAAAAATATATATTTTTCATCTCAATCTTTGACAGTTTTAGAGATATTTTGAAAAATGTATCAATGTCCCAAATAGCTATCGTTGAAACAATATAAACCAACTTACAGAATTTTTCTAATAGGGACACGTCCCTATGTGAGTCCCACCAACTTTCTTAATCGTGATTTGTAATAATTCTACCCACACCTTCACCGAATTTCAGCACCCTAGTATGAATTTTAATCGAAAAAAAGTAATTTTGTTCAAGTGCCACGCCCTATGGATAATTCTTCCCACTTTTTCGTCGAACGTTGTACTGAATCTTCCTACCCCTGTTTCATTTCAATTTCAGTACCCTAGGTTCAATATTAACCGAGATACAGAGGATTTTTTAATAGTGACACGCCAATTAAAAATCCGCATGGATGCCTATGCAAACCATCACAGACATATAAACTTTCACATTATGCAGTGCATTGGAGACGAAATTCACACTCAAAGATACAACATGGATGCTGAAACACCAATATTCAAAGTAAAAAACACCAATAAAATAGTTTAAATTCGTACGTGTCGCTTACGTCACACAGTATGTCACGCTTGCTTTTTATACATTTTCACATTTTTCTTAAGTTTAATTTCCAAATTTGACTTTGTGTAGTTATCTTCAAAATGCATATTTTTATTATTATATCCATATTTTGTTTTTGCATTTACGGTTAAGCTGAATTTTCGTGATAAATCGTTATAATATTAAAACTGGTTGATTCATTGTCGGGTACGTCACTCAACATTTGATCGTTTTTTTTCTTTTATCAAGAGAAATTTGCTTAAACTTGTTTCTAAAAGTGTAAGAGGTCTTAAATTATTAAAATAATGCAAAAGAATAATGCATAATTACTTAAATTTTTAGCAAGCTCCTTTGAAACATAGCAAAAGTCGTACAAATGTCGTGTACGTCACGATGGAATGCCCCTAAAAAGGTTTTGCAATAAAAATAAATGAAATGGGTTTGACTTTTTTAGTGCAGCAATATGCAAAGTGCTATGTGACACTTTTGATTTTGACAAAAGTGTTTAGCAATTTGCTAATGAAATATGGGTTATACGATATGTTTATTTCTATATTCAGCTTCACCGTATATATCTGAGCTTGTCAATGTCAATGTCATACTGTATTATTTCTTCGTTAGTTAGGATGTTATTTGTCATTATGTTAAACCTTGCTGATACTTTGTTATTTTGTATGTGTTCGATATGGTCTTCAATCATTTTAATTTTTAATAGAAAATGCAAGTATAGAAAATGTAGAAATGCAAGTAAAAATTCAAGTTTGTAATTGCCATGAGATTATTTTCGTTAATTATTTAAGGTGTTCTTCTTTTCCTATCCTTTCATTGTCATCCATAGTTCCATATAACTATTAACTATAAGAGTTATATTCCATATAACTATAAGTCCTGTCCCTATTATATTAATGAGTCCCCGCTTTTGTCGATGTGGGAAAATAGTCTGAATTTTCCGTTTAAGTGTTTTTAATTACAAATTTAAGAGTTGTTTGTTTTGCACTAACACAGGGCAACACTGATTCTGCAGCATGGGGTTTGGTAGTCAATTTTAATATATACATTGACTAGCAATTCCCGGTGCGCGTTGCTACACCCGACACCTATATTGGAAAAGTATAAATATATAGCGAAACCCGGAGCACTTCGTTACACTGAAGAAAAATTGTGAAATTATACTATTTCGGTTACAAAAAGATTATATGAAAGCTTTTACTACTAATGATTCAAACTTTAACATAACGTTAATGTTGCATCAGTTAAGTTTGTATCAATGCTGAAAAATTCAAACATTTGTTTTAGCAATTTATAAGACACAGTAAAGTGAAACAAAGTGTTGTTTTTTGTATGAAATCTTAAAAAATAAAAAAATAAATAAATATAAATATAGTTCGAAATAACTATAAAAATAGTTGTATTTCGAACTTTATGATTTCTTATCACCGAACTCAATCCAATACATTTTGATAAACAATATTTTTTGTTTTTCCATCCGGTGCGTAAATAAATAAAGTGCTTGGAATGCCAACTCTTGAACAGGCATCGTATAATTGACCGTGCAAGAAACACGGCTGTTCCAAATTTAATCCGCATACTTGAAGCGTTTGTCCTTGCGCCTTATTGATAAACATGGCAAATGACAGACGCACCGGAAATTGTAAACGCTTGAATTCGAATGGCATATCTGTTGGTATCAGCGGAATACGCGGTATGAGTACAATTTCGCCTTTAGCTTTTCCAGTCAATATTATTGCTTCAATCAAATTCGGCATCAATTTTTTTACAGCCAATCTGGTGCCATTGCACAGTTCTGGTGCGTTTAAATTCCGTAGCAAAATGATTGATGAGCCGGCCTTTAAATTTAAGCAATGCGGTGGCATACCAGGTGGTTCTAATGAATTTACAAATTCGATTGGATAATGTATGGCATCATCGTTATTCATTGCGCTATCAATAGATTTATATGATGTCACTGCACCTGGTAATTTTTCTTGGATCAGAAAATTAATTGCATTGACATGTAAATTTGTTGGTGCCAAAATTGCGCGTTCTCTCAACTAATTGTGATCTCTGTAATTTTGTACTATATTTGGAAAAACGCGTTCAATCAGTTCTTCTTTTGATTTGAGAATTGTACAGAAATTATCTGGCAAAGTAATCAAACCATTTGGATTATCGATTTGAACTTTTCCATTGCCGATTTCTAACAATTGTTTCGAGAAACGATCTGCAGATTGATCATTGTGCAACTGAACACGCATATTTATGTGCAATGTCAATTTTTGGACATATCGCCACAGAAAGGAAGGCTTCAAGCATGCATTAATATCATCCGCTGGTGTGGATCGTGCAATCACGGGCAATGTTTGTCGAAAATCACCAGACAATAATATCAATGCACCACCGAAAAGTTGTTGATTGCCACGTAAATCTTTCATTGTACGATGTCTCCAGTTGTCTCCAGTGATTTTTTGTGGCTCATTGAACATTCATCTAATAGAACAATTGCTGCTTGTAAGTAATAAAATTATCCAAAAGAATTTGCTTCGGCAAAATTTATGTCTGTTTACGTCGGAATCCAAATGAAAAAGAAAGCACACTGGGTACATTGGGTGGTGTGAATAAAAAATAAGCAAGTGTCTTCTGATATGTGACATCTTGAAAACTTCAAAAGTGTCAAGTGTGAAAATGAAATTTAATATCGATAATGGATAATATTGATATTATCGATATTGTAGACAATTTTTCTTTATGTAAAAAACTTTTGTAGACTATTACAAACATTTAAAAAAAAAATCAGCGCAGGCGTTCTGCGATTTTAGATATATATATCAAAACAGTGGGCGCAAAAGTGGGCGTGGTCAATTTTTCTTTCAGTAAACACTTAAATTGGATTACTACGAACATTTGAAAAAAAATTATCCAAATCGGTCCAGCCGCTTTCCGATTTTAGATAAATCGAAAAAAGTGGGCGCAAAAGTGGGCGTGGTCAATTTTTCTTTCCGACAAAACTTAAATTGGATTACTTCGAACATTTGAAAAAAAAATTATCCAAATCGGTCCAGCCGTTTTCCGATTTTAGATAAATCAAAAAAAGTGGGCGCAAAAGTGGGCGTGGTCAATTTTTCTTTCCTTAAAAACCTAACTTGGACTAAAACGAACATTTAAAAAAAAAAATTATCCAAATCGGTCCAGCCGTTCTGAAGTGATGCGATTTCAACCAAACGTACACTTCTTTTTATATATATAGATGAAGATCTTAGCCTCTTATTTAGATTACTTGAATTGACTCTGGTTCTCACGATAAACCGCTATTTTTAACTCCAGAACAGTTAGTCTGATTTAGTAAAATAAAAAATTCGAAAATCCGCAGCAAAATTGCCTCTAAGTTACATTCACACTGTTTTTAATTAGCTGAATAGTTTCGGAAATATTCATAAAGTTCTTCCGAAAAAACATTTTTTTTATACAAAATTTAAACTTTTTTATATTTCATAATTCATAAAAAATCAAAAAGTCAAAATAGCTCTTTTTTAACATAAGGTTATAAAAACACACATGTTACAAAGAAAATAATCCATATTTCATTTAAATCTATTGGCATGTTTTGGTTTAATTCACACATTCAATGATGTTATCTCATTTTGATAAAAAATTTCTAAATAAATACACAGGGGAACAACAAGGTTTTTTTTTCTGCGGCATATATTTTTACATAAAATTCAAATTCACTTACTATTAGGCCACCAGAGCATTAATGGTAACGAGAGGGCTGACGGACTAGCAAAGAAGGGCGTCGGGCTGGGATCAGAATTCATAAAATATGTGCGAATTCCGCTACAAGCAGGCGCGGATACAAGGGGGGTAAAGGGGGTAATTACCCCCCCCAAGAACTTTTAAATACTTTACTTTTTAATACTTTATTTGGAGAAAATAATTGTGCTCACAGCTTAAGGGTACTTTTATGCATACATAAGCGATTCTGAAGACGTTTTTTGAAAGAATACTACAAAAAAATGGTCAGAGACATTGTTAAACTTTAGTTTTTTTATTGATTTCAACGATTATTAAAGTATTAAAAAAAAAATTTTGTTTTTTTTTGTTTTGTGACGTCATTTGCGTGTAGGTGACGTTTTTATGAAGCGATGCGAGACGAGTAGGACCATTTTGCTAGTAGATTAACACGATCTGTAGTCATCTTCAAAAAACAAAATATAATTATATGTAAAGCAAACACTTAAGTCGAGGTAGTAACTTTGCCTTTTTTAAAAATGATCCTGAAAATAAAGTTACATTTCCTTAAGTACTAAAATTTACAGCCATGTTTTAAACAATCAACTTTTAAGACGCGTTGTTTTCTTACAAATAAAAATAAAACAAACAAGTAAAGAAAGTCTAAAGTCGGTCTAGGCCGACTATGAAATACCCTAAACCCACTTTTCAAAAACAAAAACTTTTTTATTGTAAATGGAAGTTTCCGTGGGCGGATGAAGCCTATAATTTATGTATATGCATTTAAATGTTGATGAAAAATTTACACATACCAAGATTTATTCCTGTAGCTCACAGTTAATGCCTTTATTGTGCTTTCGCTATGGGAGGTGGGCGTGTTCATGGACGGATTACTCCCAATTTTTGAACACATCTTAGTTTTGGTATAGAATACGTACATACCAAATTTAATTTCTCTATGACAAACATAACCTTATTTATTGAGTTTTAAACTTTTTGGGTTGTATGGGAGGTAGGCGTGTCCGTGACCGGATGACGTCCATTTTTCGAAGACATCTTTGTGTTTATATAAAACACATACATATGAAATTTTATTATTGTGGGCTAATTATGAGCTGAGTTATGCAGTTTTCAATTTTCTCGTTGTATGGGAAGTAGGCGTGTCCGTGGGCGGATGACGTCCATTTTTCAAAACAGTATTTGTCTTGTCATAAAAAACATATGTGCCAAATTTTTGCTCTTTAGGTTAAACACAGGCTTATTTATTGCGTTTTCAGTTTTTGGGTTGAATGGGAGGTGGGCGTGTCCGTGAGCGGATGACGGCCAGTTTTCGAAGACATCTTTGTGTTGGTATAAAACACATACATATCAAATTTTATTGTTGTAGGTTAACTATGAACTGAGTTATGCAGTTTTAAATTTTCGCGTTGTATGGGAGGTAGGCGTGTCCGTGGGCGGATGATTTCTATTTTTCAATACCATCTTTGTTTTGTTATAAAAAACATATGTGCCAAATTTAAGCTCTTTAGGTTTAACACAGGCTTATTTATTGCGTTTTCAATTTTTGGGTTGTATGGGAGGTGGGCGTGTCCGTAAGCGGATGATATCTTTTTTTCGAAGACATCTTTGTGTTGATACAAAACACATACACACCAAATTTTATTGTTGTAGGCTTATTATGAGCTGAGTTATGCAGTTTTCAATTTTTGCGTTGCATGGGAGGTAGGCGTGTCCGTGGGCGGATTCCAAAAATATTCAATAGTGCAGATCCTTGGGTGCATGTGACCATGTGTACCAATTTTCATCCAATTATCTCAACTCCTTCTTCTTATCCTGTGTATACGGAAAACACACAGACGGACAGACGGACGGACGGACGGACGGACGGACGGACGGACGGAAGGACGGACGGACATGAATAGCTCGACTCACGAGGTGACGCTGATCAAGAATATATATACTTTTCTATACCGGACTCGCTTCGTTCTATGCGTTACAAACGTTTGCACAAAGTTAATATACCCTGACCTTTCAGGTTTAGGGTATAAAAACCTGAAGTCACTACCTCAGCGTAAGTGTTTGCTTTATAATAATTATATTTTTACAAAACATTAACGATTAGTTTAAAAATGCCCTTTATATGAAATCATTGAGCAAGTAACATTGATTTTGATTTGTAATGAGCGCAATTAAGATTTTGGCAATGAAGACCATAGTTGCCACTTAAAATATTTTATTCTTCTAAATTTTTAGTGAAAACCTGCCAAACTTTTTTGCAACCTGTGGGCCAACAAATTTTATCATAAAAAAAAAATACGTGCATTGTTATTTTCAGATTTCACTTTATAAATTTTCAAAAAAAAAAAGTTCAAACAATGTAAAATCCAGTAGTCTGTTTTTACTTCAATTATTTCATCAACAGTTAAAATATTTTTCAGAAATATTTCAGCTATAGTCTTCATGAAAATATTATAAACATCTGTAATACTTTTTATCATATTTGATATTTATATAACAGTGTTTTTTTGAAGTGAATTAATGTTAGGTTATAGTTGCTGAAATTGTATCAACTGCGCAAAAAATTTGTTGCATACATTTATTTTTGTTTGAGTTAATTCTTAATTATTTGTAATTCTGAAATTTTTCAAGCCTACCTTAACTTCATCATAATATAAATAGGCGTAGTGAAAACAACTAAGAACCATTTTCTCCCGTGTTTTTCAACCGATTTTGATAATTGTTTTTTTAAATGAATTAGAGTGCGGAGAACTCTATGACTGCACCGACTATTTTATACAACTATAAATAAGCAAACAAAAATTGGTCGATTTTCGACCCCAGGCGGTACTAGTAATTATAATTGCAACAAACCAACCCAATTACCACAACCGACTTTAATGAAATGGAACTGCCACGTTTAGTCCACTTTTAGTAAGGAACTAATTCAATTATACAATTATTTCATGAACTTTAAATTTGGCAGTGTAAAAAGGTGAGCGAAACTAAGGTTATTGATATGAACGCCGTTTTACTCTTTGTAATAATGACATTTTTCCACTAATTTCTAAAACGTTTGTTATCTTTGCCACGCTTCCTATCAGTGTAGCAACAGCTTAGCGAAGTTTTTTTACACTGCGACGATTAAAAACATGGTTACGTTCAACTATGCAAGAAGAACGATTGAATGGACTCGCATTATTGCATATACTTAGAGACATTAACATAAATATTAACGAAGTTATTGATAATTTTGCGATAATTTTGTCATATAATTTGTCTCTATCTAATGACTATCTAATAACACAGAGTAACAAAATTAAGCTTTATAAAAAGTGCAGAGATCTCGATAAACAATTCCGAATAAATTTTGGCTGCCCAATGAAGTCAAAAATGAACTTCGTTTTTCTCCATCAGCTTG
This sequence comes from Tetanocera ferruginea, assembly GCA_958299015.1. Classification (NCBI taxonomy): domain Eukaryota; kingdom Metazoa; phylum Arthropoda; class Insecta; order Diptera; family Sciomyzidae; genus Tetanocera; species Tetanocera ferruginea. The sequence continues at coordinate 98,292,533 of OY282640.1, read as the reverse complement.
AGTTTTTGAGTTATAGGCAATAACATGAAAATCAGTTCTTTTTCTGATAATTTTCTTATATCTATTATATTGACATACTAGACTTTAATTTTTACAAATTCAATAACAATATATTCGACAGTTTCGAAGATATCGACGAAAAACGTTCAAAGTCGAAAAACTTTCACAATTTTACGTAGGCTGCTCTTTTGAAACCCTTCATCTTTGATATTTTTCAACGAATTTACAAAAACTTTTTTAATTTGTAGAAAATCTCTGAATTTTTATAAACATTTTATTTTTTTTTTTATTATCTTGCATATTTTCAAACAAATTGAAAAAAACAAAAATTTTTGTACATTCAATTTTATTAAAATTCACTTCAAAAAGTTCCTACGTAAGTAGAAAATAATTTTATACAAAAGTAGTGTGCATTTGAATAAAATTTAACGTACAAAACTGTTTGTTTTTTCAATTTCTTTGAAAATATGCAAGATAATAAAAAAAACTAAAATGCTTATTAAAATTCAGAGATTTTCTACCAAATAAAAAAAGTTTTTGTAAATTCGTTGAAAAATATCAAAGATACAAGGGTTTCAAAAGAGCAGACTACGCAAAATTGTGAAATGTTTTCGACTTTGAACGTCGATATCTTCGAAACTGTCGAATATATTGTTATTGAATGTGCAAAAGTTGAAAGGTCTAGTATATCTTCGTTGAAATCAGTCATAGTAATACAATTCCGTAGATCAATATAATAGATTTAAAAAAATTCATTTCAAATTCAAGATCATTTTGTATTGAAACAATGAGTTTCAAATTCCTTTAATTTTTTTTTAATTGAAAAGAACTAGGTTTTTTCATTGCACATACTTGAAAATATAATTGTGCAATTTTTTTATAATGGAATGAATGTGAAAAATTGGAATAAATCAACCTTAAATCTAAAATAAGTTAAAGTTAGAGTTTTTATTTACTTTTCGCTAAGATATTATTCCAGAAAAAGGGTGAAATAAATAAATACGGAAATGTGCGTGTATGTGTCTGGAAAAAATGCCTTTTAAACAATTCAATAATTTCAATTCAAAAAAGTACAATTTGTCTATATGTAAAAAGACAAAATTTTCTCGAATCGAAAATGTGTGTCTTTGATAATTTACCCCCCCCAAGATTTTTTCCAGATCCGCCCCTGGCTACAAGAGCCGTATCGAAAACTCGCGATTAAATCATCATAAACAGTGAGATGGTATATGTGAGTCTGCTCTGAGAGACAGCCGAATCAACCTAATCAAAGATTAAAAAATGTACTTACTACCGCTCCACATGGGAAATTTTACCCTTTGTTGTGGCCAATATTCGAAAAGTTGATGTATCAACTTTAAAGTTGGTTCAACTATTCAGCGCTTAAGTTAGAAGTAGTGAGCTTGCCAAACTTAAATAGACTTGCCACGCCTACTTTTTCTACAGGTGAAAGGTTTAGAGTTGAGTTATCAACTTGAATCTTGGGTTAAAAGTAGTAAGCTTAAAATACAAATACTGAACTGAAGGTAAAGAGTTCAATAAAAGTTGTTATATTAACAATAGAAAAATACATTTTCTTCAATATATTAAACATTTAACAGTTAATTTGTTTTGATTTACATTATTAGAATTTTAAGCACTTGAAGATCAATAACATGACGAATTTACTTCGCATCCATGTAGTTACATATTGAACTCTCTTATACCATGACTTTTACTTTCTTATATTAAATACATTACTTAATACTCTTTACGTTAATCTCTTTGATCTCTTGTTAATCTCTTTTATTATAGTTGTTATTCTTATTATCTTTAGTTATCTTAATCCTTATCAGGGTTGCCACCGAAAAAAATATTTTGTGGTTTAACTAAACTACCAAATCAATATAAGCTTTAAAACTCTTTTCGGAATACTGTAAAAATGTTGCCATGCTTACGTTTATATTAATTTTCTATTGTTTATTAAACAATCGTAAATAAAAAGTCACATTTTTTATTATAATTCCATTTTAAAAATTCAAACGAAATCTCAATATTTTACCAATACGGGCATGATGATTTGCCAAACAATACTGAGGAGAGACGTCACTTTAAACTGTCAAAACAACTGTCAGACAATAGAGTAATCCATATTGAAAAAAAACCTCATAAAAAAACACCCTTTATAATCCTTCCCATTTTTTTAATGATTCTACCTACCCACCTACCACATATTAGTACCCTAGTTTCAATATTAACTGAGATGAAATGTTTTTATAATAGTGACACGCCTCTTCGTTGAATCTGGCATACTTTTTTTTATCATATTTGTTATAATTCTACCTACTCTTGCATCGTTTTCAGTACCCCAGTGTCAATATTGACTGAGATATAGTGTTTTTTTTCTAATAGTGACGCGTCTCTTTGTCGAATTTTGGCCACTTTGTCATATTGTTTTCAATAATTCTACCCATTCTTACAATGAATTTATTCACCCTTTTGTCAATATTACACTTTTTCAAACACTACCACACCCCTTAGTCGAATAACGCCCAATTCCTCGGTAGTAATTTGTTATAATTGTGCCTCTCTACTTCACCTCTGTACTTCATTTCAGTACCCTAGTGTCAATAGTATTCGATATAGTGTTTTCTAATATTGGCACACCCCTTTTAGAATAACGCACACTTTATTGAAAGAATTTCGTACTAAATGTGCCTACTTCTGTACTAAATATCAGTATTCTAGTGTCAATACTATTCGAGATACAGTGTGTTTCAAATATTGCGACACTTCTTTATGAAACAACGCCCACTTTATTGAAATTAATGTTTATAATTGTGCCTACCCTTGCATTTTTGGTGTAAATGTCATTATCCTAGTGTCAATATTAACTGAGATACAGTGTTTTTCTTATAGTACCACGCCCCTTTATTGAATACCGCCCCGACATTCTTGGCAGTAATTTGTTACACTGGTGCCTACCTATATGCTAAATTTTTGTATCCAAGTGTCAATAGTATTCGAGACACAGTGTTTTTTAATATTGCCACACCCCTTTGTCGAATAACGCCCATTTTTTGACAAAAATTTGTAGTTATTTTGCCTACCGCTGCAATAAATTTCTGAACCCTAGTGTCAATATTATTTGGGATACAGTAATTGCCTTATATTGCCACACCCCTTTGTTGAAAAACACCCACTTTCCTGATAGTTATTTTTAATAATTGTGCCTACCTCTCTGTACTTAATTTCAGTACACTAGTGTCAATTTTATTAAAGTAACAGAGTTTTTCTAATATTGCCACACCCTTTTTTGAATAACGCCCACTTGAGTGACCGTAATTTTTAATATCTGTAGCTACCCCTGTAATTTAACTGTGAATTTTATCACCCTAGTGTCAATATTAACTGAGATGCAGTGTTTTTTTATAGCGACACGCCCCTTTGTCGAATGCCGCCCACTTTTATAAACGGGAACCTTCGCGATTATAGTTGCTATATGTTGACAAAAAATTACGGCATAGGGCGAGTACTTTAGGAGCACTCAATGTACATACCATTTACAAAAAAAAAAAAAAAAAAAAAAAAAACAGAGAAACCAACCAACTTGAGAACCTCCTTCTTTTTGAAGTCGGTTAAAAATGAAAAGCCATATGGCTTCGTGCGCAGTAGAGGGTTAATGTCCCTTCCAAGCTTTGAATCAAAGCTTCTTATTGTAAAATTAAACCAATGCAACACACACACCTACACACAAACCTTTTTCGCAAATAACCTTGGCCCCACAATCAACTCAGCAGTTACTAAAGATATCCGACTCCGCTAGCTTGATCGACGCCAGCAGAAGCACGTATTTCAAAAATGCTGATGTCGTTAGTGCAATGAACGTACTGCTCGTGGCCATAGCTTGCACAAACCGATGGCCCTGAACTCGGTTAGCTTCAATGACTGTGCAACTCTATCCGTTCCTGTGACCATGCCGTCACAAAAAAAGTAAAAAAGCGTATATGCTATATTTCTATGAAATAGATTTAAGTAGTAAACATTTTACGCCGAATACGGTGTGCAATTCTTGTTCGAGCAATCTTTTAAATTAGATCCATCAACCAGGGTTGCCACCGAAAAAAATATTTTGCTACCAACCATATTAAAAAAACTACCAAAATGGATACAAAACTACAAAATCAATATAAGCTTTAAAACTCTTTTCGGAATACTGTAAAAATGTTGTCATGCTTACATCTATATTAATTTTCAATTGTATATTAAACAATCGTAAATGAAAAGTAAGATTTTTTATTATAATTCCATTTTAAAAAGTTAAATAAAATCTCAATCTGCCGTATTTTCCCAATACGGGCGTTCCACGCCCAATACAAGTCGTGATTGGCTTCATGCTCTTCAGTTGGCTTGAAATTTTGTCTAAAGGTACTTTTTCCACTTATAAGAGCGTAGTTATTTGTTTTTTTTCGCCATTTTTCCAAAAGTTATGGAGATACCAACTTTTAATAACAATAAAAATCTTGAAAATAGAGTCATTTCCAATAAATCATATCTCTATCATCTGTTACCCTTTTTTTGTAAATGAAGTATCGTTAGAAAGCTATTGAAAAGCGTTTAAAGAAATTAATATTTTTGGTATTTTTATGCTATAGTTTCCAACTTTTTGAAAAACATTTAACTTGCTCATATCTCAAAAAGTGAACCTTTTGTTTTTTTGTAATTTTTAAAGCAGAATATGTAAACTTTCCACCAACAAAAAATTACGGTGATCAGATGAAAAGTTTTTCGCAACCTCAATTTTTTCTGACATTAATTTCACTTTATCGTTCATAACTTCTATACCGTTTGAGATATTTATCTAAAATCTTCAACAAAATGTTTGCCTTATTAGGGCCAATAAAACAAAATTTTTTATATATAATGACCTCATACGTGACCTTGGCCCAAAAATTTTTAAAGTTACAATATATATTAATTAAAAAATATGTAATAATTATTATTACTTTTTTAATAATATATTAAAGTTTATACATAAATTGAAAATTATCTGACCAAGCGAAAACAAAATAACACCAAAGAATATATAAAAAAGATTAAACGAAAAATATTTTTCAATACTTTTGGCTTATTCTTAAGTTCACCCATTCTTAAAAAGTGCTTATATCACGCATTTTTTTATTTTCATTTATTTTCTTTGAGTTTTATTTAGCTTCAAATTTTTATAAACCACAAAATTGAAAAATCTACCAAAATCTTTCAAATTGAGAAAAAAATCTACCAAATAACCAAAAGCTGGTTTGAAGAAAAAAAACTACCAAATTTGGTTGAATTTAACCAAAGCGGCAATGCTGATCCTAATTCTCTTGTCTCTTAGCTTTTAACTGTAACCTTTAATCTTAAGTTCTTAGCAATGTAAGTTCATTTGCAAGTTTTAGTTTAAGAATGTTTTGATGTGTTTTTAAGCTATATAACTACAGAATTTTTACGTTTTCGAAACGGCTCTAGTAGTGGGATTCGTACATGTTTTATACAGTCAGATCCCAGCCCTTCTTTGCTAGTCCGTCAGCCCTCTCGTAACCATTAATGCTCTGGTGGCCTTATAGTGAGTGAATGAGTGAATCTGAATTTTATGCAAAAATATATGCCGCAAAAAAAATCTTGTTGTTCCCCTGTGTATTTATTTGGAAATTTTTTTTTTTAAATTTTTTATCAAAATGAGATAACATCATTGAATGTGAATTAAACCAAAACATGCCAATGGATTTAAACGAAATATGGCTTATTTTCTTTGTAACATGTGTGTTTTTATAACTTTATGTTAAAAAAAAAAAATTTTGACGTTTTCGATTTTTTATGAATTATGAAATATCAGAAAAGTTTAAATTTTGTATAAAAAAAAATGTTTTTTCGGAAGAACTTTATGAATATTTCCGAAACTATTCAGCTAATAGAGCCTGTTTAGATTGGTCATTCAAATTCCGCATTTCCATGCCCTTTGTGTCCATACCTGAGCATGCGCATGCTTATTTCTTTTTCATAATCAGAAGTGGAACTATGGAATGAAACATTTTTTGACAGTTCACAAGCAATCAATTTTTTTTAAATACTAGAAATTCCCGGTGCGCGTTGCTACACCCGACACCTATATTGGAAAAGTATAAATATATAGCGAAACCCGGAGCACTTCGTTACACTGAAGAAAAATTGTGAAATTATACTATTTCGGTTACAAAAAGATTATATGAAAGCTTTTACTACTAATGATTCAAACTTTAACATAACGTTAATGTTGCATCAGTTCAGTTTGTATCAATGCTGAAAAATTCACACATTTGTTTTAGCAATTTATAAGACACAGTAAAGTGAAACCAAGTGTTGTTTTTTGTATGAAATCTTAAAAAATAGTTGTATTTCGAACTTTATGATTTCTTATCACCGAACTCAATCCAATACATTTTGATAAACAATATTTTTTGTTTTTCCATCCGGTTCGTTAATAAATAAAGTGCTTGGAATGCCAACTCTTGAACAGGCATCGTATAATTGACCGTGCAAGAAACACGGCTGTTCCAAATTTAATCCGCATACTTGAAGCGTTTGTCCTTGCGCCTTATTGATTGACATGGCAAATGACAGACGCACCGGAAATTGTAAACGCTTGAATTCGAATGGCATATCTGTTGGTATCAGCGGAATACGCCGTATGATTACAATTTCGCCTTTAGCTTTTCCAGTCAATATTATTGCTTCAATCAAATTCGGCACCAATTTTTTTACAGCCAATCTGGTGCCATTGCACAGTTTTGGTGCGTTTAAATTCCGTAGCAAAATGATTGATGAGCCGGCCTTTAAATTTAAACAATACGGTGGCATACCAGGTGGTTCTAATGAATTTAAAAATTCGATTGGATAATGTATGGCATCATCGTTATTCATTGCGCTATCAATAGATTTATATGATGTCACTGCACCTGGTAATTTTTCTTGGATCAGAAAATTAATTGCATTGACATGTAAATTTGTTGGTGCCAAAATTGCGCGTTCTCTCAACCAATTGTGATCTCTGTAATTTTGTACAATATTTGGAAAAACGCGTTAAATCAGTTCTTCTTTTGATTTGAGAATTGTACAGAAATTATCTGGCAAAGTAATCAAACCATTTGCATTATCGATTTGAACTTTTCCATTGCCGATTTCTAACAATTGTTTCGAGAAACGATCTGCAGATTGATCATTGTGCAACTGAACACGCATATTTATGTGCAATGTCAATTTTTGGACATATCGCCACAGAAAGGAAGGCTTCAAGCATGCATTAATATCATCCGCTGGTGTGGATCGTGCAATCACGGGCAATGTTTGTCGAAAATCACCAGACAATAATATCAATGCACCACCGAAAAGTTGTTGATTGCCACGTAAATCTTTCATTGTACGATGTCTCCAGTTGTCTCCAGTGATTTTTTTGTGGCTCATTGAACATTCATCTAATAGAACAATTGCTGCTTGTAAGTAATAAAATTATCCAAAAGAATTTGCTTCGGCAAAATTTATGTCTGTTTACGTCGGAATCCAAATGAAAAAGAAAGCACACTGGGTACATTGGGTAGTGTGAATAAAAAATAAGCAAGTGTCTTCTGATATGTGACATCTTGAAAACTTCAAAAGTGTCAAGTGTGAAAATGAAATTTAATATCGATAATGGATAATATTGATATTATCGATATTGTAGACAATTTTTCTTTTTGCAAAAAACTTTTGTAGACTATTACAAACATTTAAAAAAAAAATCAGCGCAGGCGTTCTGCGATTTTAGATATATATATCAAAACAGTGGGCGCAAAAGTGGGCGTGGTCAATTTTTCTTTCAGTAAACACTTAAATTGGATTACTACGAACATTTGAAAAAAAAATTATCCAAATCGGTCCAGCCGTTTTCCGATTTTAGATAAATCGAAAAAAGTGGGCGCAAAAGTGGGTGTGGTCAATTTTTCTTTCCGACAAAACTTAAATTGGATTACTTCGAACATTTGAAAAAAAATTATCCAAATCGGTCCAGCCGTTTTCCGATTTTAGATAAATCAAAAAAAGTGGGCGCAAAAGTGGGCGTGGTCAATTTTTCTTTCCTTAAAAACCTAACTTGGACTAAAACGAACATTTAAAAAAAAAAATTATCCAAATCGGTCCAGCCGTTCTGAAGTGATGCGATTTCAACCAAACGTACACTTCTTTTTATATACATATATATATAGATAAAACTGCAAAGAATTATATGCATCCAGCTATGCGATGGATACAATTGTTATAAAAGGATCCAACTGAAAACCCTTTGCAGGAACACAGAAACACAACAAAATTTAGCACTAAAAGATGACATAGACAAAATGTAAAATATTTGTATGCAAAATAATATTTTATTATCTGCTTGAATTAAGAAAAAAAAGGACGTAAAACAACACATTGCATAAAACAAAATATATATAACACAACACAACTCGCTCACAGAAACTGAAAAAAAACCAACAATTCTTGGTCAGATTCTTATGTTCGAAGCTCGTCATATCGCTGGAAATTCCAACTGGTCTTGAGCGATGTTATAGGAAGTTCAATACGAAACATCCGTAAATATTTACTTCCATTCGTAGTTTTATCAATTTTAATAGATTTTATTCGAAACATTTTTACCGCTGCAGCAATATTTAAAATTTGCGCCCGTTGCTGATATTTTTAATAAATTTATAAACAAAAAGTTGACAAAAATTTTTTTCATTTGTCAAACTGAAACAAAATGAAATTAAAAACTGCATGAAATTTCCAATTTTTAAGTTTGTGGACGGCATTTCGGCTCAAAATTTTTCATCCCATTTTCACTACCCATCTCTTATCCGTTCTCACTCACACTTTTTGTCATGGGCATGACGGTCTAAACAGGCACATAAAAAAACAGTGTAGATGTAACTTAGAGGCAATTTTGCTGCGGATTTTCGAAATTTTTTATTTTACTAAATCAGACTAACTGTTCTGAAGTTATGTTAAAATCTCTGATGAAACCTCCTTAATTTTTAAAATAGCGGTTTATCGCGAGAACCAGAGTCAATTCAAACAAAGTGAATTATAGGATTAAAACTTCATTAACCCATGTATATTAATTGACTCCAAAAACTTACGCCGCAGAAAAAAATTTCTGTTTTGTTCCCCTGTGTAATCATTATTATTTCAGTTACTCATTACACTGTGTGTAATTTTTTAAGTCACGGCAAAATAACCATATACGGACACCACTACGTGATAAAAGACTAAAAAAAAAGACCCGTGTCTCCCAATTTTCCCCAAAGTCATGCACTTTTTGTTTTATGGGCCACGCCTACCTCCCATACAACACAAATAATGAAAACTCTATAAAGAGGCTAATATCAAAGTTACAAAACTGAAACTAGGTATTTGTGTGTTCTATGTCAAAACTTAGGTGTGTTAGAAAAATGGGCGTTATCCACTCACTAACACTCCCACCTCCCATACAACCCCAAAATTGAAAACTCTATAAAGAGACTAATATTAAAGTTACAAAACTGAATCTCGGTATTTGTGTGTTCTATGTCAAAACTTAGGTGTGTTAGAAAAATGGGTGTTATCCACCCACTAACACTCCCACCTCCCATGCAACCCCAAAATTGAAAACTCTATAAAGAGACTAATATTAAAGTTACAAAACTGAAACTCGGTATTTGTGTGTTCTATGTCAAAACTTAGGTGTGTTAGAAAAATGGGCGTCATCTACCCACTAACACGCCCACCTCCTATACAACCCCAAAATTGAAAACTCTATAAAGAGACTAATATTAAAGTAACAAAACTGAAACTCGGTATTTGTGTGTTCTATGTCAAAACTTAGGTGTGTTAGAAAAATGGGCGTCATCCACCCACTAACACGCCCACCTCCTATACAACCCCAAAATTGAAAACTCTATAAAGAGACTAATATTAAAGTTACAAAACTGAAACTCGGTATTTGTGTGTTCTATGTCAAAACTTAGGTGTGTTAGAAAAATGGGCGTCGTCCACCCACTAACACGCCCACCTCCTATACAATCCCAAAATTGAAAACTCTATAAAGAGTCTAATATTAAAGTTACAAAACTGAAACTCGGTATTTGTGTGTTCTATGTCAAAACTTAGGTGTGTTAGAAAAATGGGCGTCATCCACCCACTAACACGCCCACCTCCTATACAACCCCAAAATTGAAAACTCTATAAAGAGACTAATATTAAAGTTACAAAACTGAAACTCGGTATTTGTGTGTTCTATGTCAAAACTTAGGTGTGTTAGAAAAATGGGCGTCATCCACCCACTAACACGCCCACCTCCTATACAACCCCAAAATTGAAAACTCTATAAAGAGACTAATATTAAAGTTACTAAACTGAAACTCGGTATTTGTGTGTTCTATGTCAAAACTTAGGTGTGTTAGAAAAATGGGCGTCATCCACCCACTAACACGCCCACCTCCTATACAACCCCAAAATTTAATATATTATAAAAAGGCTTATATTTATGCTTCAGAAAAACAATTTGATATGTTTGTATTTTAGACACATAAAACTAACAAAATTTTCTAAAATCTCATACAAAAAGCTCTCTAATTTAAGATTATTACACGGTTAAGTTGTAGCTCTTGTCATAAGGAACAAAAATTGCCAACATATAAAATCCAAAAAAACTTCACCTTCCAGGTCAAAATCGCAAAAAACTTAAAAATTTCGATTTTTTTTTACCTTTTTTCCCGTGTTCAGGTCCATAGGTAGCAAACCGTTCAAAATTCAAGGAAACAATCAACTACAAAAATGTACCTAAGATCTCAATAAACAAATTTCTAAAACATATAAACTTCCTAGAGATGATTCTTAACACCGTTTTTTAATTTCATTTGTTTTTTATTTACTTCAACATTGAGTTACTATGCTATCTATTACAAAAATATTAAAAAACTAGTATGGTATATCTTCGACTTGGCCGAAGTTAAAATACCCCCACGACTGATTCTTAAGGGTTAAATAATCTTAAATTAGAGAGCTTTTTGTATGAGATTTTAGAAAATTTTGTTAGTTTTATGTGTCTAAAATACAAACATATCAAATTGTTTTTCTGAAGCATAAATATAAGCCTTTTTATAAAATATTAAATTTTGGGGTTGTATAGGAGGTGGGCGTGTTAGTGGGTGGATGACGCCCATTTTTCTAACACACCTAAGTTTTGACATAGAACACACAAATACCGAGTTTCAGTTTTGTTACTTTAATATTAGTCTCTTTATAGAGTTTTCAATTTTGGGGTTGTATGGGAGGTGGGAGTGTTAGTGGGTGGATAACACCCATTTTTTTAACACACCTAAGTTTTGACATAGAACACACAAATACCGAGTTTCAGTTTTGTAACTTTAATATTAGTCTCTTTATAGAGTTTTCAATTTTGGGGTTGTATGGGAGGTGGGAGTGTTAGTGGGTGGATAACACCCATTTTTCTAACACACCTAAGTTTTGACATAGAACACACAAATACTGAGTTTCAGTTTTGTAACTTTGATATTAGTCTCTTTATAGAGTTTTCAATTTTGGGGTTGTATAGGAGGTGGGCGTGTTAGTGGGTGGATGACGCCCATTTTTCTAACACACCTAAGTTTTGACATAGAACACACAAATACTGAGTTTCAGTTTTGTAACTTTAATATTAGTCTCTTTATAGAGTTTTCAATTTTGGGGTTGTATAGGAGGTGGGCGTGTTAGTGGGTGGATGACGCCCATTTTTCTAACACACCTAAGTTTTGACATAGAACACACAAATACCGAGTTTCAGTTTTGTAACTTTAATATTAGTCTCTTTATAGAGTTTTCAATTTTGGGGTTGTATAGGAGGTGGGCGTGTTAGTGGGTGGATGACGCCCATTTTTCTAACACACCTAAGTTTTGACATAGAACACACAAATACCGAGTTTCAGTTGTGTTACTTTGCTATTAGCCTCTTTATAGAGTTTTCATTATTTGTGTTGTATGGGAGGTAGGCGTGGCCCATAAAACAAAAAGTGCATGACTTTGGGGAAAATTGGGAGACACGGGTCTTTTTTTTTTAGTCTTTTATCACGTAGTGGTGTCCGTATATGGTTATTTTTTTTGGTGTTGCACTGTGTTAGTCATTAGTCATTAGTCTCTATTTTGTCCACAATCATTGTTCAAGTCCAGTTGATCTCTGATTTAGTTGGTCTTTTAATGTTTGTTGGGTGGATATTTTGCTAATTAATTTTTCTATATCTTGATTCATATTTATACCTGAGTGCTTTATAATTTTTTACAAAACCCACCTGTTGATCTTGTCTAAATTCCTCACGTTTTAAATTAATTTTTTTAATGTTTTTGTTTAATGTTTTCTTTAATTGTTGAATGTTCTGATCTATTGTTAAAACATTCACATTTCACATATTTAAACATTCGTTCCTGAGTAGACAAGTTTGATTTCTCTGCTTCTAATGTTCAGAATTTTTCAGCAATTGTGCTATAAAATCGTTCTATATCAGAATTTCCCTTATGACTGTTGGGTTAAGTAAAGTGTACTAGTTTTTCTTCTTGTCTCATAAACTCTCTAACATTAAGAGAATTAAATTTGTTTTCCATAACAAACTTATTTGGCTTGGGCTTTATTGACAGATATAATCTAAGCTTTTCTATTAGAAATGTGCTATTTCTATCTTATAAGTAAAGTATGACCGCATATTTAGGTCATACTATAACTATAAAAGACATAAAACTGTGTTATTTATTTTTATATGCAGATGTATGCATGAATAGTTGGATTCTTATCTTTTGGAGTTTCTGTCAAAATGTATTTTGGTTGTAATGGTTTTCTGTCGTATTTTGCTCTATTACATGCATCGCAATTATTTATATATTTTTGAATTAATTTGTTAAGGTCATTAAAATAAATTAGTATTTTCAATCCGTCGTAGTTTGTAAAATAAATTCCCACTGTACCGGACTTTGAATACCTTCTGAATATGTCTGCCATAAAATTATTTCTGATGTCTTCCGAGGTAAGAAAATTTTTCTCTTATTATTAATAATCTGTATTTCTCTAGTTTTATTATTAGTCAAAATCAAGTGAGATGTGAATCTGTTCACAACAGTGTCTTATATAAAAAAATAGTCATTCTGCTCTTCTTCTTGAGAATAAATGGTGGCATCTGTGGTCATGTTATCTTCCTGTATTAATTCGGCTCATGAAATCGGCTGCTATTTTTTCCTTACCTTTTATATAACTTATTTCGAAATTATATTCACCGAGTTTTAGTAATCAACGTTGTAACCTAAGGCTAATATCCTTGCCTGTATTTTTACATTTCAACCAAACTAACGGCTGATGATCCGTTATTTAATCGAAATTTCGTCCGTATACGAATGCCCTAAAATAGCTTACAGCCCACGCAATGAGTCTAATGAATAAAACGTAAGCAATTGCTTTTCCTTAAAATTTCTAAGGAATTACTGAAGTATGGTATGAATGCAAACTAAAGTAATTCCTTTTTCCTTAAGCAATTCCTTATTTCCTTAGCAAAGGGAAATTTTATGATAATTTCCTTAGTTTTTTAAGACATTGCCGGGTCAGTCCGCAGAGATTGATCACATGGTGGTCGCTCGACTATTTTACAAAATTTTTATTTTTTTGCCATACATTTCGTAATGTTTCTGCACCTTAGAACTGCTGCTGCAAAAATTTTTTTTGTTGTATTTACAAAATGGCGGCCATGTTTGTCATGCAACCACGAGCGATTTTCGTATCTAATAGAGTTTGCGGTAATGATTTTATCTCAGCTCCTATTAAACATACAGTAATAAATGAAAAAACATAATATTAATTATACCTTAGGCTAGTGATGTTCAACTCAGCTCCTGCGAGCTTAGTGCACTTACGAGCTGGCCTTGAGCTCAGCGAGCTCGCTGAGAGTTTGTATGTGTGTTTTATTTGAACAAACAAACCCAGTCAGAAATTTATTTCAATATAGTCAAATGTTATACAAAAAACATTCATATTGAAACTTTTTAGTTTAACAATCACCTAAAATATTGTTATTACAACTTATATATTATAATATACTCGTATAAGTCAATGCAAAAAGTAAACATTTAATACGCAGTTTGTTTATGTTAAGTTTTAGGCAGTTTAAGCATGCAAACAGGAAAAAGCATTTCTTTTGAAAAGTGTAGACAATTCAGCTGCATGTACTTTGATACAGTTTATATTTCTTGCTGGGTTGCTTATTTGTATTTGCTTTCCTTACAGTGGAGCAGTTTTAAGATTTGGTTGTTGAATTCGATGCCAAGCAAGTACAGAGGAAATTTTGTTATTTCTCAGAAGTTCAGACTTACAGCTGCGCAATAGATTTTGTTGAAATTAGTTCGATTTAATATTATTTTTTTTTAAATGTAAAGTGAGTTTGAAGTGTGTTGACATAAGTGCGTAAGATAATATATTGCTAATTGAAATAAGTTTTAAATAAGATTTAAGTGAGTAGATTGTTAAAATTAAAGTGTTAAGAGCTGTGCTAACATTTGAAGGTATTAAAGTGGTGTTTGAAATGAATACAGTATTGTATTGAATACAGCCCAATATTGACGAAATAATTTTAAATACACGTTGTCCGTTAAGTTCAACAAAGTTAATGCATCCCAATGCTAGTATGCATTTCATTATTTTATTTTCCCAAATATACCTACTACTCAGCTATTGAAAGAACTATAGAAAACAATTTTTATTAAATTTTAATAAATATAAGTTCGATGATTTGTGTGCTAAATTTTCAGTTTTGAATTTATGCATTTATGTTTTTGTTATTAAGCTTATGCATGTTCACACACAAAAAACTGAAAAAATAACAAGAAACAACCAGACTAAGCATGTGACCTGGTATAATATAAGTTTTGCACTTATTTTATGAATCCGCCAAACTATAAGCCGCATATTATCGCTTTTGTCCACTGTGCAATGTTGTTGAATACGAATTACGTACGCGTTACTTTGTTATTGTTTTATGTGATGAGCTGCTGCTAGCCCGAAGACGGTACCTTAGGCTATTATCTTGCATATCAAAAAAATTAATTGGGATGTTACTTAATTTAAAAAAAAGTTAAAGTTCCCAAAAAAAAAAATTTAATAGAAAGCAGTTAGTGGCAGACCTATTTTTTTGGTATTAGGTGCGTCTTAGTAAGAACTTAAAATATAATTTTTTTTTTTTGTATTCAAAACCACCACATTTGACGTAAACTCGGCTAAAAAACGTTCTGTGCGTTCTTTTAGTCGCAATATAAATTGTTCACTCAACAGTTAACTTAATTTCCGCGTTTAAAATATATATATAGTAGTGCATAAGTTTTAAGTGCTTGACACTTGTGCTTATTTTTATAAGCAGTGAAAAAAAAAAATCAACAAAAACATACAAACATTGTTGTGCTTTATTTCTATTCTTTAAATTCTGTTCTTGTTGTTCTTTTTATTTTTTGACATTTCACTATTTTATTTCTTAGCTTCTCTTAAGTTAAGTAAAATAGCGTTGCATACCTGTAGGCACTTCTTTTAGCTATTCCCACAGGGTGTCTCAGAGTTTTTATCTCTTTGTTTTTAAACTTTCGCCACTATTTATTTTTAGATCTTTTTACTTTATTGTTTTCTTTTTCTTTGTTTAAATTAAATAAACTGTTAAACTAAAAAAAAAAACAAAAAAAACAATGGTTTGTGCTAAGCCTGGCTGCTCCGCTAAAGGTGAAAATGAACGATTTTTGTCATGTTGGCTATGTGACAATATTGTTCACATCAAGTTTGCAGGAGTGTCAGGTCGAGTGGCAGATGCCATTGATGAAGGTAAAGGGTTGCGTTGGTCTTGTGAGAAGTTTAGGTTGGCCGACATTAACTTTTATAAGCTTTTTAAGCAAACGAAGCAAGGTTTCTCGGAAATAAGTAGAGAACTTTCTTCACTTTCTGATAAATTTTTAAAATATCAAACTCTTTTCAATGAATTTAAATATATTGATGAGTCAATTCCTTCGCCAAAGCGAAAAAAGAAACATATGACCCTTCGAAGCAAACAGAAAACTGACTCGACACCAACACAACCTTCTATAGAACAAGACAACGTTGACGACATGGACACGGACGCTCCTCCTCCTATTATTTCTTCTTCGGCAAATTTGTCTATGTCTGCTCCTTTTCCATTATCAGTTCCACCTCTCGCTTTGCCTGAAATATCGTATGCACAAGCTGCTTCAATTACTTCTGACATTTCTGTTCCTATACCTTTGATTGCTATTCCTCCAACTAAATCAATCTTTGTTTCGCGCTTAGCATAAATTCAAATATGTAAACGCACGTCCGACTACTTCCTTTAGATTGACAGTTCCAGAAAATTTATTTAATACTATTGTTGATATAAGTTTCTGGCCGCGAAATACAATCGTACGCAAATTCGAATTCAAAAATAATCCGCGATTAGTAAATGTAGTACACTTCCCTCGCCCGTGAAATAGCCTGCAATCTTTTCCAAAAAACGATTGAAAAATCGCAAGTGTAAATTAGAACTTGTGTATCAAAACGTAAGAGGTCTTAATTCCAAACTTTCTGTAATGTTCATTAACAGTTTTGATTTCGAATATAACATTATAATTTTCACGGAGACTTGGCTTCGCTCTAATATTCTAAATTCTGAAATAATGTGTAAAAATTATCAAATTTTCCGTAAAGACCGTTATAATAAGATCGGTGGTGGTGTTCTGATAGCTGTTCATATTTCGTTTGCATCTGATGAATTAACAATTCTCGACACTAGTGAACTGGAGTTTATTTGTGTTTCAGTTAAATTAAATAATTGCATTGCTTATCTTACCTGTTCTTACATTCCTCCAAATTGTGACATATCAATTTACTTAAGACATATAAACGCCATCGAGCAAGTTCATAATATGTTAAAACATAATGATGTTCTTATTGTGTTGGGCGATTTTAACCTACCCTTTGTGTCTTGGAATTCGACAGATGACTCTTCATTTCTTACACCTGTTTTCACTAGTAATTGGATAAATGATTTTTTAGATAAGTTATCTGACCTGTGTCTTCAACAAGTCAATAATACTTTTAATAAAAACCAAAGAACGCTGGACCTTGTGTTTGTAGATAGATGCACTACTGTATATCTCAATCGCTCAAACCCTGTATCTTTTCCGGAAGATGAACATCATCCAACTCTTGAAATAACAGTTTTACTTGCTCATGAAAATGAAAATAAACTTACACCTGATAAGCGAAATACAAAAATATATAATTTCTAAAGTACAGACTATGTTAAACTCAACACCTTACTCTCGCAGACTGACTGGTCACCGATTCTATCTATTAAACCACCGTATTCATATTATGACGTCGAAACCTCGGTACAGTTTTTTAATGATACTTTGCAAAGGTGCTTCTTATTGTGCATCCCAACAAAGCAAATTAATTCTTAACCCTTAAGTCCACCCTGGCTAACAAGTGAACTTAAGTCACTGAAAAATTTAAAAAATCGATTATTTAAAAAATATAAAAAATCTGGTTCTAATATTGACTTTGCTTGTTATTCATCTTGTCGTTGCAGATACCAGCTATTAAATAAACAGTGTTATACTGCTTATATAGAAAACATCAAATCTCAATTTAATGATAATCCGAAACTCTTCTATACTTTTGTTAATTCAAAACGTAAGGCTTCCAACTTTCCACCCCTTATGAGATTCAATCAAGAGGAATCGTCTTGTGACAATGTTATTTCTAACATGTTTGCAAGCTTCTTCAAATCAACTTACTTCAACATACCATTTAATATGTGTTCTGAGCAGCCTTATTTACCTCCAGTTAGCTCTTTTGAAACTCCAGTAATAGACTCAATTATTGTTATGCATAACCTTCGTCAAGTTAAATGCTCTTTTTCGACTGGCCCTGATGAAATTCCGAGTTGCATTCTAAAGGAATGTGCTAGCAACCTGTGTGCTCCTCTATCAAACATATTTAATATATCCCTGCAAAGTGGACATTTTACCATTATATGGAAAGATTCATATATTATACCCCTTCATAAATCTGGCTCCAAAATTGATGTCACTAACTATCGAGGCATCGCCAAATTAAGCGCAATCCCTAAATTATTTGAGAAAATCATAACTGAACAACTGACCCACTTCGTTTCATCTTCCATTTCTGTCACTCAGCATGGTTTTTTAAAGGGTAAATCAACTTCAACAAACTTTTGGAGTTTACAACTCGTGTAATAAAAGGTTTCACTTTGGGAAAACAGACTGACGTTATTTATACGAACTTTAGCAAAGCTTTTGACAGCGTCAATCATAATCTTCTATTGAATAAACTTAAGCTAATTGGGTTTCCTGTAAAATTGCTAAATTTGATAGATCACAAAATAGGTCTGTTTCCGTACTCACTTCAAGTAACTTGAAGTTACTCGAAAGCGTTTCCGTACACATTTTTCCAGCTCGAGAGAGAAGAAGAACAAGCAAAATGTCACTTTTTGTGGCTCTCTATTACTTGAACTTTACTTGAAAAATTTCTTCGAGCTCAAGTTTCAAGCTTCGAACAGCTGATTGCCAAAGTGATAAAATTCAATTGTTGCGTTGTGTTGTGAAAAAAATGTATGGAATTGGATAGCATATTAGTATAAATAATTAAAATAACCAAAACAAACAATTACGAAAGTGTTTTAAATACAAAACAACGAAATTAAATTTTATTGTTTTCAAAAAACAGCTGTTGTGCTTGAAACTTGCTTGAAAGCGTTTCCGTACTTTTTGACAAATTTTCTCATTTTTACAAATAATCACATTACTCTCTATTACTCGAACTTTACTCGAACTTTACTTGAAGTGCGTACGGAAACAGACCTAATATTATGGTTACATCTGGTGTTCCGCAAGGAAGTCATCTTGGACCGGTTTTATTCTTACTATTTATTAATGACCTTCCCTCGGCAATTAAACATTGTGACGTCTTAATGTATGCTGACGATGTGAAACTTTTTCTTACCTACAAGTCACTCGACGAACAACACCTTTTACAATCTGATTTAAACAGACTAGTGGATTGGT
The DNA here is from genome assembly GCA_958299015.1 of Tetanocera ferruginea. NCBI lineage: Eukaryota > Metazoa > Arthropoda > Insecta > Diptera > Sciomyzidae > Tetanocera > Tetanocera ferruginea. The sequence goes on along the minus strand of OY282640.1, from coordinate 98,273,390 downwards.
GTAACTTCAACCTATTAAACCTTAACTTAAAAAAAATGCAAATCAATGACCTTCTCACGTAGAACTGCTCACAGCACAAATTACACTATAAATAACATCCATTTAGAAATTGTTCATAGTTTTGTTGATCTTGGTATAATTATGGATCCAAAACTTCGCTTCAATCTCCACATAAATTTGGCTGTTAATAAGGCTAGAGGTGTTCTTGGTTTCATTAAAAGATGGGCGAAAGAATTCAATGATGCATTCACAACTAAATTACTATATATGTATATCTCTCGTAAGACCTATTCTTGAATATGTTTCCGCAGTATGGAACCCTCAATATCACGTTCACATTGATGCAATAGAATCGGTTCAAAAACAGTTTTTCCTTTTTGCTTTACGTCATCATCGTTGGAACCCAGATATTATTCTTCCTTCGTATGAAACCCGCCTTAAACAAATTTGACTGCCTTCCCTGAGAAGCAGAAGGATGGTGCTTAATGTCACCTTCCTATATAAATTACTTTGTGGTGAAATTGACTCCCAATATATTCTCTCATCTCTTAACTTTAACATCCCAAGAAGAGGATCTAGACATTTTGTGCTTTTTAAGTTGAGCCAGTGCACTTCAAATTTGCCCTTCATGACCCTTTACGATGTATGTGTAGTGATTTCTACAATAGCTACAGCTTAATTAATTTTTGTGAGTCGGTGTATGCCTGGAAACGGAAAATGATTTTACATTTAAATAATTGATACATTTTAGAATTTTGTTTCAAACATTAACTCGGTTAATAATATTGTTATATTCTGTTAAAATGTTGGCTGAAGTTATTCCATATATTCGAGACCGTTTCAGTTCTTTTTCCTTTATAATATTGCGTTTGATGAAGTAAACACCATCGAATACGATATGTATGCTTTAACTTGTTTGTTTTTAATCAAAAAATTTTAAAATTTTTCTTATTCATTTGACTTATTAGTTACTTAGTTTGGTGCGCAAGAGTTTATCTCTTTTCCATGCAAGTTTATGCCTGCGTTGGCCCAAATACATATCCAACTAATAACATTAGCACGGTGTTCCAAAAGTACATAGTAACCCGTATATATATACACATATATGTTTGTACATATTTACACGTATATATCTCCGTTATAATTGGAACTGGTTTGGTGTTTAAGAGTTTACTCTCTTTTCCACGTAGGATCTGGATAGGGTTGGATAGTTGGATAGGGTTGGATAGTTGCCGCAAACTTACTAATATTCATATTATTTATAGTTACTTTGGTCTCTTTCTTTTAGAGTTTTATGTAAAGTTTACTACTTATTTGATGTTGTTTACTTTTTCAAATTCATAAATTCTTAATAAATTCGTGTTTCTGTATAAAATTTTTAAGTTCCGCTGAAAAGCCAATTAATGTGCTTAGTGGAAATTCATACTTCGCCAACTGGTTATGTGTTTTAGTACGTAGGTGCACTCTATCTTTCCGGTTAATTCGGACTGTTGTAGAATGTAAGTCGTGCATGCGTATAGTACGGGCTATACGTATTCATGAGATTTCACACTCCCTTGGCGAATCCAAAAAAAAAAAAAAAAAAAAAAGAGAGTCCATACAAATATTCACTCAAACGCTTGAAAAAGTGGTGTAATGCGTTTACTTTCGAAACCCTTGCCATAACAGCTTTGACCCTTGACAAGCAACGCTCACATGCGCCACTATGCAGCGCGACCTAAGCGAGTGAAGAGCGAAGGCGAGCGTTTCCTAACGCTCCGTTTACTTGAAAATTTAAATCGAAAAAAATAAACAATTTAAATTATATCTCTAACAAATGTCTATTGAATATTGTTGCCAAGCAACTTTATCATCAACATCTGTTAGAGAGTGGCTGAACTAACATTTTGTGTTCTGAACACTTCCAATTTAGATTTAAGAATAGATCCAAGTTTCGTTCTGGATCAATTGTTGTTTGTATTTTCAATGTAAAACAAGATCCAGATCTAGATGTTGGGCTGAAAAAAATGCAGCTAGCATTGAAATCATTTCTAACAATTTGTGTGTCAGTAGCTTCAGGCGAAAGGAGTTTTCAAAGCTTTAGGGGACGTGACACCTTCAAAAAAAATTTCTTTTAATGCTTTAAAATGCCTATAAGTTGAATAAAAAATAAGATATCATTTTGAAAAATTAAATATATATTTTCTAGTAAAAAAATAACACAAAAAAAAATTTTGATTGTTTTATGATGATACACAATGATACAGAAAAGATTTTTTCTCCCAAAATGAGCATATCAGAAAACTTTTTTTTGTTGTTTTTTCTTAAGTGTTTTATTATAAAAAATTAGGTCAAGAAAAATTTTAATTAAAGTAACTGTTGGCACAGTTTGCCTTTTGAGCAAACGTTGAGGAAATTTGCCTCGGTTTTCCCTGGCGTCTAAATTTGAATAGAAGATAGTTGAAGGCGGAATAGCTGTAGCCTGTAATTCCTTTGACCATGAAGTTAGAAGGCGGTTTATTTAGCTCTTATTCTTTACTTCACAGTTTATTTTTACTTCAAACTTCAATTAAAATTCTATTACATAGGAAAATACAATTACAAATTCATTAAATTTAATATATTTCATTTATATACTTATGGTTTTGACACCAAGAAAATTAGCTCAGCTGGTCACAAATCTGTTCCTCTGTGAGTTGTACTTAAGAGATTACAAAAATGGGGTCTTAACCGCGTGTTCACTTAATATTAAAGCAAATTCTCAAAATGAGGTTTTATTAAGTACAAGGTGGAAGATATATGACATGTGGAACATATTTATGACAGCTCACTATATAGATAGTAATCGATAACAAAAAGTAATATTTTGGCAGTGCTGGTAACATTCCCCCCTACAGTATGGCAAGAAAAGCTTCGAAGCCTTACTCTCGATCTACAGCCAAAATAGCAATCTTCATAGCAGGCCTCTCCAGAATGCCGTTAGCAGTTAAAATTTTAGCGCTGCGCACCTGGCCATCTTTAGCCAGTCTCGTCTCTATCACCTTTCCACGAGGCCAAACGTTTCTCGGAGATGCAGGGTCAACGATTACAACCAAATCCCCAACTTTTAAGGGCTTCGCTTTTTCAAAATGTTTTGTTCTACAGGTCAACGTTGGTAAGTATTCTGCCACCCAGCGTTTCCAAAAATGGTCTGCATACTGTTGCGAACAGAGCCAGCTGTGCTTGAGTAACATCTCGCTATCGCCAAAACTTGCAATTGGTTTCATGCCGTTGGAGCAGCCCAGCAAGAAATGGTTCGGTGTAAGTGCTTCTGCGGTTGAATCGTCGATGGGCACATACGTTAATGGACGCGAGTTTATAATATTTTCAGCTTCAGCCATCATGCTTTGAAGAAGCTCGTCGCTGGGCGATCGCGTTGGTGATATTTTATAGAGCACCGTTTTGATGGAACGTACAAGACGTTCCCACGCTCCTCCCATGTGTGGTGATGCAGGGGGAATAAAATTCCATTTAGTTGTGGCTGATGTAAAACTGCGTACGAACTGGTTAGTGTCGACATTTTTTATTGCTTCTCGTAATTCCCGGTCTGCGCCGACAAAGTTAGTGGCGTTGTCACTGTAAAATTCTCGCGGTGTGCCACGCCTTGCTACAAATTTTCTGATTGCTAATATGCATGAACTGGTGTTTAGGGTATAAACCATTTCGACGTGAACAGCTCTCACTGTCAAGCATGTGAAGAGGGCACCGTATCTTTTCTCTTTATGACGATTTACGGTTACTAAAATCGGTCCAAAAAAATCTAAGCCCGTAAACGTAAACGGGGCTACGTATGCAGAAAGGCGCGACCGGGGCAATTGAGCCATTTGCGGTGGCTCAGGTCTGCTTTTCTCAATCCTGCACATTTGACAATTTCGAATATGAGATTTAAAGGTGCTGCGCAAACGCGATATGTAGAACTTTTGACGTAGCTCGTTTACTGCCGTTTCGTGATTTATATGATGAAGTGTCGTATGAAAGTGCATAATTACTAAAGTTGTAGTATAGCTCTTGCGTGGCAGAATTATGGGGCGCTTTATGTCTTGGACTACGCAGGCGTGGTCAATTCTTCCTTCTACACGCAAAATGTCATCCTCATCCAGATAAGCGGACAGCTTATAAAGAGGGCTTGATTTTGGCAGCTTCGTACCGGCTTGTAAGCATTTAATTTCCTCAGCGAATGACTCTTTTTGTGCCTGTCGATATATAACATTTTCGGCTTTTCGTATTTCCGCTTGGGTAAGTTCGCCATACGTTTTTTTCATTCGAAATATATTGTTGTGCACAAAACGTATAACATATGCTACAGCCCGCACGGCCCTATTCCATCTCGAGAATCGACATATATCAATAAGCGGTGCTGTATTTGTGATGTGGAGCACATTATGTCTCAGCTCTTCAGATGGTGGCGGAATGTCTGAGTCTTGTGGCCATTCATTCTCAGTAAGATACAAGAAACTGGGACCACTGAACCATCGACTTTCTAATTCGAGAGAAGGCGTTTTTGTCCATTTTGTAGCCTCGTCCGCAACGTTGAGTTTGCTAGGCACCCATCTCCATGTTTTCAGATCAGTAATGTCTTGGATTTCGCTCACTCGAAATGCAACAAATTGTTGATATCGTCGGTGATCTGATCGCAGCCAACTAAGAACTGTTTTGGAGTCTGACCAGTAAATTTTTCTTTTAATTTTTATTGTTTGATTTTTACATACATAGTTTGAAAAACGAGCTCCAATCAATGCTGCCAGAAGTTCGAGCCGTGGAATTGAAGTTATTTTAAGCGGCGCTACTCGAGTCTTCGATCCAACTAAGGAGCATGCGACGTTCTCGCCATTGGAAAATCTAAAAAAACAAACCGCAGCATAGCCATTCTCGCTGGCGTCTACAAATGTGTGCAGCTGCACATCGATATGGTTGTAGTTGGTGAAATGTTGAAGATAGCACCGAGGTATTTCAATTTTTTCTAAATTCGGTAAAAGATTCAACCAGTTATTCCATTTTTCCAACTGTGCAGGGCGGATCGCATCGTCCCACTCAATTGCACTTCTCCAGACTTCCTGCATTAATATTTTAGCATACATAAGAAAATTAGCAATTAGTCCAAGAGGATCGTAAACGGACATTATAACGCGTAGCATCTCTCTTTTTGTTGGTGGTCGCTTACCACTAACTACGTCGCTCTGATGCATTAAAGGATAAATTTTAAATGTTATGACATCTCTACTGGGTACCCAGAAAACGCCGAGCACCTTTTCTGGAGAACTCTCACCGCTCAAGCTGACATTTTTTGCAGAAGACTGCTGTTCGCACGAAAAAGATGAAAAAACGTCAATTTGATTTGACACCCAATTTCTTATATTGAAGCCGCCTTGCCTATGTACATATATCACGTCAGATACTAATTTAGTTGCTTGTTCGACGGTATCCACTGAGTCTAAATAATCATCCATATAATGATTTTCCTTAATAGCTGTGGCCGCCGCGGGAAATTCTTTTTCGAAAAGCGAAGCGTTCAGATTTTTCACAAATTGCGATGTACTGGGTGCGCAGGATGCACCAAATATCATGACGTTCATGACATAAATTTCAGGCTGAATTTCTACGTTGCATCCGCGCCACAAAAAACGTTGAGCGTCTTGATCTTCAGATCTGATGAAGATTTGGTGAAACATCTCTTCGATGTCACCGCAAACAGCGACTGCCCTTTGGCGGAATCGAAATAAAATGGCTGTCAATGATGATAGCAAGTCTGGCCCTTTAAGCAGCATTGAATTGAGAGACACACCTTGGCACTTCGCCGCAGCGTCCCAGACGATTCGTGTTTTTCCCGGTTTATTTTTGTTGAAAACAGCGAATGTTGGTAGATACCAAACACGATTAATAAAATTTGCTTTGGTCGCTTCAACTGCTTTGCGGATATATCCTTTTGCCAAGTAGTCTCTTATCATCTGTTCAAAAATTTGTAACAAAACTGGCTCCCTAGCTAACTTTTTTTCTAGACAGACTAATCTACGCTTAGCCATTTCGTAGCTATATGGCATGTTGAAGTTAGGAGAGCGCCATAGAAGAGCAGTCTCATAATGTGAGCCTACTTTTTTAGTATATTTGTTTAAGATCTGTAAAGCTAGCTCATCATCCTTACTCGATGGTAAGTTTGTGGGGCTGATACCTATGTGGTCTAAATTATAAAACTGTTTTACCAGATCATTTAACTCTACCTCATTTTCATGGTTACACTCGCAGACATGGAAACTGTAAGTCTTACTTGTTGGAGTTTCAGTCTTTATTGAGCCATAAATATGCCAGCCAAGGCGTGTACGTACTGCCACAGGTTGATTTGGACTGCCTTCTCGAACTGCGCTTGGAATTCCTAATTTCCAATTGTTGATGCCTATTAATAGGCGCGGTGCTGCGTCAGTATACGATTTTATGGGTAGATTCTGTAAGTGTTGGTACTGTTGAGAGAGCTCCGGATAATTTAAAGTTTGTTTTGGCAGCATTAAATCGCTTACCGTATGCACATCTAGTACGAATTTTCTTTGACTTGCTCCTGCAATTTGTATGGTTAGCTGCTGCGATGACTTTTCGATTCTTTGCTGGCCGCCAGTCCAATTAAGGCACAGCGCTTGCTTTTTCCCTTGTAAACCTAATTCACGTGCCAAAGATTCATCCATTAAGGTAACCGACGAACCTTCATCGATAAAGGCGAATGCATCCATCTCAATATTATTTTCTCCAAATAACTTTATAGGAATTATTTTAAAAAATATATTTGCTTTTTGAGCGCTGTGCGCATTGCAGCTTTGCACATTTTCTTTTCGCTCAGCTGTTTTTGACGTCTGTGCAACTCGTTGTTGTTCATTTTTATCGTAGAGGTGAAGTAATGGGTGGTGTTTGTATTGGCAATTATCAACATTGCAAACACTCTTGCTTTTGCATTGACCATAGTGCGGACGCAAACACTGTCTGCATAAACGATATTTTCTTACGATATCCCACTTGTCACCACGGTTAACTGCCTTGAATTGTTCGCAGTTGGCAACGCTGCTGCACTTTCCCTTGCAAACTAAGCAATTTACCTTTGTGTCTTCGCTGTGCGAATGAACATAAACTTTGTTCGTTGATTTGTTACGTGATTTGTTTTCTATTGTTTCTGACGCTTTGTTTGACACAACAACATTGCTAGCTGCAAGGCCGGTATCCATTATCCAATTAGCAAATTGTACCAAGTTTGGTTTGCTATTTATTTTTAATAAATGTAATTTGTGTGAACCCCAGTTCAATTGCAGAGCCGATGGGAGTTTTTCCACTAATTCTTGAAGCAAGCAAGAATTGTTGAGTTCATCGATTAAGCCGCATGACTCGATAGTTGCTTGGAGCCCTTTAACATTGACGGCGAATGCTGTGATCGTTTCTAACTTATTTGCGTGAATTGGAGGTGTGGATTTTATTCTGTTTTTAATGGAATTCAGAATTTTTTCTGGTTGACCGTAAAGAAGCCTCAACGTTGAAATTGCTGCTTGAACACAAGAAGGGTGTATTAGTATGTGCTGCACGGATCGTAAAGCTTCGCCACGTAGGGATCTTTGAAGGCGCACGAGATTCTCGGCATCGGTTAAGCCACAAACATTGGTGGACCATTCGAAAGTGGAACTGAATAATGGCCACTCCTCGGAATGACCAGAAAATAAAGGCAACTCTTTTGGCACAGATTGCCGGGCGTTCATTTGCAATCTCGTTAAATTTATATGTGTTTGATTTGTTGTTTCAAAGGTGTTTCCGAGGGAATTTGAATTGTAGATAAATGGATTTGCATTTGAATTGTGTAGGCTGTGCCGAGATTCTGAAAAAGTCTGATTGGATGCGGTAGGCAAATTGTTTGAAAATACGCTATGGGCATTAGCGTGAGCACTAGGTGCGGACTCTGTTTGCTGCTGTTGAGTGTTCCGATCATGTGGCATGTGCGAATGCGATGCAAGGCTGTGAGTAGTGTTAGAGACTGCGGATTGTGGCTTTTGCGTGTTTGATGTACCAACTTGCTCTTGGAGGTCGCTATGCGGAGGAGCGTTGTCAGAAGCGATTTGCTTGTCAAGGTCAGAAGCAAATCTTACAATATTAGTTTGCGCAGCAAGCAGTGGCTGGTGTTGAGGGATTGTAGGCGGTTGAAATAAATTCATGGCGCCATCCGCGTGCGCTGCTTGGAAATCGGTGTTCTTGTTTTGAATCGTAGTAGAATTCATTTGTGCAAAGGGTGCGCTATTAAAGCCAGACGGCTGCCCGGTATATGCTTGTGTGGTAGTCGCGTGTGCTTGATTTTCTGCCTGCTGCTTTTCAAGCCATTCGCGGACGGAGCTATACTGACTAGTGCTACTACAGCTGTCCTCATCATCAATCTGCTGCTCAAGTAGCCTATATTTTTTTGCGATGAAATTTTTTTCTAAAGCCTTTTCCTCTTCTAGCTTCTGAAGCTCAAGTTGAATTCGTTGTGATTGTGAGGTTATGGAGGCATTCGAAGTGTGTCTTGAGCGATTAGAATGTGGGAGCTGATAGCAACTCTGGCATTGAAAAATCTTGCTGTCGCCTGTAGTGCTTGCGCTTACGCATTTTTTATGAAAGCTTTTTTTACACCGAACGCATGAAACCGAATTTTCGTGGATGATTTCAGTGCAGAGCAGGCATGATGAAATACCTAGCGAGGGTATGCCTAGCGAAGGTAAATTTGGTTGGGGAATCGGAGGTTGACCCTGAAAAGGAGAACTCATTTTGTACTCACTTTGGTAAAGCGTGTCGTCTGCAGTTATGGTTTGGCCTCAACACACGATGATTTGTATTCCAGTTGTATTAAGACAGCAACTGTAGCCGTCGTACGATGAAAACATAAAATTTTAATATGTTGGCACAGTTTGCCTTTTGAGCAAACGTTGAGGAAATTTGCCTCGGTTTTCCCTGGCGTCTAAATTTGAATAGAAGATAGTTGAAGGCGGAATAGCTGTAGCCTGTAATTCCTTTGACCATGAAGTTAGAAGGCGGTTTATTTAGCTCTTATTCTTTACTTCACAGTTTATTTTTACTTCAAACTTCAATTAAAATTCTATTACATAGGAAAATACAATTACAAATTCATTAAATTTAATATATTTCATTTATATACTTATGGTTTTGACACCAAGAAAATTAGCTCAGCTGGTCACAAATCTGTTCCTCTGTGAGTTGTACTTAAGAGATTACAAAAATGGGGTCTTAACCGCGTGTTCACTTAATATTAAAGCAAATTCTCAAAATGAGGTTTTATTAAGTACAAGGTGGAAGATATATGACATGTGGAACATATTTATGACAGCTCACTATATAGATAGTAATCGATAACAAAAAGTAATATTTTGGCAGTGCTGGTAACAGTAACCATTAATATATACCACCATTTAACCATTATAGCCCTCCAAACAATTACACCTCTATGGCTATTGTGATGAGTTTAAAATCGTTTCTTCTTTCACAAATTATGAAAGTAATAGTTATAATCAGCTGGTCCATCCAAATTGAAGTTCTTTTTGGCAGAAAAAACTACCTACTTCCATTCTCTCTTCCAAATGATATGATTAAAAAACAAAATTCAACCGATTTTCCTGCCGTTCAGGGTTAAGTTGTGTTTTTTTTTAATTTTTTGTCTTGTTAGGTGCAGACCACTATTAAATAACCGTCGCACGGTTAAAAACTGGCGTTTTCCGTAGCTTAATGCCTGATTTTGTCGCCGACAGACAAGAGTTGGAGGCTCACCGAATAATTGATCTTCTATACGCAGCTCATAGCGCCGAATAAGTGCACCTTTTCATGTTTTTTCCATAGTCGGTTTTATTTCATAAAAAATTGCATACTACGTTTTACTTCTTTCGATTTTACTAGCAATTTCGTGAGTACTAAGGTTTCTTGAAAACCTTTATTTTAACTTTTTCTTCGTATTTTAAGCTATTCCGCGTCCCATTTTGCCACAATATACTCTAACCACTTTTATAAATTTTTATTATTACCGATGTTTAAAGACTTGTGACAAAAACTGAAGATATTAACTGTGAACCTATTCTTATGACGCATCAGAAAGTATATAATTTTGTTATGTTAAAGCTAAAACAACAGCAGAAAACTAACCGTACCTTTATTTACAATTTCTCTTTCCATAACTTTTCATAATAAAACTCTTAAGAAAATACAACAGCAATAAGTTTTCGGTTATGCTCTTTTTGTGAGAAATTATAATTTTTATCTCATTGAAACAGTGAACCTATTCTGGTGACGCGGAGTGTATATGGCTACTGGAATTATTTTAAAAAAACATCAAAAAACCAACTGGTGTGAAGTTAGCAATGGGCGAAATGCAGCATCCGACGAAAAAAAAAACTAAACAGAGCTCAGTTGGCAACAGTGCGAATTTTAACAGAAAAAAAGTTAATAGTCTCTGTTACTAAGAGATTTATATAAATAAAAAGCTCTAAGAAAAGCTCTTTTTATTTTTCTCTTTTAATTTCATTGCAAACAACGAACAAAATATAACATAATAAAAAAAATAATATAACGGTATGAAAATTAATTTTTAAACAGTTTTTGTATTGCTTCAAAAATTGACAAAATTGTTAGGAACACTAATTCTATAAATGGAAAAAAATTGTTCAAGCCTAATAGAAAAGTGTTATGGCAGTTTTATTTTTGACCTCAGGTATCTTCAGTTAATAAACTGGTTCAGTTTTTTTTTAATTGAGTTGGAATATTTTAAGTTTTTTTCATTTTGCAAAAATTGGCTCAACTGTTAGAACCACAGTTTCTACAAATGAAAATAACTTTTGATCAAATCGAATAAATAAGTGTTATGGCAGTTTCAATTTTGACCTCAGAAATTTTTATAAAAAAAGTAGTTCAGTTTTTTTTTAAATTGAGTTGGAAAATTTTAACTTATGTCATTTTGCTAAAATTGGCCAAACTGTAAGAACCACAGTTTCTACAAATAGAAATAACTTTTTATCAACTCTAATACATAAGTGTAGTTCCTAGCCGTATACCTGAATGTCCGGGGTTTAAATACCAAGTTTACAGATTTATTCATTTTAAGCCACTTTGACATTATTGCTTTCAGTGAGACTTGGCTTAAACCTAATACTTTAAGTACTGAAATTCTGTCTAATAATTTAAATATATACCGTAAAGATAGAAACTCTATTGCTGGTCATTTTTGCAATGGTGGTGGCGTTTTTATTGCCGTTAAGTCTTCACACTTCTCACAAGAAATAATATTATCAAAGTCTTTAGATATTGAATTTTGCTGTGTTCTTGTGAAGTTTGGTTCTCTGAGAATTTACATTACATGCTCGTATATTCCTCCTGCTTCTAATGTCGAGGTGTATGGGAAACATCTCACGACCACATTTTAATAACTGGTGACTTCAACCTTCCTAACGTTTCTTGGAACCGATGTGCTGTAAATTCAGCAGTATTCCTACCATCTTCAGAACATTCATCTGTTATCTCATTTTTAAATGAGCTTTCGAGTCAAGGACTTTTCAAATCAACTATCACTATAAAAGGAATAACCGTTTGTTAGACCTTATATATTTAGATGATAGCAATATTGTTTCAGTTAATAGGTCTGATCCGCTTGTGTATCCAGAGGACTCACACCATCCGACTATTGAAATCACACTGAATTTTCCTAAACAATCTATATCCAATCGTTTGAATCCTCCCTCAGAGTTCAACTTTAAAACAACAAATTATGTAATTTTAAGAAATAATTTGTCAATTATCCACTGGTCATTACAACTTAATATCAATACTACAAGAATAATGCCACAAACCCTTGATTCTCCTGTGTTTGCCTTTAACAATACTCTTAATAATTGCTTTTTAGCTTTAGTTCCTCAGAGAAAAGCCTCTCTAATATCTGGTCCCACTTGGTATACCAAAGAACTGAAAAATCTGAGAAACTTCAGAAATCAAAATATTATAAAAAATACTTAAAATCTCATGATATTTTTGATTTTGCTTCTTATACCTCAACTCAATATAAGTACCGTCAATTACGTAGGCAATATTATAGCATATATTAAACAAAATTCAAATTAAACATCAAGTCTGATGCAAAATCATATCCATCTTTTATGAAATATAAAACATTTGAGTCGGATGTTGATATTACTATATGTAATCTTTTTGCAGATTTTTTTAAGACTACTTATTCATCTGCTTCTTACGATAGTTTAAGTTATTCTTTAAATCTGCAACCTGGCGATATATGTTCTGCAATAATTGATATTAACACGGTTTCAACCTACTTGAAAAATCTTAAGACATCTTATAAAAGCGGTCCTGACAATATACCTTCTTGTATATTGAAATATTGCTGTGAAGAACTTGCAATTCCAATTACTATGCTTTTTAGAGCATCGTTGAAATCTTGCTATTTTCCAGTGGCATGGAAATCTTCTTTAATTATTCCGCTGCATAAATCTAGCAATAGGTCTTTGATAGACACCTATCGGAGAATTGCAAAGCTCAATGCCCTACCTAAGCTTTTTGAGGCTATTGTAACCTCACAATTATCACATAGTGTTAAATCTTAAATATCTCCATTCCAACATGAATTCTTATCTGGAAAATTCACTGTCACTAATCTTCTGGAATTTACATCTAAAACTATTGAGAATTTTGGGAAAGGTCTACAAACAGATGTTATTTATACTGATTTTAGCAAAGCCTTCGATGTTTTTAATCATAAGGTCTTAGTTTAAAAACTGTCTCTTCTTGGTTTTCCAACAGATTTAGTAAGATGGATTGAATCATATTTACTAAATAGCACACAAAGCGTCATATTTAACCTCGTAAAGTCAGATGAGTTTCCTGTTACTTCCGGTGTTCCACAAGGAAGCCACCTTGGTCCTTTATTGTTTTTACTCTATGTAAATGATTTGCCATCTGTGGTAAAGCATAGCAATATTTTACTATACGCTGATGATGTTAAACTTTTTCTGTCATACAAAAATGAGCAAGACTCTTTATTCCTACAAACTGATCTTGACCACCTATGTAACTGGTGTGAAATTAATTGCATGAAGCTCAATGACTTTTTCTCGAAGACAACCTTTTCGAACTTATTACTATATAGGTGACTATACACTTGAGTTTTTAGAGGTTTTCTATGATCTCGGAGTTACTATGGACACCAAATTTCGCTTTCACATTCACATTTATAAATCAATCAGCAGAGCTAATAGTACTCTAGGATTTATTAAACGATGGTCCAAAGAGTTTAATGATCCTTTTATAAATAAAACCTTATTCACATCGCTAGTAAGGAGCATTCTAGAGTACGCGTCAATTGTTTGGTGCCCTCGTTATGGGTGTTATATTGACGATATAGAATCTCTTCAAAAGCAATTTCTTCTATTCTGCTTACGTGATCTATATTGTAATTCAAACTTTAAGTTACCTTGCTATGAATATCGATTACAGCTTATTAATCTACCTTCTTTAAACAATAGGAGAACTATGCTAAAAGTTAGTTGGATTTTAAAACTCTTACATGGGTATGTCGACAGTCCATATTTACTGATTAAAATTTTAACTTTAATGTTCCTCTTCGACCTAGAAGATCTTTTGAGCTACTTTTTATGAACTTTTGTAGAACTAATTACTTACAAAATGAGCCCTAAGAAGCGCTTGCGGAGACTTTAATTCCGTTTCAGATGTCATAACATTAAATGAATCCATATTGTCAATTAAACTTAAAATTTTAGATTATCTGCAGTACCGCCGCTGAGTCTGACAGCGTTCTTTCAAATTAACACAAATTTTGCTTGATGATGGATACAAAACTACATATAATCTGAATGGACCTGAACCTGTTTGGACATCCTCACTTAATAAAATCGAACATGCTTGGTGAATGGTAAATCATCTTTCGGCCGTATCGTGCTGGTTGTATTTTTTTTTCTTTAGCCATGCAAGAACGATTTGTACTGTATATATAATAATATAACTGGCCAAGACACCTAGTTGTCTTAGTGCCTGCGTTCGCAGCCATTTCTTGGTATGGAATGAAATTGGTGTGGTGTATATGACCTAGTTTGTCGAAATACCACCTAGCTTAGCCAGGACTCCGTTGGCTATTGCAAGACAGAACGTTTTATATAAAGGGCGTACGGACCTTGTTTGTCTTGATACCTCCCACCGTTCTATGCCGACACCAAGTTTTTTTTTAGTGAGGGCGGATATAGTCATGTTTGCCTTGTTTAATAGTCATGTTTGTTAAATATCTTATAATTTATATGTACATATTTTAACGCAAATTTTAATTTGTATGAACAATTTTAAGTGTATTTATATAATATCAATGAATTTTTTATTTTAATAATTACATTTTGAATAATGCTTAAAAGTCTAACATGGCTTAGCAAATAAATAAATAAATAAATAAATAAAAAAAAATGAATAAATAAATAAATCTCCCATACAAAATAATGTAAAAAATTAATATAGGGAAAGTACCCAAGGTAAGTATCCCTAGAAACCGACCGATTTCAACCATTTTTGCAATTTTCTTTAATTTAACAATCGCGACATTTAATAACGTGATAAGCCATTTAACGCATGCGATAATAACTGTTAAGCCATCATTTAATTTATAAAAAAATATTTTATATTTTATAAAATACAGGCAATTTTTTTATAAATTAAATGATTTAAAATAACGCGATTTTAATAAAACAATTTTGCCTGCGGCGCTAACTACATCTATTTAAGCTTTGAACTCCTTTCGCATGAAGCTACTGATACGCAAATTGTTAGAAATTTCAATGCTAGCTGCATATTTTTCAGCCCAAGATAGTTTGCAACCAAAATAGTGAAAATAACAGTTACTAAATTCTTTAAAAACAAAAACATTTCGCATTTAACTACAATAAAAACAAAAATTTTTCAAATTTAATTTGGGTATTATGTCCGTTTCTTTGGCGGTCATAACCCACAACATTATTGAGCATGTCACAAATGTTTTGGGGGTATGACCTCTTGCAGGGGTTGTCATAATCCCCAAAATCGTTTTGGGCATTATTACCGCAAGTTTAGCGGACCTACATATGCCACGGCACCTTATACCTACATATATAAATAAGTACCTGAAAAAGTAATGTATTTGTTCTGTCAGTTTTTAAGACTGCGTAGTTTATAAGTTTTTTTTTACCTTACACGGTTAAAAATTTAGGTCTAAATTTTCAACCTTACTGAAATTTTTGTGGTTGAAACCAATATTTATACCCTAAACCTGAAAGGTCAGGGTATATTAACTTTGTGCAAACGTTTGTAACGCATAGAACGAAGCGAGTCCGGTATAGAAAAGTATATATATTCTTGATCAGCGTCACCTCGTGAGTCGAGCTATTCATGTCCGTCCGTCCGTCCGTCCGTCCGTCTGTCCGTCTGTGTGTTGTCCGTATACACAGGATAAGAAGAAGGAGTTGAGATAATTGGATGAAAATTGGTACACATGGTCACATGCACCCAAGGATCTGCACTATTGAATATTTTTGGAATCCGCCCACGGACACGCCTACCTCCCATGCAACGCAAAAATTGAAAACTGCATAACTCAGCTCATGATAAGCCTACAACAATAAAATTTGGTGTGTATGTGTTTTGTATCAACACAAAGAGGTCTTCGAAAAAAAGATATCATCCGCTTACGGACACGCCCACCTCCCATACAACCCAAAAATTGAAAACGCAATAAATAAGCCTGTGTTAAACCTAAAGAGCTTAAATTTGGCACATATGTTTTTTATAACAAAACAAAGATGGTATTGAAAAATAGAAATCATCCGCCCACGGACACGCCTACCTCCCATACAACGCGAAAATTTAAAACTGCATAACTCAGTTCATAGTTAACCTACAACAATAAAATTTGATATGTATGTGTTTTATACCAACACAAAGATGTCTTCGAAAACTGGCCGTCATCCGCTCACGGACACGCCCACCTCCCATTCAACCCAAAAACTGAAAACGCAATAAATAAGCCTGTGTTTAACCTAAAGAGCAAAAATTTGGCACATATGTTTTTTATGACAAGACAAATACTGTTTTGAAAAATGGACGTCATCCGCCCACGGACACGCCTACTTCCCATACAACGAGAAAATTGAAAACTGCATAACTCAGCTCATAATTAGCCCACAATA
The DNA here is from genome assembly GCA_958299015.1 of Tetanocera ferruginea. Taxonomy (NCBI): domain Eukaryota; kingdom Metazoa; phylum Arthropoda; class Insecta; order Diptera; family Sciomyzidae; genus Tetanocera; species Tetanocera ferruginea. The sequence continues at coordinate 98,257,152 of OY282640.1, read as the reverse complement.
ATAAAATTTCATATGTATGTGTTTTATATAAACACAAAGATGTCTTCGAAAAATGGACGTCATCCGGTCACGGACACGCCTACCTCCCATACAACCCAAAAAGTTTAAAACTCAATAAATAAGGTTATGTTTGTCATAGAGAAATTAAATTTGGTATGTACGTATTCTATACCAAAACTAAGATGTGTTCAAAAATTGGGAGTAATCCGTCCATGAACACGCCCACCTCCCATAGCGAAAGCACAATAAAGGCATTAACTGTGAGCTACAGGAATAAATCTTGGTATGTGTTAATTTTTCATCAACATTTAAATGCATAAACATAAATTATAGGCTTCATCCGCCCACGGAAACTTCCATTTACAATAAAAAAGTTTTTGTTTTTGAAAAGTGGGTTTAGGGTATTTCATAGTCGGCCTAGACCGACTTTAGACTTTCTTTACTTGTTTTCTTATATAAATTTATATTTTCAACTTTTAAGTTTAAATTTTCAACCTGTCATTGGTTGAAATCAATATATCTTTCAAAATTAAACCTAAATGACGAATTTTTCAACTTTTAAGTAAAATTTTCATCTATTTGAGTCAAGTTTTTCAACTTTTTTAGTTGTAAAATTATTTAAACACAAGGGACGAGTTTTTCAACTTTTGTAGTTTACTTCTTCAACTATTTCGGTTGAGTTTTTCGTCTTTGTTTAGTTTGAAAATGATTTAAACCTGAGGGACTAATTTTTCAACTTTTAATTTTTAAATTTTTCAACTATTTATGTCGATTTTTTCAACTTTAATAAGTTGAAAAATTGTTTGAACTTTAGGAACGAATTTTTCAACTTTTTAAGTTGACTTTTTCAAGTATTTTGGCAAAATTTTCGTTATTACTGAGTTGAAAAGTGTTTCAACCTAAGGGACGAATTGTTCATCTTTATTGGTTGAAAAATGTATTTATTAAAAAAAATAACTGAAAAATTAGCCAATTCGTTGAAAAAGTCAACTTTCTTGGTTTAAAATATTTGCTTGCCTTGAATGATGAAATTTCTTACTGTACAATTTTTTTTCTGTTTGCGCAGCCTACTAGAGTGAATTCAAATTATTTGAGTTCAATTTCAAAAAATTATCAATACGGCGGCGCCTACTGCAATTTAAAAAAGCTAATTGTTTACATTTTTTAGTTGTTGCAATCAGCTTTTCATCAGTTAAGAAGAAATCGTTTAAAGAACAACATGGATTTATGTGGACGTTATATCACAGTTAATTTCCTTTCTGAAAATAAAAAACGGTTTGTGCAGCTTGAAAAGTTTTCTTCAAGCGAAAATTATTGTTTTGAAGATGTTCTTCAATCGGGTATGTCGCTAATAAATCTGAGTATCCGGTTTTAAGTGTAGATTACTCCACCAATGTTAAAAATTTTCTATCCGTTTGTTCTTCATAATATTTACAACCTGTGCATGTGTGGTGTTTTGTGTGAAATAAAAGAATAATTATAGTGAAATAATAACTCTCCGGCAATTTACATAAGAAACTGGTGTTATAATCTTTACAACTTAAAACTTAAATTTTATAGAATTAAAAAACTACGTGCAGTGTATTTTATTTATGTTTTAATTAAAGTTTTAAGGTGTACTGAAGAGAAAGAATTTAAACACTTTACGGATGGAAAAAATACGATTTTATCAAATGAAATAATTGTTCCACTGTTATATCAATATACCTACTGCGCTTGCTTCGAGTTGAATTTTCATACTATTTCTGAAGAACAAATTGAGCCCTGTTTCTCTGTAAATCAATTCAGTCAATCAGAAGGAATAACCAAGCAGGTGAGTGCATTTTAAAACGTTTAAAACTAACAGAAAGTTTTCATATTCAACACGCAGCCATTCTATTTTGTTTAATAATGATCCTGGCTCTTAAGGTCTGTTTCAGACTTCAGTTGATTGATAGATAAAAATTTTTTAGTACATTGTAAAAAAGGAAAAATTATTTATATCAAGTATAAATTGTCATCAATTTAAAGAAAGAAATAAATTTCTTTCCACAATGTTGTGATTGCCCGAATTAAGGGGAGTTTTGTTTTCAAATTGAAAATATAAATACTTTTTTTAATATTATTGTGAAAATACTAATATACTTTTTAAACTGATTTCTTTTGGATACGTTTACAAAATATATTAAAAACATAAAAATGTTCTTCGATTTTTCCGATATTTTCTACATTAGGTTAAACAGAAAAGCATTTGTAAATTTTTTTTTATATAAATATTTTTTCGTTTTCTATTTCTAATAAGAGTGTGCAACATTATATTTTTAAAAGTTAAGCTACTAGTGTTTTATAACAAATCGAATGGTTTTAAGATTATTAAAATCCATTAACAAGTTTTCAAGAAAAGTGTGGAGACGTTAGAAAAGCCTATTTTGTAAGAGTCAAGATATCATTGGTCAAGATATCATAAAAAGACAGAAACAATAATTTTTCTTATCTTAATATGCTTTTTAAAAATGAGCAAATAGAATGAGTTCAATAAATATATAATATAATATAAATATATATTTATTTATATATTTATATATATTTATATATATTTATTTATATAAATTTAAGTCTTTTCGCAAAACAACGTTTAACCCTTATTTGGCACACTTCTTTGGTATAACGTGCTTGTCACACTGCACAATGGGCTCGCTAACCACTTTTTCTGGCCAAAACTCTGAAAACGTCTAGAAGGGGGGTTTTCGATGTCTCTGATTTTGAATTTGATGTCAAAAATGAAAAATTAAAAATGGCGGATCCAATATGGCAGCCTCAAAGTTTGCGCATTTTTTTGTATAATACTTTTTGGTTTTTATTTTCAAATGAAGAACAAACATTTTTGGATTACAACCAGAGAGATTCTTTTTTTTTGTTGGTCTTCTTTGACAAAACATACAAAAACAACAACAACGAGAACAACAAAAACAAACTTTTTTAGTTAAGTTTGATAAAATCCTATTCAAAAGGTGGCCTCAATAATGAATTTTTAAATAAAATATAAGTTTCAAAAGCCTAAAATTTGAGTAAATAAGTTAAAAAAGATAAAATAAAAGCATTAAAACTATTTTTTATGTCAAAACACAAAAACAGTGGGGTGTAAACGATCCCAGTGTGTTGAATAAGTGGGTTAAAAGATTTGTTTTTAATTGGGAAACGCTACGTCCCCTTAACATAATTTTTATTATTATCTATTTTCAATAACTTACGAAAACAAACTGTGTTTAATAAATGTAGAGTATGTTGTTTTTTTATTTGTTCTGGTCTTAAGAGTCACATTATTATAAATAAATTAAAATAAAAAATATATGAAAAAAAAAATTTTATGAAATTTTCTCATGCATTTTAAAGTGCATTAATATTATGTACAAATCATAATGATTCATGTATGAATCAGTATGCAATATTGGATCAAATAAAAAATCGTGTTTCTTATAAATAACAACTATGAATAGTTACTTTTTTTTCGAAAAGTCAAACATTAAAAATTTTTATGTGTATTGATTGTAGGTTGTCGAAAAATATATTCGTGAGAATGATGGTGGCGAAATTTTCAAACTATACAACGAAAAAAATTTTTTGAATGATAAAACCAGGAAGTCGCTAGTAAGGATTCTAACAAAATTTTTAGTAAATACTTGCGGAAACTATCCTAGTAAAGCAGATAAAATAAAGTTGGCAGAGACAGCTATAGAACTTTTTCCATTTTATAAAAGTAATTCAAAATACTCTGGAGCGGTAATGTATACATTTTTGTAGAATTTATTTATTTTAAATAACTTTAATTCTGCAGGAACAATTTTATAACCCGGACAATAACACAGGGTATTTCGTTAGCCAATTGAAATATTGCAATTCAAAACGGATAAAATTTTGTTCACCAAATGCAGCCGACGATATTCCAATTGATGAAACGCGTGAGAATAAGATCACAGTAGAGGATGCACATTTTTTTAAGAGCGTTGAAATCCCATTACACAAAAGTTTACTGGTTCAGAAATTGCGCGATACTGCGAAAGCTAGAAAAGAAATACTTAAACGCAGTGTGTCCATTCAGAACGAGTTTCCATTTTACTTCTTGGATCCTGAACTAGTAAGTATTGTATTATTTAATATTGACAATAATTGGTCTCGTTCGAAATGTCATCTTCGGTACTAACATCTGATTTTGGATCGCCACCTGTTACTTTATGTATTTCATAATGATGATTTGCTAATATCAAATTTTTAGATTTTGATAGACTTCGACCTTTTATACCCAGAAATAAGCCAGTACCAACAATTCAATAACGTCTGGCTGAAAATTGAAAGCTACATTCTACCTTTACTGGCATCTAAGGGCTTAACAGTAGATTCTATTGAAGGTAGGTAATTTACATTATTCTTGAAAGTACGTTACTATTAACGATTAACGTTACATGTATGTAACACGCGTTTTTTTCTGCGTGGAGAATATTTTTGATGGGCAAGCAACAAGGGCTGCTTTTTAAATAATGTATTAATTATCTTTTCTTTACAGATTGGAATTGTGAAGTACAGCCATTTTTAGCATTAATAAAACTTTTGCCTGCTCCACCAGGAACACGTGAAAAAATCAAAGGAAGTTGCCATCAAAACGCAAACAAATTTATTAATTTTGTCTATAACTTTCAACCCAGCGAAGCTGTTCATTATTTTAAGGACCCCATTATTTTAGCCAGCGGTAATTAAAAAAAAAATATTGAACAATTCTATATTGGAGTCGATGGTAAATTAATTGCAATCCCCACACACTATAAATTGTATAATATTTTCGATATTTTTTTTAAAATTGTCTATCTCTTTAACATAAAATATTGTAACGAGCTCAAAATATTTTTTAATTTTTTTGAAAAATATCTGTACAAAATTCCACACTCTCAAGGTACGCCAAGGATTCATGATATTTGGAGCACTCTGCAAGGCTTTATTAACCAAATAAGTACAGAATGATTTGTTTCGTTTGCCACAAAGTTTTTAAAGATATTCAGTTTTGCATACATCATTTGAAATATGTTCACTATTTAAACACAGGAAAACATCTTAATTTAAGATGTATATACTCGTTACAGTGCCCTCGTTTCTTTTTTACTTATCCTGGCTTAAAAAAGCATTCATTTTTTTGTAAATTCAAACATAATAATTTAATTCAACAGCAAAATTTGAAGATTCCACAAATAAAGCAGACAGCAACAACTTCCTTTGATAATGTTAATACTAATTCAACAATTGACAATTCCTTTGATTATAATTATCCTAAGGATAAAAGTTTTGAAAACTTATCATTAAATCAAAAAAATATTTTTGAATTTCTATCTTCTTTATATATTGCTGAGATAAACATTGATAAATTTCATAATATATTCAAAGCTTACCACGAAAATTTATTTTCAGCATTATATCAGACTAAATCAACCGAAAGTAAAGGCTTTCAATTACAGATTTTAAATAACTTAAATAATTTTTCTTCTTCATATAAACGAAAACTATCTTTCCAAAATTCTGATTTATTTGTTTGTCCTGTGGAAACTAATATTAAGTTAAGATGGGATAAGAAGTTCAATAATATAACAAAACGATTTGATAATATACAAAAACAATGCACATTTCAATATGTTTCAATTATTAAAACCATTAATTGTTTGTTTAAAAACGAAAATTTTAAAAATACATATTTCAAAAGTCAACACGAATGCAACAAAAATTATATATCTGGATTTTGTTGTGCGGATAATTGTCAAAAAGAAGATTTTTTTCCAATAATGCTAATGCAATAAAAATTGGTCTTTACTATGATGATTTTGAAGTTGTATGCCCGTTAGGAAGTAAAACATCCATCCATAAAATGGGTGGAATTTATTTCCAAATCTTAAATTTTCCATCATATTTTTTGTCAAAGTTAGAAAACATTTATTTAGTTGCTTTATTTTTTTCTGAAGACATAAAAGAAAGCGATTCTATTAATATTATATTAAGTCCTATTTACAATGACATATCAAAACTGGAAAATGATGGAATTTTCATTGATAATAAGATAATAAAAGGGACTTTAATGACTTTATCACACGATAATTTGGGGGGAAACACCTTTTTTGGCTTTCCAAAATCATTTTCAAGTGGCAGTTATTGCAGATTTTGTTATTTGAATCATTCTGAAATAAAAACCACCACACGCCAAATATCTGAAAAGATGCGTTTATTTGACCATATATTAGATAATTCAAGTTTGTATGCCGAGGGAAAAGCATTGAAATTTAACAATATTCTCAATAACTTAAAATACTATGATATGATAAAAAATGGATCTGCAGATATGATGATGTCTTGGAGGGAGCAGTACCATTTGTATTAAAGATTTTTTTTCAGAACTTAACAGAAAATACTTCTTTAAATGTTAATAAAATTAATAAATTACTTTTCTCATATAACTATACTTATCTAGACATAAAAAATAAACCGTCTGTAATATCATTAAAAAATGAATCTAAAACCTCAATTGGCTTGAATGCTGCCCAAAATTGGTGTTTAATTATTCATTTGCCATTCATTTTTTATGAATATAAAAGCAAAATGAAGGACGAGCGAGTTTGGGAATTAATAACTAGTCTTATAAATGTGATGAAAATAGTTTTTTGTAATTGTGTGCCAACATCAGCACTGAATGTTTTGGATGATATGATAGAAAAGCATTTAAAACTAATAATTGATTTAGGGTTTTCCTTGCTTCCAAAACATCATTTCATGACACATTATAGCAAGATTATTCGTGACCTTGGCCCTCTTGTTTTAATGTGGTCAATGAGATTTGAGAGTTATCACAGGAATTTTACAAAAAGTGGACGCTTTATTAACAATTTTGTTAATTTAGCAAAAACATTAGCCCAAAGACACCAAAAAAAGCAGTGCTATTTGCTTAAAATTAGTCTTTCAGTCCTATTTTAAAAGAGGGAAAGAAGTTAAAAATTAATTATATTGATTACACAGTGCAACACAAAAATTCAAAACAAAAAAACACTTATGCCAGCCGAAAGTACTCGATGAGAGGAGAAAAGTAATTTCTGGATTTTGCTAGATTGGTTGCCGTTCGTTTTTTATGAGCCTCTATAGTTTTTTCGCCAAATTCGATTTTGAGCACTTTTTTGCAATTTTGTTGTTTGTCAAGTTGTTGTTACGTGTTGGACTTTGGACTAGAAGTTGTTGATAATTTGGATTTTGTTTTGTTTGTACGGTTTGTCAGAAAACGCATATGGTAAATTTTTGATTTTTGGATCGAAAATATAAATCGATAAAGTGAAAATAAAAAATAAAACTGCCACGATTTCAATTTCTACAATAAAATTAATTACGTCATTCTACTTTTTTTATATAAGTGATTGAAGTGAGTGATTGAAAATGGAAAGATGCTCGAAATTAGATAGTTTCTGTTACGTTTGTGGTAAACTAGAGCCAAAACATGGAAAAAAAAACGAAAAACTTTTGCTCAATAAAAACAAAAAAAAAATGAAAATTAATCACATTTGTATGGCAAAATCTGTATCAAGGAGTGGTCGTATGAAGTTAGTATGAAATGGAAAGTTGTTCATAATTTTATAGGCTACATTTCTTCCCTTGATTGTTTGGTAAAATTTTCAATAGTTCAAGAGCTCTAGTCGAAAAACGGATAAAATCGGTGAAAAAAGTGGTAATTTTTTCGACATTTTTGGGGTTTTGAGCATGAAGATGAATATTTCCGACTTAATATATTCAGCGTTTTTGTTGGCCGAGTCAAGAGCTACAACTTTGCTGAAGACTGCAAAAAAAAATTCACAGCATTTTTCGAGCTATGGCCATGCGAAAAATAGAAGAAAATTGCAAAAAAGTGCTCAAAATCGAATTTGGCGAAAAAACTATAGAGGCTCATAAAAAACGAACGGCAACCAATCTAGCAAAATCCAGAAATTACTTTTCTCCTCTCATCGAGTACTTTCGGCTGGGATAAGTGTTTTTTTGTTTGGAGTCAAAAAGTTGAATATTGCGTCACAGTGTTATCAACTCAAATACGGATTTCACGAATTTAATCCAAATTTGGTATCCTTAAAATATTTTGAGCTCGGCTATAAATACAAAGTAGGATTTTTTATTTTGAATTCGGAGATATCTGAATTGCCACAATTTTGTAAAATAATCGAAATTTTAAAAAATTGTTCTGATTTTTTGTTTGTTTGTCAGAAATATGTTACACATAATTTAAATGAAACATTCTGTGCTTATGAAGTGAGTGAGACAGATAATATTCTTTTACTTAAATATAATGATATAAAGAATAAAACGCCATTCAATTCTGTGAAAGTTGAAAATTTTGAATTTATAATCTGTAAAACTATTTTATAATACATTATTTATTATTTATTTATTTTTATTAAAAACTATTTTAATTATTTTGAATTATTAAACCTTTTAACCTTAAGTTCTCAATAATTTAACTGCTATTAATTTTGTACTAATAAAATAAAAATGTTAAAACATTACCAATTGTTCGTATTTTTGTTTATTTAGGACAGTGTTAAGGATTATTCCGGACTAACTATTATTTGAATGTTCCAACTTATAGGGTTAAAAAAGGCAACCTTATAATTGAATTTTTGAACTTTAAGGGTTGAAAATGTAAACTTTTATTTAATTTTTTTTTAACTTTTTCGGTTGAAAATCGGCCTTCTAGTTGAAATGTTCAACTACAAGCGTTGAGAAAATCAACCTTTCTGCTAAATTTTTCAACTTATTCAGTTGAAAAGTTAAACTTTTAGTTAAATTTTTCAACTTTTACGGTTGAAAAGTCGGGGTTCTAATTCTATAGTTCAACTACTTGGGTTGAGAAAGTCAACATTTTTGTTCAATTTTTCTACTTTCTCGGTTGCAAAAGTCAACCTTTTAGTTGAATTTTTAAACTCTTTTGGTTGAAAAATTTCACTATGTATTTCTTTTTTTAACTTTGTAGTTGAAATTTTCAACCTTTTCGTTGAATAATTTGACCAAAAATTTCAATTATTCAACTTAAATAGTTGAGAAATTTCATTTTTTTTTTCTTTTTTATACTTTTAGGTCTAAATTTTCAACTTTAAAGTATAATTATTCAACTTATTAAGATAAAATTTTCATCACAAATAGTTGAAAATTCCTTATATACTTACTTTTCTAGTCCAAAAAAAGTTGAACATTTCAACTTTTTTGGAAAGAATGCATATTACAACTTAAAAAGTTGAAAAAGTGAATCTTAATTTCGAACCGTGTATGCCTACATATCTAAATATGTAAATGAAAATGTCGTATTTTTGTTCTGTTTTTTTTTAAATTTGTTATTGTTTGTCATCTGTTGTTTTTTTCAGAAAACATAAAGAAAATAATGAAAACACAAAATCTCATCGAATTGGTTTCTTATTGCATTTAGAAATTTCTTATATGGGTTAACACCATGGGTATCCGACCCGGGTGACACCAAGCCTAGGAACGCTTCTGACAATAAGTAAACGTGTTGAGTTAATTAATTGAAAAGTATGATTAAAACATGACTTGGCGTTTACGAAAATCAGTAAAAGATGAAGACTTTTCAAGTATGCAGCTAATATTTCTGATTTGTTTTTGAACGTATTCAGTTTCCGTGTTAATGCATTTAAATAACAAAATTAAAATTAATTAAATTGCATAGAAATAAATCGTTTCCTAAGCAATCACTGTCTGCATAAACACAGGTTTCTGTTTCAGCGAATGAAGCAGCACCAACATGTTGAGTTGATTATGACTTCGAAAGTGTAGCACAGGTACTGGTAGTTCTTCAGAATGTGTCACTGGGAGCAAGCCTGATGGTACTGACTAATGTATATACAAAACTATTTCGCCTATATCTATTAAAAATTTTACATACCACTATTTTGGCACGCGTAGCAGTTGGCATCGTCATTCTCTCATGGATCTAACCAGCGCACAGTGTAATAATTGCGGCCAAAACTAATTTGAATTTTTTTTTTTGTAATATTATGTCTTATGAAACATCAATCGATAGATAATTCTTCAACTAAGAGAATTCAAAAATTTTGAAAATGCGTGAAAACTTGTACTCACAGCATGAGCTGTTATTATTTTTATTATACCCTAAACCTGAAAGGTCAGGGTATATTAACTTTGTGCAAACGTTTGTAACGCATAGAACGAAGCGAGTCCGGTATAGAAAAGTATATATATTTTTGATCAGCGTCACCACGTGAGTCGAGCTATCCATGTCCGTCCGTCCGTCCGTCCGTCCGTCCGTCTGTCCGTCTGTGTGTTGTCCGTATACACAGGATAAGAAGAAGGAGTTGAGATAATTGAATGAAACTTGGTACACATAGTCACAAGGACCCAAGGATCTGCACTATTGAATATTTTTGGAATCCGCCCACGGACACGCCTACCTCCCAAAAAAAAAAAAAAAAAAAACACAAATTGGCCATTTCAGCCCTTGAAAGGACTTTGACCGAGCTTCTTAGGATCGATTGTGTTGTGTGTGTTATTAAATTTTTGCACACAATTGACCGAGAACTGGACCTACATGTTTTGTGCCGACTCCGAACGGCTCATGTTCTCAAGAAGCTTTACATGGCATTATTTACTCTCTGAGGTTTGCCATTGTCTGCAGAGAGGTGGTGACCGATCAGAAAAATTTTTTATTGAAAAAACTTTTCGCCACGGCTAGGGATCGAACCCGGGCTCCGAGCATGCTAAGCCACACACTTAACCTGCATGCCACGGTCACCACCTACGCCTACCTCCCATACAACGCAAAAATTGAAAACTGCATAACTCAGCTCATAATTAGCCTACAACAATAAAATTTGGTATGTATGTGTTTTGTATCAACACAAAGATGTTTTTGAAAAATGGGTGTCATCCACTCACGGACACGCCCACCTCCCATACAACCCAAAAATTGAAAACGCAATAAATAAGCCTCTGTTTAACCTACAGAGCTAAAATTTGACACATATATTTTTTATAACAAAAGAAAGATGGTTTTGAAAAATGGACATCATCCGCCCACGGACACGCCTACCTCCCATACAAAGCGAAAATTGAAAACTGCATAACTCGGCTCATATTTAGTCTACAACAATAAAATTTGATATGTATGTGTTTTATACAAACACAAAGATGTTTGCGAAAAATGGACGTCATCCGTTCACGGACACGCCCACCTCCCATACAACCCAAAAATTGAAAACGCAATAAAAAAGCCTCTGTTTAACCTACAGAGCTAAAATTTGGCACATATGTTTTTTATGACAAGATAAAGATATTTTCGAAAAATGGACGTCATCCGTTCACGGACACGCCCACCTCCCATACAACCCAAAAATTTCAAACGCAATAAATAAGCGTCTGTTTAACCTACAGAGCTAAAATTTGGCACATATGTTTTTTATGACAAGAAAAAGATATTTATGAAAAATGGACGTCATCCGCATACGGACACGCCTACCTCCCATACAACCCAAAAAGTTTAAAACTCAATAAATAAGGTTATGTTTGTCATAGAGATATTAAATTTTCTATGTATGTATGTATTTATACCAAAACTAATGTGTGTTCAAAAATTGGGAGTAATCCGTCCATGAACCCGCCCACCTCCCATAGCGAAAGCACAATAAAGGCATTAACTGTGAGCTACAGGAATAAAACTTGGTATGTGTAAATTTTTCATCACCATATAAATGCAATTAAAATATAGGCTTCATCCGCCCACGGAGACGCCCATTTGCAATAAAAATTTTTTTATTTTTGAAAAGTGGGTTTAGGGTATTTCATAGTCGGCCTAGACCGACTTTAGACTTTCTTTACTTGTTTTTTCCGTGAATTTACCAATTTTCGTCTTTACATATACCTTCTATAGATAAAATATCATATTTAACTCTCGAACAAGATGTTCAAAGTATATAGAATTGTATATTTTTGAAAAATATAGAATCTAATGCTTTTGATGGTATTTCTTTTAAAAAAAAATCCTTCAATTAAATCAGATATAAAATTAGTTTGAAAAATATAATTTTTCTAAAAATTATTAATTAATTTTAAAATTTCAGCAGTGATGAGGAAAAAAACTTTTTTTTGATTTCGCTTAAACTTTCGAAATTTGATCTTTTATTTATTAAAAACTGAGGAAAAAAGATAAAGGTGCGATTTTGCCTTTTTGTCTTTTATTCAATTATATGTGATGGCAGTTTTTAACCCTCCGTGTGGCTAGTTAGTATTTGCCCACGCGCTGTGGCTAGTGTAAAGATGTCGTCAAAGCCATTTTTTAACCCCTTCAAAAATAATTTTTGGCCAAATTTTTTTAAGGTTTTAAATAAACATTTCAATTAAAGGAAAAAAGTGTTCTGGCCAAAATGTCCTCTCAGTTTTGCGCCAAAAATTTCGGAATAGCCGAAAACGAACATTTTTTCAATTTTAAATCCAAAATTCATATCTCCGACACTAATTGATATTAAGGAAAAATAATCTAGGTATTAAAGCTCAAAAGATATGCATGTTTCTTCAAAAAAATCTTAAGGATTTGGATCCGTTCCAAAAACCATAATTATTTTGTAACGTGAAAATTGGCATTTCTCGAGTTAAAAAAATTTTAAAAAATTAAGGTTTTATTTGATAAATACCCCCTAAGGGCGTTTAATGTTCAAAAAAGTTATTTGGAGATGAAGTTTCCGTTTCATAAATAAATAAAAAAAAAATTTCCAAAAATAAATTATAGTTGTTGGTCGGAATAAAATTTGGGACAGTAAAAAACTGATTTCTTTTTTGTGAAAAATTTTGAAAAAAATTATTTTCACACGGCTATTATTATATTTTTTATTATTTTTAATTTATAATAAGTATAAAATGTTTCTTTCATTCTTTTCTTTGCAAAAAAAAAAAATTTATGACGACATAACATTTTTACAAAGAAATAAATGAAGTAATTTTTTGATATTTTTTACTACTTTTTTTATACAATTATATGTCAAACTAAAACACATGCTTTTTTGCAATTCATGTTTGTTGTATACACACAAACATGTTTTTGACATTATTTGTAGGCAAAAAAATGTTTATTTGAAAAAAAACACATTTCGTATACTTTTTTGATCACAAAAACATGTTTTTTATGTTGCATTCATTTGTACATTAAAAAAAGTGACAAAATTTGATAAAATTTTTTAATTTAGAGCAAAAATATCAACATTTTTTACTTACTAAAAATAGTAAAAAAAATCACATCCTGTGGCTACTGTAACGATTTCGTAGTCGATCTAACTTCGCACTCACAGTACGGACAAACGTAAATACATAATTGTTTTCATTCCAAAAATTGATAATATAGGAAGGAAAAAGGGTTCACAATAGGTCCCATCTTCGCTCTAAGGAGTACCTAGTCACGTTTTTAGGGACATTGGCTTCCTTATCTCGAATTCAATACTACTTACGTATTTTTTATTACATATAAAATATTATAAACAGTATCGCCTTCAATTTGACATATGACACGGGCAAATATATTAAACCGTTCTAGAGATATGGGTGGGCAAAGTCGCCAAACTGCCAAAAAATTGAGATTTTCCAAACTTTGAGGCCCCAGTGGCACGTGTTAACATCTTTCAATCGTGCTCAAACTTTGGCAATTCTAAAATCTGACAGAAAGAAACATTTTAGGGGGTGCCCCCAAAAAAAATTCTGACATTTTCTTTTTACCCTATGAGTTGAAACCACCCTAGTGTTCATACAAAGGTTCTAAGTTTTTTTAGAAGGAGATACCAACCGTCGCCCATTGCACATGTCTGAGATACAGCTATGTCGTAAAAAGTAGGGTGACGATACCGTTACACTAGCCACACGGAGGGTTTAAACTATATCAGAATAATTATATTTTCAATATGACCTTAATTATTTAAATCAAGTCATTATTTTAAAAACTTTTTAACATTAAGCATTGCGTTTTTAGTAATGTTAAAGTTACTGAAATTGAAAAACCGGAAATTATTTTCCTCTTGTCGCATCGCATCAAGTTTGTTATAAATCTTGCGTTTCAGCATAATGACATTAATTCTCGGGTTAATTGTTAAATTGTGCAAATAAGTTTTAAGTACTTTGATTTGATTTCAGCTTAAGTTTTTATAGCTATTTGGTTAAGTAGTGGAAACCAAAAAAAAAAAAAACAACAAATATTATTGTGCCTTGCTCTCATTAATTGTTTTTTTTTTTCTTTTTCGTCTTTCTTTCAACTCTAGTTTGGTTATTTTTTGACATTTTAATTTTCCGTTTTAAGCATCTGTTCCCAGTGCTTCTTTAAGTGTCTTAAATTAACTTGAGGTTGTCGTTGATAATCATTGCATACTTTTAGTTGCTTATGAATTAACAGTGTTGCAAAAGCATATTTTTGCAAGTTAGTAACTTTTTGAATTTTTGAATTTTTAAATTAAATAAAAAAAACTTAAAAAATAAATAAAAAATTACTTGTAATAAGCCTAAAAAAAAAAATATGTATTTTGTTTTAAATTCGACTTGTGGACTGCACAATGGGGCAAAATAGTTAAAATATGAAAATCGTTCAAAAATTTCTAAAAAATTATCTTTGACCAATTAATGAACATTACTGACCTATTTTAATCTTTTTCATACCTTGCAGGCGATATATGTACTTTTTTGAAATTCATTTCGGACTGCACAATGGGGCAAAATAGTTACTATAGTCAATCCCGGTTAAGTACCTACCCGCTTAAGTACCATTCCCGCTTAGGTACCACTTTTTTGCTGCATCTTAACATTTTCAAACAATTTTCATACTAAAGTCCCCTTTTTAGTACCTCCCGCTTAAGTGCCATTCTCGCTTAAGTACCACTTATTTCAGCGTTCCATTAAAAACAAACAGTACATTTTTTCCCCCTTTAAGTGCCTTTTTAAATATCAGTGAAAATCTAAACCTGCACATAAAGTTTGAAAATATGTACATATTCCATTCCAAATATGTACAACGCCTGGTAACGAAAAGCGTTCGTTACCACCCCCTATCAGAGGGAGGGACAGCGGGGGTTCAGAAGAAAATTTAACAAAATTATTCAGATGAAACAATTCCTTCTTTCTCCGCGTATACAAAACTAATTAATTGATCTTTGCGGCCAATTCATGAAAAAACTATCATTGAGGAGATTCTTGCTTTCAAACATTATTTCCAATTATTGTAGATGCATTAATGTAGGTAATGTACAAAAGTGTAGATTCCAAATATTACCATTGCGTTGCGGTTTTGTTTCATCTTACCACACGGTTAAAAATCTTGGAATAATTTTTAAACCAACCGTCGGAATAATGCATTTTTTAATCCTGTTTTTATTAGAATTGATACTTTTCAAAATATTAGAAATGTTTTAGTCCAAGCTGTATTTCTTCACAAAGGTAAATTATTATCACCGGGCGACCATGGGAGAAAATCGTTTATGCGTGCTTTTCCAAAGTGTTTTTAACGGAAAATTGTTCCTATCCCATATTATTCGCAAAATAAAGCATGGGTGACGAGTACATTGTGGTCTACTATTCTGAAATAATTTGATCGTGACATGGAGAAGCAAAAGCGAAAAGTTTTGTTGATTGTTGATTACGCTCCTTGTGACAAGGTAGATCATAGTCTTGGAAATGTAAAAGAAGAGTTCCTTCCGCCAAATACCACATCAATATTTCAGCCTCTTGACCAAAGCATCATACACACTTTCAAAGTTTATTTCAGGCAAATAATGATTCGTAAACCAGTCAGGCAGTTTGTAAAGTCATTTACATTGTTAGATTCACTTGCGTTTGTTAAACGTTCGCGGGAGCTTGTGAGTTGCGAAACTATTGCTTTCAGAAGGTAAATTGTCTTTCGCAATAATTTTTATAATATTGTAATGTACTTTGGTGCTTTGTGTCTCACGCAGGTAAGATTTCAAGTAGGTGATATCTTATCTGAAGATATCGAGGAAATGGTAGTGATTCCTATTGCACACGCAGAAGAATACGTGGCGTGTTACACAACGATGAAATAATAGATCCTGTTGACCAAATACAAGACCAATCATGGAAAACACTTCATCAGATAGTCCAATTGACCCTTTGTTATTTGTCAAAGCTGTTATAGCTCTTGATGCTCTAAAAATATATTCAAGCTACAACAATATTGCCTGTGAAGAACTTGAAATTTTTGAAGAAACATTGTTTAAAAAAAATTTCAGAACTGTTGCCAGAAAAGAGTACTGATTGTTTTAGGTTAATGCTTTTTTCCTCATTTACCTATATTGGTTAAGTATGGATAATGGAAAGGATGTACAGTTTAGTATGTATATACTATGTGCCTGAAAAATTAATTTAAACTTGTATTGTAAAAAGCTGCAATGCATTTTTATATACATGTGTACCTTTTTCTTTTTGTTAATTTTAAACGAATGATAGTTTTTTGTTTGTCTTTTTAATGAAATTATCTGTTTTCAAAGATTTGTTCCAATTCATTAATGTGTAAGAAAAAAAAGTTGAAAAAGTGTTTATAAGTACCTCGAGGTACTTAAGCGGGTCCCCGCTTTAAAACATTTCCCGCTTTAGTACCACAAAAACTTGTCACCTTAAGGTAAGGCACTTAACCGGGATTGACTGTATATGAAATCGTTAAAAAATTTTTAAAAAATTATCTATCGTTGACCAATTAATGAAGAAAACTCACCTATTTAAATCTTTTTCATACCTTTCAGTTGATATATGTATTTTTTTGAAATTCAACTTGTGGACTGCACAATGGGTCAAAATATGTAAAATTTGAAAAACTTAAAAAAATTTCTATAAAATTATCCATCGTTGACCAATTAAGGAACATAACTGACCTTTTTTAATATTTTTCATCTAGCATCCCGTAGCTTTAACACTCGACCGTCTACTTCCTTTAGATTAACAGTTCCTGAAAATTTATTTAATAAAAACAATTGTTGATGTAAATTTCTGGCCGCGAAATACAATTGTACGCGAATTCGAATTTAAAAATCCGCAATTAGTAAGTTTGTACACTTGCCTCGCCCGCGAAATAGCCCGCAATCTCATCCAAAAAACGATTTACAAATCACGGGTCTAAATTAGAACTTGTGTACCAAAATGTTAGGGGTCTTAATTCTAAACTTTCTGAAATGTTTATTAACACCCAGCAAAATTTTTCGTATTGCCTTGATTTGCATTCGATTATAAAACGCATTACATAAATGTTGGTGACCAATAATGCATTATATTGTATATTACTCGTAATGCAATTAGTAATGTCAGCCCTTTTGCTTTTGAAATGAGTGTTCTGTTTTTTTTTATAATTGAAATTTTTTGTTTGACTTTTATTTTTGCTTCAAAAGTGTCAAATTTTATAATTTTGAATATGAAAAAAATGCCAGATTTATGAATGAAATACAGAAAAATATGTTAAAGGTAAATCTAATATATAAAAATCTCGTGTCATGGTGTTAATGTTTGAACTCCTCCGAAACGGCTGGACCGATGTTAATGAAATTTTTTTTGTATATTTGGTAGGTATGAGAATAGGTCGTGAAGTATTTTTCACGTTCCTTTTCGCGAGGGGCGGGGCACTTTTTCAAGAACAAAAATTTTCGACTTTACTTTCATCTATAAATCACACATCAATGAAACTCGGTACGAACTGACTTTTGAGTCTTGGTCTTCGACTGTCAAATTTGAGCGATCTTTGGAAATGGTGGCAGGGTTGCGCCCATAAAATTACATTTTTTGATATCGCATAGATTTGGAACTAAATGTCGTATAACAATGAAACTCAGTATGAAGTTATTGATTGGCCAGGTCTTTCAATTATAAAAAAACACTGGCATTGGAGAACGGGGCGTGGTTCCACCCATACAATTAAAATTGTCGATACTGGAAAGCTTTAGAAGTAAAAGTCGCAGAACAATTAAACTCAGAATGACCACTATTTGGTGGTTTCCTGCTACTGGAACATGCATTGTATAATGGGAGTGTATCCGCCAATATAAGAAACACTTTTTTAAATTAAATCGCTCTTGAAATAATAGTCACATATTAAAGAAACTCGGTTTGGATTAACTATTTGGTGATATCCTACTGCTTGGAAGTACTCGCAAATTAAAACGGGTGTTGGACAAGGCGTGTGGCTCCGCCCTTAAGACCATTTTTTATATTTAAAAGCTTTGGAAATAATGATCAAAGAATATTGAAAATCAGAGTGGAGTAACTATTTGTTGATGGCCTTCTAATGGAAAACTAGACATACATTGCAGAAAGACGGCAGCAACGCGCCGGGAATCAGCTAGAATATTATATTAATTAATTAACTGATACATATATCTATTAAATAAAAGCATTTAAAGAAGAAATTCTCTAGCTCTTGATTGGTGTTGTTGATCTGTTAAGCACTGTTAAGCAAAAGATGTACGAAAAAAAATTTATTTTTTCAATATTTGAATCGCTTTTCTAATTTGTGCAGAGAAACATCTTATACAATAACTTCTTAATTGTTAATAAATAAGTGATTATTCAGAAGAAGTTATTCATCGAGTTTAATTAGTGCTTACATAAGTACTCCCATGTCAAGCGAAAGATTCATCGATTACCTCCAATGACATGCCTGTATAAAAATAATGGGTTCTGTAAGCGAGAGGGTAAGCGATGAATGAAATTTTCTGGATTACTTTTTCGATTATATGTAAGCGAAGATTTTGCTGGGCAGTTTTGACTTAGAATATCTTCTATATAAATAAAAATCAAATGTCGTTCGTTGGTAATTACATCAGTTGAGAACGGCTGGACCGATTTGGATAATTTTTTTTTTAAATATTCATCGTAGTCCAACTTAGGTTTTTACGGAAAGAAAAATTGACCACGCCCACTTTATTCGATTTATCTAAAATCGGAAAACAGCTGCACTGATTTGGCTAATTCATTTTTTAAATGTTCGTAGTAATCCAAATTAAGTTTTTACGGAAAGAAAAATTGACTACGCCCACTTTTACGCCCATTTTTCGATTTATCTAAAATCGGAAAACGGCTACACTAATTTGGCTAATTTTTTTTTAAATGTTCGTAGGAATCCAATTTAAGTTTTTACTGAAAGATTGACCACGCCCACTTTTGCGCCCACTGTTTTGATATATATCTAAAAACGCAGAACGCCTGGGCTGGTTTTGCTAAGTTTGTTTTAAAATGTTTGTAATAGTCTACAAAAGTTTTTTACAAAAGAAAAATTGTCCACTTCCAAGGTAATACACAATCAATAGTCAAAGAAATTTTAACGGCGGAAACAAGGAAATCCAGTTCCAGGTTACCCTAATTTATTTTCCACCGACTCATTTGATCGCATTTACACAGTCCATCCAAGAAACGATGAGTGCCTCTATTTACGTTTGCTGTTAGTCAACGTTCGTGGCCCAACATCATTCCAAGATTTGCGAACTATAAATGGTGAACTGTGTGACACATATAGAGAATCGTGTCAACGTTTTCGATTGTTAGAAAATGACACTCATTGCAGTGGCGTACCGAGAGGCTAAGCCGCCCGGTGCGGATTCCAAATTTGCCGCCCCTCTCATATGCAATACAAAAAAAAAAACATCTTTGATATAATATCGAATATAGTCTTTCATTGTTCTCAATTATATAAAAAAAAATTCTAATATACATATCATCAACCTATTTCTAATACGACGCAAGTTTGGAAAAAATGGAGCAAAACGCGCGCATGAGTCTATTTTTGCTCTCATTTCTCCCGTGTTATAACCCGTGGTTTTGTTGTTCTATTATGTTTTAAAATCTTGAGCAAAAAGTCTACGAGAAACTTCACTCCATTTTTGCCTATCTCATTTCTAAACACCAATATTACAAAAAAATGAAACAATTAACCTGAAATGCCTTGATCAGATTAAAATGGGTTACAACAAAACCAAGTAACTTCAGTACTTTTCAGCACTTTACTTAAACGAAGTAAAATTTTATGTGAAAAAATGCACTTCAAAATACCGCAATCGAAAAATTGTTTCCAAAATTTATTGAAAATTTGTTCTAAGTCACATTTTCTTCTTCAAACGTATCGAATATAATAAAAAACAGCGTACAATGTCGTCACTTGAAAAAAATTTCGATTAAATTGAAAATTTGTAAGTAATTATCTATCAAAACCAAGTATCTTGATAAGTTCCTTGAATTTTTTTTGGAAATTATTACAAAAATATTAGTATATAGTAAAATCACTGGAGAGATTTTTGCGATAATAACGGAGAATGAAAAATTGATTTTAGTACTGCATCGTCGTACGTTGATCCTGATTTTGATCCACAAAATGAATAAAAGTGACGAAGAGGAGCTCATGGACAATCATTTCATGGATACTCGATCTGAAGATTCGTACTACAAAGGATTCTCAAACATTCGTTTTCAATCGTGCTACAAAGAAAAGATTATTGCATCCAGCATACAGCACTTGCCGAAAAAAATGTAATGCATAATTTTCAGAAGAACTCGAAAAGGATTATTGTAATTTTTTATAAAACTTCCTTCGAAACCGATGCAAAGCTTTTTGAATGCACATTAGTTCATCAAAAAGATCTTCTGAAATTTTCAAATACAATTAAAGGAAATCGTAAAAAACCCATCTTAAAAGAAGGATATTATAGATAAATTAATTCCTTTAATTCATAACACAAAAAATAATTTTTGGGAAGATTTTAAGGAATGTGCAGATTCTAAGGATCTTTCTATTGGTTTTACAAGCCATGACTAAATACCAGAGCTGAATAAGGACATTTTTCTTTATTCAGAATAATGCATTCATTTTTTTATTCAAATGAATGCTATTCAATGCAATTCACAAAGAATCGTTATTCATTTTGCATTCATGCATTCATTTTGTATTCATTATTCATTTTGCAATTATTATTAATTTTTTATTCATTATTCATTTATTAATTTTGTATTCCTGAGAGAACACTATTCTCACTCTATTCACGTGAAGCTACCCAGTTGCGAATTTAAAACTGAAGTTTTACTTCAATTAAAAATATAAAACAATTAGCCCAAGCCCCCGGTAATTGCGCTGTTGCACCAAACTAAAAATATAATGGCATGAATAAAAAAATATTCATATATTAAAGAATATTTTGAAATATATATTCTTTTTATAATAAAATTAAGACGTGTTAGAAAAGTGGGCGACATCCGCCTACGAACACACCCACCTCCCATACCACCCATAATATTGAAAACTCATAAATAGGCTAATATTTAAGTTACAGACCTGAAATTCGGTATTTGTGTATATTATATCAAAATTGAGGCGTGTTAGAAAAATTGGCATCAACCACTCAAGAACACGCCCAGCTCCCATACAACCCCTAATTGAAAACTTTATAAAGAGGCTTGTCTTTACTTTACAGGAAAACAATTTGATATGAATGTATTTCAGACATCATCAAAATAGTAAAATTTTTTGAAATCTGATATAAAAAAAGCTGCAATTTAAGATTTTGTACCATTACAAATCGCCCGTGGGGGTATTTTAACTTCGGCCAAGTCGAAGATATACCTTACTAGTTTAAAAAAATTTCATTAGCAGTATATGTGATTAAAACAATAAAAAATTTTTTTTGCGTAATATTTTGCCGAAAAATATATTTGTAATTTTTGAAAATTATCTTATTTTTATTGAACTTATACACATTTTAAAACATTAAAATAAACAAAATTTTGAAGGCGTCAGGTCCCCTTAAACGTTAATAATCGCTATTATTCCAAATGTTGACTTACGTCATATTAGAATTAGGCCAACGATAAAAAAGTTTATTCCTTAATGACACCGAAAAAGAAATTTATACAAATACAATTTTTTTTTTATTTAATATTTTATTAAATTATCATTTTTCTTGTTTTTTTGTGAGCAAAATCGTTAATTATATTGTAATAAAAAAAAAGCTTGGAATAAAGATTAGAAAAGCTCCTCTCACAAGTAGCAATACTAACAGCAATGGTTAGTATGGTTAGTACGCATCTTTCGTAAAAGTATAACAATGTTTGGAACTGCGTTTTCTAGACTTAATTTAAAAATAAATTTTAAAAGTTCAAGTGGACTTTTCATACAAGAATCAGTTTCTTTGTGAGCAATAGAAACAATATTCTGAAGTATTTTTCTCTCAACGAGAAAGTCTCCCTTGTCAATTTCTTCGTGACAGAATTCATTCAGTTTACATTCCAACTTATTATTTAGGAGAATCAAAAGAGTCAGAATTGCGTATTTTTCAGCAAGAGCATGAAGCTGCTGAAACCTTGTGACCATTTCTCAAATTCAGTTTTTCAAAATTAATAATTAAATTAGAAAATGACCTAAATCAGTTTAGACCACGCCTAACTCCTTTCCAAAGAAATTTTATTAAAACAGTGAAATCCCTTTAAAAATCACAAAAAATTATAATAGATACGACTTAAAATTATATGCATAAGTCTCATATCTTAATATGCACTCTGAACTTAAAATTCGCCATAATCAAACGAAAATTCCGCCTTTCTCCCACACTCAACACATCAAAGCACAAAACAGTTATTTTTACCAAATATACCTAAGTTGAAAAATGTTATTCTGTTAAACCACTTTTCTACTGGGCATTTCCACTGATAAGTTAAAGCACTAAGAAACTCAAAAAACTTTGAGCTACTCGAAAACACCAGTTATTCAATGCGAGTTTCAAGTTGCAGCCGAGTTACTCGAAAATTCAACTACTTGCACATGCCTAAATATTATGTCTTTTTTTATTTCTTCGTACATATAGTACACCTTAAAATGATATTGTACACATATTTATTTAGTAAAAGGCTTTATTTAGCTTCAGAGCCGCCCCTAAAATATTGCCGCCCGGGGCGGACCACCCCCCTCGCCCCCCCCCACGGTACGCGGCTGACTCATTGGATATACACCCTCGGAGATGCTGTGCTTTTGTGAAATCCTCATCAAATACGAAAACTGTTTTCGATAATTATCTCGACATTCTTTCCATCCAATCCAACTGATTTGTGGAGCAAATACAAAGATGCCATGTGTGATGATATTTTGCATCAGATGCGTATTAGAACATCAAATCCAAATTTGCAACTGAGCGAGGAAATTTACAACGAGACTTTGATATTAATTGAGGACATCCCAGCAAAATTTTTCGTATTGCCTTGATTTTCATTCGATTATAAAACCCATTACATAAATGTTGGTGACCAATAATGCATTATATTATATATTACTTGTAATGCAGTTAGTAATGTCAACCCTTTTTGCTTTTGAAATTATTGTTCTTTTTTTTAGATAATTGAAATTTTTTGTTTGACTTTTATTTTTGCTTCAAAAGTGTCAAATTTTTATAATTTTGAATATGAAAAAATGCCAGATTTATGAATGAAATACAGAAAAATGTGCTAAAGGTAAATATATTACATAAATTAATTAACTGATACATATATCTATTAAATAACAGCATTTTTCTTATTTTAAAGAAGAAATTCTCTAACTCTTGATTGGTGTTGTTGATCTGTTTAGCACTGTTAAGCAAAAGATGTATGAAAAAAAATTTATTTTTCCAATATTTGAATCGCTTTTCTAATTTGTGCAGAAAAACAGCTTATTCAATAACTTCTTAGTTGTTATTAAATAAGTGATTATTGGAACAAGTTATTCATCAAGTTATATAAGTGCTTACATAAGTACTCCCATGTCAAGCGAAAGCTTCATCAATTACCTCCAATGACATGCCTGTATTAAAATAATGGGTTCCGTAAGCGAGAGGGTAAGCGATGAATGAAATTTTCTGGATTACTTTTTCGATTATATGTAAGCGAAGATTTTGCTGGGATGTGCTTGATGATGTCGAACAAGGCATTATGTGACTAAGGCATGACAGCTCCCAATCGTCCGATGCACGACGCATTCAATCAAGAGTTGCGACGCGAAAAGCAATATGATTGTGATGCCTTGAGGGAATTAGTTCCAACGAGTGTTCAACCTTTAAATCGACAACAAAAATATGCGTATAACCCTCTTTTGAAAGTTGTGAACGATGGAACTGGAGGGATTTTTTTTTGGACGCTCCCGGTGAAACTGGAAAAACTTTTTTGCTCGCTTTGATTTTGGCAACGATACGCTCGCAGAATGATATTGCACTTGCATTTTCTTCATCTGGAATTGCAGCTACGTTGTTGGAAGGCGGTCAAACTGCTCATTCAGCACTCAAGTTGCTATGAATATGCAAATCAATGGAAATCCAACATGCAACATTTCCAAGAACAGTGCGATGGCCAAAGTTTTAGACAAAACGATGCAAGATTTACGAAACAATCAAAATCAGTTTGGTGGTGCAATGATTCTGTTGGCAGGTGATTTTCGTCAAACATTGCCAATGATTCCACGATCAACTCCAGCCGATGAACTTAATGTGTGTTTGAAGTCGTCCGTTTTGTGGAAACACGTCAAGAAACTCACATTGACTGTGAACATGAGTGTCGAGCTGCAGAACGATCAATCTGGAGAAGTATTTTCAAAACAATTGCTGGACATTGGCAACCGCAAAATCCCGGTTGACATTTCGACCGACTATATTCAATTTCCCGTCGCTTTCTGCCAGTTCACCGAATCAAAATCCGAACTCATCCGAAAGGTTTTTCCAAACATTGCACAAAATTACAAAAATCATGATTGGTTGAGCGAACGTGCTATAGTGGCTGCGAAAAACATTGATGTCGACGAATTGAATTTTAAGATTCAATCTAAAATAGCTGTCGAATTGATGACGCTCAAATTGGTAGATTCTGTTACTTCCCAAGATGATGTCGTCAACTTTCCAACGGAGTTTTTAAACTCGCTGGATAACCCGGATTACCGCCTCACAATCTCCAACTGAAAGTCGGGTCGGTAATCATAATGTTACGAAACGTAAACCAACCACGTCTTTGTAATGGCACCCGGCTTGCGGTAAAAAACCTGATGAATAACGTCATCGAAGCAACAATACTTAAAGGAAAGTACAAAGGTGAAGACGTTTTGATACCACGGATCCCAATGATTCCGACCGACATGCCATTCGATTTTAAACGCTTGCAGTTTCCGGTAAGGCTTGCATTTGCAATGACAATTAACAAGTCTCAAGGGCAGTCATTGAGTGTTTGAGGCATTAACCTTGAAAATCCAAGCTTCTCGCATGGTCAATTGCCACCATAAACACCATCAGCATTATTTGTTTTCGCTCAAGATAACAAAACAAAAAATGTCGTGTATCATAGAGCATTGCAATAAACGAAATAATGTTATCACAGTTAAGCAATCGAAAAATTATTTCTTTTTTTTTAATTGGAAATGTAACACCATAAGATTCATTGTACTTATTTTCAAATCATATGTAAATCAAATATACCCAAACCTATATGAATAAAAATTATCATTAAAAAAAAACGTATTTTCCCCCTTTTTAACTATTTTTACACATTTGCAACAGCTTTTCACAAATTCACAAAACAATCACAAATTTTTTTTAATTTGGGCAGGACAACGTCTGTCGGGTCAGCTATCAAAAATAAAAAATACTTCATTTCAGCTGCGGTTAACGGTATTTGAACAATATTTGATATGTCGGTTCAGTGCACCTACCATTCTTCTTCTTAATATCAATTCGCCACGACTTTGCAACGGAACCACACTTTCAGTGAAAATAAAAATTGAAGGCAAAACAACGTTTGCCGGGTTAGCTAGTAACATTAAACTTTTCACGGAAACTTGGCTTCGCTCTAATATCCTAAATTCTGAAATAATGTGTAAAAATTATCAAATTTTCCGTAAAGACCGTTATAATAAGATCGGTGGATGTCTGATAGCTGTTAACAACTCATTTGCGTCTGATGAATTAATAATCCTTGGCGCCTGTGATCTGGACTTTATTTGTGTTTCAGTTAATTTAAATAATAGTATTACTTACTTTACCTGTTCGTACATTCCTCCGAAATGTGACTTATCAATTTTCATAAGACATATTAACGCCATAGAATAAGTTCATCAAATGTTAAAAAATAATGATTTTGTTTTTAACCAACTCTTTGTGTATTGGAATTTGACAGATGATTCTTCATTTCTTACACCTGTTTCCACTTGTAATTGGATAAATGATTTTTATATAAGTTATCTGAACTGTGTCTTCAACAAGTCAATAATACTCTTAATAAAAATCACAGAACCTTAGACCTTGTGTTTTTTACTAATGTAAATCTCAATCGTTCAAACCCTGTATTTCTTCCGGAAGATAAACATCATCCAACTCTTGAATTGACAGTATTACTTACTCTCGAAAATGAAAATAAACTTACTCCTGATAAGCAAAATATAAAAAGATATAACTTTAAAAAACAGACTATGTTAAACTCAACGCCTTACTTGCACAGACTGACTGGTCACCAATTTTATCTATAAAATCACCGCATTCATATTATGACGTTAAATCTTGGGTACAGTTTTTTTAATGAAACTTTACAATGGTGCTTGTTATTGTGCGTCCCAACAAAGCAAAATAATTCTAAGCCCTTAAATCCACCCTGGCTAACAAGTGAACTTAATTCACTCAAAAATTGGTTCTAATTTAGACTTTACTTTTTATTCATCTTGCTGTTACAGATACCAACTATTAAATAAACAATGTTATTCTGATTATATAGTCAACATCAAATCTCAATTTAAAGGTTATCCGAAACTTTTCTATACTTTTGTTAACTCAATATCACATATCAATGCCAAACTCAATATCAAACATGTTTGCAAACTTTTTCAAATCAAATTACTCCAATATGCCATTTAATATGAGTACTGAGCATCCTTATCTACCGCCAGTTAACTCTTTTGAAACTCCAGTAATAGACTCAATTGTTGTTTTGCATTACCTCCTACAAGTTAAATACTCTTTATCAATCGGCACATATGAAATCCCGGGTTGCATTTTAAAGGAATGTGCAGGCAATCTGTGTGCTCCTCTATCTAACATTTTCAATATATCCTTGCAAATAAGTAATTTTCCCATAATATGGAAAGATTCATAATTAATACCCCATCATAAATCTGGCTCCAAAATTGATGTCACTAACTATCGAGGCATCCCAAATTAAGCGTTATCCCTAAGTTATTTGAGAAAATCTTAACGGAACAACTTACTCACTTCGTATCTTCCTCCATTTCTGTCACTCAACTTAGTTTTTTAAAGGGTAAATCAACTTCAACAAATCTTTTGGAGTTTACAACACGTGCAATAAAAGGTTTTACTTTGGGAAAACAGACTGATGTTATTTATACGGACTTTAGCAAAGCTTTTGACAGCGTCAATCATAATCTTCTATTGAAAAACTTCAGCTTATTTGGTTTCCTGTCAAATTGCTAAATTGGATAAAATCGTATTTTGTTGCGACGTTCGCAAAGAGTTTTATATTAGAATTCTCTTTCTCAAAATATTATGGTTTCAATTGGTGTTCCGCAAGGTAGTCATCTTGGACCCATTTTATTCTTACTATTTATTAATGATCTTCCCTCGGTAATAAAACACTGTGACGTCTGTATGCCGACGACGTGAAATTTTTTCTTACCTACAATTCACTCGACGACCAACACCTTTTACAATCAGATCTAAACAGACTAGTGGATTGGTGTAATTTCAACATATGGAACTTAAACTTGAAAAAAAGTAAAACAATGACATTCTCACGTAGAACTGCTCAAAGCACAAATTATAAATACTATAAATCGTCGCCTTAATAAAACAATAGTGTATACGCATGTACACCATTTTTTTTTTATTGCATAATAAGAATCTACATAACTGATTCTATATGTGGTCAAAATTTGGTGAAATTCTACTTCCACAAAGTGGGTCGATTATTTTCTCAAAAATTGACTGGTTTCCCAGATGTCTAATAGCACAAAAACTTTAAACTCTATTATCTCGAAACGGCAAAAAAATTATACACTATTGTTTTATTAAGGCGACGAAATAACATTCACTTAAAAATTGTACGTAGTTTTGTTGATCTTGGTGTAATTATAGATCCAAGACTTCGCTTCGCTAAAAGATGGGCTTAAGAATTCAATGATCCCTTCACTACTAAATTACTAAATATATCTCTTGTAAGACCAATTCTTGAATATGCATCCGTAGTACGGAACCCACAGTATAACGTCCACATTGATGCAATAGAATCGGTTCAAAAACAGTTTTTACTTTTGTAGTAGCCAAAAATGAAAACACGTCCGTATACTTCGAGCGATTCTTTATTCTGATCCCTTTTTTCGTTCAAGGTGACCATGATTATTCTTAACAGCTATATTATATAAGGTGACCAGATGAACAATATTTATCATAAACCTACATATACGACGAAGGTTTAAAGTATATATTGCTTAAAAGTAACTAAAATATAAAAGTAACTTAAATAATCAAATAAATAGTACTTCAACATTACTTCAATTCGGCCATCCTGATGATAAGATCTCCCGATCTTACCAAATTTAAATCTTGTTATCTGATACCGCATGTCCTTTAAACCAAGGCTTTAAATTATCTGCTTCCCAGACACCTTTGTAAAGCGTTCGAGATTGTTGGAAACCTTCTAGATCTTCAAGCAGATGTCCATCGTTTCGTAAAATTTTAGTAACCTTATACGGACCTTTAAATTTAGGAATTAACTTTTTTGCTACACCAGTATGCGAATCAAAATTTGCTACCATGACGTAATCTCCTTCAACATATTTTATGGTTTCTCTACGTTTTCTGTCTGCATACTTTTTATTGTACTCCTGTAATTTCGAGTGCTTTAAAGTAGCTTCCTCCCTAACTTCTTCTAAATTTTTTCTTACCAACCCTTGTTCTACTTCAATCAAGCTTTTCTTTAACAAATCTATCGTCGAGCCTTTCTGCTGTACTCCAAATAGCACAACACTGTGATACTTACCTATTGTTCTATGGAATGTATTATTTAAAGAAAACTCTACTTTTTCTATAATTGTATCCCAATAAATGCCCTCCCTAAGTTTGACTAACTTTGCTATCATCGGACCTAAACTTTTGTTAACTATTTCTACTTGCCCGTTGGCTTTTGGCGAAGCTGTAGCTATCTTTATGTGTTGTACATTCAACCCTTTCAGAAATTCTTTAAAATCATATGACGTAAAGCAACTTCCTCTATCTGAAACTATACATTTCGGACGACTATATGCTCTGAAGTAATCTTCCAGGGCTCGAATCACTTCTTTCGTGTTGGTCGTTTTTGTGGGGTATAATCTATCAAACTTAGTACACGCATCAATAATTGCAAAAATATGTTTTTTCGATCGAGCGTTGTCTATCGGTAAGGGGGAGATAAGGGGGCGATCTTCACATGGCAACGTGTCTGACTGCCTCAACTTGGCGAGGCCAGCATTATCCATGTCGAAATCGTCTCAAGTCGACTCAAACCTCCGCGTGGTGTCTCCTGGAAACGTCAAAAAACTATCATACCAATATACTTTGGCGGCGAATCTGAGCGGCGGGCTTCCTTTGGTCATCAAGCAAAGGTTGTGCGTTGGGTTTGAAGCCCACCATGTAATAAAAATATTTCAATGAAAAGTTTAAGAATGAATAAAAGAATGATCCCCAAATCTGATGACGACTACCGCAAACGAAAAACTGATAATGATTTACGGATATGCACCTGGAATGTCCGAACCCTAAATTGGGATGGTGCCTCTATCCAACTGATTGATATCTTGGAAAGATATAATGCTGATATCACTGCAATCCAAGAAATGCGATGGAAGGGACAGGGTTGCTTACGGCAAGCATCCTGTGATATCTACTATAGCGGCCATGCGGAGAAGCACGAGTTTGGATGCGGATTTGTAGTTGGCAAGAGAATACGGCATCATGTCCTGCGATTCACTCCTGTGAACGAACGACTTGCCATAATTCGCTTCAAGGCAAAATTTTTTAACATAAGCCTAATATGTGCGCACGCTCCGACAGAAGAAAAAGATGACGAGACCAAAGAAAGTTTTTACGAGCGCCTTGAAGACGCATACGAGCGCTGCCCCCGTCATGACATAAAAATCGTGCTTGGTGACTTCAACGCCAAGGTGGGTAAGGAAAACATATTTGGTCCTACAGTCGGAAAGTTCAGCCTCCACGACAACACATCCGATAACGGAATGAGGTTGATTGACTTCGCGGCAGCACGAAACATGGTCGTTAGTAGCACTAGATTCAAGCATCTCAATATTCATAAGGCCACCTGGTTGTCCCCTGATCAAAAAACATGCAACCAAATTGATCACGTTTTGATTGACGGAAGGCACTCTTCCAGTGTACTAGACGAACGCACGATCCGTGGTGCTAACATAGACTCAGATCATTATCTTGTCGCAGCCAAGATCCGCACACGTCTGTGCGCAGCTAAGAATGCTCGCAATCCTACACAAAGAAAGCTAGACGTCGACAAGCTGCAGTCAAAACGGACGGCCGAAGCCTTCGCTACTCGACTCTCTCTCCTGCTTCAAGAAAGCACTCCTCCGATCGACGATATATGCGGACAGTGGACGCACATATCCCACTCTATGCGTACGGCTGCCGAAGAGGTGATAGGCTACCACCGCCCTCGCCGAAACCAGTGGCACGACCAGGAGTGTCGCGACGCCACTG
This sequence comes from Tetanocera ferruginea, assembly GCA_958299015.1. NCBI lineage: Eukaryota > Metazoa > Arthropoda > Insecta > Diptera > Sciomyzidae > Tetanocera > Tetanocera ferruginea. Next base: position 98,226,367 of record OY282640.1, on the reverse strand, counting down.
CAGAGAAGGACGCCGCCTACAAAGCCACCCTGCAGTCGGTTGTGACGCGTGCTGTTAAGGAGCGATACCGAGAGAAGAGGAGGGAAGAGAGACGCATTTTCAGGCGAAAAAAACGAGAGGCGGAAATGCGTGAGTGCGAGAAAATTGAGATGCATGGCGACAGGAATGAGACTCGAACATTTTTCGAAAAAATAAGACGCCTGGCCGATGGTTTTAAGACCGGAGCCTCTTCCTGCAAAGACGAAAATGGGAATCTAGTGACAGATATCCAGAGTACACTGATGTTATGGAGGGAGCACTTCTCTAGACTTTTAAATGGCGACGCTGTCAACAATCCCGCCAGTGGAGATGATATCCCGGAAACCCCAATTATAGATGACAGCGTTGAAGTTCCGCTGCCCGACTATAATGAGGTCTTAACAGCTATAGCTCGGCTTAAAAACAACAAAGCCGCAGGAGCCGATGGCCTACCGGTTGAGCTGTTTAAGACCGGTGGCGAAGCTCTGTTTAAATGCATTCACAGACTTCTATGCAGAATATGGTCGGAAGAATGCATTCCAGATGATTGGAACCTCAGTGTGCTCTGCCCAATCCACAAAAAAGGCGATCCCACCATTTGCTCCAACTTCCGTGGGATTAGCCTTCTTAATATCGCATATAAGGTCCTGTCGAGCGTATTGTGTGAAAGACTGAAGCCCATCGTTAACCAACTGATTGGACCTTATCAGTGTGGCTTCAGACCTGGAAAGTCCACCATCGACCAGATCTTCACGCTCCGACAAATCTTGGAAAAGACCCTCGAAAAACAAATCGATACACACCATCTTTTTGTCGATTTCAAAGCCGCCTTCGACAGTCCAATAAGGAGTCACCTATATGCCATCATGTCTGAATTTGGTATTCCTGCGAAGCTAATACGTCTTTGCAGGATGACACTGAACAACACCAGCAGTGCAGTGAAAATCAGGAAGGACCTCTCCCTTCCTTTCGATACCAAGCGAGGTTTCAGACAAGGTGATTCCTTATCGTGCGACTTTTTTAATATAGTCATGGAGAAGATCATCCGAGCTGCTGACCTGAGACGCAGCGGCACAATTTTCTATAAGAGTGTTATGCTGCTGGCGTATGCTGATGATATTGACATCATTGGTCAAAATACGCGCGAAGTCAGTGCAGCATTCTCCAGGTTAGAAAAAGAGTCGAGTCGAATGGGTCTTGCAGTGAACGCAGATAAAACGAAGTATCTTGTGTCAACAAACAAACAGTCCCAGCGTCTTGGAAACCACGTCACTGTTGACAACACCTCCTTTGAGGTAGTGAAGGACTTTGTTTACCTGGGATCCACTATAAACTCCTCCAACGATATCAGTATTGAGATTAAACGAAGGATAACTCTTGCCAGCAGGTGTTACTTTGGGCTCAGTAGGCAATTGAGAAGCAGAGCTCTCTCTCGACGAACAAAACTGACGCTCTATAAGTCAATAATCATGCCCGTCCTACTATACGCATCACAAACCTGGACGTTGAGCAGCTCTGATGAAAGGACTTTGGGAGCGTTCGAGAGAAAAATCATTCGCAAGATCTATGGTCCAATCTGCGTCAATGGCGAGTACCGAATACGATGGAACCATGAGCTGTATGAGCTATATGCCGACATCGATATAGTCAAGCGTATTAAAATTGAGCGGCTTCGCTGGCTAGGTCATGTCGAGAGAATGAACGACGAAGCTCCAGCGAAAAAGATATTGGATTCGGTACCCAGCGGTGGCCAACGCAGACGAGGAAGACCGCATCTCCGTTGGAAAGACCAGGCATTGGATAACCTGACAACGCTTGGAGTTTCCAACTGGCGCCAGCAAGCGCACGACAAAAGAGGCTGGCGAAAATTCTTAGACCAGGCCAAAACCGACCAACGGTTGTAAGCGCCATCAAAGTAAGTAAGTAAGTTGTCTATCGGTCCATAATGATCTATATGTAAAACTTCAAATGGAACGTTTGGTTTCGGAATATTATGGAGAAGTCCCTCAGCTTTTCCCTGTTTATAAGAAAAGACTTTTTAGGAATTAACAGTTAAAGACTTAAACAGAAACCACTTTAAACAGTTTCTGATATGACCACTTATTTTTTCTTTCATTCTAGGGAACCAATAGCTTTTTGATATTAACTCAACTGTTTTATCTATACCCATGTGACCCATTTCGTCATGGTATTTATATATAACGTGATTTTCCATATCTTCAGGCACGCAGAACAGAACCGATCCTTTGTCACTCTTTCTATACAGAATTCCATTACGCATTTCATAAAAACTATTTTCAGTCAATTCTAACCTTTTTCTAATTTCGTCTAACTTTCTGTCTTTGTTTTGACAAATAATTAGATTTTCTTCAAAAGTGTTAGCCTCCAGAATTAAAATATTAGTGCTCCGACTCAACGCATCGACATGTTGCATCCTCTTGCCGGCCCGATGTTCCAATTCATAGTCATAATTTTGTAGTTCTAGAGCCCATCTGGCAATCCTTGGATTTAATTCCTTTTTACTCAACGTCAATGTCAACGAATTACAGTCTGTAACAATTTTCCCTGAAGGTAAACTCGAAAACGTTTCAACGCATAAACAATAGCCAGTGTCTCTAATTCGAAACTATGGTATTTTGATTCGACCTCTGAAGTACATTTGGAATAATAGAAACATGGATGCCACTTTTTATCTTTCTTTTTTTGCAACAATATGGCTCCAAAACCTATCGAATTTGCATCGCAATGCAACTCAGTAACATCATTTGGATCATACAACGCTAATATAGGAGATTCTATCAATTTTTGCTTTAAAATTTCAAAAGTTTCTACCTCAAGGACCAAAAAAAAATTTACTATCTTTTTTTACTAAATTATGCAAAGGCTTAGCTAACACCGAAAAATGTTCTACAAACCTTAGAAAGTATGAACACAACCCTAAAAACTTTGCACGGCATGAGGTCTATTTGGAACTGGGAAGTTTTTAATCGCATGTAGACCAGTTTCATCCGCTCGTATGCCCTCTCCGGTTATAGTATACCCAAGATACTTAACTTTTGACTGTAAAAACTCACATTTGTCTAACCTGAGCTCAAGCTTATTTTGAACCAACCGCTTGAAAACTTCGCTGAGTATTTCAAAGTGTTCTTCAATATTTGTCGAGGTTATCATTATATCGTCTAAGTAAATTATTACCTTATCCTGTTTCACCATGTCAACAAATACCTTATTTATAAATCTTTGAAAAACTGACGGCGCATTTCTTAGACCAAAAGGCATTCTTAAAAATTCAAATTGCCCTAAAGGAGTCGTAAACGATGTATATTTTATCGATTCCGGGTGCATAAAAACATGAAAGAATCTATTTTTCAAATCCAGCTTTGTAAAAATCTTTTTGTTCGCTAGCCTGTCTAACAAGTCATCAATAAGAGGAATTGGATAATGCTCTTTTGCAGTAATTTTATTAAAATTTCGAAAGTCTACACACATTCTTAAATCACCCGTTTTTTTCTTTACTAATACGGTTGGGGAAACAAACTTTGATTCGCTCACTTGTATAATGCCTTTGTCTAAATATTCATCTATCAACTTTTGTAATTCCAGTTTCTCTGTATATGATAATCGCCTCGAATTACAATAAAACGGTTTTTCATTTTCTAACAACAACTCTATTTGACTTTTAACTATCGGTTCTTCAGGACGTTCAGGTTTCAGATAACAGTCTTCAAATATATTATACAATCTACTTTTAATTTCAAAACTTATCTTTGTACAAACAGAAGCAGAAGAATATTGCTTTAGGTCACCTTCTTATATAAATTACTTTGTGGTAAAATTGACTCCCAATATATCCTCTCATCTCTAAACTTTAACATCCCAAGAAGAGGATGTAGACATTTTCTGCTCTTTAAGTTGAGTCAGTGCACTTGCCCCAACAAATTTTGCCCCTTCATGACCCTTTACCAGTAGCGTAGCAAGGGGGGGGCGGGTTGGGTGCGGTCCGCCCCGGGTACACGCCAAAATGGGGTGTAAAATTTGGCAAAAGAACTTTTTACCACATAATTTCTGATTTTTTTACTAAAAAGAACACACCTCAATGACTTCGGTTTTATATTTGAATATCAAGAAGGTGCAAAAGTGAATGAAAATATTTTTTACCATCACCACGACTTCGTTTTTATTGAAACAAACTTAAACTTTATATTAAATTTTGTTCAATATTAACGCTCACACTAAAACCCAAGTCAATTCCATATGTAATTTTTCATTGGTTAGGGGTGCAATTTCCAAACAAATTATATTACAATTTTCATGATATTAAGATGGAGTACAAAATTAAAAATGTAAAAACCCTTTTTTTTATATTTCATTTAGTTTTATAAAAAAGCACTTTTTTACATCTTATATTCAGGTTAAGAAGCGTTCAAACTTGCTAGCAGAGTAGACATTTCTAAAACCATTAAGTTTCGAAAACCTGCATGATTTTCAGAGTATGATGAATGGAGGCGTCAGTTGTTTTGTAAGCAATACATTTCTCCAGAACTTTTCAGAAAAACATGTTCATGTCATAAATTTCAAAAATAAAAATATACTTTATGATTTTGTGATTACTAAGTTCTGAGACTAGCTATATATCATGAAACAAACCTGCTAGAACATAATTTTGAATAGTTATATGTTTTGGGTATACTGTTACATAAAACTACTAGTTTAAAAATCATTAATAAACTTTTTACTTGCTTAAAAAAATTTCTAAAAAATTAAATTGATTTAAATTCATTAAATTTTTTATTTAAATTAAATAAATGGCGTTTAATGACAATTTTATGGCCTTCTGACGTTTGTTTTTTTATTTTGTTTTGAAGATGTCCATTAAAAACTCTAAGATGGATTTCCGACTCCTTTATTTTGTTAAAATAATTATTGTTCTGTTCAAAAATCAACCAACAAAAACTAACAAAAATACAGTTTTTAATAGAAGATATGATGCATAGTTCCTTAAAAATTATTCTAATAATTAAAATTAAATTTTGTTCTCAATCAACGAATGTGAAGAAACACCAGATTTCTTGGAATTGTCAGCTCTTTTTGAGCCATTCATGAGTCTTGACCTTGTTCAACCTGGGCAAGTTTGCTTTGGGAATTATGTAGATAATGAGAATGAAAAAAAATTTCTGATATCAATTTGGTATCACTGTAATATTGTGATACTGAGATATTTATGGTGGTACTTATGGTGATATTTATAAAGCAGTCAAATGTTACAGACCTCAATCTTGTCTATAAAAGTCCAAGCGGAGATTAATATAGATACACTGAGAAAAACATACTTTAAAATTAAACAAAAAATATTAAAATAGAAATTTAACGCCTTTGTTTTTCTACAAAACAATATTTTAAACAAGTGTGTTTAATTTTCACCTACCTATAAACTCCTTTCTTTTTTTATTTTTCTCTTATTATTTTTTTGAAAAAACAAACAAACATTTGAATTCAATGACAATTTTTGAATTTTTTGAATTGGTTTGACAAATATCGAACATATGATAAAATAACAACTAATTAATTAAATATTAAAATATTTCAAATGCAAACTTCATCGAATGAAGTTTACATTTGGTATTCGGAAGGTCCCGGGGGTAGCTGGTTGTGAATCTGGTGCTAAGACTCGGAAAAGTTAATAAAATGGAATCGAAAAAAATATGCTTTAAAACATGAGTTTTTAATTTTAAAATGTTTGTTTTAAATTTGGTTTTCATAGAAAAAACATTGTTTTAAAAACAAAAACTTTTGTTTTGAATTTAACTTTAAAAACAGCTCTGTTTAATTTTTTTGAATTTATTTCAAGCTCTATTTCAAAAACAAATTCGTTAGATATGAACACAATTTCATTTAATTTTAACACATTTTTTCCTCAGTGTACTATAAAGAAATTGATAAAAATTATGAAAAATGTTTTATATATAGAAAATGGGGGTTGATTTCGAAAAAAAAAATAATTATATTAATAGTTATTCAGGGTCACTAGGGAAAATTTGTCAACGTTTTGCTTCCAGGTCCTATTTTTTCTTCAATTATGCAAAATTTTTCGTAATTTTTTCAAAGTTTTCTATATTCAACTAACTAGAGTTTTTATATTAAAACTGATATTGTGTGGTTTACTCTTAGTACATTTGTCTCTCACAACTTATAAGCCCGGAGACAAAAATATTGGAACAATTCAGAAAAAATTCTTTAAGTTTCTGAAAATTTTAGATTCTTACTTCTTTTATCAAATATTCATGGATAGCATAGTTATATTTTTTTTTAATCTCTTCTAAAATATGTCATTTTTGTAGAGGTTGATTCGAAAATATGTAGTAAGATTCATCGACTTATTGTATAAAAAAAAATCTTCTTAAGGGGTGCACAATTTAGTTTCCGCCCCGGGTGCGACCAACCCTAGCTACGCCACTGCCCTTTACGATGTATGTGTAGAGATTTCAACGATACCTATAGCTTGATTAATTTTTGTGATTAGTTGGACGTCTTAAAGCGGAAAATGATTTTACATTTAAGTAATAAATCAATTAATAATTTTAAAATTTCGTTTCGAACATTAAATAATGTTAATTTTGTGATCCTCTGTATAAATGTTGGCTGAAGAAGCTTCATATATTTGAGATCGTTTCAGTTCTTTTTTTCCTTTATAATATTGAGTTTCATGAAGAAAACACCATTGAATATGTTATGTATGCTTGAACTTGTTTGTATTTAATCAACAAATTTAAATTTTTCATTCTTTTTCACTTGGTTAGTGTTTAAGAGTTTAATCTCTTTTCCATGTAGGTTCTTGGGTTGGATAGTGGCCGCAAACTTACTAATATTCATATTATTTATAGTTACTTTGGTCTCTTTGTTTGAGAGTTTTATGTAAAGTTTACTTCTTATTTAATGTTGTTTACTTTTTAAATTCAAAAATACTTAATAAATTCGTGTTTTTGTTATAAAATTTTTAAGTTCCGCTGAAAAGCCAATTAAACATTGAGAGTGAATAGCTCCAAAAACCATTTTTGTTTTTTTTTTCATTTTTTATATGTTATTTATCGACTTATTTAAAAGATATGCTGAAGAGATAGAGTTGCTTTTTTGCGTTGTTTTATTTTGACATAACATTTCGCAAAGGGTATTTTTGGATAATTTTTGGTATAATTTACTTAGAAAATCACGTTATTTCAACTTGGGAAAAAATTTTTAAGCTTAAAGGCGTAATGATTATAAAGCAATAAGTATTTTTTTAAAATTTTTAATTGCTTGGGTATTAACGCAAGAAAAAATGTTTCGTAGAACCTACTCCCGAACATGTCACCTGAAAAGATGTAGTCCGTAAGCGTGGAATTATCGGAAGGCTAATTGGATTGGATAAAGGATTCATATGCACCCAAATTCCTGGAAAATTGTAATTTTTTTAAAACAGTTCACGAACACGCCCACCTCCCATACAACCCATAACAGTGTAATTACTATAAAATGGCTTATAATTGAGGAACATTTATGTATAAGATTTGGTATGTGTGAAAGTACCATCGAAACTGCGCAACATGCAAAAAATAAAGGCGTAGTCCACCCACAAATACGACCACTTCCAACACAACCCTCAACGTTTAAAGCTATTAAAAGTGTTTTTAAAAGCTGAATGAACAAATTATTTTGACGTAGAATTACGTCTTACAGCGCGGTTTGTATGGAGTCGTTTTAACAGATTTTTTCAAGGCCTTGAAACTGTTTTGACGAATACTTTAGGGTATACCTACAGCCTTTAATACCCATCGTTCAAAGATAATATGTATACTAAAATATCAGATATATCCTGCGCTAAATGAATATCTTGTCACTTGGATTTTGTCACTATTATATTACAGTCACAATAAAGTTAAATATAAGAAGAAAAATGCATATGTTTGTATAAGAAAATCAATCATCAGCTGCTTATGCTATGCCTGCTGCTTTCTTTATTTTTGTTTCGTTGTTTTTGCTTTTATTGTTTTTGTTTTTTGCCAACTGATGCGCAGGCTTCTTCATTGGGTTCTTGTATGTACTACTTCTTTATTGGGTTGTATTGATTGTATTGGGTGAAAAAACGAGTTGGACCATATTTCGTTTTGTGCTTATACCCAAAAGATGGCGTAAAATTTTAATTTTTGTTTTTAATGCAAATTAATTCGGATCCCACATCCCACTAGCACTAGCGACTGTAGCTCGCAAACTAAACATCGGACAGAGACGAAAGTGGCACTAATGGAAAGGACACCAAACGATTTTTTTTAAAAATCGGGGTCTTCATTTTATTTTGAAATTATTAGTTAAACGGGAGACAAGGGAGCGATCTTCACACGGCAACGTGTCTGATTGTCTCAACTTGGCGAGGCCAGCATTATCCATATCAAAATCGTCTCAAGTCGACTCAAAACCTCCAAGTGGTTTCTCCTGGAAACGGCAAACTAGCACCCGTTTATTTGTTGGCTTATTTGAGGGGCGATGTCTCCTCTGGAGGGATCTCTACAAGACCTTAAAAATGGAATGTACGCTGGGTTTGGGTCCCAACCACATTACTAATTTCCCAATGAAAACCAAAACAGCCTCGGGTATGAACCCCTACTACGTTGACAGGGGCGCAACCAGGAATTTTTTTTTGGGGGGGGGTTTTATCAAATGTATAACTTATATATAAAAACAAGTTTACGTAATTACATCGGCTGAGTTGTAGCGGTTAGTGCGTTAAATTTTTGCACTAATGGCCAGCACCATATTTTTTTTTTTTTTAATTAAAACGGTCACTGTCAGGACATTCTATCCGTACAGAAGGTGAACAGCATTGGTAACGGTCGTTTTAAAATAAAATGGCTTCAGGGGCATTCCATCGTGACGTACACGACATTTGTACGACTTTTGCTATGTTTCAAAGGAGCTTGCTAAAAATTTAAGTAATTATTCATTATTATTTTTCATTATTTTAATAATTTAAGACCTCTTACACTTTTAGAAATAAGATTAAGCAAATTTCTCTTGATGGTTAAAAGAAACAAACGATCAAATGTTGAGTGACGTACCCGACAATGAATCAACCAGTTTTAATGTTATAATGATTAATCACGAAAATTCAGCTAAACCGGAAATGCAAAAACAATATATGGATATAATAATAAAAATATGCATTTTGAAGATAATTATACGAAGTCAAATTTGGAAATTAAACTTAAGAAAAATGTAGAAATGTATAAAAAGCAAGCGTGACGTACACGACATACTGTGTGACGTAAGCGACACGTACGAATTTAAACTATTTTTTTGTTTTTTGTGTTTTTTACTTTTAATATTGGTGTTTCAGCATCCATGTTGTATCTTTGTGTGTGAATTTCGTCTCCAATGCACTGCAGAATGTGAAAGTTTATATATCTGTGATGGTTTGCATAGGCATCCATGCGGATTTCTCATTGGCCTGTCACTATTAAAAAACTCTGTATCTCGGTGAATATTAACACTAGGGTACTGAAATTGAAATGAAACAGGGGTAGGAAGATTCAGTACAACGTTCGACGAAAAAGTGGGAAGGATTATCCATAGGGCGTGGCACTTGAACAAAAGTACTTTTTTTCAATTAAAATTCATACTAGGGTGCTGAAATTCGGTGAAGGTGTGGGTAGAATTATTACAAATCACGATTAAGAAAGTTGGTGGAACTCACATAGGGGCGTGTCACTATTAGAAAAACTCTGTAAGTTGGTTTATATTTTTTCAAGGGTAGCTATTTGGTACATTGATACATTTTTCAAAATATCTCTAAAGCTGCTAAAAATTCAGATAAAAAATATATATTTTTGATAAAAAGTTTTCTATAAAGTTTTTAAAAAGAGTTTTCCACCATATAAAAAACAATTTTGAAAATTTAAGAGAGGATAAAAAGTTAGTCTCAAAATATGTTAAAATTTTAATATTTTTCAGCTTTGAAGGGACATATTTCGCAAACTAAAAAAGATAATTCAATTTTGGGTTCGCAAATTGAAATAACTTATATTTTAATTATAAAAAATTTAAAAACGATCGAAATCCGTCCCCGAATTTAAAAGATATAGTGCATTTATTGAAAAAAGGAAAAATTTTCAGATTTTTGCCTATAACTCCTAAGTTCGAACTGATGATGAAAAACGAATACCATTTTTAAAATCTGCGTTTATAATTCATCTTGAATATATAACACTATATTCTGCAACCTTTGTTGTTTTTCCATATTGTCCTTACGCAAAAACTTCCATTAACTGTGTGACGTACGCGACAAACAACTAACTGTTAATTTTAAATACATTAAAAATGAAAAAGTCTGGAGATTCAGTAGTTTGACAATTGTTGACACTTTGTCTGTTTAGTAGTGATGTGAAAAAATTCCACCTTCACTGTAACTCTAGTGATGACAATATATATCTTTTAAGCGTGACGTACACGACATTAATTTGCCAATTATAATGTTATCGATTTTATTCAAATGAAACAATTCCTTGGAGAAATGAAGGTTGTGATAGTAACAACACGATATGCGGTATTGAATAAAATCAATTACATAACAATTAGTTACATATATCAAAAGAAAAATTGAGAAAAACTTTGAGTAAATTTTTAGCATTGATCTCTTTGACGATATCATAAGCATATATATTTATATTTATCATTGCAGTGATGAGCCAGAAAAAAGATATTGTACCATAAGGGACTTAACTCATGTAGGTTCACTGCCCTGTTGTTAAGAATTAGAAATTTAGCTTGTTTTGTTTTTGCTAAAATATACCGCTTTTCGTGGAATGCCCCTTCAATGTTGTTTAGGATCTGTTCGGCTAAAATATTTTGCAAGCACCTGTTGTAGGCCGTTTAATTGATTTTTTCTTATTTGGCAGTTGTACGAAGGTTATAAGGCTTGAGCTAAAATATTTTCATTTTTACTCGGGTCCCAATAAGGTCAGCAAAAATTCAATATTTTTCTCCCCACACTTTCAGAAAAAAATACCTAACTTTTTCCGATCAAAAATTTCTCTATTTTCGATAATTCAATTAGAATAAATTGTCACATTTTCAAATAAATATTTCTTCACTTGTGGGAAATGGAAATATTTCAATGTCTCTAATAATGATAAGTATTTTTCTCGCACAAAAAATTCTCATTTATAGAGAAAAATTTAAGGAAAATGAAAAATGTTTACTAAATTTTGATAGTATTTTCTTCAATAAAATGAAATCTTTTTTCAAAAATAAAAAAGTCTTATTCTCTAAAAACGATATATTTTTATATATTTCCCTTGTTCATGGAAGCTTTTTATCATTTTTAGGGAGTTTTTAGTACCACATTTAGAGAAAAGCATTCTCTGGAGCAAACTCTATAACACATTTGAGTGCAGTGAAAATTTTTCATCCATACATTCGTTGTAAAAATATCCAATTGGCTGGCACTAGCTTTAAAATTCGTCCTTTAGTGAGCACTAATTATGCTCAATTCTGAAAGTAAAAACCGCTAAATTTCTGACACCTTGGGATGAAAAACAAAGAGTCTGAATTTGAAAAAATCGTTTGGTATTACTTGTCCAATGCGCAAATGCTGACGAAATCGAAATAATATATTTTTAACGGTAGGTCTTACCTACACTTTTCCAAAATCGGTTAATATTTGCACAATTTTGAGGGATTTTCATGAAACTGATGTTGAAAATTCAATGGAAGATTATGAATAAGGCATATAACTATATTATGTCCGGATAATGTCTACGGATATTATGTCTACGGATAATATTTAATAATTTAGAGAAATTTTATGAAACTGATTTTGGAAACAACGATGGAAAATTAGAAATTGTAAATTTTTTTTCTCCACTTTCGGAATTCAATCGGAATTATTTTTATAATGAATTACATGACTTCACTATAAACTTAATTCTGTAGAGTTTGTGTTATCGATGTGTAAAAAATGACTTTAAAAAAGGACGAAAAATAACAATTTGACGGGAAATTTCTTTAATTTTTTCAGTGGCGAATTATTCAACCGATTTTCCTCAAATTGAGGCTTTTTTACTATGTCTTACTTTTGAATTAATTTGTTTCCAAATATTTCAATTTTCCTCCATGCTAGATGATGAAAAGATAACTCAAATCGAAGTATTGCCAACAACCCTTCAAGTGGTCAGAATCCTTTTAATAATAAATTTTTTTCTTCAGAATGCATACCCAAGATAAGCAAAAAAACTAAAGATTTTCATGGTACACTAAAGACCCCAAAAATCCATATTTTGTCATTATCGAAAAGAGGTTGTTTTAAAGACGTGTACAATAGGGCGTATCGAATTAAATTTTTTTTTCGAATTTCACATTCTAAGAGGTCTCAAAAGTTTCATGTGGTTGTCAAGATCTGCCAAAAAAAAGTTTATGAAAATAAAAGGACATCTTCCTGCCCCGCAAGGACAAAGTTGTTTTTTGAGAAAAACAGTAAAAAATAACGATCTTAAAATGCCTTGATTTTGTAAAAAAAACTACATTAGTCTAAAGGAAAAAATTTAAATCCAGTTTAACTAGCAATATCTTATAGAACACGATATTGCTCACGATTTTTACCCACAGTATCCTGTTTGAAGGATATTCGAAGCGAAAGTTATACTCGAGATGGCACATAACTTTTGATTGTAACCATTGAGTCTAAATTTTGATGGCATTGATTATAGTGTTGGCGTATTTCTTAAATATGATGAATTAATAATTTGCATAGTTTTTGCATATCAATTCTCTTGTTTTAGAGAAATGTATGCTAGAACGCAATTTTTCAACTTTTTCAAAAAAATTAATATTAGATTTTATATCACGGGCATAAGAAGTGGTGTCGAAGATAATTTTTCTTAATTTGGATTTTTCAAATATTTCTATACATGACCCTACCTTAAAATATGTATTTATTATGCCAGGCTTAGACCACGATTTTTTTTTATATTTTAATACTTAAAAAAATTTTACTTCGAACAATGAAATTCCTCAATATGAGTTATATCTTCTTTATGGTTATAATATCGTTAAAATACATTTTATGCCATTCAGTCGGTATCAAAATACTAAACAATTGTTTTTAAAATGTGTTTTAATGAAATTATAACCATAAAGGGGACATAACTCAAATTGAGAAATTTGATGCTAGGAAATAACTTTTTTTAAAATATCACAAAAGAAAAAAAATCGTGGTCTTAAGCTGATATATTAAATAAATATTTTTAGGCAGTATCATGTTGAGAAATTTTCAAAATACTCAAATTAAGAAGATTATCTTCGACACACTTCTGAATCACTTGACATAAAATCTTATATTCATTTTTTTGAAAAAGTTAAAAAATTGCGTTCTAGTATACATTTTTCTAAAACAAGAGAATACAAATGCAAAAACTATGCAAATTATTAATTCATGTTATTTATGGAATACATCAACACTGTAAACAGTACCACCAAAATTTATAACCAATGCTTACAATCAAAAGTCTTGTGCTATCCCATGTACAACTTTCACTTCGAATGTCCTTCATACAGGATACTGTTGGTAAAAATCATGAGTAGTACCGTGCAGTGGCGTACCGAGAGGCTAAGCCGCCCGGTGCGGATTCCAAATTTGCCGCCCCTCTCATATGCAATACAAAAAAAAAAACATCTTTGATATAATATCGAATATAGTCTTTCATTGTTCTCAATTATATAAAAAAAAATTCTAATATACATATCATCAACCTATTTCTAATACGACGCAAGTTTGGAAAAAATGGAGCAAAACGCGCGCATGAGTCTATTTTTGCTCTCATTTCTCCCGTGTTATAACCCGTGGTTTTGTTGTTCTATTATGTTTTAAAATCTTGAGCAAAAAGTCTACGAGAAACTTCACTCCATTTTTGCCTATCTCATTTCTAAACACCAATATTACAAAAAAATGAAACAATTAACCTGAAATGCCTTGATCAGATTAAAATGGGTTACAACAAAACCAAGTAACTTCAGTACTTTTCAGCACTTTACTTAAACGAAGTAAAATTTTATGTGAAAAAATGCACTTCAAAATACCGCAATCGAAAAATTGTTTCCAAAATTTATTGAAAATTTGTTCTAAGTCACATTTTCTTCTTCAAACGTATCGAATATAATAAAAAACAGCGTACAATGTCGTCACTTGAAAAAAATTTCGATTAAATTGAAAATTTGTAAGTAATTATCTATCAAAACCAAGTATCTTGATAAGTTCCTTGAATTTTTTTTGGAAATTATTACAAAAATATTAGTATATAGTAAAATCACTGGAGAGATTTTTGCGATAATAACGGAGAATGAAAAATTGATTTTAGTACTGCATCGTCGTACGTTGATCCTGATTTTGATCCACAAAATGAATAAAAGTGACGAAGAGGAGCTCATGGACAATCATTTCATGGATACTCGATCTGAAGATTCGTACTACAAAGGATTCTCAAACATTCGTTTTCAATCGTGCTACAAAGAAAAGATTATTGCATCCAGCATACAGCACTTGCCGAAAAAAATGTAATGCAAAATTTTCAGAAGAACTCGAAAAGGATTATTGTAATTTTTTATAAAACTTCCTTCGAAACCGATGCAAAGCTTTTTGAATGCACATTAGTTCATCAAAAAGATCTTCTGAAATTTTCAAATACAATTAAAGGAAATCGTAAAAAACCCATCTTAAGAGAAGGATATTATAGATAAATTAATTCCTTTAATTCATAACACAAAAAATAATTTTTGGGAAGATTTTAAGGAATGTGCAGATTCTAAGGATCTTTCTATTGGTTTTACAAGCCATGACTAAATACCAGAGCTGAATAAGGACATTTTTCTTTATTCAGAATAATGCATTCATTTTTTTATTCAAATGAATGCTATTCAATGCAATTCACAAAGAATCGTTATTCATTTTGCGTTCATGCATTCATTTTGTATTCATTATTCATTTTGCAATTATTATTAATTTTTTATTCATTATTCATTTATTAATTTTGTATTCCTGAGAGAACACTATTCTCACTCTATTCACGTGAAGCTACCCAGTTGCGAATTTAAAACTGAAGTTTTACTTCAATTAAAAATATAAAACAATTAGCCCAAGCCCCCGGTAATTGCGCTGTTGCACCAAACTAAAAATATACTACTTTGGTTGCAAAATTAACACCACAGGCATGAATAAAAAAATATTCATATATTAAAGAATATTTTGAAATATATATTCTTTTTATAATAAAATTAAGACGTGTTAGAAAAGTGGGCGACATCCGCCTACGAACACACCCACCTCCCATACCACCCATAATATTGAAAACTCATAAATAGGCTAATATTTAAGTTACAGACCTGAAATTCGGTATTTGTGTATATTATATCAAAATTGAGGCGTGTTAGAAAAATTGGCATCAACCACTCAAGAACACGCCCAGCTCCCATACAACCCCTAATTGAAAACTTTATAAAGAGGCTTGTCTTTACTTTACAGGAAAACAATTTGATATGAATGTATTTCAGACATCATCAAAATAGTAAAATTTTTTGAAATCTGATATAAAAAAAGCTGCAATTTAAGATTTTGTACCATTACAAATCGCCCGTGGGGGTATTTTAACTTCGGCCAAGTCGAAGATATACCTTACTAGTTTAAAAAAATTTCATTAGCAGTATATGTGATTAAAACAATAAAAAATTTTTTTTGCGTAATACTTTGCCGAAAAATATATTTGTAATTTTTGAAAATTATCTTATTTTTATTGAACTTATACACATTTTAAAACATTAAAATAAACAAAATTTTGAAGGCGTCAGGTTCCCTTAAACGTTAATAATCGCTATTATTCCAAATGTTGACTTACGTCATATTAGAATTAGGCCAACGATAAAAAAGTTTATTCCTTAATGACACCGAAAAAGAAATTTATACAAATACAATTTTTTTTTTATTTAATATTTTATTAAATTATTATTTTTCTTGTTTTTTTGTGAGCAAAATCGTTAATTATATTGTAATAAAAAAAAAAGCTTGGAATAAAGATTAGAAAAGCTCCTCTCACAAGTAGCAATACTAACAGCAATGGTTAGTATGGTTAGTACGCATCTTTCGTAAAAGTATAACAATGTTTGGAACTGCGTTTTCTAGACTTAATTTAAAAATAAATTTTAAAAGTTCAAGTGGACTTTTCATACAAGAATCAGTTTCTTTGTGAGCAATAGAAACAATATTCTGAAGTATTTTTCTCTCAACGAGAAAGTCTCCCTTGTCAATTTCTTCGTGACAGAATTCATTCAGTTTACATTCCAACTTATTATTTAGGAGAATCAAAAGAGTCAGAATTGCGTATTTTTCAGCAAGAGCATGAAGCTGCTGAAACCTTGTGACCATTTCTCAAATTCAGTTTTTCAAAATTAATAATTAAATTAGAAAATGACCTAAATCAGTTTAGACCACGCCTAACTCCTTTCCAAAGAAATTTTATTAAAACAGTGAAATCCCTTTAAAAATCACAAAAAATTATAATAGATACGACTTTAAATTATATGCATAAGTCTCATATCTTAATATGCACTCTGAACTTAAAATTCGCCATAATCAAACGAAAATTCCGCCTTTCTCCCACACTCAACACATCAAAGCACAAAACAGTTATTTTTACCAAATATACCTAAGTTGAAAAATGTTATTCTGTTAAACCACTTTTCTACTGGGCATTTCCACTGATAAGTTAAAGCACTAAGAAACTCAAAAAACTTTGAGCTACTCGAAAACACCAGTTATTCAATGCGAGTTTCAAGTTGCAGCCGAGTTACTCGAAAATTCAACTACTTGCACATGCCTAAATATTATGTCTTTTTTTATTGACATATATTTTTATTTTAAATATTTATATAATATTATACTATATGTCTTCGTACATATAGTACACCTTAAAATGATATTGTACACATATTTATTTAGTAAAAGGCTTTATTTAGCTTCAGAGCCGCCCCTAAAATATTGCCGCCCGGGGCGGACCGCCCCCCTCGCCCCCCCACGGTACGCGGCTGGTACAGTGTGTGGCAAGAAATTGTTAGTTAAACTGCATTATTACTTTTGCTTTAAGACATGTGTGGTTTTTCTTAAAAAAATCAAACTATTTTAAGATCGTTATTTTTTATTGTTTTTCCCAAAAAACAACTTAGTCCTTGCGGGGCGGGAAGATTTTTATTTTTTATTTATTTTTTTTGAGTGATCTTGACAAGCCTATGCAACTTTTGAGACCTCTAAGAATACGATCTAAATTTTTCGATACGGCCTAGTGTACAATAGCTGTGTTTTTTAACAAGCGAGTTGTAAAAAAACGCTCGCTTATCATATGTATACTCGCTTAAATAACACAGGAAACTGTTAGTCGCTTATAAGTTTGCCGACCAAACGAAAAAAAATGCTTCCAAGTTATGTTTCAATAACTGTGTAAATTTCCCATAAAGGTGGCAATAGTTACTTATTGACAGTTAATAGTGATTCACGAAATCAAAATTTTTTTGTACCGAATACTTTTAAAGAAATATTAAAAATTTCTTTTTTATGAATATTTCGATGAAAATATACAAATTACTAAGTAGAATTAACAAGATTGGTCAAATATTTTTACTATTTAAAAAAATTTTTGGTAATTTAAACGTTTAGTCTTGAAAAATTTAAGAGTATCGGTTACATTTTCAGAACCGAGTTTTAAATACTTTAAATGTGAAAATTTCTGCAGCACTATGTGTCAAAGAATTCAATATAAATACAAACAAATAATAAGTTGTCAAAAAAAATTTGGAAAGATCTCCGAAGAAGCCATGCGGACAGGTCAACAGATTTCGATGTAAAGAGACCAAGCAGATGAGTATGAGCAATCTGAAGAAAGCCAAGAAGAACACAAACCGTTTTCAGACGCGTGGCAATTTCAAATCAAAATAAAAGGACAAAAACAAGTGGTTCCAGCAGTTATGTGAACGCAAATATGTGTGCGCGAGTGCATTTTTGTTGTGTGTTTAATAAAATATGTTAGTGGTCAGAAAAAATAAAACGTAAAAATTATAGCTCTTGAATTCTGCTTCATTCATTGTTGTTGTAACTCTTTTCTGCTCCTCATAAGCTCTTCATGCTTCTCTAATATTCGGAAATTTAATATTATTTTATCAGATTTGTTTTTGTTTTGTTTATTTTTTCTGACATTTGAGAAAATGCTGCCAAGTTTGGAAAATATTCTTAAGCGACTTAATGGTCGTTTTTTGCCTACTCGCTTGGTAAAAAACACAGCTAATATTTATTTTTCATGATATTCACATGAATTTAAATTTATTGGAAAATTATTGAGCTCTTCTTTCCATTGATATATCGTATGGTGCGGTTTAACCAAAACTAAGTGCCACAGTTATATTAAATGTGAGAAACCGATATTCAAAAGCTTCCTTCAGCTCAAGGAAGCTGATTTTGGCAAATTTTGGTGGGTATATATATTAGTGGGTACATATGAGTTTTTAGATACGCAAATCGATTTCTTTTAACCAGTTTTTAGTTAAATGTGCGCCAGATAGCGCTCCAGTACAAAATTCATGATTTCCTAATATTTCTATTTTTTAACACTTAAAAAAAACGCATTTTTCATAGAAGTTTTGATTAAACAGCACCATACGATACACCAAAAGAAAGAAGAGCTCAGTACTTTTTCAATAATCTTAAATGCATTTGAATTTCAAGAAAAATAAATTTTTTATAGGTGTTTAAAAAAAAATATTTTCTAGTTTTTGAGAGTACTTCTTACTTTTGAGTCGGTGTCCGGCTCACTTTTTTTTCTCCATACAAAATCGATCCGGCTTAATGTGCAGTCTGAAGGAATAAATTATGACTAATTTAGCAAATTATGCATCAACCAGAATCGATTTGAAATATACATTTGGGGTTTTCACTCATTTCATAAAACGTGATTGCTTTTCCTGTGACTCACTTTGATTGAATACTATTTTGCTTGGTACTACAATAAATTTTTGGGGGGGTTTAAACCCCGAAACCCCCATTTGGTTGCGCTTATGTACGTTGACGACCACCGCAAACGAAAAATGCACAATGATTTACATCGAAACGGCACGAAACATGGTAGTTAGAAGCACCAGATTCAAACACCTCGATATCCAAAAGGCGACCTGGCTGTCTCCGGATCAAAAAACGCGAAACCAAATTGATCATGATCTGATCGACGGAAGACATGCTTCAAGTGTACTGGATCTGCGCACATTTCAGGGGTCAATATTGACTCCGACCATTGTCTTGTTGCAGCCAAGATCCGCATGCGATTGTGCAATGTGAAGAATGTACGCACAGGTGTGCAACAAAAGCTGGATGTCGATAAGGTGCTATCACAACAGACCGCCGAGGCCTACTCCGCTCAACTCTCGGTTAAGCTCAACCAACCTTACTCTTGCCTCGACGACGCTGGCGGACTTTGGGCGCATATATCCCACTCCATGCGCACTGCTGCTCAAGAAGTCATTGGTTTTCGTCGCCCGCAACCTCGCAACCAATGGTAT
This sequence comes from Tetanocera ferruginea, assembly GCA_958299015.1. Lineage (NCBI taxonomy): Eukaryota > Metazoa > Arthropoda > Insecta > Diptera > Sciomyzidae > Tetanocera > Tetanocera ferruginea. The sequence continues at coordinate 98,206,738 of OY282640.1, read as the reverse complement.
GTTCAGGAGTGTCGCAACGCTACAGCAGCAAAATACGCTGCATTTAAAAGACGCAGCAGTCAGCTGCAACGCGAGCCATGCACGAAAACTATCGCAATAAGAGGAAGGAAGAGAGATGCCTTTTCAGACGTAAAAAAAGAGAGCAGGAAAAGCGTGAGCGAGAAAAAATTGAGGTGTACCAGGGCAAGAAGCATGCTCGAAAATTCTACCAGCAGGTTAAGCGTCTAACCCAAGGTTTCAAGCCCGGAGCATCCACTTGTAGAGATGAGAATGGTGATCTGGTTGCAGATACGCAGTGCGCATTGAGATTATGGAGACAGCATTTTTCCAATCTGCTTGCAGGCGATGATACCAACAATTCCGCCCTCGGAGAATGCAGTCCGTCACCACCAATTGATGTTGATGGAGTGGAAATTCCACCACCAAGCCATGACGAGGTTAAAGTTGCTATCCAGCGACTCAAAAACAAAAAAGCCGCGGGTGCTGACGGCCTGGCTGCTGAATTGTTTAAAACCGGCGGCGGTGAATTGATAAGGTGCATGCATCAACTTATCAGCAAAATATGGCCAGCGGAAAGCATGCCCAACTATTGGAATCTTAGTGTGCTTTGTCTTATACTTAAGAAAGGAGACCCGACAATCTGCGCCAACTACCGAGGTATCAGTCTTTTTGAGCCATTCATGAGTCTTGACCTTGTTCAACCTGGCAAGTTTGCTTTGGGAATTATGTAGATAATGAGAATGAAATAAAATTTCTGATATCAATTTGGTATCACTGTAATATTGTGATACTGAGATATTTATGGTGGTACTTATGGTGATATTTATAAAGCAGTCAAATGTTACAGACCTCAATCTTGTCTATAAAAGTCCAAGCGGAGATTAATATAGATACACTGAGAAAAACATACTTTAAAATTAAACAAAAAATATTAAAATAGAAATTTAACGCCTTTGTTTTTCTACAAAACAATATTTTAAACAAGTGTGTTTAATTTTCACCTACCTATAAACTCCTTTCTTTTTTTATTTTTCTCTTATTATTTTTTTGAAAAAACAAACAAACATTTGAATTCAATGAAAATTTTTGAATTTTTTGAATTGGTTTGACAAATATCGAACATATGATAAAATAACAACTAATTAATTAAATATTAAAATATTTCAAATGCAAACTTCATCGAATGAAGTTTACATTTGGTATTCGGAAGGTCCCGGGGGTAGCTGGTTGTGAATCTGGTGCTAAGACTCGGAAAAGTTAATAAAATGGAATCGAAAAAAATATGCTTTAAAACATGAGTTTTTAATTTTAAAATGTTTGTTTTAAATTTGGTTTTCATAGAAAAAACATTGTTTTAAAAACAAAAACTTTTGTTTTGAATTTAACTTTAAAAACAGCTCTGTTTAATTTTTTTGAATTTATTTCAAGCTCTATTTCAAAAACAAATTCGTTAGATATGAACACAATTTCATTTAATTTTAACACATTTTTTCCTCAGTGTACTATAAAGAAATTGATAAAAATTATGAAAAATGTTTTATATATAGAAAATGGGGGTTGATTTCGAAAAAAAAAAATAATTATATTAATAGTTATTCAGGGTCACTAGGGAAAATTTGTCAACGTTTTGCTTCCAGGTCCTATTTTTTCTTCAATTATGCAAAATTTTTCGTAATTTTTTCAAAGTTTTCTATATTCAACTAACTAGAGTTTTTATATTAAAACTGATATTGTGTGGTTTACTCTTAGTACATTTGTCTCTCACAACTTATAAGCCCGGAGACAAAAATATTGGAACAATTCAGAAAAAATTCTTTAAGTTTCTGAAAATTTTAGATTCTTACTTCTTTTATCAAATATTCATGGATAGCATAGTTTTGTTTTTTTTTAATCTCTTCTAAAATATGTCATTTTTGTAGAGGTTGATTCGAAAATATGTAGTAAGATTCTTCGACTTATTGTATAAAAAAAAATCTTCTTAAGGGGTGCACAATTTAGTTTCCGCCCCGGGTGCGACCAACCCTAGCTACGCCACTGCCCTTTACGATGTATGTGTAGAGATTTCAACGATACCTATAGCTTGATTAATTTTTGTGATTAGTTGGACGTCTTAAAGCGGAAAATGATTTTACATTTAAGTAATAAATCAATTAATAATTTTAAAATTTCGTTTCGAACATTAAATAATGTTAATTTTGTGATCTTCTGTATAAATGTTGGCTGAAGAAGCTTCATATATTTGAGATCGTTTCAGTTCTTTTTTTCCTTTATAATATTGAGTTTCATGAAGAAAACACCATTGAATATGTTATGTATGCTTGAACTTGTTTGTATTTAATCAAAAAATTTAAATTTTTCATTCTTTTTCACTTGGTTAGTGTTTAAGAGTTTATTCCCTTTTCCACGTAGGTTATTGGGTTGGATAGTGGCCGCAAACTTACTAATATTCATATTATTTATAGTTACTTTGGTCTCTTTGTTTGAGAGTTTTATGTAAAGTTTACTTCTTATTTAATGTTGTTTACTTTTTAAATTCAAAAATACTTAATAAATTCGTGTTTTTGTTATAAAATTTTTAAGTTCCGCTAAAAAGCCAATTAAACATTGATAGTGAATAGCTCCAAAAACCATTTTTGTTTTTTTTTTCATTTTTTATATGTTATTTATCGACTTATTTAAAAGATATGCTGAAGAGATAGAGTTGCTTTTTTGCGTTGTTTTATTTTGACATAATATTTCGCAAAGGGTATTTTTGGATAATTTTTGGTAAAATTAACTTAGAAAATCACGTTATTTCAACTTGGGAAAAAATTTTTAAGCTTAAAGGCGTAATGATTATAAAGCAATAAGTATTTTTTTAAAATTTTTAATTGCTTGGGTATTAACGCAAGAAAAAATGTTTCGTAGAACCTACTCCCGAACATGTCACCTGAAAAGATGTAGTCCGTAAGCGTGGAATTATCGGAAGGCTAATTGGATTCGATAAAGGATTCATATGCACCCAAATTCCTGGAAAATTGTAATTTTTTTAAAACAGTTCACGAACACGCCCACCTCCCATACAACCCATAACAGTGTAATTACTATAAAATGGCTAATAATTGAGGAACATTTATGTATAAGATTTGGTATGTGTGAAAGTACCATCGAAACTGCGCAACATGCAAAAAATAAAGGCGTAGTCTACCCACAAATACGACCACTTCCAACACAACCCTCGACGTTTAAAGCTATTAAAAGTGTTTTTAAAAGCTGAATGAACAAATTATTTTGACGTAGAATTACGTCTTACAGCGCGGTTTGTATGGAGTCGTTTTAACAGATTTTTTCAAGGCCTTGAAACTGTTTTGACGAATACTTTAGGGTATACCTACAGCCTTTAATACCCATCGTTCAAAGATAATATGTATACTAAAATATCAGATATATCCTGCGCTAAATGAATATCTTGTCACTTGGATTTTGTCACTATTATATTACAGTCACAATAAAGTTAAATATAAGAAGAAAAATGCATATGTTTGTATAAGAAAATCAATCATCAGCTGCTTATGCTATGCCTGCTGCTTTCTTTATTTTTGTTTCGTTGTTTTTGCTTTTATTGTTTTTGTTTTTTGCCAACTGATGCGCAGGCTTCTTCATTGGGTTCTTGTATGTACTACTTCTTTATTGGGTTGTATTGATTGTATTGGGTGAAAAAACGAGTTGGACCATATTTCGTTTTGTGCTTTTACCCAAAAGATGGCGTAAAATTTTAATTTTTGTTTTTAATGCAAATTAATTCGGATCCCACATCCCACTAGCACTAGCGACTGTAGCTCGCAAACTAAACATCGGACAGAGACGAAAGTGGCACTAATGGAAAAGACACCAAACGATTTTTTTCAAAATCGGGGTCTTCATTTTATTTTGAAATTATTAGTTAAACGGGAGACAAGGGAGCGATCTTCACACGGCAACGTGTCTGATTGTCTCAACTTGGCGAGGCCAGCATTATCCATATCAAAATCGTCTCAAGTCGACTCAAAACCTCCAAGTGGTTTCTCCTGGAAACGGCAAACTAGCACCCGTTTATTTGTTGGCTTATTTGAGGGGCGATGTCTCCTCTAGACTATAAACTCCTCTAGAGGGATCTCTACAAGACCTTAAAAATGGAATGTACGCTGGGTTTGGGTTCCAACCACATTACTAATTTCCCAATGAAAACCAAAACAGCCTCGGCCATGAACCCCTACTACGTTGACGACCACCGCAAACGAAAAATGCACAATTTACATCGAAACGGCACGAAACATGGTAGTTAGAAGCACCAGATTCAAACACCTCGATATCCAAAAGGCGACCTGGCTGTCTCCGGATCAAAAAACGCGAAACCAAATTGATCATGATCTGATCGACGGAAGACATGCTTCAAGTGTACTGGATCTGCGCACATTTCAGGGGTCAATATTGACTCCGACCATTGTCTTGTTGCAGCCAAGATCCGCATGCGATTGTGCAATGTGAAGAATGTACGCACAGGTGTGCAACAAAAGCTGGATGTCGATAAGGTGCTATCACAACAGACCGCCGAGGCCTACTCCGCTCAACTCTCGGTTAAGCTCAACCAACCTTACTCTTGCCTCGACGACGCTGGCGGACTTTGGGCGCATATATCCCACTCCATGCGCACTGCTGCTCAAGAAGTCATTGGTTTTCGTCGCCCGCAACCTCGCAACCAATGGTATGTTCAGGAGTGTCGCAACGCTACAGCAGCAAAATACGCTGCATTTAAAAGACGCAGCAGTCAGCTGCAACGCGAGCCATGCACGAAAACTATCGCAATAAGAGGAAGGAAGAGAGATGCCTTTTCAGACGTAAAAAAAGAGAGCAGGAAAAGCGTGAGCGAGAAAAAATTGAGGTGTACCAGGGCAAGAAGCATGCTCGAAAATTCTACCAGCAGGTTAAGCGTCTAACCCAAGGTTTCAAGCCCGGAGCATCCACTTGTAGAGATGAGAATGGTGATCTGGTTGCAGATACGCAGTGCGCATTGAGATTATGGAGACAGCATTTTTCCAATCTGCTTGCAGGCGATGATACCAACAATTCCGCCCTTGGAGAATGCAGTCCGTCACCACCAATTGATGTTGATGGAGTGGAAATTCCACCACCAAGCCATGACGAGGTTAAAGTTGCTATCCAGCGACTCAAAAACAAAAAAGCCGCGGGTGCTGACGGCCTGGCTGCTGAATTGTTTAAAACCGGCGGCGGTGAATTGATAAGGTGCATGCATCAACTTATCAGCAAAATATGGCCAGCGGAAAGCATGCCCAACGATTGGAATCTTAGTGTGCTTTGTCTTATACTTAAGAAAGGAGACCCGACAATCTGCGCCAACTACCGAGGTATCAGTCTTATTTCCATCGCATACACGGTTCTTTCGAGCGTATTGTGTGAAAGATTGAAGCCGCATACCAAAACACTGATTGGACCTTATCAGTGTGGCTTTCGTCCTGGCAAGTCCACCATAGACCAGCTTTTTATAGTACGCCAAATCCTGGAGAAAACCCACGAAAACCAGACACCCATCATCTCTTTGTTGATTACAAAGCTGCGTTCGATAGCCCGATTCGGGATCGCCTGTACGCAACAATGTCTGAGATGACGTTGAGCAATACATGCAGCTCCGTCAAGGTAGGAAATGATCTCTCCGAAACCTTTATGGAGGGGATCCTACGAAAGGCAGGTGTACATCGAAATGGTACCATTTTTTACAAACAATGTCAGCCTGGAGAAACGCGAAGAATAAAAATTGCTTATAGGTGCTACTACGGGCTAAGTAAGCAATTAGGTTCGAGAGCCCTCTCTCGATCGACAAAACTAACACTCTACAAGACGATCATCATACCTGTGCTTCTCAAACAGATGCAGCCGCTCTTGGGGTGTTCGAGAGGAAAGTTCTTCACATTCGAATGAACCACAAACTGTACGAGCTCTACGACGACATAGACTTAGTCCAGCGTATAACAATTCAGCGACTACGTTGGCTGGGTCATGTCTTTCGTATGGATGAAGAAGCTCCAGCGAAAAAGGTGTTTGAGATGAAAGCCGAGGGTCGATTACGCAGAGGAAAACCATGCCTCCAATGGATTGACCAGGCCAAAAAAACCCTTACTGCGCTTGGTGAAAGAGATCTTGGCGAGAGCTGATAAGTCGGACGTAACCCGACAACGGGTTGTCATGGCCACCTAAGTAAGTAAGTAAGTTAAACTGACTGTAGCTCGCAAACTATTTATCGGGCAGAGACGAAAGTGGCACCAATGGAAAGTGCCTTTGCTTCGCCTTCTTTTCAACTAAGTCAATGAACTCAACCTGTCACGCTTAACGAAATGATCGAAAAAATTTGATATTTTGCTTGTTTTTTTTTTGCTTGCTCATTTTATCATGCTTACTTATAACGTTTTCTTTGTTTTGATCTCGATAAAAAGTCCATAATTGGGTGTTTTTAATTTATTTGTTTATTTCTGGAAGATCAATAAAAATTACGTGCAAAATGGACAAAACAATTGGACCAAATAGACAAAGTAGAAGAGGTTACAACTTAAACGGAATTCTACGTCTATCTTTTCTGTAATCTTTTTTTATCTTTTTTAATTTACAATATACCGCTTTCAAATATTATGTTGCATTTCGCAGATTTCTGCATTTTTCTAGATGCAGTCGAAAACGAGTTCCTTTTTTTGTCGAGTTCGCGATGCCATGTTTATTGCTTATATTTTGGAAACATAAAATCTAGAGAACCTAATTTTTTTTTTTAAATATAGTGCTACTAAAATGCTTGAAAAACTTGAAAAAAAGAAAAATTTTTCGAGTTTCTTAACTTTTGTGGTCCTCAAAGGCATACGAATGTCGCGTTCGTGACGATGGAAATGCCCATTTGAGTTAGAGAGAGAACATTTTAAATGAGAGTGTATATGACCTAATCAAGTTTTATACCAAAAAATCCGCTTGCTTAAAACATGCGTAAAATTGGGTACAGTTATTTCCAAGTTGGTCTAACACCTTTCTAAAAAATTATACTGCATATACTGCATGGTTTTAGGACGCGAATTATTTTTCATATCAGTCTTTTTTATTTTTAAAAACATATGGTTTATGCTGTTATCTTTTAAATAAACTAGGTCGTAGCAATCGTTTAGCAAATGCATAAGCTGGCCACATTAATAGGTAAGTTGAGGATACAAATTAGTTGGGTCGCTCGCTTTGAACAATTTTTTCTTAAAACTATAAAAGAAAAGATATTATCTCTTCCGATTATCTTAAGCGAAAAAATTTAAATTTTTTAATTTATTCCAGTTTTTCCAGTACTATGGGCCAAAGTCACGTGTGAGGTCATTGCTATATATAAAACAAGTATTGGCTCTAAAAAGGCAAACAGTTTTATTGAAGATTTTGTATAAATATCTCAAACTTAAGATTTTCTAAATGGGCTATGGCCGTAAAATCTCAAACGGTATAAAAGTTAAGAACGGTAAAGTGAAATGTGTGTCAGAAAAAGAGATTGCGAAAAAAACGTGCCATTTGACCATCGTAATTCTATGTTGAGGCACGATTACGATTTCCGGGGCGCTGCAATTTGATGATGTTTTCTGGTATAGAACAACAAAAAATCATGATTCGCCGAACAAAAAATCGATAACTCTATTAGTTATTGAGTTATCGATTTAAAAAAAAAAAATTTTTGTTGAAAGATCTGTTCAAAACCACATCTATATCTTTGCCGTTAATCAATAGATCTTTAAGATTGATATGTCATTTAAAAGGTCATTAAATGACCTTTCAAATATATTTGTTATACATATCATTGCTATAATATTTTTAATTTTATAAGCGAATTTATTCCAAAGTTGAATTTTTTAATAAAAATAACCGTTATTTTCTAAAAAATGTACGTCATTAAGTTACTAAAAATATATTTTTTTTGAAAAGCTTACAGTTAGACCTTTTGTTTGACATATAAAAATATACATCTTTTATTTGATTTCACACTATATTACATAAAATTTAAATTTTCCAAGTGTTTTCTTTGTTAAAAAATCTGTTCACAAAATTTTCTATATCTTTGCCATTATCCAATGGATCTTAAAGATTGACATGCTATTCGAAAGGTAATTAAATGCCTTTTCAACGATATATAATACAAATACAATTTCAAAAATGTTTTTAAATTTATAAGCGAATATATATCAGATTTGAATTTTTTAATTAAAAGAACCGTTTTTTTTCTACAAAGTTTTCGTTTTTAAGGCACTAAAAATATATATTTTTTGAAAAGCTGAAAGTTTTACCTTTTTTTCGATAGATAAAAATATTTATATTTTTTTATTAACTGATCGAATAAAAATTACAAATTTTTTTCACTGACTCGAAAATCCCTTTTATTCATATAAATATTGTAGCTACAATGTTGCCTTAAAAACAATTGTTTATTGTAATGGCGATATTCATAAATATGGAGTAAGAAAGCAAAACATCTAAGGTAAATATGAGTGAAATAAGCAATTTTCCGTACAAGGGCAAATCATTGTATCATAAAAAACACGACAAAAAGTCAAATAGATTATATATATTATAAACCAAATGAAAGATAAATTTTCAAGTTTTAATAATTTACTCTTTATAATTCATAGTAATAACGGTAATTTTTGAGAAAATATCGTTTTTATGTAAGAAAATATTTTTTTATTGCATAAAAATACTTATAAACTACAAAGTACTCAACAGATTTCATTAATTTAAACTTTTTCTAAAAGCCTTATATATAACCTTTTAAATTGTACCTTAATCATTAATATCGGTTATATATTAAGAATAATACAGCCGGTTTTCTTCATAGACCTTAAAGCAAAAAAAAAAATTTAAAAAAATCGATCATTCGGAAACAAATCGATAACACAACATTTCCTTTGGCTATTCTTATTTTTATTAAGAATACTCTTCGAATCCATCTTCAAATCGCGGCGCACCGGAAATCGTAATCTCCCCGTTTTTTAATTAAGAGAACCGGTTTTTTCTAAAAAATTTGAATTTTAAAGATACTAAATATATATTTTTTTTTTTGAAAAGCTGAAAGTTGTACCTTTTTTTCGATAGATAAAAATATGTATATTTTTTTAATTAACTGATCGACTAAAAATTAAAAATTTTTTCACTGACTCGAAAATCCCGTTAATTCATATTAATATTGTAGCTACAATGTTGCCTTAAAAACAATTGTTTATTGTGATGGCGATATTCGAAAATATGGAGTAAGAAAGCAAAACATCTAAGGTAAATACGAGTGAAATAAGCAATTTTCCGTACAAGGGCAAATCATTGTATCATAAAAAACACGACAAAAAGTCAAAAAAATTATATATATTATAAACCAAATGAAAGATAAATTTTCAAGCTTTAATAATTTACTCCTTATAATTCATAGTAATAACGGTAATTTTTGAGAAAACAACGGTTTTATGTAAGAAAATATTTTTTATTGCATAAAAATACATATAAAATACAAAGCACTCAACAGATTTCATTAATTTAAAATTTTTCGAAAAGCCTTATATATAACCTTTTAAATTTTACCTTAATCATTAATATCGGTTATATATTAATAATAATATAGCCGACTTTCTTCATAGACCTAATAGCAAAAAACAAATTTTAAATAATCGATAACTTGAATACAAATCGATAACACAACATTTCCTTCGGCTATTCTTATTTTTATTAAGAGTACTCTTCGAATCCATCGTCAAATCGCGGCGCCCCGGAAATCGTAATCTCCCCTATGTTGATGAAGTTTATTTTGTTTTTAAAATTAAAAAAAAAATATCACTTTTTGAGATTTAACCAAATTAAAGTTTTTTCAAAAAGTTGGCAACTCTAGCATAAAAATTTCAAAAATATTACATTTTTTCTAAATCGCTTTGCTATAGCTTTCAAATGATACTTTATTTACGAAAATAAGGTAACAGATGACGGAGATATGATTTATCGGAAATGACTGATTTTCAAATGATTTTTAAGATTGTTACTTTTATAAAGAATTGGTATCTCCATAATTTTTAAAAAAAAATGCTATGAAAAACTAATAACTTATTCTTATAAGTAGAAAAGGAACCTATAGACAAAATTTCAAGTAAGTCTAAGAGCATGTGATAAATTTTTGGAAAAAAAACCTGCAATAGGCATAGAATGGCCGTATATTTTTTTGCTGTAATGAATATGATAATTTTAAACAAAAGCACTAATATATATTAGTGTAAATATATAAATATATTTAACCATTTCATAATTTTCTTTTCAACCATTTCATAATAAACCATTTCATAATAATATATTTAACCATTTTAATTTTCACACTAACACTACTATCATTTTTTATACCCCCACGCGTACTGCGTAAGGGGTATATTAATTTTGTCACGACGTGTGTAACACCGTGGTAGGTATGGAAAAGTATATATATTCTTGATCAGCATCACCACCTGTCCGTCTGTCCGTCTGTCTGTCGACACGATTACAGCCGTAATTTTAAAGATATCGTAATGAAATTCGATATTTAAGCTTTTTTTTAAAAAACTAAGGTCAAGTTCGAGAATGGGCTAAATCGGATGAAAACCACGCCTACCTCCCATACAACCCCAAAATTGAAAACTCTGCAAAGAAGCTAATATAAAAGCTACAATACTGAAATTTGGTATATGTATATTCTATGTCAAAACTAAGATGTCATAGAAAAATGGGCGTTATCCACCCACTAACACGCCCACCTCCCATACAACCCCAAAATTGAAATATCTATAAAGAGGCTAATATTAAAGTTACAAGACGGAAACTCGGTATTTGTGTTTTCAATGTCAAAAATGAGGTATGTTAGAAAAATGGGCGTCATCCACCCACTAACACGCCCACCTCTCATACAACCCCAAAATTGAAAAATCTATAAAGAGGCTAATATTAAAGTTACAAGATGGAAACTCGGTATTTGTGTTTTCAATGTCAAAACTGAGGTGTGTTATAAAAATGGGCGTCATCCACACATTAACACGCCCACCTCCCATACAACCCCAAAATTGAAAAATCTATAAAGAGGCTAATATTAAAGTTACAAGATGGAAACTCGGTATTTGTGTATTTAATGTCAAAACTGAGGTGTGTTATAAAAATGGGTGTCATCCACCAATTAACACGCCCACCTCCCATACAACCCCAAAATTGAAAAATCTATAAATCTATAATTCTATGTCGAAACTGAGGTATGCTAGAAAAATGGACGTCATACACAATCTAACACGCCCACCTCCCATACAACCCCAAAATTTAAAACTTTATAAAAAGGCCAAAAAGCTCTCCAATTTAAGATTCTTCCAACCTTAAAAATCGGCCGTGGGGGTATTTTTACTTCGGCCAAGTCGAAGATATAGCTAACTAGTTTTTAACTAAATCTAAAAAAAATAATCCTTTAATTTATTATACTTTGTTACTTTGTTTAAGTTACTTTGAACGGCACAAAGCTTTAGAAAGATATTATTTAAGTGAATTAAGTGAACACTCAAATCCAAAGATGTTTAAAAAACACTTAAGCGCATTAAACATCCAATTGGATAATTTCGATTTTTTCACACAATAAAAATAAAAACCACGAGTGTTCGTTTGTTATTACTTACTTACTTACTTACTTAGGTGGCCATGACAACCCGTTGACGGGTTACGGCCGACTTCATCAGTTCTCGCCAGGCGTCTCTGCTTCGCGCGCGCCGTCTCCAATCTCTTTCACCAAGCGCGGTAAGGGCTTCCTCGGCCTGGTCAATCCATCGGAGGCATGGTCTTCCTCTTCGTCGTCGACCCTCGGCTTTCGCCTCAAACACCTTTTTCGCTGGAGCTTCTTCATCCAAACGATAGACCCTCAGCGTAGTCGCTGAGTTGTTTACGCTGAAGTAAGTTAATCTCGTCGTAGAGCTCATACAGCTCGTGGTTTATCGGAATTCGATAGCCGTAACCAAGAGCGGCTGCATCAGTTTACGTTACCACCCATGCCTCAGTCATAGAGAAGCACTAATATGATGAGCTTGTAGATGAATGAAATAAAAACAACAAACTCATTTATCTGGCAGGATGCTTAAACAAAGGCAGATGAATTTCAGCATGCCATGAAGAGAAAGGTAGCAATGGTTCACGTTCGGGAGGAAACGGTTGCAACGAATTCAAAATTTGTGCTGTAATTTTTAATGCAGCGTTGAACATATTTAATTTGTTAAGAAAAAAAAAATATTGTATTAAATTGAAACAAGAAAAAGCTTATCAAATTAATACATAGATAACTTAAATAACATTTATTTAATAATAATAAATAAAATAATAATTTAATAAACGTGTTTGTTTTTTTTCAAGATAGGTTTTATTTCTGGCACTATGTGATTATTCTAGCACATTCTGGTTAAAAAGTGAAGTTGTTGTGAGGAAAAAGTTTTTTTTTATTTTCTGAGTTAATTTGTAAACTTTTTACACTTATTTTTTTTGCATAAATATTTAGCAATTGGTGCAAAACATTCATTGTATAAGTTCAAACTACTTATTACAAAACAACGTTGAAGAGTTGTGTTTGTGTCGTTAAGATAGTTTTGATAGGTATTTACTTGACGCTGTCGGGAATGTGAAAGCTAACATCCATGTTCATTTTAAGTGCCAAACCAACAATCTTGGCAAGATGCACGGTCATTTTGGCAGCTTCATCCAAGTCGTGGCGAAGATTAATCTTAATTCAAACTTTCAAATCAATTCAAGCTCCTCATCGTAACAAGACAGACAAAACAAGCGTTTACCTGCAGCCTACAAACAATTGGCTTTTTCAATTTCAAATTCCTAGCAGCGGAAATGCTGCCCTCAGCTTTGAAATCACAGCGCATACCACCGAAAATAGCTACCATAATTGTCTGCGCCTTAGGATCAGCAGTGATAATCTTGAAAGCTTTCTGAGAAAAAAAAACTTAAGCTTTGAAAATCCTCAAAAACATAGCTGTAAGCAAACCTTGACAGCCTGAGCAGTAGCGCCACCTCCAACATCATAGAAGTTAGCTGGATCTCCACCATGCAATTTAATAATATCCATAGTAGCCATAGCCATAGCCAGCACCATTGACCATGTATCCAATTGTTCCATCTAAGGCAATGTAATTCAGTTGATATTAAGCAGCTTCGATTCCTTTGGAGGATCCTCCTGAGTCAGCGTTTTTTCTCTGGTTGGTTCTAGCGCCACTCGATTGAACTGTACATGATGCACTGCATGAGTTGACCACTCTTAAGTTCAATTGTCCTAATTTATTTCCATTAATGTTATTGAAAATGTCGTGCTGCTAAAATAAAATTGTTTTGTTAATAATTTATGACAATGTGTTGACATTTCTTACGTTGTTTTACAATGCTATCTAGCTGTGATTAGTTAACAGAGTTGCAAACCAAATCAAAATCCGGATTAGGATATTGGAAAAAACGCAGCTAATGTTTTAGAAATGGCACTATCACTTTTTATCAGAGATATTTTCAATTTATGGAAACAATCAAGGATTGATTGTACCATTTAAAAGCAAGAGGAGAATACAGAAACATTTTTTAAATCTTACTATTCAGTGCTTTGTTTAAGGGGACGTGACGCCTTCAAAAATTTTTGTTTTAATATTTTAAAATGCGTATAAGTTGAATAAAAAATAAGATATTATAATAAATTTAAAAGTAATTAATAACCAAACGTTAACAATTTTGCGCGCGTCTTGCTTGCTTCTCCTTTTTTTCAAATTTTTTTTCTGTATCATATTTGACAGATAGCCAGGGATGCCAGAGCAATCCAGGGATGATGCTACCGTTATTTTCTTTTCAAGCATTTGGAGTTGCCACCTACTACATCTCGGCCATTCTGTCATTCGATCGCTTCGATCGATCAACATAATTATAATTATAATACTTTAGTAGAATTCGAGAAAATTTAAATACATATAGTTAATAACAACACGGTGTGACCACCAAAAATCTTCTAGAAGGATTCTAAAAAAATATGAAAGTGGGCACCTTTAGGAGTGCAATGCAGGTAGTCTGAGGTCTGGGTCACATCTGAGTTCCGAGATACAGTAATTTTAAAATTTGTACGTTGTGATCACTTATTTACTTTTAACAACGTAAGTAGTGGTCGAAAAAAAATTCAAAAATATACTTTCCCAACATAGTTTTGGTCGCTGATTCAAAAAAAAAAAAAAAAATAAAGTTTTGCAATAAAATACTTTTTACCAAGATTTCGGTGGACTTTTTTTGCTACATATGAAATTTTTCACATAAATTTAGTTTTTGTAGATTTTATTTCTATATAACATGAATGAAGTGAACAAATTTAGTTTTCAGCTAGGAACCAACAAAGATCTGCGATAAAAAAGGTGTTAAATTTTTGCCAAGGTTTGGTGAAAACGCTCGCCTTGCTCATAGCTGATACTGTAGGAAGTGAATTCTTAAAGACATTCAAATGAATTACATTGAATGCGTCCAACATTTCACGTATAATAAGTGCATAATTATCTGCGCGTTTTTTCCAAGAAAACCATCACAAACAGCTTTCATAGCATTCCATGCTACTAACTGTTCTGCAGAAAGGAGATTATTGAACTCATCGTCTTTTACCAGCTTTCGAATGTCTGGACCCACGAGCATACCTTAATAAAAAAATATGTATCAGTGATGCTATAAGAGATTTTCAAAGTGTACCTTTTTGAATGGGAAAACGTACTCTTTTAGCCAAAACCGTACTTTTTTGAAAATTATTACCAAAAGCTCTAAAGAAACGCCATATCAGCTTAAAGTTTAAAAAATAACGTTTTTTAAGTTAGTATAACGGTTAGCTTTTTTCGAAGATTTGTTTTAATGAGCCTAAATTTAGAGCAAACGCCCTTCTGCTGCACTTTCATGTGGAAGGCATGCTGTTGCCTTAAGAAAATAATGGACTTTTTAAATATGAAATGGAAAATTACAAAATTCAAAAATGTACCTTTTGAAAAAATGCGTACTTTCGTACTGACGGTACTGTAAGTGTACCCCAAAAGAAAAAGATGTCACTGGCAACTCATCTGAGAGCGGTACAGGTAAAATAGTCGACGCTGTGGTTTTGTATTCGTAACTGCGTCGATTTCTCACATTCAGTTTAAGCACAGTTTTATCTGCGCAAACATAACAGTTGGCTTCATTATGTGCGAAAACCGGATGCCAAATCAAGGGTATTCCAAAGGGCATTTTTATTTTCCTGTGTTTTCTATTTTGATCAAAAATTAAAGTCAATGTCGACGTGCATTGAACGCAGCACAAGTTTGGCGCCCACGGATTGTCAAGCACAGGATCCATCATAAAGTATTTTTTATAGGCTTCTTGCACACGATTTGATGTAAGTTTGATAGTGGAAAATATTAAAGTAGAAACAAAATTTTTTTTTAAAAAAGACCACCAAAATAATGGTTAAATATATTTTATCACAAAAATTTATTTTTTTTGGAATCAGCGACCAAAATTATGTTAGGAAAGTATATTTTTGAATTTTTTTCTCGACCACAAGTTACGTTGTAAAAAGTAAATAAGTGATCGCAACGTACAAATTTTAAAATAACTGTATCTCGGAACCCATATGTGACCCACACCTCTGACTACCTATATTGCACTCCTAGAGGTGTCCACTATAATGATTTTTTGGAATTATTCTTGAAAATTTTATTTGTCTAAATTTGGTCACACTGTGTAATGCGTAACTTGACAATTCTCAATATCGCGAACCACATATCTATCATGCGACAGTACTTTATGTATTCGATATGGCCCTTTAAATTTAGGAATGAACTTTTAATTTGTAATTATGGCTGAATCAATACTTCTGATAAGAACAAACTCGCCTTCTTTACATTAAGGCGGAGGCTTATGTTTTTCAAAATGAAACTTAGCATTTCTCTCTTGAACAATTTTAATAGCATAAGCTGCATCAGAACGTAAATGTTCCAGATGTCCTCCAGAGATACTAAAAAATTTATCTTCAAGGTGTTCAGTAAGTAAATCAATCTTGCCCCCGCGCTGAGGAACGCCAAAAAGTAAATGGCAAGGTGTTTGTCTAGTACTTGAGTGAACGGAATTATTAATGCTGAACTCAGCACTCGCCATAAATAATTCGTGCCCAATCAGAATGCTGAACTGGTTCAGTAATCTTAGCCAACATGGCTTTAAGAACTCGATTCACTCGATCAACCTGACCATTTGCCTGGGGTGAAGCAACCGCATTTTTCAAGTGTTCGATATTTCTTTCTAAGATATATGAGCTAAACTCTAAGGACGTTAAACATGTCCTAAACCTCGATCACTAATAAAACGGCGTGGACGGCTATAGTAATCGAAATACTTATCCAAGCACGCGCACACCTCTTTAGTACGTGTTGTATTAACAGCATATAATTTAACATATTTTGTAAAGGAATCAATTACGGCAAGAATATGTTTGCGCTCTGAAACAATAGACGGAAGTGGACCAAAATGATCGATATGAATTGTATCAAACGGAATAGGCTTTTTCAGGATATTATATAAGTTTCGATCATTAGAATGTTGTCTATCGGAATGCAGAATACATTTTAGGCAATGTCGGATAAAATCTTCAACTTTAACCTTGACATCGGGAAACCAATAATGGAATAAGATTTGGTCAACACATTTGGTGACACCAAGGTGCCCTAATTCTTCATGAACACTACGTATTACATTTATCTCCATCTCCTTAGGAACATACAAAAGCAGTTTGTTATTTTTAGTCTTACGGTACACAAGTTCATCATCTAGAACAAAGTTTTTTTAAATCTTTTCACTCTAGCTTGTCTCTTAACTGACCAATATTTTCATCCCGTCCCTGAGCTACTTGTATCTGAACATCAATGTCCTCCGGTTGTATGGCTAAGACGGTGGGATTACGACTAAGAGCATCAGCATGCCCCATAGAAATGCCGCTTCTATGCTGAATTGAGTACTTAAAATTTTCCAACTCTAAAGCCCATCTAGCTATTCGAGCATTCACACTTTTTTTATTCAATGTCAATGCAAGAGAATTACAATCGGTTATAATACGGAACGGAATACCTTCTAAATACGTCCGAAAGCGTCGTAAAGAGTAAATAATGGCCGATGTTTCTAGTTCAAAGCTATGATACCGGGCCTCAGCTTGCGTTGTTCGTTTGGAGAAATATTCAACAGGATGAAACTTATCATCAGATGGTCGTTGCAACAATACACTTCCAAACCCAATAGAACTGGCATCACAGTGTAACTCAGTTTCTCTCTGGGGGTGATAAATAGAAAGAACAGGTGATTCAAGTAACCTTGCCTTCAAGTCTTGAGAGGCAGTAGAACAATCTGAATTGAAATAAAACGTTGTATCTTTTTTAACTAAGTCTAAAAGTGGTTTTGCTTTTCGAGAGAAAGATGGAATAAATCGACAGAAATATGAAAAGAGACCTAAGCATTGCTGAACTTCTCTTTGATATGTCGGAACCGGAAGTAATTTAACAGCTTTCATGTGTCTATCACTTGGTCTTATACCATTTTAACAGAATCGGCATTTTTTTAAATTTAGTTCTAAACGATACTTAGCTAACCGTCGCAGAAGTCGCTGCAATACAATGAAGTGTTGGTCGATTGTGTCTGTCATGACAGTTATGTCATCCATATACACAAGAACAGTTCCATCATCAATGAACGATCGCAACATATAATTAATGAATCGTTGGAAAAACGTGGGAGCATTTTTCAATCCTTGCATTGAAATTTTAATATGTTGTTTTACACTTGTCGATGCATGGAATGAATTACGGACAGAAAAATCGGTTTTATAGTTTTTGAGTTTTTCGCCGATTTTGTCCAAAAAACTTGACACTTTTCAAAAAAACGCCGCCATTTTGTTTTTTGAACCAAAATTGTTTCTTCTACTTTATTTCATGGCGGGTTTGAGTACATATCGATGGTTAAGCGCACTAAAGTGATAAGTGACCTTTTGACGAAAATAGGTTTACTGCATTTTTCAATCCATCAATATAATATCTACCTTGTGTAAATTTATTGAAAATGGATAGCCAGTGAATGCGTGTCAGTACACAGTTAAAATTAGTGTTTTGTATTGAGATGTATTGAAATTTTAAAACAAAATCGACGTTCCTGAACATTTTAAATTTTTCACTTATCACTTTAGTGAGCTTAACCATAGATATATGGCTTATAAACAAAAATAAATAAAACTAGTTAGCTATATCTTCGACTTGGCCGAAGTAAAAATACCCCCACGGCCGATTCTTAAGGTTGGAAGAATCTTAAATTGGAGAGCTTTTTGGCCTTTTTATAAAGTTTTAAATTTTGGGGTTGTATGGGAGGTGGGCGTGTTAGATTGTGTATGACGTCCATTTTTCTAGCATACCTCAGTTTCGACATAGAATTATAGATTTATAGATTTTTCAATTTTGGGGTTGTATGGGAGGTGGGCGTGTTAATTGGTGGATGACACCCATTTTTATAACACACCTCAGTTTTGACATTAAATACACAAATACCGAGTTTCCATCTTGTAACTTTAATATTAGCCTCTTTATAGATTTTTCAATTTTGGGGTTGTATGGGAGGTGGGTGTGTTAATGTGTGGATGACGCCCATTTTTATAACACACCTCAGTTTTGACATTGAAAACACAAATACCGAGTTTCCATCTTGTAACTTTAATATTAGCCTCTTTATAGATTTTTCAATTTTGGGGTTGTATGGGAGGTGGGCGTGTTAGTGGGTGGATGACGCCCATTTTTCTAACATACTTCATTTTTGACATTGAAAACACAAATACCGAGTTTCCGTCTTGTAACTTTAATATTAGCCTCTTTATAGATTTTTCAATTTTGGGGTTGTATGGGAGGTGGGCGTGTTAGTGGGTGGATAACGCCCATTTTTCTATGACATCTTAGTTTTGACATAGAATATACATATACCAAATTTCAGTATTGTAGCTTTAATATTAGCTTCTTTACAGAGTTTTCAATTTTGGGGTTGTATGGGAGGTAGGCGTGGTTTTCATCCGATTTAGTCCATTCTCGAACTTGACCTTATTTTTTTAAAAAAAAGCTTAAATATCGAATTTCATTACGATATCTTCAAAATTACGGCTGTAATCGTGTCGACAGACAGACGGACAGACGGACAGACAGACGGACATGGCTAAATCAACTCAGGTGGTGATGCTGATCAAGAATATATATACTTTTCCATACCTACCACGCCTCCCTTTGGGGTGTTACACACGTCGGGACAAAATTAATATACCCCTTACGCAGTACGCGTGGGGGTATAAAAATGTGTTTGTGTAATTTTTTTACTAAAAAATATCTATTTAATTAAAAGAAAATGTTTTTGAAGGCGTCACGTCCTTTTATGGAATGATACTCTTGACAAAGTGCACTTTATTGTTTTTAAATTTAATGAAAAATTTAAAGCCGTGCATCGAACATCATCTGCATTCGAAACAAAACATCATGATTGGCTCCAATCTCCTCTTATTTGTTTTACTGACAGGTTAGATGATGTTAGTTCATTCGCGTTTTAGTAATTTAACTCAGATTCTCCTGTAACAGCAAGTTGGCTTCTTTAGGGGTCTGGAGAATTCAAGTTAAAGTAAACCTGGAATATTTTATCTATAGTTAATGTTGAATTTATTCATTTGATTTGGAATACAACTTTAATTTTATATACTCGTTTGTTTTGTATCTAATTTGTTGTTATTGTACTTTTCTATATAAATGTTGTTTGTCATAAATTTTCATCAGTCTTATCAAACTCCCAAATAAATAAGTTCATTTAAAACTGTTCGATCAAATATTTCAATAGGTTATGGGCCCAGTCTCTGAGCACAAATAAAATATTTTATTGAGCTCAAGATTCAACAATATTTTAAAGAAAATTTATTGAAATTTTAAATTGAAATTGTTTTGAGAAAATGGCAAGTATAGGACGAATTCCATTATTAAATGGAACTAACTATGGAACATGGAAACCTCAAATGGAGGCAGTATTTCATAAAGGAAGATTACTACGAATGGTTCGCGGCGAGGAGAGAAGACCGAATACTCTGGAAGAGCAACAAGCCTACGATGATAAGAACATGGACGCAAAGTCCATCGAGGAATATTATCGTAAGTTATTAAGTCTTAAAATGGATCCTAGTCAGTCTTTATCTCAGTTCTTAATTGAGTTTGACATCTGCGTTTCATGTTTGAATGAGATGGATGTCGATCTGGATGAAAGCTTACTTATCATAATCTCACTTGATGGATTAACTTTAAAGAAGTCTGCGCTGCATTTGACACTGCTAACGAATTTCCCTCTTTGAAAATTGTGCGTTCAAGGTTGTTGGAGATTGGACACAAGACTGAAATTGAGGATGGTGATGCTGCATTAAAGGTCAGAAAATGGATGAAGTTTAAAGCACTGACAATGAAAATCACCAAGGTACGTCCGAATATTTGCCTTATAATTGTTATAAATGTGGCAAAAGAGGGCATAAAGCAAAGAATTGCAAATCATTGTTTAAACAAGAGCACATTAATTGTGTTGAAAAGTTTTCTGGATTTGTAGCATCAGCTGAGAGGTGCAATGGTTAAAGTTAATGGTTCAAATAAAGACATGGACATTTGGTGCATAGATAGTGGGGCTACGTCTCATATGTGCAGTTCAGAAACACAATTTATTGAAATTTATCGAAACTACTCAGGTGAAGTTCGTTTAGCAAATGAAAAGGAGTTGAAAGTAATGGGAATTGGTACAGTTAAATTGAATATTAAAAAAGGAAATGAGAAAAAGATAATTAATTTATTTGATACTTTATTCGTTCCTGATTTATGTTGTAACCTAATATCAACTTCTAAAGCAACAGAGAATAACTATAAAGTGGTTATGTTGAAAGATAAAGCTCAGATTTTAAGAAAGAATGAAGTCTTACTCGAAGGTCATAAGAAGAAAGGGTTATTTTTGGTGAAATCTACTAAATCTTACCATCAATATTGCAAAGAAATCACAGAAAAGTCATTTGAAAATTTTGAATTATGGCATATGAGATATGGACACCTCAATTAAGCACAAGCAAACTTGCTGCAATCTCAAAAAATGGTTGAATTTCTTCCAAAATTTAAAGTTAAATATTCAATGCACTGCATGCCTTCAAGGAAAACAGACAAGAGAATCTTTTCCAATTAAAAAGAATAAATCATCACACGAAAAATTAGATTTGATTCATACTCTATGTGGTCCAATGAAGGTTGAATCACTTAGTAAGAAAATGTATTTTGCAACTTTTATTGATGATTTCTCTAGGAAAGTTTTTGTGTACTTTCTATATAAAAAAGTGAATATTTAGAAGTTTTCAAAATTTTCAAAAATGAAGTTGAATTGAATACAGACAAAAAGATCAAATGCATACGAAGCGACAATGCAGGTGAATTGGTGGGAAAAGAATTTTCAGACTATCTTAAGTCTTTTGGGATAAAACGACAATTGACGGTAGAATGTACACCTCAGCAAAATGGTATAGCTGAAAGAATGAATAGAACGTTAGTAGAAATGGCGAGGTGCATTATGATAGAAGCTAAGCTACCGAAGTTCTTATGGGCTGAATTAATACATACTGCAGCATATATAAGAAACCGTTCTCCTACAACTTTGAATTAAAAGAAAACACCAGAAGAAGTATGGACAGGACATCTTCCAAGTGTTCATCATTTTCGCAGAATCGGATGCAGAGCATTTGTTTTAAATACAAAACCAGGAAAGTCTAAATGGGAAAATAGAAGCGAAGAATATGTTCTGATCGGTTCCTCTAACGAATCAAAAGCTTATCGTTTGTGGATGAGAGGCTCACAAAGCATTGTAAAGAGCAGAGATGTTAAGTTTATAGAGATAACATCTGACAATATAGAGAAAAAAAAAGTGAAGTTGTAAGAAACAACGAAGATGGATTTTACGAATTTAATTTAGATAAAAGAACAGTTAATGAAAGAGAAATAGAACCTAACAATACAATAGAATCTGAAGAGGAATGTTTGTGGATAATACAGATAGAATAGAAAGTGATGCATTAGAAAGTGTTGTAGAGGAAGAAATCCAAATAAACAAACCAGTCCATTCTTCTAAAGAACGCTTAAGATACTGGACTTCGGCTAATACTGGCGGTGCCGCAAATGAAGTATCTTTGATAAACTATGCTGATTCAAAGAATTACAAAGAAGTACTATTATCACCGTAGTCTAAAGAATGGATTAATGCCATGCAAGACGAGTTTGACTCTTTGATTAAAAACAATACCTGGGAGTTGGTTGACTTGCCAAGAGCCGAACAGCAATTGATTGTAAATGGATATTAAAGTCTAAATTAAAAGCCGCTGGCACTATTGAAAAAAGAAAGGCGAGGTTAGTTGCTAAAGGTTACTCTCAAAAGTACGGCGTTGACTATATGGATACTTTTTCCCCTGTTGTTCGACAGAGTTCTCTGCGTTTAGTTTATGCCTTAGCAGTAGAATATGATCTAAAACTGCGTCAACTTGATGTTTCAACCGCGTTTTTAAACGGAGATGAAAGAACTATTTATGCAACAGCCTGAGGGTTTTATCGAAGAAAAAATGAAAAACAAAGTGTGTAAATGAAATAAGGCTATTTATGGATTAAAGCAAGCAGGTAGACAATGGTTCAAAAAGATACATGGTGTCTTATTAGACTTTGGCCTGCAACAATCAAAATTTGAACAATATTGTTATTTTCTAAAAACTACTACTGACATAACTATTGTTGCACTCTATGTAGATGACATAGTTATTGCCACAAATAATGAAAGTATATTGGACAATTTTGTGAACAAATTAAAGATACATTTTGATATACGGGACTTAGGAGAACCAAAAAATTGTATTGGATTACAAGTCGAGATAAAAAACAAGTCAATATCTCTATCACAACCTGGATATATCAACAACCTCATTTCAAAATATGGACAAGATAACTGGAAACCAATTAAAATACCAATGTAGTCGAAGATCATGTTAGAAAGAATCCAAAAATTTCTGGCGAATCGGAGATAATTGATCAAACAAAATACCAAGAAATTATTGGTTCTCTTTTGCATCTAGCGCTTTTTAGTCGTCCAGATATAACATGTAGTGTAAACATGCTATCACAATATTGTCAAGACCTGAAAAGACAACACTGGAATGCAGCTTTGCAGATTGTCAGATATTTAAAAACTACAAAAGATTTTACTTTGACTATTCGAAAGACTGGACTGCCATTAGTTGGATATGTAGATGCTAACTGGGCTACTGATATTAATGATCGCAAATCTCAATCAGGTTTTTGTTTTTTACTCGCAGGTGGCGTCATATCATGGGAATCTAGAAAGCAGCGTGTAGTTGCAACTTCAAGCGCTGAAGCCGAATATATTGCAATTGCAGAGGCAGCCAAAGAGGCGTGTTACCTTGGCTATTTAATTGATGAGCTCGGTTTTAAAACAAAAGATCCAACTACAATATATTGCGACTCCCAAAGTGCGTTACATATAGCTAAATTTGGAGGCCATCACTCACGAACAAAACACATCGATTATAAGTACCATTTCATTCGGGAAGCTATTGAAAATCGAAAAGTGAAAGTCGAATACCTATCTTCAAATGACATGTTAGCAATGTTCTTACAAAACCAGTCCCTAAAATCAAGCATAAATTTTGTATCCACTCTATGGGCGTACATTATTTATTTATTTATTTGGCCAAGCAAGGCAATTACTTATTCTAACTTAAATTAATCTATCTTATGATAGTTTTTTTTTTTTTTTTGTTTTTTGTATTATGGATTGAATTACAAAGTGGGCGTATCCGCCCACAGGATTGACATTTTGTTTAAGGTTAAGAAGGTTAAAGAAGGTTAAGAGGACGGAAATAGGAACTTGTAAAGATTTGTTTTAAAGGAGAATTTCGATATGGATGGTGAGTAGCTATCGCTGATATTATTGAATTCTTTACAACATCTATTAATTGGCTCATTATTGGCGTATATTGTATGGTGCTGATACTCATATAACATTCGTGTGTGTCTTGTACGTCTTGAGGGTTCGTTGAACTTTATCTTATTTGATATATATTCACTGTCTACAGCTCCGTTGAGAACATCAAATGTGAAACATGAGGTAAGTAGTGTTCTTCTGGTTGATAGGGGCATTCAGTTAAGCAAGCTAAGCCTATGCACATAGGATGGCAGGGTATTGTATTCACGGGGGTTGTAGGTGTTTCTTAGAGCAAAAAGCACGAATTGCTTTTGAATAGATTCCAGTCTCTCGCTATGTGAATCGAACGCAGGATTCCAAATAATGCATCCATATTCTAGAAGTGGGCGTACTAAAGAACAATATAGCATTTTGGTAACCCATACATTTTTAAAATCGTTTGCGCGTCTTTTTATGAAACCGAGTTGTTTGCTAGCTCTTGATAGGATTTTATCATAATGCAGATTAAATCACAATTTATTATCTAAAACGACTCCAAGATCAACAATATGATTAACATTTTTAAGTTCTTTAGCATTAAGTGAGTAATTGCAATTAGTTATAAGATTTTCGGGAGAAAGTTATTCTATAGCATTTGTTGACGTTTAGAAATAGCTTATTCTGACTGCACCACTGCTCTAAATCAAGTAGTTTGGATTGTAAAAATGTAACATCAAGTTCAGAATTGATTACATGGTACATTTTTAAGTCATCTGCGTATAATAGATGTGGGATATTATACAAAACGTCGGATATGTCTGATATACAAATATTGAATAGAAGTGGGCCAAGATGACTTCCTTGTGGGACAACAGATGTGACAAAAATCTCCTTGGATAGGATACCTTGAAATTTGACAAATTGGGATCTACCGTGAAGATAAAACTTAAGCCATTTGAGAAGGGACCCTGAGATACCAAACTTTTCCAGTTTGTTAGCTAGGATATGATGATCAACGCGATCGAAGGCCTTGCTAAAGTCAGTGTAGATTGCGTCAACTCGATGTCCTTTTTCCATTTTGCCTAATACACCAGAAACCATTATCATAAGATTAGTGGTAGTTGATCTACCTTTACGGAAACCATGTTGCTGTTCCTTGAGTAATGGATTTATGAAACCTGTCAGTGTTTCGCATATTATTTTTTCGAATAGTTTTGGGATAGAAGATAAAATGGCAATACCCCTATAGTTCTCGACCGACCTTTTATCACCATTTTTAAATATTGGTGTGAGATGAGATGTTTTCCAATAAGAAGGAAAAACACCGTGGTTAAGTGATTTATTGAAGATTATTTGTAAGGGCAAGAGCAGCGAATCTACGCACTGAATAAGAAAATTGGGTGGAATTAGGTCAGGGCCTGGTCCTTTGTTTGGATCTAGCTCAATTATAGCTGCATATATTTCATCACGTGTTAATTCTATGTGATTGATTTGAGGTGATAAATTTGTGAAAGGAGGAGGATTGTAAGATGTGTTTGTAGGAACACAGAAAACTTCCTTGAAATGATCTGCGTAAAGATTGCAAATCTCTTGAGTGTTAGAAGATGTAACATTGCCTTTGAACATGGAGGAAGGGTATCCGTTTGATTTGCGTTTGACATTCACATACTCAAAGAATTTCTTTGGCTCTACAGCAATTCTTTCTCCAATGAGATTAATATAAAGATTAAATGCTTCCTTGGATTTTACAGAAAATACTTGTGATATATCTTCATACTTCGTTCTCAATTCATCGGTGACATTGATGGTGGATTTAATGACTTTATATAATTTGTTTGGTGACCGTGGCATGCAGGTTAAGTGTGTGGCTTAGCATGCTCGGAGCCCGGGTTCGATCCCCAGCCGCGGCGAAAAGTTGTTTTCAATAAAAATTTTTCTGATCGGTCACCACCTCTCTGCAGACAATGGCAAACTTCAGAGAGTAAATAATGCCATGTAAAGCTTCTTGAGAACATGAACTTAAGCCTTTCGGAGTCGGCATAAAACATGTAGGTTCAGTTCTCGGTCAATTGTGTGCAAACATTTAATAACACACACAAAACAATTGATCATATGAAGCTCGGTCAAAGTCCTTTCAAGGGCTGAAATGGCCAATTTGTTTTTTTTTTTTTTTTTTTTTTTTTATATAATTTGTTTCTCTGATTTCTTAGATGTCTGAGATTTTTATCTAGCCATGGTTCAGAAAGTTTATTCTTTTTCTTAATTTTTGGGACATATTTATCTACAATTGTGAGGACGCGCTGATAAAAGAGTGAGACTGCACTATCGAGATCAAGTGCTAATAAATCGTTCCAATCAATAGAATCGAGACAGATCTTTATGCTTTCATAGTCAGCATTTAGAAAATCGTATTCTATAGCGTTATTAAATGAGTGTACGAAATTTATATTGGTGGAAAAAAGCTCTGTGGATAGGGCTGAGTGGTGAGAGTTGTTAGAAAATAAGTATTCGGCGGCAGGGGTTGGAACAACGTTTATTTCATCATAGGTATTAGCAAAGACTAGGTCCAGCCATTTACCATTTTGGTTCGGAAACCTGTTAACTTGCTGGAGGTCGTTTACATAGAAGATACTGAGTAAAGTATAATCAATCGAGTTGGAGAGGTCAACAGGAAGAAGGTAGTTGTCATTCTCATCAATAACAAATGAAATATTTGGACGATTAAAGTCACCGAAGATAACGATTCTATCTTCTTCTTTCAATGTCGTATAGGCATAGATCCCTATATGTGGTTTCCGCGGAATTAGGAGGAATATAAATGACACCAATATATTTATATTGATGATCTTGAGAACTAATCCGAACTATTTGGTGGTCATAAAGTTTGTGAGAGATAGTTTCTATTAATTGACTAGTTAGGGAGTTATGTATGGCAATTAGAACACCACCACCACGGGACTGACAGGTGTATGTATAATCTCGATCATTTCGGTAAAGTGTCCAATTGCTATCGAGGATTTCTTCGTTTTTGAAGGAGTCATTTAACCATGTTTCTGCGAATATCAAAACATTATAGTGACACGACTTTGCGTCTACGAAAAGTTTATTTAGTTTGCCACGCATACCACCGCAATTGTGATAAAACATTTTTAGGCTGTTGTTTTTTGAAGGGGGTAGACAAAAATCTAGGGGAGTGCCATTAGGAGCAAAAATAATTTTTGAAGTTTGAACGAGTTTTGTTTAAATGCCATTGGCGTTTTGAAGTGGTGTGTGATGCAGAAGCTGATAAGTCCTTTTCTACTTCGGCTGGTGAGATATTAAAACTCTCGTGATACTGAATGTAAATTTTTTTAAGTTCAGCCGGTTCGGTTGGAAGTCCTTCCTGTTGTATCATTACCATGACGCTTGTTCTAGTTGAACCGTCGATACAAGTGGAGTCAGCTTTGTTATGTAGGTAAGCCAAGTAGAGACGCACGTTTTCATATAGCCTCCGGTCTCTAAGGCGGGACAAGACAAAGCGACCTTCAGTGCTAGTTTCAGCGAGATTTTTAGTTAATTTGGCTATTGGCGGAAGCAGAGGATCGAGAAAAGATGGTGCTGTGGTAGGCTTAACTGCGGAAAGCGTGGTTGAAACAGGGGGTTGTGTGGTTGTAAGACGATCAGCGGTATTTACTGGTGTGGTGGGTGTATGTATGGAAGAAATAATAGAAGTATGAGCAGGGGGAACAGATGCATTGCGTGGAATGAAGGTGGCAGCATCCTTATTCAGAACGATTTTAGGTACAGAAGGATTTAGTACATGTGATCGTATAAAGTTTGGGTAACTTCCAAAACCCTTATTTGATGAGTGATTGTTATATGATGTATTTGAAGGTGATAAATTGAATGAGACGCGTTTATTTTTAGGTTGAGATTTTAGTGAGAATTGTTTTGAAGGCATATTAGTCTTGGATGAATGTGATGAATTATGTTTTGAGAAAGAAAATGGAGATTTATGAGAGTTTAGTGAGAGTGGCTCTGATGGTTTATAAATCTTTGATGAATGTGAGGGATTATATTTTGAGAGGGAAAATGGGGGAAATTTATTTGTTTTAAGGGACCAATTAGGATCGTGGGATTTTGTCTTACTTTTACCCTGCTTATTTCTAGCGGTCGTAAATCTATTACTCCTAGACTTGGGATGACTGGTTTGAGATTTCCTATTCGTTCACTCGGATATTCGTATGTTTCCATCTTTATAAACTCTATGTGCTCGGGACAGGAACATCCAACTGTATTTTGTGGGTATACTCACTTTAAAGCTGCTCACTTTTTTTGCTTTTGCAGAAGAGGTCCTCTGGCAGTCAAAAATGTTTATGTGGTGCTTTTTAAAGTAATTATATACCCAACTTTCGTTCGCCTTGAGTGGAAATCCTTTCATGAAAAGAACAGTGCTGCTTTCATCATTGCACTCTTTTATACGTTGCATCCTTTTTTCCCACTCCGCATTGGTCCATAATGTTCCAAAACGTTCGATTGCTGGTGGAGAGGCTGCGATAGGTGAGGTTGACGTAGGTATTATGGGAGGTGATGTGACGGGAACTTCCTTTGAAATTTTCGAAGCTACCAACAATTCTTCAAAGATAGAAGAGGTATCGAGATGGGATCGCTGTAAATCTATGTTTTCGTTGACTCTGAGTGGTTGTTGCATCACGACATTAACTATCTCCTCTAATGTAGAGCGGAAAGCACTGAGTTCGTCGCTGATTTCACTCATTCTAGCAAATAACATATCTACTAGAGGGGAGTCAGGTAAGTCGTTGTGAGGATGATCTGCTTTGTTTGACGTGGTTTGCAACATGGCGTCAAGGTCATTCCGGATTGCGATCATATTGTCATGGAGTTGACGATCCGGTTCATAGGTTTTAATTTTTTTGACATTTTCTAGTATCTCCATGTACATTTTTTTAGTGTCTGATTCGATTCCGGAACATTTGCAATCTTTGTTCACCGTATCTCTTATTGACTTGATGCTTTCTGACATCGATTTAAGTTTCAATTCAATGGATTTTTTGGATGAATCTATGGCATCGATGATGTCATCGCCTATCTGGATCCCGCCATCGGGTCGTGTGAGCTTCTTTGTGGTTTTGTTGAAAAAAGATTTATTTTCTAATGATGCCGCATTCAAAGAGTCACTAATGCATTTAATGGCAAGCATCACATCAGAAAGAGATATCTTCTGGCACTCGTCACAGTAGAATACAAAATTCTTACTCATTTCACGTGTATACGTGAGGCATCTCCTCGATAGCCCAACACAGCAGTCATGAAATGCTTTCCCACAAATACCCTTGCAGGTGAGAATAGGAATTGTTTTGTCTTCAATGACGCAGGTTTGTTTATCACATGTTGATTCCATTGTTAAAATTTTTATTTTTTTTGTCACTGTGACGCAGAAAGTAGGTGGCTTTTTATTTAAATGTTATTTGATTTGGTAGCACTTTTAAATTTTATTATTTAATCAGTTTTTATAGTTCACTGCACTTTCTTCAGTGGGTCAGGAAATCCACAGCGTAAGCACTTTATTAAGTTCTTTTGGCACTTTTTATTTGCGGTTAAAATTGGGTAAATTTATTATTTTGTTTTTTTATTTTATTTTATTCAGTTGCACTATTTTATTGTTTTTATTGTTTTTGCAGTCTTTGGAGTTCACTGTGCTTGCTTCCGTGGGTAATGAGCAGTGTTAGCAATTTATATTTCTTTTTATTTTTTCTTAACGCACGCTTATATTTTTGCTTGTTAATTTAGGTTGTTGAGGAAGGTCAGGGAAAAATTTTAATTTGGCGGAGCTTATTAAAAACACGTCCGAACGGTTTGACTGTCGAATTCTGAAGTGAATTCGACAAAAAGAATTCATTAAAAAACAAAAAAAAAAAAAAAATTCATTAAAGTTGAGGAGGCGTGTTGAATTTATTCATTTGATTTGGAATACAACTTTAATTTTATATACTTGTTTGTTTTGTATCTAATATGTTGTTATTGTACTTTTCTATATATATTTTGTTTGTCATAAATTTTCATCAGTCTTATCAAACTCTCAAATATTCTTATCAAATAAATAAGTTCATTTAAAACTGTTCGATCAAATATTTCAATAGTTAATAACATAAATTCAAGGGACCCAGAAGCAGAAGATGCATACGGAATATATCAGACACAGAAGATATACATACTTTTAGAAAAACTGAAACCAAAGGGGGTAGAAAACCAGTGAATTTCGAAGAAGCATCCAGTCGAACAAAGCACCGAAAAGATCAGCAATTAGTCAATGAGAAATTCAAAAAGAAATTGAAAGTGCAGCGAGTTAATTAGGCAAAAGGAAACTTATTGAGTCGACAAATCAATGCCTGACACCATTTCAAGCACTTGGCCTATATTATGACTTGAAATTATCGGCAAGGCGTTATAGAATATTGCGTTCGGTTGTATACATCTTCATCCTGAATGTTTTCCTGATTACAAAATAATTGAAACACACAAAAACGACCTTAAACCAAAGCCTATTATAGTTTCAGAAGTATCAGCTGAAGTAAGAATGCAGGACTTGCTTAATGAAACTGCTTCAAAATAAACTAAAAATAATTGAAATATAAAAAAATTTTAGTTGTGTTCTTGAATGCAAATTTGGCTTTGATGGTAGTTCCGGTGATAGCGTTTACAAACAAAAATTTTGCGAAGGAAACATGAATGATGAATTCTTGTTTATTGTTGCAATGGTTCCTCTGAAAATGACCAATATTGATAGCCAGGGCGAAGTATGGTTGAGCAAAACCACATCATCTGCGTTATTTTGCAGACCTATTAAACTTGTTTAAATGCAAGTAAAACTTCCTAAATTCATAATGTAGAAATGGATTTAATATAGCAAATAGAAAAACTTCTGCCATTTCAAACAAAAGTTATTGATTTTAGCGACTCTATCTGTAATGAACTCTTTTCATTGCATGCAAAGAACTATAGACTAGGGATGCCCAAAATAAGTCGATGTATCGAAAAACATCGATGTATTGGTTCGATGCATCGAAAACCTCCGATGTTTTTTCCACAAAATTTCGATGTCGATGCATCGATGTTTTTATATTTCGATGTGTTAAAGTTTTCGATACATCGATGTATTTTTTCAAGTCATCGATGTCTTTTTTCAATGTATTGAAAATTTGTTCGTATTCGGCCACATACAATAAGTTATTAACATACTTGCGACATACTTATGACATACTAATGTGCGCATTGAAAAAAGGAACATATTTTGCAACCTTGCGTTTGCATTCGCTGTCAAACGTTTCTGATGCTTCTTTGTTTCTCATATTTCTTTGTTCTCAAGTTTCTTTGCTCTGCAATTTCTTGTAAGCTTGCTAAAAAGTTCGCTGGAAACCTACTGTTCGCTGGTTTTGTATAAATTGGTATTCAAATATTAATCAGTTATAGCAACTTCAGTCCCCTCTGAGAGACTTTTTTCCAGACCAGGCATGCACGTTAATGTAATTTTAACGGTAACCGAAATATTCTTTTGGAAATATTTATTTCGTTTAGAAGAAAACGATATAAAATTTTTTCGTTTTTTTCCCAATGAACCGTTGAAAATAACGTTAATTTCAACAAAAATTTTTTTTAGCATAGGAGAAAATTATTGAAAATTTTTCGTTTTTCAACGAAACGAAATTTGATTTGATAAATTTTTAACGTTATTTAAAAAACGAAATAATTTTGATAATTTATTTTTCGGCGTCAACGAAACGAAAAAATTTTGTTGATTTCGTTGTGCATGTCTGGAACAGACAAAAGGGAAAACGCCTTGAAAATTGTTGTTTTTGCAAAGCTTTAAACGTTGCCACTGGGATCTTTAATTCCAAAGAAATACATTTTTATATTCATGAAATTCTTCATAAATAAATCAAACATAATAAATTTCGATTCTTGTTGTTCTTTCTTTTATTTTAGCAAGAAAAAAAAAATAGAAACATCGATGTTTTTTGTCAATGCATCGATGTTTTTAGGTGATACACCGAAAAAAATATATCAATTTTTTCATTCCATGTTATATATCAAAATGTATCGATGCATAATTTCGATGCATCGTATAGAGAAAAACATCGATGTAAATTTTCGATGGGCATCCCTACTATAGACGGAAGACATCTACAATATGGATTATCTACATTGCATGCATGGATTAAAACTTTTGAATGCCTAATTCATATTGCATACAGGATGCCTCTCAAATGCTGGCAGGTATGCGGCGAAGAAAACAGCCGAATTTTTTTAAAGCAAAAAATAAACATACAAAAAAAGTTTGAAGATAAAATGGGTCTTATTATTGATAAAGTAAAAACAGGATATGGCACTTCAAACGATGGGAATACTGCACGAAGGTTTTTTGTCAGATATTGAAATGGTGCATGAAATAACAAACATAAATATTTGTTTACTAAAAGCTTCAGTACACTTTTCAAGGATACTTTTAAAATATATGCGGATAATTATCCCTGGTAAAATATGCAAATAGCTGTTCACAAAATATTGTTTCATGAATGTGAAATAACACGGTGTGACGACTAAAAAAGCACAAGCAAACCTTATAGAAATTCTTAAAGTGGAACATGTTGTGAGTCCATCGCACCTTGTCAGACTTCTCAATGTCATCACAATTTTTTGTAATTAATTTTTTAAGTTGAAGTGTTCAAATTTTGTTATTCCGACTTTCATTGAATTTTTACAGCCATTTACCTTGTCGGAAATAAAAACTAAATTGCACTTCTTTTAAGTAGAAGTGTTAAGAAGTTAAGCGTGTAGCGAAGCAAATTCTTTAGTGTTTCGTTAATTTCACAAAAAAATTCATGTTTCTATGAATTTTTATACCCCCACGCGTACTGCGTAAGGGGTATATTAATTTTGTCACGACGTGTGTAACACCCAAAAGGAGGCATGGTAGGTATGGAAAAGTATATATATTCTTGCTCAGCATCACCACCTGAGTTGATTTAGCCATGTCCGTCTGTCTGTCGACACGATTACAGCCGTAATTTTGAAGCTATCGTAATGAAATTCGATATTTCAGCTTTTTTTAAAAAACTAAGGTCAGTTCGAGAATGGGCTAAATCGGATGAAAACCACGCCTACCTCCCATACAACCCCAAAATTGAAAACTCTACAAAGAAGATAATATTAAAGCTACAATACTGAAATTTGGTATATGTGTATTCTATGTCAAAGCTGATATGTCTTAGAAAAATGGGCGTCATCCACCCACTATCACGCCCACCTCCCATACAACCCCAAAATTGAAAAATCTATAAAGAGGCTAATATTAAAGTTACAAGACGGAAACTCGGTATTTGTGAATTCAATGTCAAAACTGAGGTGTGTTAGAAAAATGGGCGTCATCCACTCATTAACACGCCCACCTCCCATACAACCTCAAAATTGAACAATCTATAAAGAGGCTAATATTAAAGTTACAAGATGGAAACTCGGTATTTGTGTATTTAATGTCAAAACTGAGGTGTGTTATAAAAATGGGCTTTCTCCACCCATTAACACGCCCACCTCCCATACAACCCCAAAATTGAAAAATCTATAAAGAGGCTAATATTAAAGTTACAAGACAGAACCTCGATATTTGTGTATTCTATGTCGAAACTGAGTTATGCTAGAAAAATGGGCGTCATACACAATCTAACACGCCCACCTCCCATAAAACCCCAAAATTTAAAAATTTATAAAAAGGCTTATATTTAAGCTGCAGGAAAACAATTTGATATGTATGTATTTTACACACATAAAAATAATAAAATCTCTCAAAATCACATGGGCATTTCCACAGAAAGGTCTACCGGGACCGAAGAAAAAATTGTTAAATAAACAAATAATTTTTTTGTTATTATTTAAAAAAAAATGCTTGAATTTTTATAATTTACTGCATTTACAATTAATTTCAGTTTTTATTCTGAGAAAATTGGCCTGATATCTGAGAAATATGTTTTTCTTGCTTTTAGCTGCTTTTAAGGACTTTTTCTCTTTAGTATTTTTCGTTTATTTATCAACGTTATGTTTGCACTCTTCTTATAAAATTCATCTATAAACTACAAATAAAAAACAAAAAATAAAAAGATACCAAACAAAGCACGATTTACGGTAATTTTTTTATATTGCTTTAACTACTATTCGAATGTCGCGTTCTTGTACCTAAATCATCATATGTTATCACAACTTCGTGATCGTTCTTAGCAAGTGTCTGAAAATTGTAACTTAAATCAAATTTGGTCGCCTTACTATAAAAAAAAGTTACTGCAGGTAAAAATCATACTAAACATTTAATATTGACCATCAAAATGTGTCGCGTTCACGATCATGCGCCGTATTTTTAATACACTTTGTATGGGAAAGTATGGAAAGGTTTCATTCGATTTTTCTAAATTTTTTGCAAAGTGTTAATAGTTCAAATTAAAGCTCATGAGCTAATTCTCAAGTCATTCGATTGATTTTTAGTAGATTTTTAAGAAATTTTCCAATTTGAGAACGTCAATTTGTATGGGAGGTATACGTGGTTTTCATCCTATTGGGATTATTTTCGAACATGATCTTTATTTTTACGATATAAGCTTTAATATTGAATTTCAGTATTATAACTTAATAATAACGGCTATAATCATGTCAACAGATGGGGGGACATACAAAAACAGGGATGCCATGGTTAAAACAACTTAGAAGGTGATACTACAGTATTATAATATATTCACTTTTATATATCTGCCACGCCTCCTTGTGGGCGTAAAAAGTCTTCATAAAGTAAATAACCACATACGTAGGACGGGTGGTGTCACAAAAAAATATAATATTTTTTCTCACTAGCCTCATATATTTTTTTTTTTTTTTTTATTAATATTACTAATATAAAACTCACAAATAATATTTACGATGTTTTTGGTAGGTAATGCAATATTTAGCTGAAATTACTTTAACTAATTCTTATTAAAAACGTGATGAGAAAAAATGTCGCGTGCTAGATGTCGCGTTCACGATCAGGCTTAAGCTCAATAAAAAAAAAACTAATGGAAATATGTCAAAATGACAAATATTTCTTGAAAGCCACATTAATCTTATTTAATTAACAATTAACCGCTTTAAAATATTATGTTACGTTTCGCAGATATTTGCATTTTTCTAGATGTAGTCGAAAACGAGTTCCATTTTTTGTCGCGTTCGCGATGCCATGTTTATTGCTAATATTTTGGAAACATAAAATCTAGAGAACCTAACTTTTTTTTCTAAATAAAGTGCTAATAAAATGCTATCTAAAACTTGAAAAAAAAGAAAATTTGTTTTGAGTTTTCTTTATTATTTTGCTCCTCAAAGGCGTACGAATGTCGCGTTCGCGACTATGGAAATGCCCACATACAAAAAGCTCATCAATTTAAAATTCTTCCACCCTTAAGAATCGGCCGTGGGGGTATTTTAACTTCGACCAAGTCGAAGATATACCTTACTAGTTTTGACATAATGTTGCATGAAAAACATTATTATTTTCGCAAAAACTCATTGCGCGTAAATGTACCATTTCACTGAACTCAAAAATATCAAAATCGGTTGAGAATTAGCTGATTGGTGGCAATTTTAACGTTTTTTTTTTTTTCGTCATAAAACACCGATTCCCTTTTAAAGGCTTGCTATTATACAAAGTGTTGCCATTTCGTCAAATCTTAACCGATTTTGGTCATCTTTGAGTCGTTGGAAAGAAGGTATGGTAAGTGACTTGTCAATATAGAACTTTAAATACCGTCAATATAGAACCCGCTTAATTTCGCGTAACAGCTGTTTCGGTACCCATTTTTATTTATTGTATTTTTTTATATCACTTACCATACCTTCTTTCCATTTCGTCAAATCTTAACCGATTTTGGTAATCTTTGAGTTCAATGAAATGGTACATTTACGCGTAATGAGTTTTTGTGAAAATAATAATGTTTTTCATGCAACATTATGTCAAAAAAATTCATAGAAACATAAATTTTTTTGTGAAATTAACGAAACACTAAAGAATTTGCTTCGCTACACGCTTCATTGTGTATTAAATCAAATTTCTTTTTATACAGCCTTATTCTATGTTAAATTCTACTTAAAAGAAGTGCAATGTAGTTTTTATTTCCGACCAGGTAAATGGCTGTAAAAATACAATGAAAGTCGGCATAACAAAATTTGAACACTTCAACTTAAAAAATTAATTACAAAAAATGGTGACGACATTGAGAAGTCTGACAAGGTGCGATGGACTCACAACATGTTCCTCTTTAAGAATTTCTATAAGGTTTGCTTGTGCCTTTTTTTTTGGTCGATTTCGTCACACAGTGTAATTAAAACTTTTAATTTACCAATTGGACTTTTATCTGAAGACGCACTAGAATCATGAAGAATTTAGAAAATATCGATTAGGTCACACCAGAAAAAAATTCAAGGGAAAATTGCAATCGAGATCTTATGGCTGCATTACTGATAAATTCGGATCCTCTCGGTTCTTCGAACAGACATATTGCCATATATTATATAGAAGCAGATTAACTGCAGAAATTCTTATACATATTTTTTTTCTATTTGTAATTTAACTTTAATTTTTATTTTTTTTTTTTTAATAATAAATATGTGTGTATTATTTTTTTTTTAATTATTTTAATAAATGATCTCAATTGTTTTTTGTGTTGAAAATTTGGTGTTTTGAAAATTTGGTTTAAATTGGGGTAGCACAAAAGGAAGTAAGCATATTTTATAAGGAATCTTTATTTGAAAAAACGCCTTTTTTATAAAATGTTACAGTGAAAGTGTTTCAAAAACGTGAATTATATGGGGGGGTATCCCAAACAATGTATCTGAAGTGATTATGATAAAAGTACTCGGGTTTTAAGAATTAAAGTCTTATGAGGGGTATCCCAAAAACTAGTCTGACCCTGCCCATTTTTAGTAAAGACCATTGCTATTATAACTGAAAATATTTGCGTGTTATTATAATAAAATAAAG
The DNA here is from genome assembly GCA_958299015.1 of Tetanocera ferruginea. Lineage (NCBI taxonomy): Eukaryota > Metazoa > Arthropoda > Insecta > Diptera > Sciomyzidae > Tetanocera > Tetanocera ferruginea. The sequence goes on along the minus strand of OY282640.1, from coordinate 98,169,606 downwards.
TATTTATTCTTAAAGAAACGAAATATTTAAAATTCGGGTTACATGGAGGGTACCCCGAATAATGGTTTGATTCAAGCCATTTTTGGTACGAAAATTTTTTGATTTAATACCAAGTATGCAATTTTTTTTCAAAATATTGAAGAAGTCCAAAGATACATCTATTTTTTACTTTATCTAACATTTGAGGTAGGCGTGGTCATTCTCCGATTTGGCCAATACTTGGAAAATTTCTTAATCTATGTAAAAAAGAAACAGTTTCGATAGTATCGTAAGTGTAGACGTAGAATTCCGTTTAAGTTGTAACCTCTTCTACTTTGTCTCTTTGGTCCGATTGTTATGTCCATTTTGCACGTATTTTTATTGATCTTCCGAAAATTAACAAATAAATGAATAACACTCAATTATGGACTACTTATCGAGGCCAAAACAAAGAAATAGTAAAAATGTGAGTATGATTAAATGAGCAAGCAAAAAGAAACAAGCAAAATTTCAAATTTTTTCGATCATTTCGTTAAGTTTGATAGGTTGAGTTCATTGACTTAGTTGAAAAGAAGGCGAAGTAAATGCACTTTCCATTGGTGGTAAAAAAGTAAAAATGGAACCAGTATGGTAAAAAATCGTATGGTGTCTATATTTCACGCTGAGCACATGTCCTTTCCTCTCGTCTCTGTCTGATATTTAGTTTGCGAGCTACACTTTCGTCTCTGTTCGATGTATAGTTTGCGAACTACACTCGCTAGTGCTAGTGGGATGTGGAATCCAAATTAATTTGCATTCAAAACAAAAACTAAAATTTTACGCCATCTATTGGGTAAAAGAATTTAACGAAATATGATCCAACTCGTTTTTTTCATAAGAGTTAAATCTAACCGGATCACAGACCCATTTCGTTAAATTTGACAGTTTGAGTTCATTGACTGAGTTGAAAAGAGGTTAATGACCTCTGATTTCAAAATAGTATACTAGAACAGTAGTGCATACATAAACCCAATGCTTACAATGCTGCCAAAACGAACCAATCAGTTCGTGCAAAACAAAAGCAATACAGGCATTAACAACGAAAGAAAAACAAAGAAAGCAGCAGACACATTACAAGCAGCTGATGATTGATTTTTTTATATAAAAACATGAATTTTTCTTCTTATATTTTACTATTTTTTTTTTTACTTTAATATAATAGTGACAAAATCCAAAATTAAATACACGGTGTGACGACTAAAAAAGCACAAGCAAACCTTATAGAAATTCTTAAACAGGGACATGTTGTGAATCCATCACCCTTGTCGGACCTCTCAATGACGTCACAGTTTTTTGTAATTAATTTTTAAAGTTGAAGTGTTAAAATTTTGTTGTGCCGACTATCATTGAATTTTTACAGTCATTTGCTTTGTCGTAAATAAAAACTAAATTGCACTCCTTTCGGATAGAATTTTACGTAGAATAAGGCTGTATAAAAAGAATTTTGATTTAATAAAAAATGAAGTCTGTAGCGAAGCAAATTCTTTTGTTTTTCGGTAATTTCAGAAAAAAATTAAAGTTTATATGAATTTCAATGGCACAATGTTGCATGAATAACTTTATTATTTTCACAAAAACTCATTGCGCGTACATGTACCTTTTTGTTGAACTCAAAAATATCAAAATCGGTTGAGAATTGGCTGAATGGTGGCAATTTTAACGGTTTTTTTTATCGTCGTCAAACACTGATTCTCATGTATATGCTTGCTATCATACAAAGTGTTGCCATTTCGTCAAATCTTAACCGATATTGATCATCTGCAACTCAATGCAAAGAAGGTATGGTAAGTGTCATGTACCAATATAGAACTTTAAATAACTGTCAATATAGAACGCGTAAAATTTCGTGGAACAGCTTTTTCAGTACCCATTTTTATAATTTTTTTTTTTTTTATAAAGACCTATAATGACACATGTCACATCCACCGTAAACTCAATTCTGCCGACGCATCTCTGTGTGAACAGCTGCATTTAAACTCAAACGAAACGCAAACTAAACTCTCTGTGTGAACATGGCATAAGACGTAATTCTACGTCAAAAGTCGTCCGCACCATATTTCGTTGCTCTGCGGCAACTGCAAATAGTTTTGGCCATAGCTTATATGAAACAGCAGCGCATAGGAATACCAAACAGCAATTCCGTTGATCTTAAATGAAAATTCTAAAATAGTTCGGAGTAGTTTAGAAAGAAAAAGCTTTTCTATCATTGGGAAGTACACACACACCAGCAATTGATTTCGTTTCATTTCCAACAACAGAACTTTAAGTATCAATTTTTTTTTCATACAAACTAGTCCTCTCGAATGCGTATTTGTGGGAAATTTCAGCACCAATTCTTAATAAGTTCGAATTAACCCTTGAACAGATTGTAAGTTATGACTTATTTCTGGCGTTCAAGAGGAATTTTGAGCTGTGGTGTATTCAGAGACTTTTAGTAAAATTTTGTGAGTAATATTTAAATGGGACATTTTAACCCTCTACAGCCCTGTTTTATTAGTTTTCTCTTCTGAAGCCTCTTTTTTAAAAAAGGAACAAAAAGGGCCCATACTCTGAAGAGCCACATATTATAGCTAAAATGTAACGGTGACATGGTTTCCTCATACGATTCACCATAAAAAGTTGCAAGAAAGGGGGAAAATTAAAACCCGCTAAAATAAAACTCTGACGCAAACTTTCAAAACGCCGATACACGTGTATTTTTTTTTTGGTCCTCTCTTCCAGAATCCGTTGTCGGAACCTTGTTATTTTGGAAAAAAAATTGATTTTGTTGAACAGTGCAATAAAACTGCAGTGTGCCGCCGCTGAACCTGAACACACTCTTTCCAAGAATACATCATTTGCAATTGATCATGGATATAAAACTACATAAAATCTGAATCGACCTGTACCTGTTTGGACCTCCTCAATTATTCTTATCGAACATGCTTGGTGAATGTTAATTCATTTTTCGGCCGTGCTGGTTGTATTAATTTGGATTTTTTCCTTCAACCATGCATGATCGATTTTTATTCTACATTAGGGTGTATCGAAATGAATGGACATAAGTTAACACCCAATTCCACTCCTAAATAATAAAATAGGACGGAAAGACAATGCAGAAAATATATATTTTTTTTTAATGAATTCCTGGTTTCCCAAATAGCGATTTTCTATGAAAATCGTGTGTTTTTGTACTGGAGCCCATCTCTGCCGTGCAAAACAAAAACAGTTAACTGTATTTTCAAAGTTTTGAGATAATTAGACTTTTATGTTTGGTTTAAACTTTTACTTGGTTTTTGCTATGCATAATTTTTTTTACTCATCTTATTTTAATTTGAAAATGTATGGGTAAAAACGTGTAATGGCGTTTAACCGTTTTTTGCATTGCATTTATAACATTTTGCAGTTAAGTGTCAAATGTAAAAAGCAGTTAAGTGGAGCAGTTAAGTTAAAAAGAGACAAAAGTATTATTATAAAACAAAACATGGAGAATTCAAAAAAACGTACAAAGCAAAAAACATGTAACAGCCTTAAATGTTTTTTGTTTTTTGGGCTTTTTAATGTTTTAAAAACAATTTTTTTTTCTTTAAAATTTTTTATAAAAAATACTATAGATATCGATTCACTATTAAAAACAACTTATGGATGCAAATTTTCAGAGAGATCGGACTACGTACAAGAGTGTCAGCATAGAAATAAAAAACCATTATTTAACCTTTATTCAAATAATTTTATACTGGAGCCCATCTTACAGCACAGTTTCTTACAAAAACCCCCACAGATATTGATTAACCATTAAACACAACTTATTCAGGCAGATTTTCAGAGAGACCGAACTACGTTCAGAAGTGCCAGCATAGAAATAAAAAAACCATTATTTACCATATTTTCGTTTACTTTTGTATTGGAGCACATGTAAAGGTACACTTTTTACAAAATCCCCATAGATCTCAATTAACCACTTAAAATAACTTATGCGTGCAAATTTTCCAAGAGGTCAAACATGTACAGTAGACCAGATCGAAATTTAGATTCCGCGGGTCGGGGTCTCAAAAGTTAGAGGAACTCATTAAAATGATTTCTGCATACTTTTTTTTTAAATTGGAGAAAAACCGCCGAAGCAATTTTGATTCTCCTGAAGGTTCTTTTTGGTAAAAAATACATGTTTTTTGCTTGTAACTTTTTATTTTTCACAGAACGCATACCCACATCTTCTTACATGTTAAATTTCTTACTCATACTAACATTTTGACTAAAAAAATTGTTAAAATTTTGTTTCATTTAAACTCTTATAGACCACCAAAAATTGAATTTTTTGATATCTTTAAAAAGATATTTTTTTAAAACCGCTTTAAGAGACACATTTTTTTCTAGATTTACGTGAAAGTGATATTGTTGGAAAGGTATTAAGTTCTTCTTTCTTTCTGTGTATCGCTTTAATCAAAGCTGTGTGCGAAAACTGAGAGAATATGAGAAATCGACTTTAGAAATCTGATAAAATGAAACATTTCTTATTCATACAAACAATTAATTTCATTTGTTCACTACTATATCGTCCAAAGCGATACACAGAACGAAAGAAGAACTTAATACCTTTCCAACAATAACAATTCCACGTAAATCTTATAAAAAATGTGTCTTACAGCGGTTTTAAAAATGCCTTTTTAAAAATAGCAAAAAATTCAATTTTTGGTGGGCAAAAAGAGTTATAATGAAACAAAATTTCAACAATTTTTTTATGTCAAAATGTTAGTATGAATAAGAAATTTAACATTTAAGAAGATGTGGGTATGCGTTCTGTGAAAAATAAAAAGTTACAAGCAAAAAACATGTTTTTTTTACCAAAAAGGACCTTCAGGAGAATCAAAATTGATTTGGCGGTTTTTCTCTGATTTGAAAAAAAAGTATGCAGAAATCATTTTAATGAGTTCCTCTAAGTTTTGAGACCCCGACCGGTTGACATTTTTTTTATCCATATAAGAATGATCCGGCCTAATGTACAGTTCAGTTTACCTTTCAATGAGGGTTCAGTGTAGCTTAAGTTCCTGATATGCCTGCTATAAAATTTCAAAAATACCTGATCTGTCTATGAACGAAGCAGCATAAATTATTGTTTGCAGCAACATTTTTAGAGATTTCAAGCGAGGCAGTTTTTTGGTTTTCCGATTTCTTGAAAACTTTTGCACTGAAGCAACCTTAGAACTACAAATACACTAGAAGTTGATTATGTTACACTCATGATATAATAACTTTACCAGGTAGTATTGACAAGTGTTGATTCTCTCAGCTACAAGTAAACGAACTCTTGTCAAAAACAGCTGTTCTTGTTATATGCGTTGGCCACATTCAGCTGTGTCAACTGTTGTGATATCGACACATCGGGAGCGCTGTTATCGGTATTGAAGTGTCAGAAAAGTTGTCAAGTTGATGAAATGTCAAACTTTGTATCAAATACCAATGGAAATTTTACCGACAAATAAAAAATGTTCTATTTTAAAATGCATTTTAATGCGCAACTTCATGTTTGTGTGCATCAAGTTTGATGCAGGGAATAAATATGCACTAAAGACATGAGTTCTTTAAAACGAAAGATGCATTTTACTTAAAATAAGTAAAACAGATTTTCCTCACAATAAGTAGAAAAAAAAATCATTTTTATTTATTTTAAGCACATGTTACTACAGTTATTTTCTTCAGTTTAAAGGAGTTTGTCTTGAAAGAAAAATTAAATTTTATTTTATTTTATTTAATTTTATTTCATATCTCGCCATGGATTTTTTTAATTTTGTAATTACACTCTGCACTCAAATGAATATGACACTTAACTTTTTCAGAGTTATCTTATAAAACGGAATGGTTTACTTTCGTTATTTCCAAAGTTCTTGATTCCACTTAAAATATGCTCCTAAATAAAGTGTATTTCTTTTCTCGTACAGAAGATCCTCGCCAAAGTTTTCTTTGTTTTTGTGTTTTAGTTATATATATACTTTTCACAAGGTTTTTCAATTTGTTTCTCTGGATGTTTAAAGAAGGTATTCTCACAAGAGACAGTTCTTATAAACTAATAATAAGAATCCCAAAACAAAACTATTTTATACAAAAATAAACCTTTTTAAAGATATAAAAGTTTGTTAAAAAATAAACCTAATTGGTAGAACAGGTGCAAAATTTTAAAATTGGCAGATCAGGAACTTAACCCGTATACGGTTATCGCCCCATTTTTAAAACACCTTATAATTGTGAGCTTACATAATATATAATTACTTATATTCCGAAAAAGATTTAATTTCAGATTAAATTCAGATTTTCAGATTTTCACGGCCAAAGCCCAAAATACAAACCTTATAAACAGAAGGCCAAACAATTACAATAGATTTAATTTTATGTAATTGGCAACTGTGGCAACACCTACGTAAGCTTTTCATTTTCATTTAGTGATTTTAACCAGCTAAACAGCTGATTGCTATGTGGCTGATTTATTAATAATGCAGTTTTCACTATGTCGCGAAAGAAAAGGTAAATTGATGTCAATATTTTATATGATAATAATTATAATAAATTTATTTATAATTTTAAAAATAAATTATTTATATTATATATTATAATTATAATTATTAATTATTATTTATTAAAAATATATTATAATTTTAATAATTATAATATTTAACTCCCCTTCGCATGTCTAGCGCCCTATTTTTGGGCCGGCTCTTTTTCAAAAAACTAGCAATAACATGGGAATTATTCTTGTTTCATATGCTTTTTGTGGCTTATTTGTACCCCCCTATTGATTAAAAGCTTACAATATATTGTTTGAAAAAAGTTTGACTTATACGGGTTAAGCTAAACTGAACCCTCATTAAAAGAAAAAAATGTTCTACCTGCCACTACTGTACGTGTCTGGTTTCCTGGAAATTGTTCATTCATTAGTTATTTTAAATAGTTATTTGAGATCTATGGGGGTTTTTGTAAAAAAGTGTACCTTAACATGTGCTCCAGTACAAAAGTAATCGAAAAAAAGTAAAGAAAGTCTGAAGTCGGTCTAGCCCGACTATAAAATACCCTAAACCAGGCCTAATCATAAAGGTGGCCCTTGTGGCCCTCTTATTAAAATTTAATAAAACTCACATTTTGCTTGCGCCAAATTTACGAAGAAATGCACTTGCGAAAATCAACAACAACAAACAACAACAACATACGCATCGAAGCACACAAGCTGTGCCTCGCGACCACCAGGCCCACAGCATTGTTGTTGTGCCTGTGTTTTTTTTAGTGGAATAGCAATTCAGACGAGTTTGTCGCATATGTATTTTGTTTTTGGGATTTTTGTATGAACAAATTTTTGCACTTACAAAAAGCAACAAAGTCGTCGATTGTGGTGACACTAAGATGTTCGCTTTTGTTGTTGGTAATGTATTTTGTTGTTTATTTTAATCAGTCGATTATCTTTTTTAAATAGGCTTTGGCTTTTTTATTTATTTCGCTGATTAGGCCTGCCCTAAACCTTATATTAAAAATACAATAATAGTATTGAAAATAGACGTGTCCGTGGGCAGATGATGCCTTTATGGTGTTTTCGCAATTGTGGGTTGTATGGGAGGTAGGCGTGTTCGTGGACGGATTACGCCCAATTTTTGAGCACATCGTAGTTAAAAGACTTGTATCTCTATTAGACAAACATGAGCTTATTTATGGAGCTTTCCATTTTTGGATTGTATGGGAGGTGGGCGTGTCCGTGGTCAGATGATGTCCATTTTTCAAAACACCTTCGTACCAAATTTTATCTCTGAAGGTTAAACATAAGCTTATATATTGAGTTTTATATTTTTTGGTTGTATTGGAGGTGGGCGTGTCCGTGAGTGGATGACACCCATTTTTTTAAGACATCTTTGTTCTGATATAAAATACATACTTACCAAATTTTAAGTGTGTAGGTAAACCATAAGATTATTGAGTTTTCAGTTTTTCAACTTTGTTTTGATATTAGAAACATATATACAAAATTATTAATATTGTTGTAGGTTAACTATGAGCTTTTTTATGCAGTTTTTAATTTTTGCGTTGTATGTCAGGTAGGCGTGTCCGTGGGCGGATACTAAAAATATTCAATAGTGCAGACCCTTGGGTCCATGCGACTATCTGTACCGAGTTTCATCTACTTATCTCAACTCCTTCTTCTTATCCTGTGTTTACGGACAACACACAGACGGATTGACGGACGGACGGACATGAAAAGCTCGACTCACAAGGTGGCGCTGATCAAGAATATATGTATATGGCTCCGGTACAAAAACTTCAAAGAAAACCGCTATTTGGGGAACCAGGAATTCATTTAATAAAAAAAAATATTTTCTTTAATGTATTTCCGTCCTATTTCATTATTTAGGGGTGGAATTGGGTGTTAATTTTTCGATACACTCTATCTATATAAATAATAAGTAAAGAAAGTCTAAAGTCGGTCTAGGCCGACTTTGAAATGCCCTTAACCTACTTTTCCAAAAAAAAATAATATTATTGAAAATGGGCGTGTCCGTGGACGGATGAAGCCTATATTTTATATGCATTTAAATGTTGATGCAAAATTTACACATACCAAGTTTTATTCCTGTAGCTCACAGTTAATGCCCTTATTGTGCTTTCGCTATGGGAGGTGGGCGTGTTCGTGGACGGATTACTCCCAATTTTTGAACATACCTTAGTTTTGGTATAAAATACATACCAAATTTAATTCCTCTATGACAAACATAACCTTATTTATTGAGTTTTAAAATTTTTGGGTTGTATGGGAGGTTGGCGTGTCCGTAGGCGGATGACGTCCATTTTTCATGTGCTAAATTTTAGCTCTGTAGGTTAAACAGAGGCTTATTTATTGCGTTTTCAATTTTTGGGTTGTATCGGAGGTGGGCGCGTCCGTAAGCAGATGACGTCCATTTTTCGAAGACATCTTTGTGTTTGAATAAAACACATACAGTGGCGAGCACATGTGGATACATGTTGTCCATGCTTGTCTTTAAATAGTAGCGATACCCTTTAAAATCCAGCAATCGCAACGATTTTTTTTTTAAATTAACTTTTTATTTATCTAAAATTTTAATATTTTAAAAAAAAGTTCAAAATTAAAAGCGTAAAAAAAACTTGTAATTTAAATAATGAAAAACTCAATGTATCCACTTTTGCACGTTTTCGTTTTTTCAATCTGGCAATACTTATTTACGAGTCAAAGCATGTGAAATTTTTACCGTTAGTCCAATTATTGTGAAACTCATCAAAACAGATTAAATTGCGTAAAAGTTTGAGGGATTCAGAAGCTCATTAGAAATTTTGTGTTAAGATATTTTCCTATTAGTGAAAATGAGAAAAATAGCAGAAAACTTGGAAAATAAAATTGTTGAAATGACAAAGAATAGTGTTTCAGCACGGGAAATAGCAAAATTGTTAAGTATTTGCCATCGGACAGTGCTTCAAGTAAGAAAACGACGCAATGTAATTGCTCCTGAAGCCAAGAAATCGCAACCAAGATTGCTTACCAATAGGGATGCTCGAGCTATGGAGCGGCTTATGACGAACAAGCAAGTGACAACACCAAAAGAAGCCGCAGCCGCCTTAAACAAACCCATAAGTGAGTGGACTGAACGTAGAGCGCTTCGGAGAATTGGTTTGACCTCGGCTGTTAAACAAAAGAAACCAGCACTGTCAATGAAAAATGTTGCGGCGCGCCTAAAGTTTTGCAAGCAGCATAAGAATTGAAGCGCAGATGACTGGAAGCGGGTAATATGGTCGGACGAGACTAAAATTAACCGCTTTCAGTCAGATGGTAAGCAATACTACTGGCACCGCCCATACGAAAAGCTACAAAAGCACCAAGTTAAAGAAAAAATGAAGCATGGAGGAGGAAGCTTGATGGTGTGGGGATGCTGCACTTGGTGGAATGTCGGGCCTTTGGTGAAAATTGATGGCATAATGAAAAAATAAGATAATTTTCGTATTTTGGTAAATAATCTTCCAGACTTTGTAGACAAAATTGCATATCCAGAGGTAATTTTTCAACAGGATGGAGACCCAAAGCATACTGCCAAGATTGTTAAAAATTGGCTCACTAACCAACAATTTCAAAAGATGCAGTGGCCAGCTCAAAGTCCAGATCTGAACCTGATCGAAAATTTATGGGCTTTGTTGAAAAAACGATTAACACGGTACGAAAATACGCCAAAAAACTTAGACGAGCTTTGGTCTCGGGTTCAAACGGAATGGGACAGTATACCGCACCAACTAATAGAGAAACTTGTTGAAAGCATGCCCAAACGAGTAGCGAGTGTAATTAAAGCCAAGGACCTTTGGACAAAATATTGAAAACTTTATTTTTTTAAATTAATTTTATAACGTGAAAAAGTGGATACACTGAGTTTTATCATTGTTTTAATTACAAGTTTTTCTTATATTGTTTCTTATATTTTTAATTTAAAATGAATAAAGTTTTAACAAAAAAAAATTTGATTTCGATTGCTTTATTTTTAAGAGTTTCACAACTATTCAAAGTCAAATACGATCAACATGTATCCACATGTGCTCGCCACTGTACATATCAAATTTTATTGTTGTAGGCTACTTATGAGCTGAGTTATGCAGTTTTCAATTTTCGCGTTGTATGAGCGGTAGGCGTGTCTGTGGGCGGATGATGTCCATTTTGCAAAACCATGTTTGTTTCGATATATGTAAAAAACATATGTGGCAAATTTTAGCTCTGTAGGTTAAACTGAGGCTTATTTATTGCGTTTTCAATTTTTGGGTTGTATGGGAGGTAGGCGTGTCCGTGGGCGGATGATACCCATTTTCAAAAACATCATTGTGTTGATATAAAACATATACATATCAAATTTTATTGTTGTAGGCTTATTATGAGCTGAGTTATGCAGTTTTCAATTTTCGCATTGTATGGGAGGAAGGCGTGTCCGTGGGCGGATTCCAAAAATATTCAATAGTGCAAATCCTTGGGTGCATGTGACTATGTGTACCAAGTTTCATTCAATTATCTCTACTCCTTCTTCTTATCCTGTGTATACGGACAACACACAGACGGACAGACGGACGGACGGACGGACGGACGGACGGACGGACATGAATAGCTCAACTCACGAGGTGACGCTGATCAAGAATATATATACTTTTCAAACGTTTGCACAAAGTTAATATACCCTGACCTTTCAGGTTTAGGGTATAAATAGTTGTTTTAAAAAATGCAAGAAAATATAACTTTTATAAAACAACTAGAACTTTAATATTTAAAATGTCACGAATATGTGAAGGAATTAGAAAGAGTCGTTTAAGTAAAATTTGTTTAGCTAATGAATACTTAATTTTTCACCGTGTGCCTTTGCTATATTTGCAATTGTTTTGCAATGAAATGAGCTACAAAAAGAGTTCAGAGCAAAAAAAAGCCTGTTTTTGACCCTTTTTTGCATCAAATGCTAACCTAGCCGCTCTATGCCTACAAAAATTATTTATTTATTTATTTCTCCAGTCTACTGATTTATTACAATCTTACAGACTATACATATATTTGAACTTATAACTAATTTAAAATAGTGAATAGAATTAATCAAAATTCATGTTCTGACACATTAAAATTCAAAATATGTGAAAAACTGTTGCAAAAGTGTATGCATCTTACTATTGGCTCATTATCAGCATAATTGGTCCTGTGAAGATTTTCTTCGAACATACGAGTTCGTCGCAAATCCCTCGGCGTATCATAAATTTGGAAGAGGTTTGACAGTTCCTCACAATTAACTTTACCAGAAAAAATATTATAAGCAAATAGAAGAGAACTAACTGATCTTCTATCTTTTAAAGATTGCAAGCCAAGTAATTTACGACGAACTTCATAAGCTGGAAGACCATCAGGCCAATAAAGCTTTTTAAGAGCATATTTACTCATATGTTTTTGTATTCGCTCAGTTCGGTCTGAGAGTATTTTATAATATGGGTTCCAAACAAGAGAACAATATTCCATTACACTACGAACCAAGCAAACATATAATGATTTTATTGTTGAAGGATCCTTAAAAATTTGTGTATGTCTTTTAATAAATCCCAGCATGGAATATGATTTTGATGTAATATAATCATAGTGATATTTAAAATTTAATTGGGTGTCAAAAATAACCCACAAGTCTTTGATTTCCTTTTTACGATTTAAAACGTCATTATTTAATGTGTAATTGAATAAAATACTGTTAGTGCATTTAATGTATGAAACTATACAACCTTTACTGATGTTCAAGTTTAAATTGTTTGAAACACACCAGTGGTACAAGACTGAAAGGTCACTTTGAAGATTAATGCAGTCAGATGTAGTTGACACTCTATAAAAGAGCTTAACATCATCTGCATACATTAAACATCTAGCAAATCTCAAATGTTTAGGTAAATCATTAATAAAAATTAAAAATAAAAGAGGTCCACAATGGCTACCTTGTGGAATGCCTGAAGTAACATCAATAGCAATATCGGAGATAGTTGAACCAATCTTTACATTAAGTTTTCCATCCTTTAAATAACTTTTAAAAAATCCAATTAAGGAATCCGACAGTCCGAACTTTTTTAGTTTTTTTTAAAAGAATTTGTATATTATGTAAACATTAATTTTAATTGATGGATTTTTAAAAAATTCACCGAGTGGCCTTAAGTTTTTCCTTACCATTGTTGAGAAATTAACCTCAATAAGAATTACATTTAACATTATTAGGCATAGATTTGAACTAAAGTTGAATTAAATGTTGTGGGCCTAAACCATGGGACGACACTCCCTGTGTATTTTTATGTATACATGATCAAATAATATCTAATGCAATTTAAATTTTTAGTATTGTATCTATTTATCTTCAGTTTTAAAATTACTTCAATTGTACTTAAATAAACTACTTAAATTTCTTGCTGGGTTGCTTTTGTGCGTTTGTTTTACAGTTTTACGATTTGGTTGTCAAGCATTTGGAAACCAAGCAAGCACAGAGGAAATCTTGTTATTATTTTTTTTTTTTTTTTGGATTCGCCAAAGTACTGAGAAATCTCATAAATACGTATAGCCCGTACTAAACGCATGCACGTCTTACATTCTAAAATCTATCCGGATCAACCGGAACAGACAGAATGCACCTACGTACTAAAACACACACCCAGTTGGCGAATTATGAATTTCCACTAAGCACATTAACTGGCTTTTCAGCGGAACTTAAAAATTTTATACAAAAACACGAATTTATTAAGAATATTTGAATTTAAAATAGTAAACAACATCAAATAAGTAGTAAACTTTACATAAAACTCTAAAACAAAGAGACCAAAGTAACTATAAATAATATGAATATTAGTAAGTTTGCGGCCACTATCCAACCCAAGATCCTACGTGGAAAAGAGATTATACTCTTAAACACCAAACCAATTCCAAATATAATGCAGATATATACGTGTAAATATGTACAAACATATATGTGTATATATATACGGGTCACTATGTAATTTTGGAACACCGTGCTAATGTTATTAATTGGATATGTGTTTGGGCCAACGCCGGCATAAACTTGCATGAAAAAGAGATAAACTCTTGCGCAACAAACTCAGTAACTAATAAGTCAAATGAAAAAGAAAAATTTAAAATTTTTTTGATTGAAAACAAACAAGTTTAAGCATACATATCATATTCGATGGTGTTTACTTAATCAAACGCAATATTATAAAGGAAAAACAACTGAAACGGTCTCGAATATATGGAATTACTTCAGCCAGGCGCGGATACAAGGGTGGTTAAAGCGGGTAATTACCCCCCCAAGAACTTTTAAATACTTTACTGTTTAATACTTTATTTGGAAAAAATAATTGTGCTCACAGCTTAAGGGTACTTTTATGTATACATAAGCGATTCTGATGACGTTTTTTGAAAGAATACTACAAAAAAAATGATCAGAGACATTGGTTAACTTTAGTTTTTTTATTGATTTCAACAATTATTAAAGTATATAAAAAAAATTTTGTTTTTTTTTGTTTTGTGACATCATTTGCGTGTAGGTGACGTTTTTATGAAGCGATGCGAGAACAGTAGGACCATTTTGCTTGTAGATTAACACGATCTGTAGTCATCTTCAAAAAACAAAATATAATTTTATGTTAAGCAAACACTTAAGTCGAGGTAGTGAAACTTCACCTATTTTTAAAAATGAGCCTGAAAATAAAGTTACAGCTCGTTATGTTCTCAAATTTACAGCCATTTTTTAAACAATCAACTTTAAATACGCGTTATTTTCTTACAAATAAAAATTAATAAAAAAACTTGAAGTCACTACCTCAGCTTAAGTGTTTGCTTTATAATAATTATATTTTTGCAAAATATTAACGATTAGTTTAAAAATGCTCTTATATGAAATCATTGAGCAAGCAACATTGATTTTGATTTGTAATGAGCGCAATTAAGATTTTGGCAGTGCAGACCAGAGTTGCCACTTAAAATATTTTATTCTTCTAAATTTTTACTGAAAACCTGCCAAAATTTTTTGCAACCTATGTGCCAACAAATTTTACCATAAAAAAACAATATGTGAATTGTTGCTTTTCACATATTGTAACAACTTTTTAAAAAAAAAGTTCAAGCAATGTAAAATCCAATAGTCTGTTTTTACTTAAATTATTTCATCATTAGTTAAAATATTATTCAGAAATATTTCGATATGGTCCTTATGAAAATATTATAAATATCTGTAATACTTTTTGTCATATTTGATATTTATATAACAGGGTTGTTTTGAAGTGAATTGATGTTAGGTTAAAGTTGCTAAAATTGTATCAACTGCGCAAATAATTTGTTGCATACATTTATTTTTGCTTGAGTTAATTCTAAATTGTTTGGAATTCTGAAATTTTTCAAGCCTACCTTAACTTCATCTTAATATAAATAGGCGTAGTGAAAACAGTTAAGAACCAGTTTCTCCCGTGTTTTTCAACCGATTTTGATAATTCTTATTTTAAATGAATTAGAGTGCGGAGAAGGAGTGCACCGACTATTTTATACAACTATAAACAAGCAAACAAAAATTGGTCGATTTTCGACCCCAGGCGGTACTAGTAATTTTAATTGCAACAAGCCAACCAAATTACCACAACCGACTTTCATGAAATAAAACTGCCACGTTTAGTCCACATTTAGTAAGGAACTATTAAAATTCAATTATTTCATGAACTTCAAATTTGGCAGTGTAAATAGGCGAGCGTAACTAAGGTTAATGATATCAACACCGTTTTTACTCTTTGTAATATTGACATTTTTCCACAATTTCTAAAACGTTTGCTATCTTTGCCACGCTTCCTATCAGTGTAGCAACAGCTGAGCGAAGTTTTTCTACACAGCGGCGATTAAAAACATGGTAACGTTCAACTTTGCAACAATAACGATTGAATGGACTCGCATTATTGCATATACTTAGAGACATTAAAATAAATATTAACGAAGTTATTGATAATTTTGCAATGATTTCATCATACAATTTGTCTCTATCTAATGAATATCTAATAACACAGAGTAACAAAATTAAGCTTTATAAAAGGTGCAGAGATCTCGATAAACAATTCGGAATGAATTTTGGCTGCCGAATGAAGTCATATATAAACTTCGTTTTTCTCCATCAGCTTGAGTTTTTGAGTTATAGGCAAAAACATGAAAATCAGTTATTTTTCTGATAATTTTCTTATATCTATTATATTGATGTACCGATGTGTATTACTATGACTGATTTCAATGAAGAAATACTAGACTTTTCAATTTTTGAAAATTCAATGACAATATATTTTACAGTTTCGAAGATATCGACGTTCACAGTCGAAAAAATTTCACAATTTTACGTAGGCTGCTCTTTTGTAACCCTGCATCTTTGATATTTTTCAACGAATTTACAAAAACTTTTTTTACTTGTTAGAAAATCTCTGTATTTTAATCAGACCTGGGACTAATGCATTAAATGAGGTAACGCATTAACCATAATTATACCCTAAACCTGAAAGGTCAGGGTATATTAACTTTGTGCAAACGTTTGTAACGCATAGAACGAAGCGAGTCCGGTATAGAAAAGTATATATATTTTTGATCAGCGTCACCACGTGAGTCGAGCTATCCATGTCCGTCCGTCCGTCCGTCCGTCCGTCCGTCCGTCCGTCCGTCCGTCTGTCCGTCTGTGTGTTGTCCGTATACACAGGATAAGAAGAAGGAGTTGAGATAATTGAATGAAACTTGGTACACATAGTCACAAGGACCCAAGGATCTGCACTATTGAATATTTTTGGAATCCGCCCACGGACACGCCTACCTCCCATACAATGCGAAAATTGAAAACTGCATAACTCAGCTCATAATAAGCCTACAACAATAAAATTTGGTATGTATGTGTTTTGTATCAACACAAAGATGTTTTTGAAAAATGGGTGTCATCCACTCACGGACACGCCCACCTCCCATACAACCCAAAAATTGAAAACGCAATAAATAAGCCTCTGTTTAACCTACAGAGCTAAAATTTGACACATATATTTTTTATAACAAAAGAAAGATGGTTTTGAAAAATGGACATCATCCGCCTACGGACACGCCTACCTCCCATACAAAGCGAAAATTGAAAACTGCATAACTCAGCTCATATTTAGTCTACAACAATAAAATTTGATATGTATGTGTTTTATACAAACACAAAGATGTTTTCGAAAAACGGACGTCATCCGTTCACGGACACGCCCACCTCCCATACAACCCAAAAATTGAAAACGCAATAAAAAAGCCTCTGTTTAACCTACAGAGCTAAAATTTGGCACATATGTTTTTTATGACAAGATAAAGATATTTTCGAAAAATGGACGTCATCCGTTCACGGACACGCCCACCTCCCATACAACCCAAAAATTTCAAACGCAATAAATAAGCGTCTGTTTAACCTACAGAGCTAAAATTTGGCACATATGTTTTTTATGACAAGACAAAGATATTTATGAAAAATTGACGTCATCCGCATACGGACACGCCTACCTCCCATACAACCCAAAAAGTTTAAAACTCAATAAATAAGGTTATGTTTGTCATAGAGAAATTAAATTTGCTATGTATGTATTTTATACCAAAACTAATGTGTGTTCAAAAATTGGGAGTAATCCGTCCATGAACACGCCCACCTCCCATAGCGAAAGCACAATAAAGGCATTAACTGTGAGCTACAGGAATAAAACTTGGTATGTGTAAATTTTTCATCACCATATAAATGCAATTAAAATATAGGCTTCATCCGCCCACGGAGACGCCCATTTGCAATAAAAATTTTTTTATTTTTGAAAAGTGGGTTTAGGGTATTTCATAGTCGGCCTAGACCGACTTTAGACTTTCTTTACTTGTTTTATCATTAAAACAAATCAATGATAATGGAACTTTATTTCAATACCATTAACTTTTGCAATTTTAATGCATTCATTTTCCATTATCATTAAATTGTATGGCAAATAATGCATTGATTTTACATTATCATTAAAACGCATTGCAAATAATGCATTATTATTGCATTACCATTAACAACCTATCAAACCAATTTTGATGAAAGGTATTTTAACTAATACAAATCTGCTATGGAGGTGACAGGTGGGTCATTGGAACTTTAATGGATGACTGGTACATTTGGACAAAAATGGATGATTCTATGGCCAATTGGATGCAATGAGATTATCTCAGGTCATAGGCGGTTCGTTGGAATTTTTATGGGTTCCATGGAACTTTTGGACAAAAATGGAAGATGCTATGGCCAATCGGATGCAGTGGGATTATCTGAGGTCACAGGCCATTGGCACATATATGGGTTCAATGGAACTTTTGGACAAAAATGGATGATTCTATGGCCAATCGGATGAAATGGGATTATCTGAGGTCACAGGTGGGTCATTGGCACATATATGGGTTCCATGGAACATTTGGACCAAAATGGATGATTCTATGGCCAATCGGATGAAATGGGATTATCTGAGGTCACAGGCCCATTTCATCCGATTGGTCATAGAATCATCCATTTTGGTCCAAATGTTCCATGGAACCATTTAAAGTTCCAATGACCCGCCAATGACAGTTTATCTCATTGCATCCGATTGGCCATAGAATCATCCATTTTTGTCCAATTGTTCCATGGAACCCATTTAAGTGCCAATGACCCGCCTGTGACCTCAGATAATCCCATTTCATCCGATTGGCCATAGAATCATCCATTTTGGTCCAAATGTTCCATGGAACCCATATATGTGCCAATGACCCGCCTGTGACCTCAGATAATCCCACTGCATCCGATTGGCCATAGCATCTTCCATTTTTGTCCAAAAGTTCCATGGAACCCATAAAAATTTCATGGAACCCAAAACATTTCCAACGAACCGCCTATGACCTGAGATAATCCCATTGCATCCAATTGGCCATAGAATCATAAATTTTTGTCCAAATGTACCAGTCATCCATTAAAGTTCCAATGACCCACCTGTCACCTCCATAGCAGATTTGTATTAGTTAAAATACCTTTCATCAAAATTGGTTTGATAGGTTGTTAATGGTAATGCAATAATAATGCATTATTTACAATGCGTTTTAATGATAATGTAAAATCAATGCATTATTTGCCATACAATTTAATGATAATGGAAAATTAATGCATTATTTTGATGAGAAAATAATTTAATGTAAAAAACAATGCATTAAAATTGCAAAATTTAATGGTAATGAAATTATTTTTACATTAAATTAAATTTTTATTAATTTAATGGTAATGTAAAATTAATGCATTTTGCCCAGGTCTGATTTTAATAAGCATTTTAGTTTGTTTTATTATCTTGCATATTTTCAAAGAAATTAAAAAAACAAACATTTTTGTTCATTCAATTTTATTAAAATTCTCGTCAAAAAGGACGTAAGTAGAAAATAATTTTATATAAAAGTAGTGAGCATTTGAATAAAATTGAACGTATAAAACTGTTTGTTTTTTTCAATTTCTTTGAAAATATGCAAGATAATAAAAAAAACTAAAATGATTATTAAAATTCAGGGATTTTCTACCAAGTAAAAAAAGGTTTTTGTAAATTCGTTGAAAAATATCAAAGATACAAGGGTTTCAAAAGAGCAGACTACGTAAAATTGTGAAATGTTTTCGACTTTGAACGTCGATATCTTCGAAACTGTCGAATATATTGTTATTGAATGTGCAAAAACTGAAAGGTCTAGTATATCTGCGTTGAAATCAGTCATAGTAATATAAATCGGTAGGTCAATATAATAGATTTAGCAAAATTCATTTCAAATTCAAGATCATTTTGTATTGTTCATTTATTTTTCACAGTGTACCATATCATAGTCGTATCGTCAGAACAATGAGTTTCAAATTCCTTTAATTTTTTTTTTAATTTGAATTGAAAGAACTTTGTTTTTTCATTGCACATACTTGAAAATATAATTGTGCAATTTTTTTATAATGGAATAAATGTGAAAAATGTGAATAAATCAACCTTAAATCTAAAATAAGTTAAATTTACAGTTTTTATTTACTTTTCGCTAAGACATTATTCCAGAAAAAGGATGGAATAAATAAATACGGAAATAGGCGTGTATGTGTCTGCAAAAAATGCTTATTAAACAATTCAATAATTTCAATTCAAAAAAATAAAAATTGTCTTTATGTAAAAAGACAAAATTTTCGCAAATCGAAAATGTGTGTCTTTGATAATTTACCCCCCCCCCCAAGATTTTTTCCAGATCCGCCCCTGACTTCAGCCAACATTTTAACAGAATATAACACTATTATTAACCGAGTTAATGTTTGAAACAAAATTCTAAAATGTATCAATTATTTAAATGTAAAATCATTTTCCGTTTCAAGGCATCCACCGAATCACAAAAATTAATTAAGCTATAGCTATTGTTGAAATCACTACACATACATCGTAAAGGGTCAAGAAGGGCAAACTTTGAAATGCACTGGCTCAAATTAAAAAGCACAAAATGTCTAGATCCTCTTCTTGGGATGTTAAAGTTAAGAGATGAGAGAATATATTGGGAGTCAATATCACCACAAAGTAATTTATATACGAAGGTGACATTAAACACCATCCTTCTGCTTCTCAAGGAAGGCAGTAAAATTTGCTTAAGGCGGGTTTCATACGAAGGAAGAATAATATCTGGGTTCCAACGATGATGACGTAAAGCAAAATGTAAAAACTGTTTTTGAACCGATTCTATTGCATCAATGTGGACGTTATATTGATGGTTCCATACTACGGAAGCATATTCAAGAATAGGTCTTACGAAAGATATATACAGTAATTTAGTAGTGAAGGCATCATTGAATTCTTTCGCCCATATTTTAATGAAACCAAGAACACCTCTAGCCTTATTTACAGCCAAATTAACGTGGAGATTGAAGCGAAGTTTTGGATCCATAATTACACCAAGATCAACAAAACTATGAACAATTTCTAAGTGGATGTTATTTATAGTGTAATTTGTACTATGAGCGGTTCTACGTGAGAAGATCATTGATTTGCATTTTTTTAAGTTAAGGATTAATAGGTTGAAGTTACATCAATCCACCAGTCTGTTTAAATCAGATTGTAAAAGGTGTTGTTCGTCGAGTGACTTGTAGGTAAGAAAAAGTTTCACATCGTCAGCATACATTAAGACGTCACAATGTTTAATTGCCGAGGGAAGTTTCTCAGAAGTTTACTCAGAATTTTGTGTACTTTTTATGCATAGTTAGAGTTAGAGTTAGAGTTCTATTACATATTTCATTTAACAATTAATGTATACATTATCTTGTATCTCGCGAAGCCTCAAGGCTTGTCTAGTGGAACAGAATTTGTAAAATATCGAATTCTTTTCAATTCCAATAAACAACAAATTTTGATTTATATTTTCTAAATTATTTGTGCATTTCCAATTACACAGTCATGTTGACTTCTTATTTTCTCCTACCATAGCCACGTTGACTCTAGAATTTAACTATCTCATATACGTGGATTCTGGAAAATTTTTGATCCAATAAAAATTTTATGAAATTTTTTACGTACAAATTGTTTTTATAAATAAACATTTTAATTAATAAAATACATTTAATTGCTTTTACTCCACTGTGCATGGAACATGTCCTATTGAATGAAAAAAAAACATATAACGCAGGATACATATGTAGCTTGAAATACTAAGAAGAGACAAGGATAAAATAAATAAACATCGACGTCGCTGCAAACTTATCGATGGCCCAACAGTATTGCACACGGTGTACTTGCTATGATTTACCGTTGGTTTACTTCATTGTCAGTCTATGTTAGCTAATTTGTTTCACAGCAAACTGTTGCGCTATTGCAGCAACTATAGCGAATAGCGTTCAAGTTATCCAGGACAGCGCTTGTTTGCTTTGCTGCATTCAGAACAATTTTATTTCGAATCAATCTTACACTGAAATACACTGCACTAGCATAGTGTGCAAAATTGTAGTGTGATAAATAGAATGCTTTGTGTAGCTCTTTAGTTCCTACCAGCTAGCTCCTGCTAGAGGGTTAAAGTGTTCCAAAAACAAATATTCCCCGGAAAATTTTAACTAAGACTTCCGAAGACAAGAACCACCCTGAATTAAGTTTTACATATTATTTTTCATATTTTTCATTTCATTTTTGCATAAAAAATTCAAGTTTTTCAAATTTTGCCAAGAACATTTTGCCAAGTTCCTCTCAATAATGTTAATGTTAGAAACTTTCAGACCATGATCAAAAAGCTTGGTATTAAGATTTTTTCTATACCTGTACTAACTTTTTGTGGTAACCGTGGCATGTAGATTAAGTGTGTGGCTTAGCATGCTCGGAGCCCGAGTTCGATCCCCAATCGCGGCAAAAGTTTTTTTCAATTAACATTTTTTTAAACGGTCACCACCTCTCTGCAGACAGTGGCAAACCTCAGAGAGTAAATAATGCCATGTAAAACATGTAGGTCCAGTTCTCGGTCGATTGTGTGCAAACATTTAATAACACAGACAACCCAATTGATCAGAAGAAGTTCGGTCAAAGTCCTGTTGTATCCCACAACATGGCATGTACACTTTGTACACCCCGACCTCACACCAATTCCAAAGAACCAACTCAGTAATTATTATTACCAGATGTCGATACCAAAAATGCAGCGATCTGCATTTCGACACAAATAATAAACAAAAATAAAATAATACAAACGACAACGACCCAATTTGAGTAGAGCGACTCAAATTGCCGGCGTTCAAGAAAAGAAAAACATACTGACCTAATTTAAGCGCATATGCTTAAATTACCAAAATAAACAAAACCAATGCTTTGTTTTTATTGTCAAGTGGTTCCGACTTAAAAGCCGGCGAAAACAAAAGCAAAGCAAGTGACTGTTTGGGTGCATCGGCATTGGCTTGTACGGTCAGCAAAGGCCGTTCATTTACCTATCCTAGTTACTGCACTGCTTGTAAGGTGCATTGTCTGCACTTGCGTAACATGCAAAGTGTACGTGATCGCGTATAGATATGTAAATTTACATAATGATTTACATTTCCTAGATATATGTAGCTTATGTATTGATTTTGATTGGTTGGTATCGATTTGAATTTCCACTTATTGGAAATTATTGGAATATGGAAACGCCCTCGAAAACTGAGGATTCCTTTATAAACCACCGACCAGCGTAGAAACGACCAAGAAAGAGAGATAGTTTGTACAAATAACATCTTAACTGGTCGCAGCCTCGCCAAGACAGCAGGCCTTTTTAGAATAACATATTAAATAAAAATCCAACTTTGGTCGCAGCCACGCCAAGACAGCGGGCCATTGTTAAAATAAAATCCATTAAATAAAATATAAATCGAAGACAAACAAACAAACGTCTTGTCTCTTCCGTCCATGGTCACTCTTCTCCTCGTGAACGCACGGAGACCATCGGACGTTAAATTCAACATTGGTGGCAGCGGTGGGATACGCTACATCCAAAAAACCAACAAAAAGGAGAAATCCTTTTATAAAATAAGAAATAAATTCAATTAATATTCAAACAAAATAATAAACAAAATTTTAAAGAGCGTACCGAGTAGACCGGATCGAAATTTAGATTCCGCCGGTCGGGGTCTCAAAAGTTAGAAGAACTCATTAAAATGATTTCTGCATACTTTTTTTTCAAATCGGAGAAAAACCGCCGAAACAATTTTGATTCTCCTGTAGGTCCTTTTTGGTAAAAAAAACATGGTTTTTGCTTATAACTTTTTATTTTGCACAGAACGCATACCCAAATCTTCTTAAATGTTAAATTTCTTACTCATACTAACATTTTGACATAAAAAAATTGTTAAAATTTTGTTTCATTATAACTCTTATTGACCATCAAAAATTGAATTTTTTGCTATTTTTAAAAAGGCATTTTTTTAAAACCGCTGTAAAAGACACATATTTTATTAGATTTACGTGGAATTGTTATTGTTGGAAAGGTATTAAGTTCTTCTTTCTTTCTGTGTATCGCTTTAATCAAAGCTGTGTTCGAAAATTGACAGAATGTGAGAAATCGACTTTAGAAATCTGATAAAATGAAGCATTTCTTCATCGTCCAGTTTTCGATAAATTTTTTTTTTTAATCAAATAGCTTTGATTAAAACGATACACAGAACGAAAGAAGAGCTTAATACCTTTCCATCAATAACAATTCCACGTAAATCTAATAAAAAATTTGTCTTTTACAGCGGTTTTAAAAAAATTCCTTTTTAAAAATAGCAAAAAATTCAATTTTTGATGGTCAATAAGAGTTATAATGAAACAAAATTTTCACAATTTTTTTGTGTCAAAATGTTAGTATGAGTAAGAAATTTAACATTTAAGAAGATTTTGGTATGCGTTCTGTGTAAAATAAAAAGTTATAAGCAAAAACCATGTTTTTTTTACCAAAAAGGACCTTCAGGAGAATCAAAATTGCTTCGGCGGTTTCTCCGATTTGAAAAAAAAGTATGCAGAAATCATTTTAATGAGTTCCTCTAACTTTTGAGACCCCGACCGGTTGACATTTTTTGTATCCATATAAGAATGATCCGGTCTAGTACCGAGGGTTCAACATCGGCTGTGAAAAACAAAACAATTAAAAGCGTACCGAGGCTTCAACATCGCTGTGAAAAAAAAAACAAAAAAGTGATTATAAGCGTTCCGAGGCTATAACAGCGGCAGTGAAAAAAAAAAACAACAGTGAAAAAAAAGGAAAGCCCAGGATAACCAGCTTTAAGACGTGAAGTCTCTTGACTCATCTATAAACGAAAACCAGGATAACTAGCTATAGGGCTACTAAGAGCCTCCTGGCATCAACAAAAGGAAAAACTCGCAAAACTAAGAGAACACCATCAACCATCAGAAAAATTTTTCAACATCAACAATACCAGAAAAAAAAGAAAATAGTAAGCAAAAAAAAACAAAATACTAAACCAATAATTATATATATTTATAAGTATATATAAGTTAACACCCCTCACATCAAAAGCTTGACGATCCAACACTGTCCACTATTGCAACACCGAAAAACAAAGGTTTCACATTTCATCTTGCGAAACTCCACAAAATTATGTTCCCATTGTTTTTGCTGACTCGACACACGCGCCGATAAAATAACGTCAACGAACGGCAGCAGCGACGCTCAGGCAGGCTTAGCTTTAATTTATTAAAAAATTGTCAAGTTAGTCTTAAGTGTGGATTAATAAAGAAAAGGAGCTTGCTCCATAAAAAAATATTTTTTTAAAATAAATTAACTAAAGTTAATTTAACTGGCGCCCGAGCAGGGACCAGCGTGCGAAGTAGTAATAGCCTGAAAATCAAAAGTAAGGTTCCGCGAGTGCCGAAGTGAAAAAAATAAGCTTGAAAATCAAAAAGTAAAGTAATATAAACTAATAAGAAGTGTTAAACAAAGGCTTGAAAAACAAAAAGTAAAGCCCAACATTCTATTAGAAAATTTCTGAAGAACTCATCACTTGATTAGCGGCTGCTTAGCAAAAAAGATTGCCTTTATAGAAGTAACGAAGAAGGCCCCAAGTACAAACGGAAAAGGATCTACTGAAACGCCCAATAAAAGGTTCAAATAAAACGCTGGATAATGACTAAGTTTTTATTGTTGTAAGTTTAGATTATAAGTTTATATGATTTATGAAAAGAAAGTGAATAATTTAAAATTGAAAATATAAGAAAAAAAAATATAGGTGAAACTTTGAACGGAATATAAGTAAAGAAATTTTATGAAAAATTTTATGAATAATTGAAAAATTTGAAAAAATTAGAAGTAGAAAAACAAACGAATAATTAACTGAAAAACGAATTGAATCATATGAATAAACATAAGAAAAATTTTTGAAAAATTTTATTTAAAAAAAGGAAGGAATTTTGAAAAAAAAAAAAAAAACCTAGTAAAATTTTCGAAAAAAAAATAAAGTTAATTGAATTATTTTAATAAAAACGCAAATTTTATATAAAAAATTAAAAAAAAGACAATAAAAAAGGAATATTTACATTGATAAACAAAAATACGTAAATAATTACACATCTATTTAAAATGGAAGAAGAAATCCTAGATGGAATTAGAAGATTAGGAATAAGTAATGATCAACAATTTTCCCAACCAGATCCTTCACAAATTTTCCAACCGGACGCCCAAATCATCCAGGAAATAGTACAGCAAGTAATGAATCGCATGGCCAACAACGACAATAGGAACATTCGGGACCCAGAGATGACGGTTAACACTACGAACGTTAACGAACTGGACAGGATACCAGACATGGTAAAATGCCTAAGAGAATTTTCCGGAAGACCAAGAGAATTCAACTCTTGGCGAAAAACAGTTGACCGAATTCTCGATGTATACAAAAATTTTCAAAACACTCCAAGATATTTCGCAATTCTGCACACTATAAGACATAAAATTATCGGTGATGCCGATACAGCTCTGGAGTCTTACCGTACTCCACTAGATTGGCCACAGATCAGGAAATGCCTGATGCTTCATTATTCCGATAAGCGAGATATAGGTACACTCGAGTACCAATTAACAACTTTGACCCAGCGTCACCATGACATAGCTACTTTTTATCAAATGGTTTATCAGCATCTTTCGCTGATCCTCGACAAAGTAGCCTGCCTTGATATAAGTGAAGAAGCAATCCGCGCTATGACCAATTCATATAGAGAAAAGGCACTAGATACCTTCATACGCGGTCTCAACGGTGACTTGCCGCGATTATTAAGTATCCGAGAACCATCTACTTTGCCACAGGCATTACACCTGTGTCAAAAATTAGAAAACATGACCTTCAGATTAAACTATGCGCACGGCGCTAATAGGCACAATAGCAATATGTCGAAGCCTTAACGGCAACCAGTTAACTTTAAAGACCAACGTTTTTATCCCGAACTAGCTTACGCACCACCTCCTCCACCACGTTACAATCGGCCAAAACAACCTTTTAATCAACCAAACAATAGATTTAACTCTAACCAACCTAATCCGTTTCAACCAAATTAGTCGCCACAAGCGAATTACAACAGGTTTGGAAACAATCAAATATTCCGGCCAAATTATAATGTATTTAATAATCGACCTTTTCAAACAAATCATGCTGGATTTAATAACCGACCCAATTTACCCCAAAGCCACCAGTTCCAATGGACATCGACAATTCAATACAATCAAGACAAATAAACTATCAAAATAGGCCACAGCAAAATTTTCCACAAAAGCGTCCAGGAGTCAGACGACACATCCACCAAATAAAATACAACGGAATTATCATTTAAAGTATATTCAAGTGAACCATATAACAACACCGACTTTGACTTTCATGAGAGCTATCCCAATTATCCGAATTTAGAATCAAGCTATCCAACTGAAACAGATAACAGCAAATGTGATTTCAATGCAAATTGTCCGAATGATGAGCAAGAAAACGAAATACAACTTGATGATGATCCAAACAATATTTCCTGTGAAAAGGACAACGTTAATTTTTTAGAATAAGTCCGTCTTCACTTCCGTGTCTCGAATACACGACTAGAAGAGGAGACAATATAGAATTTTTAATTGACACGGGCTCAAATAAAAATTATATTCAATCTACTAGGATTAGAAATTTTATCAAGAATGAAAAACTTTTTAAAGTAAGTTCAGTTGCAGGAGACATAGAAATAAATTATCATATATATTTGAATATTTTCGGTCCAGGAACAGATAAACTAAAATTTTATATTTTACCTACGTTATCCTCTTTTCATGGAATAATAGGGAACGATACCCTAAAGGAACTTAAGGCCACATTGCATACTGATAAAAATTTTATGACGATATTCCCAAATATTAAAATACCTCTAAAACAAAGAATCGCACAAGAAGTTCATACAGTTCTCATAAGGTTACCACATTTATCACCCGAACAACAGCATAAATTAAATAACATTATTAGAAATTGCTCCAATTTATTTTCGGATCCCGACGAAAAATTCACGTACACAACGTTAGTTAAAGGCGAAATCCGCACCACTTCCGATACCCCAATTTATTCTAAACCATACCTTTACCCAATGGCATTAAAAGGAGAAGTCGAAAGTCAGGTAGAGGAACTCCTTGTCAATGGCATAATTAGGAAATCCAAATCTCCATATAACTCTCCCGTTTGGATAGTTGATAAAAAAATGGATGCTTCCGGCGAGAAGAAATATCGCATGGTAATCGACTACCGAAAACTAAATTTGTAACCATCCCCGATAGATACCCTTGTAACGAGTGTTTTTGTTTCGAAGGCTGAGGTATGCTCAGCCGCTCCAGGGTCCGTCCAAGGGATCTCGCAACCCTTGGGCAAAAGTAAATTTTTCTTAATCAGAAATTAAATAGATTAATTAATCGCAGAATTAGTCACGGTTGACGTTAAGGTCAACACAATCACTAAACCTCAAAGGTTTTAGCTCGGCACGATTAATAATCTATTTTTCCTTTTTTTTTTATATTTATTCTTTCTTTTTTTTTTATATTAAATATTTATTACAAACTTAGTGAATACCTAAAATTAGTTCGTATGCGGTATAAAAATTAGTGGCAAAGTGCGCACGGTGGCAGAGGGCCAACTGATTCAGGAGTACTTAGTATATACTTAAAATTAATTCATATACGGTATAAACATTAGTGGCAAAGTGCTCACGGTGGCAGAGGGCCAAACTGATTCAGGCGGTAGACGGCAGAAGGCCGACTGCAAAACAGGCCTTTACAACGTAGACCTACTTAGGGTACGGTGGGTTGCTGAACCCGAAAAGCCGAAGCTAAAGGTTGACCGGAGTCGAAAAGCCGGAGCTTGAATTTGACCGGAGTCGAAAAGCCGGAGCTTGAATTTGACCGAAGTCGAAAAGCCGGAGCTTGAATTTGACCGAAGTCGACCAGTAACTGGGTTACTGAGGTTAGGTGGTTTGATTACAGGAATCTGTAATCAATATATATCCCTGGCCTTATCACCACCTGAAAGTTGACTTACAATTAAAGATCTTAATTGCCGTCAACTGTAATGTCAAGCGAACTCAACATGCCTATACAACATTGTGCGCAGTACTTATTCAACGTTCACTGCTAACTGCATGTGAATCATAGCCTTGTTAGCATGTCAACAATGCAACGTAGCTATAAATAGCCTGCCTGCTTACATTGCTGCTAATGCTGCTAAACGAGTTCTATATGTATGTGTGCTGCACTGTGTTTGCTGGATTAAGCAGCCTTCACTGCGGTTAGTACTTAGATGGGGGACCACATTGGATCCTCCATCCGCATTATTATTATTTTTTTTTTTTTTTTTTTTTTTTTTTTTTTTTATATTCTACTCTACATAATTTATTAATTCTTCTGTTTCTTTTTTTCTTTTTATTTATTCATAAGTATTTTTTAAGTTTAAATTAAATGTTGGCTTTGGCGATTCCATGGTCAACCAAAGCATGCAGTTGTTGGTGTTGTTAAACAATTCGGCAGCTGCATCACTATTAAAGCGTCGCATGGAAATGCCGTCGGCATTTTAAAATTATTATTTTTATTTTAATATTTATTTGTAACGACTTCAGTCGTTACATTCTTCTCTTCCAAACGGGTGAAGAGAAAAAAAAAAAGAAGAAAAAAAATTTTTTTTTTTTTTTTTTTTTTTGTTTTTTTTTACATTAATCCAATTCAATTGAATTATAAGCAAAGTAGGATAAATCTTATATCTTAAAATTATATATAAAAAAAACAAAAGCTACAGGATGTACTTAAATAAATTAATTAATAAAATCCAATTGGCGGCGATTTGGAGAAAGTTTTGCTAGTCGTTATCACTTCCTTGGCTTAACCATACCGTAGTCTTGCCCAACCGTCTTGCACCGTAATGTGGATCTTACCCCATGGCCTATAGTAGGTGAAAGTACGTCGGCCAGGGTTCTTTTGTGGCGGTATAGTGATCCTTTCAGACGGATCTGGTGCGGTGGCTTGCGGCTTCTGGTTGTTCTGCGATTTGGAGTGCTGATTGCGACTTTTGATGGACAAAGGCACCCTGCTCGCTGATGCGGTGGTACCTTGCGCGGAAGTACTGAGTTTTGGTTGACGCGCTGTTGCAAAGGCTATCAGCAGAGCACGATGTCGGGAAACACGTTCTTGTACGGCTTCTGCCCAGTATCTAGCTGTAGGATCAGCCTTGGCTAATGACTTGCATGGCAATGGTGGCTGAATATTTTCGGGTGCTTGTGTGTCTGCTTTTGCTGCCTTGTTAGTGGTCACCTGTTTTTCTGGGTTCCGGGGGTAATCTTGATGTTTGCAAGGTTCTTCAGTGGTGACCTTAATCTGGTGTTTGGTTTTTGTGCAGTTGTTGACATCTTTTTTTATATTTCCTTTTTCTATTGTGATAAGTTCTTGCAGCTCCTGTGACTGCACTTCAGGTGACGGTGTTACATCTAATATTGTATGTAACTGATTATAATTATTTTTATTTGTACTGATGGTGGGCTGTTGCTCGCGTCCAGCAATTATAAGCTTACATTCGAGCTTATTTAATAAATCCATGCCCAGGATAAATTCTTCTGTCAGTCCTGGCATGAAGTATACGCGATGGGAGATTTTCCTCCCATAGGCTGTGATAATGACGTCATAATATTTGTCTATCGCGACCTCTTCACCATTAGCGATTCGAATAAATTTTTCTTGATCGGTTTTACGAGCTTGTCTCTGTAGCCGATCGTGTAGGCTATAGCCTATGAATGACATAGTAGCCCCCGTGTCTATAAGAGCTTCTACAGGAAACATATTGCAGAGGAGGGGCACGTGATAGCGAGCTATATTCGGTATGGCTGTGACTGGAATATGTTGACAATTGCAGTCTCTTGTCAATATGTTATTTGTTCCGCAGTATGAACAGAATAACCGTGGTGGCTGGCGACATGTGCGTCGGGTATGCCCTGGCTGTTGGCATGCCCAGCAATGTGTTTCGCGCCGGTATGGTTGATACAGGATCCAATGATTGGCATGTACAAGGCTAGAAGCTCGTGCTTCTTCCCCTCGGAGATGCTCATATTCATCAGCTAGTGTCATTAGGGAGTCGATATCTTCGAAATCATGCCGTCGAATATATAGCCGATATTCTGGTCGGAGTCCCTCATAGATTCGTTCAATTTGTGATTCCCTTTTCATTCGTGGGTGTTGCCGGATCATGGCCATTATTCCCATTATGAAATCTTTTGCCTTTTCTCGATAGCCTTGTCGACGCCGTATTATATCTTCTTCCAGTCGTTGTAGGTATCGGGGTGGCAGGAAGAATTTGCTGGCAGCCTCCTTGAAAGCATCCCACGAATAAATTTCATCACGCTTGTAACGCCACCATTCCTTGGCTTTACCCTTGCACAGTTGATTCAATGGCAGCAGTAGACTATTGAATGGGACTTGGTAACATTCGGCCAGTTCTTCAATATTTTCTATGAAGTCGTGGAGGGGTCGGGTGGCATCAAAACTAAGTCCCCATTTCCTGACTGTGTTCATCACGTCCAAGTCGACTACCGGGTGAGCAGGGCTGGTGGTGGCTTCTTTACTGGTTGATTTGGGAAAAGCTGTGTGTTGTTTTTCATCCATATTAAGTGACTCTGTTGATTTACGTGTTCGTTGCGCTTTAGCCCAATCGCTCATGCGTTTACGTAACTCTGATATTGTTCCCTCAGTAGCCAATCCGCACGATTGAAGTTTGGATTCTAATTCTTCTTTATTTGAAGTGTAAATCCAGTTTAGTGTGTCGGTGTTTAATAAATTGTTTTTAGTGTTTTCTTTTTCGGGCAACTTTTGCTGTTGTCCCTGCTCGGGCGCCATTTGTAACGAGTGTTTTTGTTTCGAAGGCTGAGGTATGCTCAGCCGCTCCAGGGTCCGTCCAAGGGATCTCGCAACCCTTGGGCAAAAGTAAATTTTTCTTAATCAGAAATTAAATAGATTAATTAATCGCAGAATTAGTCACGGTTGACGTTAAGGTCAACACAATCACTAAACCTCAAAGGTTTTAGCTCGGCACGATTAATAATCTATTTTTCCTTTTTTTTTTATATTTATTCTTTCTTTTTTTTTTATATTAAATATTTATTACAAACTTAGTGAATACCTAAAATTAGTTCGTATGCGGTATAAAAATTAGTGGCAAAGTGCGCACGGTGGCAGAGGGCCAACTGATTCAGGAGTACTTAGTATATACTTAAAATTAATTCATATACGGTATAAACATTAGTGGCAAAGTGCTCACGGTGGCAGAGGGCCAAACTGATTCAGGCGGTAGACGGCAGAAGGCCGACTGCAAAACAGGCCTTTACAACGTAGACCTACTTAGGGTACGGTGGGTTGCTGAACCCGAAAAGCCGAAGCTAAAGGTTGACCGGAGTCGAAAAGCCGGAGCTTGAATTTGACCGGAGTCGAAAAGCCGGAGCTTGAATTTGACCGAAGTCGAAAAGCCGGAGCTTGAATTTGACCGAAGTCGACCAGTAACTGGGTTACTGAGGTTAGGTGGTTTGATTACAGGAATCTGTAATCAATATATATCCCTGGCCTTATCACCACCTGAAAGTTGACTTACAATTAAAGATCTTAATTGCCGTCAACTGTAATGTCAAGCGAACTCAACATGCCTATACAACATTGTGCGCAGTACTTATTCAACGTTCACTGCTAACTGCATGTGAATCATAGCCTTGTTAGCATGTCAACAATGCAACGTAGCTATAAATAGCCTGCCTGCTTACATTGCTGCTAATGCTGCTAAACGAGTTCTATATGTATGTGTGCTGCACTGTGTTTGCTGGATTAAGCAGCCTTCACTGCGGTTAGTACTTAGATGGGGGACCACATTGGATCCTCCATCCGCATTATTATTATTTTTTTTTTTTTTTTTTTTTTTTTTTTTTTATATATTCTACTCTACATAATTTATTAATTCTTCTGTTTCTTTTTTTCTTTTTATTTATTCATAAGTATTTTTTAAGTTTAAATTAAATGTTGGCTTTGGCGATTCCATGGTCAACCAAAGCATGCAGTTGTTGGTGTTGTTAAACAATTCGGCAGCTGCATCACTATTAAAGCGTCGCATGGAAATGCCGTCGGCATTTTAAAATTATTATTTTTATTTTAATATTTATTTGTAACGACTTCAGTCGTTACACCCTATACCAGAAATCAATGAGGTTCTTGCAAACCTCGGAGAAAACAAATTTTTTACAGTTATTGATTTAAAGAGCGGCTTCCACCAAATACTCCTTCGTGAATCAGACATAGAAAAGACGGCATTTTCCATAAATAATGGAAAATACGAATTTTTAAGCCTCCCTTTTGGGCTCAAAAACGCCCCCTCTACATTTCAAAGAGCGTTAGACGACATCCTCCGACAACATATAGGCAAAAGATGCTATGTCTATATTGATGATGTAATAATATTTGGCAAAAATGAAAAAGAGCATTTACATAATTTAGAGCTTGTGTTTGCTACATTGGAAAGAGCTTATATGAAGATCCAGTTAGACTAGTGCTTTTTTTTTTTAAAAACGAAGTGGAATTTTTAAAATATGTTGTTAGTGCTGAAGGAATCAAGACAAATACAAAAAAAGTAGAAGCTGTTAAGAATTTTCCAATACCCAAAAATTTAAAAGAACTCCGATCTTTTTTAGGAATGTCTGGCTACTATAGAAGATTTATCAGAGACTACTCAAAGATTGCTAAACCACTCACAGCTCTTCTGCGAGGAGAAGCAGGAAATGTTCCAAAAAATGCATCAAAAAAGAAATTAATTACATTAGACAACGAGGCAATAGACACATTTAATAAAATCAAAAATACTTTGATATCAAAGGATATCGCCCTTATTCATCCAGATTTTTCGAAAGATTTCGAGTTAACAACTGATGCGTCAGATTATGCGATTGGTGCCGTAGTATCGCAAGATAATAGGCCAATCATATTTATTTCTAGAACTCTCCATAAATCTGAATAAAACTACGCGACTAACGAGAAGGAGATGCTAGCCATTATATGGTCATTGAATTCTCTTAGAAATTATTTGTATGGTTCAAAAAAGATAAAAATATACACCGACCATCAGCCTCTAACATATGCATTAAGTTCATAAAATACAAATAGTAAGATGAAAAGATGGAAATCCATATTAGAAGAATATAATTACGAATTGAAATATAAGCCAGGACACGCCAATGTAGTAGCAAATGAACTTTCAAGGATACCCGTTCAGATAAATTCACTTACTCCAACCGTTCATAGCGACGAAAGCTCGTCACACAATTTAATCCCATGTACAGAAGTCCCCATTAATGTTTTCAAGAACCAAATATTTTTCAAACAAGATGAAACGTCAACTTACCAATTTAAGATAGTATTTCCAACAATTCATAGACACGTTATAACAAAACCACAAAATAATGAACATATCCTTATATCACATCTAAAACGATTTCTCAATCCATCCGTCATTAATGGAATCCACACAGAAGAAAGAATAATGGGTATTATTCAAAACTTTTATCCGCAGCATTTTAATAGTTACAAAGCCCGCTTTACGCAGAAATGAGTTGTAGATGTCACAAGTGAGCAGAACCAAGAAAATACTATACTAGAATTTCACCAACGAGCACACAGAAATGCTACAGAAAATAAAATCCAAATATTAGAAAAGTATTATTTTCCATGCTTAGTAAAATCAAATGAATAATAGCAAATTGCAATACTTGCAAAGAAAATAAATACGAGAGACATCCAAATCAGCCAAAAATTAATGAAACGCCATTACCCACCTTTCCCGGTCACACAGTTCATATAGATATATTTTTAACCGAGGGAAAAATAGTTATGACTGCATTAGACAATTTTACTAAATTTGCACAAACAAAAATGTTAGCCAGTAGAGCAATAGAAGATGTTAGAAGACCTTTAAGAGACATCATATTTTACTTTGGTGTACCCAAACTAATAGTCATAGATAACGAACCTTCACTTAATTCCGCTACAATTAAATTTATGATGCAGGACGAACTAGGAATAGAAGTTTATACTACGCCACCATATAAGAGTCAAGCAAATGGACAAGTAGAACGGTTCCATTCAACACTTATCGAAATAATGCGCTGTATTAAATAAAATGGAGGGCACAGAAATTTTGAAGAACTCTTAGAACGTTCAGTATCAGAGTACAATCATACAATTCACTCAGTTACGCAAAAACGACCAGTTGATCTATATTTTAATAGAAATGTTACATTTACACCTGACGACATAGAAAAAACAAGACAAGACAACATAGGAAAATTAGCAAACAAACAGAGGAAAGATATTGAATACCATAATAAAAATAAACAGGAACCAAGAACGTATCTACCAGGACAAGTTATTTTTGTAAAAAGAAACAAAAGATTAGGAACTAAACTATCTACACCATACACTAAGGAAATAGTAAAAGAAGATAGAAACAGCACTGTTTTAACAGAAAAATATCAAGTAATACACAAAAGTCGAATACGAAACTAACATCCAATCCCTATCCTTTATATTAAACATACAATTTCCCTTTTATGCCTCCTCATTCCTATATGTATTGCAGAAGTAGAGATCCTGGATTACACCAATTCCCAGTTAGTCACTATAGAAGAAGGAACTGCAAAAATACAGACGGGAACTTTTTAAATAATACACGAGACAGAATTGATAAATATATCGAAATAACTAATAATATCGAAGCAACAGCAAAC
Organism: Tetanocera ferruginea; assembly: GCA_958299015.1. Classification (NCBI taxonomy): domain Eukaryota; kingdom Metazoa; phylum Arthropoda; class Insecta; order Diptera; family Sciomyzidae; genus Tetanocera; species Tetanocera ferruginea. The sequence continues at coordinate 98,134,278 of OY282640.1, read as the reverse complement.
AAGTACAGGCACGACAAAAACCCACATTACCCCTTCATAATCCTTCTGATATCCCAAATAAAATCCCATATCAACAATTTAAAAATCAATAAGAAGAATAAGAGATCACTCGATTTTTTAGGCAGTGCATGGAAATGGATTGCAGGAAGTCCTGACCACCATGACCATAGCATTGTAGTAGAGAAATTAAATAATGTTTTAGAAAATAACAATAATCAATTAATAATTAACAGACTGAAATTTCAAATATAACAAATAATATTACAAAAATGTTAAAAAATGATAATGAAATTAAAAATGAACTATTTTTAGAGTAAAGATATAAGCTAGAAATAATCAAAGAAGAGATCGTAAATGTTGCATACACTGAGAAAAAACACATACCTCGCTCCGGTAAAAAATTTCTCTATTTTCGATAATAGCAATTTTCTCTTTTTCAAATAAAATTTTCTTCAATTAGAATAAATTTTCACATTTTCGAAGAAATATTTCTTTACTTCTAGGAAATGGAAATATTTCAATGTCTCTAATAATGATAAGTATTTTTCTCGCACCAAAAATTTCTCATTTATAGAGACAAATTTATTGAAAAGTAAAAACTTTTCTTATATTTTGATAAAAAATTCACAATGAGAAGTATTTTCTTCAATAAAAACAAATCTTTTCTCAAAAATAAAAAGTTTTTTCTCAAAAACCGATATATTTTTCTTTTTCATGAGAGCATTTTATCATTTTTAGAGAATTTTTAGTTTCGAAATTAAAGAATAGCATTCTCTGGATCTTTAATAAGCCGATAAGCTTTTTTCTGAGTGTATGCTATTCACTGGGCAAAAGCCAATATAATAAATTCTTTATATTATCAAATAATGAAATCGATCTAGCCAAAAATATAATAAGCAAAGAAAATATACCAATTATAAATATAGATGAAGCGTTTGAATTTTCGGAAATTAAAATTGCAACAAATAATAATTACATAATTTACATAATAAGTTTACCAACAAATGAAAATCGCATATGTAAAACAGGAAAAATTAGAGCTGTAAAAAAATTACTGAGAATAAATAAAATAGATTTCGATTCAAAGCTTTCATGTGAAAAAGATATATTCGGAATTAAAGAAATTTGTAAGACCTATAATAATTTAAAAATATGTCCAATTAGTAGTTTAGTTAATTTAAATAATGATACCTGTATTGCCAACTTGTTACAAAGCCGCCCACCTAATTGCACTGAAGTGAACAACCAGCATATACCAGCAATTGAGGAAATATCACCTGGAATAATATTTTTGAACCGATTCAACGGTCACGCACTAATTAATGAGGAATCTCTTAGCCTAAATGGAACATTCATCATACACTACCATAACGCCAGTATAAAAATTGATGGAAATACATTCTTTAATGCAGAAATATCAGCAGGTAAACCACTACCAGCAGTGTTACAGCCCTCATCCGAACCCAACCACATTGAAGAAATAATCTCATTACTAATGATGAAAGAGCTACAAATTAACAACTCCAATTTTATCAGTTTACTCCAGGAAGACGAAGAAACTAATATTGGCCTGACCTTCGGACTTGCATCAATAATACTTATACTTGCCACAATAGCCTGCTTATACCAATACTTACTACATAGGAAACAAAAACCTATCACCACAAAAACAGAAATCTATTCTTCAAATCTGCAATTGTCTAGCACAGCAATAGAAGGGTTAAATAAAATCCTTAACAAACAGCCTAATTCAAACGAGGACGTTTGAAATCTAGGGGGAGAGTAGTTAACACCCCTCACATCAAAAGCTTGACGATCCAACACTGTCCACTATTGCAACACCGAAATACAAAGGTTTCACATTTCATCTTGCGAAACTCCACAAAATTATGTTCCCATTGTTTTTGCTGACTCGACACACGCGCCGATAAAATAACGTCAACGAACGGCAGCAGCAACGCTCAGGTGATAACGGCAGCGACGGCAGGCTTAGCTTTAAGTTATTAAAAAATTGTCAAGTTAGTCTTAAGTGTGGATTAATAAAGAAAAGGAGCTTGCTCCATAAAAAAATATTTTTTTAAAATAAATTAACTAAAGTTAATTTAACTTATATATATATATTTTCACATATATTTCTCGTTAGATCACACCTATTAATAATGCTTAAGTAGGCAATATAATTGAAAGTTTTTGCGAAAAAAAAAACAACATATATTAATAATTTTTCTGCTCTTATCAAAAAACAAAATATATCAAAATCTCGTCAACACGGGACTAAGGTATAACAGAACTTTGCTTCTCTACCATTTTTCGATAATTATTTTTGTTTTGACGCGAATTCTGATTCTGAGTATTTAAATATGGATCTTAAGTTTTCATTAAATGATATTTTTATTATCGTACCGGTTTTAACGGCAACCCAGCCTAATTAAATAAATTTATTGCATGCGGTAATATGCTCTTTTCTTCTGCGAAGACCGACGCAGAACATAAATTCATACAAGAGGTCATAAAAACACGGCTAGAAGGATCAGCCTTTGAGCTCATCCAATATAAATCTTTTACCAAATGGAATGATCTAGTACAAGATTTTTAGTAGCGAAATTTCGATTCGTACATATTTAAAACGCAAGAACGATCACTTGGCAATACGGGAATTCGATGATGGTTTGCGGAATCATAATTCAAGATTAATTCTTAAAGCTCACAATGAGCGGGACTTGAAGAAAGACATCATGTATGCCGAGGAGCATTCAGTACGGCTGGAAAAAATGGAAGAGTACTGGAAAAGTACGGGAAGAAATCAGCGGCGCTTCTCCCCGGATGCAGATACAAGCCGATGTGCACCAAGCACAAAATTAACTTATTCAATTATAATACCCTTTTGCGAAGGATATGATGAGCCAGTGTTTCGTATTAAACTCGAACCTTCAGATAAACATGTGACTTTACTTTAAGTAGACACAGGCGCACAAATTAGTTTTTTAAAAGACACAGAACAAAAGTACAGAATTTAAAAACAAAGTAAACATACAGTAACAACCATTTCAGGCAATTCAATGCAAACTTTAAGTGAACAGATAACAACAATAAATGTTCCATATAATGGCCAGATGATAACACTGAGTCACAATTTTCATATTCTAAATGAAAATATTTACTTATCCTACGATGCAATTTTAGGAAGCGATTTTTTCAACAAATTTAACTGTAGAATTGATTTCAAGAATAATTATAATTCAAGAATAGACTAATCAAACGCAGCAGTAAGTAAAAATAAAATATTAAAATCACATATTGTAGATATTTGTAAAAACACGGAAACGGGAAACAATGTGTTGCCTACGGGTAACAAAGGGAATTGTGAAAATAAGAATAAAGAGCAGGAGTATGCGCCGAATGGCATAAGTCATATTGAGAATCTTCAACCTAATGTCTACAGGCCGCAATCCATCATATGCCACCTCAAAATAAAAAAAAATCATAAAAAACAATGTGAAAGCAAATAAAGAGGAAACTTAGGCATTATTCTTGGATAATAAAAGGAATTGTAAAAACAGGATTGAGTCAACTCCACTTGATGTCTACGGGCTACAATCCATTACCGTACAACCTCGCTGCAAACAACTTGTAGAGATCCCTTTTGCTTATACAAAAGACGCAGTGATCCACAAGAAACAAATTAATCCAGGAGTATATTTGGCGCAAACCCTAGTACGCCCAATTAAAATAAAGTTAAAGTTCTTTTTATGAACACAACAGAAGATATTAAAGAAATAAATTTTAATAAAATTCAATGAGTGGGAAAAGATAGAAAATTTCAATGAAATCAAATTAGATAAAACAAAAGATTTAATAAAGGATAGATTAAAACAGATAGAAACAAACATAGAATTAACACATTGTAACAAAGAAGAAAATAAATCAATTTTAGAAATTTGTAGAAATTATAACGATTTATTTTATTTTGAAGGAGACCACCTCACTTGTACAGAAACTTCAGAACATGAAATTATAACTGAAGCAAGCAAACCTCCATTATTTGTTAGACCATATAGACTACCTGAATGTTAAAGACATGAAATTCATAAGCAGGTTATTGAAATGTTAGAAGATAGTATTATTCGCCCAAGTTCAAGTCCATGGAACTCGCCACTTTTACTTGTTTCAAAGAAGGCAGATTCCGAAGATTACAAACGTTGGAGAGTTGTAGTCGATTTTCGAAAATTAAACGACTTAACAGTCGGTGACGCATACCCTTTGCCCAATATTACTGACATACTTGACCAGTTGGGAAGAGCAAAATATTTCAGCACCCTGGATTTAGCCAAAGGTTTTCATCAGATTCCTGTTAAAGGATCTGACAAATATAAAACCGCTTTCAGCACACCTTTTGGGCACTACGAATATAATAGGATGCCATTTGGTTTAAAAAACGCTCCAGCAATTTTTCAGAGGCTCATGAACAACGTACTTATGGGTTTACAGGGATTTGAATGTTTTGTCTACGTCGATGACCTCGCTGTGTACGGTTATGCCTTATCGGATCATAACGACAAATTAATTAAAATATTTGACCGATTGCATCAACACAACTTTGAGCTACAACCTGACAAGTGTAATTTTCTCAAATAAGAATTAACGTATTTAGGGCACATAATTTCTGAAAACGGTATAACACCAGATCCCGAAAAAATTAAAGTAGTTAAAACTTAGCCAACTCCAAGGAATGTGAAAGGAATAAAATCATTTTTAGGATTCGCAGGATATTATAGAAGATTCATTGAAAATTTTTCAGTACAGCAAAACCATTAACTAAACTACTTAAAAAAGATATCAAATTCAATTGGGACGCATTCTGCGATGAAGCATTTTCAAAATTAAAAGAAAAACTAATTAACCCTCCAATATTAGCATATCCAAACTTTGATGAAGAATTCATAGTAACGACAGATGCGAGTGGTGCAGGACTTGGCGCAGTTTTATCTCAAGGTATAATTAGAAAAGACAAGCCAATATGTTTCGCAAGTAGAACATTGAACGATGCAGAGACACGCTATAGCACCACGGAAAAAGAATTGCTTGCAATTGCTTGTCTTTGCCGTAAAACAATTCCGACCTTATATTTACGGTAAAAAGTTCACAATCTACACTGGCCACAAACCACTCGAATTTCTAATGAAGTTAAAAGACCCAATGTCAAGATTAGCTAGATGGCGAATTCTCCTATCAGAATATGCAATACAAATGCTGACGCACTCAGTCGAATCATTGAAGATGAAAAACTGGCAGAAATGGTAAGCAAAGTTTTAGTTATGACACGCCAAATGACAAACAAAAAGGAGCAAAATGAAAACGTACATACAAAAATTTAAGAACCAAAAAATACAAGGAACAAGGCAATCTCTAAAATAATAGAAACCCAAGATTCAATATATTTCAATAAAAAATCTGCATTAAAAATATTAACATTACCTCTAACAGAATCTTTAGAAGAAAAATTTATAATAAAATCAATTCCACAATTTATAAAACCTTTAAGGGGGTCTTCTCATTGAGCAACTTTTTTTTCGACTTTTTTTTTGCATTTATTTATAGCTTGGGTAGTTGTGAATATGCCCCTAAAAGGATTTTTAGAAATTCGAAATTCTTTAGAAGATACAGCCTTTTTTGTGAAGCAAGGTCTTCGTCAAAATAAGCTATTTCAAACTTTAAACGCGTTTATCTTGAAACCACGTTTTTCAAACTGGCGGCCATGATATCTCCAGTTCAACTGAACCGATTTTCATGAAACAAAGTGGAATCGACGCAGAATTGTCACCATTCTCGGGTGAACCTCGACCATAATTTAAAAAAAATTTTTACTATTTTTTTTTTACACTAAACTACAAAAAAAAAGCCCGAAATTGAATTTTTTTTTTTGAATGGCCGCCATTTTGTCAAAAAAAATCACAAAATTAAGCTTGAGGTTCACCCGAGAATTACATCTATACTGATTATAACCCCGTTTTGTTTTTTTCATTTCAGACGCTCCGGAGACCCGGAATCGTAGCCGCCGTGACGACACCTTTTTTTTTCACCACCAACTTTGAAGTCTCATTACTTTTTGAACAGCCCACGTATCGAGGCAAAAAAAAATTTTTAATTTACTTTGAAACTTTTGTAATACAATAAATAAAAAAAGTTTTCAATTATTCTTTGCGTTTTCAAATAAGAATTTTTTTAAAAAGGGTCAAAAAAACGGGTTTTGAATGAGAAGACCGCCTTAATAGGTGAAATAGAGTTATACTCATATAATAACGTAAATTTGCATACGACGACATTACCCATCCTTTTTAAAACCTTAAAAGATCAAGAATTAGCAAAGAAAACGCTAAACAAAATAAAAAGTGAAAATCAAAATCATGATTCCATAGTCATATCAATCCCAAACATTAACCCACAGTTTAAAGAAAATTTTAAAACAATGCTTAAAGAAATATTTTCCGACAAAACAATTAAAGTTTTTAATGCCACATAAAAAATATTTCGAAATAATCGACCTTAAAGTTTTTAAAAAATCTTTATTTGCATGAAATCATTGAAATGCTTAAAAGAACTTTTACGTATAGGGCCAAAATTGATCGGGTAATGGTCACAATATTTAAAGTGGATATTGATAATGCATCAAGAAAGGTAATGAACATAAAATATGAACTTTTAAAGCAATGTGGCTTATCATGTTTTTGCAATATGCCCTTCAATTTTGAAAAACGTAAATGAAATAGAAACAATTTTACGAGAATATCATGAATCACCACTTGGAAGACATCAAGGAGTTAATAGAACGCTACGAAGATTAAAAGCAAACTACTACTGGCCCACAATGAAAATTGACTTACAAAATTACATAAGAAAATGTGAAACATGCCAGAAAAATAAGCTAAATAAATCTCCAAAAGTGCCAATGAAAATTACAACGACGAGCTCTTCACCATTTGAAATAGTGGCTTTAGACATAGTAGGTCCACTTCCAGTGACTTACAAAAGTAATAAATACATCTTAACTTTTCAAGATGATTAAACCAAATTTACTGAAGCTATACCTGTAGAGAATGCAGAGGCAACCACAGTTGCAAGAGCTTTTGTAGAACAAATACTCTGTCAATTTGGATTTTCAGATTCACTATTAACTGATCAAGGTACTAATTTTCTTAGCGATTTATTTAAAGAAGTATGTAAATTATTAAAAATTAAAAAATTACAGACAACTCCATATCATCAACAAACAAATGGAGCACTTGAAAGAAGCCATCGCACACTTGCGGAATATCTTCAGCATTATGACAATAATGACCCTTTCACTTGGGACGATTTGATCCCTTATGCAATATTTGTTTCCAACAACACGCCTCACAGTAGCACTAATTACAGCCCTCATGAATTACCCTGCAAAAATTCCATCCACTTTACAAAAAGACCCGTCATTAAACTATAACTACGAAAATTGTGCAAATGAGTTAAAGGCATGCCTACAACACGGATTTAAGATTGCAGGCCAAACGTTGAAATATAAAAAGGATAAATCAAAAGAACACTATGACAAAGGTTCCAAACCAAAAACATTTAACGTTGGAGAAAAGGTTTTGATTAGATTATTTCACCCGAAAATACAGCTTTAAAAATTCGCAACAAAATTAAAGTAATACACAATAACAACCTGAAATTATTCTCCGATTAAAATACAACATTTGGTTAACATTCCAATATTAACATTTGGTTAACATAACACATTCATAAAAACAGCAAAACTTAATACGAACACATCTTAAAATCAGAGCTACAAATGTTGTTGCGATTTTTACAAGCCTAGGGACGCATGTTATTTTACTTCTTTTTTTAAAAACAGGCAGTCTTTTGTTTTCTTCATGAACCAAAACTTTTTAACTTCTCTCGAATTTAAGCTGATTCATACGCATCAAAAAAAGAAAAACCTATTCCGCTTATAAATTAAATAAATAATAAAAAATAAGAACGCAAAAACTTTCAAACTATATAAAAAAAAAATGTTTTAATACGTCGCACACTGGGGCCAAGTGTGCTCAAAATTCAATTTTGAAATAATGAATTTTTAAAAAAATAAAAATGCAGTTATATTTTTCATAAAATTATGCATCTGAAACTCATTTTTCAGCTTTGTAGCGTTTTTCTCCTGGGAGATATGCGTACCCAAATATGACATATTTTCATATTTTTTTTATGTTTCAAAACTGTGAATTTCCAATCAGCAATTGAAGTTCTTACTGTAAGAAAATGGCACTAGATTTCGTCATTTTGTTTTTTGCTTAAGTTCAAATTAAGTTTCTTTATTTTTTCGTAGTATTTATTTTGGCAGTATGTGCTTTCAAAAATTTACAGTTTTCAAAATACTAACCTAACCTCTAGTTTGCTGCAATGTAATTTTTAAAGTAATTTTTTTTTAAAATTGCGCAAAATGCTTTTAAATCTGGCAGCATTTTAATTAAATATGATTCTTCCTCATTGAGAATTCAAGTTCAAAACCAGAATTCCTCTGCGCCTTTTTAAAAAAAGTTGTTTTCAAAATTTCACTTTGATTTAAAGTAAATACAAAAACTTATGTCTTGTTAAATTGATTCTGTTTCATTTCAAATTGGGAATTTTCATTCTATATTTACCCATTCAAGCGTTATGAATATATAGATTTTTAAATTTTTTTGTACGCTTTGTTCAATCAATATAATTACAGTGTACATTTGTAGTTCGAAAAAGGAGTGCAAATGTAGGATATGTCAGATATATATGATATTATATCATAATAAAAAGAAATATACAAAAACTATGTGTTGCTTTTCTTGTAGAAAAACGTTCAAAAAGTATTATTATCCGAATGTGTTACTTAAAACAATTTTTTTGAGTATTAACATTTTATTTATATAAAAAAATTCTTTGAAGTGCATCTTATTGAACAAAAAATCATCAAGACATGGCAGAATTTTAAAACCAACCATCATGATAAACCTCTCAGGGTTTTTGCAATGTCCTGTTTTGGCAAGAGATTTCAAAAAAATAGCAGTAAAGAACGTGATATGTGCCATGTAATATGTCAAAGCAAAGAAATAAAACTTGCTGGTAAAGTTGAAGATTTGCTTCAGTTTAAAATTAAAAAACATCTGTTGAAAAAAAAATTTTAAGTGAAAATACTTGGATAAACAGTGACTGCTTATTTGATAAACCTTAAAGAATTTTAAATGTTGGTATTTATTATATTACTTCTTTTCGTTATAGTGATTTATTACATTACTTGTTTTAATTTGAAACTTTACATTTTCTTTATTGAAACGTAAAATTAATTACCTTTGTTGCAAACTAAACTGACTGTAATCTTATCTACTGCAATAAAAATTATTTAAATATATTCTAACTTAAATTCACTTATTTTTGTAACAAATCTGATCAAAACCAACAATATTTAAAACAATTCATGTTTCAATTTCACATTGAAGTGAAAGTTTTAAGCGTTTATTTTAATTATATATAGATGTTATCCTGGTCGCTAGTTGGCTAAAGCAAGGCTAAAATCAACTGGTTAATCGTTTAAAATTCGTATGGATTATATTATCAAAATCAATTGGTTTAAGTTATTATATACAATTTTTTTTTAATAGTATAAATCATGGCCACGAATAGGTTAAGTGAAGGTCATTTATTGGTTAAATCTCTTTTTATTAAGTTTATAATTCTTAAAGAACATATTCTTTAAGAATTATATTTAGAGCTTAATGCCAAATAATTCATGAAGTAACAGGCTTGCTGCAACAACAAAAATTCTTTACAAAAGAACCGAGCAGACTAGACCATGGTTTCGTCGGACGCTACTCCGACTCATCAGTAGTCTCTGTGGTTCATGCAGTCCACTAACTTTGAGAAGCTAATAAGTGCAACTATCGTAAAACCAAAAAGGAATTACCAGCACTTTTCACTTTCTCAAAGCAGTGTTTTTCTACTCTTTTGCTAGTCGCAAAATTTCAAAAAATTGACTGCATTGCTTCTGCAAAGATTTTGTTGTTGCGCTTTTTGTTTACTTCTTTATCACGTGTCCATCTAGGTTCCAACATTTTGTTGGTATTAAACCATAGAAGGCGTGAAGAAGGTTTTTTTTGAAAGCAGATGTTAATTATATGCGCAAACATAGAATTACTCATCATGTTTTCGTAGGTTTAGCTCGCACCAGTTTACATGAGTTATAAGATTGTGGCATTTTGATTTGTTATTATTAAGTTTATAATTCTTAAAGAACATATTCTTTAAGAATTATATTTAGAGCTTAATGCCAAATAATTCATGAAGTAACAGGCTTGCTGCAACAACAAAAATTCTTTACAAAAGAACCGAGCAGACTAGACCATGGTTTCGTCGGACGCTACTCCGACTCATCAGTAGTCTCTGTGGTTCATGCAGTCCACTAACTTTGAGAAGCTAATAAGTGCAACTATCGTAAAACTAAAAAGGAATTACCAGCACTTTTCACTTTCTCAAAGCAGTGTTTTTCTACTCTTTTGCTAGTCGCAAAATTTCAAAAAATTGACTGCATTGCTTCTGCAAAGATTTTGTTGTTGCGCTTTTTGTTTACTTCTTTATCACGTGTCCATCTAGGTTCCAACATTTTGTTGGTATTAAACCATACCAACAGCATGCCATTTTGTTGTTGTTGCAGCAAGCCTGTTACTTCATGAATTATTTGGCATTAAGCTCTAAATATAATTCTTAAAGAATATGTTCTTTAAGAATTATAAACTTAATAATAACAAATCAAAATGCCACAATCTTATAACTCATGTAAACTGGTGCGAGCTAAACCTACGAAAACATGATGAGTAATTCTATGTTTGCGCATATAATTAACATCTGCTTTCAAAAAAAACCTTCTTCACGCCTTCTATGGTTTAATACCAACAAAATGTTGGAACCTAGATGGACACGTGATAAAGAAGTAAACAAAAAGCGCAACAACAAAATCTTTGCAGAAGCAATGCAGTCAATTTTTTGAAATTTTGCGACTAGCAAAAGAGTAGAAAAACACTGCTTTGAGAAAGTGAAAAGTGCTGGTAATTCCTTTTTGGTTTTACGATAGTTGCACTTATTAGCTTCTCAAAGTTAGTGGACTGCATGAACCACAGAGACTACTGATGAGTCGGAGTAGCGTCCGACGAAACCATGGTCTAGTCTGCTCGGTTCTTTTGTAAAGAATTTTTGTTGTTGCAGCAAGCCTGTTACTTCATGAATTATTTGGCATTAAGCTCTAAATATAATTCTTAAAGAATATGTTCTTTAAGAATTATAAACTTAATAATAACAAATCAAAATGCCACAATCTTATAACTCATGTAAACTGGTGCGAGCTAAACCTACGAAAACATGATGAGTAATTCTATGTTTGCGCATATAATTAACATCTGCTTTCAAAAAAAACCTTCTTCACGCCTTCTATGGTTTAATACCAACAAAATGTTGGAACCTAGATGGACACGTGATAAAGAAGTAAACAAAAAGCGCAACAACAAAATCTTTGCAGAAGCAATGCAGTCAATTTTTTGAAATTTTGCGACTAGCAAAAGAGTAGAAAAACACTGCTTTGAGAAAGTGAAAAGTGCTGGTAATTCCTTTTTGGTTTTACGATAGTTGCACTTATTAGCTTCTCAAAGTTAGTGGACTGCATGAACCACAGAGACTACTGATGAGTCGGAGTAGCGTCCGACGAAACCATGGTCTAGTCTGCTCGGTTCTTTTGTAAAGAATTTTTGTTGTTGCAGCAAGCCTGTTACTTCATGAATTATTTGGCATTAAGCTCTAAATATAATTCTTAAAGAATATGTTCTTTAAGAATTATAAACTTAATAATAACAAATCAAAATGCCACAATCTTATAACTCAAATCTTTTTTTATTTTGCGCAGTAAAATGTAATAAATTAAATTTTGCCTGAGAGTCTATATAAAAAAATTTGGTCACAAATGGGTTAAACCATGGTCCTCAAAGGGTAAAGTTGTCAAAAATTGCAGCAAAAGTATAGATTAACCGAGTTTTTTGGAAAGAAAAGTATTTCAGAATTTTGAGCATTCACTTATATGGGGCGGCCCCTGTGTGCGTCGGTATATAATGAAAAATATAAATGTACATATAAATAGGAAATACATACATTTTTTCAAACAAGTACGTATATGTTAAAAATAAATTTTTAACATACAAACGATATATCATACTTTAAAAAAAAAAATGTTGATATATATTTAAAAAAAACAAACAAACAAACATAATGTATAAGACATTTTTATAAGATTGAAACAAACAATATATTAGTAGAACAATAATTAAAAAAAAAAAACATTTTATGTATACATATTTACCACTAACAAGTACAAAATTAAAATTCTAAAAACATAATTGTAAATTTATCCAATCTAATTTATTATTATTCAATTAATCATTATTATAGAAATTAATTACAAAATTCAACTCAATAATTATTATTACCAGACTAGCTAACCCGGTAAACGTTGTTTTGCCTTCAATTTTTATTTTCACTGAAAGTGTGGTTTTGTTGCAAAGTCGTGGCGGATTGATATTTAGAAGAAGAATGGTAGGTGCACTGAACCGCCATATCAAATATTGTTCAAATACCGTTAACCACAGCTGAAATGAAGTATTTTTTATTTTTGATAGCTGACCCGACAGACGTTGTCCTGCCCAAATTAAAAAAAATTTGTGTTTGTTTTGTGAATTTGTGAAAAGCTGTTGCAAATGAATTGAAATAGTTAAAAAGGGGGAAAATACGTTTTTTTGAATGATCATTTTTATTCATATAGGTTTGGGGTAAGTTTGATTTACATTTGATTTGAAAATAAGTACAATGAATCTTATGGTGTTTTATGTACATTTTGATTGAAAGATCTCTGGTCAGGTAACCAATTAAAAAAATAAATATTTTTTCGATTGCTTAACTGTTATAACATAATTTCGTTCATTGCAATGCTCTATGATACACGAAATTTTTTGTTTTGTTATCTGGAGCGAAAACAAATAATGCTGATGGTGTTTATGGTGGCAATTGACCATGCGAGAAGCTTGGATTTTCAAGGTAAGTGCCTCAAACACGCAATGACTGCTCTTTAGACTTGTTAATTGTCATTGCAAATGGAAGCCTTACCGAAAACTGCAAGCGTTTTAAATCGAATGGCATGTCGGTCGATATTGTTGCATCGATGACGTTATTCATCAGGTTTTTTACCGCAAGCTGGGTTCCATTACAAAGACGTGGTTGGTTTATGTTTCGTAACATTTTGATTACCGACCCGACTTTCAGTTAAAGATTGTGAGGCGGTAATCCGTGTAATTCCAGCGAGTTTAAAAACTCTGTTGGATAGTTGACGACATCATCTTGGGAAGTAACAGAATCCACCGATTTGTACGTCATCAATTCGACAGCTATTTCAGATTGAATCTAAAAATTCAATTCGTCGATATCAATGTTTTTCGCAACCACTATAGCACGTTCGCTCAACCAATCATGATTTTTGTAATTTTGTGCAATGTTTGGAAAAATCTTTCGGAAGAGTTCAGATTTTGACTCGGTGAACTGGCAGAAAGCTACGAGGGAAATTGAATACAGTCGGTCAAAATGTCAACCGGGATGTTGCCGTTGCCAATGTCCAGCAATTGTTCTGAAAATACTTCTCCAGATTGATCGTTCTGCAGCTCGAATGCATGTTCACAGTCAAATTGAGTTTCTTGACGTGTTTCCACAAAACGGACGACTTCAAACACGCATTAAGTTCATCGGCTGGAGTTGGTCGTGGAATCACAAGCAATGTTTGACGAAAATCACCTGCCAACAGAATCATCGTACCACTAAACTGGTTTTGATTGTTTCGTAAATCTTGCATCGTTTTGTCTAATGACTCCAAAGAGTTTTTATGCGCCATTGTACAGTCATCCCAAACGATCAGTTTGCTTGTTGCAAAACTTTGGCTAACGCACTGTTCTTGAAAATGTTGCATGTTGGAGTTTCATTGATTTGCATATTCAATGGCAACTTGAGTGCTGAATGAGCGGTTCGACCGCCTTCCAACAACGTAGCTGCAATTCCTGATGAAGCAAGTGCAAGTGCAATATCATTCTGCGAGCGTATCGTTGCCAAAATCAACGCAAACAAAAAAGTTTTTCCAGTTCCACCGGGAGCGTCCAAAAAAAATCAATCCCTCCAGTTCCGCAATCATATTGCTTTTCGCGTCGCAACTCTTGATTGAATGCGTCGTGCATCGGACGATTGGGAGGTGTCATGCCTAAGTCACATAATGCCTTGTTCGACATCATCAAGCAGATCAAGCAATATCAGAGCCTCGTTGTAAATTTCCTCGCTTAGTTGCAAATTCGGATTTGATGTTCTAATACGCATCTGATGCAAAATATTATAACACATGGCATCGTTGTGTTTGCTCCACACATCAGTTGGTTTGGATGGGAAGCATGTCGAGATAATTATCGAAAACAGTGTTCGTATTTGATGAGGATTTGACAAAAGCACAGCATCTCCGAGGGTGTATATCCAATGACTGTCATTTTCTTACAATCGAAAACGTTGACACGCTTCTCTATATGTGTCACACAGTTCACCATTTATAGTTCGCAAATCTTGGAATGATGTTGGGCCACGAACGTTGACTAACAGCAAACGTAAATAGAGGCACTCATCGTTTCTTGGATGGACTGTGTAAATGCGACCTAATGAGTCGGTGGAAAATGAATTGGGGTAACCTGGAACTGGATTTCCTTGTTTCCGCCGTTGAAATTTCTTTGACGATTGATTCTAAGTGTTATACCTTGGAAGTGGACAATTTTTCTTAAGTAAAAAACTTTTGTAGACTATTACAAACATTTTAAAAAAAAATTAGCCAAACCAGCCCAGGCGTTCTGCGATTTTATATATATATATCAAAGCAGTGGGCGCAAAAGTGGGCGTGGTAAATTTTTCTTTCAGTAAAAACATAAATTGGATTACTAAGAACTGTAAAAAAAAGAATAATCCAAATCGGTGTAGCCATTTTCCGATTTAAGATAAATCGAAAAAAGAGGTCGTTAAAGTGAGCGTAGTCAATTTTTCTTTCCATGAAAACTTAAATTGGATTACTACGAACATTTAAAAAAAGAATAAGCCAAATCAGTGCAGCCGTTTTCCGATTTTAGATAAATCGAAAAAAGTGGGCGTAAAAGTGGTCGTGGTCAATTTTTCTTTCCGTAAAAACCTAAGTTGGACTACGACGAACATTTAAAAAAAAAATTATCCAAATCGGTCCAGCCGTTCTCAACTGATGCAATTACCAACGAACGACATTTGATTTTTATTTATATAGATGTCGATACCAAAAATCCAGCGATCTGCATTTCGACACAAATAATAAACTAAAATAAAATAATACAAACGACAACAACCCAATTTGAGTACAGCGACTCAAATTGCCGGCGTTCAAGAAAAGAAAAACATACTGACCTAATTTAAGCGCATATGCTTAAATTACCAAAATAAACAAAACCAATGCTTTGTTTTTATTGTCAAGTGGTTCCGACTTAAAAGCCGGCGACAACAAAAGCAAAGCAAGTGACTGTTTGGGTGCATCGGCATTGGCTTGCACGGTCTGCAAAGGCCGTTCATTTACCTACTGCGCTGCTTGTAAGGTGCATTGCCTGCAACTGCGTAACTTGCAAAGTGTACGTCACTAAGGGGAAGTAGAACGATATGTATATTTACATAATGATTTACAATTCCTAGATATATGTAGCTTATGTATTGGTTTTGATTGGTTGGTATCGATTTGAATTTCCACTTATTGGAAATTATTGGAATTATTGGAATATGGAAACGCCCTCGAAAACTGAAGATTTTCTTTTATAAACCACCGACCGGCGTAGAAACGATCAAGAAAGAGAGATAGTTGATAACAAATAACATCTAAACTGGTCGTAGCCTCGCCAAGACAGCGGGCCTTTTTAGAATAACATATTAAATAAAAATCCAACTTTGGTCGCAGCCACGCCAAGACAGCGGGACATAGTTGAAATAAAATCAATAAAATAAAATATAAATCAAAAACAAACAAACAAACGTTTTGTCTCTTCCGACCATGGTCACTTTTCTCCTCGTGAAAGCACGGAGACCATCGGACGTTAAACCCAACAGTCCTTTCAAGGGCTGAAATGGTCAATAGAGCGTATCACCAAAACTAACCTATTTTTGACACCGCCTCAATTGTTAGATATTTGAAAGACATTTTCGAAAAAAATATTTATGTTTTTTTAAAGTGGTCTCTATGGTGCTATTTTGGTTTTTTCGTTATATCTTCGGTGTTTCTTGTTCGATCCGGAAGATTTTATAACTGTGTGTTTGTTGGTGTTATCCAAATATTTTCTGATGTTTTTTTACCTCAAATGTTTTTTTTTGCGACTGATTACACAATCGATCTTCGTTCCTACCATATTATCTTGCTCCAAAAAGTCCAACAAATTTAAGCTTTGAAAAAATCATTATAACCATGGGAAGAAGTGAAATCGAAAAAATGGATTTTAGAAGCACTTCCGACCTATTTTGCAAAGATGTATCATAATAAAATTTTTTTAACGCTCGCAACTGTCAAGTTTCGTGAAAATGTGCCCCAATCGATTTTCGTCAGTCACTGCTGTGGCCGACTTATGTACTATTTGAACTAAAAGCTCTGTGTGTTACGAGTGGCAAAGATAATCGGTCGAAAATAAAACATGATACAAACGGATTAAATTATGACGTCAACATTACATCATTCAATTATTTAACTAATGTTTTTTGTGATGCTCACCTGGAATTTTAATGATTTCGTCTGAATACTGTAGATCAGACAGATGGTTTTGCTTGTAAAATTGGAGACATGGCAGCTCAGTGATCTGAACTCTTGACCAGTCGATCATTTTAGTGTAAGTTGTGCTGCTATAGTTGATGTGGGGTTGGTGGTTGGGACCACGAAATTGCCGAATTTAGCTTCGATTGTAGGTTCTCGAGACTATTGGTATTTTTGCGCCATGTCACAATCTTGAAACTTCGTCGTATATGTTTTCTGTGAATGCACTGCGTTTGACTGTTTAATTATGCTGAAGAAACAACGCGTATTCCACCACATTTTTTGTTGGTAATTTTGTTCTGTCCAAGTCGCGCTTACGGAAATGTATTTTGTTTAAATTAAGTATTTTTGCATGTTTCATGCGAACTAAAGCTCGATTTTATTGATCACTGAAAAAGATCGATTTACTTTTTGATATGACGTGACCGCTACAGCCACCTTAAATCCGAAATCTTAAATCTGAATTTCCGATTTCGAAAATTAAAAAATTTATTATGATCCAAAGTGTTATTCTTTGCAAAATAGGTCGGAAGTGCTCCTAAAATCCATTTTTTCGATTTCACTTCTTCCCTTGGTTATAATGATTTTTTCAAAGCTTAAATTTGTTGGACTTTTTGGAGCAAGATAATATGGTAGGAACGAAGATCGATTGTGTAATCAGTCGAAAAAAAAACATTTGAGGTAGAAAAACATCAGAAAATATTTGGATAACACCAACAAACACACAGTTATAAAATCTTCCGTCTCGAACAAGAAACACCGAAGATATAACGAAAAAACCAAAATAGCACCATAGGGACCACTTTAAAAAAAAAAAAATATGTTTTTCGAAAATGTCTGTCATATATCTAACGATTGAGGCGGGGTCAAAATAGGTATATTTTTCTGCCATACAAGGTGATACGGTCTAATGGTCAATGTATTTTTTTTTTGTGCTTATTTTTTAACAATAGTTTTTCTTACGTCTAACTGCGTGGCACAAATTTAACGCATAAAATGTTATGAGTCGTATGAGATGCTAAAGAGCCAATTACTTTAGTTTTCCTAATACGCTTAACAAAACAATCGTCGATTTGTGCTTCCGAAACATTTGAGGTAGTACCTGCTGAAAAAACTTTGCTTGCAGAAGCGTTTGCTTAACCCATTTTGGTCAGCTGGTCGATTTTTCGACCACTAACTTTGAAATTTATTTCTGGAAAAATTATTCAAAATTTTTTCGAACTTTTTCCGCATAAACACAATTTGGTTAAATGGAAATTCAGAAAAAATATTACAATTTAGAAATTTTTCATTTTACCTACTCAGGTAGGCTTTTAAAAAAAAACACCTTTTTTGGACCATTTTTGAAAATATAAAAAAAATCTAATAAATGCAATGAATACTAAAACTATTTACGTAAACAGACAGCGATAAGACTAAATTATGAGAATCAGTCGGTTTTGGACATCTCAGGTTAATTTACCTACGTGCTACTTTTGTTGGAATATTGGTGGTCGATTTTTCGACCACTGGCCTAATATGTATACTTTATTTAAACATTTTCACATGTAATAAATTTAATGGAATTTTTAAGCCAGTATTGTCAATTGACTAACAAATGGTACCCAACTTTGGGAAACATTCATGTAAAATGTTTATAGAAAAATCAATCCATTTTAGATTCAAATACTGGTGCTCAAGCGATGGGTACATGTTTTTCTTTATACCGTAGACTGGTACAGTTGAAGCTTCCAACATGGGCATTGGACTTGGCGCATATGTTGTTTTGAGACTTCTTCACAACGTTGACTATTCGGAAAAATACACTGTTTTTTTCGACAACTTTTTACCTCTTACCAATTGCTCTGTTTGCTAAATGAGAGAACATTTTATGCAACTGGTACAAACGTTTGGTTGCAATCGGCAACGTTCAAATCGGGTATAAGGCGCTGCGTTGACACACCCAGCAAAACGTGGGGAAGTGGATAACATTTTTGACAAGAGGAATGAACTCAACTTCGTGCGTTGTTACAACACCACCCAAGTAACAATTGCTAGTAGCTACGATTCCATTGTGCCAATAAAGTCTGCTCTCCGATATAATCGTACAAAATAGAAGTACGTCGTCATAACTCAAACGAATATAACTTTAATATCAATATGGGTGGAGTCAATTTACACTTCAATGGGGTCGCAAATTATCGCGTTGACATTCGCAGTAGGAAATGGTGTTGGTCATTGTGGGTAAACGCTATCAGCAATTTGAAAGTGAATGCATGGAAATTTCAATGTCTTGTGGCTAAAATAAACAAACACAAGCCAATATCACACTTACAGTTTAGATCGAAAGAAACTTATAAGTGGCGAATCCAGAAGTGGACTCAGATATAGATGAATAGGAAAGACTGGCCGGTTTTCCTCAAGTCAACAAACTTGAGCACGTCATTGATATCAACTAGAGAATAAGCCCCGGAGATGCGTTGTGTGCCACATGCATACCACTTAGTTATACTTTATATGCAAAAAATGCAATTTACATTTGCACACAAAATGTTTTGGACAATATCATAATATGTATATCAAAGTCATAAAAAGTATGTCCAATAAATAAATAAATGTAAATAATAACTTACTTATTTCATACAAGCGATACCCTACGCGCGTTACTACTACTTCACATCCTATTTTTTAATGCCCGTGTCAATTTTCTGGTAGAAGATATGAGATATGATCCGGTGAAGATATGAGAAGATATGAGTATCTTTATACTGAGTTTCAATGTAATGCGACATTTGTACTAAGCTATTCGATGTTAAACATTTGAATTGTATAATAAATTTTATATTCGTTTCGAATTCTTTGATGTGTGACCTTATATTTCGAAATTTTTACCGAAAAGTTTGAATGTTAAAAAAGTGTCACGCCCTTTGTCTAACGCCTATAAAATATTGCCATTAAAACAATACCTGTAAATTGAGCTTGAATACCGAATTTTGTGGCTATAAAATATGTTATTTCAAAGCTATTCGATATCGAAAATAAGAGGTGCCACGCCCCCATGTTCTATCGGTACCAAACTTCAAAGGAACACTCTGGAAGGTGGAAGGTGCCACGCCCCTATGTTCTATCGGTACGAAACTTCACAGGAACTCTCTCAAGGCATATTATGCTGAATTTAAAGCTAAAATAATTTATTCAAAATTTTTAAATTTTTGTCTACACATTGGGCCATTGGTCGATTTTTCGACCACCTTGTAGCCGGAAAACGGAAAATGGGAAAATTCTGAAACTCTGGAATTTTCTTAATTTGATCAAAATCAACAAAGCCTGAAAATTTCATTAGAAAATTCCAACGCGTTCGGGTACCTGACCAAAATGGGTTAAGTAACATTAGATATACCAAAAATCTCAACACTGTTTTCATACTTTTGCTCAGCTAAAGCGTAGACTTCATTTCGAAGGTAGTCGACTCTTTCGGCAAAAGCTCTTTTTTCTTATTTTAAGGAGTTGATCAGAGAAAACACATTTTCATGTTTAGTTTTTACGACAATCAATTCATTATAAATTAAATCTAAAGTTATTCTTTGTTGTGGTTGAGATTGGCTCAACTCGACTTTGTTTTGCTTTTCTGGTTGTGGCAGTTGTTGTTGTTGGTGATGTTGTTGTGGCTGTTGTATGTTTACTGATTGTTGGAGCTGAGATGTTGGTGGTGAGTTTGTTGAAGATTGCATAGGTTGTTCCGCTTGTTGTCGTTCTGCTAATTTAGACATCAAGTGACTGTTGTTGTTTGTTTACTGCTTTTTGAAAATTTGTTGTGATGTGTGGTGAATATAAGGATGAATCCGAGTTTGAAGCAGCTGTTTGGTTTGTTAACTCTGGTGTGATGACTCAGTTTTCTTTAAAACTTCATTAGATTGTTGATTATTAATTTTTTTTTTATTTACTTATTTTATTTATTAATGAATTAATTATTTTGTTTAACATGTATTGCTGTTAACGCACAGTTTACAGAGATGGAGAAACTTGGTTTTCCTTACTTCTAGAGCGGAGGTGCACATAAGAGCTTCGGGGAGCCCTCGGCTTTCACAGACAAGTCGTGTGTGCGAAGCTGCCGAACTTCTTCGACGATAGCATTGAATCAGTTTGCGTTTGATCTTCACGGAGTAAGCATCTTATGCGCAAATTGTTATGTTGAATTTTTGTCTTGTACACACATACTTAGACAAAAATGTTGCGTTTGTGTTGGAAGCTCTGCCAACGCTGTGCATCACTGTTCTAGAGCATAACTTTTACAAATCAAATAGCAAAGATTGGATATAAAAAAAATAGATTCATTGAAGGAAAATTAAACAAACGTAAAAACCTTCATAAGTCTTAAAACTAGGACTAGACTTTGAGAGAATAAATTTTTATAACATTAAACATAGAAAGTCAATTTTGAATTAAATTTTTATAAACATGCAGTTCGCAGTCTGCCATAAACCATCCCCACCTACCCCACACCTGCATGCAACTACAAGTATGAAGGCGCAAAACGTTTGAGGGTAGAATACGGCAAACTGCAAATTTCTTTCTTAAATATTTTTAAAAGTTCTAATTATTTTAGTATAAATTTAATTTATAGTTGTTTTCTGACGTGCTAAATTTTAACAATACAATCTTGAATTTGACTGACTTTACTCTTATCATGAAGAATTTTTGTGGAAAAATGCCAAGGTAATTTTAAACACATTTTAAATCATTTGTTTTGACAGATTTTTACGTGCGTTTTTGCGGAATTGCCCCAAACTGGACATGCATATAAAATTATTGACTGAAATACAACTTTGACAAGAATAACTTTGTTTTCTGTTCTGAGTTCAGATATTCTGTTGATAATAGGATATAACATTTTAATGGCAATATTAAATTTCTTAATAACGTTTTGTATATGAAGTTGAAAAGTAAGTTTAGGATCTAGACCAGAGGTGCACACAAGAGCTTCGGGGAGCCACTCGGCTTTCACAGACAAGTCGTGTGTACGAAGCTACCGAACTTCTGCGACGCTATCATTTTATCAGTTCGAGTTTGATCTTCACGCAGTAAGCATCTTTTGCGCAAGTTGTTATGTTGAATTTTGTTTTTACACACATACTAAGACAAAAATGGTGCGGTTGTATTGGAAGCTCTGTCAACGCTTCACTGATCACTGATCTAGATAAACACCTAAATATTTTACAATAGTTGACCAGGGAATCTCAACTCCATTAAGTATTATTTTTGCACTTGGAAAGAAGCAAGGCTTTCGCTATCTTGTGAAAAACAATGCTTGCGTCTTATTTGCATTAATAATTTAAATCTTCCATTTATTAAAAATGTCATTGCAGAGTTGAAAGCATTCTGAAATTCAAACTGAGTTTTGACCAAATTCATGTGAAAAGAATATTACCGTCTCATCAGCGCAAAATGCGTATTCACAATTACGTGTTCGTTGAAAATTCGAAAAGAATATAAGAAAGAGTGAAGGGCCAATCACGGATCCCTGAGGGACTCCAGGAGGTATTACTGCTAACTGTGTAGAATCGATCAGATAAGAAGCTCTGTATGATTTTAATTGAGCAATTAGGAAAGCAATTATTCATTAGTTTATATAAAAGTCCGCTGTGCCATACTGAATCAAAGGCCTTTTCAACATCAAGTAGCACGAAAGTTGTTGATTTTTTTAATGTGAAATTATGTTTGGCATAATCACAAATTCTTTTAATTTGATGTGTCGTGCTGTGATTTCTTCTAAAACCAAACTGCTCATCTGAATGATGTTTTATATATCAATAAATTTCCATAGCCTTTCATGTACAACCTATTCCAATATTTTTCCCAGACTACTAAGCAAACTTATAGGTTGGTAACTTTCTGATTTATTCAAAGGCTTGCCAAGTTTAAGAATTGGTACTACTTTTGCATTTTTCCAGGCTGATGGAAAATATTGTAATTTTAAGCATGAGTTAAGTATGAAGAAATATTTAATTGTGTCTTTTGAAAGTTTTCAACATAATGTTTTTAATGTTATCGTGACCGCTAGCTTTTCTAGAATTCGACTAAGAAAATTCAAATTTTTGTTTTTTCCATTAAAAAGCAACATCACATCTTTTTATATAAACATTTTTTTCGGGAAGCATAACTTTGCATTTTATTTAAAAAAAAACAATGCATAATGAACGCTAACAGAACAAAAACTATTAATTATTGTGTTATTTGTGAAAATATGTCACATTTTCAGGTCCAAATCGGTATCAAGGAGCACTCGGATGCAGCAGACATGCTTTAAATAGTTGTTTAGTTTTTTCTTGCCTACAATTTCGTTGTATATGGTTTGCCAAAATTCAAAACGGTTTGAAAGATATGTACCAAACATGGTAAAAATAATAAGTAAATTTTTACCATTTTTGCGATTTTGAGGCTTCGGTGAAGTTTTATCGTGTTAGTTTGCTCCGAGCTTATATTTTCCATGTCAATGGAAAACAACATTGCTGAAGACAGGAAACCAAAATTCCAAATAGCTTACGAGATATAGCCGTGAGAAAAAAAGCATTTTATTTTAAAAAATCAAGTTTCAGGTATTATAAAATCCGATCAGTAGCCAAACTAGCAAATTCCCGGTAGGGTTTTTCTATTTACGTTCCCAACTTTTAGGAACAACAGTCAAAAAGTTGTTTGAGTTTTACCTGTTGCACCGTGTTATTAGTTACTTGGTTTGGTGCGCGAGAGTAGATCTCTTTTTCATGCCTGCGTTGGCCCAAATAAAGATCCAGTAAATTACATTAGCACGGTGCACAGTGAACTGGCTAGTTGACAAAAATCAAAAAATTTTATGTCTCGAAATCCTGCATTTGGTATCGATCGAATTTGGTATCGATCGACAGATAGTTGTCTGACTAATTTAAATCCAAAATATTGGAACGATTAAATGCGTTTTGATTGAGCTGCAACGCTTTGAAGTTGAATAATTTTTTTAAAAAATTCTGATTTTGAGCATAACTCTTTGAGTTGATTTATAGAAATAATTGCCAAAAATCCATTTTTTAATCAAACTAAACCAATTAAAGCGCATAATTATAAGAAGATATTGAGTAATTTTAAAAAATTTTGTTTTTATTAAAAATTAAGAAAAAAAAAAAAATTAAGTGGTTTCAAAATTTTATGAATTCCAATGAAAAAAAAATGAAAATTCACATATTTTAGTGGAAAAAAAATAACAGAACTTGTGAAAACTAGTGGTTTGTTTTTTTTTTATTATTTAAAACGTATATTGTACAATAAGGAACTGTAAATATTTTTTCCACCTTCGTCCCCCAAGTATTTTTAAATATTTTTTGAAAAAAAGCTTAAAATCAAAAAATGGAAAAAATTAACATTTTTCGTGAGCGTTAATTTCGACTGTTTATTAACAGAAATGCAACAAAATAACAAATAATATTATAATAGATTAAAAAATATTTTTAATAATTTATTTATGGCCTGAAATTAACCAAAATTAATATTCAACTTTTAAACATAATTTTTGCTTTTTGTTTAAATTATTGGATAAAAAGTGCATAATGAAAACAAACTAAAATTAACAAAACAAATAGAGTTTACTATTTTTGAAACCTACATCATTAAGTAGGTTGCAGTTATTTCTGAGAAGCCAATGCGTCTCTTTGTTTTGCTCTATTTATGCTTTTGTTAAAATAGTACCCCTTCAAGTCGGGGAGACCGTTTGTTTACCTAATGTTGGAATAAATAGCGAAAACAAGTAACAATTAGTAAAAAAAAACCAAAAGCAAAGAATTTCGTCGCGATTTTATAATTTTAATAATGGTTTTTTTAATTAAACATTTTGATCTCAGACAAAACAGATAAATGTTTTACTTCATTTGAAGCTCTAGCATTGATATTAGATTTAGATCTTTCGGACAGAAAATACAAAGTGCTGCGCCTAGTTGTAAATAATTTGCACACAAATTGTTTTCCAAGCTTGTATGAGGTAAAGAACCTAAAAAAATCTTTAATTCCACCAATTACTGCAACAGAAGAATATGCCGAAGTCAATTTAAAAAGTCTTATGCGTATCACAGCAAATAGAATATTGGAGTTAGCCAAAAATACAGAGAGCTCGGTAAAAGTGACTTTAATATGCAAGTATGGTATGGATGGCAGTTCCGGTCATAATATGTACAAAATTAAATTTGAAAGTAATGACCAAACTGATTTTTTCATGTTTTTCATTGCATTAGTGCCTTTAAGGTAATTTAATATATTCATTATTATGAATTTGACTGAGGCTAATTTTGAATAATTTTTTTTGATTAATTGATGAATCTGGAAATTCATTATGGATCAACAAAACACCCTCATCCACACTTTTTTGCAGACCAATTAAATTTATTTTTGCAAAAGAAGATGCAAAATTAGTTTTACAGGAGAGTGAAACCATGCAAACAAAAATAAACAATTTGGAATGCGACGTTATTGAAGTATGTGGTAAGGTTTTTGAGGTATCATATGAAATGCATTGCACAATGATTGATGATTCAGTTGCAAAAGTACTCACAAACACAAGTGCAGCTAGCAAATGTTTTATATGCCAAGCAACCCCAACTGAGATGAATGTAGCTGAACTAGTGCGGGTTCCAAATGTAGATAATTATTAATTTGGATTATCCACACTTCACTGCTGGATACGTTTTTTTGAATGTTGTATTCACATAGCATATCGATTGCCTTTTAAAACCTGGCAAGTCAGACAAGAAAATAAAACATGTTTTAATGAAAAAAAACTAAGAATTTAAAAGGAATTTAAAGAAAAATTGGGACTTTTAGTCGACTATGTTAAGCAAGGTCACGGAACTACAAATGATGGCAATACAGCTAGGCGTTTTTTTTCTAATATTGATACTTCAGCAGAAATTACAAATATTGATAAGAGACTAATATCAAAATTTTCATTAATATTAAGAATTTTATCTTGCGGTTTGGAAATTAATCCAGAGAAGTTTAATGAACTGCTTACAGAATGCAGAAACATTTACATTCAAAACTATAATTGGTTCTACATGCCCAGTACGGTGCATAAAGTTCTTGTTCATGGAAGTGATGTTATAAAATTTTTTGATTTACCAATTGGTAATTAATTTTTTTTTTTATTTCAAATCTCAACCAAAAGTTGTTATACTTTCAGGCTGTTTATCTGAAGAAGCTTTAGAAGCAAAACATAAAGATGTACGGAAAATTCGCTTGTCGCATACGAGGAAGTCATCGCGAATTAACACAAATTATGACTTGATGTCTTATCTGGTCCTATCTTCGGATCCGGTTATATCCACGAAAAGAAAAATAAATAAAAAGAAAACACCCCTAGATGAAGAAATGATTCAATACATTCAATACAACGAAAACAATTTTGAAGATAGTTTTAGTAAATATTCATGTTTTCAAATCTCTTCTTCCGAAGAAGAATCTGAATAAATAAATAATTTTATAAATTAAATGATAAAAAAATACTATAAAAAATATTATAAAATTACTAATAATACTGAATATTTTCTTATAAAAATATATTAAATTAATTGATAAAAAAATTTTATAAAAATCAAGAAAAATGCTTCTAATTTATTTTACCTAAAAAGATTTTTGGCGAAACTATAAGGTTTACACTAAATCTGACAACAACTCCTTCTATTTTTGTCTATCGCTTATATGGAGACAGTTCACTGTGCGGTGTTCCAAAATTACATAGTGACCCAGATATATATACACATATATGCTTGTACATATTTATACGCATTTGCGTTCGTATTTACACAATCTGCGTTATATTTGGAATTGGTTTGGTGTTTAAGAGTTTAATCTCTTTTCCGCGTAGGTTCTTGGGTTGGATAGTGGTCGCAAACTTACTAATATTCAAATTATTTATAGTTACTTTGGTCTCTTCGTTTTGGAGTGTTATGTAAAGTTTACTACTTATTTGATGTTGTTTACTTTTTTAATTCAAAAATACTTAATAAATTCGTGTTTTTGTTATAAAATTTTTAAATTCCGCTGAAAAGTCAATTAATGTGCTTAGTGGAAATTCATACTTCGCCAACTGGGTGTGTATTTGAATACGTTGGTGCATTCTGTCTGTTCCGGTTGATCCGGACAGATTTTAAAATGTGAGTCGTGCATGCTTATAGAACGGGCTATACGTATCCGTAATGATACCAACTATACTGATTTAACCTGGTGGCGGCCGGGATTTTTGTCGTTGATACATGCCTATTTTAGTGGGATACTTCCATATAATCATTCCCCAATGGTCACCGGATATGTTCGAATCATGGCATCACCACTTCATAGTTCGCCAACTGGGAGTGTATTTTAGTACGTAGGTGCATTCTGCCTGTTCCGGACAGATTTAAGTCGGATCAACTGTACTCAGTTGAGTACAGTGCTTTCTGTTAACGAAAAACAGAATACACGATACCTGCATATTTCAATAAACTCAATCACTGGTATTTAAGAAGCTGGAAGCTTTGTTGAGGATTCTTTGATACCGAATTCTTTGACGGATTCTTTGTCGACCCATTCAGCCGTACCCTCATTTCAGCCGTACCCTAGATACGATCTTGAACTGATTTCCTCTTTCTATAGGACAAGGCGCACGGAATCTCGTTTGATCGAAAACTTCAGGCCTTAACATCAAAGGTTGCATCAATAACAATAACAACCAAATTTTTTTAAACGTATTCTGAGACGGGGAAGGGACAGCGATGCTACCAGCGGTACCTATTGGGGTAGGCACAGTTTAAGTAACGTCAGTACGAAAGTTCGCATATTTTTCAAAAGGGACATTTTTGGATTTGGAAATTTTCCATTTCATGTTTCCAAGATTCCATTATTTTCTTAAGACTATTGCATGCCATCCACAGGAAACAGCGCGTGTGCTCTAAATTTAAGCTCAGTAATATTTCACAAATTTTCCAAATAAGTCGTTAGACTAAACTAAAAACTTTAAGTTTTAACATTTTTTAAGTGAAACTTCTTTGGCGACGAGTGAAATTTCTACGTCTCTTATTCGTGACGCTTGGCTTACGTTTTCAATTAATATGAAAATTTTCAAAAAATTATTCAGCCTTATTATGAATTGGAAAAGGGGGTTTCCATTTTTAAGATAAAGCTCAAGAACTTTTTGAAAATTTTTAATGCAAATTTATTCATCAACCGTTGATATTCATGAGTGTGACTAAAAAAGATATGATGTCCCTATTTGCTATCTTAAAAATGAAAATTCCCTTTTTTAATTCCAGGTGAAAAATTATTCATAATAAGGCTGATTGTCGCAAGCGGGAATTGAACCCGGACTTTCTCAACTGAGCATCCCATAAAAATCGGAAGCACTACCATTATGTCACACAGGCAGTAACGTAGCAAGGGGGGGTCGTTCCACCCCGGGTGAACGCCAAAATGGGGTGCAAAATTTGGCAAAAGAACTTTTTACCACATAATTTTTGATTTTTTTAATAAAAAGAACACACCTCAATGACTTCGGTTTTATATTTGAATATCAAGAGGGTGCAAAAGTGAATGCAAATATTCTTACCATCACCAGGACTTTGTTTTTATTGAAACAAACTTTAACTTTATATTAAATTTTGTTCAAAATTAACGCTCACACTAAAACCGCAGTCAATTCCATATGTAATTTTTCATTGGTTAGGGGTGCAATTTCCGAACAAATTATATTAAAATTTTCATGATATTAAGATGGAGTACAAAAGAAAAATGTAAAACATTTTGTTTTTATATTCCATTAAGTTTTATAAAAAAGCATTTGGTCAAACTTGCTGGCATAGAAGACATTTCTAAAACCATTAAGTTTCGAAAACCTGCATGATTCTCAGAGTATGATGAATGGAGGCGTCAGTTGTTTTGTAAGTAATACATTTCTCCAGATTTTTTCAGAAAAACATGTTTTTTATTCAAAATTTTGAATAGTTATATGTTTTGGGTACACTGTTACATAAAACTACTAGTTTCAAAATCATTAATAAACTTTTTCCTTGCTTAAAAAATTTCTAAAAAATTAAATTGACTTAAATTTACTACATTTTTTATTTAAATTAAATAAATGGCGTTTTGACTTTTTTTATTTTATTTTGAAGATGTCTTTTGAAAACTCTAAGATGGTTTTCTGACTCCTTTATTTTACTAAAATAATTATTATGATGTTCAAATCAACCAACAAAAACTATCAAAAATACAGTTTAGGGCCGAGTTATTGGAGAAAAGAATTAATCGGCTCGAGGATGCCTTGTACAACAAGAAACATCCCCGTCGGGGCCGACGTGAAGGTTGTCGCCATAACAATGCTGACGCCCCACTCCCAGTCGAGGAGCAGGACGAATCGGACGACGAGCTGGTGTATTTTAGAAATAATAGACCACGGGACAGGCGTCACGAAAGTTCAACACGCTCACGGGCGCAGTCGAGGCAGCACCGCAACCAAACGCGGCAGCAGACGGCCCAGCTGCAGAATACTGAGGGAAACTCCAGAGACGGCACTGGACGGCGGATCGTTAAGTGCTCCTATCATAGAAAATTTGGCTACAGGGCGACAAGATGCCATCAGCCGTGCTCATGGCAACAGCAATAAAAAAACTAAGTAGCCAGGCAACAAGTACGGGCGATTCGGTTGGCCACCTTAATATTGGTCGCCTGTACGTGACCGACACTTCGACAAGAAGACGGTTCCTGATAGACACAGGAGCTGACGTGTCGGTCATGCCACCTCGGCGAAACGAGCGGTTCAACGCCCCGCACATCGCCCAGCCATCGGACAGCAATTGGTCAAGTCCGCTTCATATGGTCAAAAAGAAAGACGGCTCTTGGAGACCGTGCGGCGACTATAGGGCTCTGAATGACAGAACCGTACCGGACAGGTACCCTATACCGCACATTCAAGATTTTACCAATATTCTTCATGGTAAAAAAGTCTTTTCGACTATTGACCTCCAGCGCGCCTACCATCAGATTCGAATAGAGCCAAAAGATGTTCCGAAAACGGCAATAACTACGCCGTTCGGCTTGTTTCATTTCAAGTCTATGACATTCGGACTCAGAAACGCGGCTCAGACGTTCCAAAGACACATTAATAATGTGTTGGCGTCTGAAACTGATCACGCTTTTGTCTACATAGACGATATTTGCGTGGCTTCCCCAGACGAGAAGCAGCATAGGGAACACCTGCGTAGAATTCTGTAGCTTCTTTGTGAAAATGGGTTAGCTATTAATGCGGCCAAGTGCGATTTCGGCAAGTCAGAAGTAAAATTTCTGGGGCATAAAATTAGTAAAAATGGCATACAACCGGATGAATGTAAAGTAAGCGCAATCAGGGAGTTCGCCAAACCAATGACGGCTAGGGATTTAAAAGCTTTTTAGGTATGATAAATTTCTATCGTCGCTTTATCCCTAACGCAGCTGCAACGCAGGCTGTGTTGCAAGCCATGATCATTGGCAACAAGAAGAACGCCAAGACACCCTTAGTTTGGTCTCGAGAAACTGTTACAGCGTTCGATAAATGCAAAAATGATCTTGCCAACGCGACCTTACTGCATCACCCCGCGCCGGATGCTGAGCTTTCCTTAAGCGTCGATGCTTCAGATTTCGCTATTGGAGCGGTGCTACACCAAAGCTGCAATGGTAATCGACAGCCATTAGGGTTCTTTTCAAAAAACAACGCACAGAAAAAGTACAGCACTTATGACAGAGAACTGTTGGCAATTTTTTTGGCGGTAAAATATTTAAAGTACATGGTGGAAGGACGACAATTCATAATATTTTCCGACCATAAGCCACTAATTTTTGCGTTTAAACAAAGTGCATATAAAGCTTCACCAAGACAGGCACGTCATCTAAACTATATTAGCCAATTTTCAACAGACATGCGCCATGTCTCCGGCAAAGATAACGTGATTGCCGATACTCTGTCTCGCATCGAGCAAATAATAGCAGGTGTTAACTTCGCATGTACTGCAGAGGAACAAAAAACTGACGAAGAGACACAGCGTTTGATAGATACGCCCAACCAGTCTTCGTCTTTGGTGATAAAGCCTTTTGAATTGCCTCATTCGGATGACACAATTCATTGTGATACGTCGCTAGGCGTGATAAGACCACTGATTCCCCTGAAATTTCGCGCAGCGATGCTGACTAAGTTACATGGCATCGCGCATCCTGGCGTTAAGGCGACTACCAAGCTGGTTCAACGTAGATGCGTGTGGCCAAACATGAAGAAAGATATCCGTGAGTTTGTCAAAGCATGTGTCCCTTGCCAGAAGAGTAAAGTAGGCAGGCACAATAAAACAGCACTCAAGGCCTATGTTAATCCTAGTGAAAGGTTTGAACATATTAATATTGATCTGGTCGGTCCGTTACCGGTATCTCGGGACAACCGTTATTGCCTTACCATCATTGATAGATTTACCCGCTGGCCTGAAGCCATTCTAATTTCAGATATGACTGCCGAGACAGTAGCACGAAATTTAGTACCGGGATGGATAGCACGCTTTGGTATTCCAGTCAGAATAACAACGGATCTAGGTCGTCAATTCGAGTCGGATCTGTTTCGCCAATTAAACAATATGCTGGGCATCAAGCATTTTCGCACAACGCCTTATCATCGGTCAGCTATAAAGCGCAGCGCAAATGTTTGCGCGAATTATTATTACAATATGGAAATAAACAAAATTGCACTAGTATGTGTGCGGCCGCTTGGTGGTACGTGGCCATCCGTTATATTATAAAGGTTTTGTGGTGGCAGGGAATATGGTCCCTGCTGCCTTAAGTAACAGTCAGTAGAATTCGAACATCGGTAGTTGATAGACGTCGCGCGTTGTAAATAAATTATAGAATTAGAATAATCTTAAAGACTTTGTTTTATTTTTAATCCGCAACATACACAATTAACATCCACAATACTTAAAAGAAATTGATAAAAATTATGAAAAATGTTTATAAATGAATTTTAATATTTTGTCTTAACTTTTCATTTAAATTTTATGTAGAAAATGGGGGTTGATTTCGAAGAAATATTTATATTAATAGTTATTCAGGGTCACTAGGGAAAAGTTGTCAACGTTTAACTTCGTGGTCCTATTTTTTCTTCAATTATGCCCGAGTTCGATCCGCAGTCGCGGCGAAAAGTTTTTTCAATAAAAAAATTTTTCTGATCGGTCACCACTTGCAGACATTGGCAAACCTCAGAAAGTAAATAATGCCATGTTATGCTTCTTAAGAACATGCACTTTAGCCGTTCAGAGTCAGCATAAAACATGTAGGTCCAGTTCTCGGTCAATTGTGTGCAAACATTTAATAACACACACAACACAATTGACCATAATAAGCTCGGTCGAAGTCCTTTCAAGGGATGAAATGGCCAATTTTGTGTGCGTGTGCGTGTGTGTGTGATATTGTGTGGTTTATTGAAAGTAAATTTTTCTCTCACAACTTAAAAGCCGGGTAGACAAAAATATTGGAACAATTCAGAGAAAATTCTTTAAGTTTATGAAAATTTTATATTCTTACATCTATTATCAAATATTCATGGATAGCATAGTGTTATAGATAAGTACCGCGTTAGAGTAAATCACACAACTTGTTAGTTTTGCGTTCAGTTTTTGACTGCCTGTTTATTGAAAAAATTCTTTCTTACAATTATTAAACTTAAATAATGATAAGCAATAAAAGTAACTTAAGCTTATTAGGCCAGCGATATGCATTGGCATTATCGCTGACTATGTGGTGACCAAATGTCGCATAGGGACAAGGGTAATGTGAGTGCACTTTTAGTGAGTCAGTTACGTTGGAATGCCATCAGTGCATTGAACTGCTGATTGGCCTGAGTCATTATGCATTACATTATATTACAAAACCTTTGTCCATGACACCTCCCGTTTTTCGGAAAAAAAATAAATTTTTTTTCCATTAACTTAAATTTTTTTTTTTTTTTTTTTTTTTGTATATTAGAATGGTTGAATTATAATAAAAAATTATTATTAATTATTAACTAGACTGTATCTATAGAATAATTGTATGTATGCTATCGGTCGATATTATTTTTATATTACATTCGTCTTATTATACTATGTATATTACAATTTATTAAATCATAATTTTGTAACGAACCTCCCTGGGTTCTTTTTTAACGCTGAGGTACGCTCAGCGGGATTCCAGGGTCCGTGACAAGAATTAATAACATTTTGGGTTTTTTTATAGTTATCTAGGTTTAACAATGTTTTATTGTTTTCTTGTTTAATTGCTATAATATATGTTATAAATATATTAAATATATCAATTGCTTCTATTTTCCACTGCTTCTCCTGCTGCTCCGCCGATTTGCTCCGCCGTCGTCTAGCAGTTGGGCCTACAAGCCACCGACACTGCTAGCTGGAAAAATAAATAAACACGCGGGCTTACAAGCCACGGACTAGTGTTTAATTTGAGCAGGGGGGCTTACAAGCCACGGGCACTGCTAACAAAAAGGTTTTAAACAGGTGGGCCTAACTCTGCTCGCCGTTCTGCGCAGGTGGGCCTACAAGCCACCGACTCTGCACTCGCTTCTTAGTTTACCTTGTTTTCCCTTGTGGTTGCTGCAGCTCCTCGATGCAGACTCTGCTTGTTGCTCTTTTGCCCTTTTTTTGGACTCTGCTTGCTGCTATTCTGCACTCTGCTTCGCACTGAACGTTGATAATCACGCACTGACTTTTCTCGCACACTGAATATAATCAAAGACTGATCGTCACGAATTATGATCAAAGACTTCCCTCAGTCCGTGGTTGCGCTGCCTTTTATAGTTACCTTTGTTGTCAACCAGATCCCGCAATCGAAACTTCTCGGTTGTTTGGCGTAAACAACATACCGTACGCCTTGTTGTTGCAACCAGTTGCTTAGATTGGCACAGCACTTTGCCTTTCCCTATGTGCGCTCAAGTTGTTCCGCTACACGACTGCACGAAAAATATCACGCCAGCATTATACGTGTGCGTGTGTCGTACTTCTCTTTCTCGTCCGTGTGTTCTTTGTTTATTTGTGCAGAGTTGCTATTATTGTATGTATGTGTTTGTAAAAAAAGTTTGTTCACTAATGATGGTGGTGTTCACCAAGTGTGGCACTTTAAATGTTGGCGTCAAAATCGGCGACGTCGATTTTTGGCGTCACAATTTATTAAATAAAAAAAATAAAAATAATTATACTCTTATGCTAATTTTACTCTGTTTTTATGTATAATTATGGCTTTTGATTTGATGTCGACTTTGCAATTCCCTAAACAATCACATTCGAGCACTTTAAATGGACCTTTGTAAATGCCGTCTAATTTGTGGTTAGCTTCATTTTTTATGTAGCATATCGTTTTGTTTAATAACTTGAGGTTTTGAAGTCTTGTCATATATTTCTTTTGATTTAATTTTTGCCTTTTCTAATAGGTTTTTAGCTCGTTTTTGGGCTGTTTGTAATTTAAATTTAAGTTCTGATTTGTAATTATCTATGTTATTTATTGGGTCAATGTTTCCGCTTAGCATAAAGTCATATGGGGCAACGGTCTTTCCGTATACTAATTCGAAAGGTGTGTAGCCATGTGTTGTCGATGGTGTCGTATTGTAACAGTATGTAAAGTATTTAATCCAGTGGTCCCAGTCTAATTTTTCTATGGAAATATAAGATCTTATGTATTCGTTAAATGTTCTATGAGACCGTTCGACATAGATAGATTTGTAATTATCTATGTTATATATTGGGTCAATGCTTCCGCTTAGCATAAAGTCATATGGGGCAACGGTCTTTCCGTATACTAATTCGAAAGGTGTGTAGCCATGTGTTGTCGATGGTGTCGTATTGTAACAGTATGTAAAGTATTTAATCCAGTGGTCCCAGTCTAATTTTTCTATGGAAATATAAGATCTTATGTATTCGTTAAATGTTCTATGAGACCGTTCGACTATACCTAACGTCTGATGGTGATATGGGGTGGATGTTTTATTTTGGATGTTTAGAAGTTTACAGATTTCGTTAATTATTTCATTTTTATATTCGGTGCCCATATCTGTTAAAATTTGCTGTATGGGTCCGTGTACTAATATGCAGTTTTCTACTATTGATTTGGCTATTATGTTAGCTGATTTGTTTGGAATGGGTACGGTTACAAGGAATTTTGTTAAATCGCAAATTATTGTTATTGCATATTCGTTTCCATTAAACGATTTAGGGAGTGGACCTATTGTGGCAATTTGCACGACATCGAAAGCCTTGGCTGGCGTAGGTGTTGTAATTAAAGGCTCTTCATGGTTAATACCTGATTTGTTTTTTTTACATTTTTCACAATTTCGGATGTAGGACTTCACGTCTGAAGTCATGTTCGTGCTAAAATATTGTCGTCTTAGCTTTGACAGTAATCGTGTGACTCCAGGGTGGCCTCCAAATACCGGGTCGTCATGATACTTTCGTAATATTTCATTTTTGTGTGTGGGTGAAGTAATTTTGATGATTTTTTGTGTTATTGCAATAGTTACATTTTTTAATTTTTTGTTGCCTATATTTTTAAATTCCTCAACGTCGACGTATTTAAATAAATTATTATTAATCGCGATTTTAATGCTTTTTAAGTTTGCCTTGCCAACTATTGTTTCAAGTTTGGGAAACAATTGCGCTAGTTCAATCTTCCCATAAGCAATAAAAACTTTAGCATTTATTTCAAATATTTTTCTTTTTCCATGGAATAAAATTAGTTTTGAGGAATCATTAAGTATTTCAATATTGTTTTCATTATAGGTGCACCTTTTTGTTATAATTTTTAGGCACGGTAACTTTTTTACTTCGTGTGTCGTTATAGTATTGTAAACTTTTTGGTTTACCGCGTTTTCTTTGGATGTAATATTTGTATGAAGAGGTGAATTTTTAGATTTGGATCTCGTAACTACTTGTATAATAGCAGAGTTTTCTTGCATAAGTTGCTTGATTTGCCCAAAATCAATGCGAGATAAAGCATCTGCACCGCAATTGTCTTTCCTTTGATATATTCAACCTCAAAATCAAATTCCTCGAGGTCTAGCCTCATTCTTGTTAGTTTAGAGGAAGGGTTTTTCATAGCAAAAAGATAAGTTAGTGGTTTATGATGACTTTTGATGAAAAATTTAGTACCATAAATATACGGTGGTGACCGTGGCATGCAGGTTAAGTGTGTGGCTTAGCATGCTTGGAGCCCGGGTTCGATCCTCAGCCGCGGCGAAAAGTTTTTTTCAATAAAAAATTTTTTTCTGATCGGTCACCACCTCTCTGCAGACAATGGCAAACCTCAGAGAGTAAATAATGCCATGTAAAGCTTCTTGAGAACATGAACTTTAGCCGTTCGGAGTCGGCATAAAACATGTAGGTCCAGTTCTCGGTCAATTGTGAGCAAACATTTAATAACACACACACCACAATTGATCATAAGAAGCTCGGTCAAAGTCCTTTCACGGGCTGAAATGGCCAATTTGTTTTTTTTTGTTTTTTTAAATATACACTCAAAAAAATACTGTAGTAAAATCTACTACACAATGTGTATTTGTTTCATAAATATGTAGTTTTATTTATTTTCAAACACTCATGTAGTTATTCGATAACTTTTTACTGCATTTACACTTAAATAATAATTACTACATGATGTTGTTTAATGCAGTATGTACTTATTTAAATGTATTTGTTTGTATATACAAACAATTTTGAAAAACTTTTTTTTTGCAGCAGTCTCTGATTTTTCAATTTGTTTTTCATTAAATCAAAAATTATAAAAAAATAAATAAATATATCGGCCACTCTGGACTGCTGCTGCATAATTAAGGTAAGTAACCAATATGCTTGTTTGAAAATCTGCTAACTGAAATATTCTTTTAGCATATAGGTAGCTGCTGATGCTGGTCAACTCATTTCAGGAAAATGTATTTGCAGCTTCAACAATATGCAAAATTGAATCCTGTGAAACATCACACCAATAATTTTATAATTTGACGTTTTAGTTGGCAAAGCTGCCAATAAATTTAAAAAACGATGGGCCAAACCAGCTAAGCTGGCTGAACTGCTCGGCGAGGGTTTAAAGCGTGGTTTAGACCAGCTTAAGAAAAATAACTTGATTAAGTTTACCATTGAATTGAAAACAGTTTTTTTATTATATATAGAATATATTCTCTTTATTGGTCGTTTTTAAATATGCTATATATTACTTGTTTATGTAATGTTGTATTGTTGTATATATAATACTTATGGTAAATTGTTCCTAACAAGCTGTAGTTAACAAATATATAGAATAAAAATATAAAAAACAAGTGAAATTAAAAATTCTTGTTTTAGTGAAATATAGAAAAAATTACTACACATGTAGTAAAAATTACTACACATGTAGTAAAATATTTTGAAAAATACTGCAGGAAAAATTTGTATAACTTTTATTTCGTTTAAATACAAATGTAGTAAAATATACTACTCTTGTAGTAAAATTAACTGCAATAAAATTTTCTATTATCTGTATTTAAAATAAATACATGGATTTAGTAATAACAAATACATTTTTATTTGGACGGTGAGCTACTACTTTGCATTTGTTTTAAATACATACTTATTTATATTTACTGCAGTATTTTTTTGGGTGTACGGTTTGAAAAAGTTTATTGCCCAATGGATGGCAGTAAGTTCCTGTTCTATTACAGATTTGTTGCTTTCCCCTTTTGTAAAGGTTCTAGATGCAAACGCTATTGGTAGTTGAATACCGTTGTGATCTTGACTTAATACAGCACCACATGCAATTTTGCTAGCGTCTGTAGTTATGCAAAAAGGTTCTTCGAAATCAGGGTATTTTAATATTTTTGGTGAGAGTAAACAGTTTTTTAAATATTGGAAAGCTTTTTTGCATTCAGTCGTCCGTATGAATGGTGTTTTCTTTCTTGTTAATCTAGTTATATATATGCGAAATTGGGTATAAATCTTCTATAGTAATTTACAAATGCTATGAATCGTTTGGCCTCATCCGGGTTTGTTGGTTCGGGGTAAGATACGATTTTTTCGTACTTTGAGTTGTCAGGTAGAATGCCTTTGTCAGTGCATTTATGACCGAGAAAAGTAACTTGTGAATCAAAAAATTTACATTTGTCTGAGTGCAGTTTTAGGTTTGTTTTTCTGCATATTTCGAACACTGATTTAAGATTTGTAAGCATTTGATTCTCTGAACATCCCACGATAATATGATCATCCATATAAACAAATGTCCTGCTTGGCCCTAAACCAGAAAAGGCTATGTTCATCATTCTTTGAAACGAGTTGGGGGCTATTTTTAAGCCAAAAGGCAATCGTTTGAATCTGAAAGAGCCTTGTTCGGTCGAAAAAGATGTTATGTTTCTTGAACTTTCTTCTAACTCTATTTGTATAAAAGTATTTTGCACGACCTAGTTGGTCAAGGATGTCATCGATTCTTGGTAATGGGTATTTGTCGGATGAGAGTTTTTTATTCACTTGCCTATTACAAGTCTCCATTTCTTCTCCGAGTTTGTTGAGGATTTTTTAGGGACGAGGAGTATGGGACTGTTATATTCTGAGACTGAGGGTTCAATGATATCGTCTGTAATTAATTTTTCTATTTGTCTATTTATTTCCAGCTTATGGGAATGGGGAATTCTGTAATTTTCAATGTAAGTTGGCCTTTCATCTTTAAGATGCAATTTTTGATTATGAAAATTGTTAAAAGAGCATGGATCGGTTTCCAAAGCAAATACGTCGCTGTATTCTGAACAAAGGTGAATAAGTTTCTCTCTATGCTGTAGTGTGCAATTTTCTGATTTTGTGATTTCTGATTTCTTAAGATTGTGTCTTTCCTTTCTGGATTGTTATTTTGTTTATTTATGTTTACTACGTAATAATTATTTAGGCTTTCAATATTTATATCATTTTGTGTTAAAAAAATGTTTTTATCTGTTGTGTTAATTATTCTTACATAAGGATTTCTTGCGTTGACTATTGTGTTTGCAATTATTATACCATTTTCGAGTTCCTGATTTGGGATTAGAACTTCGTTTTCAGATGTGACTTTATTAATTTTCCTAATGACTTCTGCTCTAGCTGGCAGTGAAATCATTTCTTTTATGGGTGAGTCTAAAATTTCCATCTCCAGTTTGCCTTTCATTGAATAGGGTCGTATTATGAACCAACTTGAATCGCAATATTGATAGTCTAATACACAATTGAATTTTTTTTATGAAATCTAACCCTATTATCCCTTCGCATGGTATGGGGAATGTTTCATCGACAATTTGGAAATCGTGATGAATTTCTGAGTTATTTATGAATAGTTCAGCTGTGATGAAACCTATTGTTTTGATTAAACCGTCTCCTATACCTCTTAGATTGTAGGTATGGTTTTTGTTTATCTGCGTTTTTTCATTTGAGCGAATTTTGAAAAGACTTATTTCTGACCCTGTGTCTAATAAGAATGTTGATTCTGAACCATTTAATGATGTGCTGAGGGTAATAAAGTTACTGAATGATAAATTTACATGTAATATTTTAGCATTAGTTAATTTGGCATATCCCCTAGTTGGGCAGACTGGGGGTTTCCCTCGTTTTCCGATGCTTCCGTGTATCTGACGTTTCTATTGAGGTTATAACGTCCTCTTTTGCTGTTGTTGTTATTATTAAAAGAATTGCCATTATTCCTATTAATGTAAGAAGTTTGGCTGTTTTTTTGATTGTTTTGGGTTCTATTCCAGCCGTTTCTGTTACCTCGATTTGCATTTTTTCCCCTAAAAAAACTATTTCCTCTATATCCACTATTTCCATGGCTCCTTTGTGTTCTATAGTTATTTGCTCTATTTATATAATTAATTTGAAGAGTTCCCGAACTTTCTGCACCTAATTCTATGAATTTTGTTACTGCCTCCTCTACTGAGGCATACTGACCTGCTCGCATAAGCATTTCAACCTCGTCGGATTTTGCATTTGTTTTAAACGCTTTTACTGCTGACTGTGTGGAGTAGCTTTTTGCAAGGGTAGGCGGCACGCCGTCTGCTATATATGCTTGCTCCAGTCGCATAGTAAGTACTTCTACTTCTTTAGCGAAATCATTATCGCTTTTGTGTTGTTGCTTTGTATTGGTAGTATTTGCTACAATGCTTTGCGGTGATTCATGTTTTATGTGGGTAATAAGTGTCGTCTTGATCGCTTGAATTGTGGTTTCGTTAGTCAGATATCTACCTGCTGTTTGCGTTAATTTTGTTTTAATCAAAGTTATCGCTATTGCTTCAAGTGTTTCCTTTAGGGTGTCAAGTAAGTCTAGGGCATTA
Source organism: Tetanocera ferruginea (assembly GCA_958299015.1). Lineage (NCBI taxonomy): Eukaryota > Metazoa > Arthropoda > Insecta > Diptera > Sciomyzidae > Tetanocera > Tetanocera ferruginea. The sequence goes on along the minus strand of OY282640.1, from coordinate 98,094,022 downwards.
ATAAATTTATGTAAATTTTCAATTTTGCTGTAAAATTCAGATAGCAATTTTGTTGCTATATTAATGAACTCGACGGGCGTCATTGTGTTATAGTTTTGTTATACGTGTTCGTCAATTTCTGCGTCTGAACTTTCGCTACATTGAAATGTTAATATTAAGAATTTGTTTATGTCCGTTGGTATTTCTTCTGAAATTTTCAAATGTTTAAACAGGCATTCTAGGCGTGCTTTTATGGATGTGAAAAAGGAAATAAACTCTGTTTTGTGCTCTGCTGTCAGTAACGGGGATATTGCTTTTCTCAAACCCGATATTGTATTATGCAGATCCACAAGGATTCTTAGATGTTTCGTCTGTGTCGTATGGGTTGGTGTTGGTTAAATATTTAATAAACTACAGTATTAAGTAAATATATATATATATATAGAGTAATACTTAAGTAAAATTTAATGCAATTCTTCGTGAAGGGCGTTCATATCCGTGTTCCGTTCCGTATCCGCTCCATGTTAGCAGTTGTTTTTGTAGTCATTATCTTCATCCCCCAGTCCCAATCGTTGGGTGGTGTTGGGCCACTGGATTTGAGGCACTTTCTTCTTTCTATTGGATCGGAAAGGGCTTAGCTTACTCCAAAAGCGTGCTGTTTTATATTTTTATTTTGTCTTTTTCACATGTTTATATTTTTTTTTTTTTGCAGGTTGTTCTTTGTGTATTTCACTCATTTTTCCTTGCAGTTTGTTCTTTGTGTTTGGATTATTTGCGGTTAATGTTTTTTATTATTAAATTCGCGGAGTTGTTGCGGCTCGGTTCCCTTCTTTTATGGTATTTTTTAATGTGGCATATACGGCCAATATTAAAATTATGACAAGTATAAGAGTAACTATTTGCCACTTTTCTGTTTTTTCACTGTTAATTTTATTAAGTTCGTTAGTGTATATATTTATCTGTTCTTTATTTTCAGCGTATTTTTCTAGTTTATTTTCTTGAACCTCCTTTCCTATCTCAAATCCGGAAAAGGCAATCATTATTGCACTTATAACCAGAGGCGTTCCTAGGCTTGGTGTCACCCGGAGCGGATACCCATGGTGTCACCCCTATAAGTAAATAAATTTCTAAATGCAATAAGAAACCAATTCGAAGAACTAAAATATAACAAAGATATGTACACTCAGAAAAAACACATATTTTTCTCCGATATAAAATTTCTCTATTTTCGATAATAGCAATTTTCTCTTTTTCATATAAAATTTTCTTCAACTAGAATTTCACATTTTCGAAAAAATATTTTGGAAATGGAAATATTTCAATGTCTCCATAGTACAATAAACAAGGTAGCTGCAGAGCTATTAATCCTCTCTCTCTCAGAGTCGGAATTGTCAAACTCAATACAAATTATTTGATGTCTCTTTTTGTTGCTCTAATTCGTTCAGTACTTTTTGACAATTCTGACTTTCGGCTCTCAGCCCTGCAGCTACCTTATTTGTTGTACTATGAATGTCTCTAATAATGATAAGAATTTTTCTCACAAAAAAAATTCTCATTTATAGAGAAAATTTTATTAAAAATTAAAAACTTTTCCTATATTTTGATGAAAAAATTATCAAGGAGAAGTATTTTCTTCAATAAAAACAAATCTTTTCTCAAAAATAAATAAGTCTTTTTCTCTAAAAATGATATATTTTTATGTATTTCTCTTTTTCATAGAAGCCTATTACTTTTAGGGAATTTTGAGTGGCATATGTAGGTCCGTAAAACTTGCGGTAACCCAAACTGATTTTGGGGATTATAACCATCTCTGCAAGAGGTCATACCCCCCAAATCATTTGTGATATCCTCAATAATGTTGTGGGTTATGATAGCCAAAGGAACGGACATAATCCTCAAATTAAATTTGAAAAATGTTTGTTTTTACAGAATTTAGTAACTGTTATTTTAACTATTTTGGTTGTAAGATATATAGTAAGCGCCGCAGGCAAAAATTTTGTATTAAAATCGCCCGACTTTAAATCATTTACTTCATAAAAAATCGCATGCAGCGAAAAATTTTACCACTCGATTTTTAATAAAAATATTTCATTTTTTATAAATTAAAAGATGGGTTAAAAGTTATTATCGCAGGCGAAACATTTTCATTAAAAATGTCGCGATTGTTAAATTAAAGAAAAAGTGCAAAAATGGTTGAGATCGGTCAGTTCCTAGGGGTACCTTCTTTCGGTACTTCTCCTATATTAATTTTTTACATTATTTTGTATGGGAGATGCATGCTAAAGTTGGCCAATCTTAACAAAATTTGGTCAAACCGCTAGGCAATTAGAGAAATAGATGTGCATTGAAAATGGTAGAAATTGATTAGACCTTAGGGGTATCTCCCAAGGATCTATATATATTTTTTACATAATTTGTGTGGAAGGTACGTACAAACGTAACCCGATCCTAACGAAAGAGAGTGAGAATGCAATACAAATAGATAATAGATGTTTATTGAAATAGAAATTAGTTAGATCTTATTTCTTTAGAAATTAGTAGACAAACAAATTTTGTTACTATTTTCGTACCATTTCGATGCATTGTGAGCTGTCTTAAATACTGACATTTCTTACTTTAAGAGTTGCAATATTTTAAACTCATCGGAATCGGTATTTTTAATTTCAAGCTCGTTTTCAATGGATAAAATAGCAAGATCGGAAACTCTTGCCTGTCCCATGGAACCCCTCCAGTAAGTCTTAATTAATTTAACCTTTAATAAACTCTTTCGCATGAAGCTACTGATACACAAATTGTTAGAAATAATTTCAATGCTAATGAAATATTTGGTGAAGTTTCCAAAAAGTCCCACTCGACAATGAAAGTGAGCATTTCTAATGCTGTCTAATTTTTGGCGCTTCGAAATCGATTTGTGTTGCATTTATGTGCCTACGTAGCATCGGAATCAATATCAACAACTAGCTCCTTTTCTGAAATTTCGTCGTAAGCTGCTCCCAAATTTTAAGCACTTAAAATTAACTCATTTGCGTTGTGTTACAATAAGTTTTCAGATTTTACAGCTCGAAGTGTTTCCGCAATGTTTCCTCCCTATTGTTTGACTTGCAAGCATAATTTTAAATTTTGAAACAGCAATTAAATTTTATCCGTATAGTATTTTATCACTTTTTCTGTCTTTTTGAGAAATAAAAAATAAAAAATCGAAATGGTGTCACCCCTAAAATGGTGGTACCCGGGGCGGACCGCCCCCCCCCCCCCCCGCCCACCCCTAGGAACGCCTCTGCTTATAACTTTCTTCCACCACGACATGGTCACGGCGTACAACAAGAATATTATCTTGTAAAATCTTTTATATATTTTAAAAGTATAACAAGTAGACAGGCAGGATCGCCATGTTATAGATAAGTACTGCGTTAGAGTAAATCACACAACTTGTTAGTTTTGCGTTCAGTTTTTGACTGCTTGTTTATTGAAAAAATTCTTTCTTACAATTATTAAACTTAAATAATGATAAGCACTAAAAGTAACTTAACCTAATTAGGCCAGCGATATGCATTGGCATTATCGCTGACTATGTGGTGACCAAATGTCGCATAGGGACAAGGGTAATGTGAGTGCACTTTTAGTGAGTCAGTTACGTTGGAATGCCATCAGTGCATTGAACTGCTGATTGGCCTGAGTCATTATGCATTACATTATATTACAAAACCTTTGTCCATGACAATAGTTTTGTTTATTTTTTTAATCTCTTCTTTAATATGTCATTTTTGTAGAGGTTGATTCGAAAATATGTAGTAAGATTCATCGACTTATTTCATAAAAATAATCTTCTAAAGGGGTGCACAATTTAGTTTCCGCCCCGGGAACCACCAACCCTAGCTACGCCACTGCACACAGGCACATGATAAACAGTCAAACAAAATGTAATTAATAGTGAAGGGGTTTTGGTCCGTATCTAGTATGTCTAATGTGACCAACTACTTTTGGTGAAATTTCGGAATGGATTCCGGAATCTGGTTCGAAATTTCGGAATGATATGCATACATCTTAAAAGATACATATATCGATGGACGAAAGACAGTTTAAAAAATAGTGCAAGTACATAACTATCAATCATTAAAATCCACAATTTCCTGCGTTTGACAGTAAAAGAAGTACTAGTACTAGGATTGGCATCGGTTTCATTTTAATGGTGTATTTTTCTTTGTTAGCAATTTCTTCAAGTAATTTGGGGCTTGATTTCAGCAATTCAAAGAATTCCAAGCATGAAACCTGCACGTTGTACTTGACGAATCTAAATTATTTATATTGTGGAATTTAATTATATTTACTTTTGTGATAAATGTAAAACAAATCAGCTTACAATATATTTTTCAGCGTATTGATTTGCAGTTGTGTCTTCTCGATGCTCCAAATTTTTTTGATGATAACGAACACTCGCTCAACGGTCGCGGAAGTGCCTGGCAAACACAAGACAAAGCTGTCAGCTTAAAATATTAAAAATTGTGATTCACCTCAAAGCTTTTAAGTATTGTTGGATCGCATGAAACCGGGGAAGATATAATTCTGATATCACTGCAATTCAAGAAATGCGATGGAAGGGACAGGGTTGCTTACGGCAAGCATTCTATGATATCTACTACAGCGGCCATGCGGAGAAGCACGAGTTTGGATGAGGATTTGTAATTGGCAAGAATATACGGCATCATGTCCTGCTATTCACTCCTGTGAACGAACGACTTGCCATAATCCGCTTCAAAAAAAAATTTTTTAACATTAGCCTAATTTGTGCGCACGCTCCGACAGAAGAAACAGATGACGACACCAAAGAAAGTTTTTACGAGCGCCTTGAAGACGCATACGAGCGCTGCCCTCGTTATGACATAAAAAACGTGTTTGGTGACTTCAACGCCAAGGTGGGTAAGGAAAACATATTTGGTCCAACAGTCGGAAAGTTCAGCCTCCACGACAACACATCCGATAACGGAATGAGGTTGATTGACTTCGCCGCAGCACGAAACATGGTCGTTATTAGCACTAGATTCAAGCATCTCAATATTCATAAGGCAGATGGCTGTCCCCTGCTCAAAAAACATACAACCACATTGATCACATTTTGAATGTCGGAAGGCACTCTTCCAGTGTACTAGTACGTACGCACGACACATGGTGCTAACATAGACTCAGATCATTATCTTGTCGTAGCCAAGATCCGCATACGTCTGTGCGTAGCTAAGAATGCTCGCAATCCTTCACAAAGAAATCAAGACGTCAACAAGCTGCAGTCAAAACGGACGGCCGAAGCCTTCGCTACTCAAATCTCACTCCTGCTTCAAGAAAGCACTCCTCCAATCGACGATATTTGCAGACAGTGGACGCACATTTCCCACTCTATGCGTACGGCTGCTGAAGAGGTGATAGGCTACCACCGCCCTCGCCGAAACCAGTGGCACGACCAGGAGTGTCGCGACGCCACTGCAGAGAAGGACGCCGCCTACAAAGCCACCCTGTAGTCGGTTGTAACGCGTACTGTTATGGAGCAATAACGAGAGAAGAGTAGAGAAGAGAGACATATTTTCAGGCAAAAAAAACGAGAGGCGGAAATGCTTGAGGGCGAGAAAATTGAGATGCATGGCGACAGGAATGAGACTCGAAAATTTTTCGAAAAAATAAGACGCCTCGCCGATGGTTTTTAGACCGGAGCCTCTTCCTGCAAGGACAAGAATGAAAATCTAGTGACAGATATCCAGAGTACACTGATGTTATGGAGGGAGCACTTCTCGGGTCTTTTAAATGGCGACGCTGACAACAATCCCGCCAGTGGAGATGATATCCCGGAAACCAAAATTATGGATGACAGCGTTGAAGTTCCGCTGCCCGATTATAACGAAGTCTTAACAGCTATAGCTCGGCTTACAAACAACAAAGCTGCAGGAGCTGATGGCCTACCGGCTGAGCTGTTTAAGACTGGTGGCGAAGCTCTGTTTAAATGCATTCACAGATTTCTATGCAGAATATGGTTGGAAGAATGCATTCCAGATGATTGGAACCTCAGTGTGCTCTGCCCAATCCACAAGAAAAGCGAACCCACCATTTGCGCCAACTACCGTGGGATTAGCCTTCTTAATATCGCATATAAGGTCCTGTCGAGCGTATAGTGTGAAAGACTGAAGCTCATCGTTAACCGACTGATTGGACCTTATCAGTGTGGCTTCAGACCTGGAAAGTCCACCCGACCCGACCCACCCACCCGACGCTCCGACAAATCTTGGAAAAGACCCTCGAAAAACAAATCGACACACACCATCTTTTTGTCGATTTCAAAGCCGCCTTCGACAGTCCAATAAGGAGTCACCTATATGCCATCATGTCTGAATTTGGTATTCGCACAAATTTGAATTTGGACGCAGCGGCACCATTTTCTATAAGAGTGTTATGCTGCTGGCGTATGCTGATGATATTGACATCATTGGCCAAAATACGCGCGAAGTCAGTGCTGCATTCTCCAGGCTAGAAAAAGAGTTGAGTCGAATGGGTCTTGCAGTGAACGCAGATAAAACAAAGTATCTCATGTCAACAAACAAACAGTCCCAGCGTCTTGGAAACCAAATCACTGTTGACAACACCTCCTTTTAGGTAGTGAAAAACTTTGTTTACCTGGGATACAGTATTAACTCCTCCAACGATATCAGTATTGAGATTAATCAAAGGATAACTCTTGCCAACAGGTGTTACTTTGGGCTCAGTAGGCAATTGAAAAGCAGAGCTCTCTCTCGACGAACAAAACTGACGCTCTATAAGTCAATAATCATGCCTGTCCTACTATAAGCATCACAAACCTGGGCGTTGTGCAGCTCCGATGAAAGGATTTTTGGAGCGTTCGAGAGAAAAATCCTTCGCAAGATCTATGGTCCAATCTGCGTCAATGGCGAGTACCGAAGACAATGGAACCACGAGCTGTATGAGCTATATGCCGTCATCGTTATAGTCAAGCGTATTAAAATAGAGCGGCTTCGCTGGCTAAAAAATTATTGCAATCGGTACCCAGCGGTAGCCAACGCAGACGAGGAAGACCGCATCTCCGTTGGAAAGACCAGGCACTGGATAACCTGACAACGCTTGGAGTTTCCAACTGGCGCCAGCAAGCGCACGACAAAAGAGGGTGGTGCAAATTCTTAGACCAGGCCAAAACCGACCAACGGTTGAAAGCGCCATGAAAGTAAGTAAGGAAGTAAATGCGGTACCCACTTCTTGTCTTGATTTCGAATGGCAAATCCAAAACAACTTAAATAAGCTGATTTAAATGCATCAGTAATAATTCGAATCGTTTTGGTTTGAATATACAATCCACAAACGTAGCAAAATTTGTTTCAATTTATCTTGCACACTATTTTCGGCATTGCACTTTGGTTTTCTTACAAAACACACTAACTTTATATGTAAATCCAACCACTCGATATCAAACACCGACGGAGTAACTTTTACGGCTGACTCTTTATTTATTACATTTCTTAAAACTACCAAGGTCATGGATAACTCCCTACTTGGCTATAGGACAACAAGCACCGACTGCTATGGCTATACAATATCCTTGTATAGACAAGAACAGGCTTGTTGCATGGATTCGCTCTTCTAATTACAGAAATTCAAAGGACGCATCCTAAACAACTGTACTAATCTCTTTTTATTCCACGAATTCTCATTAACAGTGCGTCGGGTTTTATGTGAGTCGATAAAATAGTGAGTCGATAAAATATGTGTCCGCACAACTCTGCAAACAATTTCTAAGTTGTATATTATATTCTAGAATTGACTGATTAAATTCCAGAATAAATTCCAGCATTTTGGCCGGTATTTCATAAATGATTGCTTTAATGCTGTCTTCCAAGGCTGAAATTGCGGCTGGCTTGTCACCGTCCACGGAGAACTTCGCGTAGACTTACAAAAAATAGTCTAATGGGGTCCAATCGCATTATCTTAACGGCCATTGGACTGCTTCAGAACGTGAGATTAATTGCTGACCAAACTCGCCTCTCAAAAGGTCCATGGTATCGCGTGCCGTGTGACATGTGGCACCGTCTTGTTGAAACCACATGTCAACCCAGTCCAATTCTTTCATTTTGGGCAACAAAAAGTCGGTAATCATGGCACGGCACCTAGCGATTTCCGTTATTTTTTAAAAAGAATAATCTCAAACATTAGAGGTGATAGGACCCACATACATATGTAAGTTCCTTGCCTATCTTAGCTATGCCTAAGTTAGTGTGAAGTAGAGATGTTCAATGATAATCGATTTTCGATGTTCATCGATGTTAAGAGACGAAAAATCGATGATTTAACATCGATATTGCAATATCTCAACCATCGTTGCATCGATGTCTCGAACATATAATCGATGTTTTTAAAATTAATTTTTAACGCTTTCACAAAGTATTTCACTAAATTTTAAAATTTTCTCAAAATTTCGTTGGTTAATTTGGAATAAGGTTCTATAAAAGTTTGAAATATTGTGATTATATGATTTTAAAAAATGTGATTTTGTATAAATGATAACACTATGACACAAAAAACGGTTTTTGGAAAAATAACAGGATTCTGCGGTATAGGTTCGATACTATGATTCAAGGTGAGTATAACCCTAGCTGGGTTTCGCGAGTTCGGCAACCGTTTGATTTTTATGGCCCCCAACATATTGTGCTCCTGAGTGATTTCGCCCAAAAAAGGTATCATCACTTTATGGTCAACAGCGCCATCATAGTTAGAGATATTGGTTTACTGTCTTGGGCAATGTTGTAGCTAATAGTCTAATGGTTAAATATAAAAGCAAAACATACTCATAAAATTATTTTTTCAACACTTTTTTTGAAAAATTTAAAAAAAAAATTTGATTTTTTTTTGCTTTTTTTTGCATAACTTGAAGGGAATCCAAATTTTTCCTATACTATATTCAACAAAATTATGGCCGAAAAAAAACTAAACAAATCTTGTGAACATACTTATGTGATTTGAACATGTCCACAGTACATTAAAAGCTCCAAAAGATCATATAATTTGGTAAACAAATTTGTATTATTATATTTAAATGTTTTCTTTTATTTTCATACACTTTATTATGATGTAATGAAATTAAGAGTTTACTTCTTAGAAAGCAGAAAACCGAAATGAATCAAAAATAATTCATTTCATGCGAAATCTTAAAAACTTGACACAATGCAGCAAAACAAAATGCACTTTTTTTGTAATTTTTTTTTGTTTAAGTGTTTCATTTGAATTATTATTTTTTTGTAAAAGTGATCACGGAACTATTCAATTGAAACAATTTTTTGTTATTGCAACTTGATTGATTGTATTTTTCCGTAGGCCAGCATCAAAAATAATTAAGTTTACTGCGTAGTTCCACTAAAGTAGTCTTCGGTAGTGCTTCCGAAAGTTTTTAAGAAGTGTTACGAGCAACAAAAGCACACCAAAGTAAAAGCGAATGCGTTTGAAGTTTTAGTTTTTTTGCACTACCGCAGTAAGATATTTGTTGCTTTCGCTGTTCTTTTGAAAGTAATTTAAACCCTGTGCCATACTCATATTGAAAAGACAAATTTAAATAGACTGAAAAATGGGAAAGTGTAAGGCAACATAAATATTTTTTGCTATGTTTGTGGAAATTTTACGTCAATTACGGCGCAACAAAAATTTAAGAAAAAAACACGCGTTTTAAGTTTAGCATTTCAGAAAGTTTACCAAAAATGTTATGGGAAAAAGTTATTGAAAATAAAAAATGGGCCCCTAATTCAGTGTGTGCATTACGTTATAATGAACTTTTTGAGTGGGAACAACAAAAGCAAACATCCTTGCGTTTTGAAACGCCGATGATTTGGACCAGAGGTGTTGTGGCAGTGAGTTAAATTATAAATTAAAAAAAAAGAAAAAATTATAATTTCGATCGCATAAAAAAAAAATAAAAATAGCAAAAACAACAACATGTGTCTTTTATGATCCTTACACAAATTGCAAAAATTACAACAAAAAACAAGCCACCACATTGGGTGCGAATACCAACAAAATACACGCAGCAGCAAAAACTTTGCAACAACAACGCTATGCAAATGTTTTTTCTTGCTGTAGCAGCGCGATGTGCCGGCGAAGTCAATTCTCAGAATTACAACACACACGAAAATATTGAAGTTGTTGTAAGTGAGCAAATTGAGCAAATTGAGCTATGGAATTTACAACTGTGATTTGGACTAATGCGGGAAGGAAGCACAATGAATCAGACTGCTACGCATGTAAAAATTCTGTTAATAGCATGTACACTAAGAAGGCTAAAGCTTTTCAGTACCAAGCGGTGTCTAGTGCCAACTTACCGAAAAGACACTCAATAGGCATTGTTCAAATTCCGCAACAACCATCCGAAATAAAAACTGCTACAATTTATAGTACCGACAACGAAGAATGGGAAAGCCATTCTCAATATGTGCCGGAGCCATCATATTCAACCTCAATACCAATTCTGATCACACAGGGCTGGCTAGATTTCATGATTAGCAGATTTGAGTTTTCTCAAAGAAAGTCCGAAGAGCTCACCAAATTTTTTAATGAACAAAATATATTGGCGCCAGACGTAAAGGTCACGTGTCACAGAAAGCACCAAACTGAGTGGTGTTTGATGGTACATTTGATGAAGTTTATCAAAACTCTGATGATGATTCTTCGAGCAACTAAGATTTGTTAGACCTTGCTGACTAAATAAATGATCCCAAAAAATACATTATCATCATTTATCACTTGTGTATAATTTAAAAAACAACAAGATCTTTCTAAATTGTTTAAAGTATTGCATTGAGTTAAGTTTTTAAGATTTCGCATGAAATGAATTATTTTTGATTCATTTCGGCTTTCCGCTTTCTAAGAAGTAAACTCTTAATTTCATTGCATCATAATAAAGTGTATGAAAATAAAAGAAAACATTTAAATAAAATAATAAAAATTTTTTTACCAAATTATATGATCTTTTGGAGCTTTTAAAGTACTGTGGACATTTTCAGATCACATAAGTATGTTCACAAGATTTGTTTAGTTTTTTTTCGGCTATAATTTTGTTGAATATTGTATAGGAAAAATTTGGATTCCCTTCAAGTTATGCAAAAAAAAGCAAAAAAAAATCAACTTTTTTTGTAACTTTTTTCAAAAAAAGTGTTGAAAAAAATGATTTTATGAGTATGTTTTGCTTTTATATTTAACCATTAGATTATTAGGTACAACATTGCCCAAGACAGTAAACCAATATCACTAACTATGAAGGAGCTGTTGACCATAAAGTGATGATACCTTTTTTGGGCGAAATCACTCAGGAGCACAATATGTTGGGGTCCATAAAAATCAAACGGTCGCCAAACTCGCGAAACCCAGCTAGGGTTATACTCACCTTGAATCAAAGTATCGAACCTATAGCGCAGAATCTTGTTATTTTGTTGACTGTTACACAGTGTTATTAAGGTAGCGGGTTTTGTTCAGGCGGGAGAAAATTTTTTCGACACTCATTGTGGAAACTGTACTCGAGAAGGTATTAAATCTAAAAGTTCTTTGAAATAAGTTTGACGTATGCCAAAAATAAATTGTTCGTTAAAAATCGTTAATGTTTTTGCCTAAAATTAAAAAAAAAACAAATTGGCCATTTCAGCCCTTGAGAGGGCTTTGACCGATCTTCTAATGATCAATTGTGTTGTGTGTTATTAAATGTTTGCACACAATTGACCGAGAACTGAACCTACATGTCTAAAAAATCAAAATTTATTGATATTGCCAAAATTCTAAAAAAATACTAAAATAATTCTGAAAAATTCATTTTTTGTTGGATTCATACGAAATTTATCTTAAACTGTGCTTAGATACCTCATCTTTCAATTCGAAAAGGAAAAACTTATAAAATAATTTTGGAACATATTGGAAATAACAGTTCAATAACGATTTATTTAACATTTTTCGCAAAAATTGCAGGTGTGCAAGGTACTATTTTGCTTTTTACGCCCAGGTACTAGTCCGATTAAATGAATGAAAATAAAATATAAGTTTTTTCTAAACAATGAAAAAAGAAACATGAAAATCGGGCCTTTGTATCAAATGCTACAGCTGCTAGATCACCTTTTTGAAAAAACTGAAAATATTGAATTTACAAATTACTCGAAAACGGCTCCGTCGATTTGAAATAGATGCCATTTTTGGAATCAGCAGGCCAATGTATTTTTAAAAAAGATATTTAGGGGCTTGGAGTAAAATGGCTTTTGAGTAGTGTTAAAAGTGTAATAATTGAGACTGCCGAATCGTTTTGCCATGCTAAAAAACGTCCCGAAGCTAAGAAAATTAACAAAACAGGAGCACAGCGCGTTCGTGAACATTAACAGCGAATTAGAGCTCTTAAGAATGCAGCTGCAGCTGGGTTTGCAACTAATTATGAAGGTGTGGTGATTGCAACATCGACTGAGTTCCAAAATGCAGTTTTACGAAGCATCAGTGTGTTTTTCTTTGGATTGGTGCGTAATAGATTCACTAAAACTAAGCAACTAAGGCGTGCTTAATAATAGCAATCCAGTTGTGCAGTTTTGGTGAAACTGCAAAGAACTAATCCTTAGAAAAACACACTGATGATTTGTAAAATGCGTTTTGGAACTCAGCTATCATCTCAACAAAATTTTAAAGGCAGCCAAGTTGATATACTCACTCAACATAGCAACTCTGCTGTCGGAGGATGCGTCAACGAAAGCATTTTCAGAACTATGCAAATGTAATCTAGCATTAAAATAGTGACAAAGTTGAGAAGGCATCCGAAAGCATCTAAAACACCAGCTGAACGCGATGTAAGCAGGGACCGAAAATAACTGTTATTTTACAATTTTTAATAAAAAAGACATTATAAGAAATTGTCGACAGACTCTTTCAAATATACCATTATGTTACAAATGTCCTCAGCTTCACGAATATTAAGTTAATTGTTATTTTTTGCCTTTTATTTTTTCGGGAAAAAATAACGGTTACTTTTGACTTATATTTTAGCGGTTATATTTTTAGAAAAGAATAAAAATTAAAGAACACAAGAAATTTAAACGTGTAATTAACATTATTTTTTCTTGCTAGAAATGGCAACAAAAGTAATCATGCAAAGCTTTGTGTACACCGAGTAAAGACTGACCCAGAAATAACTGTCGTTTTGTTTTTGGGTTATTTATAAAAAAGTTTTACCTCTATAGCAACACATTGGGTACCTTAATAAAGTATTAATATTGCAGATTAAGAAAATAATCATTAGTACAATAAAAGAGCTACTAAAAGGATGTCGTCTCAATAAGAAGAAAAGCGGAAAGCAATTATTTGTAAATACTTGGAAAATCCAAACACCACACACAAAAATATCGCTAAGGAAGTTGGCGTGTGCGTAAAAACAGTCGTAAGGACCATAAAACGATACGAAAAGCTTACCCCTTTATCAAAAACGCCAGGCTCAGTGAGAAAAAGTGGTCCAGCGAACCAAGCGGTGGACCAGAACGTTAAGCGGCTGTTTTCTCAGAATCCAGGCACTTTGGTTTATGATATGGCAGCAAAAGCGGGAACATCGAAGTCAAGTGTTCAACGGATAAAAAAATTTTACAACCTAAGGAGCTATTAAGTACAAAAAGTACCTGATAGGTCAGAAGAAAAGGACGACGAAGCCAAGAGGAGGGCTCAAAAACTGTATCGCGATTACCTGCCCAAATTTGATTGCGTGATCATGGACAATGAAACTTCCTGCAAAGCGGATTTCAATATTTATCAGGATATTTATTAAGGATATTTATACTTTAAACCTCTTAATTGCCCCGAATGTCGTCCAATCGAAAGATATTGGGCTTTAATGAAAATAAATCTTAAGAAGACCAAACAAACTGCGAAAAACATCGAAATATTTCGACGTAAATGGCTTCGGGCATACACTAAGGTCAACGAAAGGTCGGTTAAAAAACCTAATGGACCTTAATCAAAAAGTGCTTTTCCTTTTTTTTAAGTGTATTTTTTTCAGTTTAAATAAAATTTTCATTTATTTTGTAATGTTCACTTAATGATAAACTGAAAGAATTTAAAAAAAACATCATTGGTTTTTTTAAAATAAAAAAAAAAAAACAAAAGGTCAGTCATTTCTGGGACAGTCTTTAGTTTATTAAGACAGTAAAATGCTTATATGCTATAGATTTTAAGTAGATATATGTTGAAATTACACATTTACGCGAATATCTTTAAAACTGTAACTCTTTCGGTAAAAATGTTAAGGACAGTTTTGAAGCAAATTGTTGGATCTATTATTTTCATCTGAATGATTTTACGCTAGGGCTTACATTAACGAAGCTACCATCTTTGGAATCTTTGAATCCGAATATCTTTGGATGCGCACATGTAATTGTTGTGATTTTTTTAGAGGTGAGTTTTTTTATTTTTCTTAAGGTGCATGCAAAAATTCAGCAAAATCTGATTGTTTTGATGACAAATACAAAGTAACTGAACTATTGAAAATTGTTTTTCTTTAAAAAAGCCTTGTTTTCGAAGAAAAAATTAACCCCCTTACGTAACTTTTTGAGCAAAAAATGGTCTCAAAATGTAAAGAACCATCCATTGCAAATATTTAGATGCAGTTACTACATAGGATTTGAATTTAGTTTAAGAGTTATAAGAAAAAGTTTGTGACTTAAAGGTGAAACTTGACCTTGAATTTCTCTCTTATTTGACCAAATCCGATAAAACTGAGTATGAGGGCATAATATATAGACCATGCTTTATTAGAAACCATTGAGATATTTTAGGTTATTCCAATTGAGCCTTAAATTGTCGCACAGTGTTATCGAAGTTTTTGCGGAAAATGGAACAGAGAAAATAGAACAATTTAGTTCCTTAAAGTGGTATTAAAATTTATCTCTTTATTGATTGTTTTAAAGTATAACTTTAATATTCAAAGAATATTTATCGTATATACGTTATTATAATATATTCGTTATTGAATCTATTTGAATTGTTGTTTAAGTAAGCTTTTAATTAAAAAAAAATAAAATGCTTTGTAAAAAATTTTCATGTAGACATTCAGTTTCGGTTTCGACCGAATATTACAAAAATGGTCGAATTTCGGTTTTTTCGGTCGGACTCTAGTCAGGTTATTTCAGTTCAATCGGATAAGATTTTGTTGGATTGAGTATTCAATTAAAAAATGCCGTGTTTTGTTATCCATATTGTGAATTCCGGATATTAAATTCAAGCAATATATTTTGTATAGCAAGCTTTAATAACATGATGGTCCAAAATCAGAAAAAGTTTTGTGAAGGGCATCCAACTATATATTGCATATAGATTTGGGGTCTCTAAACACGAAAATCGCAAAACAAAATTTTTATGTATACGTTTTTTTTTTAAGTTTTTTAAGTTTGTATATTTTTTCAAAAATAGTTGTATATTTTAAAAAAATATAGATCATTAACTCTCCCCAAAAGAACTTTGTGCAAAAAAAAAGTCACAAAATTAATTTGAGTGATGGAACTAAAATTCGACATCGAACTGTTGACCATTCTTAGGAGGTCGCTCCAAAATGTGAATCAAAAATGTCAAAAATAGTACAGTGTCAACTTTTAGTACCTTATCTCAAATGTATCCCCTGACCTTATTTTTACACGAATTTCTTTCGGCGAGAGCTTATTTTCTATATTTAGAGTTTATTTATGAGGTCAAAAGGTAGAATAGATAACTTTTTGAAGTTTTAGATTTGATATGAATTTTTCGAAGTTTTTAATTTTTTCATTTTTACGTGAAAAAATATTTTTTTTTAAATATTTCTTATGATAGCGCAAAAACTTCTCATCCAATTGCAAAAATTTGTAATAAAATATAATAAATATATAATGAACTTTTGAATGAAGATTTGTTATTTGTTTTTTTTTTTGGTTTTTGTTTCCTGCACTGAGAAAACTACATTTTTAAAACTAGCAGAACCGTGCTACTTTTGAAAACGTTTGACCCAGATTTTGCGCCTCTCTAACGTTTATTTTTATTTACGCACATTTTAAAGAGAGCTTCTAAAACGTTTGTTTGATTTTCTGCAATAAAAATTTTAAAATGAGCTGCTAAAACGTTCACACCTTTTAATAAGTTCAAGTCAAGCTAACCTTAGTATCGGTCGAGTTTAATACACAACCGTCCAGGGTTCAATCGCTGACGAAACCTGCAGGAATTTGTTTTTATTCAAAACACATTTATTTTTGATAAATTTTGATAGATTGTAACCGCGAACTTATTTCAAGGATTTTTTTTCTGACTAATGAGTTAATGAAACAATTAAAATTAGAATTTAAATAATGAAATTAATACTTTTGATACATACACATTATTGCATAAATTTGTAATAAATATATAATGAAATTTTGAAGGAAGATTTGTTATATGTGTTTTTTTTTTTTTTTGTGTTTTGTTTCCTGCACTGAGAAAACTTTTAATGTTAATGAGTTAATGAAACAATTAAAATTAGAAATTAAATAATTAAATTAATACTTTTGATACATACACAGTGGATTTACGTGGAAATGTTATTGTTGGAAAGGTATTTGGTATTTGTTGGTTTTTAAAAGTTTCCTGCTACTTTTGTATTTTAAAATGTGCGGTTTTATTTTTGTATGGATGCGAACCGACGTCCTCTGCATGCCAGTCTAGCACACTTCCACTGAGCTATTGGCAACGATAAGTTTACTGTAGCAAAACATATTTAAAACTACTCAGCTTATATAGTAGACCGGATAGAAATTTCGATTCCGCCGGTAGGGGTCTCAAAAGTTAGAGGAACTCATTAAAATGATTTCTGCATACTTTTTTTTCAAATCGGAGAAAAAGCGCAGAAGCAATTTTGATTCTCCTGAAGGTCCTTTTTGGTAAAAAAAACATGTTTTTTGCTTGTAACTTTTTATTTTTCACAGAACGCATACCCAAATCTTCTTAAATGTTAAACTTCTTACTAATACTAACATTTTGACATAAAAAATTTGTTAAAATTTTGTTTCATTATAACTCTTATTGACCATCAAAAATTGAACTTTTTGCTATTTTTATAAAGACATTTTTTTTAAACCGCTGTAAAAGACACATTTTTTATTGGATTTACGTGGAAATGTTATTGTTGGAAAGGTATTAAGTTCTTCTTTCTTTTTGTGTATCGTTTTAATTAACGTTCCACGTAAATCTAATAAAAAATGTGTCTTTTACAGCGGTTTTAAGAAAATGCCTTTTTAAAAATAGCAAAAAATTCAATTTTTAATGGTCAATAAGAGTTATAATGAAACAAAATTTTAACAATTTTTTTATGTCAAAATGTTAGTATGAGTAAGAAATTTAACATTTCAGAAGATTTGGGTATGCGTTCTGTGCAAAATAAAAAGTTATAAGCAAAAAACATGTTTTTTTTACCAAAAAGGACCTTCAGGAGAATCAAAATTGCTTCGGCGGTTTTTCTCCGATTTGAAAAAAAGTATGCAGAAATCATTTTAATGAGTTCCTCTAACTTTTGAGACCCTGACCGGTTGAAATTTTTTGTATCCATATAAGAATGATCCGGTCTATTATATAGTGACATAAAATCTTGACAAAAACATGCATTTTTTTAATAAAATTCTTGTTAAAACGTTCATTGCTGTTTTTAAAAGTTTCCTGCTACTTTTGTATTTTAAAATGTGCGTTTTTATTTTTGTGTGGCGTAAAATGTTTTTAAAAATATTAATTTTAGACTACTTTATCATTGTAAAACGTTCTCAATATGCGTTCTCATTTATGTATGACGTAGAATGTTTTTGAAAATATTCATTATAGCTTACTATATCACAGTAAAACGTTCGTTTTTGTTCTTAAAACGTTTCATTTTACTTTTTTATTTTAAAGGAAGGATTTTAATTTTGGCATGGCGTAGAATGTTTTTGAAATAAACATTTTACTAACCATTTTTAAAATGTGCGTTTTACCTTTTTTTGTTTTCTCAGTGTGGCGTAAATTGATTCTGTGAGGTGTATGTCTATGACTGACCAAAGGTTGCATGACCTTTCGTTTCTTCGATTTCAAAAATATAAGCTTTTAACAGTTGCAATAAACATACATTTTAATTATAAATAAAACTTAAGCATTTTAATTAATTTTTTATTATAAAAAAGTTAGCACCGGTAAAAATTGGTTAAGCACCGGTAGAAATTCAATCCTGGCTACGGCACTGGAAACCACTGAGATAACGTTGACTTTCTTTTTTTAAGGTGATGAAATAAAAACTGAACGTATATTGAAACCTTAAAATGAAATCAACAAATTCTTAAAAACTATATTAAATTGTAAATATTTTCATTTATTGATGATACTATGATACTAAGATACTATTAATGCATTAAGATTTGTTTACCCTTTGATATAATGTTGACGTGTCATTCCCATCTGGGAACATTTTACTGCTAATATTATTCTCCGAAGAAGTTGTTGTACGTAGTAAAGTTTTATCTTCATATTTTGTATGACTTTGTGATGCCATAGGTCTATTTAAAGTATTATTCGCATTGGAGTTAAGGTTATTAGATGCATTCCGAGCAGCAACGTTTTTAGTTATAAAATCCTGCTCTTTCCAGCCGTTTTTTTTATAAACATCTCTTAATTCATTATGTTGCCACATTGTGAGTAGAACTTGATCAGAAAATTTAAGTACACAAGAAGTAAATTTTTGCTTATTCGCAGAAATATTCATAAGTCGTTCGACTCCATCCGTATCTAATAAAGCACGGGCAAACTCAGGATTTTTTTTTATGACTTCATTAATTGTTGCTAATACCGCAGAAATTGTTTCATCCGATGTCCCAAGGTCATGTTGCGGATTTCCTGATGGCAATTTTTGAATCAAATCACGCATTGCATACTTTCCTATAAGTTCTTTGTTCCTTTGGTCAATTGCTAAATTTCTCAGTGCCGTAGCTACCGCGCAAACAACTCTATCAACTTCCATGCGCAACAGTTCGACCAATATTGGCAGCCCTTTCTCTTTTCGCACAGCTGCACGTATATCAACACTTGGTTGCCAATAACATGCCGTTAAGTTTTGTAGAGCACCGGCTGCAGCTTCAAGCGTTTCGGGATTAGAACAACTTTGTAATAGTGACAAATAATATTGAACGACATCTGGTTGCCATAATTGCTCAAATCCTTTAGTTGGTAAACTTCTTAACAACGAGTTTGCGGAGGTAATTGGTGAGTTTGAAAAGCTATTATTTGACTCAGAAATCGATGATTCTTTTTTTTTTTTGCTATGTCCAAAGCATCCAAGATTTTCACCTGTTGAAAAGAGCGAAAAAATTTTGCATATAAGAAATAAATTGAATATATAATTTATACATATTCGGCTATATTCATAAAAAGTTGTGAGCCACTTATATAGCCTTTCCAAAAAAAATATTAAAAATATTATTTATAAATGTCCCACGGTGTGCCTGAGGAAGTTTTTATTCGAAGGTCAGACCACCTCTTTTTTTTACTGAATGTGATTCTTGATTCTTCTATGATTCACTTAACAATAAATATTAATGACTAGCTAACCCGGCAAACGTTGTTTTGCCTTCAATTTTTATTTTCACTGAAAGTGTGGTTCCGTTGTAAGGTCGTAGCGGATTGATATTAAGAAGAAGAATGGTAGGTGCACTGAACCGACATATCAAATATTGTTCAAATACCGTTAACCGCATCTGAAATTAAATATTTTTTATATTTGATACCTGACCCGACAGACGTTGTCCTGTCCAAATTAAAAAAAATTTGTGTTTGTTTTGTGAATTTGTGAAAAGCTGTTGCAAATGTGTACAAAAAGTTAAAAAGGGGGAAAATACGTTTTTTTTAATGACAATTTTTATTCATATAGGTTTGGGTATATTTGATTTACATTTGATTTGAAAATAAGAACAATGACTTTAACTCCATAAAAATTTCCAATTAAAAAACAAGTAAAGAAAGTCTAAAGTCGGTCTAGGCCGACTATGAAATACCCTAAACCCACTTTTCAAAAATAAAAAATTTTTATTGTAAATGGGCGTTTTATTGTATTGTAGTGGGCGGATGAAGCCTATATTTTAATTGCATTTAAATGGTGATGAAAAATTTACACATACCAAGTTTTATTCCTGGAGCTCACAGTTAATGCCTTTATTGTGCTTTCGCTATGGGAGGTGGGCGTGTTCATGGACGGATTACTCGCAATTTTTGAACGCACCTTAGTTTTGGTATAAAATACACACATACCAAATTTAATTTCTCTATGACAAACATAACCTTATTTATTGAGTTTTAAACTTTTTGGGTTGTATGGGAGGTAGGCGTGTCCGTATGCGGATGACGTCCATTTTTCAAAACCATCTTTGTCTTGTCATAAAAAACATATGTGTCAAATTTTAGCTCTGTAGGTTAAACAGAGGCTTATTTATTGCGTTTTCAATTTTTGGGTTGTATGGGAGGTGGGCGTGTCTGTGAACGGATGACGTCCATTTTTCGAAGACATCTTTGTGTTTGTATAAAACAGATACATATCAAATTTTATTGTTGTAGGCTAAATATGAGCTGAGTTATGCAGTTTTCAATTTTCGCGTTGTATGGGAGGTAGGCGTGTGCGTGGGCGGATGATGTCCATTTTTCAAAACCATCTTTGTCTTATCATAAAAAACATATGTGTCAAATTTCAGCTCTGTAGGTTAAACAGAGGCTTATTTATTGCGTTTTCAATTTTTGGGTTGTATGGGAGGTGGGCGTGCCCGTGAACGGATGACGTCCATTTTTCGCAAACATCTTTGTGTTTTTATTAAACACATACATATCAAATTTTATTGTTGTAGGCTAAAAATGAGCTGAGTTATGCAGTTTTCAATTTTCGGGTTGTATGGGAGGTAGGCGTGTCCGTGGGCGGATGATGTCCATTTTTTAAAAACATCTTTGTGTTGATACAAAACACATACATACCAAATTTTATTGTTGTAGGTTAATTATGAGCTGAGTTATGCAGTTTTCAATTTTTGCGTTGTATGGGAGGTAGGCGTGTCTGTGGGCGGATTCCAAAAATATTCAATAGTGCAGATCCTTGGGTCCATGTGACTATGTGTACCAAGTTTCATTTAATTATCTCAACTCCTTCTTCTTATCCTGTGTATACGGACAACACACAGACGGACAGACGGACGGACGGACATGGATAGCTCGACTCACGTGGTGACGCTGATCAAGAATATATATACTTTTCTATACCGGACTCGCTTCGTTCTATGCGTTACAAACGTTTGCACAAAGTTAATATACCCTGACCTTTCAGGTTTAGGGTATAATAAAAAATAATTTTTCGATTGCTTAACTGTGATAACATAATTTCGTTTATTGCAATGCTCTATGATACACGACATTTTTTGTTTTGTTATCTTGAGCGAAAACAAATAATGCTGATGGTGTTTATGGTGGCAATTGACCATGCGAGAAGCTTGAATTTTCATGGTTAATGCCTCAAACACGAAATGACTGCCCTTGAGACTTGTTAATTGTCATTGCAAATGCAAGCCTTACCGGAAACTGCAAGCGTTTGAAATCGAATGGCATGTCGGTCGGAATCATTGGGATCCGTGGTATCAAAACGTCTTCACCTTTGTACTTTCCTTTAAGTATTGTTGCTTCGATGACGTTATTCATCAGGTTTTTTACCGCAAGTCGGGTGCCATTACAAAGACGTGGTTGGTTTATGTTTCGTAACATTATGATTACCGACCCGACTTTCAGTTGGAGATTGTGAGGCGGTAATCCGAGTAATTCCAGCGAGTTTAAAAACTCCGTTGGAAAGTTGACGACATCATCTTGGGAAGAAACGGAATCCACCAATTTGTACGTCATCAATTCGACAGCCATTTCAGATTGAATCTTAAAATTCAATTCGTCGACATCAATGTTTTTCGCAGCCACTATAGCACGTTCGCTCAACCAATCATGATTTTTGTAATTTTGTGCAATGTTTGGAAAAACCTTTCGGATGAGTTCGGATTTTGATTCGGTGAACTGGTAGAAAGCTACGGGGGAAATTGAATACAGTCGTTCGAAATGTCAACCGGGATTTTGCGGCTGGAGTGCGTAGTTGCAATTCCTGATAAAGCAAGTGCAAGTGCAATATCATTCTGCGAGCATATCGGTACCAAAATTAACGCGAGCAAAAAACCAAAACCAAAGTTGGACTACGACCAACATGTGAAAAAAAAAAATTATCCAAATCGGTCCAGCCGTTCTCAACTGATGCAATTACCAACGAACGACATTTGATTTTTATTTATATAGATTTTTAAAATCTTGTTGTTTTTTTGAAAATTTTTTTTAAAAATTGCCCATATGTTTTAATATATTAAGACGGATTGATTTACATGGAACGGAAAAGTCATCCGGACACCGACTTAAAAGTTAGTGGAACTCATAAAAACAATGTCTTCATAATTTTTTTGTGAATCGGAGAAATCCCTATGGAGCGGGTTTAATTCTCCTGAACAGCATTTTTGGCCAAAAATGCATGTTTTTTTATATAACTTTTTTTTTTAGAATGCATTCTCAAAATAAGCCAAAAAGTTAAGATTTCGATAGTACACATACATTGGAGACCCTAACAAATTGATATTTAGTCATTTTCGAAAATAATTTTTTATTAAACACCCATAAAATATGTATTTTTCATGGCATTCACAATCATTTAAGAAAAGTAATGAGCTCTTCTTTCCATTGACAATTGAATGGTGTGGTTTAATCAAATACCATGAGAAATACGTCTTTATTGATGTTTACAAAATGTATTTATGAAAATCACGAATTGTGTACTAGAGCGCCATCTGGCGTTAACTTAAATAAAAAATGTACCTAAAAACTCATACATACTCATAACAAACACACCTATCATGAGTTCCGCTGCAATGAATTTTTCGCCCAAAAATACTCTGTTGCGTTTTTCGCTTATTGTGAGTTTCGCACGGAAAATTTCGTATGATCGAAAAAAATCCGCCTATCGGCAACGCTGATTTATAACGGAGTGTTTCGCTTTTTTATATATATTTTTTCATTTGTATTTTTTTAGCGGAAAAGATTCAGGAAAAATGTAAGCACCTTTTATTTTTGCAAAAAAAAACAAATGAAAACTATTTTATTTTAGTTAAATGTTAGGAGCAAAGCAATAAACAAAGTGCAAAGCAACATTCTTCTCAGCAAACTTCTTTAAACATAAACTTTGAATTTGTAGGCTTGGAATGACCAAAAAAGATACGTTCGGCGAAAAGCTGCCGAAAACAAAAAATACGAAAGAGGAACGGGCGGTGGACCCAATCGCACGCAAAAGCTGCCACCTTCAGAGGAAGCCATATTTCAGCTTATAGGGATGAAAGAAGCTGTGGAGGGTGTTGAAACTGGGCAACCGTATGATTTAAATCCGGCTGTAAAACGATAGCGTTTCAACAATGAAAACGAAGAATCGCCTGCAATTGCAATTGAAGAAATATTCAGATCCATTAATGAGGAAGATTTGAATGATATTGCTGAGGAAACGCCAATTTCATTTTCTGCTTCCCTTCGGAAAGACTCTGAATCAGCCAACAAAAGGCAGGAAGTCAGAAAAGCGAACCCCATACAGGAAGCTTCAGACTATACTCATGCTTCAACCCTTGCTGCTCCTTGTGATATGGATGCTCCAAGGAATAAAATGCATCAGCCAACATTGTTAAAAAAAACACCAGTCAAAATGTCAACCAAAGAAGTCGCATTAAAAAACTATACAGAACACTGGATCGTATATACGACCAGAAAAAGTGTCTATTAAAAGAACACCAACGTCATAATCTCGAAATTAAAATGGAAATATAGAAATTGAAATGGAAAATTAAGTATAGAATTAGAAGAGTTAAAATTGGAATTAATGCGAAACCAAAAAAAATTTTTGCTTTAAGCTTTAATAACTGCTATTTATTTATATTTTCTGTTATTTATTTTTCGATTTCAAAGTGATTTATTTTTAATGAAAAGCTTTTAAACTATAAACTGAATTTTAACCTTATTTTACTTAAAGCTTACTACCTCTTATTAATTTGTATTATTTTTATTTTTGTTAGTTGTTAAGAAAAGAATCGATACCTAAATTTTAAACCGTATTTTTATTTTTGTTAGTTGTAGAGACCGTGGTGACCGTGGTGACCGTGGTGACCGTGGCGTGCAGGTTAAGTGTGTGGCTATTTTAAAAAAAATTTTTCTGATCGGTCACCACCTCTCTGCAGACAATGGCCAACTTCAGAGAGTAAATAATGCCATGTAAAGCTTCTTGAGAACATGAACTTTAGCCGTTCGGAGTCGGCATAAAACATGTAGGTCCAGTTCTCGGTCAATTGTGTGCAAACATTTAATAGCACACACAACACAATTGATCATAAGAAGCTCGGTCAAAGTCCTTTCAAGGGCTGAAATGGCCAATTTGTTTTTTTTTTGTTTTTTAGTTGTTGAGAAAAGAATCGAAACCTGAATTTTATACCTTATATTCTTTTTAGTTATTATTTTTGTAAGTTAGTTATTTTTGTTACTTAAAAATGAAACAAGATGTGAATTAAAATTAATTAAATTAAATTTCCAATGAAATGAATTTTCCAAATGATCTCAAATGACTCCAAAAATGATATTACAAGGAATTACAAATTTCTGTACGAATGCGGTGACCTGCACTGAGGCAGCTATTGCTTTCAGCGGTAGCTTCATTATATTCGGCAAACTCTGCCTCAACTGTTTCTGGAAGTTCACTTAAATCGGAGACCGTACTTTTGTAATGGATACAAATATTGTGCAACGCTGCGCAAACATTAATAATTTTTATCGCTTTTGCAGGAGCGTAGTACAGCTCTCTGGTATCCAAAAGGCATCTCCATCTATTTTTGAAGACGCCATTGGTTCTTTCGATGATATTTTGACAACGCGAGTGCATATTTCATGTGTACTGTAAGGAGTTAAAAGCCACGGCTAGAGAGGATACCCAGCATCACCTATGAAATGTTTACACTGAAATTATTTTTTAACCATTATCACATAAATACCTAGGAGCCAAGTATTCCTGCAGCCCTACAAGTAATCCTGTTCCATATGAGATCGCAGTCCGCTCAAATTCCATATGAAGGAATCATGACACGTTCCAGGATGTGTAGCATCTATGTAGCGGATTCTTAGCTCACTGTCACACACCCGTTAAATCATTTTTTAATAAGAAACTTTTGTATAAAATCGCAAATTATTGACCAGATGGTGGCAAACACGAGGCCAGTGTGTCCAACAAATATTTGAATGCCGGCTTATTCAGCCGATAATTGAAGAGTTTACGTTCAAAACCAGATAAGTCACACAGATCGAATTGTTGGGAAATCGAAAAAAAAGTCTTAATTTTGTCAGACATTTTTTATAAACAAACCAATTATTCAAAATTATGCTCCACAGGAATAGATATATTATGCGAAAAATAAAAATATAAAACAAAAAATTTAGATTCCACCGTGCGGGGTCTCAAAAGTTAGAGGAACTCATTAAAATAATTTCTGCATACTTTTTTTTCACATCGGAGGAAAACCACAAAAGCAATTTTGATTCTCCTGAAGGTCCTGTCCAGTTAAAAAAAAAAATGTTTTTTGCTTTTAACTTTCTATTTTTTACAGAACGCATACCCAAATCCGCTGAAATGTTTAATTTATTGCTTATACCTACGTTTTGACAAAAGAAAGTTTTTTAAATTTGAATGAAAACACTACACAAATGAAAATTTGCTTGGACTTATCTGGTTTTGATTGAAAATTTACAGTGGACATGTCTGCTTTTGATTTAAAAGGAGATTGTTTTAATGCATTTTTCTCTAGGATTTTTATAATTATTATCAAAGAGGATTTTATATATCGATATATTATAAGCATTAGATTTACAATATACAAAAAGAAAGCTATTTTAAAAGGAATTACTTAGTGGTGGCTAATCTTACAAAGACTCCTGCAACTCCAAAGGATAGGACTGTAAAGCGCCTTCGAACAACGCGCTCTTCATTTCGTTCCTCCTCTTCCAGCAACAGTCGCAGTGCTATGCTTATCATTTTAATAATACACTTTAATTTGTTTGTTTATTTAATTTGTTAAATCTAGGGCACATTTATGTTTTTCAGAAATGTTTTCTTGTTTTATGCTGTGCACACAATTCACAATAGTATGTTCGAAATTGTACAGCTGATTTTAAGCGAACTGTGATTCGTGTGAAACTCACAATGGGTCTTCAAATTTGCGGGCGAACAGTATTTCGCTGGTCAAAATATTTTTTCGGGCGAAACTCATGATAGGGGTGACAGTTCGACGAAAAACAAAAAAAAATTTGATTACAAGAACCATTTGTAAAAATTCTCAAAGATAAACCTTTTGCGAGTTCAACGCACTTAGTGTGACCTCTCAATGTCGTCACAGT
Source organism: Tetanocera ferruginea (assembly GCA_958299015.1). Classification (NCBI taxonomy): domain Eukaryota; kingdom Metazoa; phylum Arthropoda; class Insecta; order Diptera; family Sciomyzidae; genus Tetanocera; species Tetanocera ferruginea. The sequence goes on along the minus strand of OY282640.1, from coordinate 98,067,523 downwards.
ATTTTTTTATTGATTTTTAAAAATTATGTGTTCGAATTTAGATGCACCGATATTCAATGATGATTTGCAGTGATTTCCGTTATCGGAAATGGGAAACAAAATCCACTTAAAGACTGACCCAGAAATAACTGTCCTTTTGTTTTTTTTTTATTGTAAAAAATCCAATGATGTTTTTAAAATTCTTTCAGTTTATTATTAGTTGAACATTACAAAATAAATGAAAATTTTATTTACACTGAAAAAATACACTTAAAAACAAGTATGCACTTTTTGATTAAGTTCCATTAGGTTTTTTACCGACCTTTCGTTGACCTTAGTGTATGCCCGACGCCATTTACGTCGAAATATTTCGATGTTTTTCGCAGTTTGTTTGGTCTTCTTAAAATTTCTTTCAATTAAAGCCCAATATCTTTCGATTGGACGAAGTTCGAGGCGATTCGGAGGATTGGCTTCTCTTGGTACCACAGTGACATTATTGGCTTGGTACCAATCTATCGTTCTCTAGGCGTAGTGACATGTTGCTAGGTCAGGCCAAAATAGTACTGAACCTTAGTGCTGACGTATATAAGGCAGGTAACTGCCTTGTTACTGCTTGAATCCGCTTTGCAGTACGTTTCATCGTCCATGAACACACTTGGGGCAGGTAATCGCGATACAGTTTTTGAGCCCTCCTCTTGGCTTCGTCGTCCTTTTCTTCTGACCTATCAGGTACTTATTGTACTTTATAGGTCCTTAGGTTGTAAAATTTTTTAATCCGTTGAACACTTGACTTCGATGTTCCCGCTTTTGCTGCCATATCACGAACCGAAGAGCGTGGATTCTGAGTTAACAGCCGCTTAACGTTCTGGGCCACCGCTTGAAGCGCTGGACCAATTTTTCTCCCTGAGTCTGGCGTTTTTGATAAAGGGGTAAGCTAATTGTATCGTTTTATGGTCATTCCGACAGTTTTTACGCACACGCCAACTTCCTTAGCGATATTTTTGTGTGTGGTGTTTAGATTTTCCAGGTATTTACAAACAATTGCTTTCCGCTTTTCTTCTTGTCGACACCTTTTAGCAGATTTATATGGCAATCAGTTAAAAGTTAAAATTGCTGCCATTTAGCAAATTCTCAACCGATGTCTATGTTATTGGATTCAATGGAAAGGTCTTTTAAAGTACAGGTTAGTTTCGTGAAAAAACAAATATCCTCCATAAAACATTATTTAAATAAAATTAAAAGAAACACATATTTTTTTGAGAAATTTACAAAAACTACAAGAACTGGCTTCGCTCCACGTTCGGTTTGGATTTTTTTCGGATTTATTTTTGCGTAATCTGATTCTACCATAAATTCTACTGAATATAAGTGGATTTTGTTTTCCATTTCCGATAAGTCAAATGACTGCAAAACGTCATTAAATGTCGGTGCAGCAAAATTCGAAGACATAATTTTTACAAATTAATTAAAAAAAATTGTGACGACATTGAGAGACAACACTAGGTGCGTTGAACTCGCAAAAGGTTCATCTTTGAGAATTTATGCAAATGGTTCTTGTAATTTTTTAGCGGTCACACTGTTTAATTAAGCTGAAAAATGCCTTCTAATTTCTAACGTTTTATATAACTGTGGCACTTAGTTTCAGTTCAACAGCACCATATCATATATCAATGCAAAGAAGAACTCATTACTTTTCCAATAAGTTTAAATTCATATCATGAAAAAAAAATATTTTATAGGTGTTTAAAAAAAAATATTTTTGAAAATGACTAAATATCGATTTTTCAAGGTCTCAAAAAAGTTTGTAAAGACAAAATCTATATAGATATCAAAATCTTTTCTTTTTTCCTTATTTTGAGTATGCATTCTGAAGAAAAAAAGTTATATACAAAAAATTTGATTTTGTAGCCAAAAACAGGTTCAGGAGACCCAAAACCGCACCATGAGGATTTGTTCGATACACAAAAAAATTATATAAAAATAGTTTTTAAGAGTTCTACTAACTCTTAAGGCAGTGTATGGATGAATTTTTTTTCTCCGTGCAAATCAATCCGGATTAATGTATATTTAGTTACATATATTAAAACATAAATCGAAAATTTTTCAAAAGCGGCCCAATAGAAGATTTTAAAAATCATTAATATTTATTGGTAAATGTTCCAAGAATCATATTCCGTAAAAAAAAATGTGGTCTGACCTTCGAATAAAAACTTGTTCAGGCACACCCTGGTCCACTAATGATTAAAACCGCTTTTATAACCTTCATAATTGAGAAATTTTTAAGAAATGGCTGAAACCATCAATAAACTCTTGATAAAGCAATTTTTGTACCTACACGCATACTGCGTAAAGGTTATATTAATCTTGTTATACCATGTGCAACGCCCATAAGGAGGCGTGGAAGGTATAAAAAAGTATTTATTTGCTCAGCGTTAAAGTATCAGCATAACTACCTGAGTTGATTTAGCCTTGTCTGTCTGCCTATCCGCCTGTCTGTGTGTCTGTCCGTCTGTCTGTGGACACGATTACAGCAGTAATTTTCAAGTTAATGATATTTAAACAACAAAAATAATCTTCGGTATATGTGTAGTTTACATCATAACGTTTTAAAAAAATGGGTGCCATCCACCCACGAATACACCCACCTCCCATACAACCCCAAAATTGAAAACTCAATTAAGAAGCTAATATTTAAGCTACAGGAAAAACATTTGGTACGTTTGTATTAGACATCAAAACTAAACCCTGTTAAGAAAGTGGGCGTCATCCGCCCAATAACACGCCCCTCCTGGCTAATACAGAGGCTAATATTTAAACTACACGCCCACCTCCAATAAAAAACCCAAAATTGAAAACTCTATTCAGGGGCGTGGGATATTTAAACTTCGTCAAGCCGAAGATATACCTTACTACTTTTACTCTCACTTCAAACTATTTCAAATAATTGGAAAATATGACAAAACATTTCAAAATATTGCAAATCTTAATATTTAAAAGACAAGCGTCCTGCTCCGTGCTCTATATCGCTCAAACTGTTATAGTTGTTATTGCTATGCTTTTTAACATGTTCGGCCAGAACCTGTTCTAAAATTATGCATTGGAAATCTTTGTACTTACTACACTTTTTAAAACCAGTTCAGCCTGGACCAGAACCTGTTCTAAAATTATGCATTTGAAATCTTTGTACTTACTATACTTTTTAAAACCTGTTCAGCCTGGACCAGAACCTGTTCTAAAATTATGCATTTGAAATCTTTGTTCTATCTATACTTAATAAAACCTGTTCAGCCTGAACCAGAACCTGTTTTTCAATTATGTATTGGAAATCTTTGTACACACTATGCTTTTTAAAACCTGTTCAGTCTGGAATAGAACCTGTTCTTAAATTATGCATTGGAAATCTTTGTACTTGGAGACTATCGTCATTTTCCTCAACTACTATACATTAAACATCATGTCTTGCTATTACAGTGCTTCATAATTACCAGAACCAGAACCTGTTCGGTCTACATAAGCTGAACAGCAATTAGTGACATGTGGTGTCAATTGGAATTGCTGGAATTAAATCACAGTTTTAGGTCTTCTAATCCAAGTTGTAAGGACCAAAATGTATACATACATTTTACCTCACATGTTTATTTCTTTCCCTTACAGTCACAGTCGATCCAGTCCAACCCACCAGCTTGACACTTATGCTATCGGTGCTGAGCACCCTAACGCGTAGAAACTTAGATTTAAATATTAATTTTAAGAAGAAAGTGTTTAGAAAATAAACTTTCTTAACAAAGAAAATTAAATAAAACGAGTGTATTTAATGTCAATATTTTAAGTGTTCGTTTGGATGAGGGCCCCCCTTAGGGACATGGTTATGGCGACAATGGGTGCCTCTCTTGTAGAATGAGAGTCACTCAAGAAGGTAGTATACTCACCCTTTTCTTTCTTTTCATGTCACTCAAGAGCATCGTGCCAACACTAGCATGCGAGAGGGCAGCAGAGCCACCATGCTAGTCAAGTTATTTCACAACAGCAACAACAGGCAAACATGAGACCGACAACATCGGGAGAATCAGGTAGTGTACACATGGGATGACATCACGCCATTTAATGGGACCACCATACGATGGTCAGACAACACAATCACGTCAGATTGAGTGAAAGCACGTCAGTGGAAGTTGAGAGGGAAAATCACTTCACTCATTCCAGTTGGACGTCACTCAATAGCAGGCTTTATAAGGGCTCACCTCACTCAAAACGAGGTTCTTGTTTCTATTCAACCATAAGTCACATAATCACATATCACATAATCACATAATAAAATTATAACATAACCATTAAACAAACTAATCATTATTAAAGCCACCGACAGACCAGCACCAATCAAGACTCCAGCTCGTAGAACGCAGCGCGCCAAGGATTTTTGTAATATTAAACAAACTTGTGTTTTAAAATAATGTATCGTGCTATAATCCATTGAACTATTCATTAATAATTATAGAAAATTATATATAATTGTATTTTAAGCTATATAAATTATTGTTAGTTACATTTTCCTTAAAATAGAATAAACATTGTAACGACGATTGGAATCACTGCGTTATGATTTAGTGTTCACCAAATAAATATTTGGAAACGACCTTGGATAGCCACTTTGCCTATCCCAGCTATAGACCCCGGTAAACGGGGAGTCGTTACAATAGCGCCCGAGCAGGGACACTAAATCAATTTCAATCGATCGTTATCGCTTAGGTCAGACGCCATTGTCGTTATAACCAAAGTCCTAAGAGACAACTTAATAATTTATTTTATATATACCAGATTTGACACATAACAAAGTAACTAAAAATTTTGTTCACCTCGAAACCTCTCGGTAATTACAATTTTCAATAACTTAAACTAAACATTCTTTTACAGGAAACTTCTAAGCAAAGGTAGCACAAGGTAAGAAAGTGAAACTTGTTTTTCTAGCCATCATTTTTTTAGGTGGGCTTTTCGAGTCAGTCAAAAGGTAACCTCAAAGGAGGCTACCTTGGTGATCGACTGGGGCCCAAGAGGGTTAGAAATAAAATCGGCTGTCAGGACAACAGGAAGTCCTCGCGGATAGCAAGATTTTGCTACTTTTAAGAGAATTCGTTGTCGCGTCCTGTTGTGAGCAATTTTGGATCTAGCTCGAATATGGTGAAGACTACGTGGATTCACGCCCTGCGAAAGGATGATCTCGTCTCATACGCCCAAGAATTCGGTTTTGAAGAGAATGGTACAGTGGAAGGGTTGCGCAAGCGGTTCGTGACTTTTACCACCGATCCTGAGAACGAGATGAAATGGGAGCAGCGTCTACAAGAACTTGAGGCGAAACACATAGATAAGAGACCTGTATCGCCACGTACACCGCTGTTACCCCAGGTACAATAAATTCAAGAGTGTGGGAATCAATTGCAAGGATTCCAGGTACCCTATACAATAACCAGACGTGATGACACCATGATGTATGGAAGCGTCGTCGACTAAGTGCGGAAATGGTCCGTGAGATATGAGCGTGTCGAGGAGCTGGCGAACATCTTCTTTATAGAAAAGGATAGACTGCCTAGAACGATGCCAGAGTTGCTCCGAGACCGCGCCCTGACAGTGGAACAGTTGGAAAAGCTTTAAGGTAAGCTTCTTAACTTTCTTTCTACCAATACGTTACTTTGACCGGCTTGACGACCAAATTCGAGGCCGAGTGCAGCAGTATAACGAGAGGTTAAAGGAGTACTGCCTCGGCATTCTTAATATGATGCGCCACGCAAACTTCACAGAGGCTCAAAAGCTAGAAAGGCTGTTAAGAAATAGCCAACTCGATTACCAGCTTTACATCAGACGAAAAAATTTCGATACGCTGGACGAACTCATCTCCATGGCTGAGGATTATGAAAGCATCAGAGGATAAATTGAGTCACCAGCACGGATACCTATACACCGACAACTAGAGGAAAGTCGGATGCTCACACAACCTGGAGAAGACAGGGTCAATGTAAAATCAGCCTGCCGACGGTGCGGTCAGGAAGGACATGACAGGACGGCTTGCACAAACAACCACGTGATTTTTTGCTGGCGATGTGGCCAGCGAGGTAAGAGAACCTAAGAGTGCTGCGTATCACATCCGCGAAACGCGCAAGGATCCGTTCCATCAAGAGGCGAGAACGGAATCCAGTCACAGACTTCTCTAACACCAAACAAGTTTCAGACTATGATCACCAGCACATCTTCCCAACAATCAGCATTGGAGATGTGTAAACTACAGCTACAGTTAACACAGGAGCTACGCGCAGCTTTATAAGCCAGAGACTAGCCAAGAAATTGATATTGTCAGGAGGAAGATCTACAAGAATCAACGAATGGCCGGTGGATCACTGAAAGTTGTCACTAAGACAGTAACAGCCGAGGTCCAAATGAGTTCGTGTCAGTGTGCACTGACGTTGTTGATCCTTCTAGAAAAATCTGATGACCTCCTGTTAGGATTGGACTTTCTCATCAAAGTTGGAGCTAGCCTGAGTTGCGGTCGGCATACCCTTCAACTGGATCCAAATACTCAGACGCATACAGTTAGCCCAGCCTGTACCTCCCTACGCACAGAAGCAGAGATATCTGCAGAAGAGGTAGACCAATTTCTCCAGGAAGAACTTAAAAATTTTGATAGACTTCAAGGATCCGCCAACATCACCAGGCATAAGATCGTTATGCTAGACGATCGTCCACCAAAGCAAATTACTTCCCCAGAAACCCAGCAATGCAGGATATTATAAATAAGGAAGTCGACGAACTTATCGCGAAAGGCTGCATAAAACCTTCACATAGCCCGCAAAGTGCACCCATAGTGTTGGTGAGGAAGAAAGCCGGCACATGGAGACTCTGCGTCGACTTTCGACAGCTCAACGCCAAGTCTGCACTTACCCGCTACCTCGTATTCACTACATCTTGGATCGCCTGCGTAATGCCAAATACATAAGTAGCCTGGACCTAAAGAATGACTACTGGCAAATACCTATAGACGAGTCCAGAAAGCAGTACACAGCGTTTACGGTGCCTGAAAGAGGACTATGCCAGTGGCGAGTTATGCCTTTCGGCCTTCATTCAGCACCAGCAACGTTCTAAAGAGCACTAGAAAACGTAATCGGGCCAGAACTAGAACCATATGCATTCGCCTACCTGGACGACATCATCGTGACTAGCAGCACAAAGAGGGAACACCTGAACAACTTAAAAGAGGTCTTCCAGCAATTGCGAGCGGCAAACTTGAAGTTGAACATTGAAAAATACGAATTTTTCCGATCCGAAACGAAATACCTGGGACACGTGGTGAGTGAAAGCGTCATCCATACAGATCCTGATAAGATAGCTGCGATCAAGATACTCGCACCACCTACGAGTCTCAAAGAATTGCAACGATACTAAGGCGTAGCTTCCTGGTATCGACGGAAAGCAACAAGCGAGAGTTTGCGCAAAAGCTTTCCAGAGCGCATCCTCACTCGCCCTGGAGTTCCCAAAACACTCATCACAGACAACGGTTCACAATTCACATGCAGGACATAGGAACAAGCAGCAGTACACCGCGCCATATATGCTGCAGGAGAACCCCACCGAGCTTGTCAATAAACTTGTCAAAAATGTGTCAAAAACGAACCTGGGATGAGTACTTGCCAGAACTCACTCTGGCACTCAATACCAGCAAGTCCGAAGTGACCGGCTACAGCCCCGCTTTCCTGGTGCAGGGTCGTGAACCACGGTTATCTAGTGCACTTTATGACGAACACACGCCGGGCACAGGCCAATAGACGGTAGCGCCGGCAGCCAATGCGGAGCAGCTTCAAGAAATCTTCAAGATTGTGCGTCACAAGCTCAGCCAAGCAACCCAAGGCCAAGCGCGACATTATAATTTACGTTGCCGTGATTGGAGGCCTGAAATTGGAGAACTGGTCCTAGTTAAGCAACACAAACTATCCAGCGGCATCAATATTTTTGCAGCGAAGCTAGCCCCGAAGTTTGAGGGCCCATACAAAATCGTCGGATACGCTTCACCAATCATCGTCCAAGTCAAGAAAACAGGTGAGACTCGCATCCGTAAGGCCCACATCAGTGAACTGAAGAAGTTCTACGACGGGTCCAACGTTGATTAATAGTGGAAACAGTCGCAGCAGCACCTGCGTTAACAACTGTGGATTCGAAGTTGCAACTGCGTAAGCAACTGCCAAGTCGCAGCAGCATCTGCGTTAACAACTGTGAATTCGAAGTAGCAACTGCGTAAGCAACTGCCAAGTCGCAGCAGCATCTGCGTTAACAACTGTGGATTCGCAGCAGCAACTGCAGTCAACATCTGCAGAGGAGTCGCAGCAGCACCTGCGTTAACAACTGCCAAGTCGCAGCTGCATCTGCGTCAAGAACTGTGGATTCGCAGCAGCAACTGCCGTCATCAGCTGCAGAAGAGTCACAGCCGCATCTGCCGTCAACAACTGCAAAAAAAAACAGCCAAACCATGAGGATACACTATTTGGTGAACCATGTACAACAACATCTGCAGAAACAACTGCTCCATAGAAACTAAATCAACATACACCATAGCCCATTACGTCACACATGTATGATGAGGTGTGAAACATACTTTAAACATCTAACCCAACACCAGAGGTGGCAACGTTAGAAATCATATAAGTAAAACCGATGAGTGGCAGCACAATAAATTGAAATGCAACAGTCGGTAAATGTTAGCAACAAGTGCGGTCGATATTCAAGCGCATAGCGTGAGTAATAAATTTAACGACAAACCAAATTTGAAGTCAGGAATTATAAAATTGTGAAACTAACGATGAATCGCGGAAGTGATGAATTACCAATCAAAGTCGGCATTCACAATGTGGACATCGTTTGAGTACCGCCACATTGGTCAGCCACGACGTCAACAGCAGCGTCAACGTCAACGTCAGTGAAGGTGCGAGCTGCAATACTAACTGCAAGCCAGCAGTTAGCGAAGCCAGAACCATGGGTCCTTACTAGCTATCCATCGGGCCCGGGTAGCATCACAATATACAATAGCGATTACAAGCGCATCGAGTACGGTCTTTTTTGAACGATAATTTACTCGACTACTATCTTGCGTGGCTGATACGGCAACATCCTCCTAGCTTACAGGCCGATACGCATATATTCAGCACGCGTTTCTACCAGCAGCTCACTCTTGACGGACTGGGTGCTACCCCAGCTGAACGCTACGAGCGAGTTCATCGTGCCAACAAATGAAGCCTATGACTGGTACGTAGCCATCATCTGTCTCAGACGTCGCCCCAATCCAGCACCACAGCGTGGAGACATTTGGCTACTGGAATCACTAGGCAGCGAGTCAAGAGCACACGTGGCTCCCATTCTGCGCAGCTATCTGCAGAGTGAATGGCGGAAAGTCTATCCAGACACAGCAGCAATGACCTGGAACAGCGAGACTCTGCCATGCTACGTGGTGCCAGTACCACAACAGACCAACAGCAGTGACTGTGGGGCCTTTCTTTCTACTCCATTTCGTCGACATTTTTCTGCAACGTCCCAGGCAAGACCTTCGAGAAGCTAGAGGTAGAGAATGGTTCCCTCCAGAGGACGCCACTCGTAAGCGACACGAACTCGCGGCCCTTATTCAAAGCATGGTTGATGAACCAACCAAGGCCCGGCTACCCAAACTATACTTGCCGAGGCGCCAAGCCAGCGTGGTACATCACCGACCAAACGCCGACGAGTCGACAGCCATAACAAGGAAGGTCCGCCAAACGTCACGATGATTGCAGAATGATAGTCTGTCCAGCAGCTCATCAGACGACAGTAGTGAAACAACCAGCAGTGGTTTAACCAGCGACAGTTCGACCGACAAAGATGCGAATAGCTCTCCTCAACCGAGCAGCGTCATCATTTTGTCAAGCCACAGTAGCTCCCAAAGTACACCAAGTCACTTCAGTGTCATCAGGCGACCCGTCCGTCCAACCATCATCAGTACGCGTAACACCGCTCAACCTAACACCACTACATAACGGCCTCCAGAAGCCAACAAACCATTCATTGGTGACAGCATGATTTCGAAGCCACCTTCCCAACAACAACAAGATCCGCTCAACAGCACCAGCATCATCAGGATGCCGATGCGCGACAGCACGAATATGTGCATCGCCCACCCGCAACCAAGTGCCAATCTTCAGGCCCAGGGTTCGAGCTGTGCTACCAAGCAAACAGCGCCAAGCCGCGCACAACACAGCCGTGTACCGACTTGTACCAGCACAGCCAGCCCACTACAGGGCAATATCCACGACTTTGCAACCAGAGGCAGCAGCGTCATACCAGCGCCCAACCATGTCAGTATCGCGAGGATACCCAGCCGCATCGGCGCAGCTAAGCCATATATCCGCCCACCTGGTAAAGAACAGTTTCGACCTCCAAGCAGCGCCAGCCAGTCCATGGTGCCAAGGTCATATGGAACCAGCGGTACCGCAAAGCAGACGGAAATCACCATCATGCGATACCAACAACCCCGTCAACAAAAGCAGCAGCGTCATACAAACGCTCAGACGCGACAGTATCCAGAAACCATACAGTCGCATCGGCACAGTCACGCCAGCTAGCTGCACACATGGTGAAGTATCAGTTCATCCTTCAAGCAGCGCCAGCCCGTCCACAGCGCCAAAGCAACACCGAACCATCCATGCCACCAAACCCACTAAGGTCACCATATCGCCTTTACGCGATAGCGACGCGTGCGCACCCAAACGCATCCACGTCGTGTGTCCGTACGGCGTCAACACCACGCTGGAAAACGTCCAAACTGACCACGACCCACAAGCTAGCAGCAACGACTCTACGGGTCTCAGCCCCAGCATCATCGACGACGAACCAGTCGAACTGGGTTAACTGATCGCGTCACAGCCGCCAATGTTCCACGGTAGTCAGGAGGACTATCAATTCATCGATGACCCGAGCTCCACGACCGCCACAACAGCCGAACAGCCTGAGCCGCAAAGCCAACATATTCCAGCAGCTGCGGTCATTCATCGACAAGAGGCTCGCACCGTGGCGACCAGGTCAGCGGATTCGCACGAGCATCACCATTGGACAGCGACAGTTCATGGTCGCAATTGACAGGCGCGGCACCGAATCTGTTTTCGAACGCCCCGAGGAGTAAGGGGGAGATGTAAGGACCAAAATTTATACAAAAATTTTGCCCCCCAAGCTTATTTCTTTCTCTTACAGCCACAGTCTATCCAGTCCAACCCACCAGCTTGACACTTGTTGAGCACCCTAACGCGCAGAAACTTAGATTTTAATATTAATTTTAAGAAGAAAGTGTTTAGAAAATAAACTTTCTTAACAAAGAAAATTAAATAAAACGAGTTTATTTAATTTCAATATTTTAAGTGTTTGTTTTGATGAGGGCCCCCCTTAGGGACATGGTTATGGCGACAATGTGTGTCTCTCTTGTAAAATGAGAGTCACTCAAGTAGGTAGTATACTCACCGTTTTCTTTCTTTTCATGTTACTCAAGAGCATCGTGCCAACACTAGCATGCGAGAGGGCAGCAGAGCCACCATGCTAGTCAAGTTATTTCACAACAGCAACAACAGGCAAACATGAGACCGACAACATCGGGAGAATCAGGTAGTGTACACATGGGATGCCATCCCGCCATTTAATGGGACCACCACACGATGGTCAGACAACACAATCACGTCAGATTGAGTGAAAGAACGTCAGAACCGGTTGACAGTGGAAGTTGAGACGGAAAATCACTGCACCATCACGAAATCATGCGGCAGCACGTCAACGTCTCAGCCGAAAGATACCGAGCATATCAACAGCAGCGACGGAAGCATCAAGGAACCACCCGGATTATTAAGAAAGTATACAGCGTTTGGTAGCTTAAAAGCAATATAAATTTTACAAGAAATAATAAATTAATTAAATCAATCTATTACTAAGATAAGTAACAGGTGAGGTTTTTACCCCGTTGCTACATCATAAATAACAGCATAAAATAACAAAAATATATTAAATAAGATTGATAAATCTACTAATGAGTAACTTGTGAGGTTTTAACCCCGTTACTTCATTATAAACTAAAATAAAACATAACTTTAAATAATTCAGCTAATATAATTTCGACGATAAGTAGCTTGTGAGGCTTTAACCCCGCTACTACATCATAAACTATAACCTTTGAATAACTAAGAACTTAAAAGCAGCATCATTTATCATAAATTTATAGATGAGTAGCTTGTGAGGTTTCTATCCCGCTACTACATCATAACTTAAACCAATCAGATCAAATCACATTTCGAAATCTAATAAAGAATTAAATAAGAATCCAACAGAGGCAGTACTTGTGAGTACTTGTGTTTCTTTACCCCGAACTATTTATCACATAATAAAATTATAACATAACCATTAAACAAACTTATCATTAGTAAAAGCCAAAGCCACCAACAAACCAACTATAGCACAATCAAGACTCCAGCTCGTAGAACGCAGCGCTCCAAGGATTTTGGTGATATTAAACAAACTTGCATTTTAAAATAATGAACCTTGCTATAATCCATTTACCTATTAATAATAAATATATAAAATTATATATAACTAGCTGACCCGGCAAACGTTGTTTTGCCTTCAATTTTTATTTTCACTGAAAGTGTGGTTCCGTTGCAAAGTCGTGGCGGATTGATATTTAGAAGAAAAATGGTAGGTGCACTGAACCGACATATCAAATATTGCTCAAATACCGTTAACCGCAGCTGAAATTAAGTATTTTTTATTTTTGATACCTGACCCGACAGACGTTGTCCTGTCATAATAAAAAAAATTTGTGTTTGTTTTGTGAAAAGCTGTTGCAAATGTGTAAAAATAGTTAAAAAGGGGTAAAATACGTTTTTTTTAATGATAATTTTTATTCATATAGGTTTGGGTATATTTGATTTACATTTGATTTGAAAATAAGTACAATGAATCTTATGGTGTTTTATTTACATTTTGATTGAAAGATCTAACCAATTAAAAAAAAAGAAATATTTTTCGATTGCTTAACTGTGATAACATAATTTCGTTTATTGCAATGCTCTATGATACACGACATTTTTTGTTTTGTTATCTTGAGCGAAAACAAATAATGCTGATGGTGTTTATGGTGGCAATTGACCATGCGAGAAGCTTGGATTTTCAAGGTTAATGCCTCAAAAACTCAATGACTGCCCTTGAGACTTGTTAATTGTCATTGCAAATGCAAGCCTTACCGGAAACTGCAAGCGTTTAAAATCGAATGGCATGTCGGTCGGAATCATTGGGATCCGTGGTATCAAAACGTCTTCACCTTTGTACTTTCCTTTAAGTATTGTTGCTTCGATGACGTTATTCATCAGGTTTTTTACCGCAAGCCGGGTGCCATTACAAAGACGTGGTTGGTTTATGTTTCGTAACATTATGATTACCGACCCGATTTTCAGTTGGAGATTGTGAGGCTGTAATCCGAGTAATTCCAGCGAGTTTAAAAACTTCGTTGGATAGTTGACGACATCATCTTGGGAAGTAACAGAATCCACCAATTAGTATGTCATCAATTCGACAGCTATTTCAGATTGAATCTTAAAATTCAATTCGTCGATATCAATGTTTTTTGCAGCCACTATAGCACGTTCGCTCAACCAACCATGATTTTTGAAATTTTGTGCAATGTTTGGAAAAACCTTTCGGATGAGTTCGGATTTTGATTCGGTGAACTGGCAGAAAGCGACGGGAAAAAAGCGACTGTATTCAAGTCGATCGAAATGTCAACCGGGACTTTGCGGTTGCCAATGTCCAGCAATTGATTTGAAAATACTTCTCCAGTTTGATCGTTCTGCAGCTCGACACGCATGTTCACAGTCAATTTAAGTTTCTTGACGTGTTTACACAAAACGGACGACTTCAAACATGCATTAAGTTTATCGGCTGGAGTTGATCGTGGAATCACTGGCAATGTTTGACGAAAATCACCTGCCAACAGAATCATCGCTCCACCAAACTGGTTTTGATTGTTTCGTAAATCTTGCATCGTTTTGTCTAAAACTCTGGCTATCGCACTGTTCTTGGAAATGTTGCATGTTGGATTTCCATTAATTTGCATATTCAATGGCAACTTGAGTGCTGAATAAAACCGCCTTTCAACAACTTAGCTGCAATTCCTGATGAAGCAAGTGCAAGTGCAATTTACCGGAAGCCCCAAAAAAAAACAATCCCTCCAGTTCCATCGTTCACAACTTTCATAAGAGTGTTATACGGATATTTTTGTTGTCGATTTAACAGTGGAACGCTCGTTCGAACGTATTACCTCAAGACATCGCAATCATAATGCTCTTCGCGTCGCAAATCTTGATTAAATGCGTCGTGCATTGGACGATTGGGAGCTGTCATGCCTAAGTCACATAATGCCTTGTTGGACATCATCAAGCACATGTCCTCAATTAATATCAAAGTCTCGTTGTAAATTTCCTCGTTCAGTTGTAAATTTGGATTTGATGTTTTAATACGCATCTGATGAAAAATGTCGAGATAATTATCGAAAAAAGTGTTCGTATTTGATGAGGATTTGACGAAAGCACAGCATCTCCGAGGGTGTATATCCAATGAGTGTCATTTTCTAATAATCGCCAACGTTGACACGCTTCTCTATATGTGTCACACTGTTCAACATTTATAGTTCGCAAATCTTGGAATGATGTTGGGCCACGAACGTTGACTAACAGCAAACGTATATGGAGGCACTAATCGTTTCTTGGATGGACTGTGTAAATGCGACCAAATGAGTCGGTGGAAAATAAATTGGGATAACCTGGAACTGGATTTCCTTGTTTCCGCCGTTGAAATTTCTTTGACGATTGATTCCAAGTGTATTACCTTGGAAGTGGACAATTTTTCTTTATGTAAAAAACTTTTGTAGGCTATTTCAAACATTTAAAAAAAAAATTAGCCAAACCAGCCCAGGTGTTCTGTGATTTTCGATATATATAACAAAACAGTGGGCGCAAAAGTGGGCGTGGTCAATCTTTCAGTAAAAACTTAAATTGGATTCCTTCGAACATTTAAAAAAGAATTAGCCAAATCAGTGCAGCCGTTTTCCGATTTTAGATAAATCGAAAAAGTGGGCGTAAAAGTGGGCGTGTTCAATTTTTCTTTCCGTAAAAACCTAAGTTGGACTACGACGAACATTAAAAAAAAATTATGCAAATCGGACCAGCCGTTCTCAACTGATGCAATTACCAACGAACGACATTTGATTTTTATTTATATAGATGACAGGTAAGGCTTTGTCAAAATCGACAAATGAGTAAGAGCGCAATGAGTATGAGCTTTTTCTCGTATGATTTAATCGGGTATATCTGATATACTTGTGAGAAACCGCCAACGTTTCTTCCGATAAATTTCCTGTAAAAATTCTAAATTAGTATTTTAATTTTTTTATAAATTTAAAAATAAATTACCACAATATTTTATGACTTCACATCAATGCATCAAAACTTTGTGTGCAGCATACTATGCAACTGGGCATATGCATAGTACAAACCTTAGCACTCTAAATTCAAGTTTCTAGTGTCCATTAGAAGCTTACTAAAATCCTCTGTTCTAATTTTGCTGCCACAAGATAATATACGTAAAACTAGTCTGAACTTATGGATTAAGTCTTTATTAAAACCAGTAATTTGTGAGAAACATCAACATGGGCTATGAACTTTTTAGCCGTGTAACCATCATTGCTTGTGCCATTGCCCTGTTTGACGTTATCTACAACCAGACCTATCCTCTCTCTCTGGATCCATCGATTACTGTACAGTGCATTACAAATGATACCTCTACAGATTTTCCATTGAACTCAATTATTTTGCATTCCAAGAAGCTTTGTTGTTGATTAATAGCATTATATTGCTGCATTACTAAAGCCCTGTTTTCTTAAGACATTAAAATCTTAATTGGTCAACAGAAAAGGGTAGATTAAAGGGTTTTATTTACCCAAAGTGATTTGTCAACGCATCAATTAACCTTAAAAGAAAAACAATATAATTGTTTACGTTTTTAAAGTGTAACAAGCACTAAAACAAATCGCTGATTTTCGTTCCTTTTGATTTCAAAGCCATTTTAAAAAACGAGATTACTTCTAAAATCGGAAATGAATATTTAACACGTTTTTTGGATCTGAAAAATAATAATTTACAGAAAATATTGAGAAAATTAAAGATGTTATTTGGTGTTATTCTGTTCTCTTATCATGTGCTTAAAAGAATATTTTAAGGAAAAATAACCTTTATTTTCATTTTTATTTAAGTCAAAAATAACAGCAGCATTTTATTTTATGTGTAAAGAAACATTTTTTTTTAAATTCTTTAAATATAATAAACAAAATCTTGAACAGTGTAAGAAATATGACAACAAAATAGAGAATAATTTTTGAGAAAATATCAGTTTTAGACCATTTTTCAAAAAACGATTACTCTTAGGATCGGAAGAATCAGATAAAGTGAAAACAGTTTCTGAAAGACTAAAAACAAAAAAAAAAAAACAAATAAAATATAAAAATAAAACTGGAGGTATGTGGAGCTTTTTTTCTTGTCCGCTAAAAATTTAACATTTTTCAAAATATTTTTTTAAATTTTTAGATAAATTTAAGTAATTTTTTCAACATAGTTTCCAATTTATTTTCATAAAATACAAAAACCACAATTTGTTCATAGTTTTTTTGAAAATTTAAAAAACAAACACTCGAATTGTTTGAAAAATGTGCTCACAACATTTTTTTCTTTGAATGATGCGCAAATCGAAAAGTCCACCAATAAGAAAACCCAAAAAACCTTTCACTTTAAAAGACTGTAAAATGCTAAAAACTTCCTGTATTGAAAAAATTTTGAATTCATCATAATGAAAGTATTTCCTTTTATTTGATATATGTTTTTTAGGTTTTGTAACCTAAGATTTTTTATTTATTCCTACTGGTACTGTGCTGTGAGGCGTGCTGTACTCACTAGTCCGGGCTTCTCACTAGTGAGTTTATCATAACATATACCGCTTCTGACACTAGCAACCATTTGGAAGAGATAACGCTGGTCATTACGAATTTCCCAGATTCGATGCTACTTGGCATAAAACCCATAGCAATAGGCTCAAATCTTTGTGCGATCTAAGGAAAACGTTTCAAATTATATTGTTAAAAAAGTTATGCTATGAACGTATCTTTAAACAAAACTTACCGGTAGTTTTTCCAAGCTAACCTTTCTGACACCATTTCTCCCGGCCAGATTCCAGGTCCTTTTTGTTTGCCAAAGTTGTGTGTAATTAGAACTTTAACGTGTAGTTCATTAAAATGGAAAGGGTATACTCCATATAGTACAATGGTATATTCCATTGTACTGCCCGTTGCAGGTATCCCTCTATTCCAACGTTTATGCCTGTTTTATGCCCCGTGTTTGCAGCAGTTCCACCACAGCTTATGGCTACCAAATATTCGGTGGAATAATTTTCTTTCTTTAAAAAATTTAAAATGGTCTCCTGAATTTCTTTGCCAGTGCCTCCACTTGGTGTTGCGTAGCCAATGAATTTGGAAACTGCCTACTTAACCATCGTTATATGCTCCTCTGTAACTCTCGTCAGTCGGGTTTGGTTGTTGACTGCAATTTTCTTCAGCGTTTGTTCTTTTTTTCCGTCGTATGTGATGCATTTAAAAAAACTGTCATTATTAGCTGCTGCCTTGGCTAATGGTCGGAATTTGGCACGTTCTCTAAATATTTTGTTCTTTTTTATGATTCTAAAATCTCTTCGGTCACATCTGGAAAGTGTTTCTTCACTTTTGCGGCAATGGATACTCGTAAATCTTCGTGATATGTCGGTGATATGTCGCGATTACTCTCAACAAATTCTTCATCATTTGAGTTAGGCACATAGCCAGCGGTGGAAATTTGATGGTGAAGGCAAGGCAGACTCAACATAAGAGTCGTTGATTGACACGTTGTCATTTTCATCAGCTGAACTTTCAGGTTGTTTGCGCTTCTCCAAAGACGAAACTCTTGGTCCACATCGGTCAACAAAAAAATATTTGGACTTTTGCGGTATTTTTTTGAAGTTAGAACAACTACACTGCATTTTTAACTCTATATTGCATACTTTACTCCGCATTTGCACATAGAAATCTTGAAAATATTTTTCCAATCTTCTTCGTAGAATTAAGTCGGATGTTTTATAATCTAGTAATGCTGTTGTACAAGGCTATTAGGGTTCCTTCGTATTGATGATTTTCCAACTAATGAAAAGCTTGCGCGCTGACACAACATAGAAAGTATTGATATAACTTCACTGAAATATTTTGTTAATTTTTTTTTTCGTTATCATACTTATGTATTACTAGCTGACCCGGCAAACGTTGTTTTGCCTTCAATTTTTATTTTCACTGAAAGTGTGGTTTTGTTGCAAAGTCGTGCCGGCTTGATATTTAGAAGAAGAATGGTAGGTACACTCAGGCGCGGATTAAGGTGGGGGCTTGGGGGGCTGCAGCCCCGGCCCCGTGCAGGCAGGGCCCCGAAGGCGCTTGTATATGAAGTGCTTATTGTAAAACCATGGCATGCAATACAAAAAATTTTTCGAAGTAATCGACCTTACAGTTTTGAAACAATGCATATTTGTAAGAAATGGTCGTGCGTATTCAGGAACGCATGGGTCGTGCGTATTCAGGGTGATGATGGAGATGACAAAAGAAGGGACATTATTAAAGATGAGATGATTATAAAGGGGAAAGAAGGTTAAGAAGACGGAAATAGGAACTTGTAAAGATTTGTTTTAAAGGAGAATTTCGATATGGATGGTGAATAGCTATCGCTGATATTATTGAATTCTTTACAACATCTATTAATTGGCTCATTATTGGCGTATATTGTATGGTGCTGATACTCATATAACATTCGTGTGTGTCTTGTACGTCTTGAGGGTTCGTTGAACTTTATCTTATTTGATATATATTCACTGTCTACAGCTCCGTTGAGAACATCAAATGTGAAACATGAGGTAAGTAGTGTTCTTCTGGTTGATAGGGGTATTAAGTTAAGCAAGCTAAGCCTATGCACATAGGATGGCAGGGTATTGTATTCACGGGGGTTGTAGGTGTTTCTTAGAGCAAAAAGCACGAATTGCTTTTGAATGGATTCCAGTCTCTCGCTATGTGAATCGAACGCAGGATTCCAAATAATGCATCCATATTCTAGAAGTGGGCGTACTAAAGAACAATATAGCATTTTGGTAACCCATACATTTTTAAAATCGTTTGCGCGTCTTTTTATGAAACCGAGTTGTTTGCTGGCTCTTGAAAGGATTTTATCATAATGCAGATTAAATCGCAATTTATTATCTAAAACAACTCCAAGATCAACAATATGATTGACATTTTTAAGTTCTTTACCATTAAGTGAGTAATTGCAATTAGTTATAAGATTTATTCGGGAGAAAGTTATTCTATAGCATTTGTTGACGTTTAGAAATAGCTTATTCTGACTGCACCACTGCTCTAAATCAAGTAGTTTGGATTGTAAAAATGTAACATCAAGTTCAGAATTGATTACATGGTACATTTTTAAGTCATCTGCGTATAATAGATGTGGGATATTATACAAAACGTCGGATATGTCAGATATAAAAATATTGAATAGAAGTGGGCCAAGATGACTTCCTTGTGGGACACCGGATGTGACAGAAATCTCCTTGGATAGGATACCTTGAAATTTGACAAATTGGGATCTACCGTGAAGATAAGACTTAAGCCATTTGAGAAGGGACCCTGAGATACCAAATTTTTCCAGTTTGTTAGCTAGGATATGATAATCAACGCGATCGAAGGCCTTGCTAAAGTCAGTGTAGATTGCGTCAACTCGATGTCCTTTTTCCATTTTGCCTAATACATTAGAAACCATAATCATAAGATTAGTGGTAGTTGATCTACCTTTACGGAAACCATGTTGCTGTTCATTGAGTAATGGATTTATGAAATCTGTCAGTGTTTCGCATATTATTTTTTCGAATAGTTTTGGGATAGAAGATAAAATGGCAATACCCCTATAGTTCTCGACCGACCTTTTATCACCATTTTTAAATATTGGTGTGAGATGAGATGTTTTCCAATAAGAAGGAAAAACACCGTGGTTAAGTGATTTATTGAAGATTATTTGTAAGGGCAAGAGCAGCGAATCTACGCACTGAATAAGAAAATTGGGTGGAATTAGGTCAGGGCCTGGTCCTTTCTTTGGATCTAGCTCAATTATAGCTGCATATATTTCATCACGTGTTAATTCTATGTGATTGATTTGAGGTGATAAATTTGTGAAAGGAGGGGGATTGTAAGATGTGTTTGTAGAAACACAGAAAACTTCCTTGAAATGATCTGCGTAAAGATTGCAAATCTCTTGAGTGTTAGAAGATGTAACATTGCCTTTGAACATGGAGGAAGGGTATCCGTTTGATTTGCGTTTGACATTCACATACTCAAAGAATTTCTTTGGCTCTACAGCAATTCTTTCTCCAATGAGATTAATATAAAGATTAAATGCTTTCTTGGATTTCACAGAAAATACTTGTGATATATCTTCATACTTCGTTCTCAATTCATCGGTGACATTGATGGTGGATTTAATGACTTTATATAATTTGTTTCTCTGATTTCTTAGATGTCTGAGATTTTTATCTAGCCATGGTTCAGAAAGTTTATTCTTTTTCTTAATTTTTGGGACATATTTATCTACAATTGTGAGGACGCGCTGATAAAAGAGTGAGACTGCACTATCGAGATCAAGTGATAATAAATCGTTCCAATCAATAGAATCGAGACAGATCTTTATGCTATCATAGTCAGCATTTAGAAAATCGTATACTATAGCGTTATTATATGAGTGTACGAAATTTATATTGGTGGAAAAAAGCTCTGTGGATAGAGCTGAGTGGTGAGAGTTGTTAGAAAATAAGTATTCGGCGGCAGGGGTTGGAACAACGTTTATTTCATCATAGGTATTAGTAAAGACAAGGTCCAGCCATTTACCATTTTGGTTCGGAAACCTGTTAACTTGCTGAAGGTCGTTAACATAGAAGATACTGAGTAAAGTATAATCAATCGAGTTGGAGAGGTCAACAGGAAGAAGGTAGTTGTCATTCTCATCAATTACAAATGAAATATTTGGACGATTAAAGTCACCGAAGATAACGATTCTATCTTCCTCTTTCAATGTCGTGGTAAGTGATGAGATATTTTCGCATAGATCCCTATATGTGGTTTCCGCGGAATTAGGAGGAATATAAATGACACCAATATAGATATATTGATGATCTTGAGAACTAATCCGAACTATTTGGTGGTCATAAAGTTTGTGAGAGGTAGTTTCTATTAATTGACTAGTTAGGGAGTTATGTATGGCAATTAGAACACCACCACCACGGGACTGACAGGTGTATGTATAATCTCGATCATTTCGGTAAAGTGTCCAATTGCTATCGAGGATTTCTTCGTTTTTGAAGGAGTCATTTAACCATGTTTCTGCGAATATCAAAACATTATAGTGACACGACTTTGCGTCTACGAAAAGTTTATTTAGTTTGCCACGCATACCACCGCAATTGTGATAAAACATTTTTAGGCTGTTGTTTTTTGAAGGGGGTAGACAAAAATCTAGGGGAGTGCCATTAGGAGCAATAATAATTTTTGAAGTTTGAACGAGTTTTGTTTAAATGCCATTGGCGTTTTGAAGTGGTGTGTGACGCAGAAGCTGATAAGTCCTTTTCTACTTCGGCTGGTGAGATATTAAAACTCTCGTGGTACTGAATGTAAATTTTTTTAAGTTCAGCCGGTTCGGTTGGAAGTCCTTCCTGTTGTATCATTACCATGACGCTTGTTCTAGTTGAACCGTCGATACAAGTGGAGTCAGCTTTGTTATGTAGGTAAGCCAAGTAGAGACGCACGTTTTCATATAGCCTCCGGTCTCTAAGGCGGGACAAGACAAAGCGACCTTCAGTGCTAGTTTCAGCGAGATTTTTAGTTAATTTGGCTATTGGCGGAAGCAGAGGATCGAGAAAAGATGGTGCTGTGGTAGGCTTAACTGCGGAAAGCGTGGTTGAAACAGGGGGTTGTGTGGTTGTAAGACGATCAGCGGTATTTACTGGTGTGGTGGGTGTATGTATGGAAGAAATAATAGAAGTATGAGCAGGGGGAACAGATGCATTGCGTGGAATGAAGGTGGCAGCATCCTTATTCAGAACGATTTTAGGTACAGAAGGATTTAGTACATGTGATCGTATAAAGTTTGGGTAACTTCCAAAACCCTTATTTGATGAGTGATTGTTATATGATGTATTTGAAGGTGATAAATTGAATGAGACGCGTTTATTTTTAGGTTGAGATTTTAGTGAGAATTGTTTTGAAGGCATATTAGTCTTGGATGGATGTGATGAATTATGTTTTGAGAAAGAAAATGGAGATTTATGAGAGTTTAGTGAGAGTGGCTCTGATGGTTTATAAATCTTTGATGAATGTGAGGGATTATATTTTGAGAGGGAAAATGGGGGAAATTTATTTGTTTTAAGGGACCAATTAGGATCGTGGGATTTTGTCTTACTTTTACCCTGCTTATTTCTAGCGGTCGTAAATCTATTACTCCTAGACTTGGGATGACTGGTTTGAGATTTCCTATTCGTTCACTCGGATATTCGTATGTTTCCATCTTTATAAACTCTATGTGCTCGGGACAGGAACATCCAACTGTATTTTGTGGGTATACTCACTTTAAAGCTGCTTACTTTTTTTGCTTTTGCAGAAGAGGTCCTCTGGCAGTCAAGAATGTTTATGTGGTGCTTTTTAAAGTAATTATATACCCAACTTTCGTTCGCCTTGAGTGGAAATCCTTTCATGAAAAGAACAGTGCTGCTTTCATCATTGCACTCTTTTATACGTTGCATCCTTTTTTCCCACTCCGCATTGGTCTATAATGTTCCAAAACGTTCGATTGCTGGTGGAGAGGCTGCGATAGGTGAGGTAGACGTAGGTATTATGGGAGGTGATGTGACGGGAACTTCCTTTGAAATTTTCGAAGCTACCAACAATTCTTCAAAGATAGAAGAGGTATCGAGATGGGATCGCTGTAAATCTATGTTTTCTTTGACTCTGAGTGGTTGTTGCATCACGACTGTTGCGTCTTAATGGGCGCAACTGCAAATCCTTAGTCTTAACTTGACTAAGGAATAGTTGTTTAAATAATTATTCAAAAGTTAACCAGGCACTTTAACCTGTTTAACTAAGGATAATTATTTTTGTTTTTTTTTGCTTTGGTTAACCAGGCACTTGAACCTGTTCAACTAACGATAGTTTGTTTTATTTGCTTTGGCTAACCAGGCACTTGAACCTGTTCAACCCAGAGGAATAAAAAGGAACCGCTTCAAAGGTGTTGACTTTTAATATTCATGTATTGTTGCTATTTAGATTCCTTTTATACAAAATTTGTTCCAATTTTACATAGAAAAAGAATATATAAAACTAATATGTAATATGTATATATGTATATATATTGATTTAGCATATGATTAAGCATAACAACAAAATGCAAACACAACAAAAACGGCCAAGCTGCCCTTGAAATAATTGTTCAGCACATTGCACTACAAAATTCTATTCATATTAAAACATAGCCAAACTGGCCTTGACTTTGTCCAGAACATTGCACTGAGACTCATGTGTCGTTTTTTGCAGGCTCAGCTTTTTTGGTAGTTACTGGAATGCTTTGTTGTTTTGTGTTTTGCTGTTATGCTTGTATATTTGTGTGACTACAACTACTTATTAATAACTTAATTTATTTGTATTGTTCGGAACTGAACAACGACATAAACTATCTCCTCTAATGTAGAGCGGAAAGCACTGAGTTCGTCGCTGATTTCACTCATTCTATCAAATAACATATCTACTAGAGGGGAGTCAGGTAAGTCGTTGTGAGGATGATCGGCTTTGTTTGACGTGGTTTGCAACATGGCGTCAAGGTCATTCCGGATTGCGATCATATTGTCATGGAGTTGACGATCCGGTTCATAGGTTTTTATTTTTTTGACATTTTCTAGTATCTCCATGTACATTTTTTTAGTGTCTGATTCGATTCCGGAACATTTGCAATCTTTGTTCACCGTATCTCTTATTGACTTGATGCTTTCTGACATCGATTTAAGTTTCAATTCAATGGATTTTTTGGATGAATCTATGGCCTCGATGATGTCATCGCCTATCTGGATCCCGCCATCGGGTCGTGTGAGCTGCTTTGTGGTTTTCTTGAAAAAAGATTTATTTTCTAATAATGCCGCATTCAAAGAGTCACTAATGCATTTAATGGCAAGCATCACATCAGAAAGAGATATCTTCTGGCACTCGTCACAGTAGAATACAAAATTCTTACTCATTTCACGTGTATACGTGAGGCATCTCCTCGATAGCCCAACACAGCAGTCATGAAATGCTTTCCCACAAATACCCTTGCAGGTGAAAATAGGAATTGTTTTGTCTTCAATGACGCAGGTTTGTTTATCACATGTTGATTCCATTGTTAAAATTTTTATTTTTTTGTCACTGTGACGCAGAAAGTAGGTGGCTTTTTATTTAAATGTTATTTGATTTGGTAGCACTTTTAAATTTTATTATTTAATCAGTTTTTATAGTTCACTGCACTTTCTTCAGTGGGTCAGGAAATCCGCAGCGTAAGCACTTTATTAAGTTCTTTTGGCACTTTTTATTTGCGGTTAAAATTGGGTAAATTTATTATTTTGTTTTTTTATTTTATTTTATTCAGTTGCACTATTTTATTGTTTTTATTGTTTTGCAGTCTTTGGAGTTCACTGTGCTTGCTTCCGTGGGTAATGAGCAGTGTTAGCAATTTATATTTCTTTTTATTTTTTCTTAACGCACGCTTATATTTTTGCTTGTTAATTAAGGTTGTTGAGGAAGGTCAGGGAAAAATTTTAATTTGGCGGAGCTTATTAAAAACACGTCCGAACGGTTTGACTGTCGAATTATTATTATTATTATATGTCGAATTACAATACAACCAGCCAATATTTGCAAAAAGTATATACTGATTTGATAGCTGCTTACGATATGTTGTCTTCTCTTATCGAATTCGTAACACATTTGCAGTGAATTTTCAGGGTTTAAGAATAGTGTTAAGAACCTGAGTCAATTTGTTAGCCAAGACTATGAGAAAAGAATAACCAGAAAAAACAGCTGAAGCTGAAAGGTAATTTTTAGTATTAAAAATAATAAAAAATGTGCACCGATAAAACCGACATGAACGTTTGTCACCAATAACGCTACTGTGTATTGAAAATGATTCGTTGTAAAAGATTAATTTCGATAAATTTATAGGAAGTATTGCCACAGTTAAAACGAGAAAAAATTTTTAAATAAAAATTCAAGAGTTATTTTTTTCACTTTAAGACATATGTAAAAATGCGTAAAAATTAACATTTTTATTATTAAAAGATCCGAGCTAAATGCTCTGAACTTTAGTAGGTCCCGTGTCGATTTTAGCCCCAGGCCCCGCTATGTGTTAATCCGGCACTGGGTACACTGAACCGACATATCAAATATTGTTCAAATACCGTTAACCGCAGCAGAGATAAAGTATTTTTTATTTTTGATAGCTGACCTGACAGACGTTGTCCTTTTCTAATAAAAAAAATTTGTGTTTGTTTTGTGAATTTCTGAAAAGCTGTTGCAAATGAATGAAAATAGTTTAAAAGGGGGAAAATACGTTTTTTTTAATGATAATTTTATTCATATAGGTTTGGGTATATTTGATTTACATTTGATTTGAAAATAAGTACAATGAATCTTATGGTGTTTTATTTACATTTTGATTGAAAGATCTAACTTTAAAAAAAAAAGAAATATTTTTCGATTGCTTAACTGTGATAACATAATTTCGTTCCTTGCAATGCTCTGTGATACACGACATTTTTTGTTTTGTTATCTGGAGCGAAAACAAATAATGCTGATGGTGTTTATGATGGCAATTGACCATGCGAGAAGCATGGATTTTCAAGGTTAATGCCTCAAACACGCAATGACTGCCCTTGAAACTTATTAAATGTCATTGCAAATGCAAGCCTCACCGAAAACTGCAAGCGTTTAAAATCGAATGGCATGTCGGTCGATATTGTTGCTTCGATGACGTTATTCATTAGGTTTTTTACAGCAAGCCGGGTGCCATTACAAAGACGTGGTTGGTTTATGTTTCGTAACATTATGATTACCGACCCGATTTTCAGTTGGAGATTGTGAGGCTGTAATCCGAGTAATTCTAGCGAGTTTAAAAACTCTGTTGGATAGTTGACTACATCATCTTAGGAAGTAACAGAATCAACCGATTTGTACGTCATCAATTCGACAGCTATTTCAAATTGAATCTAAAAATTCAATTCGTCGACATCAATGTTTTTCGCAGCCAATATAGCACGTTCGCGAAACCAATCATGATTTTTGCAATTTTGTGCAATGTTTGGAAAAATCTTTCGGAAGAGTTCGGATTTTGAGTTTCTTGACGTGTTTATACAAAACGGACGACTTCAAACACGCATTAAGTTCATCGGCTGGAGTTGATCGTGAAATCACTGGCAATGTTTGACGAAAATCACCTGCCAACAGAATCACCGCACCACTAAACTGGTTTTGATTGTTTCGTAAATCTTGCATCGTTTTTTCTAATACCTCCAAAGACTTTTTATGCGCCATTTAACAGTCATCCCAAACGATCAGTTTGCTTTGTTGCAAAACTTTGGCCATCGCACTGTTCTTGAAAATGTTGCATGTTGGATTTTCATTGATTTGCATATTCAATGGCAACTTGAGTGCTGAATGAGCGGTTCGACCGCCTTCCAACAACGTAGCTGCAATTCCTGATGAAGCAAGTGCAAGTGCAATATCATTCTGCGAGCGTATCGTTGCCAAAATCAACGCGAGCAAAAAAGTTTTTCCAATTCCAACGGGAGCGTCCAAAAAAAAAACCTCCAGTTCCATGGTTCACAACTTTCATAAGAGTGTTATACGCATATTTTTGTTGTCGATTCAACAGTGGAACGCTCGTTCGAACTAATTCCCTCAAGGCATCGCAATCAAATTACTTTTCACGTCGCAACTCTTTATTGAATGCGTCGTGCATCAGACGATTGGGAGCTGTCATGCCTAAGTCACATAATGCCTTGTTCGACATCATCAAGCACATGTCCTCAATTAATATCAGAGCCTCGTTGAAAATTTCTTCGCTTAGTTGCAAATTCTGATTTGATGTTCTAATACGCATCTGATGCAAAATATTATAACATATGGCATCTTTGTGTTTGCTCCACACATCAGTTGGTTTGGATGGGAAGCATGTCGAGATAATTATCGAAAGCAGTGTTCGTATTTGATGAGGATTTGACGAAAGCACAGCATCTCCGAGGGTGTATATCCAATGGGTGTCATTTTCTAACAATCGCAAACTTTGACACGCTTCTCTATATGTGTCACACAGTTCACCATTTATAGTTCGCAAATCTTGGAATGATGTTGGGCCACGAACGTTGACTAACAGCAAACGTAAATAGAAGCACTTATCGTGTCTTGGATGGACTGTGTAAATGCGACCTAATGAGTCGGTGGAAAATGAATTGGGGTAACCTGAAAGTGGATTTCCTTGTTTCCGCCGGTGAAATTTCTTTGACGATTGATTCTAAGTGTTATACCCTAGAAGTGGACAATTTTTCTTAAGTAAAAAACTTTTGTAGACTATAACAAACATTTAAAAAAAAAATAAGCCAAACCAGCCCAGGCGTTCTGTGATTTTAGATATATATATCAAAGCAGTGGGCGCAAAAGTGGGCGTGGTAAATTTTTCTTTCAGTTAAAACTTAAATTGGATTACTAAGAACATGTTAAAAAAAAGAATAAGCCAAATCGGTGTAGCCGTTTTCCGATTTTAGATAAATCGAAAAAAGAGGGCGTAGTCAATTTTTCTTTCCATAAAAACTTAAATTGGACTACTACGAACATTTAAAAAAAGAATAAGCCAAATCAGTGCAGCCGTTTTCCGATTTTAGATAAATCGAAAAAAGTGGGCGTAGAAGTGGGCGTGGTCAATTTTTCTTTCCGTAAAAACCTAAGTTGGACTACGATGAACATATAAAAAAATATTATCCAAAACGGTCCAGCCGTTCTCAACTGATGCAATTACCAACGAACGACATTTGATTTTTATTTATATAGAAGAAGATAGATTAATATTTAATAACATCGCGTTTTGTCGGTATTTTCAATTTATTAATATCACATCCGACGAAAAAAATTATTATTGGAGGAAATGACTTTAGAAATTATTTGAAATAATATTTTAATAAATGATTTGTAACTTATCAACATATGATTCGTTGGACACCGATTTATAATGAAATATAAACAAATATAGGGAAAAAACAAGTAAAGAAAGTCTAAAGTCGGTCTAGGCCGACTATGAAATACCCTAAACCCACTTTTCAATAACAAAAAAATTTTTATTGTAAATGGGCGTCTCCGTGGGCGGAAGAAGCCTACATTTAATATGCATTTAAATGTTGATGAAAAATTTGCACATACCAAGTTTTATTCCTGTAGCTTACAGTCAATGCCTTTATTGTGCTTTCGCTATGGGAGGTGGGCGTGTTCATGGACGGATAACTCCCAATTTTTGAACACACCTTAGTTTTGGTATAAAATACATACATACCAAATTTAATTTCTCTATGACAAACATAACCTGATTTATTGAGTTTTAAACTTTTTTTGTTGTATGGGAGGTAGGCGTGTCCGTATGCGGATGACGTCCATTTTTCAAAACCATCTTTGTCTTGCCATAAAAAACATACGTGCACAAATTTTAGCTCTGTAGGTTAAACAGAGGCTTATTTATTGCGTTTTCAATTTTTGGGTTGTATGGGAGGTGGGCGTGTCCGTGAGCGGATGACGTCCATTTTTCGAAGACATCTTTGTGTTTGTATTAAACACATGCATATCAAATTTTATTTTTGTAGGCTAATTATGAGCTGAGTTATGCAGTTTTCAGTTTTCGCGTTGTATGGGAGGTAGGCGTGTCCGTGGGCGGATGATGAGCATTTTTCAAAACCATCTTTGCTTTATTATAGAAAACATTTGTGCCAAATATTAGCTCTAAAGGTTAAACAGAAGCTTATTTATTGCGTTTTCAAATTTTGGGTTGTATGGGAGGTGGGCGTGTCCTTGAGCGGATGACGTTATTTTTTAGATATCTTTGTGTTGATATAAAACACATACATACCAAATTTTATTGTTGTTGTTATGCGTTACAAACGTTTGCACAAAGTTAATATACCCTGACCTTTCAGGTTTAGGGTATAATAAACAAAGTAGGGAAAAAATAATGTATGAAAAAACACAGTTATTTAATTGTTTCACTTCCAACGAATATTTTGACCGTTCCAAACTTTGATTGACTATAACTTTTTGATTCTCAACTTTTTAAATACTTTCATATACAAAGTTGATTGGTTTTTTAAGAGCTTTTTTATAAAAGAATTTTTTCCATCTTTGGGGGCAGAAGTCTGTGGAACTGAAATTGTGGAACTGTGAAACTTTACGAATTTGATGTCATAGGTCTATGTCACCTAAAGAACAATTGTAGGTCTCATTAATACCTTTTCAACGATTTATTGCGTTTGATGATCGCACAATTTAATGTCCACGTCAACCTCTCGAGGTACGCTTTCATATGATGTGCGGACTTTTGACATTTTTATTTGCGGCCACTCTAATGTGCATTATCGATGACACGCGTACTGTGTAAAGGGTATATTAATTTTGTCATGACGTGTGTAACGCCAAAAAGGAGGCGTGGTAGGTATAGAAAAGCATATTTATTCTTGATCAGCATCACCACCTGAGTTGATTTAGTCATGTCCGTCTGTCTGTCGACACGATTACAGCTGTAATTTTCAAGCTATCGTCATGAAATTCGATATTTGTGCTTTTTTCTAAAAATCAAAGATCAAACTCGTGAATGGGCTGAATCGAATGAAAACCACGCCTACCTCCCATACAACCACAACAATGAAAACTCTATAAAGAAGCTACTATTTAAGTTACAAAATTCGGTAATTAAGTATTCTAAGTCAAAAGTATGGTGTGTTTGAAAAACGCCCACCTTCCATACAAACTGAAAATTGAAAACTCTTTAAATAGGTTCCTCTTTCAGCTACAGACAAATATTTGATACGTTTGTATTTTCTATCAAAACAAAATCGTGGAAGAAGAGAAAGTGTCATCCGCCTACGGACACACCCACTTCCCATACAACCCACTAGAGTGAAAACACTATAAAGAGGCTTATATTTAAGCTACAAAACTGAAATTCGGTATTCGTGTATTTTATATTAAAACTGAGGTGTGTTTAAAAAATGGGCGCCATCAATCCACTAACCACCACTCTAAAAAGAGGCTAATATATGAGCTACAAAACTAAAACTACATCGACCACGCTAACTTCCTATGTTATATATTATATGTTATATGTTATATATGTTACATATTCATATGTATGTATTTTTGACGTCATAAAAATAGTAAAATCTTTTAAAATTTAATACGTCAATGGTGAATGATATGCCAACTTCTGTTTGCAAAAAGTAGCTGACTTTATTAGAAGCAAACACAACAATAAAAATATAAGGTTCACGATCTTATTTGCACCAGATTGTAAAATTATGAAATTGCAAACTTTTTCTATCAATTGTGAACAGCTTTTTTTGGATAACTCTGCAACACTTGTTGCAAATCTTAGCACAGATGATTTGCAAACGAAATAAAAACAAAACAATCTGAACTTTTACTTCTTTAATTTTAAACCATTGCAAAATAACAAAATGCATTTCCTTGATTTCGCAACAACATAGCAAGTCCAAACGTATATATTTTGTTAGTGAAGTGCAAGACTATGCAATAAGGTTTTGAAAATGCACTCATGCTAGACCATTTGCACTAGATCGTGAACTCCACTATAATGTTTTGGACTGACTTTGCATCAAGCCAATACTATCAACAGAGCTTAGCAGCAATGGATAGGCTCCCAATACCTTATGTACAGACGGAGAATAACCCTCCCAACGTACCGTAACTTCGTCCAATCGAAGACTTTTGGGTTAATCTTAA
Source organism: Tetanocera ferruginea (assembly GCA_958299015.1). NCBI lineage: Eukaryota > Metazoa > Arthropoda > Insecta > Diptera > Sciomyzidae > Tetanocera > Tetanocera ferruginea. The sequence goes on along the minus strand of OY282640.1, from coordinate 98,036,286 downwards.
ACGAAGAGTATATACCAATAACTCTCGGCCCGCAATCATGAAAAATTTGATAGCCAAAATAAAAACAGAGCTTATCAAAGTGCCAACATCGGTATTTACAGGTTCAATCGCAAAAGGGGCTCTAAATTGTCGCAAGGCCCACGTATTGGTATTGATTTTTTCGCATTCATTTTAAGTTTAGTTTCATTTCAAAATAGTTTCATTTAAAATAAAATTTACCAAGTTATATACTTTAGTTTTTTTTTAAACTTTGTGCAAATTTCATTCCGCACACGTTATTGAACATTTAAAATATATTTTCAGACATTTTTATGAATAAATCGATATAATTTAACTCAAGTTATTGTTTTGTTGAAATTCAAAATGTTCGTTTAATTTTAAAGGCAATGATCTGTATTAGCAGTACTTCTAATTTAAATACCTGAGACACCCTTTTCTTCGTTCTGTGATGTTTTTAAGTTGGCCATTTTTGCATTAAAATTGAATGTTTGATTCAATAATGCAGATATTTGTATTTTTTGACGTATGCTTATTTTACGTAAACAAAATAAATTTGGCAATCTGCTAACGTTTCTTTGTGATGTTAGAAAAAAAAGGTACTTTTCAGTGTTTCTTTGTATAATTATCTAGTGTTAAAAGTAGTTTTGCAGTGATTTCTTGTACATCTCCCGACCTTAATTTTTTTTTTTTTGTTTTTTGTTTTGATTCGCCAAGGGAGTGTGGAATCTACATGAACCCGTATAGCCCGTACTATACGCATGCAAGACTCACATTCTAAAATCTTTCCGGATCAACCGGAACAGACAGAATGCACCTACGTACTACAACACACTCCCAGTTGGCGAAGTATGAAGTGGTGATGCCATGATTCCAACATATCTGGTGACCATTGGGGAATGATTATATAGAAGTATCCCACTAAAATAGGCATGTATCAACGAAAAAAATCCCGGGCGCCAGCAGGTTAAATCATTATAGTTGGTATCATTATGGATACGTATAGACCGTACTATACGCATGCACGACTCACATTTTAAAATCTGTCCGGATCAACCGGAACAGACAGAACGCACCTACGTATTAAAACACACACCCAGTTGGTGAAGTAGAATTTCCACTGAACTTAAAAATGTTATGACAAAAACACGAATTTATTAAGTATTTATGAATTTAAGAAATTAAACAACATCAAATAAATAGTACACTTTACATAACACTCCAAAATGAAGAGACCAAAGTAACTAATAAATAATATGAATATTAGTAAGTTTGCGGCCACTATCCACCCCAAGAACCTACGTAGAAAAGAGATTAAACTTTTAAAACACCAAACCAATTCCAAATATAACGCAGATATATACCAGTGATGCAGTCATCGACTAACACTTGTTAAGTTCGGACTTACTCTCCTGCGCTCTCGTGTTATTTTATTTTGACTTTGTTTATTATTCTTCATACATTTTCTTCTACACATAATTGTTATTGATACAAGTGTTTAATACAAAAGTTTTCATATAAGGTCAGTCAATTATTGATATGTTGGACTCCTCCCCGTCTCATACGGGGAATCGGTTTAGTGAATTATCTTCACTAACCAGCCCTAAAGTTAAAAAGAAAAAAAAGAAAAAATATAAACGATGAAATTTTTCCAGTGTTACCTAAACGTACAATCCCTTTAAATATTCCAAAGTTTGTTGTGATTAAGTCAACAGAAGAAGATAAACCTCTCTCTAAATTCAGTGTATTTGCTAAAAAAAGCTTTAGATTCCATAAGCTCTGAAATTGAGTCGGTAAGCATGCTTCGGGACGGAAATCTTCTAGTTCTAACGAAAAGTGAAAGAGTCGCTGATAGATTCTTACGCAAAAAATTTTGGTGGCCTGTGCAAAATCGAGGTCACCCTACATGTAAGTCTTATTTCTTGCAAAGGGACAATATATGATAGGAATCTGATTCCCACAACCAGCAAAGAGATACTCGAAGACCTTAAAACCCAAGGTGTAACTGATGTCTATAAATTTACCAAGAAGGAAGGTGACAAAATTATCCCCTCGGGTCTTATCTTGCTTACTTTTAACTGCTATCAGCTCCCTAAAATGATTGATATTGCTTGGTACAAACTTCCAGTAAGAGAGCATTTTCCCAACCCCATGCGCTGCAAAAATTGCCAAAAGCTGGGCCATACTATTAAGTACTGCAATGGCAGTCCCACCTGTGTAGGGTGCAACCTACCACTGCATGCCCCAGAAAACTGCGACCGCGTGATGTGTGCTATCTGTTTAGGTTCCCATCCTTCATCTTCACCCTCTTGTCCAACATTTCAACAGCAAAAAGAAGTGTTAAAAATAAAAACAAAAAATAAGTGTAGCATCTCTGACGCAAGACGCATTTTTAGACAACAACAAATTTCTTAGAAAAAGACGTAACATATGCGAACACTCTCAAATAAAACCAACCACAAAACAAAGAAAAAACGAACAACACTAATAGCAAAAATTACTCCAACTCTGAACTCCCTTCAGTTGCATCCACAAATAGCTCTCTTACTCCAAAATTACTCCCCTCTCCTTTATTATCGATCGCAAAAAATACTCACCATACATCTTACAATATTACCAAACACCCCAACTGCACCCCGTATCTACCGAATCAGACCCTCTCTTCACCAAACTCATTATCTTCACCGCCTACTTCAATCACACAACCATGGTTGAATAACAAGGTTGCTGCAAAACTGACTGTGCTCTCTTTCGCATATCCGAAAGTGTCAAAATCAACTGGCTGTCGAAAAAAAGAACAACAACAACAACAGATGAAGCAGTTCGCTTTGACATTTGCGGCAGTCGCGCTCTCCGTCTTGCGGCTACCTTATTCAGTGTACCCTGCACACAACAAACTCAACATAAATCGGCTATTATAATTACACACGAAAACTGTGAACTTTCTCACAAAAATAGCCACCAAATTCTCTATAACAATATTGATCCGACAGAATTATTCAGCTCTCATCCCATCTCGCAAAAAAGCATACATGAAATAATAAGATAACAAAAATTAGATGAGACTGATACTGAGATCATTCTGAGCTCAGAACACTCTAGTATGTGTGAATAATTTATTAAACTCTTTCTACCAAATAGATTTGCGTAAGACCAGTAAAACTATACCAATTTATTAAGTTTAAGTAATTATAAATATTCTTCAATTGAATATACATGGATACCACAACGACTATACTGATTTAGAGATTTTAATTAAAGAGTATGCGCCAAAGATAATATGCCTTCAAGAGACTCACTGCAAATTTGGCACTAGTCCAGCTGTTCCCAAACAGTACAATGGACATTTTCATAATTTTAGTTACAACATAACATCAAAACAAGGTATCGCTCTTCTTATCCATAAATCTGTTCCTTATAAAATTCTAAACTTTACCTCAAATCTATCAATAATTGCAGCTAAAATATTGTTAAAAATTCCGTTCACAATTATCTCTATATATATCCCACCACAACAAAATATTAATAATTCTGATCTCCTTCATTTAGCAAACTCAGTTAATAATCCTTGCATAATACTTGGAGATTTTAACGCATGGAGTACCCTTTGGGGCTCTCCAAATAGTAATTACAGAGGACAACTTACAGAAGATTTTATATTTTCATCTAATTTAGGAGTCTTAAATGACGGTTCGCCCACACATTTAAGCACTCACAATTCTTTCACTCATATTGATTTAGGATTATGTTCTGCACAAATACTCCCTATATGCTGTTGGCGCACCATTAATGATCTACATAACAGTGATCATTTTCCAACTGTCACCTCCCTTCAAATGCATTTTTACTCATCATATCCTAAAACACCACAATATAATATAAACAAAGCAAAATGGGACTTATTTCATAACAAAATAAATAGTTTTTACGACAAAATTCCTAGCGTTAGCGATATCAATAGAGAGTCCGCACGTATCAATAAAATAGTTCGAAGTGCAGCCAATGAATCAATACCTCGAACCTCTTATAGAAAAATCTCCAAAACTGTACCTTGGTGGTCTTCTGAGCTGAATTCTTTCAGAAGCAATAAACAGAAAGCCTGGCACATTTACAGGCGAAATCCCAATCAGGAAAATCTAATTTTCTATAAAAAATCTAACGCAATTTTTAACAGAGCCAAAAAAACAGCAAAACTGAAAAGCTTTTCTGATTTCACAAACAGATAAACTCCACCGCGTCATCTTCCCAAATATGGAAAAATATAAGCGTTTTAGTAGGTACATACAAGCCCTCTGCAATTAAAATAATAACTACGAACTCGAGCAGTAAAACCGATGCAATGGAAATAGCCAATGCATTCGCTGAAAATTGGTCAAAAAAATCTGAAGACTCGAATTTTTCGAGTGATTTTTGTGAACTCAAACTAACAAACGTTAACCTGTCCGCTAACTACAGATATTCTAAGAAATCTAAGATGATAGATTCCACCTTTAATATAAATGAACTCGAATCATGCCTAAAATCCCTAACAGGAAAAACCCCTAGCTTCGACAAAATCTCGTATCCAATGCTCAAACACACTCTAATAAATTTAAGAAAAAAACGAATACTTTCCCTTTACAATAATATATATGAAACCGAATAATATTATTCCACAAAGCTACAAAACTGCTCTTGTTGTACCAATTAAAAAACCCAACAAAAATATTGCACCCATAGAATCTTATCGTCCAATTTCACTTCTTCCCTGCATTGGCAAACTGTTAGAAAAAATGATATCAAATCGTTTAATGTGGTTCTTAACATCATCTTAGCTCTTGGTCCCAAACCAATTTGGGTTTAAAGCAGGTTTGAGTACAACAGATTTATTATTATATATAGAACATAAAATTTTCAAAAACTTATCAACTAAGAACCACATATCGATTCTGTCCATCGACTTCGAGAGAGCTTTCGACAGAGTCGGTGTCCACTTTGTTCTTAAGAAATTGCACGAATGGAAGTTAGGACCAAAAATGTTTAATTACAAAAAATCATTTTTAACAAATAGAAAAATTCGCTGTAGAGCTAACAACGCTACTTCTCAGATCTATACTCTCTCTAACGGTATCCCACAAGGATCACCCCTTTCCACTACCCTATTCTTAATAGCATTTGAAGATTTAAGCCAACTGTTGATGAGAAATAAAAATATTGAACACATCCTATACGCTGACGATTTGTACATCTTATGCAATAAGAAGGACACAAATCAAATTTCTGTAGAGAACAACGAAGTCATAAGAACGATCAATAACTGGTCACATCAATCTGGAGCTAAAATTTCGGACACAAAATGCAAACACCTACATGTATGCCGCAAACACAACTGCAATTCTATTGTTATTTATCAAAACACAAATGTAATAAAAAATGTTAATTATTAAAATATACTTGGATTGATTTTAGATAAAAGAAATACTTTTAAGGAACACTGTATTCATTTAAGAAAAGGTCTAGCTACCAGGTTAAACATAATCAAATATCTTTCATCCACAAAAAGCCATGTCCACTCCCAATCCCTTATTACCGCAACCAAATTAAACATCCTTTCCGAGATTGACTATGGATTAAGTATATATGGAAAATCTGCTAAAACTAACCTGCAAAAAATCAAATCGCCATATCATGCAGCTATGAGATGCAGCCTGAGAGCATTTCGAACAACACTGATAGCAAATTTATTAGCAGAAGGAGGTTTCACTACAATAGAAGATCGTATTGAGCTAAGTAGATGTCGACAATCTCCAAGGGTCTTCTTTTGTAATAATTCAATTCTTCACAATGAAATTCATGCATTGAAAAACAGAAAACGGAAGCTTAAAGAAGAATCCAGCCTTTATCATATACTAAGCGTATCAAGGCAGGCTTTACAAGATTTTAGTCCTATACAACCGACTAAAATGAAATATCCACCATGGTCTATTTCAAACTGCTCCTTTGTAAGCGACCTAACAACCTACAGGAAGGAACAAACCTCATCAGCAATGTACCGAACATTATACGCAGAACACATCAATCCATTTATTAGGCAGAATTGGATTCTGCTCTTTACAGATGGATCAAAATATGTAAATGAAGCTGCATTTGCAGAAGTTAATATCAATGGTTCCATACAAGCGCACGGACTACTCCCATCAATCGCAAGTTCTTTTGACTGTGAAGCAAACTGTGAATTGCAAGCAATTCTTTCTGGTTTTATTATTGCCAAAAATACGAAAGGCAAATTCATCATATGTACAGAAAGTCTATCGGTCTTTACTGCTGCAAGAAATCAAACCAACAACTCTGATCCAATCAATGCAATAAGACAATTACTTATTGCAACACAAAGCCAAAATTATGTGGATTCCTAGTCACGTTGGGATAACTGGAAATGAACTTGCAGACCTTGCTGCAAAATCTGCCGTTAAATTACCTCTATTCACTTTTATACCATTTTCAAAACAATCCATCGGATAATTTGCTATAAATCAGCTCCATAAAAAAATAACTACAAACTGGCAGAATTACACGCACAACTATAAGATAGTAAACCCTAATAGACAAGTCAACAAACTTCCCACCTCTACAACAACTATAATGAACAAATGCTTTACAAGACTACGACTCGGTCATACAAGATTAACTCATGACTATATTCTGAGAAAAGAAATGCAGCCAATATGTAGTTTCTGTCAATCCTCCCCCCTTACAATTCCACACATTCTTACAGAATGTCCTCTCCTCAACTCTAAAAGACAAAATTTCTTTCAAAATTCAAATCCCATAGACCTCCTTTGTGAATGTAATGATCAAAATATAAGAACATTTTATACATTTTTAAGTAATATTCAAATACACAATTCGATTTAGAATATAGACAACAGAGCCGATAGCCCTGGTAGCTAGTGCTTCCTTTGTTATAATTTTAATTATAATTAAATCAGAGAAGGGCACAAATTAAATTTCCTATCCCATGGGATTGGAAGCAAAATGCTGCTTGCGCGACGTCGACTCATGAACAGTGTAAGCTACTTCGTGTGGCTTACGATCGTGTGCATTCGGTTGTTGCTTTGTTTTTATTTTGGCAGCAAATCAAGTCAGTTGCTTTTCAGCATTTGTTGAAATAACAATTCTCTGCGCAATTTTTTTAAAATATAAAATACGTAAAATTTATCTTCGTTTTTCTCTGCTTTACACACAATCAAAGAGTGTGATAGTATGTGTGCCCATGCAACACACATACCATGAATTAAACTAGGTCGTAGCAATCGCTTAGCAAGTACCTAAGCTGGCCACATAAATAGGTAAAATAGTTGGGTCGCTCGCATTAAAAAATTTTTTCTTAAATCTGTAAAAAAAGAGATATTATCTCTTTCGAGTATCTTAAACGAAAAAAATTAAAATTTGTTAATTTATTCTAGTTTTCTTCCATTTTTATGTTCCAAAGTCACGTGTGAGGTCATTAATATATATAAAACAAACATTACTATATATAAACCTCTAAAACGGCAAACAGTTTAAAATAACAAAAAAAAAAAAATAAAATTCACTTTTTGAGATAAAACCAAATTAAAGTTTTTCAGAAAGTTGGCAACTCTAGCATAAAAATTCCAAAAATATTTAATTTTTTTAAATCGCTTTTCTATAGTTTTCTAATGATAGGAATGTTACCATTTACAAAAATAAGGTAACAAAAGATGGAGATATGATTTATTAGAAACTAGCAATTCCCGGTGCGCGTTGCTACACCCGACACCTATATTGGAAAAGTATAAATATATAGCGAAACCCGGAGCACTTCGTTACACTGAAGAAAAATTGTGAAATTATACTATTTCGGTTACAAAAAGATTATATGAAAGCTTTTACTACTAACGATTCAAACTTTAACATAACGTTAATGTTGCATCAGTTCAGTTTGTATCAATGCTGAAAAATTCAAACATTTGTTTTAGCAATTTATAAGACACAGTAAAGTGAAACCAAGTGTTGTTTTTTGTATGAAATCTTAAAAAATAAAAAAATAAATAAATATAAATATAGTTCGAAATAACTATAAAAATAGTTGTATTTCGAACTTTATGATTTCTTATCACCGAACTCAATCCAATACATTTTGATAAACAATATTTTTTGTTTTTCCATCCGGTGTGTAAATAAATAAAGTGCTTGGAATGCCAACTCTTGAACAGGCATCGTATAATTGACCGTGCAAGAAACACGGCTGTTCCAAATTTAATCCGCATACTTGAAGCGTTTGTCCTTGCGCCTTATTGATAAACATGGCAAATGACAGACGCACCGGAAATTGTAAACGCTTGAATTCGAATGGCATATCTGTTGGTATCAGCGGAATACGCGGTATGAGTACAATTTCGCCTTTAGCTTTTCCAGTCAATATTATTGCTTCAATCAAATTCGGCATCAATTTTTTTACAGCCAATCTGGTGCCATTGCACAATTCTGGTGCGTTTAAATTCCGTAGCAAAATGATTGATGAGCCGGCCTTTAAATTTAAACAATGCGGTGGCATACCAGGTGGTTCTAATGAATTTACAAATTCGATTGGATAATGTATGGCATCATCGTTATTCATTGCGCTATCAATAGATTTATATGATGTCACTGCACCTGGTAATTTTTCTTGGATCAGAAAATTAATTGCATTGACATGTAAATTTGTTGGTGCCAAAATTGCGCGTTCTCTCAACTAATTGTGATCTCTGTAATTTTGTACAATATTTGGAAAAACGCGTTCAATCAGTTCTTCTTTTGATTTGAGAATTGTACAGAAATTATCTGGCAAAGTAATCAAACCATTTGCATTATCGATTTGAACTTTTCCATTGCCGATTTCTAACAATTGTTTCGAGAAACGATCTGCAGATTGATCATTGTGCAACTGAACACGCATATTTATGTGCAATGTCAATTTTTGGACATATCGCCACAGAAAGGAAGACTTCAAGCATGCATTAATATCATCCGCTGGTGTGGATCGTGCAATCACGGGCAATGTTTGTCGAAAATCACCAGACAATAATATCAATGCACCACCGAAAAGTTGTTGATTGCCACGTAAATCTTTCATTGTACGATGTCTCCAGTTGTCTCCAGTGATTTTTTGTGGCTCATTGAACATTCATCTAATAGAACAATTGCTGCTTGTAAGTAATAAAATTATCCAAAAGAATTTGCTTCGGCAAAATTTATGTCTGTTTACGTCGGAATCCAAATGAAAAAGAAAGCACACTGGGTACATTGGGTGGTGTGAATAAAAAATAAGCAAGTGTCTTCTGATATGTGACATCTTGAAAACTTCAAAAGTGTCAAGTGTGAAAATGAAATTTAATATCGATAATGGATAATATTGATATTATCGATATTGTAGACAATTTTTCTTTATGTAAAAAACTTTTGTAGACTATTACAAACATTTTAAAAAAAAATCAGCGCAGGCGTTCTGTGATTTTAGATACATAAATCAAAACAGTGGGCGCAAAAGTGGGCGTGGTCAATTTTTCTTTCAGTAAACACTTAAATTGGATTACTACGAACATTTGAAAAAAAAATTATCCAAATCGATCCAGCCGCTTTCCGATTTTAGATAAATCAAAAAAAGTGGGCGCAAAAGTGGGCGTGGTCAATTTTTCTTTCCTTAAAAACCTAACTTGGACTAAAACGAACATTTAAAAAAAAAAATTATCCAAATCGGTCCAGCCGTTCTGAAGTGATGCGATTTCAACCAAACGTACACTTCTTTTTATATATATAGATGACTTAATTTTTAAGATTGTTGCTTTTATTGTTGCTATTGTTATGTTATTGATTGTTGCTTAACGAAAATAATAATATTTAACAATTTCATAATTACTCGTTTTCACATAAGTTGACAGACTAACACATCTATAATTTTTTTCTTACTAAATCTAAAAAATAATTATTTAATTTATTTACTTTTGAACACCGAAAGCCTTAGAAATATGCTAAAAAGAAATATTTAAGTGAATACTCAAATCCAAAGATGTTGTGTAAAAACACTTAAAGGCAATAAAAATCCAATTGGATTATTTCGGTTTTTTCATACAATAAAAAAAAAAAACAGCGAACGTTCGTTTTTAATCACTTATTCAAAATTAGCGTTTGAATTAAAAATTCAGGAACTTTGTTCACGACCGGCACTTAATTATCGGAATGTTTCTTGCAGATTGATTTCTTTACTTTTCTTTCTTATTTCTTATTGTTTTCATTTCTCCACGATAACGCAAAAACGAAAACATGTAGAACAGCAACAACGCAAACCGAACCGATGACGCACGCACAACAAAAAAAAATCACTGACGCTGCTAGTAATTTTTTTCTGAACGGACATTCTATTTAAACCTTTATTTTAAATGAATGGTTGAAACGAACGTTCGTTGATTTTTGAAGTTGTGTGTAAAATTTCTTGAGAAAATACGCAACAGACAAATTTTCCGTGATAAAAAAATGCTTTTATCTTTCGATCAGACATGCACAACGAAATCAACAGAATTTTTTCTGTTTCGTTGAGGCAGAAAAATAAATTATCAAAATTATTTCGTTTTTTATATAACGTTAAAAATTTATCAAATTAAATTTCGTTTCGTTGAAAAACGAAAAATTTTCTATTATTTTCTCCTATGCTAAAGCTGGTATGACACTTGCTTTTTTCGCATTTTTAAGATCTTCAAAAAAGCAGCGGGTAAAAGGGAAGAATTAACGTGCATGCCTGCGTTCGATTGCAAACGAAATAAATCTGCTATTAAATAAGTTTAAGAATCATTTAAGAAATGTATTATTAAATATATTTAATGGATTGCTGATGAAAACAAAATAATAGTAAATTTCTTTTCAAATACTCTGCGAAAATTACGCGCTCATTGTTCCTTGCCCACGTAAAATTGTTTAATGTTTTGCAGTTGTGACAGTAAAGAACAAAACTTGATTAACATGTGCAAGATTCCTTAGCAGCAAATTATTAGCAGGGCTGAGCTGCAATTTATGGAATTACAAATTTCTGTCAAACAACAACAAATGTTGTTTATGAAAGAAAATAAGCCTAAAATAAGAATTAAAACTGCAAATTTATTTTATTTAACAGGGTTCACCTACATATGCAAATATAAACAAATTTCTTGTTTTGTGTTTTATTTTCTAACTATTTTCCTTCATAAATAAAATTCGTACTCTTATTTTTTACTATTTTACTATTTATTGATAAATAGCTGTTGCAGCGAAAAACATTCGCCGTAAGATTTTTGCTGTCGTTTCATGTCGTTCGGTCTTTTCATTGACTGATACATACATACACAAGCATGTTAGAAGAAAACTATTTCAGCGAATAACAACAACAAAACTCACGGAAATATTATTTTCAATTAACTTTTAAACTAAATGGAATTTGAAAAAACTTCCTTAGAAAACAACCTTCGTTAGGAAGCGTAGAACAGTACAGTAAAAGAAATTTTAAGATCGGTCAATCCGTTCGAGAGTTTAAGGTCTCTAAACAGCTTCAAACAACCTGTTCCATGGGAGCTTCGCTCGCTTCGCTCGCTCGCTCCAATAAATAAACTAGGTCGTAGCAATCGCTTAGCAAGTACCTAAGCTGGCCACATAAATAGGTACGTTGAAGATACAAATTAGTTGGGTCGCTCGCATTAAAAAATTTTTTCTTAAATCTGTAAAAAAAGAGATATTATCTCTTTCGAGTATCTTAAACGAAAAAAATTAAAATTTTTTAATTTATTCTAGTTTTCTTCCATTTTTATGTTCCAAAGTCACGTGTGAGGTCATTAATATATATATAAAACAAACATTACTATATATAAACCTCTAAAACGGCAAACAGTTTAAAATAACAAAAAAAAAAAAATAAAATTCACTTTTTGAGATAAAACCAAATTAAAGTTTTTCAGAAAGTTGGCAACTCTAGCATAAAAATTCCAAAAATATTTAATTTTTTGAAATCGCTTTTCTATAGTTTTCTAATGATAGGAATGTTACCATTTACAAAAATAAGGTAATAAAAGATGGAGATATGATTTATTAGAAACTAGCAATTCCCGGTGCGCGTTGCTACACCCGACACCTATATTGGAAAAGTATAAATATATAGCGAAACCCGGAGCACTTCGTTACACTGAAGAAAAATTGTGAAATTATACTATTTCGGTTACAAAAAGATTATATGAAAGCTTTTACTACTAATGATTCAAACTTTAATATAACGTTAATGTTGCATCAGTTCAGTTTGTATCAATGCTGAAAAATTCAAACATTTGTTTTAGCAATTTATAAGACACAGTAAAGTGAAACCAAGTGTTGTTTTTTGTATGAAATCTTAAAAAATAAAAAAATAAATAAATATAAATTTAGTTCTAAATAAATATAAAAATAGTTGTATTTCGAACTTTATGATTTCTTATCACCGAACTCAATCCAATACATTTTGATAAACAATATTTTTTGTTTTTCCATCCGGTGCGTAAATAAATAAAGTCCTTGGAATTCCAACTCTTGAACAGGCATCGTATAATTGACCGTGCAAGAAACACGGCTGTTCCAAATTTAATCCGCATACTTGAAGCGTTTGTCCTTGCGCCTTATTGATAAACATGGCAAATGACAGACGCACCGGAAATTGTAAACGCTTGAATTCGAATGGCATATCTGTTGGTATCAGCGGAATACGCGGTATGAGTACAATTTCGCCTTTAGCTTTTCCAGTCAATATTATTGCTTCAATCAAATTCGGCATCAATTTTTTTACAGCCAATCTGGTGCCATTGCACAGTTCTGGTGCGTTTAAATTCCGTAGCAAAATGATTGATGAGCCGGCCTTTAAATTTAAGCAATGCGGTGGCATACCAGGTGGTTCTAATGAATTTACAAATTCGATTGGATAATGTATGGCATCATCGTTATTCATTGCGCTATCAATAGATTTATATGATGTCACTGCACCTGGTAATTTTTCTTGGATCAGAAAATTAATTGCATTGACATGTAAATTTGTTGGTGCCAAAATTGCGCGTTCTCTCAACTAATTGTGATCTCTGTAATTTTGTACAATATTTGGAAAAACGCGTTCAATCAGTTCTTCTTTTGATTTGAGAATTGTACAGAAATTATCTGGCAAAGTAATCAAACCATTTGCATTATCGATTTGAACTTTTCCATTGCCGATTTCTAACAATTGTTTCGAGAAACGATCTGCAGATTGATCATTGTGCAACTGAACACGCATATTTATGTGCAATGTCAATTTTTGGACATATCGCCACAGAAAGGAAGACTTCAAGCATGCATTAATATCATCCGCTGGTGTGGATCGTGCAATCACGGGCAATGTTTGTCGAAAATCACCAGACAATAATATCAATGCACCACCGAAAAGTTGTTGATTGCCACGTAAATCTTTCATTGTACGATGTCTCCAGTTGTCTCCAGTGATTTTTTGTGGCTCATTGAACATTCATCTAATAGAACAATTGCTGCTTGTAAGTAATAAAATTATCCAAAAGAATTTGCTTCGGCAAAATTTATGTCTGTTTACGTCGGAATCCAAATGAAAAAGAAAGCACACTGGGTACATTGGGTGGTGTGAATAAAAAATAAGCAAGTGTCTTCTGATATGTGACATCTTGAAAACTTCAAAAGTGTCAAGTGTGAAAATGAAATTTAATATCGATAATGGATAATATTGATATTATCGATATTGTAGACAATTTTTCTTTATGTAAAAAACTTTTGTAGACTATTACAAACATTTAAAAAAAAATCAGCGCAGGCGTTCTGCGATTTTAGATATATATATCAAAACAGTGGGCGCAAAAGTGGGCGTGGTCAATTTTTCTTTCAGTAAACACTTAAATTGGATTACTACGAACATTTGAAAAAAAATTATCCAAATCGGTCCAGCCGCTTTCCGATTTTAGATAAATCGAAAAAAGTGGGCGCAAAAGTGGGCGTGGTCAATTTTTCTTTCCGACAAAACTTAAATTGGATTACTTCGAACATTTGAAAAAAAATTATCCAAATCGGTCCAGCCGTTTTCCGATTTTAGATAAATCAAAAAAAGTGGGCGCAAAAGTGGGCGTGGTCAATTTTTCTTTCCTTAAAAACCTAACTTGGACTAAAACGAACATTTAAAAAAAAAAATTATCCAAATCGGTCCAGCCGTTCTGAAGTGATGCGATTTCAACCAAACGTACACTTCTTTTTATATATATAGATGACTTAATTTTTAAGATTGTTGCTTTTATAAAAAAATTGGTATCTCCATAATATTTTACAAAATTATGGCGATAAAAGAACAAATAACTGATATTCTTATAAGTAGAAAAGGAACCTACTAAGAGCATGTGATAAATTTTTGGAAAAAATTTGCCATATATTTTTTTTTGGTGCAATGAATATGATAATTCAAAACGAAAATAATAATATTTAACAATTTCATAATTACTCGTTTTCACATAAGTTGACAGACTAACACATCTATAATTTTTTTTCTTACTAAATCTAAAAAATAATTATTTAATTTATTTACTTTTGAACACCGAAAGCCTTAGAAATATGCTAAAAAGAAATATTTAAGTGCATACTCAAATCCAAAGATGTTGTGTAAAAACACTTAAAGGCAATAAAAATCCAATTGGATTATTTCGGTTTTTTCATACAATAAAAAAAAAAAACAGCGAACGTTCGTTTTTAATCACTTATTCAAAATTAGCGTTTGAATTAAAAATTCAGGAACTTTGTTCACGACCGGCACTTAATTATCGGAATGTTTCTTGCAGATTGATTTCTTTACTTTTCTTTCTTATTTCTTATTGTTTTCATTTCTCCACGATAACGCAAAAACGAAAACATGTAGAACAGCAACAACGCAAACCGAACCGATGACGCACGCACAACAAAAAATAAATCACTGACGCTGCTAGTAATTTTTTTCTGAACGGACATTCTATTTAAACCTTTATTTTAAATGAATGGTTGAAAAGAACGTTCGTTGATTTTTGAAGTTGTGGGTAAAATTTCTTGAGAAAATACGCAACAGACAAATTTTCCGTGATAAAAAAAATGCTTTTATCTTTCGATCAGACATGCACAACGAAATCAACAGAATTTTTTCTGTTTCGTTGAGTCAGAAAAATAAATTATCAAAATTATTTCGTTTTTTATATAACGTTAAAAATTTATCAAATCAAATTTCGTTTCGTTGAAAAACGAAAAATTTTCTATTATTTTCTCCTATGCTAAAGCTGGTATGACACTTGCTTTTTTCGCATTTTTAAGATCTTCAAAAAAGCAGCGGGTAAAAGGGAAGAATTAACGTGCATGCCTGCGTTCGATTGCAAACGAAATAAATCTGCTATTAAATAAGTTTAAGAATCATTTAAGAAATGTATTATTAAATATATTTAATGGATTGCTGATGAAAACAAAATAATAGTAAATTTCTTTTCAA
The DNA here is from genome assembly GCA_958299015.1 of Tetanocera ferruginea. Classification (NCBI taxonomy): domain Eukaryota; kingdom Metazoa; phylum Arthropoda; class Insecta; order Diptera; family Sciomyzidae; genus Tetanocera; species Tetanocera ferruginea. The sequence continues at coordinate 98,020,775 of OY282640.1, read as the reverse complement.
ATACTCTGCGAAAATTACGCGCTCATTGTTCCTTGCCCACGTAAAATTGTTTAATGTTTTGCAGTTGTGACAGTAAAGAACAAAACTTGATTAACATGTGCAAGATTCCTTAGCAGCAAATTATTAGCAGGGCTGAGCTGCAATTTATGGAATTACAAATTTCTGTCAAACAACAACAAATGTTGTTTATGAAAGAAAATAAGCCTAAAATAAGAATTAAAACTGCAAATTTATTTTATTTAACAGGGTTCACCTACATATGCAAATATAAACAAATTCCTTGTTTTGTGTTTTATTTTCTAACTATTTTCCTTCATAAATAAAATTCGTACTCTTATTTTTTACTATTTTACTATTTATTGATAAATAGCTGTTGCAGCGAAAAACATTCGCCGTAAGATTTTTGCTGTCGTTTCATGTCGTTCGGTCTTTTCATTGACTGATACATACATACACAAGCATGTTAGAAGAAAACTATTTCAGCGAATAACAACAACAAAACTCACGGAAATATTATTTTCAATTAACTTTTAAACTAAATGGAATTTGAAAAAACTTCCTTAGAAAACAACCTTCGTTAGGAAGCGTAGAACAGTACAGTAAAAGAAATTTTAAGATCGGTCAATCCGTTCGAGAGTTTAAGGTCTCTAAACAGCTTCAAACAACCTGTTCCATGGGAGCTTCGCTCGCTTCGCTCGCTCGCTCCAATAAATAAACTAGGTCGTAGCAATCGCTTAGCAAGTACCTAAGCTGGCCACATAAATAGGTACGTTGAAGATACAAATTAGTTGGGTCGCTCGCATTAAAAAATTTTTTCTTAAATCTGTAAAAAAAGAGATATTATCTCTTTCGAGTATCTTAAACGAAAAAAATTAAAATTTTTTAATTTATTCTAGTTTTCTTCCATTTTTATGTTCCAAAGTCACGTGTGAGGTCATTAATATATATATAAAACAAACATTACTATATATAAACCTCTAAAACGGCAAACAGTTTAAAATAACAAAAAAAAAAAAATAAAATTCACTTTTTGAGATAAAACCAAATTAAAGTTTTTCAGAAAGTTGGCAACTCTAGCATAAAAATTCCAAAAATATTTAATTTTTTGAAATCGCTTTTCTATAGTTTTCTAATGATAGGAATGTTACCATTTACAAAAATAAGGTAATAAAAGATGGAGATATGATTTATTAGAAACTAGCAATTCCCGGTGCGCGTTGCTACACCCGACACCTATATTGGAAAAGTATAAATATATAGCGAAACCCGGAGCACTTCGTTACACTGAAGAAAAATTGTGAAATTATACTATTTCGGTTACAAAAAGATTATATGAAAGCTTTTACTACTAATGATTCAAACTTTAACATAACGTTAATGTTGCATCAGTTCAGTTTGTATCAATGCTGAAAAATTCAAACATTTGTTTTAGCAATTTATAAGACACAGTAAAGTGAAACCAAGTGTTGTTTTTTGTATGAAATCTTAAAAAATAAAAAAATAAATAAATATAAATTTAGTTCTAAATAAATATAAAAATAGTTGTATTTCGAACTTTATGATTTCTTATCACCGAACTCAATCCAATACATTTTGATAAACAATATTTTTTGTTTTTCCATCCGGTGCGTAAATAAATAAAGTCCTTGGAATTCCAACTCTTGAACAGGCATCGTATAATTGACCGTGCAAGAAACACGGCTGTTCCAAATTTAATCCGCATACTTGAAGCGTTTGTCCTTGCGCCTTATTGATAAACATGGCAAATGACAGACGCACCGGAAATTGTAAACGCTTGAATTCGAATGGCATATCTGTTGGTATCAGCGGAATACGCGGTATGAGTACAATTTCGCCTTTAGCTTTTCCAGTCAATATTATTGCTTCAATCAAATTCGGCATCAATTTTTTTACAGCCAATCTGGTGCCATTGCACAGTTCTGGTGCGTTTAAATTCCGTAGCAAAATGATTGATGAGCCGGCCTTTAAATTTAAGCAATGCGGTGGCATACCAGGTGGTTCTAATGAATTTACAAATTCGATTGGATAATGTATGGCATCATCGTTATTCATTGCGCTATCAATAGATTTATATGATGTCACTGCACCTGGTAATTTTTCTTGGATCAGAAAATTAATTGCATTGACATGTAAATTTGTTGGTGCCAAAATTGCGCGTTCTCTCAACTAATTGTGATCTCTGTAATTTTGTACAATATTTGGAAAAACGCGTTCAATCAGTTCTTCTTTTGATTTGAGAATTGTACAGAAATTATCTGGCAAAGTAATCAAACCATTTGCATTATCGATTTGAACTTTTCCATTGCCGATTTCTAACAATTGTTTCGAGAAACGATCTGCAGATTGATCATTGTGCAACTGAACACGCATATTTATGTGCAATGTCAATTTTTGGACATATCGCCACAGAAAGGAAGACTTCAAGCATGCATTAATATCATCCGCTGGTGTGGATCGTGCAATCACGGGCAATGTTTGTCGAAAATCACCAGACAATAATATCAATGCACCACCGAAAAGTTGTTGATTGCCACGTAAATCTTTCATTGTACGATGTCTCCAGTTGTCTCCAGTGATTTTTTGTGGCTCATTGAACATTCATCTAATAGAACAATTGCTGCTTGTAAGTAATAAAATTATCCAAAAGAATTTGCTTCGGCAAAATTTATGTCTGTTTACGTCGGAATCCAAATGAAAAAGAAAGCACACTGGGTACATTGGGTGGTGTGAATAAAAAATAAGCAAGTGTCTTCTGATATGTGACATCTTGAAAACTTCAAAAGTGTCAAGTGTGAAAATGAAATTTAATATCGATAATGGATAATATTGATATTATCGATATTGTAGACAATTTTTCTTTATGTAAAAAACTTTTGTAGACTATTACAAACATTTAAAAAAAAAATCAGCGCAGGCGTTCTGCGATTTTAGATATATATATCAAAACAGTGGGCGCAAAAGTGGGCGTGGTCAATTTTTCTTTCAGTAAACACTTAAATTGGATTACTACGAACATTTGAAAAAAAATTATCCAAATCGGTCCAGCCGCTTTCCGATTTTAGATAAATCGAAAAAAGTGGGCGCAAAAGTGGGCGTGGTCAATTTTTCTTTCCGACAAAACTTAAATTGGATTACTTCGAACATTTGAAAAAAAATTATCCAAATCGGTCCAGCCGTTTTCCGATTTTAGATAAATCAAAAAAAGTGGGCGCAAAAGTGGGCGTGGTCAATTTTTCTTTCCTTAAAAACCTAACTTGGACTAAAACGAACATTTAAAAAAAAAATTATCCAAATCGGTCCAGCCGTTCTGAAGTGATGCGATTTCAACCAAACGTACACTTCTTTTTATATATATAGATGACTTAATTTTTAAGATTGTTGCTTTTATAAAAAAATTGGTATCTCCATAATATTTTACAAAATTATGGCGATAAAAGAACAAATAACTGATATTCTTATAAGTAGAAAAGGAACCTACTAAGAGCATGTGATAAATTTTTGGAAAAAATTTGCCATATATTTTTTTTTGGTGCAATGAATATGATAATTCAAAACGAAAATAATAATATTTAACAATTTCATAATTACTCGTTTTCACATAAGTTGACAGACTAACACATCTATAATTTTTTTTCTTACTAAATCTAAAAAATAATTATTTAATTTATTTACTTTTGAACACCGAAAGCCTTAGAAATATGCTAAAAAGAAATATTTAAGTGCATACTCAAATCCAAAGATGTTGTGTAAAAACACTTAAAGGCAATAAAAATCCAATTGGATTATTTCGGTTTTTTCATACAATAAAAAAAAAAAAACAGCGAACGTTCGTTTTTAATCACTTATTCAAAATTAGCGTTTGAATTAAAAATTCAGGAACTTTGTTCACGACCGGCACTTAATTATCGGAATGTTTCTTGCAGATTGATTTCTTTACTTTTCTTTCTTATTTCTTATTGTTTTCATTTCTCCACGATAACGCAAAAACGAAAACATGTAGAACAGCAACAACGCAAACCGAACCGATGACGCACGCACAACAAAAAAAAATCACTGACGCTGCTAGTAATTTTTTTCTGAACGGACATTCTATTTAAACCTTTATTTTAAATGAATGGTTGAAACGAACGTTCGTTGATTTTTGAAGTTGTGTGTAAAATTTCTTGAGAAAATACGCAACAGACAAATTTTCCGTGATAAAAAAATGCTTTTATCTTTCGATCAGACATGCACAACGAAATCAACAGAATTTTTTCTGTTTCGTTGAGGCAGAAAAATAAATTATCAAAATTATTTCGTTTTTTATATAACGTTAAAAATTTATCAAATCAAATTTCGTTTCGTTGAAAAACGAAAAATTTTCTATTATTTTCTCCTATGCTAAAGCTGGTATGACACTTGCTTTTTTCGCATTTTTAAGATCTTCAAAAAAGCAGCGGGTAAAAGGGAAGAATTAACGTGCATGCCTGCGTTCGATTGCAAACGAAATAAATCTGCTATTAAATAAGTTTAAGAATCATTTAAGAAATGTATTATTAAATATATTTAATGGATTGCTTATGAAAACAAAATAATAGTAAATTTCTTTTCAAATACTCTGCGAAAATTACGCGCTCATTGTTCCTTGCCCACGTAAAATTGTTTAATGTTTTGCAGTTGTGACAGTAAAGAACAAAACTTGATTAACATGTGCAAGATTCCTTAGCAGCAAATTATTAGCAGCGCTGAGCTGCAATTTATGGAATTACAAATTTCTGTCAAACAACAACAAATGTTGTTTATGAAAGAAAATAAGCCTAAAATAAGAATTAAAACTGCAAATTTATTTTATTTAACAGGGTTCACCTACATATGCAAATATAAACAAATTTCTTGTTTTGTGTTTTATTTTCTAACTATTTTCCTTCATAAATAAAATTCGTACTCTTATTTTTTACTATTTTACTATTTATTGATAAATAGCTGTTGCAGCGAAAAACATTCGCCGTAAGATTTTTGCTGTCGTTTCATGTCGTTCGGTCTTTTCATTGACTGATACATACATACACAAGCATGTTAGAAGAAAACTATTTCAGCGAATAACAACAACAAAACTCACGGAAATATTATTTTCAATTAACTTTTAAACTAAATGGAATTTGAAAAATCTTCCTTAGAAAACAACCTTCGTTAGGAAGCGTAGAACAGTACAGTAAAAGAAATTTTAAGATCGGTCAATCCGTTCGAGAGTTTAAGGTCTCTAAACAGCTTCAAACAACCTGTTCCATGGGAGCTTCGCTCGCTCGCTCCAATAAAAAATACCAGTGATGATATTTGATAATTTTGCAGGGGACTTTTTTTACCCTTCTGAAAGTACTTTTTCAGACGCGAGAGTACTTTTTGTTAATATGATTAAATAAGCTTTTGTTGCTGAGGCACATATATATTTTCGTTTTATTATATAAAAATAACAAAAACAATATGCAAAGTATTTTCAAATCCAAAAAAATCACAAAAAAACAATATTTGAGGATTTTCTTTATATTCTTGTAAAAATAACAACGTTAGTATATCGTCAGATGAAATCAAAAAAACCCTAAGGTACATTTGAAACCTTTTACAGGAGTGCAAAATTTTGCTAGCACATATATTTTGATTCGGTGCATCATAATGAATCAAAAAGTCAATGTTTAATTTTTGGTAAATTAAGGTAAATTAATTCATATGACGATATGATAAATAAAATAATAAATATCATGATGTATTAAATTATATGATATTAAATTCAGATCCTTACGATTTGCATTATTTTTGCGTTATCAATAAATTAAACGAAACTATTTTCGAATCAGAATAATGCATTAATATTTTTTGCTATCTCTTAAATGCACAATAGTAATGCACATTATTGCAATATCACTTAAAAATATGAAGATTTGTTTAAAATTAGAAAAAATCTGAAATTTTTTGATCAGATAACCTAAATAAATACTGTTAAACTTCTCTTTATAAATATATTTTCATATAATTTTTGATACTATTTTTTTCGTTTTTTTCTTTGCACCGACCAACAAATTTCAAAAATAAAATTTCGTGTTTTAGCTTTGGGGCAAATACACTCGAAAATAAAATTGAAAATTTTTCTCTCACGAAACAAAAAAGTTCCAAATCCTCAGTTAGTATCAAAAATGATATTACCCGCCATCTCTTGTATTTGGCGAACAATTGGTGACGAGTGTATATATTGAAAAGAATAGTCTATATATTAAAGAGTGAATGGGCTTTTCCAAACTGGCGTTATGTACGTTTTGTACGAAAAAATTAAAAAAAAAGAATGAAGAAGTCTAAGTTTTAAAAACTTTTTTTTTATATTTGCATAGTAATTAGGTAGCACTTTATTACGTAAAAAAATTATAACAATCAACTCCAATAATTAAAAGATATAAGCAAAAATATGCACTGGCGTGACGTTACAAAAAAAAAGAAATGGTTTTCGACTTATTAGAATAGAAAATTTGCAAAACTTTGCGAATTGGGCTTGAGTTTTTATACAAAACTTTATTTGGAAGAATTTAAAATAATATAAGTTTCTTTTGCTAGATATTAAATTAAAAAATCTTTTCTCGGTTTTTTTTTATTTGACTTAGTCATCTGGCGTGACGTTACTGGCGTTACGTTACTTAAATTTCCATCGGAACATTTTAAGTTAAAAACAAAAAACGTAATATTTGACGTAAATAAAACATAAAGTTTAGCTATTATATATTATATTTTTTAACTCCTACCCCATAGACCCTGATAAGTTGGAAAAAAATTCCACTAAAATACTTGCAACCAAATTCAGTAACGAAATCAGGCAAACTTCGAGCAATGTGGCGTGACGTTACTCACTTTTCAAATTTAATATAAAATGAACAATTTTTTTTTTCTTATCGATTTTTTTATAAATTTACTTAACTTTATTAAAACTTATTAAAATGCAAAATTTCACGCACTTTTGAACGTCAGCGTAGAAAAAATAGCACTAAATGCTTTTTTGTCGGAGTGACGTTACCTGAGAATATCATTAAAAGCAAATCAAAATTTTACCGTTAACTGATATTTGTTTGTTCTTTTGCATTTATTTTGCGGTTAGTTGTAGTTGCAGCAAAAGTTTTGCATAAGAGTGCAATTGCACAATTACTCTTAAAAATGCTGATAGAAATAAACAAAACTAACCAAAACTTTAACTTTAACTTGGTAGCCCGATATCTTGCCATCGCAACATGGGAAAAATTTGAACTCTTTAATTTAATTAATTTTGAATATTTCTCTTTAATAATACAAGTCAAAAAGAAATGTTAGTTGACTTTTAATTTTTTGGTCACGGTAGACTTTTCTGCGGAAATGCCCATATCTATATAAATAAAAATCAAATGTCGTTCGTTGGTAATTGCATCAGTTGAGAACGGCTGGACCGATTTGGATAATTTTTTTTCAAAATATTCGTCATAGTCCACCATTTTTACATGGATATGTTAACAGTCCATATTTACTTAGTAAAATTTACTTTAATGTTCCTCTTCGTCCTAGAAGGTCTTTTGAGCTACTTTTTATGAACTTTTGTAGAACTAATTACTTACAAAATGAACCACTAAGAAGCGCTTGCGGAGACTTTAATTTCGTTTCAGATGTTATTTCTTTAAATGAATCCATGTACTCAATTAAACATAAAATTATAGATTACCTGCAGTACCGCCGCTGAGTCTGATTACGCTTTTTCCAAGGATGCATAATTTTCACTTAGTGATGGATATAAAACAACAATAACTACACTATTATGAATGGTCCTGAACCTGTTGACCTCAATTATTCTTATCGAACATGCTCGGTGAATGTTAATTCATTTTTCAGCTGTACCGCACTGGTTGTACATTTTGGATTTTTTCCTACAACCATGCAAGAACGATTTGTATTGTATATATATTGATATAACTGGCCAATACCTAGTTGTCTTAGTGCCTACGTTCTCTACCATTTCGTTGTATATAGTGAAATTGGTGTGGTACATATGACCAAGTTTGTCGAAATACCACCTTGCTTAGCCAGGATTTCATTGGCTTTAGCAATGACAGAACGATTTATATTATATATATATGCAAATGCTTAGCAGTGTGGCGTACAGACCTTGTTTGTCTCGATACCTCCCACCGTTCTATGCCGACACCATGCTATCAGTGGGGGCGAACATAACCATGTTTACCTTGTACCACAATGTTATTTGCTGTTCAATATTTTTAAATATCTTAAAATTTATTTGTACATATTATAATGTTAATTTTAAAATATTATATTCTATTATTAATGTGTTTTGTATTCTTTTGATAATTCACTAATTCTCATTTTATTTTGCTTTGTACAATTATATTGAAATTTTGTATTTTCAATTTATTAATTGCTAGAAAGCCTAAGGCTTAGCAAATAAATAACTAAATAAAAAAAAATAAAAAAAAAAAAAGGTTTTTACGGAAAGCAAAAATTTACCACGCCCACTTTTTTCGATTTATCTAAAATCAGAAAACGGCTGCACTGATTTGGCTAATTCATTTTTTAAATGTTCGTAGTAATCCAATTTAAGTTTTTACGGAAAGAAAAATTGACTACGCCCACTTTTACGCCCATTTTTTCGATTTATACAAAATCGGAAAACGGCTACACTGATTTGGCTAATTCTTTTTAAATGTTCGTAGGAATCCAATTTAAGTTTTTACTGAAAGAAAAATTGACCACGCCCACTTTTGCGCCCACTGTTTTGATATATATCTAAAATCGCAGAACGCCTGGGCTGGTTTTGATAAGTTTTTTTTCAATGTTTGTAATAGTCTACAAAAGTTTTTTACATAAAGAAAAATTGTACACTTCCAACGTAATACACTTGGAATCAATCGTCAAAGAAATTTCAACGGCGGAAACAATGAAATCCAGTTCCAGGTTACCCCAATTTATTTTCCACAGACTCATTTGGTCGCATTTACACAATCCATCCAAGAAACGATGAGTGCCTCTATTTACGTTTGCTGTTAGTCAACGTTCGTGGCCCAACATCATTCCAAGATTTGCGAACTATAAATGGTGAACTGTGTGACACATATAGAGAATCGTGTCATCGTTTTCGATTGTTAGAAAATGACACTCATTGGATATACACCCTCGGAGATGATGTGCTTTTGTCAAATCCTCATCAAATACGAACACTGTTTTCGATAATTATCTCGACATTTTGCATCAGATGCGTATTAGAACATCAAATCCAAATTTGCAACTGAGCGAGGAAATTTACAACGAGACTTTGATATTAATTGAGGACATGTGCTTGATGATGTCGAACAAGGCATTATGTGACTTAGGCATGACAGCTCCCAATCGTCTGATGCACGACGCATTCAATTAAGAGTTCCGACGCGAAAAGCAATATGATTGCGATGCCTTGAGGGAATTAGTTCCAACGAGCGTTCCACTGTTAAATCGACAACAAAAATATGCGTATAACACTCTTTTGAAAGTTGTGAACGATGGAACTGGAGGGATTCTTTTTTTGACGCTCCCGGTGAAACTGGAAAAACTTTTTTGCTCGCGTTGATTTTGGCAACGATACGCTCGCAGAATGATATTGCACTTGCATTTGCTTCATCAGGAATTGCAGCTAAGTTGTTGGAAGGCGGTCAAATTGCTCATTCAGCACTCAAGTTGCCGTTGAATATGCAAATCTATGAAAATCCAACATGCAACATTTCAGTTTGGAGGTGCGATGATTCTGTTGACAGGTGATTTTCGTCAAACATAGCCAATGATTCCACGATCAACTCCAGCCGATGAACTTAATGTGTGTTTGAAGTCGTCCGTTTTGTGGAAACAAGTGAAGAAACTCAAATTGACTGTGAACATGCGTGTCGAGCTGCAGAACGATCAATCTGGAGAAGTATTTTCAAAAAAATTGCTGGACATTGGCAACCGCAAAATCCCGGTTGACATTTCGACCGACTGTATTCAATTTACCGTCGCTTTCTGCCAGTTCACCGAATCAAAATCCGAATTCATCCGAAAGGTTTTTCCAAACATTGCACAAAATTACATAAATCATGATTGGTTGAGCGAACGTGCTATAGTGGCTGCGAAAAACATTGATGTCGACGAATTGAATTTTAAGATTCAATCTGAAATAGCTGTCGAATTGATGACGTACAAAGTGGTGGATTCTGTTACTTCCCAAGATGATGTCGTCAACGGAGTTTTTAAACTCGCTGGAATTACCCGGATTACCGCCTCACAATCTCCAACTGAAAGTCGGGTCGGTAATCATAATGTTACGAAACATAAACCAACCACGTCTTTGTAATGGCACCCGGCTTGCAGTAAAAACCTGATGAATAACGTCATCGAAGCCACAATACTTAAAGGAAAGTACGAAGGTGAAGACGTTTTGATACCACGGATCCCAATGATTCCGACCGACATGCCATTCGATTTTAAACGCTTGCAGTTTCCGGTAAGGCTTGCATTTGCAATGACAATTAACAAGTCTCCAGGGCAGTCATTTCGTGTTTGAGGTATTAACCTTGAAAATCCAAGCTTTTCGCATGGTCAGTTGCCACCATAAACACCATCAGAAGATAACAAAACAAAAAATGTCGTGTATCATAGAGCATTGCAATAAACGAAATTATGTTATCACAGTTAAGCAATCGAAAAATATTTCTTTTTTTTTAATTGGTTAGATCTTTCAATCAAATTGTAAATAAAACACCATAAGATTCATTGTACTTATTTTCAAATCAAATGTAAATCAAATATACCCAAACCTATATGAATAAAAGTTATCATTTAAGAAAACGTATTTACCCCCTTTTTAACTATTTTTACACATTTGCAACAGCTTTTCACAAATTCACAAAACAAACACAAATTTCTTTTATTATGACAGGACAACGTCTGTCGGGTCAGGTATCAAAAATAAAAAATACTTAATTTCAGCTGCGGTTAACGGTATTTGAACAATATTTGATATGTCGGTTCAGTGCACCTACCATTTTTCTTCTAAATATCAATCCGCCACGACTTTGCAACGGAACCACACTTTCTGTGAAAATAAAAATTGAAGGCAAAACAACGTTTGCCGGGTCAGCTAGTTGATAAATAAAATGCCTTCAACCAGCCACAAGCGTCGTTTTGACGTAGACGATCAACCATAGCCGAAGAAACGAGCTCAACGCGATATGTGTCCATACGACATGCAGTCAAATCAGAATGGTAGCTTTTGTTACTCCTGTCGTCTCCTGTCTAATAGGAGCAAAAATTTACCACGCCCACTTTTTTCGATTTATCTAAAATCAGAAAACGGCTGCACTGATTTGGCTAATTCATTTTTTAAATGTTCGTAGTAATCCAATTTAAGTTTTTACGGAAAGAAAAATTGACTACGCCCACTTTTACGCCCATTTTTTCGATTTATACAAAATCGGAAAACGGCTACACTGATTTGGCTAATTCTTTTTAAATGTTCGTAGGAATCCAATTTAAGTTTTTACTGAAAGAAAAATTGACCACGCCCACTTTTGCGCCCACTGTTTTGATATATATCTAAAATCGCAGAACGCCTGGGCTGGTTTTGATAAGTTTTTTTTCAATGTTTGTAATAGTCTACAAAAGTTTTTTACATAAAGAAAAATTGTACACTTCCAACGTAATACACTTGGAATCAATCGTCAAAGAAATTTCAACGGCGGAAACAATGAAATCCAGTTCCAGGTTACCCTAATTTATTTTCCACAGACTCATTTGGTCGCATTTACACAATCCATCCAAGAAACGATGAGTGCCTCTATTTACGTTTGCTGTTAGTCAACGTTCGTGGCCCAACATCATTCCAAGATTTGCGAACTATAAATGGTGAACTGTGTGACACATATAGAGAATCGTGTCATCGTTTTCGATTGTTAGAAAATGACACTCATTGGATATACACCCTCGGAGATGATGTGCTTTTGTCAAATCCTCATCAAATACGAACACTGTTTTCGATAATTATCTCGACATTTTGCATCAGATGCGTATTAGAACATCAAATCCAAATTTGCAACTGAGCGAGGAAATTTACAACGAGACTTTGATATTAATTGAGGACATGTGCTTGATGATGTCGAACAAGGCATTATGTGACTTAGGCATGACAGCTCCCAATCGTCTGATGCACGACGCATTCAATTAAGAGTTCCGACGCGAAAAGCAATATGATTGCGATGCCTTGAGGGAATTAGTTCCAACGAGCGTTCCACTGTTAAATCGACAACAAAAATATGCGTATAACACTCTTTTGAAAGTTGTGAACGATGGAACTGGAGGGATTCTTTTTTTGACGCTCCCGGTGAAACTGGAAAAACTTTTTTGCTCGCGTTGATTTTGGCAACGATACGCTCGCAGAATGATATTGCACTTGCATTTGCTTCATCAGGAATTGCAGCTAAGTTGTTGGAAGGCGGTCAAATTGCTCATTCAGCACTCAAGTTGCCGTTGAATATGCAAATCTATGAAAATCCAACATGCAACATTTCAGTTTGGAGGTGCGATGATTCTGTTGACAGGTGATTTTCGTCAAACATAGCCAATGATTCCACGATCAACTCCAGCCGATGAACTTAATGTGTGTTTGAAGTCGTCCGTTTTGTGGAAACAAGTGAAGAAACTCAAATTGACTGTGAACATGCGTGTCGAGCTGCAGAACGATCAATCTGGAGAAGTATTTTCAAAAAAATTGCTGGACATTGGCAACCGCAAAATCCCGGTTGACATTTCGACCGACTGTATTCAATTTACCGTCGCTTTCTGCCAGTTCACCGAATCAAAATCCGAATTCATCCGAAAGGTTTTTCCAAACATTGCACAAAATTACATAAATCATGATTGGTTGAGCGAACGTGCTATAGTGGCTGCGAAAAACATTGATGTCGACGAATTGAATTTTAAGATTCAATCTGAAATAGCTGTCGAATTGATGACGTACAAAGTGGTGGATTCTGTTACTTCCCAAGATGATGTCGTCAACGGAGTTTTTAAACTCGCTGGAATTACCCGGATTACCGCCTCACAATCTCCAACTGAAAGTCGGGTCGGTAATCATAATGTTACGAAACATAAACCAACCACGTCTTTGTAATGGCACCCGGCTTGCAGTAAAAACCTGATGAATAACGTCATCGAAGCCACAATACTTAAAGGAAAGTACGAAGGTGAAGACGTTTTGATACCACGGATCCCAATGATTCCGACCGACATGCCATTCGATTTTAAACGCTTGCAGTTTCCGGTAAGGCTTGCATTTGCAATGACAATTAACAAGTCTCCAGGGCAGTCATTTCGTGTTTAAGGTATTAACCTTGAAAATCCAAGCTTTTCGCATGGTCAGTTGCCACCATAAACACCATCAGAAGATAACAAAACAAAAAATGTCGTGTATCATAGAGCATTGCAATAAACGAAATTATGTTATCACAGTTAAGCAATCGAAAAATATTTCTTTTTCTTTAATTGGTTAGATCTTTCAATCAAATTGTAAATAAAACACCATAAGATTCATTGTACTTATTTTCAAATCAAATGTAAATCAAATATACCCAAACCTATATGAATAAAAGTTATCATTTAAGAAAACGTATTTACCCCCTTTTTAACTATTTTTACACATTTGCAACAGCTTTTCACAAATTCACAAAACAAACACAAATTTCTTTTATTATGACAGGACAACGTCTGTCGGGTCAGGTATCAAAAATAAAAAATACTTAATTTCAGCTGCGGTTAACGGTATTTGAACAATATTTGATATGTCGGTTCAGTGCACCTACCATTTTTCTTCTAAATATCAATCCGCCACGACTTTGCAACGGAACCACACTTTCTGTGAAAATAAAAATTGAAGGCAAAACAACGTTTGCCGGGTCAGCTAGTTGATAAATAAAATGCCTTCAACCAGCCACAAGCGTCGTTTTGACGTAGACGATCAACCATAGCCGAAGAAACGAGCTCAACGCGATATGTGTCCATACGACATGCAGTCAAATCAGAATGGTAGCTTTTGTTACTCCTGTCGTCTCCTGTCTAATAGTATCAAATTTTACCCCGATAGGGAATTAGGGACACATTTGAAACAGGGAAGTAAGATTAAGAGGAAAATTTTTGCGATCTCAATATTGAGAACAAAATATTAATTATGCACGACGTTTATTTTTTAGATGGTTTGTGTATCCGAAAGTACTTTTTTTGGGCCAAAAGGAGTTTTGGACTTTTTAAAATCGAAGGAGGTAAAAAAAGTGGATATCCACTACAAATATCATCCCTGATATATACGTGTTAATATGTGTATAAATATACGGGTCAGTATGAAAATTTGGAACACCGTGCTAATGTTATTAATTGGATATGTATTTGGGCCAACGCAGGCATAAAACTTGCATCGAAAAGAGATATACTCTGGCACACCAAACCAAGTAATTAGCCAAGTGAAAAATAATGAAAAATTTAAATTTTTTGATTAAATACGATACAAAGTATACAAATCATATTCGATGGGGCTTACTTCATAAAACTCAATATTATAAAAGAAAAAAAACGAACTGAAACGATCTCAAATATATGGAGTTACATCAGCTAACATTTTTACAGAAAATCACAAAGTTAACAGCGTTTAATGTTCGAAACGAAATTTTAAAATGAAAATTTAAATGTAAAATCATTTTCCGCTTTAAGACATCCAACGAATCACAAAAGTTAATCAAGCTATAGGTATCTTTGAAATCACTACACATACATCGTAAAGGGTCATGAAGGGCAAAATTTGAAGTGCACTGACTCAACTTAAAGATCAGAAAATGTCTAGATCCTCTTCTTGGGATGTTAAAGTTAAGAGATGAGAGAATATATTGGGAGTCAATATCACCACAAAGTAATTTATATAGGAAGGTGACATTAAGCACCATCCTTCTGCTTCTCAGGAAAGCCAGTAAAATAAGCTTAAGGCGGGTTTCATACGAAGGAAGAATAATATCTGGGTTCCAACGATGATGACGTAAAGCAAAAAGTAAAAACTGTTTTTGAACCGATTCTATTGCATCAATGTGGACGTTATATTGTGGGTTCCATACTACGGATGCATATTCAAGAATTGAATTGAAGGGATCATTGAATTCTTTAGCCCATCATTTAATGAAACCAAGAACACCTCTAGCCTTATTAACCGCCAAATAAACGTGGAGATTGAAGCAAAGTTTTGGATCCATAATTACAACAAGATCAACAAAACTACGTACAATTTCTAAGTGAATGTTATTAACCTTCAAACCGTAAATTATTTTTTCAACGCATTTCCGTAAATCTGGGCACTCAGTGCCCACAGTGCATTTTATATGGGAAAACGTGAAATAGTATGGTTTTTTTATAAAAATGTTAATTTTTCGCGCATTTGAGATAAAAACATGATTTTTTTGAAAATATTTATAATTTAATGTTTTATTTATGAAATTAAATGAAATTTATGCAAGCTTATGTACTAATATTTAGATATTTTATTGATTGAAAATTTAATTTATTGGAGAAATTCTTCTAGTTCTTTTTCTTTGCCGTTCTGCGGTTGATGTTGTGGGTTGTTCATCAAAATCTGTGTCCGATTCGCTGTCGCCAATGAATTTTTGAGTGTAGCAAGTTTCGCAAAAATCCTTACATAGGTCGCACACGGCTGTGGTTTTATTGTCTTTTTTCTCTCTCCTGCACATTCCACAACGCTTTTTCTGCATGTTTGTCTACAAAATATAAAAAAAAAAAAAATTAATAAAAAGAACTGAAGAAGTGTTTCAATTTATGCTACCTGAGAGGCTGTCGGCATACGTGTTGCAGCTGGCTCATATTTGAAACCAATCATGTCCATTGCAATCCTCATTGTTGAGTTGATATATTTGTGGGACTTCAGGTGCTTTTCCGCTAATTCGCGTGCCAGTTCTTTTAGAAAAATCTTCCTTTTTTCTGATGTGTTGTAATTCCACGCCGGGTGACACAATTCATACAATCGATAAGAGGCTAAAGCAGCAACATCAACTATGTTGCTAAACACCGCCATTGGCCAACAGTTTGTCTTCCTTTTGCAAGAGTAGCCACGTATCATCTTGTCGAACGTGTCCACGCCGCCTTTTGTTTTGTTTTAGTCATGAATGACTTCTGGCTTGCGTGTTCTTTCGTCAATACTGTCAGTGGCATGTGCAGACGACAGCAATAGGACTTTCTTTTTGGAATGTGTAGTGAAGCTTGTCAGCTGGACTGCCTTAGAGTAACAGAACACTGAACGCACCTCTCTTCTTTGCTTCTTCGGCAAATGCTTTTAAGCGGTTATGTAGTCAATAAAGAATTTTTTGTACTCAACGCATAAATATGTGCCGTGAATTCATGGATGTATGTGGTGAGTACATTCACACTGTACTCATCGCAAACGGTTACAAACAATTTTATGTAATGAGTAAAGATCTTATGTACGTATTACATAGATTATTGACTCATTACATAAAGTCGTGTAGAACATTTGCGATGAGTACAGTATGTTAGAACAATTTGCATGTACTTTGGTGTACATAATTTTATGCAATGAGTACATACATTATTTACTCATTACATATTACGCATCATTACATACATAATTTACTCATTACATATTTTTAGTGCATACATTTATATAAAGAGTACATTCATAATTTACTCATTACATATGGGCATTTCCACAGAAAGGTCTACCGGGACCGAAAAAAAAATTGTTAAATAAACAAATAATTTTTTTGTTTTTATTTAAAAAAAATGCTTGAATTTTTATAATTTACTGCATTTACAACTAATTTCAGTTTTTATTCGGAGAAAATTGGCCTGATATCTGAGAAATATGTTTTTCTTGCTTTTAGCTGCTTTTAAGGACTTTTTCTCTTTAGTATTTTTCGTTTATTTATCAACGTTATGTTTGCACTCTTCTTATAAAATTCATCTATAAACTACAAATAAAAAATAAAAAATAAAAAGATAACAAACAAAGCACGATTTACGGTAAATTTTTTATATTGCTTTAACTACTATTCGAATGTCGCGTTCTTGTACCTAAATCATCATATGTTATCAAAACTTCGTGATCGTTCTTAGCAAGTGTCTGAAAATTGTAACTTAAATCAAATTTGGTCGCCTTACTATAAAAAAAAAGTTACTGCAGGTAAAAATCATACTAAACATTAAATATTGATCATCAAAATGTGTCGCGTTCGCGATCATGCGCCGTATTTATAATACACTTTGTATGGGAAAGTATGGAAAGGTTTCATTCGATTTTTCTAAATTTTTTGCAAAGTGTTAATAGTTCAAATTAAAGCTCATGAGCTAATTCTCAAGTCATTGGATTGATTTTTAGTAGATTTTTAAGAAATTTTCCAATTTGAGAACGTCAATTTGTATGGGAGGTATACGTGGTTTTCATCCTATTGGGAATATTTTCGAACAAGATCTTTATTTTTACGATATAAGCTTAAATATCGAATTTCATTATTATAACTTAATAATAACGGCTGTAATCATGTCAACAGATGGGGGACATACAAAAACAGGGATGCCATGGTTAAAACAACTTAGAAGGTGATACTGCAGTATAATATATGCACTTTTCTATATCTGCCACGCCTCTTTGTGGGCGTAAAAAAGTCTTCATAAAGTAAATAACCACATACGTAGGACGGGTGGTGTTACAAAGAAATATGATATTTTTTCTCACTAGCCTGTTTTGTATTTTTTTTTTTTTTTAATATTACTAATATAAAACTCACAAATAATATTTACGATGTTTTTGGTAGGTAATGCAATATTTAGCTGAAATTACTTTAACTAATTCTTATTAAAAACGTGATGAGAAAAAATGTCGCGTGCTAGATGTCGCGTTCGCGATCAGGCTTAAGCTCAATAAAAAAAAAACTAATGGAAATATGTCAAAATGACAAATATTTCTTGAAAGCCACATTAATCTTATTTAATTTACAATTAACCACTTTAAAATATTATGTTACGTTTCGCAGATATTTGCATTTTTCTAGATGGAGTCGAAAACGAGTTCCATTTTTTGTCGCGTTCGCGATGCCATGTTTATTGCTAATATTTTGGAAACATAAAATCTAGAGAACCTAACTTTTTTTTCTAAATATAGTGCTAATAAAATGCTATCTAAAACATGAAAAAAAAGAAAATTTGTTTTGAGTTTTCTTTATTATTTTGCTTCTCAAAGGCGTACGAATGTCGCGTTCGCGACTATGAAAATGCCCATATGTTAAAAACATAATTTTATGCAATGAGTACATGCATATTGTATTCATTATATATTTTTTTGTTCATAATTTTATGTATTGAATATATACACAATTCATGTCTGTGCCTAAATCACCCTCTCAACAAATGCAATAAATAACTTAAAAAAAATGACTAGATTTCACAAAATAATTGGCAATTACTTATAGAAACCCAGCCATTAATTTCTCATCCAATCATCGCTTTTGTTCTAGAGTACAGTGGATAAACTCATTCCCGCTCTGATTTTCTACAGACTTTAGAGGTGTTGCTTACTTGAAAATCAAGAAACGAATGACATAATACTGCAAAATCGTGTGCCGATGAGCAACACATACGTGTATTCAGTCCATATGTTATGTACTGAATAAATGTGTCACTTCAATCGTATAAGGGGAACGTGTACTGAGTCTATATTTTATGTATTGAGTACATTTATTACTTCCATTGATATGTACACGTTCGCTGTACTGAGTATATAGCATATGTACGATGTCGTGTTGCAAGCCAGAAATGTACTGAGTCTATATTTTATGTATTGAGTAAATTTTTTGTAAAAAATTACATAACACGTTGATTGAGTACACGTTGCTTGTATCTATTGAAGTCTGCTATGTATTCAACACATAACATGATGTATTCAATACATTTTTTATTTATTTTAAAAAGTGAATAAATTGATATGTAGCCAGTACACGCTCCCTTTACTCAGTAAATACTGCTCCCGTTGCGTTCTCATACAAGTTGCAGTGCATAGATTTTACATAGCTGTCTCTGTACTGACTACATAACTTTTTCCCTTAGTGCATAGCGAAAGGCATTTACTGTGAGCTACAAGAATAGAACTTGGTGTCTGTAAATTTTTTATCAACATTTATATGCATATAAAATATAAGCTTCATCCGACCACGGACACGTCCATTTTCAATAACATTATTTTGTTTTTTGAAAAGTAGGTTTAGGGTATTTCATAGTCGGCTTAGACCGACTTTAGACTTTCTTTACTTGTTTTTATTGTTATTGTTAAAGTAATATATAAAACTAGGTCGTAGCAATCGCTTAGCAAGTACCTAAGCTGGCCACATAAATAGGTACGTTGAAGATACAAATTAGTTGGGTCGCTCGCATTAAAAAATTTTTTCTTAAATCTGTAAAAAAAGAGATATTATCTCTTTCGAGTATCTTAAACGAAAAAAATTAAAATTTTTT
Organism: Tetanocera ferruginea; assembly: GCA_958299015.1. Classification (NCBI taxonomy): domain Eukaryota; kingdom Metazoa; phylum Arthropoda; class Insecta; order Diptera; family Sciomyzidae; genus Tetanocera; species Tetanocera ferruginea. Next base: position 98,001,185 of record OY282640.1, on the reverse strand, counting down.
AATTTATTCTAGTTTTCTTCCATTTTTATGTTCCAAAGTCACGTGTGAGGTCATTAATATATATAAAACAAACATTACTATATATAAACCTCTAAAACGGCAAACAGTTTAAAATAACAAAAAAAAAAAAATAAAATTCACTTTTTGAGATAAAACCAAATTAAAGTTTTTCAGAAAGTTGGCAACTCTAGCATAAAAATTCCAAAAATATTTAATTTTTTGAAATCGCTTTTCTATAGTTTTCTAATGATAGGAATGTTACCATTTACAAAAATAAGGTAACAAAAGATGGAGATATGATTTATTAGAAACTAGCAATTCCCGGTGCGCGTTGCTACACCCGACACCTATATTGGAAAAGTATAAATATATAGCGAAACCCGGAGCACTTCGTTACACTGAAGAAAAATTGTGAAATTATACTATTTCGGTTACAAAAAGATTATATGAAAGCTTTTACTACTAATGATTCAAACTTTAACATAACGTTAATGTTGCATCAGTTCAGTTTGTATCAATGCTGAAAAATTCAAACATTTGTTTTAGCAATTTATAAGACACAGTAAAGTGAAACCAAGTGTTGTTTTTTGTATGAAATCTTAAAAAATAAAAAAATAAATAAATATAAATATAGTTCGAAATAACTATAAAAATAGTTGTATATCGAACTTTATGATTTCTTATCACCGAACTCAATCCAATACATTTTGATAAACAATATTTTTTGTTTTTCCATCCGGTGCGTAAATAAATAAAGTGCTTGGAATGCCAACTCTTGAACAGGCATCGTATAATTGACCGTGCAAGAAACACGGCTGTTCCAAATTTAATCCGCATACTTGAAGCGTTTGTCCTTGCGCCTTATTGATAAACATGGCAAATGACAGACGCACCGGAAATTGTAAACGCTTGAATTCGAATGGCATATCTGTTGGTATCAGCGGAATACGCGGTATGAGTACAATTTCGCCTTTAGCTTTTCCAGTCAATATTATTGCTTCAATCAAATTCGGCATCAATTTTTTTACAGCCAATCTGGTGCCATTGCACAGTTCTGGTGCGTTTAAATTCCGTAGCAAAATGATTGATGAGCCGGCCTTTAAATTTAAGCAATGCGGTGGCATACCAGGTGGTTCTAATGAATTTACAAATTCGATTGGATAATGTATGGCATCATCGTTATTCATTGCGCTATCAATAGATTTATATGATGTCACTGCACCTGGTAATTTTTCTTGGATCAGAAAATTAATTGCATTGACATGTAAATTTGTTGGTGCCAAAATTGCGCGTTCTCTCAACTAATTGTGATCTCTGTAATTTTGTACAATATTTGGAAAAACGCGTTCAATCAGTTCTTCTTTTGATTTGAGAATTGTACAGAAATTATCTGGCAAAGTAATCAAACCATTTGCATTATCGATTTGAACTTTTCCATTGCCGATTTCTAACAATTGTTTCGAGAAACGATCTGCAGATTGATCATTGTGCAACTGAACACGCATATTTATGTGCATTGTCAATTTTTGGACATATCGCCACAGAAAGGAAGGAAAGGAAGGAAGGAATACTTCAAGCATGCATTAATATCATCCGCTGATGTGGATCGTGCAATCACGGGCAATGTTTGTCGAAAATCACCAGACAATAATATCAATGCACCACCGAAAAGTTGTTGATTGCCACGTAAATCTTTCATTGTACGATGTCTCCAGTTGTCTCCAGTGATTTTTTGTGGCTCATTGAACATTCATCTAATAGAACAATTGCTGCTTGTAAGTAATAAAATTATCCAAAAGAATTTGCTTCGGCAAAATTTATGTCTGTTTACGTCGGAATCCAAATGAAAAAGAAAGCACACTGGGTACATTGGGTGGTGTGAATAAAAAATAAGCAAGTGTCTTCTGATATGTGACATCTTGAAAACTTCAAAAGTGTCAAGTGTGAAAATGAAATTTAATATCGATAATGGATAATATTGATATTATCGATATTGTAGACAATTTTTCTTTATGTAAAAAACTTTTGTAGACTATTACAAACATTTAAAAAAAAAATCAGCGCAGGCGTTCTGCGATTTTAGATATATATATCAAAACAGTGGGCGCAAAAGTGGGCGTGGTCAATTTTTCTTTCAGTAAACACTTAAATTGGATTACTACGAACATTTGAAAAAAAAATTATCCAAATCGGTCCAGCCGCTTTCTAATTTTAGATAAATCGAAAAAAGTGGGCGCAAAAGTGGGCGTGGTCAATTTTTCTTTCCGACAAAACTTAAATTGGATTATTTCGAACATTTGAAAAAAAATTATCCAAATCGGTCCAGCCGTTTTCCGATTTTAGATAAATCAAAAAAAGTGGGCGCAAAAGTGGGCGTGGTCAATTTTTCTTTCCTTAAAAACCTAACTTGGACTAAAACGAACATTTAAAAAAAAAAAATTATCCAAATCGGTCCAGCCGTTCTGAAGTGATGCGATTTCAACCAAACGTACACTTCTTTTTATATATATAGATGACTTAATTTTTAAGATTGTTGCTTTTATAAAAAAATTGGTATCTCCATAATATTTTACAAAATTATGGCGATAAAAGAACAAATAACTGATATTCTTATAAGTAGAAAAGGAACCTACTAAGAGCATGTGATAAATTTTTGGAAAAAATTTGCCATATATTTTTTTTTTGGTGCAATGAATATGATAATTCAAAACGAAAATAATAATGTTTAACAATTTCATAATTACTCGTTTTCACATAAGTTGACAGACTAACACATCTATAATTTTTTTCTTACTAAATCTAAAAAATAATTATTTAATTTATTTACTTTTGAACACCGAAAGCCTTAGAAATATGCTAAAAAGAAATATTTAAGTGAATACTCAAATCCAAAGATGTTGTGTAAAAACACTTAAAGGCAATAAAAATCCACTTGGATTATTTCGGTTTTTTCATACAATAAAAAAAAAAAACAGCGAACGTTCGTTTTTAATCACTTATTCAAAATTAGCGTTTGAATTAAAAATTCAGGAACTTTGTTCACGACCGGCACTTAATTATCGGAATGTTTCTTGCAGATTGATTTCTTTACTTTTCTTTCTTATTTCTTATTGTTTTCATTTCTCCACGATAACGCAAAAACGAAAACATGTAGAACAGCAACAACGCAAACCGAACCGATGACGCACGCACCACAAAAAAAAATCACTGACGCTGCTAGTAATTTTTTTCTGAACGGACATTCTATTTAAACCTTTATTTTAAATGAATGGTTGAAACGAACGTTCGTTGATTTTTGAAGTTGTGTGTAAAATTTCTTGAGAAAATACGCAACAGACAAATTTTCCGTGATAAAAAAAATGCTTTTATCTTTCGATCAGACATGCACAACGATATCAACAGAATTTTTTCTGTTTCGTTGAGGCAGAAAAATAAATTATCAAAATTATTTCGTTTTTTATATAACGTTAAAAATTTATCAAATCAAATTTCGTTTCGTTGAAAAACGAAAAATTTTCTATTATTTTCTCCTATGCTAAAGCTGGTATGACACTTGCTTTTTTCGCATTTTTAAGATCTTCAAAAAAGCAGCGGGTAAAAGGGAAGAATTAACGTGCATGCCTGCGTTCGATTGCAAACGAAATAAATCTGCTATTAAATAAGTTTAAGAATCATTTAAGAAATGTATTATTAAATATATTTAATGGATTGCTGATGAAAACAAAATAATAGTAAATTTCTTTTCAAATACTCTGCGAAAATTACGCGCTCATTGTTCCTTGCCCACGTAAAATTGTTTAATGTTTTGCAGTTGTGACAGTAAAGAACAAAACTTGATTAACATGTGCAAGATTCCTTAGCAGCAAATTATTAGCAGGGCTGAGCTGCAATTTATGGAATTACAAATTTCTGTCAAACAACAACAAATGTTGTTTATGAAAGAAAATAAGCCTAAAATAAGAATTAAAACTGCAAATTTATTTTATTTAACAGGGTTCACCTACATATGCAAATATAAACAAATTCCTTGTTTTGTGTTTTATTTTCTAACTATTTTCCTTCATAAATAAAATTCGTACTCTTATTTTTTACTATTTTACTATTTATTGATAAATAGCTGTTGCAGCGAAAAACATTCGCCGTAAGATTTTTGCTGTCGTTTCATGTCGTTCGGTCTTTTCATTGACTGATACATACATACACAAGCATGTTAGAAGAAAACTATTTCAGCGAATAACAACAACAAAACTCACGGAAATATTATTTTCAATTAACTTTTAAACTAAATGGAATTTGAAAAATCTTCCTTAGAAAACAACCTTCGTTAGGAAGCGTAGAACAGTACAGTAAAAGAAATTTTAAGATCGGTCAATCCGTTCGAGAGTTTAAGGTCTCTAAACAGCTTCAAACAACCTGTTCCATGGGAGCTTCGCTCGCTTCGCTCGCTCGCTCCAATTAAAAGTGCAAATTGAATAAACTGCAATTCATTGGATGCTGTTTGCAGTCACTGTTGCTGCTGCTTAAACTCGGACCTCTTAGAACAACACGCTGCAAACACCTTGAAGTCACTGTTATTCCTCAGTTATTGTATTATATTTATTTTATCTAGTTTATTGTTATAATAAAACAATATCACAACGAAAATATTAAATGTTATTTGCACTTAACACAACACGACGTTCCAATGAATTTAGATTTGTTTGTTTGCTTTGGCTTGTTTGCTTTGTCTGCATTCGCCAAGATGGCCGATTTTGACATTTAGGGTACTGACAGAGAGAGTACGTTCAATACTGCTATTACTTCGTTAGTTATACTATGTCAAAAACATCTTTTCGTTGTTACATGCGTTGGTCACATTAAGCTGTGTCAACTGTTGTGACAGCAAAACATCGGGGAGCGCTGTTATCGGTATTGAAGTTTCAGAAAAGTTGTCAAGTTTATGAAATGTCAAGCTATGTATCAGATACCAATGGAAATTTGACCGACAAATAAAAAATTTTCTATTTTTAAACGCATTTTAATGCGCAACTTCATATTTATGTGCATCAAGTTTTGACTTAACAGTTGCCAACTGTTGAGTTCGCTGAATGTGACCAGTGAAAATTAATTGTATGCAACTTACGAAGTAATAGCAGGATTGAACGTACTCTCTCTGTCAGTACCCTAAATGTCAAATTCGGCCATCTTGGCGAATGCAGACAAAGCAAACAAGCCAAAGCAAACAAACAAATCTAAATTCAATGGAACATCGTGTTGTGTTAAGTGCAAATAACATTTAATATTTTCGTTGTGATATTGTTTTATTATAACAATAAACTAGATAAAATAAATATAATACAATAACTGAGGAATAACAGTGACATCAAGGTGTTTGCAGCGAATTGTTCTAAGAGGTCCGAATTTAAGCAGCAGCAACAGTGACTGCAAACAGCATCCAATGAATTGCAGTTTATTCAATTTGCACTTTTAATTTTATTTATTACTTATTTATAACTTTAACAATAACAATAAAAATAATATACAAAGCGACAAATCACAATTTTCTACAATTATTTAACATAAACACGCGAGAGTTGGTAGCGGATCATTGTTTACATTTTTCCTATTCTTAGCGTTCTACTCGTTCGTAGATTTTGTATGAGCTCTCAACTTCGTTTTGACAATCACGGTAAGCTGCTCTCCTCCCTGATATTACTTCGTTAATTATACTATGTATGCAATGACGAACTGTGAGCGCTCTCTTTCTTGTTATTTTTTTGACAAAGTCCGTTTCCAACAGAAACGTCAATACTACCTTGGAGTAATTATATCATGGCACGCTGCGCACCAAAAAAATCAATCTTCACACTCATTTGTTTTGTTTTATTTATGTAATTTGTCACAAACAACAAAAACATAGGCACGCTGCGCACCAAAAAAATCAATCCTCACACTCCTTTGTTTTGTTTTATTTATGTAATTTGTCACAAACAACAAAAACATAGGCACGCTGCGCACCAAAAAAATCAATCCTCACACTCCTTTCCACTCGAGCATGCTTTGCATGCTTTCCCAATAAGCCAAAAAACTGACTGATCCGGCAAAACGGAGCTAAAACCGGATGTGCCCGCTATTCTGGAATGAAAACGGCATGTACTCGTACCTTCAATTAATGCTTTTACAGATTTCTGCTTGATAACTGTTTTTTGAGGTAAAAAAGCATAGTTGGCATAGAAAATTGTTTTGTTTGTAAACTATTTTCAGTTTTAATATGATGTTATAAAATAATAATATATAATAATATGTTAATAATAATATGTTAAATTATGTAGTGATATATAATAAGAAATATATATATACTTAGAAACAGTTCGTTTTACTTTTAAAAATGTACGTTTTAATGCCAACAAAGCGGTACGTTTGTGTTCTGTTTTGCAGGTATATTTATGTACCATCTTTCCTGCGTAGTAACGGATTTTCATTTTCAATGTAAAACGTACCGTTCTCATGCCGTTTTCGGTAGCAGAAACGTGTGTACACACACGACTATGCGGTAGTAAAACGTTCCGTTTTCAGACCGAATGGTTTTATGGGTTGTTTTCTTGAGTTCATCAATATTTGAATATGTGTGTCATAGACACTGTGGACATGCAAGTTGTTGTTTGTTCTTTTGTTTTTTTTTTATTCTTGCTCAGTTGCTGTTGTTTTTTTTTTGTGTAATTTGTCACAAACAACAAAAACATAGGCACGCATGCGCAACAAAAAAATTAAAATCAATCCTCCTTCTCCTTTGCACTCGATCAAGCGTTTGATCACGCTTTGTGTTTCTGAGTTCATCAAAATTTGAATATGTATGTCATAGACACTGTGGACATGCAAGTTGATGTTTATTCTTTTGTTTATTCTTGCTCTGTTTCTATTGGTTTCTTCTTGTAAGAAACTTGTATTTGTTTCTTGTTGTATTTGTTGAGTACTCTTGCACTCAAAAAATGTTGAGAACAAAATGCAGAGTTTTTTATGAGGGAAGATCAACTTAATGAATAATTGTAAAATATTTTTCCAAATTTGTAAATGATGCGCTTTAAAAAACGGTGTTTCCTTAAAACTATTAAAAAATACTCAAAATAACTTAACCTGCTCGTAATCAGCTGCGAAAAACCTGAGCTTGCCTGCTTTCACGTCTGATCTGATCTGATCTGCCTGCTGTCATTATGCACACTTTGAGCAGGTTTATATGAAATTGTATGAAGCCACTTTTGTCGCGCTGGCCTGCCTGCCTGTCTGTCAACCTAAGGCCGCGGTTATAGTGAACGCGATTCAGACAGGCAGGCAGGCAGGCAGGCTGAAATCTGTGTGAAAAAACGAGATGCAGATAGCTATCTATCTCGCTTGTTCACATTGCCTGTCTGCCTGCCTGTCTGACTCGGCGTTCACTATAACCGCAACCTTAGGCATGGAAGAGATATGTCTGTAGTTTTGACTCAAATTACCTAGAAATCTACAAACGTTTGTTTCTGGAATTTCAAAATCTTTCAGCTGTTTTATATAATGAATATTTAGACAATATTAAGCTGAGAATATTTCTGATCCAAAGAGATTTTGGGGGTTCATAAATACTAAGAAAAAATCTGATGGATTTCCTTCATCCTTCAAAACTCTTGATGGATTTACGGACGATCCTTCTATAATTTGTGGCCTTTTTGCCAATCTTTTCAAGGAATCTTTTTGTTCAGATTCATTTCACCCTGATGAAGGTTACTTTGACTACATGAACTCTTCACCCAGGGTCTCTTTGGAGTATATATCCTTCACCTCTGAGGATATTTTAAAGTATATTGGGAAAATCGATGAGGATTTTGGTGCTGGACCTGATGGAATTCCTGCCGCAGTGTTAACTCAATGCGGATCCGTTATGTGTCAACCACTTTCTCTATTATTTAATAAATCAATTACAGAAAGTTATTTTCCAGTTTTTTGGAAAAAATCATTTATAGGTCCTATATATAAAAAAGGTTGCAGGAATGATGTTAATAATTATAGGCCCATCGCTAAGCTTTCGTCTATTCCCAAACTTTTTGAGCGAATTGTGTACGAACGTGTTAAAATTCATTGTGGAGAAGTCATAACCACTCGTCAGCATGGTTTTGATAATTGAAGACAACATTCTGCTTAAATTCAATGGAATCTGGTAACCAAGTCGACTGTATTTACACTAACTTTAGTAAAGCATTTGATAAATTACCTCATGATTTAATCTTTTTCAAACTTAAGTTAATGGGATTTCCACATTATTTTGTATGCTGGATTAAATCGTATTTGACTGAGCGATCTTATCAAATACGATTCCGAGGTGTGTTGTCTTCAGAATTTTTTGCTGGATCAGGTGTTCCTCAAGGTAGCCACCTTGGCCCACTTCTGTTTATTTTAGCAATTAATTACGTCACACACGTCATTGAACACTCTCGTCTGCTGATTTATGCAGACGATATGAAAATATATACAGAAAAATAAATACTAAAGATGATTCTAACCTACTCCAGGCTGATCTGAAATCCTTTGAAGTTTGGTGTTCTAAAAATAATATGTTTCTCAATCCTAGTAAATGCCAAACTATGACCTTTTCGCGAAAAAGGAATAATTTAATTTTTGATTACAATATAAAAGATACTGCTTTAAGTCGTGTAGAGACGGTCAAAGACCTTGGTGTATGCATGGATCCTAAGTTATCGTTCAACATTCATATTGATAATATATGTAAAAAAGCGTCTTCAATGCTTGGATTTATAAAACGCTGGGCCAAAGAATTCAATAGCATGATTATAACTACAACGTTATATTATGCAATTGTGCGTCCTCATTTGGAGTGCGCAAGTCAAGTCTGGTCCCCAAGTTATAATGTGCATGTTGAACGAATAGAGAGGATCAAAAAACGTTTTGTTCGGTTCGCTCTATGGGGCTTAAGTGGAACTGATATTTTAAACCTCCCTCCTTATGAGGATCGTTTAAAACTATTAAGAATGCAGTCACTAAGTGAGCGAAGGAGGTCCGCAGATATCGTATATGTACACCAACTCATTACCGGTGTTTTCGATTCTCCGGAGATTCTTTCTCTCATAAATTTTAACTCTAACCGTAGAAGCAGTAGAAACGCTAACACTTTAATTTATTTACCTTTTAGTAGAACGAACTATATGTGACGCGTTGAAAATAAGAAAGGAACTGGTTTTGACTGCAATCAGGAAGGCAACGTAAATAAGTGTTACATAAAAAGGGAACAGGACAAGTCGTACGGTCCATCGAACTTTGTTGCAAGCGACGCAAGGTTAAAAGCAAACATCTAACGCGAGTAGATAGTAGGAAAAGGAATTGGGGGGAGAATGCTGCTAAGCATGCATGCTTCGACTTTGTTTGATCATGATTGTGGCTTTGTGGCACACGTCTTTAAATTGAATTGTAAAGAAGCAATAGGATAAATTATCAATTCGTGTTATTTGTTTTCACCTTTATTAACTTTTATTCAATAAATAATGTTTAAATTTTTAGATATATTTTCTTTTTATACCAAACTTTGTTGTGTGACAATATCAACAGTTTAAACTATTTTCATACTTTGATTTTGAGTAGAGCGTACGATTGATTATCTTGGCGTTTACTAAAACATTTATAGTTTATTTTTGGTGTTCATCAAAGTTGCGTGCATTTAAGAGCACTAGTGACTTTTCTTAAATTAATTTGATATATTTTTTGACAAAAAAATATGGATACAAGCGGTGAATATAAGTTGATATTTTTATTATTAAGTTATCTTCTATAAAAGCACTTGATTGTTCCCAAGGAAAGCATTTCACCTACATACTAGAAAAATTTACTTTTTAAAGATCGAATAATTTAATTTTAATTGTTTGTGTAAATTTTGGTTATGTTTCTTTTCTTAACCTTTGAACCTTTTGACCCCGCTCCTGAACTAACTGTCTGAAAATTTTATTTTCATAACTCCTGTGTTTATTACACTGAGAAAACAAAAAAAAAGTAAAAGACACATTTTAAATACAAAAGTAAAACGAAAAGTTTAAGAAACAGAAATTAACGTTTTAACATAGTTATTTAACTGAAAATGGTTTAACAAGAATTTTGTAAAAATTGAGGCAATTTAAATCTCTTTTTAAAATGTTCATATTGAAATATCAAACGAATGTCTTAAAAGCTAATTTTAAAATGTTTATTTTAGAAAATCAAACGAACTTTTTACAAGCTTTTTTTAAAATATGCGTTTTTAAAATAAAAATAAACGTTAAAGGCCCAAGAACTGGGTTAAAAATTTTCAAAATTAGCACGTTTCTGCTAGTTTTGAAAATGTGCTTTTTCAGTGTATGTTGATCGAAACAAAATTCTTACATTGTTGTTATTTTTTATTATAAAACCAAAATTATTCAATTCGATGTCTTCTTTGATGAGTTAGTTCCTTTTGTTTCAAATTAAACGAAGCTAAGAAATCAAAGTTGCTTGAAAGCAACGTTGGGGTCGAAAGGGGTAATTATTTATTTATCCTCCTACTCCTGCTAGTATAAAATAGTATACTTTCTAATATTATTATATAAGCTTAATTTTACCTCAAATGAAGAATAAAAATCTTTGAAGAATTTTTAATTTAATATTACCTTAATAAATTAACTTAGTTTTAAAAGCTAAAATATTTATAAAAAATATTATACGGTCATTGTGATAAAAAAATTTAGAAAAAAATTTATGTTTCTGCTCCTACTAATATAAAAAAGTTTCTTTTTATTTTATTATTTGATTATAAAAGCTTAAAATCTTAATTTTACCTTAAATGAAGAATTAAAATCTTTGAAAAATTTTTAATTTAATATTACGTTTATAAATTTACTTGTTATTAACAGCTAAACTATTTATAAAAAATAAAATACGGTCATTGTGATACTTTAATTGTAATTTTATTTTCCTCATATCTAAAAAAGGTAAAAATGGCCTACAATTTTTTTCTTCGAATTGAAAAGAATTAAAATATGTAAATAACAAATAAAATTGACATTATTTCAATCAGTCTTTGTTTAAGATTCAATCACAATGCCAATGTGTATCACAAAGCCGCAATCACGATCAAACAAAGTCGAAGCATACATGCTTAGCAGCATTCTCCCCCCAACTCCTTTTCCTACTACCTACTCGCGTTAGATGTTTGCTTACAACCTTGCGTCGTTTGCAACAAAGTTCGATGGACCGTACGACTTGTCCTGTTCCCTTTTTATGTAACACTTATTTACGTTGCCTTTCTGATTGCAATCAAAATAAGTTCCTTTCTTATTTTCAACGCGTCATGTTAACTGCTCCTTTAAACCGCATGAGTACCTTTGTTAACAACTGTAGCGTTTTTGATGTTAACTTGACAAAAGGTCAACTCAAAAGTAGATTAAAAGCTATTCTGTAATTAGATCTTTGTGTGCATGGTTAGTAGTTACGTGCTGTATTGTCCCTGAGCCCAACCCAAACTTTGGTGGGTTCATTTTTTCCCCATTAACTTTGTTTTGTGCCACTGGAATTTATAGCATTAAAAATTTTTTGATGCTTTGGATTGTGGTTTCAAATGAGTTAATGCTGAGAAAGTGCGAAAAAGCTGTAGTAGCTGAACTCTTTTGTTATTGCATGTTATTGCATGTTATTTTGAAAAATTTTTCATTTTCTTTCATAAATTGGATTTCCAATTGTAACTCATTTTTAATTTGTGCTCGTTCTCACAAAAATATATTTCTTTTTGCACCTAGTTCCTCTTATCTTTAATGAAATTTATTTCTATATTATACTTCTCCATCAGTGTTGCTACAAGGGGTACAATTGTAACTTTTGGGGTACACTTTCAGTTCCGTCAGTACGAAAGTACGCCTTATTTTCAAAAGGCACACTTTTGGATTTGGTAATTTTCCATTTCATATTTACAAGAGTCCATTATTTTATTTAGACTATGGCATGGCTTCCACATAAAAGTGCAGTAGCAGAGTGCGTTTACTCTAAATTTAAGCTCATTAAAACAAATCTTCGAAATAAACTAGCCGTAATACTTAATTAAAAACACATGAGATTTAAACTTTAAGCTGATATGGCGCTTATTAAGCATTTTACTAATAATTTTCAAAAAAGTACGTTTTTGGCTAAAAAGGTACGTTTTCCTCATTTATAAAGGTACACTTTAAAAATCTCTTATAGCATCTCTGTTCTCCATTCTTTTTTCGTGCTGAACTTGCATAAGTTGGATTTCCTCTACTTTTTGTTGAATAGATAAATGTAATAGTTGTTAATAGTAGTTTTTATTGTCATAAGATAAGTCAACAACTTTTTTACGTTTAAATGATTTTTTATAGATGAATTTTTACCCTCCAGGCAATCTTGTTTTTTGGCAGCCGAAGGTTCAATCTCGAATAAATCCTGACTCAAAATTCCTCCATCTAACAAATTACCTATTACTGCTGCACATATTTGATCAGAATTTGGTACTTGTTCAATTTGATCACAATTTTTGAGCTTTAAGACTGCATCGCTGTCATAAATATTGTTGTCAATACTTAATAAATATTATATTTATTTATACAGTGGAATTCACTTATTACGACCTCGGTTATAACAACATTTCGGTTATAACGTCGTATTCTTGAAGTCCGCACATTTTAATTGATTATTCCTTAGAAACTGAGTTCGCTTTTAACGTCGTCGGATATAACGACGAGTTCGCATAAAGCGACGCAGTTTTCATAAAATATGGTAAAATATTTTCACATATAGCGACGACGAATGCATGTCAAAAGCAAAATGTAACTAGATATTTGAAATTCTCGCTTTATGAAACCAAAATAACCATTATAAAATAAATTCACACTTAGATTGCATTAGAGGATCAAATTCCTCCATCCAGAGCGGCATTTAATGCTTTATTTTCTTTTAAAAGGTTTGTATTTATTACAGTATGTGGCGCCAGTGGCATGCAGGTTTAGTGTTAGCATACTCGGAGCCCGTATTCGATCCCAAGTCGCGGCGAAAAGTTGTTTCAATAAAAAAATTTTTCTGATCGTTCACCACCTCTCTGCAGACAATGGCAAACCTCAGAGAGTAACTAATGCCATGTAAAGCTTATTGAGAATATGAACATTAGCCTATCGGAGTCAGCATAAGAGATGTAGGACCAGTTCTTGGTCAATTGTGTGAAAACATTTAATAATTCGCACAACACATTTGATCATAAGAAGCTGGGTCAAAGTCCTTTTAAGGGCTGAAATGGCCAATTTGTTTGTGTGGTTTGTTTTTATTTATTACAGACAAGGTATACATTAGTTTAAAGTTTTTGAAGGTTTGCTTTATTCGGTTAAGGTGCTGAAAATTTGTCTCTTGAATACCTTTTTTGAACTTGAACGGAAGTCAGAGCGGATTTACACTGCAAAGAGCAACTTACGCCAAGTCAATAATACAGATTATTTAAAGCAAATATAAGTTTATTACATATTGATATGTTATTATTTTATTCATAAACATACTTCAATAACGTATATCGTCTATGTATGTATTTCCACTAAATTTTATGTTTAAGCTTTTAATATTTATAATTGGAATTAATTTTCTTTATAATAAATTAATTAAATTAATAAAAAACAACAAAAAAAATTATGTTCGCATATAACGACATTCGGTTATAACGACGAAATAATCCGGTCCCTTCAGGGTCGCTATAACCGAATTCCACTGTATATATAAATACTGTAAATATTGTTGGGGTATACTGGATATTATTTATTCGTCGATGGCTTCCAAGGTTTTGGGAGCTGGCCCAGTTCTCTGCATGCAATTTTATTTCCATACTAGCTGACCCGGCAAACGTTGTTTTGCCTTCAATTTTTATTTTCACTGAAAGTGTGGTTCCGTTGCAAAGACGTGGCGGATTGATATTTAGAAGAAGAATGGTAGGTGCACTGAACCGACAAATCAAATATTGTTCAAATACCGTTAACCGCAGCTGAAATAAAGTATTTTTTATTTTTGATAGCTGACCCGACAGACGATGTCCTGTCCAAATTAAAAAAAAGTTGTGTTTGTTTTGTGAATTTGTGAAAAGCTGTTGCAAATGGGTAAACATAGTTAAAAAGGGGGAAAATACGTTTTTTTTAATGATAATTTTTATTCATATAGGTTTGGGTTTATTTGAATAACATTTGATTTGAAAATAAGTACAATGAATCTTATGGTGTTTTATTTACATTTTGATTGAAAGATCAAACCAATTAAAAAAAATAGAAATATTTTTTCGATTGCTTAACTGTGATAACCCTCTACTACTTTGGGATAGCTACCTTGACGTGGTGTAGAGGCTTAGGTTGACACAACGGGCTATGATGACGGAAGCCTTCGCGTCTGAGAAGGTTTCTGGTAGGGCCACCCATGTCATACAGGCTGTTGTGGAGCAATGAACAAAAACTTATCCCTACCTGGCGGCAGGTATAAAACGCTATGGGAACCGAATCACCCAGAAAATAATTGATTCTAATGTGGTCGGAAAGGGAAGCAACTCGGGTTGGGATGTCAACCCAAACGTCGGTGGAATGCGTGACTGCTACCACCGGCGGGCACGGTGAGGAGCAATCTTCACTGCGTGTCGCCAGCGGTCACACCTCATCTATGGTTGGAGCAGGCCATAGTGTTTGTATTGCTACTGCCAACAATAACAAACATAACCTCAAACGCGTAGATGCTGTTGTCCAAGAAGACTCGGATCACGACAGCACAACCTCAGTCAGCATGGCTGACGAAGAAAGGCTCCTTCTCTCCCCCGACAAGTCAGCGGGTTCCAGTACCTCAAGTAAGGTAGAGCCCAAGACGAAATCGAAGGAGGGATTGAGAGTCAAAGCGCAATTAAAAGCTGCTCTCAGTATCTGCAGCCGGCTTTCGGGTAAGAGCGGTCTATCTTCCAAAGAGAAGGAGAAGCTCGCCTGGGCTGAGCAGAAGGTATCTGAGGGCAGAAAATTCTTCGTGAGCCTACCACACTTTGTGCCTACGACATCGCAGTTCGCGAATAAGATCGAAGAGCAGGTGGCTCAAAAGCGCCAGAGATCGGAGGACGGAAAGGTCGTAGCTCCTGAAAGCAAGCGGCATAAGCAAAAACCGGTCTCTACTAACAAACCGCAGCCCACAGCCGAGGTGAAAAGCTAGGAAAGTGACGTAGCCAAACGACATCTGATCGTGGCACTCATTGACCGAAGCGATCCCCAAGGGCAAATGTCTCTCGAGCGGTGGAAATCGGTAGAGATGAAGCTGCTCGAGGCGATGTTCGCGAGAATGGAGACCCATCCTGACGCTCCCATGCCCACCTTCGATGGTGCAGGAATGTTAAACGATGTCAAAATTCTCAAGTGCAACGATGATCCGACTCTGGAGTGGGTAAAGTGAGTTGCACCGACGCTCCAAGGCCTATGGGATGGCGCTCAGCTGGAAGTAGTAGACAGGATGGACATCCCGTCTCTACCGAAAGCGAAAGTGCTGTTCCCCAGAGTGGTGCCACAAGAATCAGCACTAAAATTCCTCCAAAAACAGAACCCTGACGTGCCGACAGCTGACTGGAGGATGTTGAAAGTTGCTGAGCAGCTACCTGGTAGAAGCGGCGGGCAACACTACATCCTACAGATCAACAAGGAGGCAGAGGATATTATGTACCCTCGTTACGGGAAGATGGCGTGGGTCGTAGGGAGTGTGTACATGCGTCTCAAAAAACGTCACCCCAAAGACAGCAACAAGAACACTCTTGAGACCGGGGAGGTTGAAAAAGACCTCGGCATCGCAGCGATAACTGATGCCACCCAGGAGCTCAGTCTCGACGATGCAGATGACGCTGGTGGTCCGAGCAAGCAAGCGGACCCCGTGGAGGATCATTCAGCATAATGCAGCTGAAGGTCCTCCAGATCAATCTGCACAAAAGCTCGTTTTAGAGGAAGGAGGCTACGATGTGGCAGTAGTGCAGGAGCCGTCGGTAGCCTCGGGTAATGTGGTCTCCGGCTTAAAAGCACCCAACCACAACACTTTTTACGCACCAACAGTAAGTAGAACAAGAACAGCCATCCTCACAAGGAAAGGCATCTATACTTATCTAATGTCTCATTGCAGCACTGACGATCTCACAGTTGTGGCGCTAGAGAGCAAGGCAGATGAGACGGTTCTGGTCGCATCCTGCTATATGGCGCACGACACCGATGCACCGCCAAACGAACTCCGCAGGCTGGTCAACGCAAACAGCAGCAACAAACGAGCGATTGTCATCGGTACAGATGCCAACGCACATCACTCAGTGTGGGGAAGCCCTGACATCAATGATCGAGGTGAGTCCATGCTTTACTTTATTCTAGAAACTTACCTAAACGTAGTTAACACAGTTAAGGAACCCACATATGTAGGTCCCACCTCCTCTAACGTATTAGACCTTACGTTTACGTCAAATACTAACACTCTTGTAACGGATTGGAGGGTGCTTGAACAGCCTTCCTTCTCAGACCACACATATATTAGTTTTAATATCAAATTTAACTACACTCCGGCTCAAAAGATCTTCAGAAACCCCAGAAACACAAACTGGAATCAGTTTAAAAGAATCATTGAGACCAGATTACCCTCCCCAAAACGTATTAACACAGAATCCGACATAGAAGGATCCCTAAAGACTCTCTCAAACCTACTCATAAAAGCCTATCACTCATCTTGTAAACCCACGCGAACAAAGCGGAAAATTAGACCACCATGGTGGAATCCTGATCTCGCAGAGCAAAGACGCGACCTAAAAGATTTCTTCAAACTGGCTAAA
Source organism: Tetanocera ferruginea (assembly GCA_958299015.1). Lineage (NCBI taxonomy): Eukaryota > Metazoa > Arthropoda > Insecta > Diptera > Sciomyzidae > Tetanocera > Tetanocera ferruginea. The sequence continues at coordinate 97,984,360 of OY282640.1, read as the reverse complement.
TTAGCCGAGCAACAGGAAATATGGGGGGAATACAAATGGAATACAAAACTACAGACACAGCAAGGCTCAGGAAGCTGCTCTCAAAATAGCCCTCCATTCAGAGTCACGTCCGGAAGGACAATGGCGAATGGACGGAAAACAGTCAGGAATCTCTAGATGCGCTTCTAAAAGCACATTTTCCAGGCTGTACCGAAATCTCAGACACTCACGTCACAGAGAGAGACTGGACAATCCCGTCACAGACTCCGCAGAACCTAATAACACCAGACAAAATCCAGTGGGCTACAAACTCTTTCTCAGAATTTAAATCCCCAGGACCTGACGGCATATCTCCAGCCATGTTAAAAGCGTCCACTTTGAAAGGCGTTCAATGGCTTGAGATAATAAAGGGTGCATCAGACTTTACTATGTGCCTGTAGCCTGGAGGACAGCTAGGGTGGTCTTCATACCAAAATCAGGTTGTAGTAGCCACCTGTATCCAAAGGACTACAGGCCAATAAGTCTAACATCCTTTCTACTCAAAACAATCGAGAAGCTAGTAGAACTGCACATAAGAAACGGCACAAACCAACCGATGCTTGCAGCCAACCAGCACGCATATACGAAAGGAAAATCGGTGGAGACAGCACTACACAACCTAGTAGTCCATGTAGAAAAAGCGCTCCACAACGAAGAATTCGCACTAAGGGCTTTCCTAGACATCTCAGGTGCATTCAACAATGTGTCAACTACGGACATTCTAAACGGATTACGCGCTATCGACACACCAACAGCAATCGACCTCTGGATAGACAACCTACTAAGTTGTAGAAGAGTCCAAGCCGAGTGGGGTTCCAAAACCATGGTAAGAGAAGTGCACAGGGGAACACCCCAAGGAGGAGTCCTCTCACCCTTACTTTGGAATCTAGTTGTTAACGAACTACTCAAGAACTTTGAAGGTAAAGCCCCGAAGATAACAGCTTATGCGGATGATATAAGCATAATTATAGTGGGAAAATGCATTTCGACATTAAGCTCTTGAATGAAGCATACACTAAAAGAGGTACTTAGATGGGCGAACTCAGTCGGCCTCAGTATAAACGCAGAGAAAACAGATCTGGTATTGTTTACGAATAAGTACAAGATACCACCATGGATTCCACCAAGATTAAACAACACTCGGCTCATCCCGAAAACTCACACGAAATACCTGGGAGTTGTACTCGGCAGCAAACTGACGTGGAGACTCAATGTAGACGAGAGGGTTAGGAAGGCTACCAATGCGCTATATGCATCCAAGAAGATGCTGGGCAGCACTTGGGGCCTCTCACCCTCTCTAATGCAGTGGATCTACACAATGGTTGTTCGTCCAATTCTACTCTACGGAATCATTGTGTGGTGGCCGGTCAACATACCTCAAATACTTGGAAAAAACTCAGCGACAAGCTGCGCTATGCATATCCGGCGCGCTGAAGTCAACTCCTACGAAAGCTCTTGAAACCATTCTATGTCTGGATCCTCTAGACATATATGCAAAACTAACGGCTAGTAAAACGGCACAGCGGCTTACGGCAGCTGGCAGCTTCCGCAAACAAAATTTTGGACACTGTAGAAATGGCAAGGATGCAATCAATAGCACAGACTACATGATACCAAGCACAACTCTCGAACCCAAAATACCCACACTTCTAGGACCAACCGACTGGCGCAAAGGTATTAAACAGGCCCAGAAGGCGGTCAACATATTTAGAGATGGCTCCAAAATGAATACGGGAGTAGGTGTGGCAGTGTATTGCGCAAAGTCCGATATAAGGCAAGCATACAAATTACCGGACCACTGCAGTGTCTTCCAGGCGGAGGTTTTTGCCATCAGGAAAGCCGCAGAGATAGCTCTAAGTACAAACACTCAACACTCTTTAATTAACATCTTTGTTGACAGCCAAGCGGCAATCAAATCCATGCGTTTCGATACCGTCAAGTCCAGAAATGTCCTAGCAAGCAAGGACGCACTAGATGCATTGAACACTTCAAAAAGAGTGTGTATCTTTTGGGTTCCAAGCCACAGGGGCATTGAAGGAAATGAGATGGCAGACGAACAAGCAAAGGAAGGTGCCGGGCTGGGATCAGAGTTCACAGAACATGTAGCTATTCCACTACAGGAATTGTACAAAAACCTCGAAACCGTAGCCAAACAAGCAGTGAGTCGCAGATGGAGAGATACGACAACATGCAAGATCTCAAAAACCATGTGCGATGCAGCATGCGGAAAACGAACGTCGTTTATCCTGGCTCGCACCCGAAGGGACAGCAGGACACTGGTGGGAATTTTCACAGGTCACTGCATGGTGGCGGCCCACGCTAAAAAGCTGGGTATAACCATGGATGACAACTGCAGGAAGTGCAAGGAACCAGGTGCCCAGGAAACTCTGGAGCACCTTCTTTGCACATGCCCCGCCTAACTTAGATCGAGACTTAAATACTTAGACTCACCGACTTTATCGTCGCTTAAGGATGCAGCCAAAATTCCCCTAGAATCCCTCCTAAGATTTGCGAATAAGGCGAAAATCTTTGAAGATTTCCACTAATTCCCTCAAGGATTTCACAAAACGGCACCACTAAGGACCATATGGTCTATAAGAGACTCCAATGAGAGGCAACCGGACTAACCTAACCTAACCTAACTGTGATAACATAATTTCTTTTATTGCAATGCTCTATGATACACGACATTTTTTGTTTTGTTATCTTGAGCGAAAACAAATAATGCTGATGGTGTTTATGGTGGCAATTGACCATGCGAGAAGCTTGGATTTTCAAGGTTAATGCCTAAAACACTCAATGACTGCCCTTGAGTCTTGTTAATTGTCATTGCAAATGCAAGCCTTACCAGAAACTGCAAGCGTTTAAAATCGAATGGCATGTCGGTCGGAATCATTAAGATCCGTGGTATCAAAACGTGCTTCACCTTCACCTTCACCTTTGTACTTTCCTTTAAGTACTGTTGCTTCGATGACGTTATTCATCAGGTTTTTCACCGCTAGCCGGGTGCCATTACAAAGACGTGGTTGGTTTATGTTTCGTAACATTATGATTACCGACCCGACTTTCAGTTGGAGATTGTGAGGCGGTAATCCGGGTAATTCCAGCGAGTTTAAAAACTCCGATGGATAGTTGATGACATCCTCTTGGGAAGTAACAGAATCCACAAATTTGTGCGTCATCAATTCGACAGGTATTTCAGATTGAATCTTAAAATTCAATTCGTCGACATCAATGTTTTTCGCAGCCACTAAAGCACGTTTGCTCAACCAATCATGATTTTTGTATTTTTGTGCAATGTTTGGAAAAATCTTTCGGATGAGTTCGGATTTTGATTCGGTGAACTGACAGAAAGCGACGAGAAAAAAAGCGACTGTATTCAAGTCGGTCGTAATGTCAACCGGGATTTTGCGGCTACCAATGTCCATCACTGGCAATGTTTGACGCAAATCACCTGACAACAGAATCATCGCACCACCAAACTGGTTTTGATTATTTCGTAAATCTTGCATCGTTTTGTGTAAAACTTTGGCCATCGCACTGTTCTTGGAAATATTGCATGTTGGATTTTCATTGATGTGCATATTACCATGGCAACTTGAAAGCTGAATGAGCAGTTCGACCACCTTCCAACAACTTAGCTGCAATTCCTGATGAAGCAAGTGCAAGTGCAATATAATTCTGCGAGCGTATCGTTGCCAAAATCAACACCGGGAGCGTCCAAAAAAATATCCCTTCAGTTCAATCGTTCACAACTTTCATAAGAGTGTTATTCGCATATTTTTGTCGCATCGATTTAACAGTGGAACGCTCGTTCGAACTAATTACCTCAAGGCATCGCAATCATAATGCTTTTCGCGTCGCAAATCTTGATGTCGTGCATCGGACGATTGGGAGCTGTCATGCCAAAGTCACATAATGCCTTGTTCGACATCATCAAGCACATGTCCTCAATTAATATCAAAGTCTCGTTGTAAATTCCTTGTTCAGTTGTAAATTTGGATTTGATGTTCTAATACGCATCTGATGCAAAATGTCGAGATAATTATCGAAAAAAGTGTCCGTATTTGATGAGGATTTGACAAAAGCACAGCATCTCCGAGGGTGTATATCTAATGAGTGTCATTTTCAAACAATCGCAAACGTTGACACGCTTCTCTATATGTGTCACACAGTTCACCATTTATAGTTCGCAAATCTTGGAATGATGTTGGGCCACGAACGTTGACTAACAGCAAACGTAAAAAGAGCCACTCATCGTTTCTTGGATGGACTGTGTAAGTGCGACCTAATGAGTCGGTGGAAAATAAATTGGGGTAACCTGGAACTGGATTTCCTTGTTTCCGCCGTTGAAATTTCTTTGACGATTGATTCCAAGTGTATTACCTTGGAAGTGGACAATTTTTCTTTATGTTAAAAACTTTTGTAGACTATTACAAACATTAAAAAAAAAAATTAGCCAAACCTGCCCAGGTGTTCTGCGATTTTAGATACATATATCAAAACAGTGGGCGCAAAAGTGGGCGTGGTCAATTTTTCTTTCAGTAAAAACTTAAATTGGATTCCTACGATTATTTAAAAAAGAATTAGCCAAATCATTGTAGCCGCTTTCCGATCTTAGGTAAAACGAAAAAGTGGGCATAAGAGTGGGCATGGTCAATTTTTCTTTCCGTAAAAACTTAAATTGGATTACTACGAACATTTAAAAAAAAGAATTAGCCAAATCAGTGCAGCCGTTTTCCGATCATAGATAAAACGAAAAAGTGGGCGTAAAAGTGGACATAGTCAATTTTTCTTTCCGTAAAAACTTAAATTGGATTTTTACGAACATTTAAAAAAGAATAAGCCAAATCATTGCAGCCGTTTTCCGATCTAAGATAAAACGAAAAAGTGGGCGTAAAAGTGGGCATAGTCAATTTTTCTTTCCGTAAAAACTTAAATTGGATTACTACGAACATTTAAAAAAGAATAAGCCAAATCATTGCAGCCGTTTTCCGATCTAAGATAAAACGAAAAAGTGAGCGTAAAAGTGGGCATAGTCAATTTTTCTTTCCGTAACTGAGCGAGTGAGCGAGGAAATTTACAACGATGCTTTAATATTAATTGAGGACATGTGCTTGATGATGTCGAACAAGGCATTATGTGACTAAGGCATGACAGCTCCCAATCGTCCGATGCACGACGCATTCAATCAAGATTTGCGACGCGAAAAGCAATATGATTGCGATGCCTTGAGGGAATTAATTCGAACAAGCGTTCCACTGTTGAATCGAAAACAAAACAAGTAAAGAAATTCTAAAGTCGGTGTAGGCCGACTATGAAATACCAACCCACTTTTCAAAAATAAAAAAATTTTTATTGTTAATGGGCGTCTTCGTGGGCGGATGAAGCCTATATTTTAATTGCATTTAAATGGTGATGAAAAATTTATACCAAGTTTTATTCCTGTAGCTCACAGTTAATGCCTTTATTGTGCTTTCGCTATGGGAGGTGGGCGTGTTCATGAACGGATTACTCCCAATTTTTGAACACACCTTAGTTTTGGTATAAAATACATACATACCAAATTTAATTTCTCTATGACAAACATAACCTTATTTATTGAGTTTTAAACTTTTTGGGTTGTATGGGAGGTAGGCGTGTCCGTAGGTGGATGACGTTCATTTTTCAAAACCATCTTTGTCTTGTCATAAAAAACATTCGTGCCAAATTTTAGCTCTGTAGGCTAAACAGAGGCTTATATATTGTGTTTTCAATTTTTGGGTTGTATGGGAGGTGGGCGTGTCCGTGAACGGATAACGTTCATTTTTCGAAGACATCTTTGTGTTTGTATAGAACACATACATATCAAATTTTATTGTTGTAGGCTAAATATGAGCCGAGTTATGCAGTTTTCAATTTTCGCGTTGTATTGAAGGTAGGCGTGTCCGTGGGCGGATGATGTCCATTTTTCAAAACCTTATTTGTTTTGTTATAAAAAATATATGTGCCAAATTTTAGCTCTGTAGGTTAAACAGAGGCTTGTTTATTGAGTTTTCAATTTTTGGGTTGTATGGGAGGTGGGCGTGTCCGTGAGTGGATGACACCCATTTTTCAAATACATCTTTGTGTTGATACAAAACACATACATACCAAATTTTATTGTTGTAGGTTAATTATGAGCTGAGTTATGCAGTTTTCAATTTTTGCGTTGTATTGGAGGTAGGCGTGTCCGTGGGCGGATTCCAAAAATATTCAATAGTGCAGATCCTTGGGTCCATGTGACTATGTGTACCAAGTTTCATTCAATTATCTCAACTCCTTCTTGTTATCCTGTGTATACGGACAACACACAGACGGACGGACATGGATAGCTCGACTCACGTGGTGACGCTGATCAAGAATATATATACTTTTCTATACCGGACTCGCTTCGTTCTATGCGTTACAAACGTTTGCACAAAGTTAATATACCCTGACCTTTCAGGTTTAGGGTATAAATATGAGTTAACTCTCTTATGAAAATTGTGAACGATTGAACTGGAAGTTTTTTTTTTACGCTCCCGGTGGAACTGGAAAAACTTTTTTGCTCGCGTTGATTTTGGCAACGATACGCTCACAGAATGATATTGCACTTGCACTTACTTCATCAGGAATTGCAGCTACGTTGTTGGAAGGCGATTACATACACTCTAAGAAAAAATGGCGAGATTTCACTACAATAATTGCTGGCAGCACTTTAACAGCATTAATTGTAGTTAAATCTCACAGCACGAAAATAAAAGTATTTCACGCTAAAAATGCGTGAAAGCTCTCTTTTACAAAAAATGTCTCTCTGATATACTAATATCTCTCGCGCTCTTTTGTTCATATAAAAATCGTTAGAAATGCGTTTTTTCGCTCACGATTATGTCTTATATGCATTTTTTGATGGTTTATGCAGCTAATGCAGCGTTTTCTTTTGATTTTTTCACGTGAATCGTCTATAGTAATTGCAGAAAAATACGCGAAATTGACGAGTTTTATCGCTGATTTCAGTGTGGTATTTTCATTATTATAAAGTAAAGTGCAATAAAAAGTTGTTATTTGATGCAGTTTTCAGCTGAAAACTTAGCAACAAATTAAATATTTTAAAATCGTCAATTGTGAAAAAAATAAACATATAACAATTGAAAATAATAATAAATTTAATTTTTATAAATATGTAAATAATTGTAAGTTCTTAAAAATATAAGAATGGGATATTAAGCTATTTAAGTTATAGGTATAAAACGAAATATGAAATAACAAAAAAAACTTATATATACAAGAACATTATAAAATATAACATTTCACGAACTTAAAATAAACATGCTCCTTAAACTTTGTGATGACCTGTCTTCATTACGCTGTAAGCCGATTTCAATCCTCACAAACGATTCTGATAAACGATTTTTTCAATAGAAAACATTTTTCTGTTCGGCCGTCATGACTAGGTTGACTAGGTTGTACCTTGAAAATTAAATATTTGAGGCCATCAAATCTAAACAGCAAATGTCAGGGAAATCTGATATCAGGTAGCGATCTTAATCTTAAAAATGCTCTTCTGAAATTCTGAAAATGAGTTTAGCTGTTATTCCTTGTCGACACAGATTTAATAACACCCACAACACAATTTATCTAAGAAGCTCGTTCAAAGTCCTTTCAAGGGCTGAAAAAGCAAATGGTTTTTTTTTATTGGGCACAGAATATTTTAATGACGACTCATATGAGTTGCATAATTATTAAATTAAAAGCACTTCAAAAATTTGTAAATATTAATATTTTTGATATATCCGGCACTATTTTTTTAGGAAAACAAAACTAATTACTGCGTGGTTGTTTTAATTAATATAATTATTATTATTAAAGCATATAAATTTTTAATAACAATCTTCGGTTCAACGTTGTCGCGTGTGATGCTCATATAAAACTAAAGCAAAGAATCTGTTAAATTTTGCTCTGTTACTTTATCAAAAACACGCTGCAATAGCGTAAAATAAGTAGCGTAAAAAAGAGAGAAAATAAAGACTTTTTTAGGAAAACACGATTGACTTTTGGCTAAATTGAAAGATCCCACTACAATGCGTGATATTTTTAAAAAATCGCAAATATACGCAAGAAATTTCACAGCAATTATTGTAGTGATATTACTATCAGTTTTTAGAGTGTATGATACACATTTTGTTAAGTTTTGTAACATACAAATTTTTTATTTTTTCCCATTGGTCAAAGTACTGTGCGACGGTGCAAAGACCATGAATGGAGTTTTTAATGGTGTTCAGGCGGTAATTCGCTCAAAATTCGCTCCACTGGCGCTTTATGTTCACTGCGCAGCACACTTGCTCAACTTATCAATTTACACAGCGAGCAATTTGTCAGCTATTAAAGGTTGCAATGTCCTTATTAAAAAACTAGTAAGGTATATCTTCGACTTGGCCGAAGTCGCTACAAGAGCTTTTTGTATGAGATTTTGAGAGATTTTATTATTTTTATGTGTCTAAAAAACATACATATAAAATTTTTTTCCTGCAGCTTAAATATAAGCCTTTTTATAAAGTTTTCAATTTTAGGGTTGTATGGGAGGTGGGCGTGTTAGTTTTTCTATGAAGCCAATTTTTCTAACAAACCTCAGTTTTGACATAGAATACACGAATACCGAGTTTCCGTTTTGTACCTTTAATATTAGCCTCTTTATAGAGTTTTCAATTTTGTGGTTGTATCAGAGGTGGGCGTGTTAGTGGGTGGATGACGCCCATTTTTCTGACACACCTCATTTTTGACATAGAATACACAAATACCGAGTTTCAGTCTTGTATCTTTAATATTAGCCTCTTTAGAGAGTTTTCAATTTTGGGGTTGTATGGGAGGTGGGCGTGTTAGTGGGTGGATGACGCCCATTTCTAACACATCTTAGTTTTGACATGGAATACACAACTACCGAATTTCAGTATTGTAGCTTTAATATTAGTCTCTTTATAGAGTTTTCAATTTTGGGGTTGTATGGGAGGTATGAGTGGTTTTCATCCGTTTTAGCCCTTTCTCGAACTTGATCTTAGTTTTATTAAAAAAATTTAAATGTCGAATTTCATTACGATAGCTTGAAAATTACGGCTGTAATCGTGTCGACAGACAGACGGACAGATGGACATGGCTAAATCAACTCAGGTGGTGATGCTGATCAAGAATGTATCTACTTTTCTATACCTACCACGCCTCCTTTTGGGTGTTTTACACGTCGTGTCAAAATTAATATACCCCTTACGCAGTACGCGTGGGGGTATAAATATACTAATTTTTCAACACGCTTAAACGAAGCGCGGTTTTAGAAAGCATTATTGAACCAAATTCCTGTCAAAGAGCTAAGACCTTGAAAAAATTAAGCCAGATGGGTTGCAAAATGCGAAGCAATTAGCGACTTCCACGCAATTTTCCAGCACGTATATCGTGCTCTTGAACAAATACAACATGAATCGATTTCTAAAATATTGAAAAATGCAATTGACTTTGAATTTATTTTGACTCTCAAGATTGTGGTTTTAACATACCAGCATTCGATGCCATTGAGTCTTAATTTCCGAAAAAAAAAATTGATTTAGTTGAAGCAATCGGTTTGTCAATAATTTTTTATGATTCAAATGCGATTATTTCAAAATTTTTATCTGTGACTTATCATGCTTATGCAATAAGCCTTTCAATTACTAATCACAATATTGTCGTTCCAACATGGCAGTGCAGCTGCAGAAAGGAAATTTTTAGACTTAGGGCTTGTGCCAATTGGCTACTTTTATTACGAGGTGAAGTACGGGTGAGAAATTTACACCGTGGGGAAAAAAATTACATTTTTACTGTTCCTATTCGAAAGATGAAATTTTGACAAATTGAAAATTTATCTAGATTTGTATGTTCTGTTTTATTTATTTTGCAAAACATTACAAACTTGGATAAGAACAAACTATAAAGTATGTATGAAATAAAGGTCGTTTATTCGGAATGAAAATCAGTAACGGAGACACCCAGCACCATAGCGAGAAATTGCTCAACCGTCTCATGCTCTAATATGTTGGAAATTATTAAGGTTGCTATATTTTCAGGCAGATATGAATCCCAGAGAATCCCAGAGTATGCCAGAGTGAATCCCGATGCTGACAGGCGGGCAGAAATGTGTGGGAACAAGCGATATAGATAGCTATTTGTATCTCGTTTGCACGCATGGCTTGCCCACCTGCATGTATGCATCTGGACTCAATCTGGCTGCAACCTTATGCTGGAGGCTTGGAACATTCAGCAAATTCTATATTCCGTGATGGTTGAATGATTGAGAATTGCATAATTAAGTAAAGGGCAGTCTTAGTTGATCGAAAATTGTGCTGTTTATGTATACTTTTTATGTTTTTGTCGACTGAAAAATTCAGACTGAAATTTTTTGATTATTTTTCGAATGCTTTCAAATTTTACATTTGTCAAAATTTATAGTAGCCCAAGGGGCTAGTAAAATTTTGAAACATGAAATTCACCTCAAAACTATCGAAATTTACAACGGCAGTAGTAAAAGTAGCCTATTGGCACACGCCCTTAATTTAATACAAGATAAAAATTGTCTTCTGAATACAACTGTTTAAGTTTTAATTGCAAAAGAATTAATGGATACGAATCACGTTGCAAGTTGGAATCCTTCTAAAGGATTAATTTTACATACTTACATGAAAAATTATGATTAACAATTTTTTTTATGAATCGTTAAAAATTATAAATCGATAAACTAAAACAGTTATATTTGTGTTATATGTGTCTTTATACATATATCTTAAATGCATTAAAAATTATAATTTTTTATATTAAAAGTTATAAATCGATAAACTAAAACAGTTATATTTGTGTTATATGTGTCTTTATACATACATATATCTCAAATGCATTAAAAATTATAATCTATATAAATAAAAATCACATGTCGTTCGTTGGTAATTGCATCAGTTGAGAACGGCTGGACCGATTTGGATAATTTTTTTTTTAAATATTCATCGTTGTCCAACTTAGGTTTTTACGGAAAGAAAAATTGACCACGCCCACTTTATTCGATTTATCTAAAATCGGAAAACAGCTGCACTGATTTGGCTAATTCATTTTTTAAATGTTCGTAGCAGTCCAAATTAAGTTTTTACGGAAAGAAAAATTGACTACGCCCACTTTTACGCCCATTTTTCGATTTATCTAAGATCGGAAAACGGCTACACTAATTTGGCTAATTCTTTTTTAAATGTTCGTAGGAATCCAATTTAAGTTTTTACTGAAAGATTGACCACGCCAACTTTTGCGCCCACTGTTTTGATATATATCTAAAAACGCAGAACGCCTGGGCTGGTTTTGCTAAGTTTGTTTTAAAATGTTTGTAATAGTCTACAAAAGTTTTTTACAAAAAGAAAAATTGTCCACTTCCAAGGTAATACACAATCAATCGTCAAAGAAATTTTAACGGCGGAAACAAGGAAATCCATTTGGTCGCATTTACACAGTCCATCCAAGAAACGATGAGTGCCTCTATTTACGTTTGCTGTTAGTCAACGTTCGTGGCCCAACATCATTCCAAGATTTGCGAACTATAAATGGTGAACTGTGTGACACATATAGAGAATCGTGTCAACGTTTTCGATTGTTAAAAAATTACACTCATTGGATATACACCCTCGGAGATGTTGTGCTTTTGTCAAATCCTCATCAAATACGAAAACTGTTTTCGATAATTATCTCGACATTCTTTCCATCCAATCCAACTGATTTGTGGAGCAAATACAAAGATGCCATGTGTGATGATATTTTGCATCAGATGCGTATTAGAACATCAAATCCAAATTTGCAACTGAGCGAGGAAATTTACAACGAGACTTTGATATTAATTGAGGACATGTGCTTGATGATGTCGAACAAGGCATTATGTGACTAAGGCATGACAGCTCCCAATCGTCCGATGCACGACGCATTCAATCAAGAGTTGCGACGCGAAAAGCAATATGATTGTGATCAGTGCTGTCACTTGAAAATTATAAATAGTGGTAGATTGTATCTGAAAAGAGTGGTAGATTAAGAAAATTAGTGGTAGATTTTTTCCTATCTTCAAAAAATGGGGCTTACTTGCAGTAATCTCATAAAAATTATGGTATAGCTTTATTTAAATATTCATTAAATTTTATTGGAAAAAAAAGATAAACAATTGTTCTCAAATTATTTTCCAAAAATAACATTACATCAATTTTCAATTGAGAATACCGGATCATAAAGACTGATAAACGTAAAAATCTGGTTATTGGATCTCGGTACTTTTTAGACGCTAATGGCCCAAGCCGTTTCTTAGATTTCCGTAACTCCCACTGCCTATCATGAGATGCAAAGCACAAACTGGACCGCGAGCAAGCCAAGAGCAAAGTTAGGAGCTGCTCGCGAAAAAGAAAATAAGCAACTTTCAAGCAAAGTTTTCATGTGCACCAAAAGATTGTTAGATTAGGTGTAATATTGAATTTGAAAACTTTTTAAGAGTTGTAACTAAGGTAACGTGTCCTGCGAAATGAAAAAAAAAGAATTTCGGGATAATTGAAAAAGAACTGAAAATATAATTTTTATTTGTTTTTTGCATAGATTTTATGATTTATTCCAATGCAATACTATTCAAATCCAATCATACATTTAAAAAATTCCATTTCCTGTCTCGGTAAATATTATAAAAATTAAATTAAAGAAACAAATAATAGATATAATTCTTTTAAAATGGATTGATGATAGAAATTGTGTCAGAACTTAAATAGTGGTAGATTTTGGGAAAAGGTAAATAGTGGGTGGTAAAAGTGGTAGATGTCAAAAAAGTTGAAAAAAGTGGTAGATCTACCACAATTGTGGTAAAGTGACAGCACTGATTGTGATGCCTTGAGGGAATTAGTTCCAACGAGTGTTCAACCTTTAAATCGACAACAAAAATATGCGTATAACTCTCTTTTGAAAGTTGTGAACGATGGAACTGGAGGGATTTTTTTTTTGAGGCTCCCGGTGAAACTGGAAAAACTTTTTTGCTCGCGTTGATTTTGGCAACGATACGCTCGCAGAATGATATTGCACTTGCATTTTCTTCATCTGGAATTGCAGCTAAGTTGTTGGAAGACGGTCAAACTGCTCATTCAGCACTCAAGTTGCTATGAATATGCAAATCAATGGAAATCCAACATGCAACATTTCCAAGAACAGTGCGAAGGCCAAAGTTTTAGACAAAACGATGCAAGATTTACGAAACAATCAAAATAAGTTTGGTGGTGCGATGATTCTGTTGGAAGGTGATTTTCGTCAAACATTGCCAATGATTCCACGACCATTCGCAATGTTTGATGATGACGCAATGATTCGTCCGTCTTGTGGAAACACGTCAAGAAACTCAAATTGACTGTGAACATACATGTCGAGCTGCAGAACGATCAATCTGGAGAAGTATTTTCAAAACAATTGCTGGACATTGGCAACCGCAAAACACATTTCGACCGACTGTATTCAATTTCCCGTTGCTTTCTGCCAGTTCACCGAATCAAAATCCGAATTCATCCGAAATTTTTTTCCAAACATTGCACAAAATTACAAAAATCATGATTGGTTGAGCGAACGTGCAATAGTGGCTGCGAAAAACATTGATGTCGACGAATTGAATTTTAAGATTCAATCTGAAATGGCTGTCGAATTGATGACGCACAAATTGGTGGATTCTGTTACTTCCCAAGATAATGTCGTCAACTTTCCAACGGAGTATTTAAACTCGCTGGATAACCCGGATTACCGCCTCACAATCTCCAACTGGAAGTCGGGTCGGTAATCATAATGTTACGAAACATAAACCAACCACGTCTTTGTAATGGCACCCGGCTTGCAGTAAAAAACCTGATGAATAACGTCATTGAAGCCACAATACTTAAAGGAAAGTACGAAGGTGAAGACGTTTTGATACCACGGATCCCAATGATTCCGACCGACATGCCATTCGATTTCAAACGCTTGCAGTTTCCGGTAAGGCTTGCATTTGCAATGACAATTAACAAGTCTCAAGGGCAGTCATTGAGTGTTTGAGGCATTAACCTCGAAAATCCAAGCTTCTCGCATGGTCAATTGCCACCATAAACACCATCAGCATTATTTGTTTTCGCTCAAGATAACAAAACAAAAAATGTCGTGTATCATAGAGCATTGCAATAAACGAAATTATGTTATCACAGTTAAGCAATCGAAAAATTATTTCTTTTTTTTTAATTGGAAATTTAACACCATAAAATTCATTGTACTTAATTTCAAATCAAATGTAAATCAAATATACCCAAACCTATATGAATAAAAATTATCATTAAAAAAACGTATTTTCCCCCTTTATAACTATTTTTACACATTTGCAACAGCTTTTCACAAATTCACAAAACAAACACAAATTTTTTTTAATTTGGACAGGACAACGTCTGTCGGGTCAGGTATCAAAAATAAAAAATACTTTATTTCAGCTGCGGTTAACGGTATTTGAACAATATTTGATATGTCGGTTCAGTGCACATACCATTCTTCTTCTAAATATCAATCCGCCACGACTTTGTTACGGAACCACACTTTCAGTGAAAATAAAAATTGAAGGCAAAACAACGTTTGCCGGGTTAGCTAGTTTATAATATTTATTTAGTATTTCTATGAGTATCTTATGATTAATTTTTTGGAATGTTATAATTGAATTATTGCATTTTTGTGTTAGAATACTTTAACATATTTAAAAACATGTTGTTAATAAAATGAAAACATGAAATTAAAAAAACAGAAAAATTACTAAAAAGGAGAAAAAATAGCATATCATATGAGTTTGTTTTGCTAAAGTAATTTTTTTCATCATTTCCAAGTACTCAAGTACTCCTTAAATTTTAAAAATACTACCCAAAAACTGAAAATTTACTATTATTAGAAATTGTAAAACGGCAGCACTGGCCTTGCCTACGCTGGCAAGCCACGTTCTCGTTGTCGATATTCTCTTTACATTATCTAATCTTTTCGACGCTTCCATCGAGTTGTATGTTAATTTTTGCTTGTGCGACTGAGTCTTTGCTTTATGGCAGCTTATGTTTGCTCGTGACCAGTGCTGCCAATTTAATACAATTGTGGTAGATCTACCACTTTTTTCGTTTTTTTTTACTTCTACCACTTTTACCACCCACTATTTACCTTTTTTCCAAAATTTACGGTGGGGAGCAATAGCGCCTTGTGAAATTACACCTTAAAGGCCTTATTTCACAATTGAAAGTGTAATAAAGCCTTTTTTGAAATAAAGGCCTTATTTCTCAACTCAAAGTGAAATAAGGCCTTTATTAAAATTTAACCAATTGTGCAATAAAGCCTTTTTGACCGCTATTAACATTGGATATCAAAATCTGAAAAATCAGGCTATGAGTAATAATTTTAATAGTATTTTTGAACCATTCATAGCACATTTCGAGAGGCAGTGGATTAAAAAGGAACATTAATTAATAGTTTTTCACTATAGAGAAAACTATAGTGAAAATTTACTAATTTTCCCTTTTACAAAATGTTGACATGAAGGACTAAACATCTTGTAAAAGGGAAAATTATTAAATCACGGCATCATGCAAATGTCTTTTCTTTTTTTTTGTGAAATTACACCTTAAGGGCCTTATTTCACAATTGAAATAAAGCCTTTTTTGAAATAAAGGCCTTATTTCTCAACTCAAAGTGAAATAAGGCCTTTAAGGTGTAATTTCACAAGGCGCTATTGCACCCCACCAAAATCTACTACTATTTCGTTTCCGTCATAATTTTTATGATATATTTGAAGATAATGATTTCAAATTTTGTTTTAATAATTTAAATATTTTTGGACCATTTTACCGAGACAGGTAATAGAACTACTTTAAATGTGTGATTAAATTTTAAAAAATTTTTGTTTAAAATTTTAAATTTCATTTATTAAAACGCTTATTTTTGCCACCTGAGCTAAAATAAAATTTCATCCTCTAGCGCTTGCAAGTTCCCAAATTTTTCCAACAGCAGGAAACAAATAATTTTTCAGTATTTTAACATTATTTAAACATTGACATTTTTTATATTTTATTAGTGTACATAGAATAAAAGTTTTTAAATTCAATATAAGATTGAAGTTAACAATATTTTGGAGCGCATGAAAACTTTGGTTGAAAATTGCATGGTTGCTCGCGAGCAGATCCCAGTTTGCTCCTGGTTTGGTTGGTACTTTAAAGCTCATTATTGGCAGCGGGATTTATGGAAATATTAAAAGTGTTGATATTACAAAAGCATTTGAAGTTCGCGTGAATTATAAAAATTATTAAAGTTATTAGTATATGAACTAGTTTTTATATCCTATAATAATATAATCTATATATATAAAAAGAAGTGT
The DNA here is from genome assembly GCA_958299015.1 of Tetanocera ferruginea. Classification (NCBI taxonomy): domain Eukaryota; kingdom Metazoa; phylum Arthropoda; class Insecta; order Diptera; family Sciomyzidae; genus Tetanocera; species Tetanocera ferruginea. The sequence continues at coordinate 97,967,916 of OY282640.1, read as the reverse complement.
ACGTTTGGTTGAAATCGCATCACTTCAGAACGGCTGGACCGATTTGGATAATTTTTTTTTTTAAATGTTCGTTTTAGTCCAAGTTAGGTTTTTAAGGAAAGAAAAATTGACCACGCCCATTTTTGCGCCCACTTTTTTTGATTTATCTAAAATCGGAAAACGGCTGGACCGATTTGGATAATTTTTTTTCAAATGTTCGAAGTAATCCAATTTAAGTTTTGTCGGAAAGAAAAATTGACCACGCCCACTTTTGCGCCCACTTTTTTCGATTTATCTAAAATCGGAAAGCGGCTGGACCGATTTGGATAATTTTTTTTTTTCAAATGTTCGTAGTAATCCAATTTAAGTGTTTACTGAAAGAAAAATTGACCACGCCCACTTTTGCGCCCACTGTTTTGATACATATATCTAAAATCGCAGAACGCCTGCGCTGATTTTTTTTTTAAATGTTTGTAATAGTCTACAAAAGTTTTTTACATAAAGAAAAATTGTCTAAAATATCGATAATATCAATATTATCCATTATCGATATTAAATTTCATTTTCACACTTGACACTTTTGAAGTTTTCAAGATGTCACATATCAGAAGACACTTGCTTATTTTTTATTCACACCACCCAATGTACCCAGTGTGCTTTCTTTTTCATTTGGATTCCGACGTAAACAGACATAAATTTTGCCGAAGCAAATTCTTTTGGATAATTTTATTACTTACAAGCAGCAATTGTTCTATTAGATGAATGTTCAATGAGCCACAAAAAATCACTGGAGACAACTGGAGACATCGTACAATGAAAGATTTACGTGGCAATCAACAACTTTTCGGTGGTGCATTGATATTATTGTCTGGTGATTTTCGACAAACATTGCCCGTGATTGCACGATCCACACCAGCGGATGATATTAATGCATGCTTGAAGTCTTCCTTTCTGTGGCGATATGTCCAAAAATTGACATTGCACATAAATATGCGTGTTCAGTTGCACAATGATCAATCTGCAGATCGTTTCTCGAAACAATTGTTAGAAATCGGCAATGGAAAAGTTCAAATCGATAATGCAAATGGTTTGATTACTTTGCCAGATAATTTCTGTACAATTCTCAAATCAAAAGAAGAACTGATTGAACGCGTTTTTCCAAATATTGTACAAAATTACAGAGATCACAATTAGTTGAGAGAACGCGCAATTTTGGCACCAACAAATTTACATGTCAATGCAAGTAATTTTCTGATCCAAGAAAAATTACCAGGTGCAGTGACATCATATAAATCTATTGATAGCGCAATGAATAACGATGATGCCATACATTATCCAATCGAATTTGTAAATTCATTAGAACCACCTAGTATGCCACCGCATTGTTTAAATTTAAAGGCCGGCTCATCAATCATTTTGCTACGGAATTTAAACGCACCAGAACTGTGCAATGGCACCAGATTGGCTGTAAAAAAATTGATGCCGAATTTGATTGAAGCAATAATATTGACTGGAAAAGCTAAAGGCGAAATTGTACTCATACCGCGTATTCCGCTGATACCAACAGATATGCCATTCGAATTCAAGCGTTTACAATTTCCGGTGCGTCTGTCATTTGCCATGTTTATCAATAAGGCGCAAGGACAAACGCTTCAAGTATGCGGATTAAATTTGGAACAGCCGTGTTTCTTGCACGGTCAATTATACGATGCCTGTTCAAGAGTTGGCATTCCAAGCACTTTATTTATTTACGCACCGGATGGAAAAACAAAAAATATTGTTTATCAAAATGTATTGGATTGAGTTCGGTGATAAGAAATCATAAAGTTCGAAATACAACTATTTTTATATTTATTTAGAACTAAATTTATATTTATTTATTTTTTTATTTTTTAAGATTTCATACAAAAAACAACACTTGGTTTCACTTTACTGTGTCTTATAAATTGCTAAAACAAATGTTTGAATTTTTCAGCATTGATACAAACTGAACTGATGCAACATTAACGTTATGTTAAAGTTTGAATCATTAGTAGTAAAAGCTTTCATATAATCTTTTTGTAACCGAAATAGTATAATTTCACAATTTTTCTTCAGTGTAACGAAGTGCTCCGGGTTTCGCTATATATTTATACTTTTCCAATATAGGTGTCGGGTGTAGCAACGCGCACCGGGAATTGCTAGTTAATTATATAATAATAATAATAATACTATAATAATAATAATATAATTTATATACTATACTAGCAATTCCCGGTGCGCGTTGCTACACCCGACACCTATATTGGAAAAGTATAAATATATAGCGAAACCCGGAGCACTTCGTTACACTGAAGAAAAATTGTGAAATTATACTATTTCGGTTACAAAAAGATTATATGAAAGCTTTTACTACTAATGATTCAAACTTTAACATAACGTTAATGTTGCATCAGTTCAGTTTGTATCAATGCTGAAAAATTCAAACATTTGTTTTAGCAATTTATAAGACACAGTAAAGTGAAACCAAGTGTTGTTTTTTGTATGAAATCTTAAAAAATAAAAAAATAAATAAATATAAATTTAGTTCTAAATAAATATAAAAATAGTTGTATTTCGAACTTTATGATTTCTTATCACCGAACTCAATCCAATACATTTTGATAAACAATATTTTTTGTTTTTCCATCCGGTGCGTAAATAAATAAAGTGCTTGGAATGCCAACTCTTGAACAGGCATCGTATAATTGACCGTGCAAGAAACACGGCTGTTCCAAATTTAATCCGCATACTTGAAGCGTTTGTCCTTGCGCCTTATTGATAAACATGGCAAATGACAGACGCACCGGAAATTGTAAACGCTTGAATTCGAATGGCATATCTGTTGGTATCAGCGGAATACGCGGTATGAGTACAATTTCGCCTTTAGCTTTTCCAGTCAATATTATTGCTTCAATCAAATTCGGCATCAATTTTTTTACAGCCAATCTGGTGCCATTGCACAGTTCTGGTGCGTTTAAATTCCGTAGCAAAATGATTGATGAGCCGGCCTTTAAATTTAAGCAATGCGGTGGCATACCAGGTGGTTCTAATGAATTTACAAATTCGATTGGATAATGTATGGCATCATCGTTATTCATTGCGCTATCAATAGATTTATATGATGTCACTGCACCTGGTAATTTTTCTTGGATCAGAAAATTACTTGCATTGACATGTAAATTTGTTGGTGCCAAAATTGGGCGTTCTCTCAACTAATTGTGATCTCTGTAATTTTGTACAATATTTGGAAAAACGCGTTCAATCAGTTCTTCTTTTGATTTGAGAATTGTACAGAAATTATCTGGCAAAGTAATCAAACCATTTGCATTATCGATTTGAACTTTTCCATTGCCGATTTCTAACAATTGTTTCGAGAAACGATCTGCAGATTGATCATTGTGCAACTGAACACGCATATTTATGTGCAATGTCAATTTTTGGACATATCGCCACAGAAAGGAAGACTTCAAGCATGCATTAATATCATCCGCTGGTGTGGATCGTGCAATCACGGGCAATGTTTGTCGAAAATCACCAGACAATAATATCAATGCACCACCGAAAAGTTGTCGATTGCCACGTAAATCTTTCATTGTACGATGTCTCCAGTTGTCTCCAGTGATTTTTTGTGGCTCATTGAACATTCATCTAATAGAACAATTGCTGCTTGTAAGTAATAAAATTATCCAAAAGAATTTGCTTCGGCAAAATTTATGTCTGTTTACGTCGGAATCCAAATGAAAAAGAAAGCACACTGGGTACATTGGGTGGTGTGAATAAAAAATAAGCAAGTGTCTTCTGATATGTGACATCTTGAAAACTTCAAAAGTGTCAAGTGTGAAAATGAAATTTAATATCGATAATGGATAATATTGATATTATCGATATTTTAGACAATTTTTCTTTATGTAAAAAACTTTTGTAGACTATTACAAACATTTAAAAAAAAAGCAGCGCAGGCGTTCTGCGATTTTAGATATATGTATCAAAACAGTGGGCGCAAAAGTGGGCGTGGTCAATTTTTCTTTCAGTAAACACTTAAATTGGATTACTACGAACATTTGAAAAAAAAAATTATCCAAATCGGTCCAGCCGCTTTCCAATTTTAGATAAATCGAAAAAAGTGGGCGCAAAAGTGGGCGTGGTCAATTTTTCTTTCCGACAAAACTTAAATTGGATTACTTCGAACATTTGAAAAAAAATTATCCAAATCGGTCCAGCCGTTTTCCGATTTTAGATAAATCAAAAAAAGTGGGCGCAAAAATGGGCGTGGTCAATTTTTCTTTCCTTAAAAACCTAACTTGGACTAAAACGAACATTTAAAAAAAAAAATTATCCAAATCGGTCCAGCCGTTCTGAAGTGATGCGATTTCAACCAAACGTACACTTCTTTTTATATATATAGATAAACTAGCAATTCCCGGTGCGCGTTGCTACACCCGACACCTATATTGGAAAAGTATAAATATATAGCGAAACCCGGAGCACTTCGTTACACTGAAGAAAAATTGTGAAATTATACTATTTCGGTTACAAAAAGATTATATGAAAGCTTTTACTACTAATGATTCAAACTTTAACATAACGTTAATGTTGCATCAGTTCAGTTTGTATCAATGCTGAAAAATTCAAACATTTGTTTTAGCAATTTATAAGACACAGTAAAGTGAAACCAAGTGTTGTTTTTTGTATGAAATCTTAAAAAATAAAAAAATAAATAAATATAAATTTAGTTCTAAATAAATATAAAAATAGTTGTATTTCGAACTTTATGATTTCTTATCACCGAACTCAATCCAATACATTTTGATAAACAATATTTTTTGTTTTTCCATCCGGTGCGTAAATAAATAAAGTGCTTGGAATGCCAACTCTTGAACAGGCATCGTATAATTGACCGTGCAAGAAACACGGCTGTTCCAAATTTAATCCGCATACTTGAAGCGTTTGTCCTTGCGCCTTATTGATAAACATGGCAAATGACAGACGCACCGGAAATTGTAAACGCTTGAATTCGAATGGCATATCTGTTGGTATCAGCGGAATACGCGGTATGAGTACAATTTCGCCTTTAGCTTTTCCAGTCAATATTATTGCTTCAATCAAATTCGGCATCAATTTTTTTACAGCCAATCTGGTGCCATTGCACAGTTCTGGTGCGTTTAAATTCCGTAGCAAAATGATTGATGAGCCGGCCTTTAAATTTAAGCAATGCGGTGGCATACCAGGTGGTTCTAATGAATTTACAAATTCGATTGGATAATGTATGGCATCATCGTTATTCATTGCGCTATCAATAGATTTATATGATGTCACTGCACCTGTTAATTTTTCTTGGATCAGAAAATTAATTGCATTGACATGTAAATTTGTTGGTGCCAAAATTGCGCGTTCTCTCAACTAATTGTGATCTCTGTAATTTTGTACAATATTTGGAAAAACGCGTTCAATCAGTTCTTCTTTTGATTTGAGAATTGTACAGAAATTATCTGGCAAAGTAATCAAACCATTTGCATTATCGATTTGAACTTTTCCATTGCCGATTTCTAACAATTGTTTCGAGAAACGATCTGCAGATTGATCATTGTGCAACTGAACACGCATATTTATGTGCAATGTCAATTTTTGGACATATCGCCACAGAAAGGAAGACTTCAAGCATGCATTAATATCATCCGCTGGTATGGATCGTGCAATCACGGGCAATGTTTGTCGAAAATCACCAGACAATAATATCAATGCACCACCGAAAAGTTGTTGATTGCCACGTAAATCTTTCATTGTACGATGTCTCCAGTTGTCTCCAGTGATTTTTTGTGGCTCATTGAACATTCATCTAATAGAACAATTGCTGCTTGTAAGTAATAAAATTATCCAAAAGAATTTGCTTCGGCAAAATTTATGTCTGTTTACGTCGGAATCCAAATGAAAAAGAAAGCACACTGGGTACATTGGGTGGTGTGAATAAAAAATAAGCAAGTGTCTTCTGATATGTGACATCTTGAAAACTTCAAAAGTGTCAAGTGTGAAAATGAAATTTAATATCGATAATGGATAATATTGATATTATCGATATTGTAGACAATTTTTCTTTATGTAAAAAACTTTTGTAGACTATTACAAACATTTAAAAAAAAAATCAGCGCAGGCGTTCTGCGATTTTAGATATATATATCAAAACAGTGGGCGCAAAAGTGGGCGTGGTCAATTTTTCTTTCAGTAAACACTTAAATTGGATTACTACGAACATTTGAAAAAAAAATTATCCAAATCGGTCCAGCCGCTTTCCGATTTTAGATAAATCGAAAAAAGTGGGCGCAAAAGTGGGCGTGGTCAATTTTTCTTTCCGACAAAACTTAAATTGGATTACTTCGAACATTTGAAAAAAAATTATCCAAATCGGTCCAGCCGTTTTCCGATTTTAGATAAATCAAAAAAAGTGGGCGCAAAAGTGGGCGTGGTCAATTTTTCTTTCCTTAAAAACCTAACTTGGACTAAAACGAACATTTAAAAAAAAAAATTATCCAAATCGGTCCAGCCGTTCTGAAGTGATGCGATTTCAACCAAACGTACACTTCTTTTTATATATATAGATTAGTATATAAATCATTAACAAAGTATATAAACGTTGTTGCAATTTGTTCGGAAACACCAGCATTTATATTGAGTTCAAGGGCAAAACGCAACTTTGCACTGGAAACGCAAACTAAACTCTCTGTGTAGACATGGCATTAAGTACACTCGAGGTAGGGCTCATACTTGTCAACCCATACAAATCATTGTAACTTTTTTATTGAAAGAGCGTCAGAGTAACCATCATTACTTTTATGTTTTAAGTCCGATTTTAAAAATCGCTTTAATGTTTAAAAACAAATAAAAGTAAAAAAATAGTTGGTGTTTTTTTATTTTTTTTTCGGTTTTTACCAGTTTTCTATACCAAGGTAAAGTGCAAGGTCATCAAGATTCATGAATAAAATGTTGGTCATCAGAAGGTAAACCATTTTGCAGAACAAATTTTCGAATATCTTAGCTGTTATGAAATTTTTAGGCGATAAAGTGCCTAAAAATGATAAGGTATGTGCACAAAACTTGAAATTGCGAAAAAACATATAAAAGCTCCATCATAAAATTGCTTTTTAATTAAAGACAACATTCTTTTTAAAATTTAAAAAATAAAAAATCGAAAAAAAATTATGCTTTTTTTGAAATATTAGCAAAAACATTTTTTTTTAATATGTTGGCAACCCTAACATCCAAAATTTTAAAGTTATATATTTTTTTTCAGAAAGTTCTTTCCAATACCTTTCAAACGGTACCTAATTTATAAAAATTGGATAAAAACTGACGTAGATACAATTAATTGAAAATTTCCCGATTCTGGCATTTTCGGAACATTTGCAGAATTGAGAGGTCCATAACTTTTCAACGAATGGCGATAAAAAAAATAAATGCAAATCGAAAGCCATGAGGTCAATTTTTGAAAAAAAAGTATTGCGTTATGCGTGGAATGGGCGATCTGTAATAAGTTGAAACTCCTTGTTAAAATCCGGATACTTGAGAACCGGTGATTCCGTTATTAGTTTTTTAAGTTTCTGAAATGAATTTATGTAATTTGAAACATTTATGTTAAGTTTTATCTCTTTCTTTAGATATTTTATCATCGGATACGCTACCTTTGAAAAATCTTTCACAAATTTTCGGTAGTAGCAAGTTATGCTGAGAAAAGATTTTATCTGTTTCGCGGATTTTGGCAATTCTAACTGTAAAATTTGATCAACTTTAAAAGTATTGCACGGTTAAAAATCTTGGAGTAAATTTTAAATTTTTTGGATTACATATAGGACACGACCAAAAAAAGATTACTTTTTAATCCAATGAAAAGTTTTAAATTTTCCAATCCAAAAAGGATTTATTTTTAATCCAAAAAGGAATATTTTTTAATCCACAGAAAGATTAAAATATTATAATCCAAAAAGGATTAGATTCTAGCCCAAAAAAAACTTTAAAATATTGTAATCCGAAAAGGATTATTTTTAATCCACAAAAGTTAAACATTTTCTAAACTGTAGTAGGCGGTATGTGACAGGGCAACGTCTGCGCTGGAATACTAATACTCCTATAATTTTGGAAAAAAACATTGCTTGTCATAACAGATTTTAGATTCAACGTCAGCATAAAATTATTCGTACAATGCATATACATAAGGTTTATACATTTTTAAATTGAAAAACTTATTAAATTCATTCATTAATTCATTAAATTCATTTGACGTAAATAGGGTTTTTCACTCTCAACATGTACTGATCATCAATGGTTTTCCGTTTTGACTTAGCTAAATGTAAATAAATAATCCAAGCATTGAGCAATAATGCAACTCTTAAGGAACTAGTATGTTATACAAAACCTTATAGACGTATATAATAAAGTTCTTATATTGCCATGAACTTCACTATTTATACATTAAGGGTATTCATGCAAAGAGGCAATGCCTTATAAATGGTATAAGCCATATAAGCTTATCAGCCTTATAAATGAACTGCATGGAGAACCGTTTGCACAAACGAGACATATTTGCTCTACGATTTAAGGTTGGAAAAAATATTACAACACTGGTTTTCATGTAAACATGCTCATTGACGTTACATTTTTCCGTTTCGTTCCTTTTCGTTTCGTGTCGTTAGTGAGCATCAGCCTTTAGGTTTATCTATTAGGGTTTATCTATTTATAGTTTATAATACTATCTCTGTTTTTAAGTATTGATAAAAAAGTACAGACTATAATAGTATTAATCTTATGATAAAAAAAAAAAAAAATTGTGACAAATCAATACAGCACAATAACAAGTTTTACTGTGATCATTTGGCCTTCAATATCAACTTTAGTAAATGCATCAGTGATGAACTTTATATGTACATTATATGTACTGATTTTGATGTAGTCATATCTAGATCAGCCAGACATTGCCACAAAAAAGTCCCTAGCGCATACCGTGCACGAGAGTCGTATAACTATATGTTTTCTGGACAGCGCATGCGCAGTATTGATTTACGTATTTTTACATTATTTACGAAGAACCGATTGATTTTCTTCTATTTTAACAAAAGTTCATATTAGAATAACAAAATTGCAAATTTTTGGGCCAAGGTGCACTTTGAAATATGCATTTTTAAGCGAGATATGACAGTTTAAAAATTGCATTTTATACTACATTTTCAATCTAATTTATTTCAAAAACTATAAGGGTGCAAATTATAATATTTACATATTCTGAAGGTGCAATTAAGCCCTTTCAAATGGAATATACACTTTTTTCTTTTCGATAATTTTTGGGGCTGGGACAGAGGTGGTAATCGATCTGGCAAACTTTTACCAGCAATCAGCTGTTTATAGGCATGCTGAAAGTTGACTGTTAAAAAGTTAACAGCTGACATATCTCTGCAAATGCACAATCGATTTTAGGGGACGTTCACACAATCTGCCTGATAAAAATAACTAATTGCCCAAAATATTAGATAGCTGCTTTGCATGAATAGGGTAGAGCGAGGATGATTTGACGAAAGGAGGTTTTGCCATTTTCAAATTTAACGAAAACCATAACGTTTTTCGCTTAATTGTAAGAAAATAAACAAAGTGGAACATGTTGCGATAGATACACACAAATGTGTCAGATCTGTTGCGCTCCTGCTTGCCGCCGCGCGTTTGCACTTTTTGGTTTTTGTAAGTATTTTTCTTATATTTTTGATTTTTGAAAAGTGCATAAAAGTGTTATTAAGCCAGTAATAAAAAAAGTGCTTTAAAATAAATATCTTCTATGTCTTGATCTCAGAAAGCAGTGAAAGGTTTTGTGAAAAGTTGTGTTCTTGTTTTGTAAGGCTTTTTTGCAAGGCTTTTTTTCTTTTCTAAGGCTGTGTCAAATCATCCTCAAAAGTAGGAGGATTTGACGAACATTTATACTCTGACAAAAACACAATTATTTTGAAAAGTATACTATATACAATATTAAATAAAATTCTGATTTAATGTCAAATAATGATGCAATGATATCACTTACTAAGGTTTAGATATACTTTAAAGTTTTCCTAAAAACTGATAAAATGCATTTTTTTGCCAAATCATCCTCGCTCTACCCTACCCTTATTATGTATTATAAAACACTGTTTAATGTTATAACATGTTATAAAGTTAATGTTATTTGGTTCAGATTTTATTAAAAACTAGCTAACCCGGCAAACGTTGTTTTGCCTTCAATTTTTATTTTCACTGAAAGCGTGGTTCCGTTGCAAAGTCGTGGCGGATTGATATTAAGAAGAAGAATGGTAGGTGCACTGAACCGACATATCAAATATTGTTCAAATACCGTTAACCGCAGCTGAAATAAAGTATTTTTTATTTTTGATAGCTGACCCGACAGACGTTGTCCTGTCCAAATTAAAAAAAATTTGTGTTTGTTTTGTGAATTTGTGAAAGGCTGTTGCAAATGTGTAAAAATAGTTAAAAAGGGAGAAAATACGTTTTTTTAATGATAATTTTTACTCACAAAGGTTTGGGTATATTTGATTTACATTTGATTTGAAAATAAGTACAATGAATTTTATGGTGTTAAATTTCCAATTAAAAAAAAAGAAATAATTTTTCGATTGCTTAACTGTGATAACATAATTTCATTTATTGCAATGCTCTATGATACACGACATTTTTTGTTTTGTTATCTTGAGCGAAAACAAATAATGCTGATGGTGTTTATGGTGGCAATTGACCATGCGAGAAGCTTGGATTTTCAAGGTTAATGCCTCAAACACTCAATGACTGCCCTTGAGATTTGTTAACTGTCATTGCAAATGCAAGCCTTACCGGAAACTGCAAGCGTTTAAAATCGAATGGCATGTCGGTCGGAATCATTGGGATCCGTGGTATCAAAACGTCTTCACCTTTGTACTTTCCCTTAAGTATTGTTGCTTCGATGACGTTATTCATCCGGTTTTTTACCGCAAGCCGGGTGCCATTACAAAGACGTGGTTGGTTTATGTTTCGTAACATTATGATTACCGACCCGACTTTCAGTTGGAGATTGTGAGGCTGTAATCCGGGTTATCCAGGGAGTTTAAAAACTCCGTTGGAAAGTTGACGACATCATCTTGGGAAGTAACAGAATCCACCAATATGTACGTCATCAATTCGACAGCCATTTCAGATTGAATCTTAAAATTCAATTCGTCGACATCAATGTTTTTCGCAGCCACTATAGCACGTTCGCTCAACCAATCATGATTTTTGTAATTTTGTGCAATGTTTGGAAAAACCTTTCGGATGAATTCGGATTTTGATTCGGTGAACTGGCAGAAAGCAACGGGAAATTGAATACAGTCGGTCGAAATGTGTTTTGCGGTTGCCAATGTCCAGCAATTGTTTTGAAAATACTTCTCCAGATTGATCGTTCTGCAGCTCGACACGCATGTTCACTAGAGGTGTTCTTATTTGTATGGGCAAATTTCAAAGTGTTTTGATTCCAGTTCGCCGGCCAGATTATTGTTCCTTTATATTAAAAACATAAGTAAATAAAATTTGGAGCCATTCCGATGAGTTTTAGTGGACCCGGAAATGACTTCAAATATGCATAAATGGAATAAAATAACAGTTTTGAATAATTTCATATAATAATAAGCGAATCAACTTATTCGACATTTTAACGTTTGAGCTTGTTTAGTACACAAACAAAAGTCGTTGAGGCAAACAAGAGGATGATCGACCAATATTTGTAGCTTTGGTGTCGATTTCAATTTGTAGCTACTTTTTGAAATAGGGACAATTTGGCTTATTTGACTTTTTGCAATTTTTCGACACTAAAAAAATTCCTTTATATTAAAAACATAAGTAAATAAAATTTGGAGCCATTCCGATGAGTTTTAGTGGACCCGGAAATGACTTCAAATATGCATAAATGGAATAAAATAACAGTTTTGAATAATTTCATATAATAATAAGCGAATCAACTTATTCGACATTTTAACGTTTGAGCTTGTTTAGTACACAAACAAAAGTCGTTGAGGCAAACAAGAGGATGATCGACCAATATTTGTAGCTTTGGTGTCGATTTCAATTTGTAGCTACTTTTTGAAATAGGGACAATTTGGCTTATTTGACTTTTTGCAATTTTTCGACACTAAAAAAAAATTTTTTTAATTTTTTCATTAGCGGATCTTATTAGTAGCAAAATTATGAAGATTTATTGACCAGAAACTCCAAAATCGGAGCAGGGGTTCGCAAGATACACGCCTTCAAACATCGTGAAACAAAACATCGTTGCTTGGCTGCCTCTTTTGCTCTCTCACTTTCATATACTCTCTTTTGGCGCAGAATACTCTTATATACTCTCTTTGGCGCATATACTCTCTTTTGGCACTTTACTTTTGGCGCAGAACATATTCCAAGAAATTGTGTACTCTTGAGCTACTAAAAATTGCATATACTGCTGATAACGGGACATTTTCGAGAACATTTTCTCTTGTGTTTTTAATTTTCGCTTTATTTTTGGCTTTGGAAGCAAACAGTTAATAGTTCTACTTAAAATCGTAATTTGTGCTCGCAGTGGAGTGAGTTGTTATCAGTGAAATCGAAAAGAATTAATAATTTAATAATAATAGATTTTTCTAGATCAATTTGTTATTTAATTATTGTTATATAATAAAAGAAATTAATAATGTCGAGTGCTTCAGTTATTGGAACGCGTAAAGCCATTGAAAATTTGAAGAAAATCGATCTAATTGGAAATGTTTCTCATCAAATTACTGGTGCAAAACTACCGTCTAATCGTCAGGTCTTGCAAGTTTTATTTTACAACATGCGGTTTGTAAAATGACTGCGATGCTTGCTGCGAAGCTAGCAATTAGTGCAGTGAAAATATTTTGGCAGCAAGCACGTATACCTATTCGAGAAGAGCACAAATGCGTTGAAAAGCTTGTAAAATTATACGAAAAATGGAAAATCATTCAGAAAACAGTTCCTGGTAAAAGGTCGAGTTCCCAAAAAGAAGCTGCTGAGTCATTTTTGAATAGTCTAGACGACTTATTTGATATTGCTATCGCTGATGCACTAGAACAAATTGGGATTGCAGAAGATAGAGAGTTTCTTGAAATGCAAAGAAAAAAAGGACGTCCCGGTTATATGGCTGGTGTTGACAAGGTTTTGTGGGATCGGGAAAATAGAGCACAGGTACGAAAAGATAAGGAAGCTGCTAGGAAAAGAAAGCATGAGGAGGAAATGAGCCGCACAGGTAAGGGTGACGAACTTCAATATTGTAATGTTTTATTTTTCATATTTTATAGATGTTTCTCAATTAATGGAGTGTAATGATGAAGGTGATATTGCAATGATGAAGAACGAGATGCATAATGATGAAACACATGTAACCTCAAAAAGTAATCATGGTCAAAAACGAGGGCGCAAAAATTTTTTAACAGCAAGGTTGCTAGCAGCTCTTGACAATGCCAAAGTGTCTGATGTGCCAAATGCCAAAGTGCTTGTCATATGATACAACGTCAACAAATCTATATATATAAAAAGAAGTGTACGTTTGGTTGAAATCGCATCACTTCAGAACGGCTGGACCGATTTGGATAATTTTTTTTTTTAAATGTTCGTTTTAGTCCAAGTTAGGTTTTTAAGGAAAGAAAAATTGACCACGCCCACTTTTGCGCCCACTTTTTTTGATTTATCTAAAATCGGAAAACGGCTGGACCGATTTGGATAATTTTTTTTCAAATGTTCGAAGTAATCCAATTTAAGTTTTGTCGGAAAGAAAAATTGACCACGCCCACTTTTGCGCCCACTTTTTTCGATTTATCTAAAATCGGAAAGCGGCTGGACCGATTTGGATAATTTTTTTTTCAAATGTTCGTAGTAATCCAATTTAAGTGTTTACTGAAAGAAAAATTGACCACGCCCACTTTTGCGCCCACTGTTTTGATATATATATCTAAAATCGCAGAACGCCTGCGCTGATTTTTTTTTTAAATGTTTGTAATAGTCTACAAAAGTTTTTTACATAAAGAAAAATTGTCTACAATATCGATAATATCAATATTATCCATTATCGATATTAAATTTCATTTTCACACTTGACACTTTTGAAGTTTTCAAGATGTCACATATCAGAAGACACTTGCTTATTTTTTATTCACACCACCCAATGTACCCAGTGTGCTTTCTTTTTCATTTGGATTCCGACGTAAACAGACATAAATTTTGCCGAAGCAAATTCTTTTGGATAATTTTATTACTTACAAGCAGCAATTGTTCTATTAGATGAATGTTCAATGAGCCACAAAAAATCACTGGAGACAACTGGAGACATCGTACAATGAAAGATTTACGTGGCAATCAACAACTTTTCGGTGGTGCATTGATATTATTGTCTGGTGATTTTCGACAAACATTGCCCGTGATTGCACGATCCACACCAGCGGATGATATTAATGCATGCTTGAAGTCTTCCTTTCTGTGGCGATATGTCCAAAAATTGACATTGCACATAAATATGCGTGTTCAGTTGCACAATGATCAATCTGCAGATCGTTTCTCGAAACAATTGTTAGAAATCGGCAATGGAAAAGTTCAAATCGATAATGCAAATGGTTTGATTACTTTGCCAGATAATTTCTGTACAATTCTCAAATCAAAAGAAGAACTGATTGAACGCGTTTTTCCAAATATTGTACAAAATTACAGAGATCACAATTAGTTGAGAGAACGCGCAATTTTGGCACCAACAAATTTACATGTCAATGCAATTAATTTTCTGATCCAAGAAAAATTACCAGGTGCAGTGACATCATATAAATCTATTGATAGCGCAATGAATAACGATGATGCCATACATTATCCAATCGAATTTGTAAATTCATTAGAACCACCTGGTATGCCACCGCATTGCTTAAATTTAAAGGCCGGCTCATCAATCATTTTGCTACGGAATTTAAACGCACCAGAACTGTGCAATGGCACCAGATTGGCTGTAAAAAAATTGATGCCGAATTTGATTGAAGCAATAATATTGACTGGAAAAGCTAAAGGCGAAATTGTACTCATACCGCGTATTCCGCTGATACCAACAGATATGCCATTCGAATTCAAGCGTTTACAATTTCCGGTGCGTCTGTCATTTGCCATGTTTATCAATAAGGCGCAAGGACAAACGCTTCAAGTATGCGGATTAAATTTGGAACAGCCGTGTTTCTTGCACGGTCAATTATACGATGCCTGTTCAAGAGTTGGCATTCCAAGCACTTTATTTATTTACGCACCGGATGGAAAAACAAAAAATATTGTTTATCAAAATGTATTGGATTGAGTTCGGTGATAAGAAATCATAAAGTTCGAAATACAACTATTTTTATAGTTATTTCGAACTATATTTATATTTATTTATTTTTTTATTTTTTAAGATTTCATACAAAAAACAACACTTGGTTTCACTTTACTGTGTCTTATAAATTGCTAAAACAAATGTTTGAATTTTTCAGCATTGATACAAACTGAACTGATGCAACATTAACGTTATGTTAAAGTTTGAATCATTAGTAGTAAAAGCTTTCATATAATCTTTTTGTAACCGAAATAGTATAATTTCACAATTTTTCTTCAGTGTAACGAAGTGCTCCGGGTTTCGCTATATATTTATACTTTTCCAATATAGGTGTCGGGTGTAGCAACGCGCACCGGGAATTGCTAGTACTGGCATAAAAACAGGTGCTGCAGTTCTTTTAGAAAAAAAAATTGGCCGTAGTCTTATCAATCTACCTTGCCGCCACCATATTTATGAGGTCGTTTTGCGAAGTGTTTTCGAAACAAAACTTTCTTCAACCTCTGCACCAGAAGTTCCCATCTTTGAAAGATTTGGAAAATTTTGGCCAAATATAAATAAACAAGCTTTCAAAAGTGGCATTGAAGATTCCACCATTTGTGAAAAAATAAGTGCAGCTGAACTAGAACACTGTAAAACTTTTTGCTATGCTCAACTGGCTAAATCTCAAAATCGAGAAGACTATAAAGAATTACTACAGTTGGCTTTGATGTTTGTCGGTGCAGAGCAGTATAATTTCCGAACGCCTGGACCAACTAGCCATGCACGCTGGATGGCAAAGGCTATATATTCCTTGAAAATATTTATGTTCCGTGATCAATTCAAACTAACGAAGAAGGAATTGAATGGTTTACGCGATATTTGCGTTTTTATAGTGACTCTTTATATCAAAGTTTGGTTCAAATGCACTAATGCTATAGACGCACCGCTTCAAGATTTAACTTTTATTCAAGATGCCATAAAGTATACTGAAATAGACACGGACATATCAGCAATAATTCTAAAAAAAATGAGCAACCATTTATGGTACATTTCAGAGCAAGTAGTAGCTCTGGCTTTTTATGATTCGAAAATACCCATAGAAGAGAAACAGAAAATGATTAAAAACCTCAAATTAAAGGAACCAGTAGTAAAATTAGAAAATGGTCGAAGATGTTCGAATTTATTGGATTTTAAAAATATTTCGTTGTGTGATTTCGTGTCAGAGAAAACAAAATGTTTCTTTAGTAAATTTGGTTTGCCAATGGAGTTTTTACTGTTAGAGCCTTCAAGTTGGGAAACATCATACGCATTTGAAGAAGGTTGGACCGCATGTAAGGACTTATTTGTCGTCAATGATATTGCAGAGAGAGGCGTTAAGTTTATTCAAGACTATAATAGAATCTTGACAAATGATGAAGACGAAAAACAATTGTTGCTTCAGGTTGTTGAGGCTTATCGAATGAAATATCCATCATATAACAAAGCTACTTTAATAACATGATAAATAAAATAGTAATGATTAATAAATTTATTATATATAAAATACAATTATTTTTTAATATGAAATTTCATTTGATGTAACTACTTTCGTTAAAAATGGATATTTTGCCCATATAGACCCCATGAAAATTTTCAAATCGTTTCCGGGTCCACTAAAAATTATCGGATTGACTCCAAATTTTACAGGATTACATTTTTAACAGAAGGGAACAAGAATCGGGCCGGCGGTTGATAAATTTCAAAAATTTCAAAATAAGAACACCCTTAATGTTCACAGTAAATTTGAGTTTCTTGACGTGTTTCCACAAAACGGTCGACTTCAAACACACATTAAGTTCATCGGCTGGAGTTGGTCGTGGAATCATTGGCAAGGTTTGACGAAAATCACCTGCCAACAGAATCATCGAACCACCAAACTGATTTTGATTGTTTCGTAAATCTTGCATCGTTTTGTCTAAAACTCTGGCTATCGCACTGTTCTTGGAAATGTTGCATGTTGGATTTCCATTAATTTGCATATTCAATGGCAACTTGAGTGCTGAATGAGCAGTTCGACCGCCTTCCAACAACTTAGCTGCAATTCCTGATGCAGCAAATGCAAGTGCAATATAATTCTGCGAGCGTATCGTTGCCAAAATCAACGCGAGCAAAAAAGTTTTTCCAGTTTCACCGGGAGCGTCCAAAAACAAATTCCTCCCGTTCCATCATTCACAACTTTCAAAAGAGTGTTATACGCATATTTTTGTTGTCGATTTAACAGTGGAACGCTCGTTGGAACTAATTTCCTCAAGGCATCGCAATCATATTGCTTTTCGCGTCGCAACTCTTGATTGAATGCGTCGTGCATCGGACGATTGGGAGCTGTCATGCCTAAGTCACATAATGCCTTGTTCGACATCATCAAGCACATGTCCTCAATTAATATTAAAGTCTCATTGTAAATTTCCTCGCTCAGTTGCAAATTTGGATTTGATGTTCTAATACGCATCTGATGCAAAATGTCGAGATAATTATCGAAAACAGTGTTCGTATTTGATGAGGATTTGACAAAAGCACATCATCTCCGAGGGTGTATATCCAATGAGTGTCATTTTCTAACAATCGAAAACGTTGACACGCTTCTCTATATGTGTCACACAGTTCACCATTTATAGTTCGCAAATCTTGGAATGATGTTGGGCCACAAACGTTGACTAACAGCAAACGTAAATAGAGACACTCATCGTCTCTTGGATGGACAGTGTAAATGCGACCTAATGAGTCGGTGGAAAATAAATTGGGGTAACCTGGAACTGGATTTCCTTGTTTCCGCGGATGAAATTTCTTTGACGATTGATTCCAAGTGTATTACGTTGGAAGTGGACAATTTTTCTTTATGTAAAAAACTTTTGTAGACTATTACAAACATTTAAAAACAAACTTAGCAAAACCAGTCCAGGTGTTCTGCAATTTTAGATATATATCAAAACAGTGGGCGCAAAAGTTGGCGTGGTCAATTTTTCTTTCAGTTAAAACTTAAATTGGATTGCTACGAACATTTAAAAAGAATAAACCAAATCAGTGTAGCCGTTTTCCGATTTAAGATAAATCGAAAAAATGGGCGTAAAAGTGGGCGTAGTAAATTTTTCTTTCCGTAAAAACTTAAATTGGATTACTAAGAACATTTTAAATGAATAAGCCAAATCAGTGCAGCCGTTTTCCTATTTTAGATAAATTGAAAAAGTGGGCGTGGTCAATTTTTAAACCTAAGTTGGACTGCGACGAAAATTAAAAAAAAAAATTATCCAAATCGGTCCAGCCGTTCTCAACTGATGCAATTACCAACAAACGACATTTGATTTTTATTTTTATAGATTGTGTTTCATTTTATTTATAAATTTTAATAAACTTAATTTAATAAACTTCGGATGCTTTAACAATTATATTAAGCGTTAATTTCGTAGTAGTAGTAGTTTTCAATCTAAGGTAACATAAACACAATTTCCTGAAAATATTACCTTAATGTAAATTTGTAGTCCAAAAATAGTCTTAAACTTAATTTTTTTCGGATAAAATAAATTAAACTAATGTATGGAATAGAAAATAGTCCTTTTTGGATTAAGAAGTCCTTTAAACCAAAGTTTGGATTAAAACTAGTTCAAAATTTTTAACCGTGTGTGCTTTACGCCATCAGGTGTCAAGATATGCCCCAAATACAAAGTTTCTTTTGCAAAAAACTTGCATTTATTGATTTGTACTTTTAAATTGGCTTCGTTGAGTTTCGTTAGCACTCGACTGATATAACTTATGTGTTCTTGAAGACTTGTTAAAAAATTAAAATATCGTCTAAATAGACAACACATATTTTATTTATCAGGTCTCGCAAAATTCTGTTAATAAGTCTTTGAAAAGTGGCGGGTGCATTATTTAACCCGAAGGGCATACGAATGAACTCGAAGTGTCCATACAGAGTGGAAAATGCAGTTTTCAACCGGTTTTCTTGTTTGACAAGAATTTGTTGAAAACCTTTTGCAAAATCAATCGTTGTGAATTATTGTGCCCGTCCAAGTTTGTCTAACATATTTTCAATGTTTGATATTGGAAATTTGTCGTCGACTGTAATACTATTTAACGCTCGATAGTCCACTACAATCCTCCATTTTTCTTCACCTGAGCTATCGACCTTCTTAGGAACAATCCATAGCGGGCTATTTCAAGGCGAATTACTTTCTTGTATAATTTTTTGTTTCAGCATGTCATCAATTTGTTTGCAAATTTATTTTTCGTGTATTTGTAGATAACGATTCAACTTCGTTTAAACTGGTCTGTCAGATATAGTCTTAATTTCATGTTCTTTTATGTAAGTATTACTAAGATTTTGCCCTTCTATGTAAATTAGATTTTTATACGAATCAAGGATTTTTTCAAGAGCTTGTTTTTCTTGTTTATTTAAACCATGAAACAAATAACCAAGTACTTGATTTTTAACACTAATTTCCTCTAGGGTATGAATTTCATTTAAAATATAAGGATATGGTTGATAGAAAAGAATTGTATTACCGTTTGTTACGCGGTGTCTAACACAAAAATAAAAATTCTTTAAATTCGGCCTATAGGTATGCAGCGGCATGTTGGATGGTCTTCGGCTAGCCTGTCGGAATTGGCGTGGTTCTTATACCTATTTGCTCGAGCCACGTAGCCATAGAACGTACAATCTTCATGCCATATAATCACCAATTAGATTTACTTATAAAATAACAGAACTGAAAGAAAATCCCTAATGCCATATGTCCTCCTAAGGGGTGTGACCAGATGTTTCGTCACGGGGATGCACTTTTCTCACCCACTGAATAATCAGCACACCTGTGGCAATCTCAAACATCCTTATTTATTCGTGATTGCCCCAAACGCACTACTGCATGTTTAATTCAACCTTCCCTACATTGTATTTCCACTTGCATTTCCCTTAAAGAAAAGTATTAAGGATTCATTTTAATGTTTCAAAATAGGAATTCATTTATATCTTCTAATTATGCATAAATGTACAAAGTTCATATTAATCAAGTTCAAATATATAAATAGCAACTAGGAAAAACAAGATACTTCACAAAACTTTTCTTTCTCTCAACACAAGTATAAATTGAAAATAAGATTTTTTGTTATTGCCATTATAAAGCAATTTCTAAATAATCAAATATAAAATATGAACTAAGTTAAAGGTAACAAAAAAAAAAAATCTATAGCCACCTTGACTCAATTAATTTCTATTATTTGCTCAAAGATACAATTAAATATACGAAAAAACAAAACTTAAATTTATCAAACATCAGCACAGAAGCCAGAAAAATATTGAGCTTGTGTATGAACAAAAGAGATTAAAACTGGTTTAAGTGAGAGCGAAACGGTGTGGAAAAGAATATATAATTTTATAAAATTTGCTTAATGCTAAATCTAGGCAACAAACTTATAATTTTTGTTTTTGTTATTTTTTCTTTTCTTTCTTGTACAACTTTAACTTACTTGTTTGTTTTTTTTTTTTTTTTTTTTTTTTTTCTCTTCTCCTCTCCGAAGCAGCAGGCCTGTTGCAGTCGCGAAGATGTTGCTAAGGAATGTTTAAATGTTTATATACAAAAAATTTGGTTTGTTGCCACGATTAATTACAACCAAAAAAAACTAAAGAAATAGTTTAAACTCTCTTCGTTCTGCTAGTATTGAAGTCAATGTATAGATATTTCCCTGGACACTTGTTGCTAGCTTTGAAAAGTTGCAAAGGTGAAACTTTATAGGGTCCCTCGAAGACAAAAGCCCCTATAGATTTCCTTATTAGTTCCTTTCATTTTATTTTCAAATTTTTATTTCATTACCTTTTCGTTAGCTTTCTGACTGACTCCTAAGCGGTTCTTTTATTTTTCTTCACGTGTACCGGTGCACAAGGTATTCCGCAACTATTAAGTTTTGTAATTAATTTAATTAACATTTTATTATAAAAAAAACTCAAATTAGATTTTACCTTAAGTTAGCTTGTACAAAATTCTTGATTTTTTTTTTCCAAATTATGCACGTTCAATGTGTCACCAATCTTGGAAAAAATCGTGCTTTGTTTTAATATTAAGCAATAACTGCTTTTAATTGCTTTGATCAATTAATCAAATTTAATTAAGTACATTTTAAATGGTTTAAAAAATAGTTTAAATAAGATTTAATTTAAAACACTTTTAAATTTAAAGGAACTTTTACAAAATTAACCTTTTCCTCTGGCGTTTGATATTGAAGAGGCTTAGCTTTGCTTAGTTCTTTTTCAAACAACCTCGCTAGAACAAATTTTATTTTGTCAAAACTCTCGCCCTTTTAGTTTTAGTTTTTGTTATTTTATTTTTTTAACCGTTAATTTTTTGGCATATACTTATGTATAAGCGAGCCTTTTAGAGCTGTTACCTGGCCTTGAAGTTTTAGTGAATAGAAAAAAAAACAATATTATTAGTATTTATTTTTTTTTTTTGTTTTTTTGACAAAACTATTATGCAGCTGGATGATAGTGAGAAAAAAAAAAACAAAGCAGTACTTGCTAGTGACCAAAACCAGCGGTGGCCAACTGCATCAAGCGCATGAGCCACTTATGAGGTAGCCTGGGGTGGCCATTACGGCAATGGAAATTTATTAATAAAAAAACATTACATCTTGTAACAATTTACCAAATATTTTTGCGCAAAAAAAAAATCTGTAACAAACCTGCTTAGTTTTGAGGTTTTCCGCTGAAACAAACAGGAATAAGATTTTTATTTTAGAAGGTGCGGAACTAAGCGTGTGGCTCGACCCACGAAAAGCCGGGCAAAACGTATAGATATTTTTTTCACGCTCGAATATCTGAAGCATGAAACTTTCCAATGAATTTGCCTTGTAAATCTTCTAGTTCATATAATGCACTTCCTATGCTTTTTCTAATACGACATTTGATAAATTTCTGTAAAAATTTGGAATTAATTCCCTTTTGAAAATTACTTAAGTCAAAGTTTCTCCGAAAATTTTCTTGACCTTCACGGTAACTTATTTCTCTAGTACGTGTGTTATAAGTTTTCTTTGCTTTATCATGTGCTCTCTCCAAATTTTGAGATATTTTATCTCTTATCTTACTCATACCATCTGATTTATCTATCGATCTGGTCGTTTTGCAAACTGTTAAGTTTTTCTAGAATTTTATAAGATGATCCATGTTGACACATGTTTTGACCAAATAATGCAAAATATGGCGAGCATTGAATTGCAGTATGGAAATGACTTCTGATGATAGACAAAATTTGTGGAATATTTCTGTCCCAATTAGAATGATGTTTTTCATCTTGAAGAAAGCATCGAATTTTAGTTAATATTTCTCTATTTGCTCTTTCAGAGGCGTTTGCCTGCGGCGAATAAAACCCTGTTTTTATGTGACTGATTCCATAGGCAGATACAAATTTTTGCATTTCATTCGACACAAATTGCTTACCGTTATCACTATGAATGAATTGTGGGACTCCAAAGGTTACAAATAGTTCATTTTGTAGAAAAGAAATAATGTTAGCAGAAGTTGCTGCTCGTAGTGGTTTTAGAAACACAAATTTAGTGAAATGATCAATGGCAATAAAAAGCTGACTGTTCTTAGACTTGGATAAAGTAAAGGGGCCCAAGAAATCACAATAAATACGCTGTATGGGGCGTTCAGTAACAAAAAGTTTTCCCATAGGTGGTCTCAGAATTTGGTTAGGTGCTTTAACAGACTTACACCTTTCACAGTTTTGAACATAAGTATTAACATCTCTTGCCATCGACGGCCAAAAATACTTTTGACGTATTCTCGCAAGCGTTTTTGCAAAACCTCCATAAGGCCAAAAGGTCTGGAAGAGTGTCTTTGTGATCAATAATAGCTTTTCTAAGGTTTCTATACTCTTCATTGTTAAATTCGGGTGAAGACAAATCGATTTCTAATGGAATATCGCTTATATTGATTTCGTCTACATCAAATCGTGACAATGTATCTGGTACCACATTTAGAGAACCTTTGCGATGCTCCATTTGAAAGTCAAATCGTTGAAGCTGAAGACTCCATCTAGCTAATCGCCCACTCAGGTCTTTTTGCGACATAAGCCATTTAAGACTTGAGTGGTCAGTTATGATTTTGAATGGCAACCCTTCGATATATGGGCGGAATCTCTTGACACAAACAATTGCAGCCATGCATTCTAACTCTGTTACCGTATAATTACGTTGCGCATGGTTTAATTTTTTTGAAACAAAGGCAATTGGATGTTCTTTTCCGTCGTCATCGTATTGAATTAACACTCCACCTACTCCTATCGTCGAAGCATCACATTGAATAACAAATTCTCGATTAAAATTTGGCTGCGCAAGGACAGGGGCAGATGAAAGAGCTTCCTTCAGATTTTCGAAAGCCATAATAGCTTCTGGAGTTAGTCTAAAGGACTTTCCTTTCTTGAGACAATCAGTTAAGGGACCAGCCATGTCAGCGAAGTTGTAGATAAAAGAACGATACCAATTTGCCATGCCAACAAATCTGCGAACTTGACGTGGGCTTTTAGGCAAGGGAGCATTTTTGATTGCTTCTACTTTTTCTGGGTCTTTTAAGGCAGCCATTTCCTATTCGATACCCTAGGTATTTAATTTCCTTTTGACAGAAACTGCTTTTACCAACGTTAATAGTAAGATTAGCAGCTTTTAAACATTTTGCAACTTCGCTTAGTAACTTTATGTGTGACTTGAAGTCAGAACTACAGACTAGCAGGTCATCAAGGTAAATAAAAACGTTCTCTCTAAATTTGGATGGTATTACTTTATCCATCAATCGACTCATCGCCTGGGGACCATTGCACAGTCCGAAAGGCATAACCTTGAAATGGTATAATGGTCTCCCAGGAACAGCAAAAGCGGTTTTTTCTCTCGAGGACTCAGTTAACTTTATTTGAAAAAATGCATCCTTCAAGTCAATGCCACTGATGAAATGTGTGTCCTTAAGCCTACTGAGAAACCCATTTATATGCGGCAAAGGGTAGGAATCCTTTTTTGTCAGAGAATTTAATTTTCTTGAGTCGACACAGAGCCTAACCTTTCCAGGTTTGCGAACAAGAACAACCGGACTGCACCACGGTGAGTTTGACTCTTCAATAACACCCATTTCTTAAAGCCGATCGAGCTCTTTATAAGCTTCCTCTTGTCTCGGTGGAGATAATGGAAAATGTTTAGATTTAACGGGTACTGCGTCTCCGGTATCAATGTCATGTTGAAGTAGGGAAGTGCAACCTAGACCCAGTTTTTCGAAAGAAGGAAATTCTAAAATGACTTTTCCCAATTCGACTTTTTGTTCTCGATCAAGCTGGTGAAAATTTGAATTTAACAAGTCATTGTTTTCAATTCCAGAAATTTTTGGAAATATTTGTGGAGCTAATGCAAATGCATGGAAAAAATCGACACCAAAATAAGCTTCTTGAGTTAGAGAT
The DNA here is from genome assembly GCA_958299015.1 of Tetanocera ferruginea. Lineage (NCBI taxonomy): Eukaryota > Metazoa > Arthropoda > Insecta > Diptera > Sciomyzidae > Tetanocera > Tetanocera ferruginea. The sequence goes on along the minus strand of OY282640.1, from coordinate 97,943,109 downwards.
GGCACGAGATAAAAATCTATTGTTTTTGTGACTTTTTTAAAAGAAATTGGAAGCGAACAAAACCCAATAATTTTTTGTTTCGCTCCATCAGCAGTAGAAAGTGAATAGTTCAAAGGTTTAATTTTAATATTGTATTTATTTAAAAATTGAACACAGTTTTTCCCTAAAGCTGACACATTTGCACCCGTATCTAATAAACCTTCTAAACTTTCACCGAAAACTTGTACTTTGGCAAAAGGACGACTGTCGCCATTATTGCATAATATTGTTGACATCAACAATCTACGATACTGTTTGCGTTTTCGAAATCTTTGTCTGCACTTTATAATTTCCTTAGAGGGAACGTTATTTGAAAAAATTTTAGCTTTAACTTTTTCATATCCCAGCTTGCGTTCATGAAGGCTAAGATTTGAAAAATTTTTTTGAACTGAAATGATTTTAGATGTTGGTTTCAACAGTTGAACATTGCATTTTTGTATTGAATGTTCTAAATCCAAGTTTTGTTTTTTAATAATGTTGGTTTAATTTGAAACTCGGGGCTTGATGGGAAGAACGAGAGTCCCCGGTGACCATCTCGCTCTTTTTCTGGTTTCCCTGATGCTGGTTTGGACAGTGAATAGTCAACACTCCTTTCTGACCACATTTGTAGCAAAAAATATTCCTTGATTCTTCGGGACAATATATGTATGAATGCCCTAAAGAAGAACAATTCCAGCACTGAATTTTAGTATAGTCTATTCTATAAGGACGCTGAGAAACCTGCATAGCTTCTAATTGAGGGTCGTTGTCCGAGTTGTTGTCCTCATCGTTAACAACGGAATCAATCTCATTAACGTGACGGCTTGGACTCGCAAGAGGAATTTGAGATTTATTTTCACGTAAGACATGCTCTCCTTTTTGTGCAATGTCTCTTAGCTCATCCAAACTGTTTGGTTGAGAGTTGAACAGAAGAAACTTGAGATTAGCATTAAGATTTTTTTTCATAATGTTAATTAACACTGGTTCGGCAATGGGATCTTTAAGTCTCGAATTCATTGCAACCACAGCTGAATGGAAATCATCGTACGATTCCTTAAAATGCTATTTGCGTAACGAAATTCTAAGAATAACTTCATGGTCACTTTCAAGGATACCAAACTCTTTTTCAAGTGCATATCTAAGGAAGGGATATGTTGCGTTTTTATTTTGTTTTGTAAACAACCAATACCAAGTTTCCGCTTTTCCAGACAAAAATATATGAAAGTTCGCCATGAGATGATCGTACGAGCAATGACTGCGCTCACAAAGCGTATCTATTTTAAAGAGAAAATCGGACACACTTCCTAATCCATCATAGACAACCTTCCACTCTTGCAGCTTAACGCAATTAACCCCTGAGGAATTTAAAATTGAATTTGATTGCGGAAGAGATTGGGCTGCAACAAAAGTGGGAACAGAGTTAATATTACGGTTTTGATCAGCCATGGTAAGGTTTGCTAGAGTTTCTTTTATTGTTGAAAGCTCTTTATGAAAAGCTTCTTGAGTAGTTCGAATAGTTTGTTGTAAAATTGAAACAAGAGATTCAACAGTTGCAACATCTCCGTATGCCTCGGTGTTGCTATCGGTTTGATTCTTATCACTTGGTGGAACATTGTTAGATGAAGAAGCCATGGTTATATTTGAAGAAGAATTTTCTTGAAAATAAGTTGATAAACTTTGGTTTCTATCAGCAGGGATTTTAGGAATACAAGCAATGGACGTATCTAGAGGATCTACAAATGCTAGTGAAATTTTTCCACTGGTATTAATTAATGCCTCCTGCGAGATAACAGTAGGATTTCCTTCTGAATGCAATATATTAGGTAAGGTCTTGTTTGGGGGAGAATGTACAACTCGAGATTTATTCGACTTGATGTCTGGTGAAGAATTAAGCTTTTTGCCTAAAGCAGGGTTGGTTGAAGGTTTGGACGGAGTTTTACCACGACCTTTACCATGTATTGAATGACTTGAATTTAAATGCTGCTTATGACGAGTTTCCATAGCAGGTATAACAATTTGAGAGATAAAATAATCAATCTATTTGAGTTGTTTATAATTTCCAAACAAAAATATTTATGTATACTTAAAATGACTTAAAAAAAATAAAATTATCGAACTTTGTTATATACAACGTTTGATCAGACTTGTATTCAATTAAAGTAAGGGAAAATGCAAGCGGAAAATTTTATTGCAGTTTGAGCTAAATTATGCAGTTAAAAAAAAATAACAAAAACAAATTACAAACCCAATTATGGCATATTGTTTTAACGTTTCTTTGACCCATGAACAATGACTCATAAAATGTATTTGTAAATCTGTTTGTAAAAGATGCAGCTTTATTTGATGGTATATTTTCACCATATATGATCTGATGCAGTAAATCTAAACCAAAAACATGTTAGGGTAACAAGCAAACCTCAATTAAGATAAAAATTCTTAAGCTTAACTGTTTTTGTTTTACGTATAAAAAGTCAATATATGTGGCAGCATAAGAAACAAACTATGAATTCAATTACTTTGGACTCACAATAATCGGACATCTTCTTGAATTTGTGTAAAGCATTTGCATAGAACTGTACTGCACCACAAAATATAATTTTGAGTTTATAACAATTACATGCAACTAACCTAAATGCAACGCGGTTGAAAGCTAATACCTTCGAATAACCGGGACTAAGAAAAGTTAGTGCAATCGCGAGAGACTTTAAACTCAAATAAAGAAAATAAATATAAATTATTAAATATAATATTTAATAATGTCGAACACATATTTGAAAAACAATTTCCAATTGAGATTTCCTGTCCTGCCGTTGTGCGCCATCTATGTTACGCGGTGTCTAACACAAAAATAAAAATTCTTTAAATTCGGCCTATAGGTATGCAGCGGCATGTTGGATGGTCTTCGGCTAGCCTGTCGGAATTGGCGTGGTTCTTATACCTATTTGCTCGAGCCACGTAGCCATAGAACGTACAATCTTCATGCCATATAATCACCAATTAGATTAACTTATAAAATAACAGAACTGAAAGAAAATCCCTAATGCCATATGTCCTCCTAAGAGGTGTGACCAGATGTTTCGTCACGGGGATGCACTTTTCTCACCCACTGAATAATCAGCACACCTGTGGCAATCTCAAACATCCTTATTTATTCGTGATTGCCCCAAACGCACTACTGCATGTTTAATTCAACCTTCCCTACATTGTATTTCCACTTGCATTTCCCTTAAAGAAAAGTATTAAGGATTCATTTTAATGTTTCAAAATAGGAATTCATTTATATCTTCTAATTATGCATAAATGTACAAAGTTCATATTAATCAAGTTCAAATATATAAATAGCAACTAGGAAAAACAAGATGCTTCACAAAACTTTTCTTTCTCTCAACACAAGTATAAATTGAAAATAAGATTTTTTGTTATTGCCATTATAAAGCAATTTCTAAATAATCAAATATAAAATATGAACTAAGTTAAAGGTAACAAAAAAAAAAAATCTATAGCCACCTTGACTCAATTAATTTCTATTATTTGCTCAAAGATACAATTAAATATACGAAAAAACAAAACTTAAATTTATCAAACATCAGCACAGAAGCCAGAAAAATATTGAGCTTGTGTATGAACAAAAGAGATTAAAACTGGTTTAAGTGAGAGCGAAACGGTGTGGAAAAGAATATATAATTTTATAAAATTTGCTTTATGCTAAATCTAGGCAACAAACTTATAATTTTTGTTTTTGTTATTTTTTCTTTTCTTTCTTGTACAACTTTAACTTACTTGTTTGTTTTTTTTTTTTTTTTTTTTTTTTTTCTCTTCTCCTCTCCGAAGCAGCAGGCCTGTTGCAGTCGCGAAGATGTTGCTAAGGAATGTTTAAATGTTAATATACAAAAAATTTGGTTTGTTGCCACGATTAATTACAACCAAAAACAAGTAAAGAAAGTCTAAAGTCGGTCTAGGCCGACTATGAAATACCCTAAACCCACTTTTCAAAAATAAAAAAATTTTTATTGCAAATGGGCGTCTCCGTGGGCGGATGAAGCCTATATTTTAATTGCATTTATATGGTGATGAAAAATTTACACATACCAAGTTTTATTCCTGTAGCTCACAGTTAATGCCTTTATTGTGCTTTCGCTATGGGAGGTGGGCGTGTTCATGGACGGATTACTCCCAATTTTTGAACACACATTACTTTTGGTATAAAATACATACATAGAAAATTTAATATCTCTATGATAAACATAACCTTATTTATTGAGTTTTAAACTTTTTGGGTTGTATGGGAGGTAGGCGTGTCCGTATGCGGATGACGTCCATTTTTCATAAATATCTTTTTCTTGTCATAAAAACATATGTGCCAAATTTTAGCTCTGTAGGTTAAACAGACGCTTATTTATTGCGTTTGAAATTTTTGGGTTGTATGGGAGGTGGGCGTGTCCGTGAACGGATGACGTCCATTTTTCGAAAATATCTTTATCTTGTCATAAAAAACATATGTGCCAAATTTTAGCTCTGTAGGTTAAACAGAGGCTTTTTTATTGCGTTTTCAATTTTTGGGTTGTATGGGAGGTGGGCGTGTCCGTGAACGGATGACGTCCATTTTTCGCAAACATCTTTGTGTTTGTATAAAACACATACATATCAAATTTTATTGTTGTAGACTAAATATGAGCCGAGTTATGCAGTTCAATTTTCGCTTTGTATGGGAGGTAGGCGTGTCCGTGGGCGGATGATGTCCATTTTTCAAAACCATCTTTCTTTTGTTATAAAAAATATATGTGTCAAATTTTAGCTCTGTAGGTTAAACAGAGGCTTATTTATTGCGTTTTCAATTTTTGGGTTGTATGGGAGGTGGGCGTGTCCGTGAGTGGATGACACCCATTTTTCAAAAACATCTTTGTGTTGATACAAAACACATACATACCAAATTTTATTGTTGTAGGCTAATTATGAGCTGAGTTATGCAGTTTTCAATTTTTGCGTTGTATGGGAGGTAGGCGTGTCCGTGGGCGGATTCCAAAAATATTCAATAGTGCAGATCCTTGGGTCCTTGTGACTATGTGTACCAAGTTTCATTCAATTATCTCAACTCCTTCTTCTTATCCTGTGTATACGGACAACACACAGACGGACAGACGGACGGACGGACGGACGGACGGACGGACGGACGGACGGACGGACATGGATAGCTCGACTCACGTGGTGACGCTGATCAAAAATATATATACTTTTCTATACCGGACTCGCTTCGTTCTATGCGTTACAAACGTTTGCACAAAGTTAATATACCCTGACCTTTCAGGTTTAGGGTATAAAAACTAAAGAAATAGTTTAAACTCTCTTCGTTCTGCTAGTATTGAAGTCAATGTATAGATATTTCCCTGGACACTTGTTGCTAGCTTTGAAAAGTTGCAAAGGTGAAACTTTATAGGGTCCTTCGAAGACAAAAGCCCCTATAGATTTCCTTATTAGTTCCTTTCATTTTATTTTCAAATTTTTATTTCATTACCTTTTCGTTAGCTTTCTGACTGACTCCTAAGCGGTTGAGAACCGTATAATAAATCAAATTAAGGTTCTTTTATTTTTCTTCACGTGTACCGGTGCACAAGGTATTCCGCAACGCGTTCACTATTAAGTTTTGTAATTAATTTAATTAACATTTTATTTTAAAAAAAACTCAAATTAGATTTTACCTTAAGTTAGCTTGTACAAAATTCTTGATTTTTTTTTCCAAATTATGCACGTTCAATGTGTCACCAATCTTGGAAAAAATCGTGCTTTGTTTTAATATTAAGCAATAACTGCTTTTAATTGCTTTGATCAATTAATCAAATTTAATTAAATACATTTTAAATTTAATTTTAAATTGTTTAAAAAATAGTTTAAATAAGATTTAATTTAAAACACTTTTAAATTTAAAGGAACTTTTACAAAATCAACCTTTTCCTCTGGCGTTTGATATTGAAGAGACTTAGCTTTGCTTAGTTCTTTTTCAAACAACCTCGCTAGAACAAATTTTATTTTGTCAAAACTCTCGCCATTTTAGTTTTAGTTTTTGTTATTTTATTTTTTTAACCGTTAATTTTTTGGCATATACTTATGTATAAGCGAGCTTTTTAGAGCTGTTACCTGGCCTTGAAGTTTTAGTGAATAGAAAAAAAAACAATATTATTAGTATTTATTTTTTTGACAAAACTATTATGCAGCTGGATGATAGTGAGAAAAAAAAAAAACAAAGCAGTACTTGCTAGTGACCAAAACCAGCGGTGGCCAACTGCATCAAGCGCATGAGCCACTTATGAGGTAGCCTGGGGTGGCCATTACGGCAATGGAAATTTATTAATAAAAAAAAATTACATCTTGTAACAATTTACCAAATATTTTTGCGCAAAAAAAAAATCTGTAACACGTTTAAAGTGACCGTTTGCTTATACATGCCTATAATAGCATGAATGGGAGTCAGTATATTCTGCCCAATGATTGCATTAAAATGCTTGTCTTTGAAGTCAGTTAACTTACATGTTATAGTTGAATTTTCATTAAATTCTTAAGGAACATTTGTAACTGTTTGATGAATTAACATTTATAATTTTAAAGAAACATTTGTAATAAAATTTTTTTGTTCGCAAAAGCAAAAAATTTCTTGTTTTTTTTCTAAGAATTTTTCGAAAGTGTAAATAATTTTATTAAGCTATAAAATTATTAATAATTAATAATATTAATAATTAATGTGTACCGATATTTTTATATATATCCGAATATATTTTTATATTAGATTATTTTTCCTTTTTTGTATACATCGCTTTTATAAAATTGTTCTTCAGTTATTTATTTCAAAATTAAAACAATTTAATTTTTTCTTATTTTTCGTTTGACTTGAGCAAAGCGATATATTTTCGTTCATCCTACCGACTGCGCCATAAATAAAAACACGTTTAAACTTATTTAAACATTTAATTTTTATTATTAATTTAAGCAACAAAAATAACGACTGCTTTCTACGAAGCATAAATCACGAATAATATATATGGTAAGAATCTAAGTTAGTAAGATTGAGAGTTAAATAAAAAAGTTATTCAATAATAAACTTATGTAGGTACTACTTTGGTTGCAAAATTAACACCACAGGCATGAATAAAAAAATGAATAATGAATAAAATATGAAAAATGAATACAAAATGAATAATGAATAAAATATTAATAATGAATAAAAAATGTATAATGAAGAAAAAATGAATGCATGAATGCAAAATGAATAACGATTCTTTGTAAATTGCTTTCTTTATGAATAGCATTCTTCAACGCTTCGCTTGAGCGCAAAGCTGTAAAATAACACTTTGCATATTTTTCGAAATATGAATATATATATGAAATAAAAAGAAAAAATCGGTTGAACAAGGTCTTTCGAAACCTTCCGTCTATTTATTTCATTGCGACTCCCAAAAGTTTAAGTTTATAAAAGTGTTATAATTCCCCCCTCCATATCCGAAAAATACATGGTCCATCGCGAGCGGGGTTTTAATAAAAAAAAAAAACAAGCAACAAATTAACTATTAATCGCTAGCCGCCGCGAGTTTTTAAAACACAAAAAAAAAAATTAAAAACTAATTAACAAAATTTATTCGTTTATAAAATACTAGCAGACCCGACAGACGTTGTCCTGTCCAAATTTCAATAAATATGATTGTGATGTTTCCTGAGAAGGAGATTTTCGGGTAGTCCATAGTCGGGCTAGACCAACTTTAGAGTTTCTTTACTTGTTTTTACAAATAGTTTGTTATAACAGCATTAGTGTCATTATAGCATCAATAGTTTTTTTTTGGCGTGAAGCTAGGTGAAAATCATCGAAATCACTTTAATCCACTAAAAACACCTGGTGGAGGTCTTCCAACTATCGCACCTAATATTATTTTATAGTACCTGGGCGACCGAGCTCCGCTCAGCGTCGCACCGTATATTGTAACGAACCAAGAAGGGTTTATGTGGGGCAAAAAGGTGTTAAGACACAATGACAGAAGGGTGTGCATGCTCGTGGTTTTCTCGGCTAGGTTGCAGTGGCGGGGTGGATAAAGTTCTGCCTTGTGATGTGCTGCCCTGGGTTCATCAGCAAAAAAGAAATCATGCACATGCCAGAAAGAAAATGAGGGGGGCAATACTTATATTCCAGAAAGAAAAAAATAGAATGAAGAATATATAAATAAAATAATATAAATAGCAGAGGAAACAAAAATTTAAAAATCAGAAAAGAAAGGTCACTCGATTTAGTGGGTTGATGGCTGGTTGTGTTGCCACCTATGCCCGACCCAACCTTAGCTTATCAAAAAAAAAATATAACCGGCAACAAACAAATATAAGCTCCCTTTCGCATGTCAGTAGGGTTCCAGCTGTTACTTACGGGATAAAAATAATTAAATCATATTTTATTTAAATTTGATGAAGAGTTCATTTTTTTTTTTATTAACATTACAAAACAAATTATTAAGAAAAAAAAAACTAAGCTTTGACAAAATTAAGACTGAAACCAAAATTCAAAACTGAATAATTATACAAATTTTTAAATATATACATATTATTTTTAGTTCTATATGCGCGCATACTTACATACTAGCTCCTTAGGAGAGGGGAAACAAGTTATTAGAGTAATAGATAGCATTTTTAGAGTAAATAGATAGTAATTAAATAAAGATAGAATAGTAATTAATTAAAACTTACAATATTTTTTTTCCAGTGTATGAAACATTATTGTGTAAAAAAAAAATTCAAGAAGAGAAAGAGAAAAGTATGAATTAAAAAAAAATCTGCTACTCCAAGATTGAGAAACGAAAATATCGTGTAAAAAAAAAAGTTAGTTTTTAGTGTAATTAAGTTATAAGTTGTTTTTTTTTTCGTTCTTTTCTCTCACCATGCTCACAATTTTTTTTTTCTTTTTGTTTTGTTTTTTTTTTTTTTTTTTAAAAATTCGCTAAATATTAGTTGCTCCTATTTTATAATTTAATGCTTTAATTTTGGTTAAATTTTCTTTAGTTCATTATAATTTAATTTTGATGTAGTTTTTTTTCCGGATTTTTCCATCATTCGTCGTAGCTCGATTCTGCTGTTCAAGTTGCTGGATCTCGCTGTCTTGGCTGTCAATAGTTTTTTTTTTTTCTTAGGCTTAGCAGATTTCGTTTCGTTAACATTATTTCCAACTTAACATAGTTTTAACATTTCGAACACCAATAATCTTAAGCTTTGTTTAATTTGCTTTAATGTTTATTTAATTATGTCATGGGTTGCACAGATTTTAATGTTTGTTTTATTTTCTTTTTTCAAGATTTTTAATGAAGGTAAATTTTTATTCCTTTCAGAATTGTAACTCTACATATTGATAACTTTTATGCATTTGGAAGGATTTTCCGTATTTTGACGTAGTTTTCAGTTTTAGTTAATTTTGTTAATTTAAAGTACATTTTGAATTAAATATGTTTTGATAAGTCAGTCATTTTTCAACATTTTTCCATATTTTTGTTTTGTGTTTTGTTAAATGTTTCAAATAACAATATATAGGTTTTTTTTTTGACACTTTTTATTATGTTTATTCATAAATATTAAATTCCATTTTTAAAGAATTGTGGAATAATTTTAGTTCATTAATATAATTCTATTTAAATCACAAATGTTTCTTAGTTGTTTTATTAGTTTACTTAGTTTAGTTAATTAACTTAGTTTTTTTTTTTTTAACTTTTTAATTTTAAAAGCATCAATTATTTTTCTACTTTACTTAAAGTAACTTGAACAAATATCACCAGCAAAAGAGACCGAACTGGCTTGGTTTCGGATTTTTATAGTAACAAAATTTTGAGTTAGAAGTTGCCAAAAATTAAAATTTGAGCAAGCAAATTGAGTGCAACAGCTGACCCAGATTATTCAATGAGAGCTTCAACCAGCCAAGCAAATTACTGCCAGATAAAAAAAATGAATGAATATAAATCGAATAAAATTAATTTTTACTAAAAAGAAAAAAAAATAAAATTGTTTGCATAAAAACAAATCATTTTAAAAACAAAAAAAACTATAAAAAAAATTATAAAAAAAATATGTTGTTGTGCTCTACCGGACTTGAACCTACATTACAAAACAGGTTGTTCGCAGTGTTTTTCACGTGACGAACAAGCTGAATTAAAAACAAGTAAAGAAAGTCTAAAGTCGGTCTAGGCCGACTATGAAATACCCTAAACCCACTTTTCAAAAATAAAAAAATTTTTATTGCAAATGGGCGTCTCCGTGGGCGGATGAAGCCTATATTTTAATTGCATTTATATGGTGATGAAAAATTTACACATACCAAGTTTTATTCCTGTAGCTCACAGTTAATGCCTTTATTGTGCTTTCGCTATGGGAGGTGGGCGTGTTCATGGACGGATTACTCCCAATTTTTGAACACACATTAGTTTTGGTATAAAATACATACATAGAAAATTTAATATCTCTATGACAAACATAACCTTATTTATTGAGTTTTAAACTTTTTGGGTTGTATGGGAGGTAGGCGTGTCCGTATGCGGATGACGTCCATTTTTCATAAATATCTTTTTCTTGTCATAAAAAACATATGTGCCAAATTTTAGCTCTGTAGGTTAAACAGACGCTTATTTATTGCGTTTGAAATTTTTGGGTTGTATGGGAGGTGGGCGTGTCCGTGAACGGATGACGTCCATTTTTCGCAAACATCTTTGTGTTTGTATAAAACACATACATATCAAATTTTATTGTTGTAGACTAAATATGAGCCGAGTTATGCAGTTTTCAATTTTCGCTTTGTATGGGAGGTAGGCGTGTCCGTGGGCGGATGATGTCCATTTTTCAAAACCATCTTTTTTTTGTTATAAAAAATATATGTGTCAAATTTTAGCTCTGTAGGTTAAACATAGGCTTATTTATTGCGTTTTCAATTTTTGGGTTGTATGGGAGGTGGGCGTGTCGGTGAGTGGATGACACCCATTTTTCAAAAACGTCTTTGTGTTGATACAAAACACATACATACCAAATTTTATTGTTGTAGGCTAATTATGAGCTGAGTTATGCAGTTTTCAATTTTTGCGTTGTATGGGAGGTAGGCGTTTCCGTGGGCGGATTCCAAAAATATTCAATAGTGCAGATCCTTGGGTCCATGTGACTATGTGTACCAAGTTTCATTCAATTATCTCAACTCCTTCTTCTTATCCTGTGTATACGGACAACACACAGACGGACAGACGGACGGACGGACATGGATAGCTCGACTCACGTGGTGACGCTGATCAAAAATATATATACTTTTCTATACCGGACTCGCTTCGTTCTATGCGTTACAAACGTTTGCACAAAGTTAATATACCCTGACCTTTCAGGTTTAGGGTATAAAAATAAAAATCAATTATAAATGAATGTCCTTTGCATGGAAAATTCCAATATCTTTACCCTTCATGTCACTGAGTTGGTAGTTACAATGACCAATTTTCTTTACTTCTCTCGCTTTTAAAGATCTTTTAGCCAATTTAGAATTGAAATTTTTGGATTTGTCGCTTTATGCAAAATTTTTACGGAACAACTCTTGTCCAGGCGAGTATGTTGCAGTAGGATTACTTCGAAGATTGTATGTTTTACAATTGTTGTTATAAGCCTTGTCAATACACTTTTTTCATGTCTGATTTGCAGCAATTTGTCTTCCTGTAGAATCTCTCCGCGTGTCTCTAACGATTTCAACTTCCGGAAAAGTTCATAAGACTTCCCGTGAGTTGCCATTTGTTGCCCAAAAAGAACAAAATATTAAGATCTTCCAATGGTTTGGTGGTACGAAGACCTAATAGACATGGCTATGTTTTGCAAATTTTTGTCCCAGTCACGTTGGTCTTCCTTTAGAAATGCTCGAATACCACCTATTATGGTTCGATTGACCCTTTCTGAAGCATTTGCTTGCGGAGAATAAAGAGCTGTGTAGGTGTGATGAATACCAATTTTTTCTAAGAATAAGTTGAACTGAGAAGACTTAAATTGTGAGCCATTATCGCTAATAACTACTTCTGGCACTCCGAAAATGGTAAAAACTTGCTGTTCTAAAAAGTCTATAATTTTTCCAGACGTAAATTTTTTTAAGGGATATAGAAAAGGAAATTTGCTCAGATGGTCTAAAATTATTAGAATTCCAATGTTTTCATTCTTTGAACGTGGAAATGGGCCTATGAGATCCATATATATTTTTTGAAATGGTCTATCAGATTTTGACTGTTCACCCATTGGTGGTCCTTGAACAGAATTTCGTGGTTTTGTTTCTTTGCAAATCTCGCACTTGTTAATACATATTTCATACATATTTGGCATTTAATAGAAATTCCTCCTAACTCTTTCTAAAGTTTTGGCTATCCCACCATGAGCTACATTTGGGGGATTATGAGCACTTTCAATAACCTCAGTTTGTAATAGTTTAGGTACCCGCAATTTCCAGCTGAAGGATTCTTAAACTTCGCATCCATTTGCAAATTCAGTACGACGATATATAAAACTATCAATCACTTTTAAGTCCGGTAGCTTGCTTTGTTTTTCAGTAATATGCTGCCTAAGCTCGGTATATTCTTTAGAAGAAAAATGTGGAGACTTCAAATCAATAATGGGACCTATATCTTCTATTGCATCAATCGAGTAATTCATTTCAACACGTGACAGAGCATCAGGAACAACGTTCTCTGATCCTTTCCTGTGCTCAATTGTAAACGACTAGCCTTGCATTTTCAACGACCAACGAGCTAGTCGTCCAGAGAGGTCTGTTTGGCGCATTAACCACTTAAGGCTTGCATGATCTGTTATTATTTTAAATTCTTGCCCTTCGACATAAGGACGAAACTTCTTTAAGCAGATTAGTGCGGCCAAGCATTCCTGCTCTGTAACGCTGTATTTTCGTTGTGCAGTGTTTAATTTTTGGGAAACAAAAGCTATCGGAAACTCAATACCTTCACTGTTTTCTTGAGTTAAGACGCCACCAATACCAAAAGAAGATGCATCGCATTGAATGCAGAATGGTTTGCTGAAATCAGGAGTTGCCAATATTGGTGCGGAAGTTAATTTTGCTTTAATCAATTCAAATGCTGTCTGTGCTTCATCTGTCCATTGGAATTGTTGAGAATATTTGTTTCTACTCTATATTTAAGCAACTTGTTCCACTGTAAGCATAAGCCGAATGATGTACAAACGTACATTTATAACATATAACAGAACAGTTATTTTTATTTACCAATCTTTTCTTTCTTTATTAAATAAATGTTGAGTTCAGTTTCTTATAAGCATTCAAACGGTTTGGTCTTTTTATTTAATCTGGTTAAACCCAACAGGTTATGGGCCCAGACACGAACTAAGTAAAGAAACGGGAATATTTTTCAATTAAATAGAAATTTTGAACAAAATAAAAGGCGTGAATTTTTTTTTCTTAAAATTATTTGTTTTGTTCGCGGAAATTTTGGTTTGTACTTCGTTCGGTACCATGGAGGGCGAATACGCAAAAATTGAAAAATTGGAAAGACCTGATCAGTGGAACATGTGGCGTTTCCAAATCAAAGTACTTTTGAATGCAAGTGATCTTCTAAAATATATAATGGATGACTATACTGCTGTTGCTGCTGAAGTTGGTGTGGCTCAAGTTGGTGCGGCTAGGGTTGGTGGTGCAAGGGCTGGTGCTCAAGGTGGTATCGCTAAGGCTGATGGCGATGGAGTTGCTGCAGAGTCCGGTACTGGTGCTGAGAACACTGCTATTTTTGATTCAAACTGGATAAGAGGTGATAGTAAGGCACAAAAAATTATAGTTATGACTCTAGGGCAACAATCACTTTTACACATTTTAAATTGCAAAAATGCGAGGGATATGTGGAAAAAACTGGAAACTGTATACGATTTTAAATCTTCAGCTAACGTGCATAGATTACAACATCAGTTTTACAGTTTTCAAAAGGACTCTTTAGACGGAATTGCGATCCATATATCTAAGTTAGAGTCATTGGTCACACAATTAAGGGATGCAGGAGAAGGTGTTTCAGATTCTATGGTTATAACGAAAATTTTAATGACTCTTCCTCCAAGTTTTGCGCATTTCTTTAGTGCTTGGGAATCCACCACACCTGAGCAGCAAACTATTGAAAATCTAACAGCTAGGCTCGTGATGGAAGAAGCACGAATGATGACATCCGAAGGGCATGCAAAGCCTGGCAACGCGCTCTTTGCGAAGCAAAAGTCAACACAATCATACAAAAACAACAAAGGTGGTAAACCTGGCAAGTGCTTTTTATGTAAAAAGCCAGGCCACTGGAAACGAGAATGTACAATGAAGGGAAAAAGAAATGATAATCACACAAAAGGTGATGCTCTTATATGCGAAGCGGAGGCTGCAGAAAGAATAAGTGTAGGAGAGGAATGGTTCGTTGATTCGGGAGCAAGCGACCATATGACAAAAAATAAAAACTGGTTTGTTACATATGAGCAGTTCAAGGTGCCGTTGGATATTCGACTTGGTGACGGCAGAACAATCAAAGCATATGGTTGTGGGGCAATAAATATACTCTCCTACAACAACAAACGGTGGTCAGAGAACCATTTGGCGAATGTGCTTTATGTACCAGAGCTGCGGCTTAATTTGTTCTCACAAAGTAGTGCACTTGATAAGGGTTTGCAATTTAAATCTGATTCTCAGCGCTGTGAGTTTACGAAAAACGGTGCTACAATTTTAGTGGGAGTAAGATTAGAAAAACTGTTTAAATTAATTATTCAAGTTGATTTACCATCACAAAAGTTAAATGTTTTTGTTTATTCTACAGATGCAGTTACGCTACATATAAGTGAATGGCACAAACGACTTGCGCATCAAAACATTGCTCAATGTAGAAGTTTTTTAAACAAAAATGGTATTTCGTTTATTGATGAAGCCGAAGTCTTTTGTGATGCGTGTCTCTTAGGAAAACATCATCGAACATCTTTTCCACGTAGCGACAGCAAATCCTCGTATACAGCTGATCTTGTACATGCCGATGTATGCGGCCCTATGGAGAAGAAATCTATTGGTGGAGCAAATTACTTTCTATTATTAAAAGATGATTTCTCTCATTTTAAAAAAGTTTATTTTATGAAGGAAAAAAGTGAAGTTTGCGGATATCTAGAGAAATTTGTTGATGAAATATTTATGGAAACCGGCCGAAAACTGAAAATTATTCGTACAGATAATGGGCTTGAGTTTATGAATAAAGGTGTAGAGTTGCTTTTTCAAAAAAGTGCCGTGATTCATCAAAAAACAGTACCATACAACCCAGAGCAAAATGGGTGTGCTGAGAGGGAGATGCGCACGATTGTCGAGGCAGCAAGGTCTATGTTGCATGCCAAGAATCTGGACAAAAAATTTTGGGCTGAAGCCGTAAATACTGCCGTCTACGTTTTGAATCGAACAGGAACTAGTTCTAAGAGAAGCATGACACCATTTGAGTTATGGTATGGCAAAAAAGCAAATATAGAAAATTTGCAAGTTTTTGGAAGTGAAGTTTATATTCATGTGCCCAAACAAAAACGTCTTAAATGGGACCAAAAATCACAATCAGGCATTTTTGTTGGATATGGTGCGGATGTTAAAGGCCTGCGTGTTTACTTACCGGCTACGAATAAAGTGGAATTTTCTCGTGATGTTATTTTTAAGAGAGATACTGAAAATAATATGAACACGAAAGCAAAATCGGATATTTTAGTTCCTTTGAGTACAGATGAGCGGGCGGACACATATGCTGATAAAGTTCTCTCTCAGCAATTAGCAGATAATGCAACAACTGGAAATCTGGATTATGAGTTATATGAGAACAACGAGAGCTCTGAAGTAGAGGTCGATGATGAGGCAAGTACAAAAGAACAAAGTTTTGTCAGTGACAGGCTACGAAGCAAACTTAAAACAAAGGCATCAATTGCTGTGGTCGACGAATACGATGGTTGTTTTGATCATAATGAGAGCAGTGTTAATCGACGAATGAAGTCCCTTAATTTGGCTTTAGCAGATGGACATGCGTTTCTTGCTAATTGTGGAGTTCCAACATGTCTGCGGGAGGCAAAAAATTGCAAGCAAGCTGGAAAATGGAAACAGGCCATGGATGAGGAGATTAACTCGTTAAAAGAAAACAACACGTGGGTTTTGGTTGAGCCACCACATGAATCCAAAGTTATCAGTACAAGGTGGGTATATGCAATTAAAGGTTCGACTGAAAGTGAAGGTGAACGATACAAGGCGAGGCTCGTAGCGCGTGGCTTCACGCAGGAATACGGTATTGACTACATTGAAACGTTTAGCCCTGTAGCAAAGTTTACGTCCATAAGAGCAATTCTTGCAATAGCTGCTTCGGAGCGGTTAAAACTAAAGCAATTCGACATAAAAACGGCTTTTTTATATGGCACTATCCAGGAAGATATCTATGTCCAACAACCAGAAGGCTATTGTGATGGATCGGGCAGAGTATGCAAGCTTTTGAAAGGATTGTATGGCTTGAAACAATCATCCAGATGTTGGAATCAAACGTTTACGAATTTTTTAAAGAGATTTAGTCTAGAAGCTACCAAGGCTGATAATTGCATTTTTGTTAACAATGAAAGCAGCAATAAAATTATGTTAGCAATATATATCGACGATGGTTTAATTGCTGCAACTAATGAGAGTGACATTGACCGTTTTTCTTTCTTTTTTGAAGAAAAGTTTCAAAGTAAAGGTTTTTGAAGCCCGACTTTTCTTGGGTTTAGAAATAAGGCGTATGAAAGATGGCGGTTTGCATATCAATCAGATGGGTTACGTTAAGAGGCTGATAAAAAATTTCAACATGGATGACTCATTTCCAATGAGTACACCTTCTGACACATCTATTAATGGATTAGCAGCGGATGGCGACTCTTCGATAAAAAATTACCCTTATAGACAAGCTGTCGGCAGTTTAATGTATCTTATGCTAGCGACAAGACCCGACATCTCGTTTGCAGTTAGCTTCGTGAGCAGATTTTTGGAGGCACCATCTAAAGCTAACGTTAATGCGGTGAAAAGGATTTTTAGATACCTGCATGGCACAAAAGAGTACGGTCTAAAATTTCCAAATAAAAATCTTTTTGTTTTGAATATTTTTAGTGACGCTGATTATGCCGGCGAAGTCGCTACGAGAAAGTCAACAAGTGGTTTTGCAGCGATGTTAGGATCGTCATGTATTGCGTGGTCATCGCAGAGGCAGAAGTGCGTTGCCTTATCAACTACTGAGTCTGAGTTTGTGGCTGGCTGTCATGCAGTAAAAGAGCTTTTATGGATTCGACAACTGCTTCATGATATGTTACCAACTCAACAGTTGCAGATAAATTTGAATATAGATAATCAAGGAGCTATACGTTTAATTAAAAATCCTGAATTTCATAAGCGCACTAAACATATTGATGTTAAGTATCATTTTATAAGAGAAAAGTATGAAGAAAACATGTTTAACATTAATTTTGTATCTACGAATCAACAAGTTGCAGATATTTTTACCAAGCCTTTGGCAAAAGAAAAATTTGTCTTTTTCAGAAATTTAATGAATATTATCAATTATAATTAATTCCAAATAGTATGTTTTTTAAATTTTGAAAAAACCTGAATTCTTTTTATGTATGTTGTAGCTATGTATAAACAAAATGAACACTAAGCTAAAAGTAAAACAAAAGTGGGAGTGTTGAGAATATTTGTTTCTACTCTATATTTAAGCAACTTGTTCCACTGTAAGCATAAGCCGAATGATGTACAAACGTACATTTATAACATATAACAGAACAGTTATTTTTATTTACCAATCTTTTCTTTCTTTATTAAATAAATGTTGAGTTCAGTTTCTTATAAGCATTCAAACGGTTTGGTCTTTTTATTTAATCTGGTTAAACCCAACAGGAATGTTTTAACTTTTTTGAGCAAGTCTGTCATAGGAGTTGTGAGGTCAGCAAAGTTGGCAATGAATCGGCGATACCAACCAGCCATGCCTAAAAATCGTCTAACTTGACGTACGGTATTTGGTAAAGGGTACGAAGTTATAGCCGAGACCTTATCTGGATCTGTTTTAATTATTCCGTGGCCCACTGTGTGTCCGAGATATTTCACTTCTTTTAGACAAAACCTACTCTTTTCTATGTTCAAAGTTAGCCCTGCTTTGCGAATATGATAAGCTACATCAGCAAGTAATTGCATGTGACTGTTAAAATCTTCGGATAGAACAAGGAGATCGTCAATGTATACAAACACTCTATTGCGAAGTTGTGCTGTGATGACCTTGTCCATGAGTCTACACATGGTCTGTGGTGCGTTGCACAGTCCAAAAGGCATCACTGTGTACTGGTACAAAGGGCAATTAGGGATTGTGAAAGCAGTACAAGCTCGAGCGTTTTTCTCTAAATTTATTTGCCAAAATGCTTTTTTCAAGTCAAGCGCAGAAATAAATCGAGATTTTGGCAATCGACTCAGGATTCCATCAATTATCGGAATTGGATATGCATCTCTCAAAGTAACTTGATTTAGCTTTCTTGAATCCAGGCAGAGCCTCGCACCTTCTTCTTTTCGTACCAATACAACAGGGCTGCTCCATGGACTGTTAGATTCTTCAATCACACCCATCTCAAGCATTTTTGCAATATCCTGATGCATTGTCTTTTCGACCGCAGGAGAAACTGGGAAGTACCTTTGTTTTATTGGACGAGTTCCTTCTTTTACCTCTTTTACGTGCTCTATTAAAGAAGTTTTTCCCAACCCTTCCTTTGAATATGAAGGAAAAAGCTGAATTATTGCATCTAACTTTTTCTGCTCATGTGGATTTAATAAATGTAATTTTAAATCACTAACCTTATCAATATTAAGAGAGCAAATTTTCTGGGAATTTGCTTTCTCGAAATAGTTGCCACTGCAGGCGTGCTAAGAATTTTGTTTCTTGCTTTATTATATTTTTCCCAGCGGACATGAAATGGCTCTAAAGGTTTCGGGTTTGGTTGCCTGGGTGGTTTATTTGATTTTAAAATGGTTTTTTTAAAGGTTCACCTGTTTTATTTAATGATAAATTTTGATCTTGTTTGTTGGTAAAGAGCGGGAGCTGATGTTGATGCTCTCGCTCAGTTACTGGTTTTCCGACTTATTACACACACACACACATCCATAACAAAACACAGAACGCTCTTCCACACAATCATGGTAACGGTGACCCAGTGGCGTAGCGAGCATAACTGGCGCCCCGGGCAAAACAATTTTTTTGCGCCCCCAATGAAATAATGAAAAAAATATGATATACTATAAATATATAATATTTTAATATAAATAAAAAAAAGGTTCTGTACACGACAGTTCATTATATTTTGTTATAGATTTAGGGTCTCTTAACACGGAAATCGCAATAAAAGTTTTTATAGTTAAGCCTTGTAGGATAAACTGCGGTTCCCTTGACTTTGGGGAACATTTGACTGTGACGTTTTCGGTATGACCGAACCGTTATTTTTCAATAATTTGTTTTATAAATTTTGCATCATTGTATTTCAGTAATCGTCACGAAGTTGGACGATTACATAAAGAAAAGTAATAGAAAAGTTTTTGTGTTTTTGCGCGCGTAACTGTTATTTGCTGGCACTGATACGTAAGGACTTCCTGACCGAGTTATAAAAGTAAATCAAAGTACCTTTTACAAAGGTAAAAACTATTTATGTTTATACCCTAAACCTGAAAGGTCAGGGTATATTAACTTTGTGCAAACGTTTGTAACGCATAGAACGAAGCGAGTCCGGTATAGAAAAGTATATATATTCTTGATCAGCGTCACCACGTGAGTCGAGCTATCCATGTCCGTCCGTCCGTCCGTCCGTCCGTCCGTCCGTCTGTCCGTCTGTGTGTTGTCCGTATACACAGGATAAGAAGAAGGAGTTGAGATAATTAAATGAAACTTTGTACACATAGTCACATGGACCCAAGGATCTGCACTATTGAATATTTTTGGAATCCGCCCACAGACACGCCTACCTCCCATACAACGCAAAAATTGAAAACTGCATAACTCAGCTCATAATTAACCTACAACAATAAAATTTGGTATGTATGTGTTTTGTATCAACACAAAGATGTTTTTGAAAAATGGACATCATCCGCCTACGGACACGCCTACCTCCCATACAACCCGAAAATTGAAAACTGCATAACTCAGCTCATAATTAGCCTACAACAATAAAATTTGATATGTATGTGTTTTATAAAAACACAAAGATGTCTTCGAAAAATGGACGTCATCCGTTCACGGGCACGCCCACCTCCCATACAACCCAAAAATTGAAAACGCAATAAATAAGCCTCTGTTTAACCTACAGAGCTAAAATTTGACACATATGTTTTTTATGATAAGACAAAGATGGTTTTGAAAAATGGACATCATCCGCCCACGCACACGCCTACCTCCCATACAACGCGAAAATTGAAAACTGCATAACTCAGCTCATATTTAGCCTACAACAATAAAATTTGATATGTATCTGTTTTATACAAACACAAAGATGTCTTCGAAAAATGGACGTCATCCGTTCACGGACACGCCCACCTCCCATACAACCCAAAAATTGAAAACGCAATAAATAAGCCTCTGTTTAACCTACAGAGCTAAAATTTGACACATATGTTTTTTATTTATTTATTTATTTATTTATTTATTTATTTCAGTCTACGGATATAATCTTACAGACTAATACATTTAATTAAATACAGTGAATAAGTTTAATCTAAATCTATACTCATTCACATCGAAATTTATTAATTGCGAAAGACTATTGCACAAATCGATGCACCTAGCAATAGGTTCATTAGCAGCGTAACTTGTCCTATGAAAACAGTCGATGACTAATCTATTATTCCTTAAAACTCTAGGTGGGTTGTAAAGACGAAATAGACTAGATAGTTCTGTACACACAATTTTACCAGAGACAATATTATATGCAAACATTAAGGAAAAAACCTTGCGCCTATCGTGAAGGGAAGTAAGACCAAGAAATTTGCGTCTAGCAATATATGAAGGGAGACCTTCCGGCCAACACATTTTACTTAAGGCATATTTTGTGAAACGTTTCTGGACACGTTCAATTTTATTAGAGTGAACCTCAAAATATGGATTCCAAATCAGGCAGCAATAATCTAAATGACTTCTAACCAAAGCTACATAAAGAGCCTTTATAGTATAAGGATCTTTGAAGTCTTGTGTGTTCCTTTTAATAAAACCAAGCATAGAATATGCTTTAGCTACAATAAGGTCAATGTGACTGGTGAATTTGAGTTTAGAGTCAAATAAAACACCCAAGTCTTTGACTTCGTTTCTACGCGTAATGTGACAATTATTTATTGAATAATCGAACAATATTTGGTTAGAACATTTACTGAATGAAACAACACTGCATTTATTTATGTTTAATAATAGTTTGTTTGAAACACACCAATCGTTTAAAACATCTAAATCAGACTGCAAGTTATGACAGTCTGAAAGCTGAGAAATTTTTAAAAATAATTTAACATCATCTGCAAACATAAGACACTTTGAGTGTTGAAAGTGCTGCGGTAAATCATTAATAAAAATTAAAAATAGAAGTGGTCCACAGTGAGTTCCTTGGGGTATACCGGAAAAAGCGTCAACCAAAATATCAGATTTAGAAGAGCCTATTTTCACAAAAAGTTTTCTGTTAGTTAAGAAACTGTTAAAGAATTTAATAAGATGGTCAGACATTCCAAACTGTTTTAACTTGTTTAAAAGAATGAGGTGGTCTACTTTATCGAAAGCTTTCGAAAAGTCCGTATAGACAACATCTAGCTGGCAATGCTGCTCGAAGCTGTTGATAATCTGATTAGTAATCAACGCTAAATTAGTGCATGTTGACCTTCCTGGAAGGAACCCATGTTGTAAAGCACTTATGTGGTTTTTTATACATGATAAAAGCTTTGTTTTAATGATATCATCAAAAAGTTTAGCAAATGTGCCTTGTTTGACAATCGCTCTGTAATTAACAACATTACAACGATCACCTGATTTAAAAATCGGAGCTATCGAACAAGTTTTCCAGCATTCTAAAAAGATGCATTCATTTAAACAAATTTGAAAAAGCATTACAAGCGGTGTAGTCATATTAACCAAGCAAAGTTTAAACAAAATGGGAGGAAAACCGTCATGATCGGATTTGTAACTTGGCTTTAAATTCGAGATGGCATTTGTCACATCTTCATCGGTAACTAAAAAATTTTGCAGTGGACTGGAAATTGGAGGACCAAAGATGAGCCTCTGATTATTGTTGTGTTTTTCATAAACATTTTGAAAATATTTTGCAAATAGATTACAAGAATCCAGAGTGTTATAAGATTTTTCATCTAAGTATTCTAAACTTGAAGGAAATCCATTCGTTTTCCGCTTCGTATTTACAAAGTCCCAAAAAGCAGAAGGATGAGATTTTAGTTTAGATTCCATATTAAACATATATTGCTTGAATAAAAAGCTATGGAGAAAATCAAACTCCTTTCGAACGCGAACAAAGTACAAACGATCAGATTCACTATTAGTTATCTTAAATTTTTTCAAAGCTTTATTTTTTATATTTTTTAGATTTAATAGCCTGGCATTAAACCATGGAGGCTTGCTATTAGAACTGCTGCGCTTTAAAGGAACAAATTCAGAAATTGAAAAACATAATTTTTCACATATTATTTTATAAATATCCCTAGGATCGGATAGAGCATTTAGAACTGACCAGTCAACGGATCCTAAATGTTCATTAATTGAAACAAAGTTACCATTTGGAAAGTCGCGAAAGTAATTATCACACATAGGATTTGTATCAAAGTTATAAAATTCAAATGATATATGCAACGCTTTATGATGAACTGTATTTAACGAAATAGGAAGTAAATTTAGATCACATTTGGCTTTAATATCACAAGTGGTGAAAACAAGGTCAAGTATTCGATTAATATCGTTCTTGATGAAGTTTATTTGTTGAAATCCATTCGATAGCAAGAAGGATATCACAAGAGAATCAATTTCAGATTTTACATTCAATGGCACTAGCTCTTTCCCTTCCAAAGACCATAAAATATTACACATGTTAAAGTCACCTAATAAAATAACCTGTTGATTAGAATTTAAACTATTAACTACAAATTTAATATTGTCAATATGCTTTTGGTAAATACTTAAATCACTATTCGGTGGAATGTATGATAACAAAAAGTAAATAGATTTGGACCTCTCAAAATTAACTTTCACACAAATTTGCTCTACATTACCATCGACTACTGGCAAAGATATTAAATTACTATTTAAAATAGATTTAATAGCTAGAAGAACCCCTCCCCCCCTTTCACGTCCTGTAGAAATAGGGCATCGGTCGCATCGGTGGACAATATAGTGCTCATCAAAAAATTCTGCATTAGAAATATCGCTGTGCAACCAGGTTTCAGTTATGGCCACAAAATCATATTCATTCAGGGACAATGATCTCAAGAACTGCGTAGATTTAGTTCGCATACCACTCGCATTTTGGTAGTAAAGCGTATATTTGGTCATCTGGGTTGCGTTCATAACATTGCGAAGAGCGGCCGAAGAACTATGGTGAGCTGGTATGAGAGTGGGTGTTAGCGCCTGTAAGGCTGGTTGATAAGCAACGATCAGAGTTTGCGAAGAATGATGTGAAGAATGCAAGGCTGGTTGATGAGCAACGCTCTGAGTTTGCGAAGACTGTTGAGAAGAATGCAGTGCTAACGAGGCATCACATTTCCCCCCTCCGGCTGGAAAAAAGATGAAGTGAACGGCCGTACACGTACATTAGCAGGCCACAACTCCGAGTTATAAACTTTATCATAGTCGCTGCTTGCTATTCCCACTTTAAAAGTTACATTTCTTAGTGTTGCTTCATCCACACCTCTTTTAGTAAGGCGGAAGCATTTGATATTGCTCTTAAGTATACCTGTGTGTGTAACAATATAATCGCTCACGCTTTCAGCAGTGACGGATGGCTTGAACGAAGAGAGATGTAGAAACTTTAAGGGAACAGCCACGTCGAGCTCATTGCTTGCATTATTACCAACAATGACATTGACTATCTCGGTATTTTTGCTCTTTAGTTCCTTTATACCGCGCATCGGAATCCATTCAGCAGTTGAAGGCACTGGCATCGGAGCTGTTGAAAAACCTATCTCATCGCCCAAAACATCATCAGCAGCGGCAGCAGCGGCAGCAGCATAAGAGAGCACCCTACGCGAAACAGCAGGTGGAGACACATCAGCATTGGCATCAGGCAGAAACGACGGGGATTGAATAGCAGCACATACATTGAGAGCATTGGCGGAAGAGTCTAATGAACTTAAACTCTCAAAACAGGTTTTAGAAGAAGATTCAGCGTTAATAACTTTATTGTTATTAATAGAAGCGTTTTTGTCTGTGTTGTTTTTATTTATTGGACCTATAGCAGCTGACTTATTTTTGGGCTTAGCAAGGTTTTTTTGGCTGACAGTATTGACTAAGAGATTCGATTTAGCATTTAAGGCATCATTAACAGTGACACGCAGCTCTTTAACCTCAATAGTAAGTGACGAAATGGCGGAGGTAACTTCATTCTCAACTAGCTTTTGCTTGATTAGGTTTAGTTCTCCCTGCAGGTTGTCGATTTTATGCATTAAGAGCACTTTATCATCTTGCAGCGAATTTATAATAACGAGAGCGCGGTCGCTCGCCGATCTTAGGGCGACGAGCTCGTTAAGCACTGACTGCAAATCAATTTTTTGTACGTCATCGCAGTAGGTCATTTTATCAGGTTCTTTATGCTGCTGAGCTGAAATGTTTAATTGCTCTCGTTGTGTCGAATGCTCTTGTTGGATGACATTTTGCTGTGTTTGAATAGGCTGGATTTGCTGCGGTTGGTTTTGCTGTAGTGGATCGTTCTGTACTTGTTGTTGATGCTGTTGATGTTGCTTTGGCGGGATTGCTTTATGCTGGTGATTTGGAGTGTTTTTTAGCTCTTGTTGTGACGTTTGGACAATATTTTGCTGTGTTTGCTTTGGTTGGTTTTGCTGTTGTTGATTTTGCTGTAGTGGATGGCTTTGTACTTTTTGTTGTTGTTGCAGTTGATGTTGCTTTAGCGGGATTTCTTTATATTGCTGAGTTGGAGTGTTTATTTGCTGTGTTGCTTGTTGTGACGTTTGGATGAAATCTTGTTGTTGTAGCTGTTGACGATGCTTTAGCGAGATTGCTTGCTCTTCGAGTAAACTGGCTGCGTCGGTGTTTATGTTACGCTTAATAACATCACCGATCAAATCAGCTGACCGAGGAGGCGATCGGAGAGAATCACGGCGCTTAGTTGAGCAAACCTTACAAATATATGGAGTGCCAGAAGCTTGCATATATTCCACATCAGCTGGCAAAACCTTAACGCATGTCAAATGAAATAAATCATTGCATTTCTCACATAACACTTTAGGTTGACCGCGCTCAACCTTTTGGCCACAAATACATGGCATGATGGTAACAAAAAGCTGGCACAGTAGATATGTTGTGACCAAGCTTAGCAAAACGGTTGCTACCGATCAAATGTTTCTGATCTCGCACACGTTTGGTAACAGATAAAAATTTCGATACAATGATGACAGAAAAGACACGACCGCTCTAAACGACATCTAGTTGATGACTGATGACAAGACAAAGATGGTTTTGAAAAATGGACGTCATCCGCATACGGACACGCCTACCTCCCATACAACCCAAAAAGTTTAAAACTCAATAAATAAGGTTATGTTTGTCATAGAGAAATTAAATTTGGTATGTGTGTATTTTATACCAAAACTAAGGTGCGTTCAAAAATTGCGAGTAATCCGTCCATGAACACGCCCACCTCCCATAGCGAAAGCACAATAAAGGCATTAACTGTGAGCTACAGGAATAAAACTTGGTATGTGTAAATTTTTCATCACCATTTAAATGCAATTAAAATATAGGCTTCATCCGCCCACTACAATACAATAAAACGCCCATTTACAATAAAAATTTTTTATTTTTGAAAAGTGGGTTTAGGGTATTTCATAGTCGGCCTAGACCGACTTTAGACTTTCTTTACTTGTTTTGAAAATATAAGTGAATTTCAATAAAACTAAATATAAACTAAAAAAGTTTAAAACAAAGAAGCCGAGAGCATTTAGGTACATTTGACATTTTTGATTCGAGTACTTTTGACAAATGTTAGTTGTACGAGTACAAAGATTGAGTAACATCGAGATGTTACCAATTCATTTAAAAATTTTTTGATATATTTCTAAATTGGTTTTAATAAAAAAGAAGTGGTTCAAATATCAGAAATAGGACTATCATTAGCCGAAGAAATATAAGTCTAAAGATAATAGCAACTCTGATGCTGCTGGTCTTATTTATTCCAAGTATTCAGTCACTTCACTTTTAAATTATTTTTTTCGTAGAGCATCAACATCAGTAGAATTCCCAAACGCGTTAAAGAAACTTGTGGTTATCGTTAACTGGCCCTTAACTACCTTACCTGTTAACTCGTATCCATAACATCTTTGCTAACAATGTTTATTCCTAACTTTGACAGTTCGATAAAGATAACTGTTGCTTGCTTAACTACTCGCTAACTGAAATAATAAAGTTTATATTTTCTATATCAATTGAGTGAATTTTACTATATTTAATGCTGACATCAATTGTATCGAACTGATCATGTTACATTCGATATTTTAACTCTATTCTACTCTTACAAACACGAACAAAAGATATATTGAATTTTTGTATGATAAAATTTTTCACATGTTCGTCAAAATATTGCTCTGTTCCGCTGTGAAAAATACTCGCAGCATTTTTCCACGACAATTTAATTGAACTGCCTATTTATTTTGAAGTGAAAAGTGGCAGTTGTTTTTTTTATTTTATATTTCAATATATATATTTTTTTTTGTATTTTGAGAAGTAAAGCATGACTTTCTCAAATTTTTCACTTTCTTCACAACAAAATATTTGTCAGAATTTTCACGCAACAAAAAAATGAATGTTGCGAGTAAAATTTCACGCAAACGGACAGAGTACTAAGATTGACGTGTTTTTTAAAGATTTTATAAGATTTATAAGATTTTTAAAATTTTTATCGCTTTTTTCAAATAAAGTCGCATATCTTTAAATATATCTTGTACACTTCTTGTTCAATATCACGCTAAGCCGAAAAAATTTCTAATTATCTTCATGTTTGTTCAACAAATTTTTACATTTGGATGAGTAGTTTTGCACTTCATCATTCATAAAAAATCGAAAACTATTTTCATTTTTAGTGGAGGATATAAGCTATCGCCGAAAGAAATGCGTGCAAAAATATGGATTGTTGTATTGATTTTTAGCCTTTTCGATTACTTTTTCACACATCTCGTTACGAATATCTGCAAGTTCAGTCGCCAATAATTTAAGATCATGGAACGCTTTTGTAAACTTAATTTTAAGACCTTGTAATCTGAGCTGCACACGATCAATTCTCTTAGAGTTCATGCCTGAAATGGAATATAAATTTATGATATTTAAATTCGGTTTAAGATAAAGATTGCAACATTTCTGGTACCACTTTTGGCAGTATTTTCATCTGATAATTTTTCTAATAGCTCTACGTATTCTTCTAGTCCCTGGACAATAACGCTAACTGCTTGCGCTCTGGCGCTCCATCGTGTTACAGATTCACGTTTAACAGATTTTTTAAAGCATTTTTTAACAATTTCTATCGTAATGTTGAAAGCGAGAAAAAGAGACGTATGTTATCAATTATTTGAAAACATGTTACAACGATTGAATCTTGGTTAGCTGTAGTAACTCCTACTAAATTTAATGTGTGGTTATCACAATTTACAAATGTTGCCTTATTATTTTTTTTTATTATTTTATGTTGAACGCCAGATATGTGATTTGACATAAGGGCAGCATTATCATAAGGCATAGCATTGTACTCTTCAGTTGGCTTACTTAATTAATTAATTTTGTTAATTTTGTTGCAAAATTTTGTTTGTCTTGATAATGATTTGGCGCCCCTCTGCGAGTGGCGCCCGGGGCATGATGACACCCCTGCCACCCCCTGCCACCCCCCTCGCTACGCCACTGCGGTGACCTTACTTCCTACAATTCCAACACACAAGCTTACTTTCTCCTAACGCACAAACATCTTCAACTTCCTGCAAATCTGAATTCGCTACCTCAACTTCATTCACCTGTCTTGTTCCTGGATTAGGGCGAAATGGAGCACGGTTTCGATTGATTGTCGCTATTATTGCCTCTGGCATAAAGATAGTAAATGAGCTACGTTGTTGATTTGGATCATAAAAAGCTGTTGTCGGATTTCTGGTCTTAAATTCCTAAGTAAACTTTCCACTAACTCGTACTCAGGAATCTGCATTTGAAGATCCGTCAACTTGAGAATTGAGTTGTAAAAAACTTCAAAAGTTTCTTCTTCTCGCTGTTTCCTGTGTCTTATGAGTTCGCGGATGTCTGTCATTCCTTGGGTCTTTGAAGTGAGTGCGTAAGGCTTCACACAAAGGATCCCATCGAATTCTATCAACAAAACGCCTATAACTCCATTACCAGTCTTTAGCCTGTCCTGAAAACAAAAGATAACTGTTGTCGCAAACCAATTGAAAGTTTCCATGAAGACAATCATTTGTAAGGGCCGATATTTGGTATAAAAACTTTTCAACAGTAACTGTATGTAAGAAAAGTACGATGGCCAACGTTTTAGACAAAACGATGCAAAATTTACGAAACAATCAAAACCAGTTAAGTGGTGCGATGATTCTGTTGGCAGGTGATTTTCGTCAAACATTGCCAGTGATTCCACGACCAACTCCAGCCGATGAACTAAATGTGTGTTTGAAGTCGTGCGTTTTGTGGAAACACGTCAAGAAACTCAAATTGACTGTGAACATGCTTGTCGAGCTGCAGAACGATCAATCTGGAGAAGTATTTTCAGAACAATTGCTGGACATTGGCAACGGCAACATCTCGGTTGACATTTCGACCGACTGTATTCAATTTCCCGTCGCTTTCTGCCAGTTCACCGAATCAAAATCCGAACTCTTCCGAAAGATTTTTCCAAACATTGCACAAAATTACAAAAATCATGATTGGTTGAGCGAACGTGCTATATTGGTTGCGAAAAACATTGATATCGACGAATTGAATTTTTAGATTCAATCTGAAATAGCTGTCGAATTGATGACGTACAAATCGGTGGATTCTGTTACTTCCCATGTCGTCAACTATCCAACAGAGTTTTTAAACTCGCTGGAATTACAAGGATTACCGCCTTACAATCTCCAACTGAAAGTCGGGTCGGTAATCAAAATGTTACGAAACATAAACCAACCACGTCTTTGTAATGGAACCCGGCTTGCGGTTAAAACCTGATGAATAACGTCATCGATGCAACAATATCGACCGACATGCCATTCGATTTTAAACGCTTGCAGTTTTCGGTAAGGCTTGCATTTGCAATGACAATTAACAAGTCTAAAGGGCAGTCATTGCGTGTTTGAGGCATTAACCTTGAAAATCCAAGCTTCTCGCATGGTCAATTGCCACCATAAGCACCATCAGCACCATCAGCATTATTTGTTTTCGCACACAAATTTTCGCATCACAGTTAAGCAATCGAAAAAATATTTATTTTTTTAATTGGTTACCTGACCAGAGATCTTTCAATCAAAATGTAAATAAAACACCATGAGATTCATTGTACTAATTTTCAAATCAAATGTAAATCAAACTTACCCCAAACCTATATGAATAAAAATTATCATTCAAATAAACGTATTTTCCCCCTTTTTAACTATTTCAATTCATTTGCAACAGCTTTTCACAAAATCACAAAACAAACACAAATTTTTTTTAATTTTGACAGGACAACGTCTGTCGGGTCAGCTATCAAAAATAAAAAATACTTTATTTCAGCTGTGGTTAACGGTATTTGAACAATATTTGATATGTCGGTTCAGTGCAACTACCATTCTTCTTCTAAATATCAATCCGCCACGACTTTGCAACAAAACCACACTTTCAGTGAAAATAAAAATTGAAGGCAAAAAACGTTTGCCGGGTTAGCTAGTCTTTAATAATTATTACGTGTCACTATGTTGGTTTACGCTAATCTTCGAAACTACACAACCGATTTTAATGAAATTTTGTGAATGTGTACGGTTGGTTTCAGCTTGAAAGATATGATAGTTTTGGACCCGATGGGTCGAGCTGTTGTCGAGATCAAAATTTTGTTTTTTTTAATATTTGTGACGAAATTTTTTGATGGTATTTTTTCAGATTTCTCATTCAAAAAGACAAACAACAACAAATTTGAATATATGGCAGAACATCGTCTGCCCGGGATAACTAATTAATTAAACATTTTTTTTCTAGTTTCATCTTGTCTAAAACTTTGGCCATCACACTGTTCTTGGAAATGTTGCATGTTGGATTTCAATTGATTTGTATATTCAATGGCAACTTGAGTGCCGAATGAGCAGTTCGACCGCCTTCCAACAACTTAGCTGCAATTCCTGATGAAGCAAATGCAAGTGCAATATCATTCTGCGAGCGTATCGTTACCAAAATCAACGCGAGCAAAAAAGTTTTTCCAGTTTCACCGGGAGCGTCCAAAACAAAATCCCTCCAGTTCCATCGTGCACAACTTTCAAAAGTGTGTTATACGCATATTTTTGTTGTCGATTTAACAGTGGAACGCTCGTTGGAACTAATTCCCTCAAGGCATCGCAATCATATTGCTTTTCGCGTCGCAACACTTGATTGAATGCGTCGTGCATCGGACGATTGGGAGCTGTAATGCCTAAGTCACATAATGCCTTGTTCGACATCATCAAGCACATGTCCCCAATTAATTTCAAAGTATCGTTGTTAATTTCCTCGCTCAGTTGCAAATTTGGATTTGATGTTCTAATACGCATCTGATGCAAAATGTCGACATAATTATCGAAAACAGTGTTCGTATTTGATGAGGATTTGACAAAAGCACAGCACCTCCGAGGGTGTATATCCAATGAGTGTCATTTTCTAATAATCGTCAACGTTGACACGCTTCTCTATATGTGTCACACAGTTCACCATTTATAGTTCGCAAATCTTGGAATGATGTTGGGCCACGAACGTTGACTAACAGCAAACGTAAATAGTGGCACTCATCGTTTCTTGGATGGACTGTGTAAATACGACCAAATGAGACGGTGGAAAATAAATTGGGGTAACCTGGAACTGGATTTCCTTGTTTCCGTCGATGAAATTTCTTTGACGATTGATTCCAAGTGTATGACGTTGGAAGTGGACAATTTTTCTTTATGTAAAAAATTTTTGTAGACTATTACAAACATTTAAAAACAAACTTAGCAAAACCAGCCCAGGCGTTCTGCGATTTTAGATATATATCAAAACAGTGGGCGCAAAAGTGGACGTGATAAATTTTTCTTTCAGTAAAAACTTAATTTGGATTCCTATGAACATTTAAAAAAGATTTAGCCAAATCAGTGTAGCCGTTTTCCGATTTTATATAAATCAAAAAAATGGGCGTAAAAGTGGGCGTAGTCAATTTTTCTTTCCGTAAAAACTTAAATTGGATTACTACGAACATTTAAAAAATGAATAAGCCAAATCAGTGCAGCCGTTTTCCGATTTTAGATAAATCGAAAAAATTTGGCGTAAAGGTGGGCGTGGTCAATTTTTCTTTCCGTAAAAACCTAAGTTGGACTACGATGAATATTTAAAAAAAAAATTATCCAAATCGGTCCAGCCGTTCTCAACTGATGCAATTACCAACGAACGACATTTGAGTTTTATTTATATAGATAATGTTCAGAAAATTTTTTTTCTGGCATCCAAAATTCTTTTGTATGAGGGATAGATATTGGCAAAACGGCTTTTAGCACCAATGCGTATTGAAGTGTAAGTGCTTTTTGTATATTTACCATCGATAAACATTCTTAATGCCTCTTCATCTGTGTGTGGTATTGGTTCTTTGCTTGGAGTAATTCATTTTTTTTCATTTTGGCAGGTCTTTTTGGAAAATTGATGACATTTTTTACAATTGTAGCTGCATCTCTTTTACCAGAATTATACAGGCTGACACTAGCAGCAAAACTTAATTTCAAGCGGTATATCAAATAAGGTAAGTGAAAAATTTAAATAAATGTCTCCGAAATTAATCTACCGATCATCACCAAAACTGGACGCAATTCAACCTAAATTCGGTTACGGAGAATACGATGGTACTAATAACTTACTTTAAGCATATTTCCAGTTATGCTGTTATGCTTTGAGGCCACAGATATATTCTTTATCAGTCACCTCGTGAGTCAATTAAGCCATGTCCATCTGTCCGTCCGTCCGTCCCTCCGTCCTTCCGTCTATGTGTTGTCCGTAAACAAAGGACAAAAGCAGGAGTTGAGATAACTGCATGAAACTGCATGCATTGCATGATCTGCACTATTGAATATTTTTGGAATCCGCCTACGGACACGCCTACCTCCCATACAACCAAAAAATTGAAATCATATAGGATTTTATTAAAGCTACAGAAATGAAATTAAATATGCATGTATTTTTTACAAAATCTAAGCCATGTTAAATTAGCGTGATCCGCTCACAAGCACGCTCACCTCCCATACAACCCACAATATTGAAAATACCATAAAAAGGCTTATACAAGGCCTACAGGGATTAAACTTAGTATGAAAGGATTTTATATCAAAACTAAGGTGCGCACAAAAAATGGGCACAACCGCCCACGAACACGCCACACTCCCATACAACCCACATTAGTAAAAACTGTTATAAACTGTAATGGAATATATGGACCTTGAAAAAATAAGAATTTATTTGTTTGTTTAAGTATATCAATATATACAGTGGCTCACAGCTTATTTCGTGTAGACGAAACTTCTAACTTCGATATGCTTTAACTTAGTAACTAGTGCTCGTAATGAAAAAATTTAAACGACATTTGTATGCTAGTAATAATATATTAATAAAAAACTTTCATTTCTTTATATAAAAGCCTACTAAAAGGATAATAAACAAAAAACTGAAAATGAAGCAAAATTCAACGTCACAACTTATTTCGTGCACCGCACTGAATCTTAAGAAAATGTTATATGTTAGTATTTTTTAATATTTTGTGCGGCCACCACTTTGTTTAATTACATTTTTAAGCATCTTCTTCATCTTTTTTGTAATCTCTGGGGGTATTTGTGGCCATTCCTCCATTAAGGCATTTTTAAATCATTTTTATTGGAAATATTCCGCTTGCGAATGCCACTGTCCAAAATTGCTCATACATTTTCTTTTACATTTAAGTCGGGTGACTGTGCCGACGGATTCATAAGATGCGAGGAATTCCAAATCAACCATGACTGGACGATTCCTGATTTATGTTTTAGGTCGTTGTCCTGGTAGAACCGAAATGACTCTCTTACGCCCAAGGTGTCGGCACTTTGAAGCAAATTTTCTTTTAAAATATCAAGGTACATTGCCTTGCCCAGAATGCCTTCAATTAAAACTAATTTTCCAACGCCCCTACAGCCATATAGGCCCAAACCATAACGCTGCCGCCACCATGTTTTACTGTAGGCTTGAGATGTTTATTGTTCAGCTCGGTATTAGCCTCACGCCACACAAATTGCATTCCGTCGGAGCCAAAAAATATTGAACTTAGACTCCCTCGATAAAATTAATGTCCATTTTTTTTTTGATTTTTTTTTATTAATATAAGGTTTCTTGCGTGCTACTCGACCATTAAACTCGTTTTCCCGCAGCAGACGACGAATTGTTTCGGCACAGCATTTCTTGCCCAACTCCTTCACAACCTCCTCAAGCCAATTAAGGAGCCGAAAGCCTCGGATTTTCTTTGATTTTTCACAGAAAAGTCATTTGTCCGCTTCTGTGAATATTTTATTTGGAGCATTTTTGCTCTTATAAGCAATATGATTTTCGTGCAAAAAGCGCTGGATGATGTACTGAACTGTAGAGAGTCTCAAATTTAGCTATTTGCCGTTGGCTTTTTTCTTTTTTAAAGTGAATTAAAACTAATTCGCGCAGTTCTTTTGTTGTGCGACGGCCCATTTTTAAAACAAACTAATTTGTGCACTTATTGTTTTAAATTCACACTAAAAATAACAGCGAAAGAAAACAATAAACTAACGGCATCACGTTCAAGAGCTTACATTTAAAAACAGTGTACACGAAATAAGCTGTGGCGTTGAATTTTGCTGTATTTTCAGTTTTTTGTTAATTATCTTTTTAGTAGACTTTTATATAAAGAAATGAAAATTTCTATATAAATATATAATTACTAGGATACAAATGTCGTTTAAATTTTTTCATTACCAGTACTAGTTACCAAGTTATAGCATTTCAAAATTTAACAAATCGTCTGCACGAAATAAGCTGTGAGCCACTGTATTTTAATATGATAGGAGGCTTAGGATATTCCATAGTCGGGCTAGACCGACTTAAGAGTTTCTTTACTTGCTTTCTTATAGATTTGGGGTCCCTAAACACGAAAATCACAAAAAACAATTTTTGTGTGTTTACATTTTTAAAAAACAATTTTTTTTTATTTTTCTCGCTTTTTTCAAATATAGTCACATATATTGAAATATATCCTGAAAACTACTTCTTTGATAACTCGCACAATACAATTTTCTACATGTTTGTTTAATAAATTTTTACATTTGGATGAACGCTATTAAAGGAAATATTTTGAAAAAATTATTTTTTCAAATAAAAATGCAAAAATTCATAAAAATTCGAAAACTTGAAAAAATGGCCATTTTATCTTTTGATCTTAAAAATATTTATTTAATAAAGAATATAAGCTATCGCCAAAAGAAATGAACGCATAAAAAAGGTCAAATAAGTAAAAACCAGTACAATGTCTAATCGTTGTATCTACACTCACATCATTCTCCCGACCTTAATTTTGCATGAATTTCTTTTGACGATAGCTTATTTTTTTATAAAAAATATATTTATAAGATCAAAAGGTAAGATGGCCAATTTTTTTAAGTTTTAGATTTTTTATGAATTTTTAAAGACACCTTGACTTGCACTTTGATATGAAAAATAATTTTTTCAAAATATTTCCTTTAATAGCGCAAAAACTGCTCATCCAAATGTAAAAATTCATAAAACAAACATGTAGAAAATTTTATTGGGCTTGATTTGATAGGCTGAGGATTACTATCGAATTATCGAATTAATTATCGAATACGTAGTATACAAGATATATTTCAATATATGCAACTTGAAAAAATATTTTAAAAAAGCGAAAAAAACTTAAAAAATTTTTTATTTTTTATATGTAACAACAAAACAATTTTTTTCGATTTTCGTGTAAAGAGACCCCAAATCTATTAGAAAAAATAGTGAGATGCCGTGTACAGAAATTTTTTCTGATTTTGGCGCATAGCTTGAAAATTACGTCCGTAATCGTGTCGACAGACAGACGGACATGGCTAAATCAACTCAGGTGGTTACGCTGATCATGAATATATAAACTTTTCTTCATCTACCACGCCTCCTTTTGGGTGTTAAACATGCGTGACAAAATTAACATACCCCTTACGCAGTACGCGTGGGGGTATAATAAATAAAACTCTTACACGCTACCGATGCATATAAAAAAGTATAACAAAGTGGTAAATAAGCTAGCAATTGACAAAAGAATCAAAATATACCTCAGAAAGTAACTTATACATCAGGAAAAGACTATAACAATCACAAAACAAGTGTAAAACAAGTAAAGAAAGTCTAAAGTCGGTCTAGGCCGACTATGAAATACCCTAAACCCACTTTTCAAAAACAAAAACTTTTTTATTGTAAATGGAAGTTTCCGTGGGCGGATGAAGCCTATAATTTATGTATATGCATTTAAATGTTGATGAAAAATTTACACATACCAAGATTTATTCCTGTAGCTCACAGTTAATGCCTTTATTGTGCTTTCGCTATGGGAGGTGGGCGTGTTCATGGACGGATTACTCCCAATTTTTGAACACATCTTAGTTTTGGTATAGAATACGTACATACCAAATTTAATTTCTCTATGACAAACATAACCTTATTTATTGAGTTTTAAACTTTTTGGGTTGTATGGGAGGTAGGCGTGTCCGTGACCGGATGACGTCCATTTTTCGAAGACATCTTTGTGTTTATATAAAACACATATATATGAAATTTTATTATTGTGGGCTAATTATGAGCTGAGTTATGCAGTTTTCAATTTTCTCGTTGTATGGGAAGTAGGCGTGTCCGTGGGCGGATGACGTCCATTTTTCAAAACAGTATTTGTCTTGTCATAAAAAACATATGTGCCAAATTTTTGCTCTTTAGGTTAAACACAGGCTTATTTATTGCGTTTTCAGTTTTTGGGTTGAATGGGAGGTGGGCGTGTCCGTGAGCGGATGACGGCCAGTTTTCGAAGACATCTTTGTGTTGGTATAAAACACATACATATCAAATTTTATTGTTGTAGGTTAACTATGAACTGAGTTATGCAGTTTTAAATTTTCGCGTTGTATGGGAGGTAGGCGTGTCCGTGGGCGGATGATTTCTATTTTTAATACCATCTTTGTTTTGTTATAAAAAACATATGTGCCAAATTTAAGCTCTTTAGGTTTAACACAGGCTTATTTATTGCGTTTTCAATTTTTGGGTTGTATGGGAGGTGGGCGTGTCCGTAAGCGGATGATATCTTTTTTTCGAAGACATCTTTGTGTTGATACAAAACACATACACACCAAATTTTATTGTTGTAGGCTTATTATGAGCTGAGTTATGCAGTTTTCAATTTTTGCGTTGCATGGGAGGTAGGCGTGTCCGTGGGCGGATTCCAAAAATATTCAATAGTGCAGATCCTTGGGTGCATGTGACCATGTGTACCAATTTTCATCCAATTATCTCAACTCCTTCTTCTTATCCTGTGTATACGGACAACACACAGACGGACAGACGGACGGACGGACGGACGGACGGACGGACATGAATAGCTCGACTCACGAGGTGACGCTGATCAAGAATATATATACTTTTCTATACCGGAATCGCTTCGTTCTATGCGTTACAAACGTTTGCACAAAGTTAATATACCCTGACCTTTCAGGTTTAGGGTATAAAAAGCGAAGGAAATTTTTTACAAATAAGCGAAGACAATTCATTTGGGTTATAGAACTGGATAATTATGTGTAGTGCAAATATCTGCCACATTGCTCTAATGTCGCTTCATCGTCGGCGGTGTCACCTTCTATTTGTAATTATTCAATGATGATATATATAAAAAAAAAATTTATATACTTCAAATTTGAAAAAAATCTTTTGCAGGTTTCCTTTTCTGCCTTGGCAGCAATTAATAAATTATTTCAAATACTAGTATTTCTTACACTAGAAAAACAAGGCATGACAGTATTAATGAAGATCTTATGTGGTTTTTAATATTGTTATTTGATTCAGGGATTGAATGAAAATAGAATTTGATATAGAAAGTACAAAACCGAAATTACATACACCATTCGCCATTACATACAAAAACGACATTGTTTTACGTTTTTCCTTTTAGTATACCATTATTATGTTACAAGCAAAATTTCAAAATGTCCTATGCTTTGTTTGGACTCAAATCACTGTGTGTCGTGGGCACCAGACTTGAATTTGAAGACAACTTAGATATCTATTGTATTGTCAACAACCCCTCAAGTGGAATCAGAATATAACAAAAATTAAACATGTGTAGTCTGAAGAAATTACACATGACTAATTGAGAAGATTATGCATTAACCAGAATCGATTTGAAGTTTACATATATGGTTTTCATATGATCACTTTGATTCAATCCAATTTGCTTAGTCTATATAAATAAAAATCAAATATCGTTCGTTGGTAATTGCATCAGTTGAGAATGACTGGACCGATTTGGATAATTTTTTTTTTTAAATATTCATCGTAGTCCAACTTAGATTTTTACGGAAAGAAAAATTGACCACGCTCACCTTTACGCCCAATTTTTTCGATTTGTCTAAAATCGAAAAACGGCTGCACTGATTTGGTTTATTCATTGTTTAAATGTTCGTAGTAATCCAATTTAAGTTTTTTTGGAAAGAAAAATTGACTACGCCCACTTTTACGCACATTTTTTCGATTTATATAAAATCGGAAAACGGCTACACTGATTTGGCTAATTCTTTTTTAAATGTTCGTAGGCATCCAATTTAAGTTTTTACTGAAAGAAAAATTTACCACGCCTACTTTAGCGCCCACTGTTTTGATATATATCTAAAATCGCAGAACGCCTGGGCTGGTTTGGCTAATTTTTTTTTTAAATGTTTGTAATAGACTACAAAAGTTTTTTACTTAAGAAAAATTGTCCACTTCCAACGTAATACACTTGGAATCAATCGTCAAAGAAATTTCAATGGCGGAAACAAGGTAATCCCGTTCCAGGTTACCCCAATTTATTTTCCACAGACTCATTTGGTCACATTTACACAGTCCATCCAAGAAACGATGAGTGCCTCTATTTACGTTTGCTGTTAGTCAACGTTCGTGGCCCAACATCATTCCAAGATTTGCGAACTATAAATGGTGAACTGTGTGACACATATAGAGAAGCGTGTCAACGTTTGCAATTGTTAAAAATGACACTCATTGGATATACATCCTCGGAGATGATGTGCTTTTGTCAAATCCTCGTCAAATACGGACACTGTTTTCGATAATTATGTCGACACTTTGCATCAGATGCGTATTAGAACATCAAATCCAAATTTGCAACTGAGCGAGGAAATTTACAACGAGACTTTGATATTAATTGAGGACATGTGCTTGATGATGTCGAACAAGGCATTATGTGACTTAGGCATTACAGCTCCCAATCGTCCGATGCACGACGAATTCAATCAAGAGTTGCGACGCGAAAAGCAATATGATTGCGATGCCTTGAGGGAATTAGTTCCAACGAGCGTTCCACTGCTAAATCGACAGCAAAAATATGCGTATAACACACTTTTGAAAGTTGTGCACGATGGAACTGGAGGGATTTTGTTTTGGACGCTCCCGGTGAAACTGGAAAAACTTTTTTGCTCGCGTTGATTTTGGCAACGATACGCTCGCAGAATGATATTGCACTTGCATTTGCTTCATCAGGAATTGCAGCTAAGTTGTTGGAAGGCGGTCGAACTGCTCATTCGGCACTCAAGTTGCCATTGAATATGCAAATCAATGGAAATCCAACATGCAACATTTCCAAGAACAGTGCGATGGCCAAAGTTTTAGACAAAACGATACAAGATTTACGAAACAATCAAAATCAGTTCGGTGGTGCGATGATTCTGTTGGCAGGTGATTTTCGTCAAACCTTGCCAATGATTCCACGATCAACTCCAGCCGATGAATGTGTGTTTGAAGTCGTCCGTTTTATGGAAACACGTCAAGAAACTCAATTTGACTGTGAACATGCGTGTCGAGCTGCACAACGATCAATCTGGAGAAGTATTTTCAAAAAAATTGCTGGACATTGGCAACCTCAAAATCCCGGTTGACATTTCGACCGACTGTATTCAATTTACCGTCGCTTTCTGCCAGTTCACCGAATCAAAATCCGAACTTATCCGAAAGGTTTTTCCAAACATTGCACAAAATTACAAAAATCAGGATTGGTTGAGCGAACGTGCTATAGTGGCTGCGAAAAACATTGATGTCGACGAATTGAATTTTAAGATTCAATCTGAAATGGCTATCGAATTGATGACGTACAAATTGGTGGATTCTGTTACTTCCCAAGATGATGTCGTCAACTTCCCAACGGAGTTTTTAAACTCGCTGGATAACCCGGACTACCGCCTCACAATCTCCAACTGAAAGTCGGGTCGGTAATCATAATGTTACGAAACATAAACCAACCACGTCTTTGTAATGGCACCCGGCTTGCGGTAAAAAACCGGATGAATAACGTCATCGAAGCAACAATACTTAAAGGAAAGTACAAAGGTGAAGACGTTTTGATACCACGGATCCCAATGATTCCGACCGACATGCCATTCGATTTTAAACGCTTGCAGTTTCCGGTAAGGCTTGCATTTGCAATGACAATTAACAAGTCTCAAGGGCAGTCATTGAGTGTTTGAGGCATTAACCTTCTCGTATGGTCAATTGCCACCATAAACACCATCAGCATTATTTGTTTTCGCTCAAGATAACAAAACAAAAAATGTCGTGTATCATAGAGCATTGCAATAAACGAAATTATGTTATTTTTTAATTGGAAATTTAACACCATAAAATTCATTGTACTTATTTTCAAATCATATGTAAATCAAATATACCCAAACCTATATGAATAAAAATTATCATTAAAAAAAACGTATTTTCCCCCTTTTTAACTTTTTTTACACATTTGCAACAGCTTTTCACAAATTCACAAAACAATCACAAATTTTTTTTTAATTTGGACAGGACAACGTCTGTCGGGTCAGCTATCAAAAATAAAAAATTCTTTATTTCAGCTGTGGTTAACGGTATTTGAACAATATTTGATATGTCGGTTCAGTGCACCTACCATTCTTGTTCTTAATATCAATTCACCACGACTTTGCAACGGAACCACACTTTCAGTGAAAATAAAAATTGGAGGCAAAACAACGTTTGCCGGGTTAGCTAGTAAAGCAATAATTTTTGGGGGGTTTAAACCCCGAAATTTTCCTTTGGTTGCGCTTATATATACCTGTAATTAAATAATCTGAGCACGCTGATTTTTATAGATCACTTTCACACTAAATCGTCTAATTCGTTTATTAAAGCTTAGCATTTCAAGCTTAACTTATCCAATTTGTGTTAAGAATGAGTTATTAAGATTCATGTCCTTAAGGCTGCGCGCAGAGTAACAGCGGATTCAGACAGACAGACAGACATGCAGACATACAGGCACCGAAGCGACAAAAGTGGATTCATACATTTTCAGATAAATCCACTCGAAGTCCGCAAATAGCAAATACAGCAGGTAAACTGGATGGTCCTGGTTTCAGCTGCTGATTTCCCATGTTTGCCTATTTATTTTTTAATGTTTGAAAAAAATTTTTTTAAGCCAAAAAGATTATTTAAGTTAATTTACACTACATTTATTTGATTAAAAAAGTATTTGTTTTTTATCGCTTATGCGACTTTATTAATTGAAACAAACTTAAGAACTGAAACCACCAGAAATTTTATATCTTAACTAATCCTACTGCTGCCTGTTTTCTCAGTTTATATTGTTTTTCCTATTTTTTGCATTTTTTAGTTATACCATATATCTTCTCTTTACATTGTAATATATTTTCATATGGAATTTTATTAATAACTTTTTCCTTTTTTATCGCTTTCAGTAAAAATTCACTACAAGAATTGATTTCGCTTGTAGGCAATGATACAATGTAGATTAAATTTTGTTATTTGATGTTATTTTAACATTTGTAAATTCGAATGTCTCGTTAATGTTAACATATGGAATATGCTCATTCTGAATTAAGGTTTCCGTTTTATTTATTTCATTATTACTTAAAACATAAGAATTTGCAATATTTGCTTTTGCCGAATGTATGGCGTAAGCTATGTTTACAGTTTCTTCTTTGATCAATTCTAATTATACCCTAAACCTGAAAGGTCAGGGTATATTAACTTTGTGCAAACGTTTGTAACGCATAGAACGAAGCGAGTCCGGTATAGAAAAGTATATATATTCTTGATCAGCGTCACCACCTGAGTCGAGCTATTCATGTCCGTCCGTCCGTCCGTCCGTCTGTCCGTCTGTGTGTTGTCCGTATACACAGGATAAGAAGAAGGAGTAGAGATAATTGGATGAAACTTGGTACACATAATCGCATGGACCCAAGGATCTGCACTATTGAATATTTTTGGAATCCGCCCACGGACACGCCTACATCCCATACAACGTAAAAATTGAAAACTGCATAACTCAGCTCATAATTTACCTACAACAATAAAATTTGGTGTGCATGTATTTTTTGTCAATACAAAGATGTCTTCGAAAAATGGACGTCATCCGTTTACGGACACGCCCACCTCCCATACAACCCAAAAATTGAAAACGCAATAAATAAGCCTGTGTTTAACTTAAAAACCTTAAATTTGGCACATATGTTTTTTATAACAAAACAAAGATGATTTTGAAAAATGGACATCATCCGCCCACGGACACGCCTACCTCCCATACAACGCGAAAATTGAAAACTGCATAACTCAGCTCATAGTTAACCTACAACAATAAAATTTGATATGTATGTGTTTTATGCCAACACAAAGATGTCTCCGAAAAATGGACGTCATCCGCTCACTGACACGCCCACCTCCCATACAACACAAAAATTGAAAACGCAATATATAAGCCTGTGTTTAACCTAAAGAGCTAAAATTTGGCACATATGTTTTTTATGACAAGACAAAGATGGTTTTGAAAAATGGACGTCATCCGCCTACGGACACGCCTACCTCCCATATAGCCCAAAAAGTTGAAAACTCAATAAATAAGGTTATGTTTGTC
Source organism: Tetanocera ferruginea (assembly GCA_958299015.1). Taxonomy (NCBI): domain Eukaryota; kingdom Metazoa; phylum Arthropoda; class Insecta; order Diptera; family Sciomyzidae; genus Tetanocera; species Tetanocera ferruginea. Next base: position 97,900,455 of record OY282640.1, on the reverse strand, counting down.
ATAGAGAAATTAAATTTGGTATGTATGTATTTTATACCAAAACTAAGGTGTGTTCAAAAATTGGGAGTAGTCCGTCCTAAAACTCGCCCACCTCCCATAGCGAAAGCACAATAAAGGCATTAACTGTGAGCTACGGGAATAAAACTTGGTATGTGTACATTTTTCATCAACATTTAAATGCACATAAATTATAGGCTTCATTATCCCACGGACACGCCCATTTACAATAAAAATTTTTTGTTTTTGAAAAGTGGGTTTAGGGTATTTCATAGTCGGCCTAGACCGACTTTAGACTTTCTTTACTTGTTTATATTTTATTTTCATTACAATATCATTTTCTATATTTTCTTGTTCCTTAAATATCTTCATGATATTATTTAAAAGATTAGATATTTCGTTTATTTTCTCTAAGATTAATCTATTTTTAATTACTTAATTCAGTCTGGCAACTCTGTCGCGTGACAGCTTAATTTCCTTGCTCGTATTCATTCTGCTGAAATTTATATTAAATTTTAATATTTTTTGCTGGATTTGTTCATCGTTTATAAAATATAAACACTTTGGAAGTATTTATACGTCACCTTTTACGCAAATTGTCTCGTACTTGGCGTCTTCCTTGCTATTTGTGCGTTTTTTTACTGGACTTACCTCATGGATAACCTAACCTCAAACTCATATACTGCCGGCTGTGAAGTTTGCAAGTCTCAATGGAGCACTTACGATAATTTCATCGCGTGTAATGTTTGCTCCAACAAATTTCACACCAAGTGCATCAACATCACTACTAAAATTGGTGATGCCTTACGGAACCCTGATACTAATGGCTTAAAATGGTTTTGCCCCAACTGCAGAAACATTCCTACCTCATCACTTCTAGGCAGACTTTTGGACATGCAAACCACGTCAGCCAAGATCGTCAAGGATTTCTCTTGCCTAAACAACTTATTAGTTAAATTGGCTGCCGACATTGCTTCGCTGCAGCAGCATACCGTAACTGACTCAGATTCTACAATACTCAGTGCTGTGAATCATCAAATTGCAGTACCAGAAAGAAGCTTGCGACCTAGACAAGCCAAAAAATCACCAGGTTTGTCCAACCCTCACCAACAGGGAAACAACACCGCTGTTTCAACCACCTCATCTGCTGGCGTACAGCCTGTGCCAGCTCATCAAACCAATGTTCTTGGCCCAGCTATGACTCAGCTACAATCTCAAACAGACTCGCCGAATGCCGATACAATATTGAATCAACAAACAAACACTTTGCAAGTCACATCACCTACTGTGCTTGTGCAGAAATCTTATTCCTCGCATTTTATCTCGCCACTTGCCTCGGCCAGTGATAACTTCGTTAACGAAAACACCGCCCAAATGGTAAGCATCGCATCCTGTGACACTCAGTCTCAACTTCATGGGTCCACAACAAACCTTGGGGGCTCACCGATGCTGATTGTGGATCCTCGTCCGTCTCGGAAAGCCATATTTTTATCAAGACTTGCAGCTGCAACGTCTGTTGAAAATATCTTGTCCTACATTAATAGCAAGCTACCCTTGCCTACTTCGACGCCAACTTGCCTTAAGCTGAACTCTAAAGCTCAACGTGTTATTGCGTCCTTTAAGATTTTTGTATCTGATCGTGATCATGCGTCTCTGCTACCTAAAGATTTCTGGCCACAAGGTGTAATCGTGCAGGACTTCATCTCTCGTCCACGAGCGGTATCATTACCAGCCAACAATTCTCAGGGAACATCATCTTCACAGTCATCTTCTTCAAAAAACGACCGTGTATCAACAGGACCCTGGAGAGATTATTAGAGTCGAAATTAACTCATAAGTATTCTTTATATTACCACAATGTTGGTGGGGTAAGAACTAAAATTAAGCAACTATTTATCTCATCTTCATCATTTGTACATGACTTTATTATTTTCACAGAAAAAGTGGCCGACGGATAGCCACTATACATCTGAACTTTTTAATAGCAATTTTTATAATGTTTTTCGTAAGGATCGTTGTCCTCGAATTTCTGGTTTTTCTCGAGGTGGGGGGTGTACTCGCTGCGATCCGCAGCTCTTTTTCTTGTTGTCAAATTACGGCAGCGAATAATTCTTCATTGTTTGACATTGATCAGCTCATCATAAAAGTCTCTATTGAAGATAATCTCGAGGTCTTACTGTTGGTGAGTTATATCCCACCTAATAGTCCAATTGATCTTTATAATCAACACTTTGAGAATAGTAGAATTCTCTTAGATAATCTTAATAACAAACAACACGTAATTTTCGTAGGTGATTTCAACATAGGTGATATTGAATGGAAACCGGTTTGTGATGAGTTTTACCTTGTTCCTCTCAATATAAATTATGAAGTTGAAGCCAATCTGATTGACTTTTTTGGCCAATATGATCTAGTACAAATCAATAATAAACCAAATGACCTAAACCGTATTTTAGATCTGGTGTACATTGACAAAGATTTTCAAGTACATCTGGACTTATCATCTTGCCCAATTTTTAATGAATCTCATCATCATGTACCTCTCCAAATCGACTTCTCCATATATCATTTAAAAAAGTTAAATAGCAATTTAATTAGTTTCAGGGATTATAGACATGCTAACTTTAATAGCATGAATAGATTCCTATCTTCTGTACCTTGGGTTTCCCTATTACTAGAAGGCGATCTCTTATCAATGTATAATTTATTTTTCAATGTATTTATGGAGGCCTTGGATCGTTTCATTCCGGTTAAACATACTCAGCGTAATAGTAATCCGCCATGGTTTAACTTAAGACTATCTAACTTAAAAAATAAAAAGATTAAAGCGTTCAAACGTTTGAGAGACAACTCTACAAACCCGCTTTTAAGATCCGAGTATCTATCTCTAAAACAAAATTTTGATGCACTTAACAAATTCCTTTATCAGAATTACTTAATTTCTACAGAGACTAGTCTTAAACAAAACAGTAAATATTTCTGGACCTTCATTAATACTAAAAGAAAATCAAATGGCCTTCCTATAAGAATGTCCTACCTTAATGATATAACTGACGATAGACGAGCTATTTGCAATTTATTTGCGGATTACTTTAAATCGGTGTATTCTTCTAGTCCCCCTGTCTCTGAATCTCCCAATACTCCTAATACGCTTTTGGACGTTGGCTCCATTTACCTTGAGGAATCGGAGGTGTATTCTGCACTTTTAAGCCTTAAAAGCAATACTAATGAAGGTCCTGATGGCATTGCCCCATTATCTCTAAAAAATTGTGCGTCATCGATCGCACTGCCGCTTTCGCTAATCTTCGCAAAATCATTATCATCAGGAATTTTCCTAGATACTTGGAAATTATCCCACATAATGCCTATTCACAAATCTGGCCCTAAGCACGACATCGTTAATTATAGACCTATCTGCAAAATATCCGCTATTCCGAAATTATTCGAAAAACTAGTAAATTGTAAATTAATTTTCCTTGTTAAAAATATCTTGTCCCCCTTTCAACATGGATTCATATGTGGGAGATCCACAACCACCAACATGGCTCTTTTCTTGAATAATATAATACATAATATGGAGAATCATTTACAAACAGACGTAATCTTTACAGATTTTGCTAAAGCCTTCGATAAGGTAAACCATAATATTTTAATATCAAAGCTTTCGGCTATTGGGTTTCACTCCAACGTGCTCAAATGGATAAAATCTTATTTACTAAATCGTCGTCAACGCGTTCAAATCAACGACATTACATCTTACCTTATTAAAGTAACTTCTGGTGTGCCGCAGGGGAGTCACCTTGGCCCGTTATTATTCCTGTTATTCATTAATGATTTACCGCTAGTAATTAAATATTCCCGTTGCCTCATCTTTGCTGACGATCTAAAACTATTTCGTCAAATTAGCTCGGAGATCGATCGTTCCCTCCTCCAAGACGACCTAAACGCAATATTTGCTTGGTGTGAATCCAACCAACTGCCTCTCAACATCTCAAAATGTAACCACTTAATTTTTGGGAGAATATTGTCTCCTCTTGTGGGTAGCTACCACATTAACTTTATACCACTAGAAAGAATTTTCAGTAAAAAAGACTTAGGAATTATTTTGGACCCGCATCTTAACTTTGGTGATCATATTAGTTACAATTTAGTTACATTATTAGTCTCGTGATGACGTGTTTTTTCTATTTCTCTTCTTTTTGTTAATATATGTGCTTTAAGTGTCGTTTTTAAATCTTTAATTTGTGTACATTCGCGTCTTTAATCCTGTGTGTACAAATTTATTTAATTATTGTTGTTGAACTATTGCTAATTATAGCATTCTAAAGAAAAGAAAAAAAAAAAAAAAAAAAAAAAAAAAAAAATAAATATATAAACAAATAGTTAAAAAAAAAAAAAAAAAAAAAAAAAAAAAAAAAAAAAAAAAAAGCCAGTGTTTGTTTATCGAGTGCTGCAACGCCCGCAAGTATTGTTGATTGCTGCAATTCTATAACATCTCAAAACTGGTTTTTATAGCAGTGCCGAGTGAGAGTTTGTGTTCAAGTTAAGTGTTCTCTTGTTTGTGTGTCTGCTTTAAGTTTGTTTTGGGTTTGTTTGCGCTTGTTTCTCAAAACTGGTTTTTCTAGCAGTGTCAAGTGAGAGTGCATGTTAAGTGTTCTCTTGTTTGTGTGTCTGTTGTGTGTCCACTACGAGTTTGTTTTGTGTATGACTTGTGCTTGTTCGTGAGTCGTTGTTGTGTTTTTTTTTTATCTTGTTGTTTGTTTGTGTTGTTGAGTGTTCTCTGTTTTTGTTTATATATAATTTATTGTTTGTTTTCATATATATAATTTTTTTTTTTTTTTTTTTTTTTTTTTTTTTTTTTTTTTGTTTGTTTACGTCTTCTAAATGACTCCGAAGCTTACGCGTAAACGAAAAGAAACATCACCGAGCGCACTCCTAAGTGCTGTGCGTTCACCAGCTAATAAAACTCGGAAGCTGGATGATACTGAGGCAAACAACATTATTGCTCAGATGAAGTTGATGGAAGAGCGGCTTCAATCACACACTGAGCATCAAATTAATCGTCTCTCGGGTGAACTCTCCGCTCTTGAGACTAAACTTAATTTTAAAATAGAGAGTGAAATTAATATCATTAACTCGTATGTTAAAGATATCGAAGAAAAAATAAAAATAATTGACTCTACTTTGAGTGAGCTCAATAAATTGAAAGCTGAAGTTGCAAAACTAAAGGCTGAAGCTGAAGTTAAGGCTGAAGTTAAGGATTTTTCTTCTGACGCCATATTATTTGGTATTCCCTATGTGGAGTCCGAAAACCTTAAGAGCACATTTAACCAGATATGTCGCTCCATTGATTTCCTTGCTCCACAAGTTCGAGATATATTCCGAACCAAACGTTCTACTCAACAACCTAACACAGCCGTCATTATTAAATTCTACTCTCCATTCGATAAAGTGCGCGTACTAAAGGCCTTTTCTGAGTTTAGGCGAAGAGCTAAAGCACCAGTAACGCTGAGAGGAGCTGGTTTCGATCTCGACAATAAAGTTTTTATATACGAGAGTCTTTCAGCTGAGGTCAGGAAAATATTACAGGCTGGGATCAAACTTAAACACTCCAACAAGCTCTATAATGTTTTTTCGATTCGTGGAACCATTCATGTTAGGATTAGGAAAGATGATGCTGCGATTGCCGTCAACAGTGAAGCTGAGCTTAATACTCTGGTGTCTAACAGCATTGGTTCAGTTTAAGTTATATTACTTTATTTTAATTAAAAATTATCATTTTATACTTCTTTACATCTTTCTATCTTTAACTCATTTCATTTTCGTAATATTCAGGATATTTTTTGTAATTTATTCATCTGACTGTCAAAAAAAAATTATTTTATGAATTCTAACACTTTAGATGGTGCTGATGACAACCATAAACTTTTAATTAATATTCTGTGTAAGCAGCGTGATGGTCTTTCTATTGTGCATTTCAATGCAAGAAGCCTGAACCCATCTAAACTGGACTATATTAGATATGTGTTCGATAATTCTAATGTTGACGTTATCTGTGTTTCTGAGACTTGGTTCAATGCTGATCTTCCCAATAGTTGTTATAATATTGATAACTATTCACTTTTTAGAAATGACAGGGTCATTAAAAAGGGAGGAGGAGTTGCTGTGTATTGTAAATCGTATCTTAACTGTAGAATTGTAAATAAGTCCTGTGGTTGTGATGTTGAGTACATTAATGTTGAAATTTCTAATAATAACTCTAAGCTTCTTCTTTCGTGTGTTTACAACCCTAATAGATGTTATAGTCTTGAACCTTTTTTCCGTGATTTATATAGTAGGGTGACTGATTTTGATTTGTATACCATATGTGGTGATTTTAATGTTAACCTGCTGTTGATAGATAATGTTTCTGAAAGTTTTGTAGATAAAGTTAACACAGCCGGAATGAAAATTATTAATTCTTCGATTCCTACTCGTTTCGCCACCAATGCTACTCCTAGCCTTATTGATATTTTTATAATATCTGATACTTCTTTGCTCTTATTTTTTAATCAAATATCGTTTATTTCTGACCACGACCTCTTGTTTTGTACTGTTAATTTCAATGCTCGTAGTGAATCGTCTCCAATATCTTTTTCGTATCGAGATTACAAATCCATTGACTATTCTATGTTGCATGATTTCTTATGTCATACCTGTTGGAATAACTGTTGGTTTTGTCAGTCCGTTGATGATAAGTTAAATGCTCTTGTATCTAATATCTCTAATGTTTTTGATAACTGTGTTCCCCTGCGAACTGTGACTGTTGATAATAACTCTTGTCCATGGTATACAACTTCGGTTAAATCAGCTATCAGAAAAAGAAACAAGTTATATGGTATTTGGAAAAGAGCTCGTACGGATTTTAACTGGGCACAATACAAGATTGCTCGTAATACTGCTGTGTCAGTCATTAGGCACTCTAAGAAAAAATTCTTTCACCGTAAACTGAACTGCTCACTGCCTACTAAATTACTTTGGAAAAATATTCGCAAACTTGGTGTCTGCAGTAGAGAAGATCAAAACTGTGCAATAGATCCAAACATTCTAAATGATTTCTTTCTTTATAATCCTACAGCTGTTAATTGTGATTTTCAATGTAATTTTCGTCAGTTTCGTGATGTGGACAAGTTCTCATTTTCCAATGTTAATGAGTATGATGTTCTAATGACAATTATGAAAATAAAGTCATATGCTATTGGTGATGATGGTATTTCGCTAAGATTTATCAAACTTATCTTACCGTACATTATAAGGCCCCTTACACACATATTAAATCACTGTTTTACTACGTCATGCTTTCCTAATTCGTGGAAAATAGCTACTGTGATCCCTATTGCCAAAAATTCAAATGCATCTAACATGAAAGATTATAGACCCATTAGTATTCTGTCCTCGTTCTCTAAAATTTGTGAATCACTTATTGCTAAACAAATTAACGAACATTTAGTTAGATTCAAGCTTCTTTCACCATACCAATCTGGTTTTCGTTCTGGTCATAGTTGTTCCACTGCCATGCTTAAAGTTCTTGATGATATTCGAGCTCCTTATGATGCTGGAGATGTGACTATTCTTTGTCTTTTAGACTTCTCAAAAGCCTTTGATTGCGTTAACCATTCAATATTAGTTCGTAAGCTTGAGCTACTTTTTGGTTTTGAAAATAGTGCTCTAAAGTTAATTACCAACTATCTTGTAGGTAGAATGCAAAGAGTCAAGGTCAGCAATTCGTTCTCCGACTATAAGTATATAAAGTCAGGTGTTCCTCAGGGATCAATTCTTGGGCCACTTCTCTTTAGTATATTTATCAACGACATTTTTAGTGTATGTAAGGATGTGAGGATGCATGCCTATGCTGATGATATTCAGCTATATTTTTCTAACCGTATTGGACTAGTTGAGGATTTATGTTGCAGGATTAATGAGGATTTAGAAGCTATTTCTAAATGGTCATATAACAATCACCTCTATCTTAATGCCAACAAATCGTATATTCTACCAATTTTTAAGAATAAACTTGATCTTCTTGAAATTCCACCAATATTTTTAAATGAAAATCGTTTGACAGTGGTAGAGAAAGTTAAAAATCTTGGTTTTTATGTTAACTCTAAGCTGTCTTGTTCTGATCATGTTAATAATATAATTAAAAGGATTTACTATACGTTACGTTGTTTACGACTATCAGCGCATTTCATCCCTATTGAGACTAAAAAAAGGTTAGTGATTCAATTAATACTTCCACTGCTAACTTATTCTGAATTAGTTTATAGTTCTCTTGACTCTCATTCTGCTCACAAAATTCAGGTTGCGTTTAACGACGCCTCGAGATATGTATATGGCATGAGGCGACATGAGCATATTTCGGTTAGAAGCAAAGAAATCTTAGGTTGTAGTATAATTAACTATTTAAGTGCTAGAAATTGTCTCTTTCTGCATAAGTTGATAAATAATAAAACTCCTCTATACCTTTTTCATAAGCTTCGCTTCAGCTCTTCTATTCGAACCTGTAATCTAATTATACCGAATTACACGTGTTTACAAACCAAAAGACTTTTCTTCGTCAACGCCATCAAACTTTGGAATTCTTTACCCCATAATATAAAATCCATTGTCAGTGTGAATAAATTCAAAATATCTGTTCTTTCATTCTTTTCAAACCTCTAATTATAAATCTATGTTTTCTATACTATGTTCTTTCTTTTCTATTTGCCATTCTGTTCGGCTCTTTAATCTTCTATTTATTAAATAGTTAATTTTAAGTCACCTTATATTAAGTTATTTTAAGTGTTTTTCTGTTTATATGTTGACGATACTGTGTTAATTGGACCAAATTTCTTTTTGTAATAATCTGTATTTTTGTAAGTCTAAAATTGTATAATGTTTTCTTTATATATTGTTGTGCGAAAAAAGATCTAAAAGATCTTAAAGCACTAATTGAATCTTAAATAAATAAATAAATAAAATATTGCTTTCATTGTCAATAAGGCTAATGCCATGCTCGGTTTTCTTATGAGGAATAGTAAGGAGTTCACTGACCCGTACACTTTAAAATCGCTCTATTCATCGCTTGTAAGGCCGCACTTAGAATATTGCTCCATTATTTGGAACCCTTCAACAAATTTGCATTGTGAACGTATCGAAAAAGTTCAACGAAAATTCACCCGGTTCATGTTCAGTCAATTAAGATGGAATCTCCCTGCCTCCCCTCCTTACAGTACAAGATGTGCCTTGATTGGATTAAGCACTCTTAACTGTAGAAGAAGGGCTTCATCAATAATTTTTCTTAGAGACATTCTTCACCATAACTTAGATTGCACGGAACTATTGGATAAGCTTAACCTCCACATACCCTCGAGATCTCTTCGAAGTTACTTCCACTTTTATGAAACTTTTCATAGAACTGTCTATGCTCAAAATGAACCCCTGTCGCGTTGTATTAGAGAAGTTAATAAGGTCATAAACTTAATTGATATCTTTATTGATAGCCCTAAAGATGCATTCAAGATTGCCTTGTATAATAATCTCATGTGCCAAGTTACGTAACCTAGCTACCTGTGTATTTTATATTTATTAAAAATATTTTTTGCTTATGTTATATAATAGCATCATATTTGAATTTAGCTCATGAATTGTGATTTTTACTAAATACATCCTTAACATATCAAACATTTTTTATTATTATATTTTAGTTTAAGTGTATATATAACAGTAATCTATAAGAGCTTGTACTCTACTTGATGAAATGAAATGAAATAAATTGTTATTATTGGGGGATAGGGGCGATATTCACATGGCAACGCGACTAGCCAGCATTATTCATGTCGAAATCGTCTCAAGTCGACTCAAAACCTCCAAGTGGTGTCTCCTGGAAACGGCAAACTAACACCCGTTTAGTTGACGGCTAATTTGAGCGACGATATCTCCACTAGACTATAAACTTTAGGGGTCTCTACAAGACTTTAAAAATTGAATGTCCGTAGGGTATGGTCCCAACCACATTATTAATTTCACAATGAAAACCAAAACAGCCTTAGATATGAACCCCCACTACTTTGACGACCACCGCAAACGAAAAACGGATAATGATTTACGGATATGCGCCTGGAATGTCCGGATCCTTTATAGGGAAGGTGCCTATGTCCGACTGGCGGAAGCCCTCAAAAAAATAAAGGCTGACATCACCACCATCCAGGAGATGCGATGGAAAGGGCAAGGCTTCTCTAAGAGAGCAGACTGCGATATTTACAACAGCTGTCATGCGAAGAAGCGCGAATTTGGATGCGGATTCGTCGTAAGTCGGAAACTTCGCCATCTTGTATCCCGGTTTACACCTGTGAACGCAAGGCTGGCGACAATCCGCATCAAGGCGAAATTCTTCCACATAAGCCTTATTTGCGCACATGCCCCGACAGAGAAAAAGGACGATAATGTCGAGGACACTTTCTACGCAAGCCTAGAGGACGTGTAGTTCTCGGCGATTTAAACGCAAAGATCGGAAAAGAAGGCATCTTTGGCTCCACTGTCAGTCAGTTCAGTCTCACCGAGACTCCTTCGAACAACGATCTTAGACTGATTCCTTTCGCCACATGGTAGTAAGAAGCACCAGATTTTAACACCTCGATATCCACAAGGCCACCTGGCTGTCCTCAGATCAAAAAACGCGAAACCAGAAAGATCATGTTGTGATCGACGGAAGGCATGCTTCAAGCATACTGGATGTGCGCACATTTCGGGTCAATATTGACTACGCCCATTATCTTGTTGCAGCCAAGATCCGCATGCGATTGTGCAATGCGAAGAATAAACGGACAGGCATGCAACGAAAACTTGATGTCGATAAGCTGCTATCACGCACCGCCGAGGCCTTCTCCGCTCAACTCTCTGTTAAGCTCAACCAACCTTACTCTTGCCTCGACGATGCTGGCGGACTTTGGTCGCATTTATGTGGGAAAGCTACCTGACAGTCTGACTGACAAACATGTGACGTATGACACAGGGCGTTTGACGAGGAGCGGACATCATTACTAAAGGGACAACACTGAACAGTAAAGAACCAAGAGACAAAACGAAGCGGACAACTCAAGCTACGCGGACAACGAAAAATAAAACCGATAACGAACAGTCGAAAACGAGACGTGGACCGGACAAGTTCAATATAATTCTTATATATGTATTTTCGTATTTGTGTTTTATAAAATTAATTAAAACCTTTATAATACTAAAATGTAAACTATTTATTTAAATAAAATGCGTGAAACTTGTAACTATTTTGTTATTTGTCTACAAATGGTGTCAGAAGTGGAATTGATGTAATAAATCAATAGCGAACAAAATGGCATTGTGAAGTAGCGGAATTAATCAAGATTGATCAGAGTGCATTTTAATATGATTTAAATTAAACAAATATACGCAGACAGTATAACGAGCATCTGAAATAATGTGAATTATAAAAATAAGAACTTTAAAATAGAATTGAATTAAATTTAATGCAAATACAAAAACTGAAAAGAAACATTATTTGAAAAATTGCAAGCTGTTCTTGCCATCAAGCAAAACGTACAGCGCAACAGTAACAATTTGCGCAGCAACAGCAAACTTAACTTGAATGCAAAAACAACAAGTATTGGCGAGGAGAACATAACGAACAGATAAGGAGAAAGATTAAAGCGACAAAGGAAAAAACCGAAAGGGAAACAAGAAGCAAGTTAGATTTTGAAAGAGAAAGCGACGCAACGTCTTTAAGCTAGAGAACATACGTACATAAAACAAAACAACAGCGGAAAATTTTACCAAAGAGTGTATGCAAAGCAATTGTAGAAGGTGAGAGCAGAAATCGTTAGTTGGCGTGTATGAAGTGAAGCTAAAGATACATGGTGTTTCAAACAGATCACTTAAAATAAATAAATTTTTATATGCAACGAGTCTTTATTTAAAAAACAGCAAGAGTTTATGTTTATTTTAATTCATTGAAATCTGATCACAACATGTGTGAACAGATCGATAACAATAAAAAACAAATCAAATAGGTGCAGGGCTCTCTATTTCGTAATTTCAAAAGTCATTAAATAAACGAAGATCGCATGGAGATTTTTAAAATTTGCTAAAGTTATTGATTGACATATCAACACAAATAAGCTTGTGCAAGCAAAAATCTTGCGTATCATTAAAACTTTTTTTTAAATTTTGTCTTAAATTCGCAAAACTTACAGAAAGTAACTTAAATTGTTTTTTACGTGAAGCACTGGTGAAAATTTTGAGAAACAAAATAAAAAAATTAACCTTAAACATTTCTGCTAATCCATTGCAGACCGTTGAAACAACAAAATAGATAACCCTGTAAATCGCTACTTGTGGTCAGGTGTGGTGATTTTCAGCCAAATTTATTTCCAAATTTTAAGTTAAATTTAAAAGCAACCAGCAAAGGCTAAGGTTGTAAATATTTAAATGAAACAAAAATTCAACTATAAGCATTTGATTTATATTTCCTCATGGTAAATAAACATAAGTAACTGTTTAATTATTACAAAAATTTTGCATTAATTGATTTCTTGTAGTATAAACAAAATATTTAAAATTTTTTTAAACATAATTTTGAAATTATTTTAGAAACAAAAGGTCTAATTAAGCAAATAATATTCTTAAAGAATGTGATTGAAAACTTAACTGAATTGAAAGTATATATTTTTTTTAAGCAAAAATTGCAACATTGATTAAAAACATTTCATAAATATTAAACAATTTCATTCTTAAAATAACAATTAGAGCTAATTGAGGAAGAATTTTAAGAAGCATAACTAATTTAAAACAAATATTTTATAAAAGCATTAAGATTTGTTTAAGTTTAATAGCCATTAATCTTATATTTAAAATATCTTTAATAAATAATCTCTTGTATCACATAATTTTTTTTTCGAAATGGACAGTGAAGAAATTCTCAGATTGACAGTTGATAGATTAAAGAACGAATTACGAAAATTGGGGTTTTTTATATATTATATATATTTATATATAATAAAATATATATTCCCTTGGACAATAGGCAGAAAAGCGAAATTGCAAGATAGGTTGCTGGAAGACTTTGGCTTGAATGTAAGTGAGGCTGAAGATTCTGACTACGGTGATGCAGCGAGCCAACGAAGTCTAGTCGTACGTGGACCGAATGTAGATCGGTCGGCTTTTACTTTACGTGACATAGAGGATTCCATGACTTCGTTCTCAGGATCTGGTCAACCAAGTCTGGAACAATGGCTGGAAAGTTTTGAAGAAAATTCTGAGGCAGTACACTGGAATGATCTTCAAAAATTTATTTACGCTAAGCAGCTACTTAAAGGTGGGGCGAAAATATTTGTACGGAGCCAAAGCGGTATCAACAGCTGGAGTTCACTGAAACAAGCCCTATTTAATGAATTTGGAGCAACATTTTCTTCAATAGAAATTCATCGTATGTTGCGTAATCGTCGGAAGCGCCAAGGAGAAGACTTTCGGGAATACCTCTATAGCTTGATGGAAATCGGGAAGCCTATACGCTTAGATGATTCAAGTCTAATAGAGTACTTTATTGATGGTATTCCGGACACGAAATCTGGCAAGAGCAATTTGTACCAGGCTAAGACAGTGAAAGATTTGAAGGAACAAATTAAGATCTATGAGAAAATAAGAACTAATAGACCGTAGTATAGCAACGAGAGCCAGTCTCAACCATCGTCTTCAAACAGGGTGTTGCTGAACTCTAACGATTCGAATAAAAAGTGTTTTAACTGTGGTGATGCAACTCATTATGCAAGAAACTGTCCACGGAAGTTAATTAAATGTTTCAATTGTGGTCAAGAAGGACATCGGTCAACGGAATGCAAAGAGCCTAGAACATTAATCAAGTCAGAGAGAAATAAAGTTAATGTCATGAATAATGAAATCATCGCTATAAAACTTGAAAAAAAGTGTGGATTGATATTTAAGGAAATTGTTTTGAATGGGTTTAATCTGTTGGCACTAGTTGATACTGGATCTGATTTGTGTTTAATGCGCTATGATACTCTTATCATGTTGAAGCTGAATGTGAAGTTGAGTGAAGAGAAACGGCGGTTGGTAGGCATTGGTGACAGCGAGCTCACAACAATAGGAAGCTTTACCATGCCTATCGAGATCGATGATGTATGGCTGAACATAACTTTTCATGTTACCAGAGAGAAAGATATAAGCTACGCAGCAGTTATTGGAAACAATGTGATTCAACACGTGGATCTGATAATAACTGCAGATGGTGCGGAATTTAGACAAAAAATATTGAGGAAAAGGGTACCAATTGATGTGAACGGTTCTAAGACGCAACATTTGCTGACTGTAGAGCCACCAAGGAATGATAGTGTGCTGGCAGTGGGAACTCAAGATACTTGTGAAGGTGCAAGTAATGCGGCTGGAGAGCCAGAGGAAGAACATTTTAAGAAAAATGAGAGTCAAGCTATTGAACTTTTAGAAGAGTTTCGAGATTTGTGCCTTGTAGCTGATTTAAAAGAAGATGAAGTTGATTTATCCCATCTTAATAAAGCCTACGCTCAAGTAGTGAAAAGTATGATTGCTTCATACAATCCTGCAAAGAATGTCACATCGCCGATTGAAATGAAAATTGTACTAATTGATAATATGCCAGTGTATGAAAGACCCAGACGAATATCGTTCGCTGATAGAAGCATAGTTGACGAGCAGGTGGCACAGTGGCTCGAAGAGGGTATCATCAAACCTAGCACTTCAGAGTATGCATCACCAATAGTTCTCGTGTCTAAAAAAGATGGAGGGAAAAGGCTTTGCTGTGACTATCGACGGCTTAACCAAAAAATAGTCAGGGATAATTTTCCTATGCCGTTGATCGATGATGTCATTGAGCGGTTGCAAGGAGCGAATATGTTCTCAACATTGGACCTGATCAATGGTTTTTTTCACGTTCCTGTTGAAGTCGACTCAAGAAAGTATACCTCTTTTGTGACTTATAATGGCCAATATGAGTTCCAGTTTGTTCCATTCGGAATATCAAATTCTCCAGCCGTGTTTTCAAGGTTCATTTTTGCCGCCTTAAGAGAATTAATTAAAAATGGAACAGTCGTAGTCTACATGGACGACCTGATAATTCCCTCTAAGGATGAAGTCGAAGGCGTTCAAAAATTGGAAACGGTCTTGCAAACAGCGGCAGATAATGGCTTACGAATTAAATGGAATAAATGCCAATTCCTTATGACAAAAGTTGACTTCTTGGGATATGTTATAGAGCGCGGTTCGATTAAACCTTCAGCAGCAAAAACAAATGCGATCAAGAATTTTCCATTGCCGCATGATCGGAAGTCGATGCAGCGTTTTCTTGGGTTAACGTCGTATTTCCGAAGATTTGTCGAAGATTATGCGGTCATAGCGAAACCCTTATCCGATTTACTAAGGCTAAATGTTGATTTCATATTAAAAGCGGAGCATCTAGCAGCAGTTAAACAGCTTAAGTCAGTATTGATGAATGCACCGGTATTAAAGCTCTATAATCCCAAAGCGGTTACAGAAGTTCACACAGATGCTTGTATGCTTGGATACGGAGCGGTGTTGTTGCAGAAAGATATGGATGATCAGCAATTCCATCCAATTCAATTTATGAGCAGGAAAACTAAACCCGAAGAAAAAATGTACCACTCATACGAACTAGAAGTCCTAGCAATAATACAAGCGTTAAAGAAATGGCGAGTGTACTTGCTGGGCATAAGATTCAAGATCGTGACTGACTGCAATGCGTTCACCATGACCATGAAAAAACAAGATGTTCCGCTGAGAGTATCTCGTTGGGCAATGTTTCTGCAGGACTTTAATTATGAGATCGAACACCGAAATGGAACAAAAATGAGACATGTTGATGCTTTGAGCAGGGTCGCCTGTCTTATTTTGGAAGATTCCCTCCTTCACCGTCTGAAACAAGCTCAGATCTCCGATAATTGGGTTAGAGTAGTTCGTAAAGTCTTGGAAAGAGATGAATATGACGATTTTTATATAAAACATGACGTTCTTCATAAGGATCCCATCAAGGAACTCATCGTCATCCCATCACTCATGGAAGAGGAAATAATTAAAATGGCTCATCAACAAGGACATTTTTCCACCAAGAAAACGCAGGATGTTATAGAAAAGTCATTTTATATTCCGCAGTTAAGTGCGAAGGTATCTAAAATTGTAAAAAGCTGTTTTCAATGCATTGTGGTCGAAAGTAAGTCTGGCAAAAAAGAAGGTTTCTTGAATCCCATAAACAAAGAGGATCAGCCGTTGGGGACATTTCATATTGATCATGTGGGACCTATGGAAATGACGAGCAAATCATACAACTATATTTTGGTAGTTGTTGATGCCTTTTCTAAATTTGTGTGGTTATACCCAACCAAAAATACTGGTGTCGACGCTGTTGTGGAAAAACTCAAGAAGCAGGCAGAGATATTCGGCAACCCAAAACGTATTATATCAGATAGGGGTTCGGCGTTCACTTCCAATCTCTTCAAAGAATATTGCGACAGCGAAGGTATAGAACATCTGCTCATCGCTACAGGGGTTCCACGAGGAAATGGACAAGTGGAGCGTTTACACAAAATTGTAGTACCAATGATATCAAAGCTTTGCGGTGAAAGTCCGAATAAATGGTACCAACATGTTGAAAAGGTACAACAGTTCATCAACAGCACTCCACCTCGTAGCACAAAAGTGTCACCCTTCCAAATACTGACAGGTTTAGAAATGCGAATACAAGGGATACCGGAATTTCAAGACCTTCTTAATAGCGCGGCAATAGACGAACTTAACAATGAACGTGAAAGAACCAGGAAAGAGGCTCAAGAAAACATTTCCAGAATTCAACAGGAAAACCGCAGAACTTTCAACTCCAACCGCAAAAGAGAGATTGATTACAAGGTAAACCAACTAGTAGCCATTAAGCGAACACAATTTGGATCGGGACTAAAGCTGAAACCTAAGTTTTTTGGACCGTACCGCATAGAGGAAAAAAAGAAGCACGGTAGATACAACGTTGTCAAAGTCGGTGACCATGAGGGTCCAGGCCGTACCACTACTATAGCTGAGTTTATGAAGAAGTGGGAACCGTCATTCGAGCCGAATGAAAACACAGGATGGCCGAATGTGGGAAAGCAACCTGACAGTCTGACTGACAAACATGTGACGTATGACACAGGGCGTTTGACGAGGAGCGGACATCATTACTAAAGGGACAACACTGAACAGTAAAGAACCAAGAGACAAAACGAAGCGGACAACTCAAGCTACGCGAACAACGAAAAATAAAACCGATAACGAACAGTCGAAAACGAGACGTGTACCGGACAAGTTCAATATAATTCTTATATATGTATTTTCGTATTTGTGTTTTATAAAATTAATTAAAACCTTTATAATACTAAAATGTACACTATTTATTTAAATAAAATGCGTGAAACTTGTAACTATTTTGTCATTTGTCTACATTTATTCCACTCCATGCGCACTGCTGCTAAAGAAGTCATTGGTTTTCACGATATTCACGAAAACTATCGCGATAAGAGGCAAGAGGCACGTAAAAAAAACGAGCAAGTAAAGCGTGAGCGTGAAAAAATTGAGGTGTACCAGGGCAAGAAGGATGCTCGAAAATTCTTCCAGCAGGTTAAGCGTCTAACCCAAGGTTTCAAGCCCGGAGCATCCACTTGTAGAGATGAGAATGGTGATCTGGTTACAGACACGCAGTGCGCATTGAGATTATGGAAACAGCTTTTTTCCAATCTGCTTGCGAGAGACGATAGCAACAATTCCGCCCTCGGAGGATGCAGACCGACACCACCAATTGATGACGATGGAGTGGAAATTACACCACCTAGTCATGTCGAATTTAAAGTTGCTATGCAGCGACTCAAAAACAACAAAGCCGCAGGTGCTGACGGCCTGTCTGCTGAAAACCGGCGGCGGTGCATTGATAAGGTGCATGCATCAACTCATCAGCAAAATATGGTTAGCGGAAAGCATGCCCAACGATTGGAATCTCAGTGTGCTTTGTCCTATATTTAAGAAAGGAGAGCCGACAAACTGCGCCAACTACCAAGGTATTAGTCTTATTTCCATCGCATACGAGGTTCTTTCGAATATATTGTGTGAAAGATTGAAGCCGCATATCAAAACACTGATTGGACTTTAGCAGTGTGGCTTTTGTCTTGGCAAGTCCGTCAAAGACCAGATTTTTATAGTACGCCAAATCCTGGAGAAAACCCAAGAAAATCAAATCGACACTCACCATCTCTTTATTGATTACAACGCTGCGTTCGATAGCCCGATTCGGGATTGCCTGTTCGCAACAATGTCTGCGTTTGGTATAGCTGCAAAGTTGATAAGACTCTGCAGGATGACGTTGACACTCCGTCAAGTAAGAAATGACCTCTCCGAAACCTTTAATACCAAGCGAGGTTTCAGACAAGGCGACCCGCTATCATGCGATCTCTCATGGAGGAGAGATCCCTTCATCATGGAGGGGATCCTACGAAAGGAAGGTGTACATCGAAATGGTACAATTTTCTACAAAAGTACCATTCTACAAAAGTGCCCAGTTCGATATCATCAGCATCCTTGCGTATGCTGATGATATCGAAATTGTCGGCAGAACCAAGAGAGATGTAACTGCTGCTTTCGCCGCTATCGAAAAGGAATCAGCCAAAGTGGGTTTGACGGTGAACGATATCAAAACAAAGTATACGAGTATGCTGTCTGCAAAAGGGAAAGCGTCTAGGCTCCCATGTTACAGTAGGCAAATTAAACTTTGAAGTTGTCAAGGAGTTTACATACCCTGGCACCGTCGAAAATAGCAACAACAATGTCAGCCTGGAGATAAAGCGAAGAATAACAATTGCTAATAGGTGCTACTACGGGCTAAGAAAACAATTAGGACAATTACTCTACAAGACGCTCTTCATACCTGTGCTTTTCTATGGCGCTGAGGCATGGGGGGTATCGCGAACAGATGCAGCCGCTCTTGGGGTGTTCGAGATAAGAGTTCTTCGCAAAATCTTTGGTCCTGTTCCAGTTGGCGACGACTATCGCATTCGAATGAACCACGAACTATACGAGCTCTACGACGACATTGCCTTAGTCCAGCGTATAACATTTCAGTGACTTCGTTGTTTGGGTCATGTCTTTCGTATGGATGAAGAAGCTCCAGAGAAAAAGGTGTTTGAGGCGAAAGTCGAGGGTCGACGACGAAGAGGAAGACCATGCCTCAGATGAATTGACCAAGCCGAGGAAGCCTTAACCCCGATTCGTGAAAGAGATTTGAGACGGCGCGCGCGAAGCAGAGACGCCTGGCGAATGCTGATGAAGTCGACCGTTACCCGACTTTCATTTACTTTTAATCTTTCCAAATAATTTCTTATTCTTTGAATCTCAAAGGGAAGGATCGGGTATGAAGGATTATGAGGTTTGACGTCTGTTAAAATTGTTGTATCTTACTTTTTGCTGAAGTTTTCAAAAATTTCAATGTCGATAAAGTGTACATTTTTAAAGAATCCATTTTGGATATTTGCAGTTCCAGTATTTATTGTTATTAGTTGGGAGTTAGAATAGTCCAGTATTTGAATATCTGCCTATGTAATGCAGAGGTGTGCCAACAACCTAAAGGAAAAACAGGGTGTTCATTTTTAATAAAACTTTTGTGTACAGTTTTTCTTGTTTCGGTGATAACGGTTGAATTTTTATTTTCTCTAATTATCTATTTCCTGTACTTGGGAGATAATTTGTTTCCTAATCTTTTGTAAACTTTTACATAG
Source organism: Tetanocera ferruginea (assembly GCA_958299015.1). Lineage (NCBI taxonomy): Eukaryota > Metazoa > Arthropoda > Insecta > Diptera > Sciomyzidae > Tetanocera > Tetanocera ferruginea. The sequence continues at coordinate 97,880,614 of OY282640.1, read as the reverse complement.
ATGACTTCTCCAGCTGTAAATTCTCTAATAAGGGTATTTTTCCTTTTATTATATTCTAAATCTGTATTTTGTTTCTCTTTAATCTTGAGTGAAGTTCTTTCTCTTTTGAGTTGTACAGGATTATTAGAAAGATCTCTGGCAAAAAAAAGTCTTTTGGTGTTTTGTTTGTCGTAAAATGTATGGAGTTGTTGTATTCAAGAATAGCTTTGTCGAGAAGTTCTGGGAATGTGTAATGGGAATTTGGAGATTTTAAGAAGCGTGTCACTTCAGATAGTGTCGAGTGGAAACGGTCTATTTAGCCATTCGCTGTAATTGTATATGGGGGTGTTTTAAAGACTGTTATACAAAAAACATTTTCTAGCACAAAAAGAACGGCATAAGAGTTCAGAGATTTTTCATTATCTACTGCTATGGTATTTAGAACACTGAACGATAGTATTAAATCTCTTACGGCCGGTTTGTTCACAGAGTTTTAAATTTGCTTATAACGCGTTATATCTAAAACCAGCTATAAAATAAAACTTCTTTATAACACGTTATAATTCTTTTCAATTTGTTCAATCGAGTCTTTCTGTCGATTTGTAACACGTTATAAACTGGTGAAATGCTTTTATAACGTGGTGAAAAAGTCAAATATCAAATATGTATACATTTTGCAGCGTTTTGATGGAACTGACGTTTAATTCATAACCAGGCTATAAAACTCGTTACAAATTTAAAACACATTGTGGCGTTTTAGCACAACTTAATTTTTATTTATAACGAGGTTTAAAGTTCGTTTCAATTTGATATATAACGAGTTCTAGGTGGCGAACAAACCGATTTAGTCACAAAAACAGTTACAGAATAAGTTTTAAATATATAACTCCGTGAACAAACCGGCCGTTAGTGGTTGCTAAATGTCTTCAGCGGATCTTGATTTAAGAATTCTTACTAAGGCGTTTTTCGAAAATTTATCAATAGCTGTAAGAATAACACGTTTATTTGAGAAATCAATGTCAATATGAGGTATTTGTCCAGGGTATGTAGGTATAGGGGTTGCTTGTATCAAGCTTGCTGGTGTGCGTGTCATATTTATGTTATTTACATATTTTGCATTATTTTGTTTTTTTTTCAACTTAACGTCGCATTTAGGGGAAATAAAACTTAGTAAGAATAATTCTTTATTTTCTTTACTATTTCTGTGTGCACGTTCATGTTCTCTGATAATCTCAACTTCTTGTTGACTTTCGTCAAATAAGCCTGTTGGTGATTTTCGTCAAATAAGTCTGTTACTATTTTTCAAGTAAATTTTATTCTATATTTGGAGGAATTAATAAAAACTGAGTGAACGAGTGTAGGGGCATTCCATCGTGACGTACACGACATTTGTACGACTTTTGCTATGTTTCAAAGGAGCTTGCTAAAAATTTAAGTAATTATGCATTATTCTTTTGCATTACTTTAATAATTTAAGACCTCTTACACTTTTATAAATAAGTTTAAGCAAATTTATCTTGATGGTTTAAAGACAAAAAACGATCAAATGTTGAGTGACGTACCCGACAATGAATCAACCAGTTTTTATGTTATAACGATTTATCACGAAAATTCAGCTAAACCGTAAATGCAAAAACAAAATATGGATATAATAATAAAAATATGCATTTTGAAGATAACTATACAAAGTCAAATTTGGAAATTAAACTTAAGAAAAATGTGAAAATGTATAAAAAGCAAGCGTGACGTACACGACATACTGTGTGACGTAAGCGACACGTACGAATTTAAAATATTTTATTGGTGTTTTTTACTTTGAATATTGGTGTTTCGGCATTCATGCTGTATTCTTGAGTGTGAATTTCGTCTCCAATGTACTGCAGAATGTGAAAGTTTATATGTCTGTGATGGGTTGCATAGGCATCCATGGGGATTTCTCATTGGCGTGTCACTATTACAAAAACTCTGCATCTCGGTTAATATTGACACTAGGGTACTGAAATTGAAATGATATGGGGGTAGAGAGATTCAGTACAACGCACGACGAAAAAGTGGCATGAATTATCCATAGGGTGTGGCACTTTTAAAAAATTTATTTTTTTCGATTAATATTCATACTAGGGTACTGAAATTCGGTAAATGTGTAGGTAGAATTTTTACAAATCACGATTAAGAAAGTTGGTGGGTTGGTTGGTTGGTTTATATTGTTCCAAGGATAGGTACATTGATACTATTTGGTACATTGATACATTTTTCAAAATATCTCTAAAACTGTCAGAGATTGAGATAAAAAATATATATTTTTGATAAAAAGTTTTCTATAAAGTTTTTAAAAAGAGTTTTTCACCATATAAAAAAGTCTCAAAATATGTTCAAATTTTAATATTTTTCAGCTTTGATGGAACATTTTTCGGAAACTCAAAAAGATAATTCAACTTTGGGTTCACAAATTTAAATAACATATATTTTAAATATGAACATTTAAAAACGATCGAAATCCACCACCGCATTTAAAAGATATAGTGCAATTATTGAAAAAAGGACAAATTTTCAGATTTTTGCCTTTAACTCCTTAATTTTAACTGATGATGAAAAACGAATACCATTTTTAAAATCTGCGTTCAAAATTCATCTAGAATTGATAGCACTTTATTCTGCAACTTTTGTTTTTCCCCATATTATCCTTACGCAAAAACTTCCATTAACTGTGTGACGTACGCGACAAAAAATTAACTGTTAATTTGAAAAACATTAAAAATGAAAAAGGCTGGAGATTCAGTAGTTTTACAATTGTTGGCACTTTGTCTGTTTAGTAGTGATGTGAAAAAATTCCACCTTCACTCTTACTCTAGTGATGACAATATATATCTTTTAAGCGTGACGTACACGAAAAACTATTCCTTAGAGAAATGAAGGTTGTGATAGTAACAACACGATATGCGGTATTGAATAAAATCAATTGCATAACAATTAGTTACGTATATAAAAGGAAAAATTGAGAAAAACTTTGAGTTAATTTTTAGCATTGATCTCTTTGACGATATCATAAGTATATATATATATATTTATCATTGCAGTGATGAGCCAGAAAAAAGATATTTTACCATAAGGGACTTAACTCATGTAGGTTCACTGCCCTATTGTTAAAAATTATAAATTTTGCTTTTTTTTTTTTCTAAAATATACCACTTTGCGTGGAATGCCCCTGTAGTGGAGTGCTTGAGTGTGAGTTTTGAGTGTGCGATATAAGTAGAGTAGAGTGTGAAATCAGTATTAAATAAACCCCACTTCACTCGGAGTGCAAGAAAACATTGCTTGAGGGTTCACTCATAAGAGCAGCTTTGTTTAACGTGTGAAAAAGTATAAGACGTTTTCGTTTATTTGCTAAGAGCAAAGCAAAGACTGTCAAACAACTTGTTCGCGATTCTTATTTTTTTCAGACCATGGTTGAATAACTGTGAATCATTTTGTGTACCCTGGTTCAGACCGTTAAGAGGGGATTGAGCGAGTTTTTTTACACTCATAATACAACGAAGGTGCTCTCGATGCAACTCTACGTGCTCTCAAACCTCCGAGCACGTAAAGCACATATAAGAGTTCTATCTGCCAGATTTGTTTGAATGGAATGGAAACAAATAAACTTTAACAAAATTAAAGCAAGAAAAAAATAACATACAAAATACAAAATTGTGCAAAAATTATCTTATTGTACATAATATTATTACAGAAAATATTAAGGCAGTTCACGATCTTATTTGCACCTAATTGCAAAATAATGCATTGCAAACATTTGCTATCAATTGTGAACATCTTTTTTTGGATAACTCTGCAGCACTTGTTGCAAAACTAAATACAGCTGATTTGCAAAAGAAATAAAAACAGAAAATCTGATCTTTAAATTTTTTCATTTTAATCCATTGCAATACAACAAAATGTTTTTCTTTGATTTTGAATTCTTATATATTTTTGACACTTGAGCTTGCAACCTAGTGTTGCATATATGTAGCATTTATATCCTACATGTTTAAGGTGTTGCATATTTGCAACAACGTAGCAAGTGCAAACGTGTGTATTTTGTTAGTGTAGTGCAAGAATATGCCATAAACTTTTGCAAATGCACTCATGCAAGACTATTTGCACCAGATCGTGAACTCCGCTATTCTTAAATGACAGCTGAGACATTTAATGCAAGGTTTGATTTTGTATTAAATCGGAGTGCTCAGAAAGAACACAGACTAGAGTCTTTTTTAAAACGTACACTATGCGCTCTCGCTCTGTAATCTACTCTTCTCTAAACATAAAAACAAAAACGCCTAATTTCATAAAAATTGACAAGCCGATGATTGTCACTAACAATTCTATGAGAAAAAAATAGTTAATTGTTATTCTAAGGTTTCAAAAAAGTTTGAAAAAGTTGTAAACTTATCGGGAAAACAAGACAAAAGTCACAATTTGGTTTCAAAATATGTTATGACCGACGATTTCCCCTTCAATTGTCAAGTATTTTATACAAATATGTCACTAAATTTTTAAAGAATCAGAAAAATTTTTTGAGCTTACAAATATGTCAAGATTTCATTATAAATGCTGACAGGCACATAGGAATGTATCAAGCTACACTTCAGTGACAGTAAAATTAATAGCTAAAGTGATAGTGATAACACTGTGCTAGTTGCAAAATACATCAAACGGGGGACCCAGGGGGCTAACATAATTCGAGTACGCTGATCCTTATGGTGCTATGCGTTTTTGTAAGTTAGCTCTAGTTTTCGAGCTATTCGAAAAACAAAATAACACCAATAAGGATAAAACGGAAGCAATTTTATTTTTTATTTTTTACAATTTATTAAAATTAAATCGATATATGTTGATAGAATAACCATTGTATCGACAAATATACATGAAATAAAAACAATTTTAAGAATATTTATTCGATTTAGTTGATTTAAGAGTGATTTTCCCGCAACGACATCATTTCATGGCTTTGAAGGTTTAGGGAAAGTGCATTTTTAAAGATAGCGTGGGCTAATGTTTACATTATCTTAACGCTTGCTTTAATAAGTTGATGATTTTGAATGTTTCTATTAGAGATGTAACGGATAGTGATTTGGCCGGATACCAGATAACCGACAAGCTGCTAAGACAAGTGGCCGGATATCCGGCAGCAGTACTGATTAAAAGTCAGCACTTTTGTTATAAGGTAAACAACTAAATAATTTGTACAAAATAATATAATGTAGGTTATATATACAACGTTATTGTTAAAAATAAACCAATGGCTTAACAGTAACAAACATTTGTATATTATTACTCCATGATTTTTGGGTACCAAAGCAAACTTCTAAATAGGATGTTTGGGTTGAAATAAAAACTTATTTCATTTAGTCTGATTGGTGGGTATTACAAAGAGTATTCTGTTTAAGTACACGGATGTAATTTTTCGTTACAATTCACAGAGGAATTAAATAAATGGTCAAGAATTACAAATTTTTTTCTTCGTGGGTCTAAAATTTGATTTTCAAAATTCTCGAAAACAAGAGCTAACCTAAAAAAACGCTTAGCACCATTAGAATCAGCATACTCGAATTAAGTTATCCCCCCAGGTCCCCCGTTTGATGAGAAAAAAAAGTGTACGATTCGAGCACAGTGTAATTAATTAAACATTAATTTAAGATGTAGAAGAATTTTTGACCAACAGATAATTTATGACTTAAACCGAAAAAATTCCAAGTTGCCAAAGCAAAGTCAAAGTTTTATAAAATAATGAATTATTAGTCAACTGCAACCAGTTTAAAGAATTGTCACTTGTCAATTTTTTTGAAATAAGGCCCTACTTTTATATATTTAGTACATTTTATTTTAGATATTTTTATTTTGCGCATTAAATCTTCGTCTTCTGAATCAAATAAAATATACAACAAAGAGGCCATTTATTTTTAATTCAACCGAAAAATAAATATTTGAAAGCATTTTAATGCAAAATAAATGACAAATATGAAATTTGTATAGATTGAACAAAGCTGAGGTAGCTAAATAGCACACTCAGCTTTTGTTGAGTGATCTCAGTTTTTATTAATATAAAATAAACAAAACCTGAATGTACTGGAGTGTGCGATGGTTATTCTGAGGGAACACTCAACGTCAAGAAAAACACGAGTAGAGTGGAATTGAGTTATTTTTATTTATATGCTTTATTCATACCAATCAGAGTAAACTCAAGTGAAGCTGAGTTCACTCCACTCCACCCTTTTTATTAATTCGTCCCTTTGTCTGAAGTGGATAGGATAAATTTCTTGAATTTGTCCTAAGATTCTTTCACTTGTCTGTAAGCCATTTATAAAAGATGGATTCAGGTAACTTTTCAAAACATCAAGAATTCTGTTGTCAAAAATTCTGTTTCTACTATTGTGTGTAGGTGAAAAGTAGGGAATATTATCTTGAAATCATTTGACGATACCTGTCCTTCTATGAGGAGGATTTGATTTTTGAACACATTTATGGGTTCCTCTTCAATCTGAATGAGGTCTTGTCCTGAACTTTCATCTTTCAGGGTTGACATCGCTATTTATCGGTGGTCTTGATAGTGTATCGGCCACGACGTTGGTTCTACCAGGCTTATATCTTAACTCGCAATTATACTCCACCAGTATGGCTTTCCAACGTTTTAACTTGTTGTCAACGGTTGATGGTCGATGAATATCTTAATAATTTCTGGTTCGTAGAGATAATTTCTGGGAGTTTTTATTGACCATATAATGGCCAACATTTCTCTTGGCCAACATTAGTTGCAAATTTTTCTTCTGATTTAGAGAGACCTCGTTAGACAAACGTTATAGGCTTTCCATCTTGCTCTAGTTTTGTATCTATTGCAAAGTTAGAAGCGTATGTCGTCAAGTGGAAAAAATCTGGAAATCTAAGAACAACATCTTCGGAAATGAGAGTTTTTATTTTTTGATAAATTTCGAAAGCGTCGTTATCAAAGTTAATAATTTTTTTACAAGAGACTTGCTTGGACGTCTTCCCCTTTGAGAAGGACTGTCAGGGGTTTTGCTAATTTTGCGTAGCATATCTTGGCTATATGTTCCCTTAGGATATCATCCAAGGCCCTTTGAAATAGGGATGGAGCATTTTTCAGTCCAAATGAAACTCAGATGAATTCGTTCTTCCCATTACGAACCGAGAAGGCTGTCTTTTCGACGTCACCTTCGTGTAGTTTAATTTAGTGAATTCCGCTTTTTAGGTCGAGTACTGAGAAAATTCTATTTTGACCGAGTTGAGATAATACTTCATTGATTTCTGGTATCCGGTAACGATCTAGAATAGTTATTGAATTAAGCTTCCTGTAATCAATTACCAATCGGTATTTTTTTCACGAGAAGCATCGGTCTTATTTTGGCACTATCTATTCTGGTGCATTGTATGGAGACCTTGAAGGTTGTATAAAAACAACAAAACAAATTGGCCATTTCAGCCCTTGATAGGACTTTGACCGAGCTTCTTATGATCAATTGTGTTATGTGTGTTATTAAATGTGTGCACACAATTGACCGAGAACTGGACCTACATGTTTTATGCCGACTCCTAACGGCTAAAATTCATGTTCTCAAGAAGCTTTACATGGAATTATTTACTCTCTGAGGTTTGCCATTGTCTGCCGAGAGGTGGTGACCGATCAGAAAAATTTTTTTATTGAAAAAACTATTCGTCGCGACTGGGGATCGAACTCGGGCTCGGAGCATGCTAAGCCACACACTTAACATGCATGCCACGGTCAATTTGTTTGTCCACTTCATCTTTTAGGGACATTGGGTAAGGGTAGGATTTAGTGTTGGCTGGTTCATCACTTGATGTTCTAATTCTTCCTTTAACTTTTGTCGTAAAAGTGAGTTTCACATCTGGATCGACAAAGAGATTTGCGTATTTTTCTGTTAATTTTCGCAGCTTAGATTTCTGATCTTGCGACGCATGACTGTCTCTGAGAGTAACGGAGAATACTGATTCTGAAATTTGTTGTTTGAGTAAAATTTTTAATTTTTTTTAAATAAGCATATAACTTTCTTTCGTCAAGATGACAGCTGATAAGTCTTTAAGACTATCATTACCTAAAATCCCATGAAATGACTTTAGTGTGGGTTAAATGAAGAACTGTATTTTAATAGTATTTATACCAAAAAGATTTATCACGGTATGTTGAGTTATTTCAACTTTGCCGCCGACTGAATTTGCATTAAAATTTTGTTTCTTAGAAGTTGGGTTTTTTACTTAACTTGACTACCTCGACTAAAAATCTTAAGATTTTACCGTCGCTCGTCTTTTTGTATAACTATTGTATTTTTTATAACGTATATTTTGTTTGATCCTGTATCTACTAAGAATCTTAAGATTTTACCGTCGCTCGTCTTACATTCAAAATATGGTAAGGACGAGCTTGTCAATCTAAAAACTGGGTTTCTGCGTAGTCATTTTGTTCTTCATAGTAGTTGTTTTGACTTGACATATAGTCGTTTAGCTTCTCGTCTCCAACATGAATTGTTGCCATAGAATCAACTAAATTATTGTAAGTGCTAGTTGCCCATTGATTCAGTGTCATGATAAGAATCTGCTGGTGTTGTTGGCACATGGAAGTTATTTTCTGTATTTTAGGTGGGTACTGCATGGATGGAGATGGTGTGTATTGCTCGTTTCGTCTTTTAAAGAATAAATGATTTTTTGGGTTTAAGCCTATTGATGTTATTTCTTCCTCTTGAGCTTAAGCTCTGGTCGATTGTTTTGGAGCAGTTGGCCGAGGTGGGCCGTGTTGTACTTGTTGTTGAAAGGGATTATGTTGTGGGTATTGGAAAGGTTGTTGAAATGGTCGTTGATATTGAGTGTATTGATAGAATTGGAGACGTTTTATAAATGGTTGGCTAGCATGTGCTAAATGTGGGAAAAATTGCTGTTGTTGTTGAATTGTATAAGTTGATTTACAAGGTGGAAATTGCGGTTGAGATCTTCTGCTATTTGCATTAGGAATGTTAGCATGCTGTGCACGGTAATTTTGGTTTTCAAGTTTTTGACAGAGATATCAAGCCTGAGGCAAGTCTGCAGGTTCTCTTATTCCTAAGAGTCGGGGTAGATCAACCTTTAACGCTTTTGTGAGTGACGAGGTTCCCGGGTACTTTTTGCGTTTTCAAACAAAGAATTTTTCATTAATAAAAAACCTCAAGTGCTGAAACTACCTGAAAGCTCCTAACTTTCTATTAACTTCGACTTTTTTACAAAAGGAGCATACTCAACAAATTGTTTTAGGTGGGGGTGGCAAAAATATTTTAACACCTTCATCGGAGTGACGAGGTACCCGGGTTCCTTAATATGTTCTGAATGAAAATTTTTAGAAACTATTTTTGTTTTTAAATACATAAAATATGTTTTTGTTTAAAATATGTTTTAATTTTATTCCAATAAAAAATAAATGCAAAAATTCTGTGTTTAATTAGATGAAGTATCTACTCCTCTGAATTTTGGAAGCAGGTGTTGCATTTTGGAAGATTTTTTGCATTTGCGTCACAAACTGGTGTGCAGCAAGTTGTGCAAGCCTTACGAGTTTTTCTTTGTGTATAATTTTATTCTCTACATATATAGCAACTTCCAAAAATTGCAATGCGACCACTTGAGTCTCGTTTTGGTATATTAGGAGAAGCCACAAATTGTTAAAGAGGTCGCGACTCTCGCCCAAACACGTCTTGGATTGCTGAGCGAATGAATAATTTCGACATTTGGATTTTCAGTACGTTTTTCTATTTGTTCTTTGCTCAATTCAAAACTTAAGTCCTTTAAAAATTTTCTGTGACTATCGGTTGATGCACATCTTGGATTGTGCTCCATAAATATAATATATGCAGCCAAAGCTGCTACATTATTAGTAGTTTCTATATTAATAATATAAAGGTACCCGGGTACCTCGTCACATTGATAGAGGTGTTTTTTTGTCATTCACATAAGGGTTAATCCTCTGACAAAAGTATCTAATGCTTTGTCTCTGTAGGTTAACAAATGCATGGCATCTGGAGAAGTGACCATACTAGAGATTTTGTAATAATGTCAGGTGTTGGTATACCAATTGGTAGTATTGTTCGAGGCTATGAGTACCTTGAGTTAGAGTGGTCATTTGGAATTCCAAAGTGCCCAAATCGCACTTGTCTGCGTAATGAATTGTGATTTAGAAATACATTCCCAATTTAATGGTGTATTATACGACCCGAGTACCACGCCTGCGTTGCCTGTTATTTCGGTGTGCCTTTAAGGTGATTGTAGATGTTGAGAATTCTTTCAATACTTTCCGCCATAAGCTATAAGCTATACTCACTAGGGTTTCCTGAAAAATCTCTTAGTGCTCGCACTACATCAGGAACTTTGTCTAGGTCGCCTAAATTCCCAGAGTTTTCGAATAAATTCTCTGTTCTATTCCCTTATAAAAGTTGACATGAGGATTAATTATATTTTGGACCATATTTTTGCATTGGTCATTACAGACTTTTGTGACAATACTTGTAACGAGTGCTTCGAAATTAGGTGTTGGCGCTACATGATTAAGAGGAGATATACAGTGAAAGCTCCCATAGACGGACGCTCTTATAAGCGGACATTTCCCATAAGCAGACACATTCTTGGAAACGAACAATTTTTGGTTTTTTTCCATAGAAAATGCTCTCCAATAAACGGACTTTCCTATAAACGGACGCGGGCACACAAACATATGTATAAATGAAAAAATATCTCCCATAAGCGGACGCGAAGTTCTATTAAGAGGACAGTTTTTACTTATTTTGATCACGAAATTACTGCTTTTCTTTTGTTTTTGGTATTTTTGATAGTTCAACGTGTTTTTTCTCTTTTTACGAATTTATGTTCTCATAATTGTTTTGGTGACCCTGGCATGCAGGTCAAGTGTGTGGCTTAGCATGCTCGGAGCCAAAGTTCGATCCCCAGTCGCGGCGAACAGTTTTTTCAATAAAAAAGCTTTTCTGATCGGTCACCACCTCTCTGCAGACAATGGCAAGCCTTAGTGAGTAAATAATGCCATATAAAGCTTCTTGAGAACATGAACTTTAGCCGTTCGGAGTCGGCATAAATTATTTAGGTCCAGATCTCGGTCAATTATGTGCAAGCATTTAATAACACACACAACACAATTGATCATAGGAAGCTCGGTCAAAGTCCTTTCAAGGGCTGAAATGGCCAATTTGTTTTTTTTTAATTGTTTTGCGCTGCTCACTTGTAACGGTATAATAAAAGAATAGGGTTATTCACACTGACTTGGGCAGTTGGGTATGGGTAGATTGAGTACTTTTGTCAACTGCGAGCACTCTTAATTGCAGTTGAGCACTTTGTAGAATAATTTTGGGCAGTGCTGCATGTTTTTTTTTATCTCGTACTTTTAACTTTATTTTTTTTTAATTTTTTGTCCATTAAATTATTGTCTACTTTTGCAAAAGATGGTAGCCCATGAAAAAAGTACAATTGAAAAAGTCAATTTGACAAGAAATCAATCTACCCAAAACAGTCAGGCTGTTCGAGAAATTTGATTTTATTTTCTTTTAGAAGACCGGAAGTAAAAATTTTATATTAAAATTTTTTTAACTTTAGACGGTTTCTTTTTTTTTTCATTTTAATTTTAAAATATATGTTAAGGTATAAAGATAATGAACACAAAATTTTAAAGTGGGATCTTCATTACTTCAAGAGATAGATAAATTTATGTATAAACTTGTCACACTGATCGTGGTTCCAGACGCTTGCTTAGGTCGGCTGGTTTGCAAAAAAACAACTTTAAAACGCTTCGATATTAATAAGAGCTGTCGTGTATTATTTATCAACATTGATTATATTTGACTTTGTTTTCTTAAAATATTTATAAAAATTTTAATTTAAAAAAATCAATCAAAAAACATATTTGTTTCAAAAATTTTCAATATAAAATCTAATCTCAAAACTTAAACATTATTAAAAAACAATTTTATAAAAAATCATAAAAAAATATATTGCTCATTAGGGCGTATCGAATTACATTTTTTTTTCGAATATCACATTCTAAGAGGTCTCAAAAGTTTCATTTGGTTGTCAAGATCTGTCAAAAAAAATTTTATGAAAATAAAAGGACATCTTCCTGCCCCGCAAGGACAAAGTTGTTTTTTGAGAAAAACAGTAAAAAATAACGATGTTAAAATGCTTTGATTTTTGTAAAAAAAACTACATATGTCTAAAGGAAAAACTTTAAATACCGTTTAACTAGCAATATCTTACCAAACTCGATGATACTCACGATTTTTACCCACATTATCCTGTTTGAAGGATATTCGAAGCAAAAGTAATACTCGAGATGGCACATAACTTTTGATTGTAACAATTGAGTCTAAATTATGATGGCATTGATTAAAGTGTTGGCGTATTTCTTTAACATGATGAATTTATAATTTGCATAGTTTTTGCATATCAATTCTCTTGTTTTAGAGAAATATATACTAGAACGCAATTTTGTAACTTTTTCAAAAAAATTAATATTAGATTTTATTGCACGGGCATAAGAAGTGGTGTCGAAGATGATTTTCTCAATTTGGATTTCCAAATTCCTTAAAATATGTATTTAATATGCCAGGCTTGGACCACGATTTTTTTTTTATATTTTAATACTTAAAAAAAGTTTACTTCGTACCATCAAAATTCTCAATGTGACTTATATCTTCTTTATGGTTATAATATCGTTAAAATACATTTTATGACATTCAGTCGGTCTCAAAAGACTAAAAAATTGTTTTTAAAATGTATTTTAATGAAATTATAACCATAAAGGGGACATAACTCAAATTGAGAAATTTGATGCTAGGAAATAATTTTTTTTAAAATATCGAAATAGAAAAAAAATCGTGGTCTTAAGCTGATATACTAAATAAATATTTTTAGGCAGTTTCATGTTCAGAAATTTTCAAAAAACTCAAATTGAGAAGATTATCTTCGACACCACATCTGAATCACTTGACATAAAATCTTATATTCATTATTTTGAAAAAGTTAAAAAATTTCGTTCTAGTATATATATTTCTCTAAAACAAGAGAATACAAATGCAAAACCTATGCAAATTATTTATTCATGATATTTATGGAATACATCAACACTATAAACAGTACCACCAAAATTAATAACCAATGTTTACAATCAAAAGTCTTGTGCTATCTCAAGTACAACTTTCGCTTAGAACTTGGCGATCCTACCAGGTATTATGGCTTTATACGGTGATCGCTGATTAAATACTTTCCAATTGGCTCGGCATTACAAGCTTAAAAATCTAAGAAACATTTCTAAAAATTTAGCTGAAAAGTGGAGATGTCCGTCAAGTGTATACGTGTGTGCATCCTGTAGAAAACTACTTTTATGTGAAAAATTTTTAATGATTTTTTATAAAATTTTTTTTTAATGATGTTTAAGTTTTGAGACCATATTTTATAAAAAACTTTTTGAAACAAATATGTTTTTGATTGTTTTTTTTTAAATTAAAATTTTTAAAAATACTTTAAGAATACAAAGTTACATATAATCAAAGTTAATAAATAATACACTACAGCTCTTATTAATATCGAAGCGTTTTAAAGTTGTTTTTTTGCAAACATAAATTTATCTATCTCTTAAACTAATGAAGATCCCACTCTAAAATTTTGTGTTCATTATCTTAATACCTTAACATATATTGTAAAATTAAAATGAAAAAACGAAACCGTCGAAGTAAAAAAAATTTTAATTTGAAATGTTTACTTCCGGTCTTCGAAAAGAAAATAAAATCAAATTTCTAATCTTATTCTAAAATTAGAAAGAACAACCAAATTTCTATATAAATCACTATTTTTTTTTTTAACTGTTTTCTTTGAAAAATTTCTTTGAAAAAAATCATTTTTCATATTCGCCAATTCTATTGAAGTCCATAACTTGATAAATACGCCTTATAGGAACAAAAATTTTTGTGATATCATTCACACGTTCCAGAAGCACAATTGGGCAAAATATGAACGAATTTCTGAACATACAATTTTTTTCGTTGTCCGCTTCACATGAAATGCCCCTTATGCTTTCACTTTTACTTTAAGCTTAACTCATAAAATTTTGTTGGTTTTAAATCTTATCTTTTTTTTTTGTTTTTACAAAAATTCTTTAAAATTTTTCGACACTTTTAAGTTTTTGTTGCTTTAAAAATTCTTCAAAATTTTTCTTTACAATTAACTTTAAACTAAACTCATAAAATTTGTTGCTTTTAAATCTTATTTTTTTTTAAATTCTTTATAATTTTTCTTCGCTTTTAACTCACTTCATAAAAGTTTTATTAGTCTTAAAAATTTATTTTGTTCACTTTGTAATTTGTGAAAAAATTTTATAAGTTTGTTCAGTTTTAATATAAACAGGTCAAAAATTGATATTAAAGTTTTTTACAAATGTTCACTCTTAATTTAATAATCTTACACTGAGAAAACTACATTTTCAAAACTAGCAGAAACGTGCTACTTTTAAAAGCGTTTAACTCAGATTTTGGAAAACGTTCGTTTGATATTTTAAAGTGAACATTTTAGAGAGAGTTTTAATTGCCTCGATTTCCTACACGTAGTTATAGAAATTTGATCACATGTAACAAAGGTCAAGTTTAGCCGAGCTTGCTAGCGGTCGAGTTTAATACTCAACCGTCCATGCCTGACGAAACCTGCAAGAATTTTTTTTTATTTAAAACGCATTTATTTTTGATATATTGTTTTTAAGATTCTAAGCGCGAACTTATTTCGAGCGTTTTTTCTGATTAATGAATAATTTTCTGATAAGAACGTTCCTTGCTGTTTCTAAAACATTTCGTATTACTTTTGTATTTTTAAATGTGCGCTTTTCATTTTTGTGTGGTGTGGAATGTTTCATTGTAAAACGTTCGTTGTTGTTTCGAAAACGATTCAGTTTACTTCTGTATTTAAAAATATGCGTTTTCATTTCTGTATGGTGCAGAATGTTTTTGAAATAAACATATTACTTATCGTTTTTAAAATGTGCGTTTTACTAATTTTTGTTTTCTCAGTGTACTTTAATTATTATTTTTTATTTTTTTTTAATATTATTCTTCATTTTTTATTCTCATAGTAAAAAATTTGACAAGATTATACTATAAAATATACATTCGCATTTTTTTAACTTATGAGAATAGTTATTGACATTTTAATATTTAAAATATGTGTTAAATGCCACAACAAAATAATTTTATACATTGTGTTTATAAAAAGATGTTAAGTGGGGCAAATATTTAATTTAACAATTTAAGTAGAATTAAGAAAAAAGAAACAAAAATTATAATTTATTAGAAGAGACACAAATATTACATTTTTAGTACAAATCAAATTAAACTAACGGAGCGCAACAAAACTTCGATCCACCTCTAAAAGCCACAATTTTATTTTCCTTAAGAAGGTTATCAAATTTCTTTCAATTCGTATGTTTGCAGGGTCTAAGATAATATGGAAAAAAAAATGTCGATAGTGTGTTGTGCGAAAAACAGGAACAGTCACGGTTGAATTTTGGTTCATGCTAAAGCTATTAGAACCAGATATTGGGTTCTTCATATAGCCATTTTTTTTGAAAAATATTTTAAGCACTTTGAAATAATATAAATGCCTTAACGGTAAAATCTCTAGACGTCTGAATAGATTAATAGATGAAGACAAACGATTTACTTTACTGATTATTCTGACAGCAGACTTTTGTAGAATTAATAAGGGACGTATATTATGCATATACGCTCCTCCCCAACAGCACAAACCATATTGTAATTTGGAGTGAAAGATCCCATAGTAGATTTTTGTTAATGTATTCCCGTAACAAAACTGTCTTAGCTTATAAAAGCATCTTACTGAAGAGAGCAAATACTTCTTCAACAATGAAATATGAGCAGTCCAGTTAAGCTTTTGGTCAACCATTACTCCTTAATATTTATAGCAAGTAACCTTTTCTACAACAAAGCAATTATAACTACAAGGAATTCTATTATTAAAAGTTAAACCGAGGCTATATCTCGAAGCCGACTTTAAGCAAAAACGACAGCAATCATATCCGTGAAATATGATATCAATATCCGGCGACACTACACCATTTTTGCTAACAATTAATTTGTGTTTTGCAAACCATACTCTAAGTAAATAAACATCGTAATTTATATCTGCAATTAAGTTAAGGGGATTAACTGATGCATAGCCAATGGCCAGATCGTCAGCAAAAGCAGTTACTTTACCGACTAAGTTAAGCGAAAAAATGGAGTTAATATAAACTAAAAATAGAGTCGAACCAAGGACAGAGCCCTGGGGAACACCTAAATTTATGCATTAAGAGTCGCTTAAAATAAAACCATGAAAACCTAGATTATAGAATTTATTCAGAAGGATATTGTGATCGACCATGTCAAAAGCCTTTGTAATATCTACAAAAAGTCCGGCGCAACTTTTTTTATCATCAAGACCTTTATAAACCGATGAACAGAAATCGAGTAGTGCGTCTTTTGTTGAGAGACTAGTTCTAAATCCGAACTGACAAGAACTGAAAATGTTTTGACTGTTTAGAAAAGCTAAAATCCTCACTTTAAGGGCTTTTTAAAAAATTTTCGAAATTGAAGACAGCAAACAAGTTGGTCTGTAATTATTGGTATCTTTCCTGCAGCCTGTTTTAAAAAGTGGGATCACAATTGCGTGCTTAAGTTGATCAGGAAATGTACCAGATAAGACACTTAAGTTTAATATGTGTTTTAAAATATCCACTAAATAATATGCAACATTTTTCAAAATATTCGAATAAATATAATTCGAGTTTTTTAAGGATTTGATTATTTTCAACAACTCAAGACCAGAAATAGACTCAAAGTGAAAACTGCCCATAGAAGAGTGTTACGGATTGGTAGAAGAGCTTATCCAGGCTTCCGCTGAAGGCTGAAACTGCCTAGATGTTGCACAATGATCATTAAATTCATTTGAAATTTCTTTCAAATCAGTAATGATGCACGATCCATTATTTAAAACAATCGATTCAGCGTGTTTGGCTGTGTTGCGATTTAAAATATTATATATAACTTCCAAATTATTTACAAATTATTCTTACAAGTTTTTATTTCTATACTTAAATTTTTACAAATGCGAGCGTTGCGCTGCTTTAAAATAAGATTAAAAGGGTGCTGGGCACATTTTTGAAGTGAAACTTCTTTGGCGGCGAGTGAAATTTCAAGGCCTCTTATTCGTGACGCTAGGCTAACGTTTTCAATTCATATGAAAATTTAAAAAAAATTATTGCCGCTGCCAAGATTTGAACCCCGAACGTCGTTGCTTAAGAGCCGGAATCTATATCTTTACGCCACATAGGCACATGATAAACAGCCAAACAAAATATAATTAAAACTGAACGCGTAACATACTGAAAATAACATAATTAACATTAACATTAGAATAACATTAACATTACATTATTAACATAACCGTAACATTAATTTTCATCCTACAAGTATGCACGGAAAAAAAAAATAGAAAAATAGCTAAAACAGGAGCAGAACGCTTTCGTGAATATAGCGAGCGAATTAAAGCTCTTAAGAATACAGCCGCAGCTGGGTCTGCAACTAATGATGAAGGTAAGGTGATTGCAACAACGGCTGAGTTTCAAAATGCATTTTTACGAAACATCACTGTATTTTGGTGAATCTACAAAGAACCAATCCCCAAAAAACACACTGATGCTTTGTAAAAATGTATTTTGGAACTCAGCCATCATCTCAACAAAATTTTAAAGCCAACCAAGTTGATACACTCAACAATCAACGTTCGCTGCTTTATGAGGCCCTCTATCAACATAGCAATTATTATGATCAGGAAGCAGGAGGTAATAATGAACAAGATTTGCCTCTGCTTTCGGAGGCTCCTTCAAAGAGTACTATGCAAATGCAATCCAGCATTCAAAAAGTAACAATGTTGAGAAGACATTCGAAAGCAACTAAAACACCAACTGAACTAAAACAAGTACCGAAAATAACTGTTATTTTACAATTTTCAAATGAAAAAAATTGTCGAAAGACTTTTTCATATATACGATTATGTTACAAATGTCCTCAGCCTCACGAATATTAAGTCGCTTTTAAATTTGAAACTGATTCTTTAAAAGTTAATTTCTTGCCTAGTATATTTCGAGGAAAAATAAAGGTTACTTTTGACTTTTATTTTATCGGTCAAAAAAAGCAGTTATTTTGTGACTTTAATTTTTTCGGTCAAAAATATCAAGCAATTTGTGTTTTCTTAAAGGCCGCTTGACAGATTGAACTGTTGACACCATGTGTAAAATGTCTCATCGATGAGATGAAAATAATAATATCAAAATTTTTTTATCGGTAAAATGACTTGAACAAATATAAATTACCTGATATTTTTGACCGAAAAATAAACGGCAGAAAATAACTGTTATTTTTTCCCAAAAAAACTATAAGGCACAAAAAACTGTTATTTTTGTCGGAAAAAGTAAAAATTAAAGAGATAAAAGTTAATATGTGACACTTTCGACAAAAACCATATTCGGTACGGTCCATGGATGCAAATGTTGAATCAACAAATTATTATTCCATTTCGTATTGATTGAATTTCTTTTCAGATACTTTCTCTCTCTATTTCACACTAAAATCTCTCTTATTTCTTACTGTTAAAGAAGTTTTACTTCTGCCACGTGTACGTTGCTACACGCGAGTTTTTTTTTAGTTTTTTTTTTAGTTTATTTTTTAGCTTAAGCATCTGAAGTAAACTACGAGTCATCCACGGTTTTACCATTCGTTCTGAATTTCTAAGAATGGTTGCACAACTGGAGTTATAAATATGATTTGTTAAAATACCTAAGAATAAGCTATACGCCTGAAATACATTTTGTTCTGCATAAACATGCTCCCAATCTGCAAAGCGCAGGGCATTATTTAGTTCTACAAAATTAATTTTTGAGACTCTAACAGGAAATTCATTGTTATAACTTATTTGGTGCCTAGTACCATTGAATAATTATAATATAGAATGGACACCGCCGACATTCGCCACTACCGCATCGTTATGTCGCCACCATCGTTTTGCATATCTCCATAGCTTTTCACCTGGTTTGTGCACAGAGCTAAGAAAATCCTAAATTGATCCCAAAACAAACAGAAAAAATATCCTCCCTTGTTCAAGGTCACTAACTGCTGCATCGCTGGCAAGAGTTTTCGTTTGTGTTTTTTGGTTTCTATGCAAATTGTCAAATTGTGTTAAGTTGAAATAAAATTGAGTTTTGAATACTCAATAAAATAATCACTTTAATCGACAAATAATGTCAATTTACTAAAAATGCATTCATAATTAATATTTTCATTTTTATTTTTAATATTTTTATGAATATAATATGAAGAGCAAACCTGCAAATCGAGTTAAATCACATTCCGGAAATGTTTGAGTTAGCAATTTTAATACCGTAGTGAAGATAGCAACGCTCGCCCAGCCACGTTTCGAAGTTCGAAAACATTTAACCAAAAATTCACCACACACAATATTTTGACCATAAACGAAAGTGTTCAAATACTCAACGAAAGTGTTCAATATTATGCTTATGCTTGTCAATGTGTCAATTTCACATTTAAGTACACAATTAGCAGCAACAAAAAATTTCATTCCGTGGCTCAGTTGGTAAATCGGTCGATTTGATTTGATGTGATGAATCGAGTGACCCTGGTTCGATCCTTAGCCAAACTGTTTTATGTTTGTTTTTTTTTTTGTTATTTTTATATTATTAATTATTTAATGTAAAAATCGCAGTGTACAACATTTTTATTTTTGCCACATCCCCGGACTAATCTATTGCTTTTTCTTTTGTTCTAAATTGTGCAGTTTTCAAAGTGCTATGATTTCGAAAGTAAGCCTTAAGTATAAATAACTCAGTGAAACACAGAAAATAATTCTTATATACCACTATATAATGATGAAAGCACTACCCCATGACAGCAGAACAACCCTGGCGGGGTTTGGCAAACTTAGGCGCTAATGTTTGGAAAATGATTTTTTAATCGTCTTACTCCCAATACTGGACAATTAAGAGCCCAAAAACTGAAGCGTTGATAAGCGAAGAAATCCACTGTTCACCCAAATTAAATGCGTAAAAAAAACATATGTTCCGCGCCTAAGTTAGCAAAATCACGCCAGGGGTTTGCACTCATGGGGTAGTACTGTCACCTCTATATAAGAGGTGGTAAATAAGAATTTTGACTTTTTTTTAAATTTGTTTCACTGTGCAAACCTTTCAGGTTTTAAATATAAAAAAAAATTAATTTATAAACTTAATGGGTTTGCTTTAAAAACTCTACAGTTTTAATAATAAACTTGAAGTCTAAATAATAACCCTTTTGGCTTTAAATGGTTTACTATTTGAAACCCAAAAATTTAAATTCATTAATTTTTCGAACGTAAACTGAAAATTTTTTAAAAATAAACTTTTAGGTTTAATTCGAGCTATACATCCAAAAAGAATTTTAAGGGTTTTCAATTTAAACTCAAATTTTCAACCGTATGGTATGGAATTGTGTGACTAGTCTTTTGTGACTAGGCTTTTGTGGCTGGGCTTTTGTGGCTAGGCTTGCGTCGCAAGGTTTTTGTGGCTAGGCTTACGTTGTTTGATATTAGTTTCTGGAATTGTGTGGCTAGTGTTTTGTGGCTGGGCTTTTGTCGCTGGACTTTTGTGGGTAGGCTTGCGTTGCTAGGTTTTTGGGGCTAGACTTACGTTATTTGGTCTTACTTTCTGGAATTGTGTGGCTATTCTTCTGTGGGTAAGCTTTTGTGGATAGAGGCTTTTCTAGCTAGGTTTTTGTGGCTAGGCTTAAGTTACTAGGGTTCTGTAGCTAAATTTACGTTACTAATTGTAAGTCTTATTTTCTGGAATTGTGTGGCTAGGCTTACGGTTCTAGGTCTTAGTTGCTGGAATTGTGTGGCTAGTCCCTTGTGGCTAAGTTTTTGTGACTAGGCATAAACAAATTTATAATTTTCAACTTATGAATTGCATGGGAGGTAGGCGTGTCTGTAGGATTTCAAAAGCATTCAACATAGCAGATCCTTAGTTTATTATGTACATGTGAACCAAGTTTCATGGAATTATCTGAACTAATTCTTATCCTGTGTTTAAGGATAAAATACAGACAGACGGACGGACGTACAGGCAGGCGGACAGATGACGCTGATCAAGAATATATATACTTTTCTTTACCGAACTTTTATTTATCGTACTTGCTTATTTCAGAGTTTTATAAACGTTGGCACATAGCTTATATCGCCTGACTTTACAGGCTTAGGGTATTAAGACGCTAGCAAAAATACTCCAAATTGTTACAGGATTATTAACTTTGATTTTGCTTTGCATGTAAAAAATAATAATCTGTATTATTTTGATGCGAAAGGAATGCAACTATTATTACTCATATTTATACTTTTCAAAAAGTTTTTCTTACGAAAGTAGGTAGGTACCATCCAAAAATATTTGTGGGTAATATTTTTTATTAATGTTTGTTTTATAAAGTTGAATTCACGGTTATTTGTTAGAATCGTTAATTTATTAATTTTTAATCCGTTTAAAAACAATTTGTTATTAAAACAGTTATAAGAATACTATTAGGTTTTTAACAACTTGAAATAAGCAGTTGTATCGTTGTATTCATATTTTCGTCGTATTCACATTGTTTTTGCTTTCTATTTGAAAGATAAAACAAACGTTAGAGCTCAAAAAACGTTTGTTTTTCTTTCAAATAGAATACAAAAACAATGTGAATATGACTTGAATTTAAATACAACGATACAACTGTGTATTTCAAGTTGTGAAAAACCTACATTTATATAAAATATTTTTTAACTTTTCTGCTATGAAATGAGTTTGGCTTATTTTTCAGTACTTTAACACTTGATTGAACGTGGTAAGTTCAAAATCGTTGCTGATATATTAAAAGATGAGTAAGAAGAGTGTTTGAAATATTTTTTTCAAAAAAAATACCTATGTACTAAAATATATAAAAATATTTCGAATATGCATGCGTTGCTATCTTCACTCTGGTATTTTAATGTGTATATTAGGGCCCTATACTCGTTCCACAGTATATTTTGTTGTCAAATACGGTATCTACTTTTTTTTAAATCAAAGAAAAAATGTGTTTCCTGCAAATAAAGTTATATCCATGCAGCTGTTCGCTTCAAAACAAGGTATATCTAATAATGTGTTATATTCGGTGTGACGGAATTTTGCTTAAGAAAGCAATGCGATTTTATTGTTGCTCTATCATGTGGTGATAGATTCTAAACAAAAGTTTGCTGTTAATATTAACCCCCAAATGCCCACTGTATCTTTTAAAACACAACCACGAGAAGCCTCTCATTCCACCACTGACGACCAGAAAACTATGAAATGTAAATCGTTACAGTCGGAAAACCCCCCTGCCCTTTATTGCAAGAAATAAAAATATTTAAAATTTGTTACAGTTGTATGAATATTTTATCAACAAACGAAAACAAAAACATTTTTTTGTGAGAATTAAGTAAAGTCAAGTTTTATCAAATCTCGGTATATGAGAAGATTTGAATTTCGGCAGTAAACGTGTCCTGATCAAGAATATATATACTTTTGACAAATATATATCGTGACAAAATTAACATACCCCTTACGCAGTTCGCGTGGGAGTATAATAAATAAAACTCCTACAAGCTACCGATGCATATAAAAAAATTGAAAAGTGCTACTAAATAAAAGTTGTTAAAGTTGACAAAGTGAAAATAAGCTAGCAAATGACAATAGAAACAAAAACATACCCCAGAAAGCAACTAATTCATCAGAAAAGGACTATAAAAATAACAAAACAAGTGAAAAAAAAACCGAGGGAAATTTTTTCCATATAAGCGAAGACAATTCATTTGGGTTATAGAACTGGATAATTATGTGGAGTTCAAATATCTGCCACATTGCTCTAACGTCGCTTCATCGTCAGCAGTGTCACCTTCTATTTGTAATTATTCAATGCCAGTACTACTCAGAAGTATACCTGTTAAGCAATGATCAGTCACTCGAAGGTCTAGGTTTATCCCATAACAAAAGTTGAGAGATAATCTAGAGAAACGACCAAGTACATGGTCAAGACAATTCTTACAATACTTTTTCCAGGAACATCCTGCGCTAATAAGGGTTTATTTAATCCGTTTTGTTTTGACTACTTGGGAAAACCTCTTACACTCTCTCGTTTCCGTTTTTCTATAGATTAACTTGTTCCTTGTTGTGGGTTTTATGCAGGTTTGTATCGTTGAGTGGCAAGCTTGTTAGGTTGACTGAAACGCCAGACACGTTGAGTGGCAAGCTTCTTTACGTTGACTTATACTCCGGACACGTTGGGCGACAGTTAATTTACACTACATTAATTTGAATAAAAAAAAAATTTCTTATCGCTAACGTGACTTTATTAATTGAAACAAACTTAAGAACTGAAACTAACAGAAATTTTATATCTTAACTTAACCTACTGCTGCCTGTTTTCTTTGTTGTTTATTTTGTTTTTCCTATTTATTTATTTTCTGACGCTTCCCGTCAGACATGGTGTCAGCAGTTTTTGCTTAAATTTGATAATGTTTTGTGCGTTAACTTATATTTTATGAATTTCATATTTTTAATTTATTAAGTTGAACGATACACACACACAAACATAATAAGCATGATATAAGCACGTGCGCTGTGGGATAAAGGTAACAAAAGCTATCACAACCGTATCATTAATGAAAAGTTATGGGTAAATATTGCTAAAACCATGAAATATCCTTTTAAGTTTTCCTTTTATTGTAACATTTGATATTATAAAAAAATATTTGACAAAATCAAAAGGTTTTCAAGTTCAAGATCGATTTAAGTTTAAAAATTTATATTGCTAATTTAAAACGTTGCTAATTTAAAAGTTGCATAAAATATAAGATATCATTTTAAAAAATTAAATATATATTTTTAAGTAAATAAATTACACAAAAAATATTTTTTTGATTTTGTAATTTACATATATGGCTACTGGAATTATTTTAAAAAAACATCAAAAAACCAGGGCGGGCGTGATTACGATTCACTGGGATATCGAAAAAAAAAAAAACAAAAAACGGGGTTTTTATCAGCATCATAACCGCCATGGAATGAACTAGAAAAATTAATTTTGGTTGAAAAATAACAAACTGGCGGCGTTTTTTCGAAAATTGTCAAGTTTTTTGGACAAAATCGGCCAAAACATCAAAAACTATTAAACCGATTTTTCTGTCCGTAGTTCATTCCATGCATCGACAAGTGTAAAACAACATATTCACATTTCAGTACGGGCGGTCAAGTGGTTTTTGTTTTATCACGCCCGTGATTAAAATAATATAAAAAAATTTTTGCGTCATTTTTTTTACAAAAAAAATATATGTATATCTAAAATTTCAAAATTATATCTTATTTTTTATTCAACTTGTACGCATTTTAAAACCTTAAAATAAAAAATGTTTGAAGGTGTCACGTCCCCTAAAATTTTGCAATCTTAAATGCGGTTTGTATGGGGTCGTTTTAACAGATTTTTTCAAGGCCATGAAACTTGTTTTGGCGAACACTTTAGGGTATACCTACAGCCTTTAATACTCAATATTCATTTAATTGAAAAAATAAATTTTTAGTATTCAGAAAAAAGTGGCAAAGGTGGGCAAAATCGGTTTTTTGACTGTAAGTCCAGATGTTGGGGGTGTCTGGCAAATTTCAACTATAGAACATTCTTTAACTCGACAAGACCTACCAGAAAAATAACATTATCTCTCAGGGATTTCAACTGTGTTTCATTTTGTCGAACTGTGTTATCTTTTAACTTTTAAAATTTTTAACAAAAATAGAAAGCAAAATTTGCCTGCTTTATATTTTTTGAACACAAAATAACTGGTCATTTTGTATTTTTTAAGGCAAAAACAAGCAATATTTGCCCGATATATTTTTGAGCGCAAAATAACTGGTAAATTTTTATTTTATAAGGCAAAAATACAAAACCAAATTTTCGATTTAAATTAATCTCTTTCATTTAATTAATGAAAGAGATTTATTGAATAATATTTTATTGAATAATACTAATATATTTGATGATATTAACAAGCAAGTACCGTTTATTGAGCATTATATAAACACTGGCACACATGAACCAATTTCATGTTCTCCATATAGACTCCCACCAGTTATGAAACAAAAATTAAAACCTGAAATTGATGATATGTTAAGTAAAGGAGTAATTGAAGAAAGAGAGTCACCTTGGGCTTTTCCGGTTGTTATGATCCCAAAAGAGAATGGAGAAATCAGAGATTGCATTGATTATCGTCGCCTTAACACCATTATTATAACAGATACATATCCGCTCCCAGGAATTGATGATCTTGTAAATGCAGCTAAATCAACACCATACATGACTACTTTAGATCCGAAGGCTTGCTATTGGCAAATTAAAGTTGCAGAAAAGAACAAACTGAAGACAGCTTTTAGAACACCATTCGACATTTACGTATTCAATCGAATGCTTTTTGGATTAAAGAATGCTCCGGCCACTTTTCAACGTTTAATTGACAAGTTTCGCAACGGGTTGCCGAATATTCTTATATTAGCATATCTAGATAACAAAATTATATGTTCAAGTAACTTCAATTCTCATTTGACAGATCTTTGTAAAATATTTAATAGACTGAAAATATTTGGATTCCATTTAAACAGAAAGAAATGTTTCTTCTGTCGACCAGAAGTTAAATATTTAGGTAATATATTCACAAAAGAAGGATAAAAATTGATCCTGAAAAAACAGAAGCTATTTTAAAGCGACCAAATTCCAAGAACCTTAAACAATTAATTTAATGTTTGCAAACATGTTCATTAGGGCGGGTCATTAGGGATCAAAATAAGAAACTATGCCGAAGGAACCATACCTCTAAAACGAATTCTGATGTCCCCCAATTTGGGTGGAACTTTTGGGTAGGGGCAAATTTTGAAAAATCCCACTTTGACCAATTTAGAGTGCTCTAGTCCAAATGTATGACCGACCCCACTTACTTTGGAGGCTTGACCCACCCATGCCAGTGGCACACCCCCTGGAACCACCCTGTAGGGTTCCCCATACAAACATTTCAAAAAATATCAATTTTTGGCCTTTACATGAAAAAATCAGCGAAATGGCTATGTTTACATATACCCTACATATACCCTGTGCAAACGTTTGTAACGCATAGAACGAAGCGAGTCCAGTATAGAAAAGTATATATATTCTTGATAAGCGTCACCACGTGAGTCGAGCTATCCATGTCCGTCCGTCCGTCCGTCCGTCCGTCTGTCCGTCTGTGTGTTGTCCGTATACACAGGATAAGAAGAAGCAGTTGAGATAATTGGATGAAACTTGGTACACATGGTCACATGGACCCAAGGACCTGCACTATTGAATATTTTTGGAATCCGCCCACGGACACGCCTACCTCCCATACAACGCAAAAATGTAAAACTGCATAACTCAGCTCATAAAAAACCTACAACAATAAAATTTGGTATGTATGTGTTTTATATCAACACAAAGATGTCTTTGAAAAATGAACGTCATCCGCTTACAGACACGCCCACCTCCCATACAACCCAAAAATTGAAAACGCAATAAATAAGCTTGTGTTTAACCTAAAGAGCTAAAATTTGGCACATATGTTTTTTGTAACAAAACAAAGATGGTTTTGAAAAGTGGACATCATCCGCCCACGGACACGCCTACCTCCCATTCAACGCGAAAATTGAAAACTGCATAACTCAGCTCATAATTAGCCTACAACAATAAAATTTGATATGTATGTGTTTTATACAAACACAAAGATGTCTTCGAAAAATGGACGTCATCCGCTTACGGACACGCCCACCTCCCATACAACCCAAAAATTGAAAACGCAAAAATGTTTAACGCAATGTTTAACCTACAGAGCTAAAATTTGGAACGTATGTTTTTTATGACAAGACAAAGATGGTTTTGAAAAATGGACGTCATCCGCCTACGGACACGCCTATTTCCCATACAGCCCAAAAAGTTTTAAACTCAATAAATAAGGTTATGTTTGTCATAGAGAAATTAAATTTGGTATGCATGTATTTTTTACCAAAACTAAGGTGTGTTCAAAAATTGGAAGTAATCCGTCCATGAACACGCCCACCTCCAATAGGGAAAGCACAATAAAGGCATTAACTGTGAGCTACAGGAATAAAACATAGTATGTGTAAAATTTTCAACATTTAAATGCATATAAAATATAGGCTTCATCCGCCCTTGGAGACGCCCATTTACAATAAAAATTTTTTGTTTTTGAAAAGTGGGATTAGGGTATTTCATAGTCGGCCTAGACCGACTTTAGACTGTCTTTACTTGTTTTTCTTTATTTTTATTTATTTATTTATATTAATATTTAGTATTTATTTATAATAATATCTATTTTGTCCCTTTTGAAATTTATTTAGTCAGAACATATGTAAATGAAAAAATTAATTCAAGTTAGTTATAGAAAAGAAACTAAAAAAATTATTGTTTGAAGTCCGCCCCGGGTACCACCATTTTAGGGGTGACACCATTTCGATTTTTTATTTTTTATTTCTCAAAAAGACAGAAAAAGTGATAAAATACTATACGGTAAAAAATTTAATTGCTTTTTCAAAATTTAAAATTATGCTTGCAAGTCAAACAATAGGGAGGAAACATTGCGGAAACACTTCGAGCTGTAAAATCTGAAAACTTATTGTAACACAACGCAAATGAGTTAATCTTAAGTGCTTAAAATTTGGGAGCAGCTTACGACGAAATTTCAGAAAAGGAGCTAGTTGTTGATATTGATTCCGATGCTACGTAGGCACATAAATGCAACACAAATCGATTTCGAAGCGCCAAAAATTAGACAGCATTAGAAATGCTCACTTTCATTGTCGAGTGGG
This sequence comes from Tetanocera ferruginea, assembly GCA_958299015.1. Lineage (NCBI taxonomy): Eukaryota > Metazoa > Arthropoda > Insecta > Diptera > Sciomyzidae > Tetanocera > Tetanocera ferruginea. The sequence continues at coordinate 97,852,599 of OY282640.1, read as the reverse complement.
ACTTTTTGGAAACTTCACCAAATATTTCATTAGCATTGAAATTATTTCTAACAATTTGTGTATCAGTAGCTTCAAGCGAAAGAGTTTATTAAAGGTTAAATTAATTAAGACTTACTGGAGGTCTTCCATGGGACAGGCAAGAGTTTCCGATCTTGCTATTTTATCCATTGAAAACGAGCTTGAAATTAAAAATACCGATTCCGATGAGGTTATTTAAAATATTGCAACTCTTAAAGTAAGAAATATCAGTATTTAAGACAGCTCACAATGCATCGAAATGGTACGAAAATAGTAACAAAATTTGTTTGTCTACTAATTTCTAAAAAAATAAGATCTAACTAATTTCTATTTCAATAAACATCTATTATCTATTTGTATTGCATTCTCACTCTCTTTCGTTAGGATCGGGTTACGTTTGTACGTACCTTCCACACAAATTATGTAAAAAATATATATAGATCCTTGGGAGATACCCCTAAGGTCTAATCAATTTCTACCATTTTCAATGCACATCTATTTCTCTAATTGCCTAGCGGTTTGACCAAATTTTGTTAAGATTGGCCAACTTTAGCATGCATCTCCCATACAAAATAATGTAAAAAATTAATATAGGAGAAGTACCGAAAGAAGGTACCCCTAGGAACTGACCGATCTCAACCATTTTTGCAATTTTTCTTTAATTTAACAATCGCGACATTTTTAATGAAAATGTTTCGCCTGCGATAATAACTTTTAACCCATCTTTTAATTTATAAAAAATGAAATATTTTTATTAAAAATCGAGTGGTAAAATTTTTCGCTGCATGCGATTTTTTATGAAGTAAATGATTTAAAGTCGGGCGATTTTAATACAAAATTTTTGCCTGCGGCGCTTACTATATATCTTACAACCAAAATAGTTAAAATAACAGTTACTAAATTCTGTAAAAACAAACATTTTTCAAATTTAATTTGAGGATTATGTCCGTTCCTTTGGCTATCATAACCCACAACATTATTGAGGATGTCACAAATGATTTGGGGGGTATGACCTCTTGCAGAGATGGTTATAATCCCCAAAATCAGTTTGGGTTACCGCAAGTTTTACGGACCTACATATGCCACTCAAAATTCCCTAAAAGTAATAGGCTTCTATGAAAAAGAGAAATACATAAAAATATATCATTTTTAGAGAAAAACACTTATTTATTTTTGAGAAAAGATTTGTTTTTATTGAAGAAAATACTTCTCCTTGATAATTTTTTCATCAAAATATAGGAAAAGTTTTTCATTTTTAATAAAATTTTCTCTATAAATGAGAATTTTTTTGCGAGAAAAATTCTTATCATTATTAGAGACATTCATAGTACAACAAAGAAGGTAGCTGCAGGGCTGAGAGCCGAAAGTCAGAATTGTCAAAAAGTACTGAACGAATTAGAGCAACAAAAAGAGACATCAAATAATTTGTATTGAGTTTGACAATTCCGACTCTGAGAGAGAGAGGATTAATAGCTCTGCAGCTACCTTGTTTATTGTACTATGGAGACATTGAAATATTTCCATTTCCAAAATATTTTTTCGAAAATGTGAAATTCTAGTTGAAGAAAATTTTATATGAAAAAGAGAAAATTGCTATTATCGAAAATAGAGAAATTTTATATCGGAGAAAAATATGTGTTTTTTCTGAGTGTACATATCTTTGTTATATTTTAGTTCTTCGAATTGGTTTCTTATTGCATTTAGAAATTTATTTACTTATAGGGGTGACACCATGGGTATCCGCCCCGGGTGACACCAAGCCTAGGAACGCCTCTGTATTTACGCATTCATATTGATCATTTCCGTGTAACTTGTGCAATTAAACTTTATATCTGGTTTTTTATAAGCTCTAAGTTGCGTTGGGTCGTCAACATTTGTTCGATAGCGTAGAATTATGTTGATAGCACAGTCGCGCTTTTCTTTGCTATCATCAAACAACATTGATAACAACTTATTTTCCGAATGCGCATAATATGAATTATCTGTAATTACTTGATTGACAATTTTGCGTAAACGAGGTTCTAGAAATCGTGACCAACTAATGAAGTTGAAAAATAATGCACTGCCGTACACGACAGAGCTGTCATACTTGATATTGAAGTTCATTGGCACATAACATTTAATTATAAATTCAACCAGAATTCTTAAATTTGCATCTGGATTTTCCGTTGTCACATATAATCGTAATAATCTAGCGGCCTTGGTGAGCCACCAAGAATGTACAATTTTCCCTGGTTTGATGTTAGCCAGATCCACCGAAACTACGCCGCTTGAAATTGCACGGGCCATGTCGTATAAGTACTTCGAATCGGTGGAAAATTCAATTTTTTTCTGGAGCGGGGGCATAATTTGCAACTCAATTTTGTGGAAGCCATCCACCACCTGAAAATGTATAATAATAAAATAATTAAAAATGGTTGACAATTATAATAAATGAGTGATAGCAATAACTTACCGGAAAAGTTTCACAAGTTTCGATTTGACGGCTCAGTTTTCCGGTTGCCGATCTTGGTCCAGTGCTGGTTGATTTATCCAAAGCTTCAAACAAATGCCGAAACGGAAGTTCGTTGAAGTGTAGAAGGCAAACGAACCAATGCAATGGTCTTTTTAACAGCAATTCGAATCGTCGTATAATTCCACCGTGTGGGCCAGTGTTTGTTGGCTCACCGTCAGTGCATATTCCAATTAATGCATCCAGTGATATATTTTTATCGTTGAAAAAATCATTTAATTTGGTTGTTTTGTATTCAGCGGTTTCATGTTCCAGTCTTACGTAACCAATCAATTCAGATTTGGGTTCTCTCAAAATAACAAGATGAGGTTCTTTTACCATCCAAGTATGATACTTCTCATCAACTTAAGCTGTCGTTAAAGTATCATCTTTTCTGCCATCGAATGAAAACGCTAACAAATTGGTATGATCTAACCGTTTGCGAACCACTTCTTGTCAGCATTTCTCTTTTTCTCTGCGAACTTTCGATTTATCCATGATGAGAGGTTTGCCATGCTTATCTTTCATTTTAAAATCTTGGAAAAGATCGGTTCCCAATGCCGATGCTACTCTATCAGGCACACCAAATCTGTCACATACCAAGGCAAAGTTAAAACAATCGTATCTCTCTGTGTATTGTGAACTTGTGCTTCTAAATCTTCTTGAACCGGTGGTGGTGCGTATGTTGAATCATCGGGATCTTCGTATGTTGGCATTGATGACATAGACGTTGCTCCTTGCTCTTCAGTTTCCATCACAACTGCATCCATTGTTAGTCTTCTCTGATAATGTTGTTCGTACATGAACTCTTTGAGGCGTTCGGGAACCCAGCCGCATGCACATGGAGCTGCCTTCAAATCGCATTTACATGTTCCAATGTAAAAAATTGTTTCCAGAGATTTTACATACTCTGTAAATTGTTGGGTTTTGTTTCTTCTCTTGATTTGATACTTGTCAAGCAATTAATTCAATTTATTAAATACACTTTTTTTCAGCATTATTTCCATACCAAGTTTTTCCCAAATTCCATTCAACTTATCTTGTACTTGAATAGTGAATGATTTATGGGAAAACTTTTTTTGTTCTGTTTTAGCACGTTCGCTTAAGTAAAAATAATATCTCAAGATATCCAGATGGGTTGGTAAATTAAGATCAGTCAAATCAGTAGACACACCAAAAACAGTAACATCGTGCTTAGGTATATGGCTCATTGGGTTTTCGATAGTTGTTGTTGCTTCATCTTGCGGTGTAGAGGATGATGGATTCATTGTAAACTTTTTGATTTGGAATGGTGAACTTCACTTATTATTTTTTTTTTAAATATTTTTTTATCTGAATTTAGCACTTCACACTTTGAGTTCTTCACAACGACTTAATGCATTCACAAAAACTGTTGCGTTATATATGGTCTACGAGACGAGGTAATAAGAATTTTGTGGTGGCTTAAAAACGCACACAAGCAATTTTAGGATCTGCAATTGTGTCACGGTGATACCTTAATTTTTTAAAAGGGTTGCGGTGCATTCCAGTGATACCTTAATTGTTAAAATGGTTGCATAAAACGCGCATTTCTTAAGGAGGTGCCATAAAATACCCACAAAAAGGGTTGTAAAAACAACCTTCATTTCTTAAGTAGGTGCTATAAAAAAACTACACAAGTAAGTTTACGACATGCAGCTGTGTCTTGTGGTGTCTTAAAAAACGCACACAAGCAATTTTCCGATTTGCAATTGTGTCACAGTGACACCTTCATTTTAATAAATTTCTAAAGAGAAAAAAACTCCAAAAAAAAAAAAACATTGGCATTTCGCTGATTTTTCCACACTCTAAGAACAAATGGCGAGATTTCACTACAATTATTGCTGGCAACACTTTAACAGCAATTATTGTAGTAAAATCCCGCAGCACAAAATAAAGAATATTCTCTCTCACTCCTCTTTCTCTCACTCTCAAATATCTCCTACAATTTTTCTTTGGCGCTCTTTTGAATAGAGTGCATTGATAAATAATACGCGGAAAATGCGTGTTATTTATCCTGCTTGTTCTTTTATTGATAGGAGCGAGCGAGCGAAGCTCCCATGGAACAGGTTGTTTGAGGCTGTTTAGAAACCTTAAACTCTCGAATGGATTGACCGATCTTAAAATTTCTTTTTCTGAACTGTTCTACGCTTCCTAACGAAGGTTGTTTCCTTAGGAAGTTTTTTCATATTCCATTTAGTTTAAAAGTTAATTGAAAATAATATTTCCGTGAGTTTTGTTGTTGTTATTCGCTGAAATAGTTTTCTTCTAACATGATTGTATCAGTCAATGAAAAAACCGAACGACATGAAACGACAGCAAAAATCTTACGGCGAATGTTTTTCGCTGCAACAGCCATTTATCAATAAATAGTAAAAAATAAGAGTACGCATTTTATTTATGAAGGAAAATAGTTAGAAAATAAAAACAACATGAAATCTGTTTATATTTGCATATATAGGTGAACCCTGTTAAATAAAATAAATTTGCAGTTTTAATTCTTATTTTAGGTTTATTTTCTTTCATAAACAACATTTGTTGTTGTTTGACAGACATTTGTAGTTTCATAAATTTCAGCTCAGCGCTGCTGTTTTGCTGCTAAAGAAACTTGCAGCGCATGCAAATCAATTTTTGTTCTTTACTGTTACCACTATAAAATATTAAAAAATTCTAAGTCGGCAAGGAACAATGAGTGCGTAAATGCCGTAGAGTATTTTAAGGGAAACAGTGTTTTTTTTTTGTCATCAGCAAGCCATTTAAGATATTTGATAATAAATATCTGAAATGATTTTTAAAGATACATATATGTACATATATATCCACTGTACTCTAGAATAAAAGCGATGAATGGATAAGAAGTAAATGGCTGGGTTTCTATAAGTTATTCGGTATTATTTTGTGAAATCTAGCCATTTCTTTATTAAGTAATTCATTGTATTTGTTGAGAGGGTGCTTTAGGCACAGACATGAACTGTGTATATATTCAATACATGAAATTATGAACAAAAAATATATAATGAATACATGATGCATGTACTCATTACATAAGATTATGTATTTGACATATGTAATGAGTAAATTATGTATTTACTCATTATATAAATGTATGCACTAAAATATGTACTGAGTAAATTATGTATGTACTCTAGACCGGATCGAAATTTAGATTCCGCCGGTCTGGGTCTCAAAAGTTAGAGGAACTCATTAAAATGATTTCTGCATACTTTTTTTTCAAATCGGAGAAAAACCGCCGAAGCAATTTTGATTCTCCTTTTTTTTTGGTAAAAAAAACATGCTTTTTGCTTGTAACTTTTTATTTTTCACAGAACGCATACCCAAATCTTCTTAAATGTTAAACTTCTTACTCATACTAACATTTTGACATAAAAAAATTGTTTAAATTTTGTTTCATTATAACTCTTATTGACCATCAAAAATTTAACTTTTTGCTATTTTTAAAAAGGCATTTTTTTAAAACCGCTGTAAAAGACACATTTTTTATTGGACTTACGTGGAATTGTTATTGTTGGAAAGGTATTAAGTTCTTCTTACTTTTTTTGTATCGCTTTAATCATAAGTGATTTTTTTTTTTTTTAATTTTAAAAACAAAATGAACTTTTCACCAACATAGAATTACGATGGCCAAATTACACGTTTTTTCGCAATCTCTTTTTCTGACATACATTTCACTTTATCTTTCATTACTTTTGTACCGTTTGAGATATTTATACAAAATATATATACTTGTTTTATATATAGTAATGACCTCACAAGTGACTTTGGCCCATAATACTGGAAAAAAACTGGAATAAATTTAAAAATTTTAATTTTTTCGTTTAAGATAATCGGAAGAGATAATAGCGGTATTTACACTGACTTGGGTAGGTGGGTACGGGTATCAGTGTTGCCAAATTACACGATATATCGTATTTTCCCCGATCTGAGTCTCTGTGGACGATGTCCCGATATATGAGATAAAAAAACGATCTGCAAAAAAGCAATTACGACACACGATCTAAAATACTAAATTCATTAAAACGGAATAAGTTTAACTAAAATGCGAAAGCTTTTATACACATTTCATGGAAAAATATCACAAAATGGATATTATTTTTGTTCATTTTTAATATAATATATATAAAAAGATTTATATGCACTCATAAAAAATATAGCTATATATACCAATCCAAAAAATTAGTTTTCCTTTGTCGTATTTAAATCAATAGTTAGGAATAAACGAACTGATTTCAAATATATCTACTAACCATATCTTCTATCGCCCTATAGATGGGGTATTTACATATATTATTAGTTGTACCTTGTACAGTACTACAGGGCTGTACCGTACTTTAGAAACTTCAAAGTTGTACTTTGTGGTTGTACACGACGAAATACGATATGGGATAGAAAAAATCCCGATATGGCGCATTGCTTTTCTGGCAACACTGACGGGTATATTGAGAAATTTTGATTACTGCGAGCACCCTTAAGTGCAATTAAGTAATTTGTAGAATAACTGCTGTTGAGAGATGAGTGACAGCTAGAAAAGAGTTGTCATCATATTATTGATGTCATTTTATGAGCGCAAAATTTAGGCCATTGTACGGGCGTAAAAAAGTTATTTTATATAGGAGTAATTTTTAACGTGAACTTTGCGGTATTTAATAATTTTTATCTCAAAAATTTTTAAATAACTCATTTTAACACATTTGTCTATTTTATTCACTTATACTTTGTTACTTTGTTTTAGTTTTTTGTCAATTCATTTATTGCCTACTTTTGGAAAAGGTGATAATCCATGGAAAAAGTACTCAATCAATCTACCCAAACAAGTCAGGGGGTCAGCTAGAGTAGATTGGTAGATGGGTACTTGGGTAGAATGGCACTTTTACAAAAACAAAATGTATGGCATTTGCCAATCTACCCAACAACCCAAGGCAGTGTGAATACCCCTAATATCTTTTCTTTTAAAGTTTTAAGAAAAAATTTTTCAAAGCGAGCGACCCAACTAATTTGTATCCTCAACGTACCTATTTATGTGGCCAGCTTATGCATTTGCTAAGCGATTGCTACGACCTAGTTACTTATTAATTTACAATGAAGTTATTAGTAAATAATCTATATTCAAACACATTCATTAGCTTGTTTTTATCATAACATGGAATAACATCAAAAAACATTGATGTTATTCCATGTGAGGATCATTACTAACTGAAGTAAAATTACTATGAATTAATTGTGAGAGCGAAATGAGCGAAAACCCGCAGTTATAGCGTAAAATCTCGCTTAAGGAGCGTTCAAAGATTTTCTGAGCGAAAACACGCTAAACTAGCGATAAATTACGCTTCATTTTGGCTAAATTGAAAAAGCTCGCTGCGTTGAGAGATATTTTCGAAAAACCGTCAATAAATGCGTGAAATTTCACAGCAATTATTGTTGTAATATTACACGATATTACCATCAGTTTTTAGAGTGCATGTAAAGTGCCAAAACTGGCGATTTTTTGAAATGTTTGTATGGGGAACCCCATGGGGGTTCCAGGGGGTGTGCCACTGGCATGGGTGGGTCGGGCCTCCAAAGTAAGTGGGGGTCTGTTATACATTTGGACTCGATTGGAGCACTCTAAATGGGTCAAAGTGGGATTTTTCAAAATTTGCCCCTACCCAAAAGTTCCACCCAAATTGGGGGACATCAGAATTCGTTTTAGAGGTATGGTTCCTGCGGCAAAGTTTCTTATTTTGATCCCTAGAATACGATTTTCACAGAGCAATGGGCGATTTTTTTGCCTCCCCACAAAGCGACCCGGCCTAATTTTCATGGTATCGTCGTTTTATACCAAGTTTTGCAGAAGTTTCTAGAGCGTTATCAAATTTAACAAAGAAAAATATAAAATGGAAATGGCTATCTGAAGAACAATCGGCTTTTCTATATCTGAGAGAAAAGGCTGAAGGCCATAGTAGTAAGGGCCTAGTTTTTTAAGTTTATATACTTTATTTATTTTGTAAATAAACTGTTAATAAATAAATAAAAAAATAAATAAAAATCTATATCTGAGTAAGACCCCACCAACAGATGAAAGCAATTGAGAATCGGTACCAAGGATTTTGGGACGAAGGAATGATGGGCGACTATTGTTGGTTTCTCATCAGAGAAACCGATCCCGAATTAAATTAACGACAAAACAAGAATTCTAATCATTTTGAATTTCTGAATGATAAATAAAAATTATTTACAATGTAAATAACAATATAAATGATTTAATGCAACAATAAAAATTATTAATAATAATTATATACTATTTAAATAATGTAAAAATAATGTAAATTATTAAAAGAAAAATAAAAATGAAGAATATATGATTTTATTACAACAACCTTTAGTTCTCATTTTTTTTTTATGGCAATAAAATAAGTCCAAATGCATAAATTGACAATCACACAATTTGGGTGATTTCGTTCCATTAAACACAACTTTTTCATTTCTCAATAGATTTTCTTCAACAATAGCTTATTTTTTTGGAAAAATAAGGGCTTTTAGTAAAAAATATCAAAAGTAATAAAATATTTTGATTTCTTAACGAAATTTGCAACTATTTTGTCTTTTTTTGGAAATTTTTCTGAAAAATAAAAAAAATCCCTGAAATTTGAATTTATTACGCCAAAACTAATAACTCGACCAAAAAATGGTGTCTGCATTGTTTGTAAGAAATTTTATTAGCTTTTATTTGATATATCATTTGTTTGATTACTGTTGTTGGTTCTGGAGATATATGCAATTAAGTGGAACCAACTTTTTTTTTTCGTTGAAAACCCTACAGTGGGCAATATCTCGAAAACGGAGTGACAGAAAAAAAATAATTTTTTTTTCGGAATTAGCGACCGATTTTACATGAGAAAAGGATAGTGGCATTCAAAGTACATATTGGCTGTAAACCAGTTCAATCATTCTTATTATAATTAATAATGTTTCTAATTTAATAAATAACCTCAATGATTACACACACAAACAGAAAATTTTACAGCTCTTATTGAAAGACTTGTGCGTCTCTACGGTGGATAAAACATCTAGTTTTTAGCTAAGCGATGTGATGTTCAGAATCGCATTTTAGCGGAATCGCTAAAATTTTGGATAATATAAGATTTTCTGCATCTTAGTGATTTTTAGAGTTTAAGCGATAGCAAATCCTGGAAACTAGTAGCTGCATTCAAATTTATTCGGCAACATTTTTTTTTGTAGACGTTTTGTTGGATTAAATTAAATCACATATAAATTGAACACATAGCCTTAAAAAAAGCACATATAATTTGGAAGAACCTTGTCCATTGGACCTTCTGCCAAAATTGTTGAAAAAAACATCACTTATAAAAGAGAACATCACTATCTGTAAGAATGTAAGGAATCCCATAACAAAAAAATTGTGACCTCAGCTGATGATTGCATCATTAATTCCGCATATCTATACAATGATTTTGTGACGATTTTCACGCATTCTCTTTTTGTACACTGTTTTATTCTAATTTTTTTTTTATCTTTCTCGCTATTCATTATTAATTTTTTTGTTATCTTTCTCGCTATTCATTACTTTGTTAAGTATGCATAGCATATTATATTAGGAGCATTCACGATTGAGTGTACTCGCTAGTGCAATTGAAGACTTGCACTCATGTTGTTAGGTTTCAAATGTTGAAACTAAATAAATATTGCTAATACACCAATAAACTTGCAAATCTTGCTTCACTATTTCAAACCTGTCAAATTTTTTAAAGTACACAAACTGCTCAAGTTTAAGGTAGTAGATTTGCATATTTGCACATTTTTGAAGTATATGTATTTTTTAAAGTGCACAAGTCCTCAACTGCACTTGCAAAGGTACTGAATCATGAATATCCATTGTTTTTTTTAAACAATACCAAAGCAAAACTATAGTACAAAGTACAAATTCCTTGCATTGCTGTTTCTTTCAACAATTAGTTTTATAACTTTTCGAACTGAATGTGATCTCAATCTACTAATTTTGTTATGTTTGATATTTTAATTAGTCTTTTGAAAAGAGATGAATTTAACTAAATTAATTACCAAATAAATGTTTCTGTAGCAAATAAATTGTTTTTATGTTTTAATATTGAAAAGAAGAAGCTCATAAATAAATAGTTTTTGGTTTTATTTTGATGTTATTACAAAATTATTTCGGGACTTTTATAGTGCTTAGTTAAAGTGTTAGTTTAAACAAACAATTTAAGTGCAAATTAAACGGCTGTAGGGAATTTCACAGCGAATATTTTTTTAAGCGTAGGGAAAAATAAGGATTTTTGCTCGGCTTCGTAGAGATTTTCTTAAAAGTTCTGTACCAACACTGGTCTTAGCCCACATCTCGCAGTTTGAGCCTAGAGTTCATCGTCTGACGTTTACTGCGGATATTGGCACCAGAAACCTTTTACAAGAAGAGCTGGAGGCTATGTCATGGAGGCATCAAACGATACAAGGCGGTAACATCATCACAAAAATACAATGCTTTAACTCTGGCAAACAAGGCCATAAAGCATTACAATGCAGATTAAGGGTAATCAACACTCAAATTTCAAAATTTAACATCAGCGATAATTCTAAAAATTCTGTGAAGCCGAATATCACATGTTTCCACTGTCAAGCTTCTGGCCACTATGCATCAAGCTGCCCAAAAGTTATTCGCTAACGAGATAACGAGAGCATTGTTATTACTTCAGATCGTCGAGTGGATTTATGTGGTATCGGTGCAGCTGCTGAAACGTTGTTTCATTCCGGTAAGAAATTTATATTTTTTTATGATTCTGGTTCAGAATGTTCGATTACACTATGGAACAAATTCTGGTTAGCAAAAGTAAGGTCGATTCTGAAAGTGAGGGGTGAAAATAGAGGCTAAATAAGAAGACCCGTATCGCAGCGTTTGTTTATGTTAGTTCGAATTTTTTTTTAATCGACCTTCGAACTTTGCAGTCAAATGCCGATTTTCAGCATATTGTTTATATGGTTTTTTGGTTATAACTCGTTGACTAATTGATATTTTACCAATCTGTAAAAGCCAAATAATTGCTAGAGACCTGTGCAACAATTACAATTTTTTTAAAAATTGATTTGAAAAATTTGAAATTTTGAATATTGAAAAATTTTTTGAAAATTGAACTGCAAAGTTCGAAGGTCGATTAAAAAAAATTCGAACTAACATAAACAAACGCCGCGATACGGGTCTTCTTATTTAGCCTCTTTTCACCCCTCACTCTCAGAATCGACCAAACTTTTGCTAACCAGAATTTATTCCATTGTGTTATTCAAGAATCAGTTAGTTGCAAATTTAGTGGTAAACGTAGTTTTAAGGTAGTGACAATGACGCGAATCGGACAAACGAGTGTTAACAGTTCTATGCAAATTTTGACGTTTATTTAAGTAAATGGTATTGTTTAGAAATTTTTCCATGTTTTGCCAGATTCTTATTTACGTCATAAAATAATGATTGGGCGTGAAATCCTAAGTCAAGGTATTGCTGTGCATATGACGTCACACAAATTATGTTTCAAAAGGGTTGTTTCAAAAGGGTTAATTTTGTTTATGCTTGCGAAACATTTCCGCAACAGAACAGTGTTTAATTCAATAGACACTGATATTCTCAGGAGTTAAGGCCAAAGGTAATGGATATTTTAAACACTTTTAAGGAGAGACATTACATTCGCGAAAGAGAAAACAGACCTTTTTTTAAAAATTCATAACTCAGTCAAAAACAAACACTTTTCCAAATTTTTTTTTTATTATTGTAGAAAATTGAACAAATTACAAGAAAAAATTCAAAAAAATATTTTTCAAAAATATTCATGGTTTTATAGAGCTCCTAACTGGCGGCAGAGAAAAAACGGGGCCTCGTGGTTGCAGCGCTGGGAGTCGCAAAAATTGTCCGATCTGGAAAAAAATGACTTTTTTAAATCTAATCAAAATTGGCTATCGTATGACAGGAGCATCTTTTATAATTTTTTTTCACTTTTTGTTGATGTTCCAAATTTGAAAGTGTGTTTTTTCGAAAAAAATATTGACTAAAAATTCATAAAAAATCGACAAAAAATTTAAAAAGAGCTCGTGTCATACGATAGCGAATCAAGTTTACAAAATACAAAAAAAAAGAAAATTTCGTCAAAAAATGAACCCTCTTATGCCGCAACTAGTACGAAAAACATGGTTTTCACGGCATTCCTACTACTCAGGCTGACACAGCGCCGATGCAAATACGACTAAAAGACCTTGGGCCTGTTTCTCAAAACTACAAGTTCACAAGATTACAAGTTACAAGTTACAAGTGTATTTTCTACAAGTGCTTGTAAAAACTGTTTCTCAAAAATTTTTAAAATTCTTGTCCTTTTTGTAACCGTATAGAATAGCTTTTTATTCAGATTTTGGCGTCTGTTAAGTAACAGAGCTACCAAATTGTATATTTATTTATACCTCGGAACTTGAATATACTGCGTTCTTCAAGAAACACATTGGGAAGATTAATAAGGGATTTAAGTCACTGCGTAGGTTTGCGTATTGCGTATATTGTACTGACATGAACACACCATCAAATTTGCGTAAAATAAACTGCGTAGCTTGAAAGATTCTTGAACATTTGTTACCATGTTTATCCGACACGCTAAAGCGCATTCATTTCTTTCATTTTATCACAGTACGGTTTAAAGTAGAGTGTTTATATACAAACACTGAGTCGGTTTCAGAGAAAGCGATTGTAGAAGGGTTTTCACAATTTGACAAGTCAATGTACATTCTGTCATGTGCTCAACAAAGTTCGACAGCTAGAACACTGCAAAAGATTTTCAGAACGGTTGCAAAATAAAAACTTGTTTATGCGTACTTTCAGAGCGACTTGAAATTTTGAGAACCGATTTAAAATGAGGTCTTATTGAATCCTTTTGAAACTTGCAAGACGGTTTGAAGTTCTGTTTATGCAATAGTCTGAGTCGTAGCGACTTCACTCAAATCGGCTTGAAGCGTGGTATAAACGTGGTATGTCACTTGTATTTCATTCATTATTCTTAGTTTTAAAATAAATCACATCCAACCTTGTTGGACAACGTATAAAATCGTTTGAAAGAACAATTAATATACAATTTGACTGGACAGCTGTTTACGTAATCCAGTTAAACTCAATTCGCATCAAATTTCATGCGTAAAGTTTTACGCAAATCGCTTGTTAAAGTTCATATAAAAAATTACATTTCGTAAAAAGTTACGAGTTAAGCAGTTACGCAGCCCTTACGCAGAGATTTGAATCCCCTAAATATGATTCTAAATATGTATGCTAAATATGTTAGAAAATTAAGATGCATGGCGACAGGAATGAGACTCGAAAATTTTTCGACAAAATAAGACGCCTGGCCGATGGTTTTAAGACCGGAGCCTCTTCCTGCAAGGACGAGAATGGGAATCTAGTGACAGATATCCAGAGTACACTGATGTTATGGAGGGAGCACTTCTCTAGACCTTTAAATGGCGACGCTGACAACAATCCCGCCAGTGGAGATGATATCCCGGAAACCCCAATTATGGATGACAGCGTTGAAGGTCCGCTGCCCGACTATAACGAGGTCTTAACAGCTATAGCTCGGCTTAAAAACAACAAAGTCGCAGGAGCCGATGGCCTACCGGTTGAGCTGTTTAAGACTGGTGGCGAAGCTCTGTTTAAATGCATACACAGACTTCTATGCAGAATATGGTCGGAAGAATGCATTCCAGATGATTGCAACCTCGGTGTGCTCTGCCCAATCCATAAATAAGGCGATCCCACCATTTGCGCCAACTACCGTGGGATTAGCCTTCTTAATATCGCATATAAGGTCCTGTCGAGCGTATTGTGTGAAAGACTGAAGCCCATCGTTAACCAACTGATTGGACCTTATCAGAGTGGCTTTAGACCTGGAAAGTCCACCATTGACCAGATCTTCACGCTCTGACAAATCTTGGAAAAGACCCTCGAAAAACAAATCGACACACACCATCTTTTTTTCAAAGCCGCCTTCGACAGTCCAATAAGGAGTCACCTATATGCCATCATGTCTGAATTTTGTATTCCTGCGAAGCTAATACGTCTTTGCAGGATGACACTTAACAACACCAGCAGTGCAGTGAAAATCGGGAAGGACCTCTCCCTTCCGTTCGATACCAAGCGAGGTTTCAGACAAGGTGATTCCTTATCGTGCGACTTCTTTAATATAGTAATGGAGAAGATCATCCAAGCTGCTGACCTGAGACGCAGCGGTATGTATTCCTGCGATGTATTCCTGCGAAGCTAATACGTCTTTGCAGGATGACACTGAACAACACCAGCAGTGCAGTGAAAATCGGGAAGGACCTCTCCCTTCCGTTCGATACCAAGCGAGGTTTCAGACAAGGTGATTCCTTATCGTGCGACTTCTTTAATATAGTAATGGAGAAGATCATCCAAGCTGCTGACCTGAGAGGCAGCGGCACAATTTTCTATAAGAGTGTTATGCTGCTGGCGTATGCAGATGATATCGACATCATTGGCCGCAATACGCGCGAAGTCAGTGCACCATTCTCTAGGCTAGAAGAAGAGTCGAGTCGAATGGGTCTTGCAGTGAACGCAGATAAAACGAAGTTTCTTGTGTCAACAAACAAACAGTCCCAGCGTCTTGGAAACCACGTCACTGTTGACAACACCTCCTTTGAGGTAGTGAAGGACTTTGTTTACCTGGGATCCAGCATTAACTCCTCCAACGATATCAGTATTGAGATTAAACGAAGGATAACTCTTGCCAACAGGTGTTACTTTGGGCTCAGTAGGCAATTGAGAAGCAGAGCTCTCTCTCGACGAACAAAACTGACGCTCTATAAGTCAATAATCATGCCCGTCCTACTATACGCATCACAAACCTGGACGTTGAGCAGCTCTGATGAAAGGACTTTGGGAGCGTTCGAGAGAAAAATCCTTCGCAAGATCTATGGTCCAATCTGCGTCAATGGCGAGTACCGAATACGATGGAACCATGAGCTGTATGAGCTATATGCCGACATCGATATAGTCAAGCGTATTAAAATAGAGCGGCTTCGCTGGCTAGGTCATGTCGAGAGAATGAACGACGAAGCTCCAGCGAAAAAGATTTTGGATTCGGTACCCAGCGGTGGCCAACGCAGACGAGGAAGACCGCATCTCCGTTGGAAAGACCAGGCATTGGATAACCTGACAACGCATGGAGTTTCCAACTGGCGCCAGCAAGCGCACGACAAAAGAGGCTGGCGCAAATTCTTAGACCAGGCCAAAACCGACCAACGGTTGTGAGCGCCATCTAAGTAAAGTAAGTAAATATGTTACACGCTATGGCCAAAATATAATTTATCACACAAAAGAGATAGAAATTGCTTGTTTAACAAAAGAAAATTATCTAGTAAATACGAATAAATCCATTAAAAGAAAAATATTAAAATTAAATATCATTTCATTTCATTTTTTATTGAGACTTTTTAACATTTTTTTTTATTTACATTGCAATATGTTTAACAAGTAAAATTATAGACTATAATGTATTATCTAAAACAAAATGGCAATAATATATAGAAGCAACGTGCTTAAGATAGAGTGTTAACAATAACAGAAATCTTATAAGGTTTTATAATGAAAACAATTAGAGTGACCAAGTTTTGCTCATAACTTGTATGTTGACTTTGAGGAATTATTCTCATTATCAACTATGAAACTTAAAACTAAATAAAAAAATACAGAAAATTAAAATAGTATACATTTAAAATGCTTGTATTGTAACATGATAAAAGACAAACATGAATTAATGGTTAATTTACAATAAAAGTAATCAAAGAGAATATAATAAAATTTAGCCTCTATGCATGTTCGGCAGTTTAATTCTATAAAATTCAGGTAAAGCGGTGGGGGAGTTGGAATTAGATAGCGTCTCATTCAAGATACCAATCGGAGAAAGGTAACAAGAACTAGACCAATTAAATTCCTTTTCTCTATTATAAATTTCAGAAACAAGAGAATTTTCATGAAATTCAAGTCTGTCAACAAATCTTTTTTGTAGATCAAAAGCATAGTTACAAAGAGGAATCACACGAGCTTCGTTATATATGTAATAGTTGGAAAACCTTTTAGTAGGCGACTGGAAATTCTTGTTAACACAACATCTAAGGATTTTTCTTTCGATAATTTGTAATTCCTTGGCTACT
Source organism: Tetanocera ferruginea (assembly GCA_958299015.1). Lineage (NCBI taxonomy): Eukaryota > Metazoa > Arthropoda > Insecta > Diptera > Sciomyzidae > Tetanocera > Tetanocera ferruginea. The sequence continues at coordinate 97,835,855 of OY282640.1, read as the reverse complement.
GATGGAGAGATTGAAAACCAAATAGGAAAAGCATATAAAATCGCAGAGCGAATACTTACCTTATAAATAAGTAATTTAGTTTTTTGACTAAGTGATTTGCAATAAAATAACCTGGAAAACATTGCTTTTACTTTATGTATTTTTTTAATGACTAGTCTAGCATGTTCATTAAATTTAAAAAGTTTATTAAACGTGATTCCAAGGTATTTTATACTGTCTTGAAAAGGAATATCAGCATCATTTAGATTTAATTTAAGATTTTTGCTTTCTGGAACTACTTTCCTGTTACATTTGCCTGAAGCATTTCTCATACAAATAGCTTGTGATTTTACGGCATTAATAGTAATACCCCACGATTTATAATAGTCATTAATTACTCTAAGATGATTTCTAACTATCCGGAGAGCATCAGCAGGAGATTTATCATGAGCGTCAATAAGAGAATCATCAGCATAAAGGATGCTTTTTGATCCATTTATTTCGTGGGGAAAATCATGGATTAAAATATTATAAAGATGGGGAGCTAAAACAGCACCTTGTGGTACCCCACTTTTAATAGAACCAACATTTGAATTAAGATTGTTTATTTGTATGTAAAAAATCCTATCACTAAGAAAACTTATAAACAATTTAATAAGGAAGGGGTCAAATCCAATTTGAATTAATTTGTTAATAAGTCCTTTATGGAAAGCTCTATCAAATGCTTTCTCTATATCAAGTGATACTGCAACTGTACAGGATCTTTCTCTCAAATTACTTACTACGTCATTATGTAATTTTAGTAAAGCGTGAACAGTTGAGTGACCAGGTTTGAAACCAAATTGATGCTCAGGAATAAAGCTAAAGTTCATATTAGAATCCATCTTAGATTTAATAACCCTTTCGAATAGTTTACCTAAATTAGATAGTAACGAAATTGGTCTTAAATTGTTTAGTGCAAAAGAATTTGTATTTTTCTTTATAGGAATGACTTTAGCAATTTTCCATTTTAACGGAAAATAGCCATTATTTATACAATTGTTAAAAATGATGGACAGAAATTTATATGCAGAATTTGAAAATTTTTTTATAACAAAATTTGAAATCATATCGGGTCCCTCTGATTTTTTTGAATTTAAATTTTTTGCTAAATTTTGTAAACTAATAGGATTTATAAAATGATTATCTGAATTATTTTGTATGTTGTTACAACCTGACAGAACCGCATCAATTGATGTATCAATTAAATCAAAATTTGCTTCAACAGGAATATTTTCCTTATAAATGTCTGTAAAATGATTTTTAAAAGCTTCTCCAATTTCATAGCTATCTTAAGTAAAACCATCATTGCACTCAATTTTGTTACAAAATTTTGAATTATTTCTATTGATGAATCTGTATAGTTCTTTGTATGCAAAAGGACCAGGTTTAATGTTTGATAATTTCTCGTTAAGCACAAAAGCTTGATGATATTTTATTTGATTTTTGATCATAATATTAAGTAATTTAATCTGTGCTGACAAGAGTAAATATTCTGAATTTTTTCTGTTGTAATTTCGATGATAAATATTTTTGCCATTGATATTTTAATTTATAGAGAATTTTGATGTTTTCTGGAACTATAAATTTTTTTTTTTTAAGCTCAATAGTTTCAGAGTGAGAATTTATTGTAGAGATGATAACTGCTGTTGTGAATAAATCAATTGAGTGATCAATGTCAGAGTTTGATAGATTGTGATTCGAGGGAGGAGTTATTTCTTCAAGAGTAGTATCTAAATCAGAACGAAAATCAGACCATATTGTATTTTTATAAGAAATAAATGTACGCGGAGTATTGATAATAAAATCAAAATCAGGTAATCTGATTTTTATTTTCAAAGGATAATGATCCGAAAAAGTAGGCAGACTTGAAACTAAAAAATTAACATTTATAGTATCAATTATATTTGAGCTTATTAAAAAATGATCAAGAAAAGAAGAACCATTTGGATACGAAGGATTTATATCTGACATCCTATGAAAATCAAGAGAATAAGACTGTAACCAATTACACTGGTTTACAGCCAATATGTACTTTGAATGCCACTATTCTTTTCTCATGTAAAATCGGTCGCTAATTCCGAAAAAAAACTTCTTTTTTTTTTCTGTCACTCCGTTTTCGAGATATTGCCCACTGTAGGGTTTTCAACGAAAAAAAAAAGTTGGTTCCACTTAATTGCATATATCTCCAGAACCAACAACAGTAATCAAACAAATGATATATATCATATAAAAGCTTATAAAATTTCTTACAAACAATGCAAACATCATTTTTTGCTCGAGCTGTTAGTTTTGGCGGAATAAATTCAAATTTCGGGGTTTTTTTTATTTTTCAGAAAAATTTCCAAAAAAAGACAAAATAGTTGCAAATTTCGTTAAGAAATCAAAATATTTTGTTGCTTTTGATATTTTTTACTAAAAACCTTTATTTTTCCAAAAAAAATAAGCTATTGTTGAAGAAAATCTATTGAGAAATGAAAAAGGTGTGTTCAATGGAACGAAAGAACCCAAATTCTGTGATTATCAATTTATGTATTTGGACTTATTTAATTGCCATAAAAAAAATGAGAATTAAAGGTTGTTGTTATAAAATCATATATTCTAAATTTTTGTTGTTCTTTTAATAATTTACATTATTCGTCGCCCATCATTCCTTTGTCCCAAAATCCTTGGTACCGATTCTCAATTACTTTCATCTGTTGGTGGAATCTTTCCCCATGTTCGTCGCTCTCGTCACCGAGATTCTTCGCTTTCTTTGTCTAACGCCTTGACAGTGTTTTTCATAAGTCCAAGTTTGATGTGCAACGGTGGGAGAATTATGTTTTCCTTTTTGACGAGTGGAACGTTTTTGACGTTGCTCTCTCCAACTTTCGACTCAATTCTTTCTGGCCAGTCCTTATTGTAATAGTGGTATTCACGTGCTCAACTATCCCACTTGCATAGAAAACAGCAGTACTTTGTGTAGCCACTCTGTAAACCACAAAGCATACCAACGACTTTGAGATCAGAACATATTTTAAAGTCGTGTTGTTCATATTTAATACATGTCAATAGCTTCGCCATTGTTTCGTACGTTTCCTTTGTGTTGACTGCATGTGCGATCGGAATCGATGGCTTTTTGTTTCCTATATGAAGTAATACCGCCTTCAAGCTCACTTTGCTGCCATCAATAAAAAAACCCCACTCTTTGGGAATGTACGGCTGACCAAAGGTATTAAATAAGCCAGGAATGTCTACGCAATAGCAGATATTGTCATTCTTAGTAATGTGTATAGCAAACGGTTTTTCACGATTTCTGTAGTATGTCACCTTAACATCGGGTCTCAAAAAGTTGAATTTTTGCCAACGAGAACCATGCAATTCCGATTTTTTCCTTGACAGTTCCAAATCTCTTATCCAATCATTCAGCTACGCTTACGATAAAAGGTGAGCTGTGTTTTCAGTTGTAATAGTACTACCACCTGTGGTTCCTTCCGACTCCACTGAATCTACGGATTTTCGATTGTTTTCACGTGTTGAATCGGGACAAGTAGGATATGGAACATCGTCAGAATGAGATACTGGCAATGAAACATTCGGGACAGTGGCGTATATCACTCGTTTGTGTTTTCCAACACCAGTCACTTTGGCCAGACAAAAATAGCAATCGTTTAGGTGGCAAAACGGTTGTCTCCAGATCATCGGAACATCGAATTTCATGTATCGTTTCTTACCCGAGCTCCATTCAGACAATATTAATTTGCACGATTGACACAAAATACTTGGCGTCCATGATTCACCAATGTTCTCAGCCGCAATACCAAAATAATGCAGATATGACATTTGGAGTAAATTCATAAAATTGACTCGTTTCTTTTCGAAAGTAAATTCACCGCACACGTAGCAGAAAATATCTGGGTAGTTTTTACACTGGAATTCTCGCAGTCTTTTACTCATTTTATTTTGAAGTATATCTTATTTTTTCCTTTCGTTACAAATTGTGCGTCCGTTTGTTTGCCACGTTTTTTAGTATAATGCATGAATGTTTTTGCTTTTATGCATCTCGAAAGTGCTGCAGGTACAATAAAGGTAGGTAGGTCCACGACTCAGAGCGCGACCGCCGAAACTGTCAAAAAAACACAAAATAAGTATACACATGGCATAATAACAACAGGTAGGCTCTCTTTCTTATAGCCATAAGTGTCGAAATCAGACGTTTTGCTGTGACGGTTTCGACGGTTGCACTCTCAGTCGTGAGCCTACCTGTTTTTATTGTAGCGTGTTTGTTCTTATCTTTTCTTTCGCAAAACTCTTGACTTGATTCCTATGAACAATAAAAATGAAAAATAAAAAATTATAGTACAATAACCCAATTTATGTATATGACAATAAAATTTGTAAAAAAAACATAACTTGGGTTTTTTCGTTCCATTAAACACAACTTTTTCATTTCTCAATAGATTTTCTTCAACAACAGCTTATTTTTTTTGGAAAAATAAAGGCTCTTAGTGAACAATATCAAAAGTAACAAAATATTTTGATTTCTTAACGAAATTTGCAACTATTTTGTCTTTTTTTGGAAATTTTTCTGAAAAATTAAAAAAATCCCCGATATTTGAATTAATTCCGCCAAAACTAACAGCTCGACCAAAAAATGATGTTTGCATTGTTTGTAAGAAATTATTATTAGCTTTTATTTATTAGCTTTTATTTGATATATCATTTGTTTGATTGCTGTTGTTGGTTCAGGAGATATATGCAAGTAAGTGGAACCAACTTTTTTTTCGTTGAAAACCCTACAGTGGGCAATATCTCGAAAACGGAGTGACAGAAAAAAAAAAAATTTTTTTCGGAATCAGCGACCGATTTTACATGAGAAAAGAATAGTGGCATTCAAAGTACAAACAACTTTTTGTTATTTGTAAACCAGTGTTATTTAATGTTTTGCCATTTAAATTTTCCATAGAGTCACCCCAATCAGGACTTTTGGCGTTCAAGTCACCCCCTAGTATAGTGCTGTCTAAATTGTGAGAAAAATTTTGAATTTTGGTTAGAGAATCGTTCATTTGTGATGGAGAAGCGTTACTTGGAAAATATAGACTTCCTAATAGAATTTTTTTATAGATCCCGTTTATATTTAAGTCAATAATAACAAAACAATTAGGAAATGCAAGGTTAGGAATGGATGTTGTTATATATTTAAGATTTTTTTTAAGAGCTATACCAACTCCAAGAGGTGAATTGTCACGAATAAAGTTATAGTTGTCCAAACAGATTTTATATTTTAAAGAAATATGAGTTTCTTGTATAAATGCGATATCAATATTATTTCGATTAAGGGTTGTTGATAAGTCAACTTGTCTACTTTTATCAACCAAAGATCTAACGTTAAATGTAATTAAAGAAAGTAAATTATGGCCCATAATTAATCAGAACTTCTTTGAGTAACAGCATGTACTCATTTTTGGCTTGGTCTCTAGGAAGGGATTTATAACTTAAAAGAAAATTTTTAATTTTATCTTCAAGTGAAAACATTGAGGAATCCTTAAAGTAACTAGATAAATTTAGAAATTCATCTATTAGTGATGATTTTTTATTCTTAAGAGTGGAATTTGGAATAAGATTTGATTTTGGAAGAAAGTTGCTAGCGTAAGACTTCCCTGGGATAACAGAACTGGTTCTATGAATAGCTGATAAAACGTTATTTTCAACGATACATTTATTTTCTTTTGCATCTCTTGATATTGATTTCTTCCTTTGAAGATATTCCTTAAACGCTGGACAACCACGATAATTTGCCGGATGTCCTTCTTGATTGCAATTTATACAAAATGGCTGTGAAGAATTTTCATCTTTACGATCACAGTTACCTGGATCATGTTCTTTGTTGCATTTAACGCAAGCGTATTTTTTATTGCAATTTTTTGCCAGGTGTCCACAATTTTGGCAACGTTTATATTGAATTTCTTTTAAATTCGATTTAGGTATTTCCCAAGAAACAACCTGATTTAATATGTACTTTATTTTTTTCAAGTTTCCAATATCCCCACCAGGAACCAAGGATATAGAAAAAAGACCAGAATCTATGTTATTTAATTTTGAATTTCGAGTTTGTAGTTTTGAAACCTTGTCTATTACACCAGGAGCTTGCAATTCAATTTCTGTTTTTAAATCATCTAAATTTGTACCATGATAAAGACCTCTAAGAACAATACTAGGCTGTCTTAGTTCTCGAGGTGTAAATGAATAAGACTCTATACCCTGTTTTCTTAATAAGTTCATCATTTCACCATGAACTTTTAAATCTTCAAAAAAGATTTTGCTTTTGAATTTATTTTTGTTGATTATTTTATATTCAATTTTAGGAGATTTTGAATTTAATTGATCAACAAGTTTTTTAATGTCAACATTAAATAAGAAAATTGGCGGGCAAAACTTTTTACTCTTTTTTAAAACAATTGGCAAACCCCCACCGCTTACTGAATTTTTTATGTTAGTAATACTTTTACTGTTTGATGTTTTGTTTGTTTTAATATTGATTGGATCAATAGTTAAATCCTCAAGGAGAGCATACCTATTTTGCGAATTAGGACTAGGTCCATTGCTTAAATTAAAACCAAAATTTTGTAAATTACCAGAAGAATGTTTAGGTAATCCAGAACTTGTTCTCTTAAAACGCTTCTGGTTGGCAAGCTGAAACTCACCATCGTTGTCGAAACTAGCTGCGCTTGCATTCTGCAATTCTTGATTATTGAAATTAAGATTTTTTGTATTAAGTAATGCTCTAGGAGAATGGGATTTCTCTACATCTACATCAGAAAGTGTTGTAATGTTTGCAGGATCATCGTTACAGGAACCAGCAGCATCAAGCATTGTTGAATTTGGTGATGAAGCTTCTTTGGAATCACAATCCGGAGTAAATAATGTTTTATTTTTGCTGTTTTGAGACCCATCATGTCTTGGACAGCCATTTGAAGAAGGTTGCGAACATTTCCCTGAGGTACATCGTATAGTTATATCCTTTATTATTGATGGTTTTTGAGCTAATATTCCACGGTCGTATTTTGGAATATCGCTCTTTCTATTTATTGCATGGTGGTTTAAATTATCGGGAGCGCACTGTGGATTGCTGCAGTTTCCAAGAGTTGAAGAGCTGGTTGGTTTATCGGAAGCACGGTCATTTTGGTTCATTTCGCTATTATTAATTGGGTTTATCGGAGAAGTTTTATCGGGAGCTTTTTTGTTTTTAGAAGAGTGCTTGGTTTTGGAAGCGATTTTGCCTTCCTCCATAAGGAATTATCCGCTACACCTGGTCACCCTTTTCTTTAGGAACTTGGAATGCCGACATTTCAAACAAAATAACCAGTGGTGGATAATTTGTTGAAAATTATTTTGGTTAAGCAAATCAAACGGTTAATAAAGCTGCAATAATAAATTTCAAGAAGAATAATTTTTTCTTCAAGAAAATTATTTTTCAATTTTTCAAAAAAATTTACGGAAAAACCGATGTGTTCTCGTCGAAGTATTTTTTCCTAAAATTAAATATTTTAATATTATTATCACTTTTGCTATTGTTGCGTAAGTACGAAGTAATGAAACAATACTTAGGGTTTTCGCGAACTCTCGCATTGTCGTATGTCGTTTTCATAAGAAGTTGCAACAGTTGTGAACACACCTTAAAAGTATTCTTTGTTGCATCACGTATTTATACAGCTGACTGAAAAAAACAGGTGACTGAAAAAATAAATTATTTCAAATAAGCAAATGTCTGTTTTAGAAGATAATGTGAAAACAAACAATAAACATTTTACTCCTGCCATAAAAAAATAACACAATACAATACTACGATCTAATACGACAGTTTGTGAAACCCCTTAATATAAAAGATGGACACAGTTTTAATAACACTGTAAAATTTTCTTTATTGGAGCGAGCGAGCGAAGCGATCGAAGCTCCCATGGAACAGGTTGTTTGAAGCTGTTTAGAGACCTTAAACTCTCGAACGGATTGACCGATCTTAAAATTTCTTTTACTGTACTGTTCTACGCTTCCTAACGAAGGTTGTTTTCTAAGGAAGTTTTTTCAAATTCCATTTAGTTTAAAAGTTAATTAAAAATAATATTTCCGTGAGTTTTGTTGTTGTTATTCGCTGAAATAGTTTTCTTCTAACATGCTTGTGTATGTATGTATCAGTCAATGAAAAGACCGAACGACATGAAACGACAGCAAAAATCTTACGGCGAATGTTTTTCGCTGCAACAGCTATTTATCAATAAATGGTAAAATAGTAAAAAATAAGAGTACGAATTTTATTTATGAAGGAAAATAGTTAGAAAATAAAACACAAAACAAGAAATTTGTTTATATTTGCATATGTAGGTGAACCCTGTTAAATAAAATAAATTTGCAGTTTTAATTCTTATTTTAGGCTTATTTTCTTTCATAAACAACATTTGTTGTTGTTTGACAGACATTTGTAATTCCATAAATTGCAGCTCAGCGCTGCTAATAATTTGCTGCTAAGGAATCTTGCACATGTTAATCAAGTTTTGTTCTTTACTGTCACAACTGCAAAACATTAAACAATTTTACGTGGGCAAGGAACAATGAGCGCGTAATTTTCGCAGAGTATTTGAAAATAAATTTACTATTATTTTGTTTTCATCAGCAATCCATTAAATATATTTAATAATACATTTCTTAAATGATTCTTAAACTTATTTAATAGCAGATTTATTTCGTTTGCAATCGAACGCAGGCATGCACGTTAATTCTTCCCTTTTACCCGCTGCTTTTTTGAAGATCTTAAAAATGCGAAAAAAGCAAGTGTCATACCAGCTTTAGCATAGGAGAAAATAATAGAACATTTTTCGTTTTTCAACGAAACGAAATTTGATTTGATAAATTTTTAACGTTATATAAAAAACGAAATAATTTTGATAATTTATTTTTCTGCCTCAACGAAACAGAAAAAATTCTGTTGATTTCGTTGTGCATGTCTGATCGAAAGATAAAAGCATTTTTTTTATCACGGAAAATTTGTCTGTTGCGTATTTTCTCAAGAAATTTTACACACAACTTCAAAAATCAACGAACGTTCGTTTCAACCATTCATTTAAAATAAAGGTTTAAATAGAATGTCCGTTCAGAAAAAAATTACTAGCAGCGTTAGTGATTTTTTTTTGTTGTGCGTGCGTCATCGGTTCGGTTTGCGTTGTTGCGGTTCTACATGTTTTCGTTTTTGCGTTATCGTGGAGAAATGAAAACAATAAGAAATAAGAAAGAAAAGTAAAGAAATCAATCTGCAAGAAACATTCCGATAATTAAGTGCCGGTCGTGAACAAAGTTCCTGAATTTTTAATTCAAACGCTAATTTTGAATAAGTGATTAAAAACGAACGTTCGCTGTTTTTTTTTTTATTGTATGAAAAAACCGAAATAATCCAATTGGATTTTTATTGCCTTTAAGTGTTTTTACACAACATCTTTGGATTTGAGTATTCACTTAAATATTTCTTTTTAGCATATTTCTAAGGCTTTCGGTGTTCAAAAGTAAATAAATTAAATAATTATTTTTTAGATTTAGTAAGAAAAAAATTATAGATGTGTTAGTCTGTCAACTTATGTGAAAACGAGTAATTATGAAATTGTTAAATATTATTATTTTCGTTTTGAATTATCATATTCATTGCACCAAAAAAAAATATATGGCAAATTTTTTCCAAAAATTTATCACATGCTCTTAGTAGGTTCCTTTTCTACTTATAAGAATATCAGTTATTTGTTCTTTTATCGCCATAATTTTGTAAAATATTATGGAGATACCAATTTTTTTATAAAAGCAACAATCTTAAAAATTAAGTCATTTCTAATAAATCATATCTCCATCTTTTGTTACCTTTCAAAGCGATTTCAAAAAATTAAATATTTTTGGAATTTTTATGCTAGAGTTGCCAACTTTCTGAAAAACTTTAATTTGGTTTTATCTCAAAAAGTGAATTTTTTTTTTTTTTTTTGTTATTTTAAACTGTTTGCCGTTTTAGAGGTTTATATATAGTAATGTTTGTTTTATATATATAAATGACCTCACACGTGACTTTGGAACATAAAAATGGAACAAAACTAGAATAAATTAAAAAATTTTAATTTTTTTCGTTTAAGATACTCGAAAGAGATAATATCTCTTTTTTTACAGATTTAAGAAAAAATTTTTTAATGCGAGCGACCCAACTAATTTGTATCTTCAACGTACCTATTTATGTGGCCAGCTTAGGTACTTGCTAAGCGATTGCTACGACCTAGTAAATACAAGTTTCACCCACAATGCAGAAAACACCAATCTGACAACATTTTGCAACTGAAAAATTTAACAAGAGCTGTTTACTTTGCATTTATTGAATTATTTTGCTCGAATTGTGAACTTTATGCAGTGCGGAGATTTCATTAATTTAATATAACTAAAATGGCAACTATACAGACCAAAACATTTCAATTTTACAACAAATACTTTCATCGAAAGATATTCTCTTTGGTGCATTTTCCGAAAAAAAAGCCAATGAAATTAAAATGGCCGAGTGGAAAACACTGACGCAATCGTGTCAATCAATGGGACCAACTACCCCGACAACAATCAGTTAGTACGGCTGCATATTTTATAATATAAACACTTTCAACTTTTATTTATAATAAGAAAACAATATTTCTAATACAGAGTTTGTGGTATCCGTAAAGCTTGAAATGTATTTTTTTAGAATTAATAAAATAAGTAAAAAACAAGTAAAGAAAGTCTAAAGTCGGTCTAGGCCGACTATGAAATACCCTAAACCCACTTTTCAAAAACAAAAAATTTTTATTGTAAATGGGCGTCTCCAAGGGCGGATGAAGCCTATATTTTATATGCATTTAAATGTTGATGAAAATTTTACACATACCATGTTTTATTCCTGTAGCTCACAGTTAATGCCTTTATTGTGCTTTCCCTATTGGAGGTGGGCGTGTTCATGGACGGATTACTTCCAATTTTTGAACACACCTTAGTTTTGATATAAAATACATGCATACCAAATTTAATTTCTCCATGACAAACATAACCTTGTTTATTGAGTTTAAAACTTTTTGGGCTGTATGGGAAAAAGGCGTGTCCGTAGGTGGATGACGTCCATTTTTCAAAACCCATCTTTGTCTTGTCATAAAAAACATACGTTCCAAATTTTAGCTCTGTAGGTTAAACATTGCGTTAAACATTTTTGCGTTTTCAATTTTTGGGTTGTATGGGAGGTAGGCGTGTCCGTAAGCGGATGACGTCCATTTTTCGAAGACATCTTTGTGTTTGTATAAAACACATACATATCAAATTTTATTGTTGTAGGCTAATTATGAGCTGAGTTATGCAGTTTTCAATTTTCGCGTTGTATGGGAGGTAGGCGTGTCCGTGGGCGGATGATGTCCACTTTTCAAAACCATCTTTGTTTTGTTACAAAAAACATATGTGCCAAATTTTAGCTCTTTAGGTTAAACACAAGCTTATTTATTGCGTTTTCAATTTTTGGTTTGTATGGGAGGTGGGCGTGTCTGTAAGCGGATGACGTTCATTTTTCGAAGACATCTTTGTGTTGATATAAAACACATACATACCAAATTTTATTGTTGTAGGTTTTTTATGAGCTGAGTTATGCAGTTTTACATTTTTGCGTTGTATGGGAGGTAGGCGTGTCCGTGGGCGGATTCCAAAAATATTCAATAGTGCAGATTCTTGGGTCCATGTGACCATGTGTACCAAGTTTCATTCAATTATCTCAACTCCTTCTTCTTATCCTGTGTATACGGACAACACACAGACGGACGGACGGACTGACATGGATAGCTCGACTCACGTGGTGACGCTGATCAAGAATATATATACTTTTATATACCGGACTCGCTTCGTTCTATGCGTTACAAACGTTTGCACAAAGTTAATATACCCTGACCTTTCAGGTTTAGGGTAAAAACAAGTAAAGAAAGTCTAAAGTCGGTCTAGGCCGACTATGAAATACCCTAAACCCACTTTTCAAAAACAAAAACTTTTTTATTGTAAATGGAAGTTTCCGTGGGCGGATGAAGCCTATAATTTATGTATATGCATTTAAATGTTGATGAAAAATTTACACATACCAAGATTTATTCCTGTAGCTCACAGTTAATGCCTTTATTGTGCTTTCGCTATGGGAGGTGGGCGTGTTCATGGACGGATTACTCCCAATTTTTGAACACATCTTAGTTTTGCTATAGAATACGTACATACCAAATTTAATTTCTCTATGACAAACATAACCTTATTTATTGAGTTTTAAACTTTTTGGGTTGTATGGGAGGTAGGCGTGTCCGTGACCGGATGACGTCCATTTTTCGAAGACATCTTTGTGTTTATATAAAACACATATATATGAAATTTTATTATTGTGGGCTAATTATGAGCTGAGTTATGCAGTTTTCAATTTTCTCGTTGTATGGGAAGTAGGCGTGTCCGTGGGCGGATGACGTCCATTTTTCAAAACAGTATTTGTCTTGTCATAAAAAACATATGTGCCAAATTTTTGCTCTTTAGGTTAAACACAGGCTTATTTATTGCGTTTTCAGTTTTTGGGTTGAATGGGAGGTGGGCGTGTCCGTGAGCGGATGACGGCCAGTTTTCGAAGACATCTTTGTGTTGGTATAAAACACATACATATCAAATTTTATTGTTGTAGGTTAACTATGAACTGAGTTATGCAGTTTTAAATTTTCGCGTTGTATGGGAGGTAGGCGTGTCCGTGGGCGGATGATTTCTATTTTTCAATACCATCTTTGTTTTGTTATAAAAAGCATATGTGCCAAATTTAAGCTCTTTAGGTTTAACACAGGCTTATTTATTGCGTTTTCAATTTTTGGGTTGTATGGGAGGTGGGCGTGTCCGTAAGCGGATGATATCTTTTTTTCGAAGACATCTTTGCGTTGATACAAAACACATACACACCAAATTTTATTGTTGTAGGCTTATTATGAGCTGAGTTATGCAGTTTTCAATTTTTGCGTTGCATGGGAGGTAGGCGTGTCCGTGGGCGGATTCCAAAAATATTCAATAGTGCAGATCCTTGGGTGCATGTGACCATGTGTACCAATTTTCATCCAATTATCTCAACTCCTTCTTCTTATCCTGTGTATGCGGACAACACACAGACGGACAGACGGACGGACGGACGGACGGACGGACATGAATAGCTCGACTCACGAGGTGACGCTGATCAAGAATATATATACTTTTCTATACCGGACTCGCTTCGTTCTATTCGTTACAAACGTTTGCACAAAGTTAATATACCCTGACCTTTCAGGTTTAGGGTATAAAAATAACAAAAACAACAACGTTAAAAGCGAGATCAACCAACACAGTCATAAAATGCAATCCAAAAACTGACAACATTCAATTCGTACCCGTTATTATCAAAAATTATGTGAATATCGCCTCAATTGGGCCACAGCAGCATGGACGAGGTAATAAATCAAAAGGAAATGATCGAGATATACGAGTATTGGAGGCTATAATAATAGAAAAAGGACGGACTTAGTAAGAAACTTAGCAAAACTGTGGTCGAAGATGATCGGAAGAAGTGTAAGCCGTGAATGGCTTACTCGGAAACTCGGAATAATTTGCATAAATTGAAATATGGCTTTTATAATGCAAATTTTGGTTACACGAGTACCAGTGCATTCATTTTCAATTTTGCAGGAAAAGAAAGAACCACCGTTGAATGCAATTTTATGCAAATTTTTCCGACTGCATTGACAGCTTACACTTCTCCCGGCCATCTTCGACCACATTTTCGCTTAGTTTCTCATTGAAGTCCGTCTTTTTTCTATTATTATGGCCTGCATTGCTCGTATATCTCGATAATTTACTTTTGATTGATTTCCTCGCCCATGCTGCTGTGGCTCAGTTGAGGCGATATTCACATAATTTTTGATGACGTATTGGACAGTTGACTTTGCTAATCCTAGGGGCTATGCAATATCGCCATAACTTTTGTGTAAAAGAAAGTTTTTAACAATTAACTCTCTTATTTCATCATAAACCGCTTTGCCACGTGCCATAGTAGAAAATCATCCAAAAAACTACTGGTATGAAATCAAAGAGTGACCGAAATTTTCTCAAAACATTCCCATTATATTCTCAATACATTCTCAATTGATATACAGGATCAGCAAAAAATAATTTGTCCCGTTATCCTTGTGCACACTCGCATTCTTTCTATCGTACGAATTGAATGTTGTCAGTTTTTGGATTGCATTTTATGACTGTGTTGGTTAATCTCGCTGTTAACGTTGTTGTTATTGTAATTATTTTTACTTTTGCTATTAATTCTAAAACATTACATTTCAAGCTTTAAGGATACTACAAACTTTGTATCAGAAATATTGTTTTCTTATTATAAATAAAAGCTGAAAGTGTTAATATTATAAAATATGCAGCCGTACGAACTGATTGTTGTCGGGTAGTATAAAACCGAATAAAGCGTACGCTTTTGTTCGAGACACTTTTTGGTCAAACATCAAACGTGCGACATTGGTATGTTTAAAAGAAATCTCTGTCTTGCAAATAATTTAATGCTACTTTATAGGTCAAAAAAAAAATAATGCTCTGAAAACAGGTGCTGAATGTAGAAAAAATCAGCAGCTCACACCCATTGATGAACTCGTCTTGGAAATTTTGGGCCAGGACTCGCCTATCGTGGAAGGTATAGGCGTACAAGATTCGATGGGAGTTGCTGATTAAGTAATAAAAAAATGCAGGCTGTTAGCCAGGTTGATTGTTCAAAGACCGCGTATCTGATGCTGCTGAGAGCTACATTTCATTGGCATTTTGAGACTGCCCTCCTTGTTTTTATACCCTAAACCTGAAAGGTCAGGGTATATTAACTTTGTGCAAACGTTTGTAACGCATAGAACGAAGCGAGTCCGGTATAGAAAAGTATATATATTCTTGATCAGCGTCACCACGTGAGTCGAGCTATCCATGTCCGTCCGTCCGTCCGTCCGTCCGTCCGTCCGTCTGTGTGTTGTCCGTATACACAGGATAAGAAGAAGGAGTTGAGATAATTGGATGAAACTTGGTACACATGGTCACATGGACCCAATCTATCTGATCTGCAATTCTGCACTATTGAATATTTTTGGAATCCGCCCACGGACACGCCTACCTCCCATACAACGCAAAAGTGTAAAACTGCATAACTCAGCTCATAAAAAGCCTACAACAATAAAATTTGGTATGTATGTGTTTTATATCAACACAAAGATGTCTTCGAAAAATGGACGTCACCCGCTTACGGACACGCCTATTTCCCATACAGCCCAAAAAATTTTAAACCCAATAAATAAGGTTATGTTTGTCATAGAGAAATTAAATTTGGTATGCATGTATTTTATACCAAAACTAAGGTGTGTTCAAAAATTGGAAGTAATCCGTCCATGAACACGCCCACCTCCAATAGGGAAAGCACAATAAAGGCATTAACTGTGAGCTACAGGAATAAAACATGGTATGTGTAAAATTTTCATCAACATTTAAATGCATATAAAATATAGGCTTCATCCGCCCTTGGAGACGCCCATTTACAATAAAAATTTTTTGTTTTTGAAAAGTGGGTTTAGGGTATTTCATAGTGGGCCTAGACCGACTTTAGACTTTCTTTACTTGTTTATATTAATGGTTTTTTGCACATTTTTTAGTTCGTGCGGGTGATCAACCCCTCCTTGTAGGACGAAGAAAACTAAACTCTTTAGGCTCTGAAAAATATTGTCAAACGCGATCGGAACTGCGTTCGAATACTTCGTATTAACTCCCGATCTAGCCTGTTCAGAGTCTGCGAATTTGGTGACCGATACAAAAGAGGGGAAAGATGTCCACCACGTCCTTACTCCAATGCCGCGATAAGGCCACAGGTTGCTCTCTGAAACGGCCAGATATTGTGAGGCGCCGTAGTAGCCTGATCCCGATCTAGCCTGTTCAGAGTCTGCGAATTTGGTGACCGATACAATAGAGGGGAAAGATGTCCACCACGTCCTTACTGTATTTCTTCGGATATCGGGGGGAATGAATTTAAAAACACTTTAAGTAAAAACTCAAACTTGGGGAGTCGCAAATAAATAAAAACACGAAAGTTTCAAAGAACAAGTAGTTCGACCGATGTCGCTTTTATTATAATTAACTTATAAACTAACAAAGTTTTAAAAGAGCAGCGAGAAGCGCTGCTCAAAAGAAAATAAAGAATAAGAGCCGCAGTTGCTCATTGAACACCGCTGTATCGACACTTTACAGGGTGTTCACCGGTGGACCGAACATGCCGCCAGCCTTGCACGAGTGCAAGACGCTACCAGGAACGCTGCCCTGATAAGACCCACCCAAATATAGAGTTTTGGGCCAACGGCATGCTAAACCCAGCCGGGAGACTGCCAGGCTGCATTATTCGCGCGTAGACATCGACACCCAGAATGAGTCGCAGTGGAGCTCGCTTGTAAAAGTGAGGATCAGCCAGATTGATGTTCGGATAGCTCTGGGTGATCCTCTCGTCGATGTCTTTCGCCGGCGTGACGACCTCCAACCGGCGCTCAACCAGAGCTGTCGTGTGTACCTGGACGCTCGATCCATAACGACCTCGCAGCGCTAGCGTACATACCTCCCGACCATCTACCATGCTCGTTGGAAGCCTCCATCTTCTTACCAACTCGATGGCGATTTTGGTCTGAGGGAGGCACGCATCGAGGAGAGCACGTTCCTGCACTAGGCCACCATTAGCCCAGGTACTCACGACAGCTGTGGGGAGCAGCGAGACAACGCGTAGAAGGCTCGTCGTTGTTGGTCTTGTGGGGGGAGACCGCTTCGGGAATTGGTCCCTCGACGATGTCGCAAATGGAAGCATCGACTGCGGTCTCTTCTGGGAAAGGGAGCGCTTCGGAAAGTGATCCCTCGAAGCCGACGCAGACGGTACAGGCAACTGCGGTCTCTTCCCAGATGAAATCTTAGGTTCCACCCCAGACCTCGTTGCTTCGCGAGCAGCTGTGGATGTAGGCTGCAGTTTAGGCTGCTTTGCGCGAGAACGTCTTCCACGCCTTCTTGAATGGGCTCGACCTGTTCGGGCCCGAGTGTGCGAATGCAGCATGCTGTGGTGATCTTCACCGCAGTGACGGCATCTCACATCGCTCCGACAGTCCTTTCGCATATGAACGGCTGAAAGGCAGTTGGAACAGTAATAATGGAGTAGTACTGTTCTCAACGGCTCCTCTAGGTTCATAGCTATGAACCGCCGGCACGACATAAGATTATGCTCCATGGAGCACAAGCGACACTTTGGGATCATGTCGCTGCTCGTCACCACGGGGACCACACGGGACAGTACACTTCGCACTGGACTCGATGGCGAAGGAGCACTGGCTGCGGGGACTGGTGCACGCTCTCGCACCGTGTCGGTCTCGCTCAACGCCATCTCGGAGTCTGTCTGGAGAAGCATCTCTTCCAGCAGGTCACGCACGATGTTGGTGGTTGACATCCTGAAACGAGACGGAAAAGAAAAGAAAACGAAAAAAAAAAAGAAAAGAAACATATAAGAGAATAAAAATGGTGACGGAGCTAGGTCGGCGGTATTGCGACCAGCTTCACTATAGGTCGTGTTATGCAACCTCTCCCGGTGCGGATGTCCGCAACACGGACTCTATTGTCGCTACCGACACAGGTTTTTAAAATTCGACCGATTCGCCATTCATTCGCGGGTAAATTATCATCTTTGACAACAACTAGGTCGTTGACATTGATGTCTAATTGAGGAGTTTTCCATTTCGAACGCCGATGCATCTCTTTCAAGTATTCATTTTTCCATCGGTGGCAAAAGTGCTGATGCATCGCCTTGATTTTTTGCCAACGATTGACAAGAGTCAGAGGCTGATCAGTTATTTCTGGCTCCACTGGAGATAGCAGTGGTCCGCCGACCAAGAAATGACCTGGAGTAAGAGACTGAAAATCAGAAGGATTTTCGGACATGGCGGAAAGGGGCCTCGAATTAAGACACGCTTCGATTCGATTCAGTAAAGTTGAAAATTCCTCGAAAGTATACTTCATACTTCCGGCCATCTTTTTGAAATGCGTCTTAAAGCTTTTAACTCCAATTTCCCATAAGCCTCCCATATGGGGAGCACCAGCAGGAATGAAGTGCCATGTAATTTCTTGATGCGAATACTGGGATAGTATTGCATCATGTGACGCAGTTAAGAAGGCTTTGAAATCCTTTTTGAACGTGTTTGACGCTCCAACAAAGTTTGTACCGTTGTCGGAGTACACGTTAGCTGGGCAGCCACGTCTCGCAGTGAATCGAGAGAAAGCTGCCAGAAAAGTAGCGGTCGATAGATCGCTAGTGGCTTCAAGATGAATTGCCTTAGTTGAAAAGCACACAAACAAACAAACATAGCCCTTACTTATTCGACAAGATCTACCAATGTAGCTTTTAATGTCGAATGGGCCTGCGAAGTCAATACCAGTCGCAGCAAATGGCCTTGAAATGACAGTTTGCTCAGCTGGCAGCGCAACCATTATTTGTGTTCGTTGGCGTTTCATGTGGATTACACAAGTTTTGCAATTGTGCAAAGTTGATTTTATAAGGGTTTTAGCACGTGGGATCCAATATTGCATCCGAATAAGTCGAAGCACTAATTGATTCCCTCCATAAAGTGAGATCTCATGGACAAAACGTACTAAAAGGCGTGAAAAGTGACAATTATATGGTTATATGATAGGATCATATGATAGGATTGGTGAAGAGGCTAGCCGTCCACCAACACGCATTAACTTGTCGTTGTTCAACAATGGATTTAGAGCAAGAATGGGGCTCTTTGCTCCAATTATCTGATTTGTTTCCAAACAGTGATATTCGTTTGGAAAAGCTACTTTTTGACATAAGAGTGCCAATCGTGTTTTCACAAATTTGATTTATGCCGTTTCTAGGCATGTTGATTTTTTTGAAAAAGACACACGATACTTGGGGTATCGCTAACACTCTCAATCCACGCGATAGCGAGGAAAACCGCTCTAAAATATCTTCATATTTCGAAAAATATGCAAAGTGTATCTTAACAGCTTTGCGCTCAAGCGAAGTTTCTAGAACAGGAGGTTGCGTCATTCTTGGCCAAGCCGATCGTTCGAGCGAGAGCCAAGAAGGTCCATGCCACCAAAGAGTATTATCGACTAACTCTTGTGGCGTAACTCCACGCGTTGCTAAATCTGCAGGGTTCTCATGCGTGTCTACATGAAACCAATTGTGAATTCCGACCTTCTCTGCCACCTTCGAAACTCTATTGGCTACGAAGGTCGTCCAGG
This sequence comes from Tetanocera ferruginea, assembly GCA_958299015.1. NCBI lineage: Eukaryota > Metazoa > Arthropoda > Insecta > Diptera > Sciomyzidae > Tetanocera > Tetanocera ferruginea. Next base: position 97,816,478 of record OY282640.1, on the reverse strand, counting down.
AACAGGGGGGCTTACAAAGCCACGCAATCACTATTGTGGAATCAGTCCAGCAATATAAGCTTTGCCTTTCAATTTCAAGGTGCGATAATAAGGTGTCTACCATATCCGCGAGAAGTGCTGCACCACATAATTCAAGACGCGGTAGTGAGATCGTCTTGACTGGAGCAACTTTACTTTTCGCATAAAGCAGATGACTGACAACACAATCATTTTGTTTTACACGAATGTAAATCGACGCTGCGTATGCTTTTTCAGAAGCATGGCAAAAGGCGTGAAACTCAACGTCGGAATCAGGTGAAAACCCAACAAAACGTGGTATGCGAATTTTATGGATGTTTTCATAATCTAGCAAAAAAGATTGCCAAGATTGAAAACTGTGTAATGGGAGATTTTCATCCCAATCAATTTCATCCAACCAGATGCGCTGCATTAGAATTTTTGCTGTCACCACAATGGGTGCCAGCCAACCTGCGGATCGAATAGTTGGGCTATCATTGATAATACTTCACGTTTTGTATACGATGATTTAATCTCAAGACGCTTAGCGGTAAAGTAGAAAAGATCTGAAGTGGCATTCCAACGAATTCCTAACGCTTTGGCGCAACTTGCATCTTCTAACTTTAAAAAGTCTTCATGAAAAAGATGCTCTGTAGGTTGGTCTACCAAAATGCTTGAAGCATTTGCAGTCCATTTTCGCATAGTAAAACCTGCAGAGTCTCAAGCAGCGATAAGCTCATTTCTAGCCTTTATTTCGCTTTCCACATCGTGAGCTCCAGCAAGAGCGTCATCGACATATGTGAAATTTCGCAAAATTTGAGCAGCAAGGGGATATTGCTGCTGAACATCATGTGCTAATTGCAGCATGGTTCTAATGGCTAAATATGGAGCACAGTTTAGGCCAAACGGCACTGTCTTGAGCTCATAATCCTGAATCATGTCATCAGGTGAGCTTCGAAATAGAATTCGTTGGAAAGTAGAATGTTTTGGATCAACAAGAATCTGGCGGTACATCTGCTGGATGTCACCATTAAAAACGTATTTGAAAAACCGCCATTTCAATACCAGGAGCGTCAAATCAGCTTGAACAACAGGGCCTGCGTGCAGGACATCGTTCAAGCTGACCCCATTCGAGGTGGGACTTGACGCATTGAATACTACTCGAACCTTTGTTGTAGTGCTCTCTGGCTTCATTACTGCGTGATGCGGCAAATAATAATGAGATGGTGACTTTTCAAATTTTGGAGCTGCAACTTTTTCCATGTGACCCAATTTGAGGTACTCATTCACCACTTCTTTGTATTGCGTCTTTAACTCTGGATTTTTGTTCAATAGAGCTTCACTTCTAGCCCACTGCTTGAAAGCTATACCTCGAGAAAATCCAAGATTAATATCATCAGGGAATTCATTTTTAAATGGTAAGGTAACTATGTATCGACCTTTGTTATCGCGTTTTGTGGTTTTCTGATAGTTTTCCTCACAAAACTTATCAGACTGGGATAAAAATTGTTTTTTAGGTAGTTCCTCCAACTCCCAAAAACGTGCGATCTGTTGATCGATCGCAACTTCACTATAATGGCTCAAACATGTTGTAAAGCTGGATATTTCGTTACAAGGCATAGGGCCTGTGAAAATCCAGCCGAAAACTGTTTCTTGCGCCAAAAGTGAGCCAAGAATATTGCGTTGAATGCCATCGAGAATGATGGCAGGGTACAAATCGCCACCGATAAGTACGTCAACTTGGTCACTTCTGAAGAAGTGCGGGTCTGCCAGTTGTAAATCAGGCAAACTCTTGCACAAAGAAGGATCAATGGAGCATGACGGCAGATTCCCAGTTAAGCGTGACAGCACAAATGCTGTAGCTTCTATTTGAAATTGCCTATTAATAGGCGAACTGAGAATTATTTCGCAAGCTTTCGTCACTTGCGCTGAAACTGCGTTATTAAGCCCCGAAACTTGAGCGCTTACGGCTCTTGTGGGTAACTTCAATAGCTTCTGCAATCTTTCAGATACGAACGTACCTTCAGAGCCAGAGTCGATCAGAGCTCTGGTTGTGTACGCTGATCCTAGGTGACAGACGGTCACCATTGCTGTACCAAGCAATACGTGCTTAGTAGTGGTAGCGAAGCATGATTGAACGTCATTGCTAGTGGACTGTATTTGCGTAGAATGGGATTGTGTGTTAGAGCCCGGGGGGTTGGGTCGAGAGCTCGACCTACTTGAGTCTACACTCGAAGTAGGGGATTGGGAGTCGAGTCGAGGAGTCGAGTCTCGATGCAAGAGAGACGTTGTTTGCACATCACACACGAATACTGACTCTTGCACTCTTTCACCTCATGAGAATAGGCTAGGCAATTGAGGCGAAACTTATTTTTGCGAATCATTGCTAGCCGATTTTGAGTATCCATTCTCAGAAAACGGGGACAAAAGCGAAGTGCGTGCTGTTCGGTAGAGCACAGCTTACAATTCGCTGAAGTAATTTTAACTTGGTAGTTATTTAATTTTTTACCAGATGAATTGCTCTGGTTTGGTTTAGAGTTGGAGGAAGATGTGGTGAAGTTTTGTCTAGGTATTGCGCCGCTAGAGCTGCGAATATCAGACACGGTTTCAAGAGTTTGAAACCGACTGGTGAGGAACGAATCGAGATCAGTCCATTTCGGAATTTCGTTTTTATTCGAAATAGACTGCTCCCATAAGGAGAGCGTGACCTCTGGCAATCTTGTCGAACATTGGTAAACAAAGATTGCATCCCAGTTATTGATATCAATGTTGTGCATTTTTAGAGCAAAAATACAACCATTGATATCTCTTTGTAGTTTTTTAAGTTCTGTGCCAGATTCTTTTGGCACATGGGGTAAATTAAATAATATTTTTAATTGGCTGTTGACCATGATACGCTTGTTTTCGTATCGGTCAGATAAATCTTGCCAAGCTTTTGCAAAACCATCATTGGTTAAAGGAGATTTTCGAACAATCTCTTTTGCTTCTCCCCGTGTTTTTTGATTTAAGTGGAATAACTTTTCCACTGACGTTATATAAATTATTCATTATATAAATGGCCGTAAACATGTCTCTGAAGGACGGCCATGAGAGGTAATCACCACTGAAAACCTCAGTATCGCATGGTGGCACAGGCATGCTGTGGCCCATGACTGCCGCCGGCTCTGAAGCAATTGTTTGCTTCGAGGGCTTATTCTGAGAAAACTCAGAAATTCTTCCTGCTACCCGTATATAGGATTGATAGCAGGCGCGATACTTTTTTTTATTGATTCAATATCTGAATCCTCGTCATTGGACATTTTGTCCAAACAAGCATCATATGCGGCTTTAACTTTTCTCCACTGGGCTTTTAGCTCTTCACTTTGAGCCTCCAGGGAGAAAACGTCATGAGTTTCCACGGCATTAAAGTCCGTTTCAAACTCGACCAGCGCATCAGACAGACGAATAAATGCCTTTAAAGAGGACATTTTGTTTTGTTTATTAATAATTTAATTTGTGTAAAATTAAGAACTAAAAAACAACAAAAATCTATAAATGTATAGAAATGTGAACAACAACAAATAAAAATTTTTTTTTTTTTTTTATAAATACAAGATATAATTATAAATAATATATATCTGTATATATATATTGCAGTAAAAACCTTAAAAAAAATTAATAAAAGAAGAAATACTAAAAAAAAATTTTATTTTGTCTGAATGAGAAAAAAAAGTTAATATTAAAAATAAAAATATTTTGTTGAATTTCTCTAATTTAATTTATTAATTGGAGCGAGCGAGCGAAGCGAGCGAAGCTCCCATGGAATAGGTTGTTTGAAGCTGTTTAGAGACCTTAAACTCTCGAACGGATTGACCGATCTTAAAATTTCTTTTACTGTACTGTTCTACGCTTCCTAACGAAGGTTGTTTTCTAAGGAAGTTTTTTCAAATTCCATTTAGTTTAAAAGTTAATTAAAAATAATATTTCCGTGAGTTTTGTTGTTGTTATTCGCTGAAATAGTTTTCTTCTAACATGCTTGTGTATGTATGTATCAGTCAATGAAAAGACCGAACGACATGAAACGACAGCAAAAATCTTACGGCGAATGTTTTTCGCTGCAACAGCTATTTATCAATAAATAGTAAAATAGTAAAAAATAAGAGTACGAATTTTATTTATGAAGGAAAATAGTTAGAAAATAAAACACAAAACAAGAAATTTGTTTATATTTGCATATGTAGGTGAACCCTGTTAAATAAAATAAATTTGCAGTTTTAATTCTTATTTTAGGCTTATTTTCTTTCATAAACAACATTTGTTGTTGTTTGACAGACATTTGTAATTCCATAAATTGCAGCTCAGCGCTGCTAATAATTTGCTGCTAAGGAATCTTGCACATGTTAATCAAGTTTTGTTCTTTACTGTCACAACTGCAAAACATTAAACAATTTTACGTGGGCAAGGAACAATGAGCGCGTAATTTTCGCAGAGTATTTGAAAAGAAATTTACTATTATTTTGTTTTCATCAGCAATCCATTAAATATATTTAATAATACATTTCTTAAATGATTCTTAAACTTATTTAATAGCAGATTTATTTCGTTTGCAATCGAACGCAGGCATGCACGTTAATTCTTCCCTTTTACCCGCTGCTTTTTTGAAGATCTTAAAAATGCGAAAAAAGCAAGTGTCATACCAGCTTTAGCATAGGAGAAAATAATAGAAAATTTTTCGTTTTTCAACGAAACGAAATTTGATTTGATAAATTTTTAACGTTATATAAAAAACGAAATAATTTTGATAATTTATTTTTCTGCCTCAACGAAACAGAAAAAATTCTGTTGATATCGTTGTGCATGTCTGATCGAAAGATAAAAGCATTTTTTTTATCACGGAAAATTTGTCTGTTGCGTATTTTCTCAAGAAATTTTACACACAACTTCAAAAATCAACGAACGTTCGTTTCAACCATTCATTTAAAATAAAGGTTTAAATAGAATGTCCGTTCAGAAAAAAATTACTAGCAGCGTCAGTGATTTTTTTTTGTGGTGCGTGCGTCATCGGTTCGGTTTGCGTTGTTGCTGTTCTACATGTTTTCGTTTTTGCGTTATCGTGGAGAAATGAAAACAATAAGAAATAAGAAAGAAAAGTAAAGAAATCAATCTGCAAGAAACATTCCGATAATTAAGTGCCGGTCGTGAACAAAGTTCCTGAATTTTTAATTCAAACGCTAATTTTGAATAAGTGATTAAAAACGAACGTTCGCTGTTTTTTTTTTTTATTGTATGAAAAAACCGAAATAATCCAATTGGATTTTTATTGCCTTTAAGTGTTTTTACACAACATCTTTGGATTTGAGTATTCACTTAAATATTTCTTTTTAGCATATTTCTAAGGCTTTCGGTGTTCAAAAGTAAATAAATTAAATAATTATTTTTTAGATTTAGTAAGAAAAAAATTATAGATGTGTTAGTCTGTCAACTTATGTGAAAACGAGTAATTATGAAATTGTTAAATATTATTATTTTCGTTTTGAATTATCATATTCATTGCACCAAAAAAAAATATATGGCAAATTTTTTCCAAAAATTTATCACATGCTCTTAGTAGGTTCCTTTTCTACTTATAAGAATATCAGTTATTTGTTCTTTTATCGCCATAATTTTGTAAAATATTATGGAGATACCAATTTTTTTATAAAAGCAACAATCTTAAAAATTAAGTCATTTCTAATAAATCATATCTCCATCTTTTGTTACCTTATTTTTGTAAATGGTAACATTCCTATCATTAGAAAACTATAGAAAAGCGATTTCAAAAAATTAAATATTTTTGGAATTTTTATGCTAGAGTTGCCAACTTTCTGAAAAACTTTAATTTGGTTTTATCTCAAAAAGTGAATTTTATTTTTTTTTTTTTTGTTATATTAAACTGTTTGCCGTTTTAGAGGTTTATATATAGTAATGTTTGTTTTATATATATAAATGACCTCACACGTGACTTTGGAACATAAAAATGGAAGAAAACTAGAATAAATTAAAAAATTTTAATTTTTTTCGTTTAAGATACTCGAAAGAGATAATATCTCTTTTTTTACAGATTTAAGAAAAAATTTTTTAATGCGAGCGACCCAACTAATTTGTATCTTCAACGTACCTATTTATGTGGCCAGCTTAGGTACTTGCTAAGCGATTGCTACGACCTAGTTTATTTTTTAAAACAGTGAGAAAAAAAAATTTTTTTGTTTTTTTATAAATTTCTTTTTTTTTATTTTTTATTTATTAAATTAATATATTATATATTATTTTTTTTTTTGTAATCCAAAAAATTTGTGCTTGCAAATGTTGTGTTTAGCCCACAGTGCAATTTTCCTATGAAAATAGACTAAGTCAATTTTGATTGCAAATTGATGTCTTAGTCCCACTGTGCAGCTTTTTTATTCTCTCACTACAAGTATATGCAGCCGGCTAAAGAGCTGTGTATCAAGCGCAGCAGGCACGAGATGCAGTCTTAGCTTTGAACGCAAACAATTAAATTGAGTGCGTGAGAGAGTAAATACTTTTTAAACACAACTTGGGGTTGCTATTAGCAAGCACAAAGCACGGTTCTGGCGTCGATCGCTGCGGACACCGCACAAAGAAGAATGCAAAAATTGTTGAACAAGAGTGCAGGAATGCTGCTGAGACTCTTGCTCCGTACAATTTTTGCCTGTTTTTGGCTCCAAAAATATTAACTCAGCCCAGTGCGCTGATATTTTTGTTTTTGCAAGTTTTACAAAAAAAGTGAGCGCAAAAACTGTTTATTTTTTTTTTTTAAAGAAATAGACGAAAAATAATTTTTTGCAAGTCGCAAGTTCAAGGAACCTTGTACATAAAGTTATACACTTACTCCAATGCCGCGATAAGGCCACAGGTTGCTCTCTGAAACGGCCAGATATTGAGAGGCGCCGTAGTAAAGTAATACTGGCAAATTTTATATTATTTAACGATTTTTAACCACGAAAAATAAAATTTAAAAAATTTCCCAAGTGAAATTTTCAAAAATGCTTAAATAAGAGTTTTTGTCCATTTGAAGGTAAGAAAAAGAAAAAATGTAATTTTAATGTGAAATCTTTTCTTTAACATCACTGCAGTTATTTTATAGCAAGTGATAATTTTGGATATAACAATTAATTCAGTGATCAGCACTGAAAATTATGCGTTAGGCAATATCTCTGTGTCTTTTTACCTTGTGTGATATCTCTGTTGTTGTGTTCTTTGTATAAAACAAAATGTATTCTTTAATAATAGCTTCTTGTGGGAAATATTTTTTAAACATAAAAAGTTTGATAAAAAGCAAAATTTTGAAACGGTTTTTTGTTTAGAATATAAGAAAAGATTATTTAAGTGCGAAGTGCTCGCCTAACCATGTTGAAACCAAATAGTTTCAACAAGGTTATTAAAAAACATGTTTTAACGTTAAAAGAGGCATAAATCATGAATTTCCCTCATAGGAAAATTTTCACTATTGCCTTTCAAAACTATGCTAAATAAGACTCTCTCAAAGGGAAATTTTAAAAACTGCAGTATCATTTCAAAATTTATAAACTTACCTTATAAACTTACTTTCAACTAAGAGAAAACTATTTTAGAAAATTTCATGGAAACTGCATTATGATTTCAAAATTAATAGACTTAACGTTCTTAAGCCAACATAAAGCACATTTAAGAAATTTCCCTTTATGGGAAATCTTATTAAGGCTTCAAATTTGATTTGCTTTACCTCATGTGGGTGTAGGTAGTTAAAAAACCAGCAAATCACAATTAAGTTATTTTAACAGTTTCTCTTCGAGGGAAATTTTTAATTTTATTTATTTTCCATCACAATAATGGCAAAAATACTGCTTCTTAAATAAATTTACAATTTTTCATGACTTAAATAAATAAAGTTCCCCAAAAAGGGAAATTTGTCGCATTTTAAAAATTGATCCACAAAATTGAGTTTTTAGAAATTCTTTTTTATTTTTATGCGTTATTAAATAACAATGTTCTGTTTTAAGCTTTATTTGCAGAGAGCTTTGCGATATGAGAAAAATAGATTAGAGAAAAATAGATTATTTTCATCAAAAATACAAAAGTGTCATTGCTAAAAATCTCCTGCTTTTAGCTTAATTTGCGATATGAAATAAATAAAATAAGTTATTTTCAGCAAAATTTCCAAAATTGTAAATTTTTATAAAATTGCCTTTAAAGGAAAATTAATAGAATAATTTCGTAATTTAGTAATTAGTTCTCAAAGCAAAGGAAATAAAAATTTGCACATTTTAACAATTTCCCTTTTAGGGAAATTTTTAGTATTATTTCTTTATGTCAAAAATAAGTGCTTTATAATATTTTCAAGAAAATTTGCAATTTTTCATGACTAAAATAAATTTCCACAAAAGAAATTTGTCGGATTTTAAGAACTTTACCAAAAAATTAATTTTTATGAATTGCTTTTTAAAAGCTTCTGTTTTCAGCTGAATTTGCAGAAAACTTTGCCACTTTAGTAAAAAATAAGTAATTTTCATCAAATTTTACAAAAGTGTCATTGCTAAAAAATTGCCTTTAAGTGGAAATTAATAAAATCTTTTCTTCAATGAAAACTTATTCATTTTCAATTCAAAATACATCACAAATTGCACATTTTAACAATTTCCCTTTGAGGGAAATTTTTAATTTTATTTATTTTATGTCAGAAATGATTGCTTTATAATACTTTAAAGAAAATTTACAATCTTTAATGACTTGAATAAATTTCCCAGAAAAGGGAAATTTGTCATTTTTAAAAAACTCCCCCACACAAAAAGTTTTAATGAATTTCTTCTTATATTAATTTGTTATGAAATAGATTTAAGCTTAATTGCGTATTTTTATGTTAGGATTTTATCGTAAAAACTGCCCTTCGAACATAAGTATCTCTGAATTTCTTGTTATTTTCATTTGTTCTGAAATTCAAAACTTCTGCTTTTAACTCACATTTACCTTCTCTTTATTTATTTTATTTTATTTATTTATTTATTTAAAAGCCTTGCATAGTACACTTAGAACTAGGTTCTCTTATAGTACATGATGTTATAGATAACAACTTCGTTTACTTAGGAGTATTATGGCTAAATTTTAATTTTATGACTTAAATTTAATAACTTAAATAAGATCTTACTTATCAAGTTTATTTACTTAAATCCATTACATTTCAAATTTCATTTATATATATTATAACAACTATCTTAATAATATAGAAAAAGAAAGAAAAAAAAAATTCAAAAAATTATACTATAGAACATTAGGTTTAAAACAGTCTAGGAAAATAAAAACATAAAATATAACGAAATGAGCAATAAAAAAGCCCGAGAAAAAAAAAAAATACGAAAAAGTAAAAATTAGGAACTGCTAGGAGGAAAGATGTAGAAGAAAGTTTAAGTTTTAGGAAGTGGAGAAATAGGATAAAATAGTTTGCCTAAAAGTTCTTCTCCTGTTAATTTCTCTTATACTTTGGGGCAGTGCATTCCATAGTCTGATGGCGTTAATGAAAAACAGACGAGAGGAGTTCAGCGAGCTATGCCTAGGTACAATGAAAGTAATATTTCTTCTAGACAGACAGAACTGAAGTTTTGAATAGAGATAAAGCGGTGTCTTCTCAAGAATGAGTTTATGCAAATAAATACAGTTTCTAGCATTCATAAAAGTACTTAAATCACATCCGAGTATAGCATTTCTGAAACTAGACAAATGATCAAATTTTCGCAAACCATAGACGTAGCGTGTAGCATAATTAAAGGCAATTTGAAGTTTTAACTGTGAAGATGAGTCGAGTTTACTGTATACTATTTCCGAGTACGTTATAACTGGTAGAATCAGTTGAATCACCAACTTACGTTTTACATTTACAGGAACAACATAAGCTGACATTCTCAAATTACGAAGGACATAATAAACTTTTTTGACTACTGAGTTAACATGATCTACACATGAGAGAGACGAATTAATATGGAAACCAAGATTGACAACTTTAGACACAACAGTAAGCTTATTTGTTCCAATAAATAAGTCTGGGACATCATTTATACAATTTTTATTCTTACAAATAGGAAGAACATAAGACTTTGAGGCATTTAGTTGAAGACCATTACTACTGGCCCATTTCTCAATACTGCTAAGATCTTCATTCATTCTACAACAAAGATCTTCAAGAAGCGAAGTTTTCCGAGACAGATACAGCTGTGCATCATCAGCATAGGCATGAACAGAAGAATTTTTGCATACATAGAAAATGTCGTTTATAAACATTGAAAATAGTAAAGGTCCAAGTATAGATCCTTGTGGAACACCACTAACAATTTGCTTATATTGAGAGGATAATTGTCCGACAATGACTTTTTGAACCCTATTGAACAAATAATTAGACATCAACTTGACGGCACTATCACAGAACCCAGACAAATTCTTAAGCTTATGACTCAAGTAGTGATGATTAACTTTATCAAAAGCTTTAGAAAAGTCCAGTAGACAGAGCAGAGTCATAGATCCAGAATCATATTCAGGTCTTATCAGAGATAATGAGATGGGAAACTTCGACAAATTTCGCCAAGAAAGAGAAAGCCTGCTGTCAAAATGGCTACAATACCAACATAAACTCTATAAATGTGTTCGTGCAATTTTTGACATACTCCCCAGTTACCTTAATTTAAAACTTAAATCAACAGTTTCCTTAAATTTAAGCAGTCTGGTGAAAAACTCAATGGCCACATCCAGCGCTCTCAATAAGTATTCTTTCTGAATAGTTTGCAATTTGAAACGTCAAAATAGTTGTCAAATTGATGAAATACAAAACAGTTTATCGAATAAACTGGTAGCCTGACCAGGAAATTATGATTTTTTGTCTCTGTAAAGTTTATTTATTAAGTATTAATTTTAAAAATATGCTCTAAAACTACAAGAACATGCGCATTCATTGTTATTTGGCAAAATTTTTGTTGCACGGCCCTGAATTTTAACTAAATGCCCATATTTTTGATGTCTGACATAGCAACTCAGTCATAGAAAAAAAGCGCTAATTAGGTTTTCTACTGGAACAGTTGTATCGCTTGAAAGCGCTCACTGCTTTAATCTGAAACCCACCTTGGCATGAAAGCTAACAGCAGAGTTGCATAAAAAAGGAGTTTTGTATTATTCAGAGTAGGTGTTATTCACTACGAATTGATAGTACGAAATTGAAAGTACGAAATTATAGTAGAATTGTACTAGTACTATTTTATTTGGAATTAATTTTATACAGTTCGGTTTGTGTTACAGAACGTCTCCACTAGGAATAGAATCAAGGTACAGAATAACGTAATTATTTTTGATTCTCTTCTCAAACAAATTCTGACATTTAAAATTGAATTGTGTTTTTTACACGAAAATTTTTATCTCAAAATTTAAATAAATTGTCGTTCACTCTCAAAATTGGCGATTTCAAAATTCTGCCCTCAAATGCTGTCAACTGAGGGAACTGAAAAGTGACATTTTAAGAAAATATTGAACATAAAGCCCAACAAAATCCTGCTTACATGCAATCGAGAATGTAATCCAGATTATTTTAATCACTGATTACCTTCTCGCTTACGGAACCCATTATTTTATCAATGGTTTTTTTAAAATTTCTCTTGCTTGACATAGAAGAACTTATTTATAAGCTTATAAATTGTGTTAAATAACTATTTACCACTCACCAATTATTTGTTAACAAGTTTAAAGGTGGTAAATAAGATATTGCTTTGCGCAAATTAGGAAAGCTATTGAAATATTGAATAGAGATCATTGTATAACTCTTGGTAAACAGGGCGAAAGTGTAAAACCACAAATTTTAAAGTTAATGAATTTCTTCTTTAGAATGAAAAATACTTTTATTTGGAAGATAACAAATATTTATCTGTAAATTCAGAAGCTAAAATGAATACGTTTTTGTAATAAAACCGAAACATAAAAAAAGGAATACGTTTCACTTGAAGATTTCATTAGATGAAAAACAGATTTGAAACTTTTTCATATTGTTTTGTTGGTAAATATATTCACTTCCTTCATTCATATTTCTTCTCTCAAAGCTGTTTCTACTAAAAAGAGAAAAATATTCCAAATATTCAAACTAGAATAGCATGATTAATTTAAATCACAAGTATGAGGCTATGCATTTTGGTGCCACTCTGGTTAAAACGTTAAATAATTTGTTGCTGAAATAAATTAACAATAAAGGCAAGTTTCTCTGTTTCAACTTGTTGTTTAATACTCAATATTCGTTAAAAAATTATAAAAAATCACAGATTTTTATAAGCTTTTTTTTGAACTTCGATGAATTTTATCTCCTAAACAAAAAAAAAGTCCTTTTATTTAACAACCATTGAGCTCAGCAAGCCCAATTGCATATAATCTAACAAATCCAACTCAAAAAAATAAAAGGGCGTGGGCCTTAAAGTAGAATTATGACAAAATTTGTTTTTTTTTTGTTTTTTTATCAACTACTAGCTGACCCGACAGACGTTGTCCTGTCCAAACTTCAATATGTATATATCATTGTGTTTGTTTTCGGAGTAGGTGGTTTTCGGGTTGTCCATAGTCGGGCTAGACCATCTTTAGAGTTTCTTTACTTGTTTTTTATTTACAAATATTGTGTTATAACATCATTAGTGTCATTAAAGCATTAATAGTTTTGTAGAGGAGCAAGTTTTTAAAGTTTATTTTCATTCTAAAAACGGACATTTTCAAATTAGCTTCTAAAACGTACGTATGATTTTAAAACGATCGGTTTATAGTTTAAAATAAAAATTTTAAAAAATAGCTTCTAATTATTCTTCACTTCTGAAATTTTCATTTTAAAATATTTAACGAACGTTTAATATTCATTCGCTCATTTTAAAATGTCCGTTTTGTAAATGAAAATAAATGTTAGAGGAACAAAATTTTCTCTGTGTAGAATTCGGGTTTTATGTCTGTCCGATGAAACTTTAAGTAGCTACAAAGAAACCAAACGTTCATAATTTTGTAAATTTTGATAAATTTAAGAAATGTTAAAATGTTATATGATGTTGAAATGGATACAGTCTTGATGGTTGAAAGAGCACTTTCGCATTGGTGAACGTATCGTATCTGAGCAATGAATAACTAACCATAAAAAGCCCCGATTTAAATTAAAAAAGGAAAGTTAACAAGAATTTCCTCATTAAGCAAAAAAATTTTTAATTTTTATTATATTAAAATATAGTTATATAAAAAGGTACACTGCGCAACAGATGCAGTGGGTGAGGTTGTAAGAGGATCAAACTGGAAAATATCATTAAAAAATATATTTTAAGGCTTCGGAGTACCACATATACCGAGGTTTTATACAGCAAAATTTTGAAAAAAGCCACACAAAAAACTTAAATTTTTTAAAACGTTGTTCAGGCGTCAAAAAAAACCACAAACAAAGTCAAAGGTCGATAAAATAAAGTAATAACAAAAATTGTTTAAAACAATTTTTTAAAAAAACGTATCCATAAAAAAAAATGTTTGCTATTTTCGTGTTAAGAGAGCCCAAATTTATAAGGGATATATAGTGGGATGCCATGTACAAAAACAGTGACGCATACTGTAATCGTTTGCAAATAGAGTTCTCCGCACCCTGTTCTACAACACTTTTTTTACATATTTGCTTACCTTGTAAGTGTGAATTCTTTGATATTTACAGACTAAACATATGAACTTAAAATACCAAAAAAAGCACCCATAGCCAATTGGGGTGATTTAGGTTTAAAAGCGAATACAACACTTGATTTTTTTTACTTGTTTGCAAGTTTGTTATACCCTAAACCTGAATACCTCCCATACAACGCCAAAATCGAAAACTGCAAAACTAAGCTCATAATAAACTTCCAACAAAAAAATTTGGTATGTATATACTTTATATCAACACACGCCCATCTCCCATTCAACCAAAAAATTTAAAACTCAATATTTAAGCTTCTGTTCAACCTACAGAGATAAAATTTGGTACGTATGTTTTGTTTAACAAACCAAAGATGTTTTTGAAAAATGGACGTCATCCGCCCACGGACACGCCTACCTCCCATACAAACCAAAAAATTGAAAACTGTATAAATATGCTTATGTTTGTCTAACAGAGATAAAATTTGGTATATATGTATTTCGTACTAAAGCTAATGTGTGTTCAAAAATTGGGCGTAGTCCGTCGACTAACACGCCCACTAAGCCGGATCGATTTTGTATGGAGAAAAAAAAGTCATCCGGACACCGACTCAAAAGTTAGAGGGACTCTTAAAAACTATTTCGGCATAATTTTTTTTGGATCGGAGAAATCCCCATGGAGCGGTTTTGGTTCTCCTGAACCCTTTTTTTGGCCAAAAAATCAAGTTTTTTGCCTATAACTTTTTTTTTCTTCAGAATGCATACCCAAGATAAGCAAAAAAGTAAAGATTGTGATAGTACACAAATTATCAAAATTAAAAAAAAATTTTGAAATTTGTTGTCCTTACAAACTCTTTTGAGACCCCAAAAAATCGATGTTTCATCATTTTCGAAAAGGTGTTTTTTTTAAACACCTATAAAATATACATTTTTCGTTGTATTCATATGCATTTAAGCTTATTGGTAAAGTATTGAGCTATTCTTTCCATTGGTATAACGTATGGAGTGGTTTTATCAAAAGTGAGGTTCATGAAAAATACGTATATTGTAGGCGTTAAAAAAAAATATTTTCGAAATTCATGTATTTTGTACTTGAGCGCCATCTGGCGTATACTTTTCTAAAAAATGGTTGTCAGAATTCGATTAAGCGTACCTAAAAACTCAAACATACCAAGATTTGTCAAAATCTAACGGTAATTAAGGCAATTAAATAAAAATTAAGCTGAAGAATCCTTCTGAATATCATTTTCTCATGTTTTATATGATTGTGGCACTTAGTTTTGGTTAGACTACACCATAAGATATATCAATGGAAAGAAGAGCTCAATATCTTTTCACTAAGCATAAATGCATATGAATTGCTTGAAAAATAAATATTTTATAGGTGTTTAAAAAAAACACCTTTTCGAAAATGATGATATATCGATTTTTTGGGGTCTCAAAGTGTTTGTAAGGACAACAAATTTTAAAATTTTTTAACCAATATTTGTGTACTATCACAATCTTAACTTTTTTGCTTATCTTGGGTATGCATTCTGAAGAAAAAAAAAAGTTATAGGCAAAAAACTTGATTTTTTGGCCAAAAAAAGGGTTTAGGAGAACCAAAACCGCTCCATGAGGATTTCTCCGATCCAAAAAAAAATGATGCAGAAATAGCTTTTTAAGAGTCCCTCTAATTTTTGAGTTGGTGTCCGGCGATATCTAAATTTCGATCCGGCTTAACGCCCACCTCCCATACAACCCACAATAGTGAAAGCACTATAAGGGCATTAACATTTGAGTCTTTTATTTTGGTTTTTATAATAGTATTTGTAATTTTTGTTGACAGCGTGTTTATTATATATGCTTTCAGATAGGATCACAAAGTGAAGTGATTTTTTGTGTGCAGCCCAAACAAAGGACGTTATTGACCAAAAAAAATCCCCGTTTCGTCTGCTCAAAAAATCTTTTATCGTTCAGTTTAGCAGTGATGTCAACGTTCAAGAAAACACCACTGTTAATTTTGAGATAAATTGATCCTATAAATAAGTTTCCAATGCATTGGAATGTACAAACTGGTATTACTTTTAACGTCACCACAATTTTCAGCAACGTTTCGAAATGTTAAACAAATCTAGCTAGACGCATTGCTTGCGGATCATATTTTTAGAATTCTTACATTTTTAATCCTTTGTCCATATTTATGATATGGTAACTGATAATTTTGCCAGAACAATGCAGAAAATCTGATGACATCAATGCCTTTTCAGGTTAAATCGGGGGTTTTTTTTGTTGATCGAAAATATACTGACCATTTTATATTGAAGTGTTTTATTAGTTGCACTTACCATCTCCGAATTGGCTCAAATTTTTTTCTTGAATTGGTTTAATGATTAGAAACCAAATCCGAAGCTATACATTTTTGCAATCATTTTTCGCGGCCAAAATAGGGTCTACTTTGAGACAACGTAGCTCAGTCAATTTAAATACGATTTTCGTAAATAGGGTATCATTGGAAAAGTTTTTGTCTACTTTAAAGGAAAAATATAAAACTTTTGGAAATATTGCAGTAAGTCAACCAATTTTTAATTTCAAAGTAAATGCCATCACCAGACGCTATAATTTTTTTTTAACTTTCATAATATAAGCTGTTTTAAGGTTTCTTTACCTTTCTAGCGATATAAAATTAAGGTGTACTCTTAAAGAGTTCCGAAGTTTAAGCGATACAACGTGAAGTTTTAATGAATTTTCAATACAAATTCAACAAATTTTTAATACAAAAACAAATGAAAAAAATATTTTATGAAAATTTAATGTAAGAAATGTAATGACAGCTAGTTGAATTTTTATTGAAAATTCATTAATATTTCACGGTTTTCAATCTTCTAAATTCATCTATAACGTGAAAATTATAAAAATGAAAATTATAGCGTCTGATGCTGCATGGCATTAAACTTTTAAATTAAAAATTGGTTGACTTACTGCAGATTTCTATGTTTTCCTTTGGTTTTCAAGTACAATAAATTTTCGCTCCAAAAACGAAATAATATTCGGTAAGGCCTAAGAACATATAATTTTTAATTTTCAATAAAATGTTTTCGTGTATCTAAATTTTTTTTTTACTTTTTTAAAAATATTTTTTTAATAAACAGCTCATTTGCATACACAGTCCCTTAGAATCCAAGGAGACGCCGTGTCTACTAACCGTGATCCAATAAGGACCAAATTTTGTTCGAAATGTTCTTAGGTGTAACCGAAGCTAATTTCGTTGCTTGAGGAAAAATTAAATGGTCTTAACATTAGGGTTCGGTCTCATGTACACTCAATTTAAAATTTTTTTATTTGATCCAATAAAACTGATTGACCAATGTCGCGATTCTTATATATTTTCATTGTGTATGAATTGTATATAATTGCTTGAAAAGTCTAAATAAATAGTTTTTAACCTTTTTTTAGCTCAGAAATCTATTTTCGTTTTCCAAAAACGACATTTTAATTCTTTAACACGAACTAAAACTTAATGAAGATCTGTAACTTTTAACATCTTGTTTTAAAGCAAGCAGCATCTTGATGAAAATTGTTCCATTCAACTCAATTTAAGGATTTTGAAAATTAATTTTACCACACCTTTCAGTATCGTATCAATACACTTACACCTGTTAACTAATGCGAACACACCATTTCACACATTGATTACACTATGCCCTAATATTTTTAAATTTTTTTCTCGCTTTTTTCAAGTCTATCTTGTATTCTACTTATCCAATTTTTATAATCAAGGCTATAATCAAAAATAACGTCAGGAAACGCATATGAATGAAGGTACTAAAATAGGACATTTTACTGGTTTATAAATTTTTGATTCACATTTTGGATCGACCTTTTTAAGTATTAATGACCAAAAATGTTAAAAGCAGTACAATGTTCAATTACTTCCGCACTGTAATTCATTTATAACACGTTTTTATACTTACGCTTGTAGCGCTCTTTGTCTCAGCAAAAATTTACGCAGCATAAAAAACAATATGGATAAGCATTTACGAAGCATAAACATATCATACCTAAAAATTAAGCAACAAAGACTTAATCACTTGAAGTCTCAGCGCCAACTGAATGAGACAACTTCCTGCGTCTGCTATTGTACGTAAAACATCCCTTATTTAAAGCACTTTAAGTAAAAGAAACAATAACAACAAACACAATCGGAGAGGAAAAGAGCGAGAAAGCTTTACGCTGCAGCGCGCTGGTTATGTATCTAACGATTCAATGCAGCAATGTTTTTTGGATTTGATTTTTTTGGCTACTTTTTAAACTCAAGTTTTAATAACTTTTAAGAGCAGTTTTAAAGAAAAAAAGTACGCCAATCACCAAGTTAAACATGTTGCTTTATGTTAGTGAAAGAATTACAAAAATCGGTTGAGTAGTTCTTGAGTTGCACGACAACGTAGATACGTGAGAAGCCTTTTATATAATAGTATAGAAGAACAGTGCAAAGTTTTGGGGTTAAATAAAAAATTTAATATATTCTGCACTCTTTGCATAGAGGGTGCAGAAAAATTGAATATATTCTTGATTTCTTTTATCGGGAAAAGAAAATATCATTAGTCTACCGCAAACAGCATTTAAGTTCGAAGCAACCTTGATTTAATAGTACATTTTTATTTTTTTTGCAATGCAACCCTATTAATAGAATCTGACAATAATACTTGACAACTATGAGGTGAATCATGTATACAATACATGAGTCTCACAAAAGTGCCCAAAAAATTAAAGAAGAAGCATGAATTTGGAGGGAAACTTGAAAAAAACATCATTAAAAAGAAGTTTCCCATCTCATTATCTATGGGTCTTATGTCATCCATAACTTTTACAACTGCTGTAGAGCATCCATGCCCAGCTCGAAAACCCGATTGAAAAGGGGATAAAAGTTTTTTTTCAAGTAAATATTTATTGATTTGTTGCGTCATGAGCTTCTCACATACTTTTGACAGCGGGGATAAAATACTTATTGGTCTAAAGTCATTAGGACCAGAAGGCTTTTGCTTTTTTGCAACAGGTAGCACAATCGCAGTTTTCCACAGGTTTGGAAACGATGACGACATAAAACAAGAATTAACAATATGTGTAAGAGGGCTAATTATATGAGGGAGTATGAGTTTAATAAATTTAATGGGAACACCATCTTAACCAGTAGCGTTCGATTTAATTTGCATTACACATTTTCCAACATCAAATTCGTTTACTTGTGTGAAATTGAAAGATTGTTGCATGGTCAGGTTATAATGGAGGAGTATAGTACTACTAGAGCTATCTGCAGTGCCAACGAAAAGATCATTGAGAATTTCAGGATTAATGTTGCATTCAACTATATTTTTATTGCATACTCCAAGTTTTTTAATATTTTTCCAAAGTGTTCTGGTTGGAAGCGAAAGTTGAAGTTTGGCCGAGAAGTAGCGTGATTTGGCTTGTCTAGTGAGGTGAACAGATTCGTTTCTAGCAGTCCTATAGGCATTCCAGTTGTTAGAGGTGGGGTTTTTCCTCCATATTGTGCGAAGCCTGTTTCGTTTTTTAATGGCATTCAAAACATTTTGAGAAAACCAAGGGCAAGATTTATTCATAACAGTTTTCGTTCGTAAGGGGACATGTTTCTCAAACAAGTATTTTATTGGATCAATAAGAGAATCAAGTTTGTCATTGATATCAGCGTATAGCCAACAATTATTAAGGGGAGTGATTGAAATATCATGCAATAGAGACGTGTAATCAATACATTTAAAATCACGATAAGAATAAGTATTAGACATAACATTGCGATAAAAGTTAACATTTAGCGAACAAAATATTAAGTCATGATCAGAAATAAAGAACAGTTGGTCAAATAACATCACAGCAGAACGGTCAGAAACAATAAAGTAGTCTTAAAGACTAGGAGTAGAGTTGTTAGCAAATCTAGTGGGTTGACTTTCATTTACAATTGATAATCCCAAGGACGATATTTTTTCATATAACGAATGCTTCAAATAGTCATTCAATATAATATTAATATTGAAGTCTCTACCTAATAAAATTAGATCGTAATCTAGTAAAGAATTGGACAAAACAGAAAACAACGGATCAACAGGGTGACATTTATTCGGGTTATACACACACGACATAAGCAATTTAGTGTTTTGATCATATATGCAGACATTAATGAACTCAATACCTAGTCCAGTCGATTTACTCACAAGTTCAGATTTTAAATTTGTTCTACAGTAAATTGCAACACCTCCTCCTTTTTTGTCACAACGATCATTACGAAATAGCTTAAAATTATTCAAATTGCAGATAGTTTGATTTACTTCATCACATAGCCACGTTTCAGAAATGCACACTACATCTACCGATGAGTCCTCGAAAACATATTAAATATAATCCAGTTTAGCTATATTCAAGCTGCGAGCATTAAAATGAACTACATTCAAACCACCGCGTTGCCTACACAGTATCTGAAACATAGTTTTCTTGTTATCATTAACAACATCAGATGGATGACTAACGCCAAACACAAGAAAAAGCAACAGGATAGAACAATTTAGGCAGGGAAAAAAATAGACAAATTAAGTATAAGAAATAGAAAGCAAGTAAAAAGATAGTTAATGCGAAGCAACATATTAGAAAAATAATTAGAAAAGTTCGAACAATAATAACAACAATCAAAAAATTGGGACAAAAAAAAATTTAAATACATATTGAAATTTTCAAACACATTTAAGGCTTGCAACCTGTTTTCGCAAAATCAACAACACGGTTTGCACGCCGTTCATAAGCCGCAGAAACACAACGCACAGCTATGCATGCATTGCAAATACGTTACGAGCTTAAATTTCGAATGGTTGTGCCTGAAAGTAAGAAACAAGCATCAAGCTGTAAGCTTCTAGTTTCATAACGTAAGCTTCTACATTTTCATAACGTTAACATGATAGTAAATGTGCATTAGACCTGGCGCAGCTTATATGACAATTTTTTTTTTTTAATCTCAAGTGTGGGTAGCGATAGAAATATGCCATTGGATGTCAAAATCATTGTGTAAAATTTGCAGGTCATTCGGAATGTGCCAAGTCGTGCCCTAATGAGGTCAAAAGTCACAATTTACCAAAAACCAGCAAAAACATGGAATTTTTTTTTTTTATTTTAAATATATAAATTTAAAAACATGAATAATTTTAAATTTATTATGCATCCATACAATGATCAAAATAAATATTCTTTCAGTTGAAATTTTCATTAAACATCTCCTTTGTGTAGTTAGGGTACAAATTTTTGTGCTAATGAACGAACACAAGAAGTGCTCACGAATTAACTGTAAAAACTTTAAGTGCTACATTTGTTGCTATGTTCACAATTATCTGCTGATACATGTGATCCCGTTATTTGTCTGGCAGAATGTACGTAGCTGCTAATTGCCTCATTGTCTCATTCAGTTGTGTGACATCAAGAGAATCAAAGTTATTTTAAAGTTTACTATTGTGGAACAATTATTATCAGTTATTGTTAAACTCTAAATCTATTTTTTCTTAAATTTATTAATAATCATGGCTTCACAAGCAAGTCTAACTGTGAGACGACTAAGATCTGGTGACGATAATGTGTTTTTAATAGGAAAGTGTGAACCTAAAATAGTTGGTGTGAAATTGCCTTCTAATAAGCAACCCAGCTAGACAGCTCTAACAACTTTACAAACACAATGAAAGATAATTTCGTTTTCACCAATACATTCCTACGTTACCATTTTATGTTAAAAAAGGAAAGTTATACAGACATGTTAATCTTGTTCTTATTGTCATCCTTAGTTATTTTCTTATTTCACTGCAAAATTGTGGCAGATTCTTAAAAGTGCATGTAATCCAAAAATAAATAAGTTTAATGTTATTTGTATAAAGTTAATTTGTTTTGCAGCCACCCAAAAAGGACCCAAATTATTGGAATACAAAAAACAAAATAAGGGGTGGCGGTATGGCTATGGAAATAATTGGTCAAAGGCAAAGCATAGATCAAGATGAGCAGCCGGATTCCGTTCAATCCATAAGCTTAAAAAGGTGCTCCGGTTGAATTTCATGACATAGATAAGTTGTAGCAAATTAATACTATCGATTTATTTTTAATAATTGTTTTTATTGAAGCTTTTTGAAGCAGTTCATGCAGCATCTTTTTAAGTCATCAGAAGCATAAATATCTCACGCGCAACATGGGACAATAATGTGAAAACACTTTATGTACTGATTCATATCGTTTAAAATTAATTTTATCCTATCTCGGTTAAAATGAAAACAAATTTTATCGCATTCAAAAATAAAGGATATATTTTCAATTCAAAGAAAAATTGTATTTCTTTTTGAATTATTTGGACTGAATTCAACAGCTGATTTTGTTATTGGTGCGAGTAGTTCAGCTACACATTTTTTGTATGGTTAAAATATGTGTGCCAAACAGAGATGCCAGATCACACATATAGGAAAAAACTCATCAGATTTTTCCCACCGCTAGAACATATATAATGACTTTTGTATGGAAAATTTTATATGGGACTGATGCGAATCACATCAGCACTCTTGACAAATAACGCGTTAGCTAACAGTTACGTGTCTAGCTGGGAAGTGTTGCAGTTCTTTTTTTATAATACACGCTATAAAAATAAAACAATTAATGAAAGTGCACGCCAAGTCGTGAAGGAAATCCTACCATTTTGGGAGAAAGCTCGAATACCGACACCAAATGAAAGAACATGTGCAGCAAAAGTTATTAAACTTTATAATGAATGGAGGTCAGTGCAAAAACACAACAAATCCAAATATGCAAGTCATACTCAAAAAAGAGCTGAATTCATTGATAATTTAAATGACTTATTTGACATTGCACACGTTGATGCCCTTACATTAATAAATATTGAGGAAGACAGAACATTTTTAATTAAACAACGTGAGAAAGGGCGTGTGGGCAGCATGACTTGCGTAGATAAAAATCTCGAAAATAAAGAAAAGCGGAAAACTAAGAGATTGGAGAATGAACTGCGACGAATAGAAAAATATAGAGAAAAAGAAAGCGCTGCAGGTGAATTATATTTACTTGCATGTATTATGTCTTCATTTACATAAAAGAATTTTCGTTTTAGACCTCAATACAGTATGTTCTTATTCTGATGATAGTGAGCATGACAGTGTCGAGGTTGCGCAGGTTTTCAACATGTCAGATAGCAGTGAGATTGCCAAATGCTCTAATAAGCCAAATAAAGTGAATGGAAAAACTAAATTCATTGACGACAGAATGTTAGCGTGTATGGATGCCGGTAGTATGTCGTCTCCATTTGCGATTCACTTTATTTCAGCCACTGCAAAAGCATTAGGACATGATTTAAAGGACCTTGTTCTCAATTGCACGAGTTTGCGTAAACAGCGCAAGGAATATCGACGGCGTCAATGCAAAGAAATTATGGAGAGTTTCGAGGTTATTAAAAAGAATTTTATTAATTTTACTGTTATTTTGATTACTAGTTTTATAGATTCCTGAAACTTTTGTTTTACATTGGGATGGCAAACTGCTCCCCGCTATAGCTGGAAAACTGAAAGTTGATCGCTTAGCTATTGTCCTTACTTCTGAGAATATTGAAAAATTAATTGCGATTCCTATCATCGATGAGGGATCTGGTGAAGCGATTGCCCAAACAATATTTCATTATTTAGGCACAATGAACATGGGCAATTCAGTTGAAATGGTGTGCTTTGATACAACTGCCACAAATACTGGCCACAATAATGGGGCGGGAGTAATATTGGAGCGAAAATTAGGGAGAAGTCTTTTATGGTTACCATGTCGTCATCATGTTGCAGAACTTTTATTAAAAGCAGTATTTGAACTGAATTTCGGAAAAACGAGTGGTCCAGAAGTTCCAATTTTTGAACGTTTCGCACGCGCATGGAAAACTTTTAATATGAATGAATTCAGCATTGGTATGAACGATGAAGAAGTTGCACGCGTTATAAGTACTGAAGAATGTGAAGCAAGTAAGAAATTTCTAATTGATTTCCTATCAAAAGATCATATTCGCCACGATTATAAAGAGCTGTTGCAACTTGCATTGATTTTTCTTGGTGATAGCGATGAGAAGGTCCATTTTCGTTCACCTGGAGCAACGTCACATGCCCGTTTCATGGCCAAAGCTATTTATTCACTAAAAATATATATGTTTCACACACAATTTGAAATGACGTTTAGAAATTTGAATGGCTTTCGCAACGTGTGTATTTTCCTTGTACGTATTTATATTCCGTACTGGTTTAGGGCGCGTTTATAGTAACGACTTGTTGCCTAGTCGAGCCGAGCCGAAAACGCGTCAAGCTGAAAGCAGCTGGTACTGCGTATAGTGCAAGCCTATTTCGACCGACTTGTTGCAGCTGATTTTTGACTGTTTTTGGCTTGTTTGTAAAAATTTAAGTTTTTTTTTTATTATTTTTTTTTTTTAATAGAAGCATCAAAAAAGTCTGTGATTTTTTGTATGCTTTTGCTCACCTCAAACCAACGGACAACAAGTGAAAAGACAAAAATGTGAAAAAAACTGCTGAAACGCACTTTCGGCCACTTTAAGTCACTTGTTGTTCCAACTTATTTCGACTTATTTGCAATGTTTTCTGTTGTTGCCTTGTTGCTGCTGTTTTTGTTTGTTTATTTTTATGCACGAAATCAAACGAATAAGACAAGGAACACATGAAGAAATTTTTTAATCTTCGATTCTATGCTTCAGCTGAAACGCACTTGCAGCCACTTATCGACGAATTGCTTCATCAGCTGGCTTAGCTTATTTTAACTATTAGAAAGGGGAAAGGGAAGAAAGAGCGAACACAAGAATATTTGTTAATCTTCGATTCTCTGCTTCAGCTGAAACGCACTTGCAGCCGCTTATCGACGCATTGCTCAACCAGCTGGTTTAGTTTTTTCGCAGCTTTCTGTTCTTGTGTGCTTTTTCTATTTTTTTGTTGATCTTCTTTGTTCCTACCGTGTGTTGCAATCCAAGGACATTCTTGATATTCGCTTCCTAGAGCCGCGTTCATATTGGACGCTGAAGCTGAAAACGAAAACTATGCGAACAAACGAGATACAAATAGCTATCTATCTCGCTTGTGCGCAAACAAAAATAATATAATGCGAAAAAATAATCAGTAGAAAAAAACCTGAAAAACTATTGTTTTTCTTTTCACTCCATTTGTTAATCCTTCTTTCTGCGTACTACAAAAGGAATGCAAGAATGCGTTCCACTTATCGTGCATTGATTCTACACACTTGCTTTTTCACACAAGAAAAACAAAGCAAAGGTTTGATTAAACTTTGTTTGTTTTGCAACAACGTTTTAGAAAGGAAAACGAAAACTACTGATCGCTATTCTTTATTTTCTCCACCCACTTGCCTTTAAATCCAAAAAAAAGGTAAAAAGCGCAACAGCGAAAACAAAAAAAATATATGTTTACATATTATTAGAGTTTTCTTTGTTGCTTTGTCTCTTTTCTGTTATTTGATGTAAATAACAAGCAAGCAGAGTGTAAAATGAAACAAAACCCATGAGAGCGAGCGAGAAAGCAACAATCGGCACGCTGGAAACCAGCGCACAAGTCGCTTTAAGCTGCCTATTTGGCTGGCACTATACGCACTTTGAGCTTATTTCATATGATTTATATGAGCAGCGCTTTTCAGCTTTCCATCTCGGCTCGACTAGGCTCGGCAACAAGTCGTTACTATAAACGCGCCCTTAGAGTCGTGAACGCAGTTGAGGCACCACGCCTAGATTTGCAATTGATCAAAGACTTTGCAGGCTATTACGATTCAAAAACATCTGTGACGTTGTTAGACAAATTTCGCAAACACCTGTGGTATTTGTCGGAAGAAGCAGTGGGACTTGCGTTTTTCGATCCAAACGTTGATATTGAAATGAAGAAAAAAATGGTTTTAGCACTTAAAATTGATGACAAAGAAGATACTGACCACAAAGAAATTGAATGGTGTTCCAAAAGAGCTATTGCAAGCGTACAAGAAATGCAACTGTTCTCAGACTTGAGCAACTTTGTAACGCCAAAAACTACAAATTTTTTTTTGAGATTGGATATAGATATGAATTTTTTACAATACGATCCATCAACTTGGAGTGTCAGAGACGATTATTTGCATGCGGTTACTAATATAAGAAGCATGACTGTGGTTAATGACCCTGCCGAAAGAAAAGTGAAGCTGATAACAGATTTCAATCGATCATTGACGCACAGTGAAGAAGACAAGCAATATTTGTTGCATATTGTAGAAAATTACCGCAAAAATTATCCATCATATACAAAAAACTCACTAATGTAAACTTAATATATATAAAAATAAAATTATAAAATAAATTTATTAGAAAAAATAAGAAATTGCATGTTTTTGCTGGTTTTTGGTAAATTGTGACTTTTGACCTCATTAGGGCACGACTTGGCACATTCCGAATGACCTGCAAATTTTACACAATGATTTTGACATCCAATGGCATATTTCTATCGCTACCCACACTTGAGATTCAAAAAAAAAAAAATTGCGCCAGGTCTAATGTGCATTTATTTCAAATTTCCCACTGAGGAAAATTTCAAATTCTCTTATTATATCTTATAATAAAAACTTTTTGAGTTCTTTTAGCCAAAACAAACAATTTTAGAATAATTTAAAAAATTTCCCTCGAGTGAACATTTTCAAAAAGCTTTAAGTTTTGCAACTTTGCTATTTTATTAAATTTTGCAAAATTTTGCTGCAGGATATGCTTAGCTAAAATTTCCCTCTGTGGAAAACTTATTAATTTTTCTATTTATGTTAGTTTTCATATTTTTGCTTATTTCTTTAACAAAATGCAGCCTTTTTGATTGTTTAGAAAAATTTTCCTTTTTTTGGGAAATTTTTAAAAAACCCTTAATAGCATAATAGGTTGAAATATCAAACATAAAAACATTGTTTAAGCATTTTCTTGCACTGCTGCTTTTGTGCACTAAAAAAACTTGCGCTTTAATCGTATATTCAGCATTTTCACATGGTCGTGTCTGAAAGTAAGCAAGATAAATTAAAAGCTGTTGATTTCTACAGCTTAATAATGTAAAAATGTTATTATTATCATATTATATAAAATTGTTCACTCAATCAAAACTTAATCAAAACTTTTTGAGTTGCTTTAGCTAAAACAATCAATTTCAGAAATATCTAAGAAATTTCCCTCTAATGGAAATTTTCTAAAACAGCTTAAAAAATGAGTTTATTGAAGATTACATCATTTTGGCTACAGAAAATATGCTTTACTTAAATTTCCCTCTGCGGGAAATTTCTATTTTTTTTTATTATCAGGAGTTTTCATATTTTTTCCTATTTCCTTATCAAAATTCAACCTTTTTATTTGTTTAGAACAATTTCCCGTTTTTGGGAAATTTTTAAAAAACCATAAAAAGCAATTTTTCGTTATTGCCTGTGTTGAATAACCAAACATCAAATCACTTTCTACGCATTTCCTTGGTTTTAAGCTTTTGTGCACTAAAAACTTGCGCTATTAAGCGAATATTCTGCATTTTCACAAAACTACTCTTTTTGCACAAACAAATTGATGCAGTTTTGAAACACATATTAAAGCATGCAACATGATTTCGCAAAATCAACTTCAACTTGAGGAAACTTAAAAGTTTGTTTCGCTCTTTTTTTTGCATTTTGCTACCAACGTTTTTAAGCCTTGCAAACACAACCAACAGCAGCTGTGCATTCAATGCAAATGCGTTGATGGCTTGAATTTCAAAATGGACGTGCCTGAAAGCATGCAACATGAATCGTGAGCTTGTGATTTCTGCAGCTTCATGCCGCGTGTGCTGCTGTTAATGGGCAGCAAGCGGCTTGCGGTTGTTTTTGTTGTAGCATATTGAATAGTAGCAGCGCAGCAGCAACAAATCCATGAAATGCAACACTGTTGTATTAATGTGCGAGCACGTTCGAGCGAAAATGATGAGCAAACTTAAATGAATATGAAACGGAAATATTATGCAAAGCTTAAGAAAATAAAGAACACAACAGGCGAAGGCGAAGGTGGAAGCGGTACTTTGATAAATTGCAGTTTGCAGCTTATAAAAATAGAGCAGCAAGTTTTTAATAAGAGGCACGCTTGTAGCTTTAAGTTTTGTGGCAAGCAAGCGCTAAAGCTTAATTTAAATAGCTTTCGAGAATATAACGATTTAGCTTAAGCATGCATTTTAATAGCTTAGATTAGAGATGGGCAAAAGTCGCACATTTGCACAGTGCGACAGAGCGTGCTGACTGCGTGCTAAGCGTGCTTGGTAAGGGGGGTTGTCATAGCACGGGTAAAGGAGAGAAAAATTGAGCAAAGAGAGAGCAACAGAAGTAAGTCGTTACCATTCCCTGATGAAAATGTGCTAGTACTTTGAGAAAACTATAATAATGACGCATTATTTACATTAATTGGCATAATAAAAGCTTATTTTAGAATAATTAATTAAAAAAAATATATATAGTTATATTGATTTACTACAATTAGCCCTCAAAATAAAAAAAAAATAATCATTACCAACATCCAATTTCGCTATTAGTTGGAGCTTTTTTCCTAGTGGGGTTGCTTTCTTGAATGCCGGAGAGTGATATTAAAAAAAGCCCGCCTTTCCTGTAAGTTTGTTGACAAGGAGTACTTAAAATAGCGTTGCCCTCGCAGCTGCAAAAGTGCAGCTCTGCTGCCCGTCCCTAGCTTAGATGATGTAAACGAACACATTTGAAGTTCTGCCTGTGAACCTTGAAGCAGTTAATATCTTATCAGCAGCTGCATTTGTGTAAGAATTTATGAGACGCATAAAACGAGTGAAGCGAAATATTAAGTGCATAACAACAGGCGCATTTGCATGAAAAACATAATAGCCATAAAAGCAGCGACTTTGCAAAAAAAGAAACAGAACACAAAAAGAAAAATCAAGAAAACAAAAATGCATAAAATAAAGTACAATATTAAGATAAAAGGCAACAGGAAACGCCGAAGTCCTTTTAGTTTAATTTCAAAAAATTTACCAAGTCTCTCTGGTGCATATTTTTATTTTATTATTAGATGGATTTTTTCGCTTTTTTGTTTGTTATTTTTTGCCTTTTTACTAACGTCTAAAGCTGGCAAAACTTTGCCGGCGTCGAATTTTTTCTGCTTTTGATTTCTTTTTGTCAACAGTTTTTTCTACTTCCTCATTAGCCTTGCCTGCATTTTTGTGTTATCTTAGACTTTTTTTTCTTTTTTTTCGCTACTACTGTGTCTTCATAGCCAACTAGCTGCTCTCCGGAGACTTGTTGTGGCTGGCTGCTGTTGCTTTTGCTAGCATTTCTTACACAGCGTCTTGCTGTTTATTTTTAGTATTTGTTAGTGTTTTTATTTTTATTTTTGTTGAGCTTGACGCAAAGCGCACGTTGCATTTTATGAAAACGTCTTCTACTTTAGTCTGACAGTGACGTTTCTATAGTATTTTTTTTTGAGCTGCTGTTGAGCTGCTTTTTCACGTTATTCCCCTAGGTAGCTTAAAAGTATACAGCACAGAGACACTTTGTAGCCGTGTGGTTCGTTTTTTTAACTATTGAGCTATTTTTTATTTTTTGAAATTAAATATTTGATATATTAAAGAGTTGTTCATCTATTAGCTGACATATTGCATACTTTTGGTATGCATTAAATATTTGCGAATGCAAGAGATGTTTTTGTCATCACTTTATAAAGTTATTTTGTACTGATAAAGATATTAGAAGAGAGACATATATTCTGATAGTTTTATACAAGTATTACAGGATTTTCTAGTGTGGAGCATTTGTCGATAAAAATCAAGTTTTCGAAGAATTTTTTAAGGAATTTTCAGAGCAATTTCTTGAAGTTATTAGTCCAAATAATATTTAAACATGTTTTTTTTTTTGAAAATTACGAAATCAGTTATTTACACAAAGTATTAACCATTTCAATGACTAGGTTAGAATAATCGTGGAAAACTTTTTTATGGAACTTTTTTTTATAATAATGGGTATGATTTCCATCATTTAGGCCATAAAAAGATTAAAAAAACATATCTCTGATTTTTACATACGCTGTTTAGCTTTTGGCAGGCTGTCTAATTTACTGGACAAAACTATTCAAACGTTGGAGTACAATATTTAAGATCAAATAAAACAACCGGAGACCACTCCAAATGCGTTATATATAATGTTATTATCAAAAAAAAAAAAAAACTGCACACCAAACACAATATGTACCTTTATATTTTGTAAAATTTGTAAAAATGTGAATTAAATAGACTTTAGGCTTCTGTTGGGCACAAAATCGAAATGAGTGGTGTCGGCAGGTGGACGCGAATATATGTTACTGCGGGTGCAAAGCCAGCGTTTGATGATGGGTCTAAACAGTACGTGTTCAGTTCGTGTTGTTGCGGCAGACAGGATCACGTTAAGCAAACGTTCAAGCAGCCCAAGAAATGATAATACTGCGATTGAGGAACTTACGCTCGATGTTGAGCACAGATAGCACAGATACAGATGCTGCGGCGGGGACTTCCGTAAGCAATCGTACAAACAGAAGATGAATGAGCGTTAGTGCGACTGAAAAACTTACGCTTGATGACGAGCACATACAGCACATACACAGATCTTTTGAGTACTACAATTGCCAGGGTTAGTGCTGCAACACGTTGGATAAAATAATTGGTCGTTGTTGCAGAAGAATTGAGCAGATTTTTTTTTATGTTCATTTAATGTTGGGCAGGCAGCAAGAAGTGAGCAAGCCCTAAGCTGATTTTAAAATTTGAGGCTAGATTTTAGTAATTTACGTTGGGCGCCAATATAACGAGGGACGACAGTCGCTCTCGTGTTTTTTTTAAATATTCTAAAAATATTTTAAAAAATGTTTGAACGTGAAAAAACAGCTTTCCTTTTATAATTTAAAAAACGTTGTCTCCTTTTTGAGATAAATATCGGAATGAACATTTTATTTTATAAGTTTTGAAATATCTCAAATAAACATCAATGTATACAAATTATATTTTAAACAAGTATTTAAAGCAAAGTTAAATATTCATATATTAATAACATTACTAAATAACAAAGAGTATAACAATAAAACATTCGTTACAAGCTGATTTTTATCCGGTTCATTTTTTTCATTGACAAATTTAAGCGACGAAAATAGGAGATGATTTGTGAATCAGAATCGCACTTGTCGCTTAAAATGACTTAAGAATATTTTAGCGATCGAGATTTAGCGATAGCAAATCCTGGAATCTACCAACAGATCAGGGGATATTTTTTATTTTTTTTAAATTGTTTGTGTTTGCTGATTATTTATTTTCAGAGAATTTAAAAAATCTGTCTTTTTTTCCCTACGCCTATTTTTAGCGATAAAAATCCCTTCAAGTAGGGAATTTTCCCTACACACCTACCAACACTGACTTAGACCGTGGATACAGCTATCTACTCGGTAGACAAATTTTTCCAACGAGCCATTAAAGCTGTTATCAAGGTTGCTGCATATGCGGAAAGACACTCGCCGTCCTTAGGTCTTCTTTTGATCAAATTCATCAAAAATGCAGTTTCGGGACAGTCATATCGCGCAGAAAAAATATCCTGGAATTCCGATTATGTCATGCCTGGATATGAGATTTGAGCTAACCAGACAGATACCTGTCCTTTGAGAGCCCGACGAAGGATATTCATCAATGATGCTTTTCGAGGCGACTGTATAGAGACACACATATCTGCCATGGCGACCCAAGCGCGTGCCGGTGCATTCTCAATATCTGGATTAAACTCGGGTAAAAATGTTTCAACGCTAGGTGATGGTTAGATGGCTTCCACAAGAGCTAAGAAACTGCGGTTTTGTTGCTCGAATAACAAACGCCATTTTTCTTCACTCGAGACATTTTTATTTTTTTTTTTTTTAATTTTTTTTTTTTTTTTACTTCAAGTCAATGAACAATCGTTCTTACAGACTATGATAATTTTTATAATTATATGTTTTTCAATAATAGTATCATAAATAGTTTAATAATTTAAATTTGGTTATTTAACACATTCTTTAATGATTGTTTGGAAAAAATTAGAAAAATCTATATTGCAGTAAAGCATACAGTTGTTGAACTCACAACTACATTGGTGAGTTAATGGCATAGTTCGTTCTGCATCTTCCTAGATAAAACACATCAAAATGACGTAATGTTCTACAAGGAACATTAAAATTTATTAGTTCAAGTAGATTAGGGCAATCAATCGTCCCGACTACAATATCAAAAATGAATAACAGAGATAAAATGGCTCTTCTATTCTGAAGAGTTTTCAAATTTATAACACTACAACGATCATAATAAGACGGCAGAGGATTACTTGGATAATTTATTTTAAAAACAAATCTAGTAAAAGCTTTCTGAATTCGTTCTAGGCGTATTGTATGAGACGCATAAAACGGATTCCATATAAATGAAGCATATTCCAACTTCGAACGAACAATAGAAGTATAAAGTATTTTTAATGTAGTAGGGTCCCTAAAATTAGAACCATTTCGCCGTACTACAGCAAGGAGTGAATAAGCTTTTAGAATAAGATAATTAAGATGGTAAATGAAAGTGAATTTTGAATCAAAAACAACACCTTGATCTTTAATTTCATAAACAAATTTCAAAGGGAAATTATCTAAATAGTAGGTTATTTTTAAAGGACATGATGATTTCGTGAAAGTAGTAAACATACATTTTTCTAGATTAAGATAAAGACCATTTTGCAAACTCCAGTCATATAATGAATTTAAATCTGATTGCAGTACCGAGGCATCCGATAAATTATTTATTTTCCGAAATATTTTTAAATCATCCGCGTTGACAGACATTGTGAATTTTTTATTTTTAATGTAATATCATTGATAAATAGTATGAAAGTAACGGACCCAAAATGCTTCCCTGTGGAACACCCGAAGAGGCAACAAATGGTCTTGAGATTTCATTTTCAACATAAACATGACATACCCTATTACTAAGATATGATCCAAACCATTCTAATAAATTAGAGTGAAACCCAATTTTCGCTAATTTTTTTAACAATATATTGTGAGAAACTTTGTCGAATCAGGTTTGGAATCAAGCTGATAACCCTGTTGGAAAGCCGAAATACAATATTCGGAAAAAATTATAAGGTTCGTTACCGTCGAACGGCCAGGTACAAAACCATGTTGAAATGGAGATATAAAGCGTTTTACAGCAAAATATACTTTTCTTTTTACTATAATTTCGAAGAGTTTTGATACCGACGTTAGTTTAGATATTGGTCTATAGTTTTCAATATTATTTTTATTTCCAGAATTGAAAACTGGGGATATGAATGAAACTTTCCAGTCAGAAAGAAAAACTCCAGTAGATAAGCCATTGCAACAATTTTTTAATAAGATACCCGAAAGACCATCCGAATCAGATTTAGTTGTAGTTTTAAGATTCAAAATTCCTTCCATAACATCAATTTCAGAGATATACAGCGTTCCGATATCAACCAATGGTGTAATATCACTAGTAATATCATCAGAGCATATAGTTGATGGTTCAAAATTAGACTCAAAAAAATCAGAAAAAGATTTGCAGTTTCAAGAGCATTTTTAGATATTTTTTCCCTGTAGAACATACTAGCAGGAAAATCAGAGCACTTCTTTTTTGACTTTATGTAACTCCAAAATGCTTTAGTATTAGTTTTAATGTTCGTTTCGAAGTTCTGAACATACTGGTTATAAAGATACTTATTTAAGAAATTGAACTCCCTCATATAAAGCCTATATTTATTTTAAAAGTCTGTATTGTTAGCCGCAGCCCATTTTTTATAAAATTTATTTCGTAGATTTTTAATTTCAGTAAGCCAGGTGTGTACCAAGGCAGTTTATAATTATTTTTAATGTGTTTCCTAGGAACATGCCTACAACATATATCAGTTATAATTAATTTCAAGATCAAAAAAACAATCAAGAGAACTTAAGGAACGAAACTTATTAAACCAATCAATGCCATTAAAAATATTATTCAATAGATTGAAATCACAAGCATTATAGTTAAAATCATTTATAGTTTTAGTCTCACAACGGAGAAAATTATAAAATTCAAATTCAATCGATAAAGGAGAGTGATGTAAACTAGATGGAGATATAGGAAACCCTGATTCATCAATAGCAAAGTTTATACTTCTACTTGCAAATACAAGATCCAATACTTTGTTTAGTTTGTTTCGGCAGCCATTTATCTGCCATAAATCCAGGTCAAGGAAACTGTCAACAACCAGTAATTCAATATTACTATTAGCGTTCAAAGGCATATAGCCTACATCTGCAGACATTTTAGACCATATTATATTATTTAAGTTAAAATCACCAAGTATACAAAAGAGATGATTTTTGTTCTCATTTTGCACAAGATCCATAATGTTCTCCAAATGCGCTTTATAAAGTTCAAAGGCACTATTCGGCGGAATATAAGAGACACACACATATTTCTTTTCAGATAATCCATGCACAGCAACACACAGTTGATCCAACAGAGGGTCTGTGTTTTTTAAGTAAAAAGATGATGATTGAAACGAATAGTTAACAGCAATAAGTACGCCACCCCCACGTCTACATCCAGTTATATCAATATCCCTATCTTTCCGAAAGACGTGGAAAAGATTTGAAACCTTGGTCTTTGAAAAAATGTTTTTTTAAAATTGCTAATTTTGACATCAGCAGGCCACAGCGACGCATTAAAAACTTCGTTATAGTGCGAGCTAGAAATTCGGCATTATTTTATTACTTTTAAGACGGGATGATAGCAGGCACAGTAGAGACAGCACTTGTTGTAAATTTTTCATTAGGTGTAACGAGCGCATTATGCGTTTTCGGCAAATTCATAGGGTTTAATGAACTCGACATTGAGTTATTTTTGTTTATTTTTGTAGTCAAATCACGACAAAGGTCTGTTACAATAATTTTAATGTCTCGAACTTCGGCCACCAAATTTAAGACTGACCCGAGCAGATTGTTAGATTGTTTCAAGCACTCATCACAGTTAAAAACAATATTTTGCTAAGAATTCATTAAATTAAAAAGTTCATCTTCAATATTTAAACAAGTTTTATGATAACCATTCTTGCAAATATGACAGCACAAAAAATAATCTTTAGCAGTCGGTTTATTGCATTGCGCACAACGAGATCTCAGTTGAGACATGATTAAAAACAACGACCGATAGGTTTGGCAGTAAAAACTGAACTCAAAATGTTGGGAATCTTGGGTCAATCCCACTTCTGATGTAGAATTGTCTTTAATTTTAAATTTATTTTATTCAAAATTTAAGTTTTATTTTATTTTTCGTTAATTTATTTTCAAACATTTGAAATTAAAAACGAGGTAGTCTTGATATCGTCACTACTGCTCGCTTCCGTATTCAGAACTTCTATATTTAAAAATTCAATAGCGCCAGTCGATTCCACCCAAGCTTTGACAGAAATGTCACCGCTTGCCGTTTTATATTACAGAACGTACAGTACTACGACATATATAAAAGTGAATGTGTGTATATTACATGTAGACTCCGAAACCACTTAACCAGTTCCTATGAAATTTTCAGGGAAACTGTATCAATCTTGAGTGTTCCTGTGGAGTTAGACACCGGTAGAACATGGGGGCGTGGCACTTTCCATAAAATCATCATTTTCAAAATCGAATGACTTTGAAACTACATGTTGCACAGTTTCAAAATTCAGTATTCGAGCTCAATTTCCACGTGCTGTTTTACTGGTAGCATTTTATAAGCGTTAAAAAATGGGCATGGCACCTTTTGAGCATTCAAACTTTTCAGTATAACTTTCTATATATAAGGCACACATTTATGAAACTCGGAACGAATATAATATTAAGTCGTGTCCTTCGACAAGAAAAATTCAGCGAGCATTGGAGAATGGGGCGTGGCACCACTCATACAATTAAAATGTTTAATATCCAATATCTTTGGTACTAAATGTCTCATAACATTTAAACTCAGTATAAAGTTACTTTCTGGCCATTTCTTTCGACCAAAAATAAGCACGGGGAATGGAAAACGGGGTGTGATTCCGCCCATACAAGCCAAATTTATTATACAGAATAGCTATGGAATTAAAAGTCACAAGTAATTTCAACTCAGAATGGAGTTACTACTTAGTGATGTTCTTCTTCTTGAAAACTGAGACGGTCATTAGACAAAGGGTTGTGGCTCCGCCCATACTAGCTAAAGTTTTGATATCAAATAGTTTTGGAAGTAAGTCGCTGAGCATTACAATTCAGGATGTAGTTGCCATTTGATAATGTCCTTTTACCGTGACGGCCTTGGTCGTGCGTGCTAAGTGTGAGGCGTGCAAACCATCGGATTCTGAGTACAATTGTCACCTCGGGCAAGTTTTTTTTATATAAATACATTTTCTGTTCGGCCTGTTTCTCTCTGCAGGATAGCAAATACTGCCATGTAAAGCTTCTTGAGAACATGAACTTTAACCGTTTAGAGTCGGCTTTAAATATTTAGGTTGAGATTTCGGTCAATTGTGTGCAAACTCGGTCAAAGTTCAAGGGTTGAAAACTGGTACCCGGCTTAGGACAAGTGGGTGTGCCTCCCCATATAAACAAATTTTTTATCGAATAGGTTTGGAAGTCACTGATAAAGTACTTGTGTTTGTTTTAGGCGTAGCAACGCTCGACGGGTATCGCTAGTATCATTATAAATACAGATGTCTCAAATGTGTTGAAAATCATCAAGCGCAGCAGTGTCCTCGTAAGTCAAAGGCAAATTTTCTTTTGGGCTGTGTAAACTGCCATGACTCCGATTAAAATAATGCCGGACAAACTTTCAACGATCTGAAAAATTTTTTAAAAATAAAATTACTCCAATTGAAAAAAAAACAAGTAAAGAAAGTCTAAAGTCGGTCTAGGCCGACTATGAAATACCCTAAACCCACTTTTCAAACACAAAAAATTTTTATTGTAAATGGGCGTCTCCAAGGGCGGATGAAGCCTATATTTTATATGCATTTAAATGTTGATGAAAATTTTACACATACTATGTTTTATTCCTGTAGCTCACAGTTAATGCCTTTATTGTGCTTTCCCTATTGGAGGTGGGCGTGTTCATGGACGGATTACTTCCAATTTTTGAACACACCTTAGTTTTGGTATAAAATACACGCATACCAAATTTAATTTCTCTATGACAAACATAACCTTGTTTATTGAGTTTAAAACTTTTTGGGCTGCATGGGAAATAGGCGTGTCCGTAGGCGGATGACGTCCATTTTTCAAAACCATCTTTTTCTTGTCATAAAAAACATACGTTCCAAATTTTAGCTCTGTAGGTTAAACAGAGGCTTATTTATTGCGTTTTCAATTTTTGGGTTGTATGGGAGGTGGGCGTGTCCGTAAGCGGATGACGTCCATTTTTTGAAGACATCTTCGTGTTTGTATAAAACACATACATATCATATTTTATTGTTGTAGGCTAATTATGAGCTGAGTTATGCAGTTTTCAATTTTCGCGTTGAATGGGAGGTAGGCGTGTCCGTGGGCGGATGATGTCCACTTTTCAAAACCATCTTTTTTTTTGTTACAAAAAACATATGTGCCAAATTTTAGCTCTTTAGGTTAAACACAAGCTTATTTATTGCGTTTTCAATTTTTGGGTTGTATGGGAGGTGGGCGTGTCTGTAAGCGGATGACGTCCATTTTTCAAAAACATCTTTGTGTTGATATAAAACACATACATACCAAATTTTATTGTTGTAGGCTTTTTATGAGCTGAGTTATGCAGTTTTACATTTTTGCGTTGTATGGGAGGTAGGCGTGTCCGTGGGCGGATTCCAAAAATATTCAATAGTGCAGATCCTTGGGTCCATGTGACCATGTGTACCAAGTTTCATTCAATTATCTCAACTCCTTCTTCTTATCCTGTGTATACGGACAACACACAGACGGACGGACGGACTGACATGGATAGCTCGACTCACGTGGTGACGCTGATCAAGAATATATATACTTTTCTATACCGGACTCGCTTCGTTCTATGCGTTACAAACGTTTGCACAAAGTTAATATACCCTGACCTTTCAGGTTTAGGGTATAACAAATGTAAATGTCAAAAATAATTATACTTCTTATAAATTTTCTAGTTTTAAGACTATTGTTAATTCAGTAATAATTTCAGTAATGCAAATATTAATAAGTTATGATTCAGTGGTCCGTAACTACCCAGCAAAATTTTTCGTAAGGCCTTGATTCTTATTTGATTCTAAAATTCATTACATAAATGCTATTGCAAGACTTTTAATTTAATTATAAATAAAGCCACGGCAATGCATTCATTATCAAATTGAAAGTTGTTATTCATGTATTAATATCGTGAAGTTAGTTGTTAGTCCAACGTTAGTAGCGCTTAATTGTTTCAAGTGACAGCGCTTTCGATTACCTCCAAGACATGCCTGTATAAAAATAATGGGTTCGCTTAATTACATGTAAGCGAAGATTCTGGGTAGCTTCCTCTTCTGCTAGTGTTGATAACACTGTTTCAGCTTTAGTTGAACAGTTGTTCGCAATTTTCTCACAAATTGCTGAACCTCTTTCTTAAATATTTAAAATATTTAATACTAACAAAAAATAAGTTTAAAATTACCTCTCTTAACATCAATTCTTGAATCAGGCATCTAAGAAAATTTTTACTTATGAATTTTTTACTTTTCTGCTGATGCTTATCTACTACAAGATACTTCATGTATTTGGTGCAAAATTCCTAATTAATCATCTACCCAATGGGAATTTTAAGACTTTTTGAATGAGGCATTCTTCGAAGTGCTGCAAAATTACAGGAATATTGGTCTTTTAAGTATAAAAACAACAATTTGCTTTATAAAAAAGCAAAATGTCCTAGGATCAGGGGCGCAACCAGGATTTATTTTTTGGGGGGTTTAATCCAATGTTTGGCTTATATATGAAAACAATTTTACGTTATTATAGTGGCTGTGATGTAGCGGTTAATGCGTCCGATTTTTGCACTAATATTTCCTTGTTTAAACTTCAAGCAGCGCGAGCAACATGTTGTTTTTAAGACTTCACAGCAATAAGTTTCAACAATGTTCAAACAAAGCATATGTTAACTTATTTTGTTTTCTTAATAAAGGGTGATTTTTTCTTTTTTGTTTTTCAGTGTACATTTTTTGACCTCATGCGTGATTCGTAACATTTGGCAAAGCCAAAAATGCTCAGTTAGGTTTGCCATTTTACCATAAATAGACTAATAAATTAACAGCTCTTGCAAATCATTGAAATTTTTTATTCAATTGCGTGCTCTGAGAGAAATGTGTTTCGCTAATAACGTCCATTTTATGATTGTCATAATCGACCTACTGAGCAGGCTATCCAAGGTATCGTGACCAAATTTCGCACCAATTTTACTTGATTGGACATCAATCCACCAACCTGTGTGTGGAGAGTGCGTACTGAGGATAATATTGTTGCTGTATATACCAGTGTCAATGAAGATCGCGATATGTCAATTCGTCGTCGTTCTCAATAATTGCGCTTGTGTTATTCGACCACCATATTCCAGGTGGTAAGGACCTCGTAAGGACCTCGGTATGAAACTATATAAAGCCGGGTACTTACGACAACGTAGATTTTTTGGTGAATGGGCCTTAAAAAAGTTGCTTGAAGATCCACTTTTTTATCAAAAAATTGTCTTCAGTGGCGAAGCTCATTTTTGGCTCAATGGGAACGTCAACAAACAGAATTGACGAATTTGGTCTGAAGAGCAGCCAGAGGCAGTTTAAGAGCTGCCAATGCACTCTGAAAAATGCACTGTTTGGTGCGGTCTATTTGCCGGCAGCATCACTGAACAGTAAGGCGAGTTTGGTGAGCGATTTAATTCAAGTTTTGAAGCAGTCCAATGGCCGCCACGATCATGCGATTTTATCCCACTAAACTGTTTTTTGGGCTAGTTGCAGTCTCTCGTATACAGAGACAAGCTAGCCACAATTGCAGCTCTTGAAGAGATATCGGACGAAATAACCCCTTTGAATTGCCGTTTTACGACTTGTTTCTTATATTTTGAGTTGAGGCCCTCATCACCTGAGTAACCGATGAAATTTACTCCAAAAACCTTATTTTTTTAAACAATTGCATACTAACCCAAATTATTTGTAGGAATCAAGTATCCAGTGAAGCCACATGATTCAGTTCCTAAATAATTCCGATTTCCGGCTTCCGAAATTGGTGAAAAATATTTACAATTCATAATTTCCGTTGGATTTTTAAAATCTGTTTCATGAAAATCCCTCTTAAGAAAAGTGTCGTGAAGACCTTTCGTTAAAAAACATATTATTTCGATAGGAGTCAGCATTTGCTAATTCATTCTTATTGGTATAGCTTTAATACATCACTGAACAAAAACGGGTGAACAGAAGAGAAATCAAACCAACATATTTTTTATAAAAGCCCTTATTTCTTAAAATCGGATAATATTTGGCAATTTAGAGAAATTTTAATGAAACCGATTCGGGAATGTATGTATACATTTTATGAAAATTATGAATTGTGAATTTTTTCAATTGTCAAATTTCGTTTTCAGAAGTCAATCGGAATTATTTTTTTACTGACTCACATGACTTCACTATAAACTTAATTCTTACAGTTTGGGTTAGTTTGTGTTTAAAAAAAAATTATGATAAAAAAAGGACGAAGAATAACGATTTTAGAGGGAATTTCTTTATTTATTTCGGTGGCGAGGGATTGTCCCCAACTTCAGGCTTTATTATTTTGTCTTACTTTTCAATAAAGTTTTTCCCAAATATTTCAGCTGCCTTAGTGGATTCCATGCTAAAGTTGAAAAGACAACTTTAATCGAAGTATTGTCAACAACCCCACAAGTAGACAGAAACAGAACTTAACAAAAATTAAACAACAACCGAAATAATGAATCATCGAGAATCGAATTGAAATATACAAATAGGGTTTCTAATCTGATAAGATGTGTGATTACTTGTTATGTTGCTCATTCTGATTGAATCCTATAATGCTTGGTACTACAATAATTTGGGGGGGGGGGGGGGGTGTTTAAACCCCAAAACCCCCGTTTGGTTGCGCTTTTGCCTAGGATAGATCATTTTGTTGTTAAAAACAATATAATTTTTTTGAAAATGATTAAATAACACTATAGAACAAATTCTGGTTAGCAAAAGTTAGGTCGATTCTGAGAGTTCTATGTATAAAATTTCGAGCGTGTCTCTCAATCGGCAACATCAATCGTTGAACATCTGCTCTGGTGAACTGGGCAGCAAATTTGTTCCACTTGAGTAACATCGATTCCGGATTTTTTACTACTCCTCAATATTTTCTTAGTTTGTATTTAACAATTACCGCAACTGGGGCGCAACTGGGGACAGTTTGGTGGTTAAGAGTCCTTTGGCATGAAATCTACATTATTAGTTCGATAACAATTTATGGTTGTCTTCGAATAATGTATCAACGCCAAATCTGGCCAAAACTTTACAGCGGACAGATGGTGACGTATAAACCGCAATAAACGCTTCTCTAGACACTCCTTCTTGTATATCTCAGAGTTCATTGTTGCGGATGTTACATAGGCCGACTCTTCAAACCACAACTGCATATGGTTTGCCAGATCATTTTCTTCTTTGCGAATTTATCAACCTTTTTATATTTAGCATAAAACTTTTCTCCTGGAAGATGTTTCAGATCAAGTTTGACGTATGTTTCATCGTCCATAATTAAACAACCTTTGAATTTCATCAAGACTTTATCGTAGAGTAATCGAGTGCGCATTTTGGCCGACAAATTTCGTTTATCGGACCGGTTCGGGTATTTAATAGCTCGATACGACTGATAGCCTGCTCCCACTCGTATTCGCCAAGCTGTGCTCCTGCGGGTTTTGAATTTTTTCGCGCGATCATTGTCGGAGAGACCTAGGTTATTTTTAATTGAGCAAGGATGCTTGCCTTTAATTTATTGTCAGATGTTACTTTTTTTCCTCTCGTTTTTTGCTTTCTTTCGATGCTCAAAGTTTCTTTATACCGTTTTAAGACACTACAAACTATTGTCTTTGAAATTTTTAATACTTTCGCTATATTATTTCCGGACCAAGTCGGGTTTTTCAACGAATTTGTTCACAATCAATTTTCGAGCGGCTAACTCCATCGTTAAAAAAATTAGTAACTAGCATTCAAATCATGGCAAACTGAACACATATAACAGGAATATTATTTTTAACAAAAGGGTACCAATTTTTATAGAATAACTTCGAAATGACCCTGTAGGAATCACTAGAGTATGTACAGATTTTGCATCGACATGTCTTTATAACCAAAAAACCATATAAACAATATGCTGAAAATCGGCATTTGACTGCAAAGTTCGAAGGTCGATTAAAAAAAAATTCGAACTAACATAAACAAACGCCGCGATACGGGTCTTCTAATTTAGCCTCAATTTTCACCCCTCAATCTCAGAATCGACCTAACTTTTGCTAACCAGAATTTGTTCCATAGTGCAATCAAATCAGAGAGAAATTACCGAAAATAATATGAGCAAGCAAAAAAAAAGAAACAACAGCCGAAAAGCAATAAAAGAAATGCCCTTTACTACACATATCAATAGTTAACCGTCAATTTAGACTGTCAAACATGAAAATTTTTTGAAATGATTGGTGTTATTAATTTTAATTTTTTTCGAGTTTTTTTTATTTTTGGTCACGTAACAATATCTGAGACCCTCTATCGTTACTTATCGTAGTACATTTTGAAATCCCTTCCCCCTTAAATTTGTAACGTAATTTATAAACGACCCCTATTGCCCTTGTTTTGGGTTTTTCAGCTAGATAACGACCCAAAGGGAAAATCCATCGTTATGTGTCGGACATTTATACAATATTTTTTAAGTTTAAAAGGGTGCTGCTACACAGTAAAAAGTTTAAGAGTCAATTTTATCTTTTTTATAATATTTCTGTAGTATAAACTCGTTTTATTCTAAATTTATTAAAAGTTTTATCCCACTCTATGGTATAAAATTTGCATTTCCATTCAAACAGCTATTTTGCTCCAAAATATTATTATTTTTATACCATAAATTTATAAATATCATATATACAGTGGCTCACAGCTTATTTTATGCAGTGCATACTTTCAACTTTAAGGCTCAATAACAGAGAAACTAACGGGAATAAAAAAAGAATGTGGTATCATTTAAAAGAGCTAGAATTTTATTTTAACAAAAAACATTACGTATTGTGAATATATACATTCCAATAGCTTAAAATAAAAAAACACAAAAAATACTGCTTTATTTCATCTCACAGCTTATTTTATGCACTTACTTTATCTGGGTAACAGCACACCAATGCTGCATTAGCTAACGGTACTTTGGTGTTCTATGATCCCGCTTTATTTCTATAATTGCTTTGTGCCAGTTTCTTAGTCTGATTTTGTTACTTGAAGTGTCCACTGCTATGATTTTTAAAATAGGACCGCTCTCAACTCTAGACCAACGAAAAATGATTAAAAACCATATTAAAAACGGCTTCTCGCAAAAAACTGCTGTAATGGTGAGTTCCAATACCTCTTTAGTACAAAACATCATTAAGCGTTTGGTCCATGCGAATTGGTTGAGCAGTAAGGGCCGAGAAGCACTTAAAAAAAGTTTTCATTACATCCGACGAGCGACTTATTGTACGAAATATAATGGGAATCCGCCACTCTCAGCGTCGAAATTGACTTTTTAAGTTCACGCCCACCTTGGTTAACAGTTAAATGTCAAAACTATTCACCGTATCTTGCGTAAGCAGAACTTTTATGGTATAGGAACAAGAAAGAATTGAGCCTTAAAGTTGAAAGTATGCACTGCATAAAATAAGCTGTGAGCCACTGTATATT
Organism: Tetanocera ferruginea; assembly: GCA_958299015.1. NCBI lineage: Eukaryota > Metazoa > Arthropoda > Insecta > Diptera > Sciomyzidae > Tetanocera > Tetanocera ferruginea. Next base: position 97,772,849 of record OY282640.1, on the reverse strand, counting down.
CCAGGTATGCACACGAGAACCTCACGGAGCCACTCGGCTTTTACGTACAAGTCGAGTTTTCGAAGCTACCGAACTTCATAGATGCTAGCAGCGTTACCGCTTTGGTTAAATTCAACCAAATTTGGTAGTTTTTTTTCTTCAAATCAGTTTTTGGTTATTTGGTAGATTTTTGTTCAATTTGGAAGATTTTGGTAGATTTTTTAATTTTGTAGTTTATAAAAATTTGTAGCTAAATAAAACTCAAATAAAATAAATGAAAATAAAAAAGGCGCGACAGAAGCACTTCTTAAGACTGGGTGAACTAAGGAATAAGCCAAAAGTATTGAAAAATATTTTTCGTTTTATCTTTTTTATATATTCTTTGGTGTTATATTGTTTTATATTTTTTCGTTTGGACAGATTATTTTCAATTTATGTATAAACATTAATATCTTATTAGAAAAGGCTTTATTTATTTCATATTTTTGAATTGATATATATTGTAACCTTAAAAATGTATGGGCCAAGGTCACGTGTGAGGTTATTATATATATAAAATTTTTACTGGCCCTAATAAGGCAAACATTTTGGTTGAAGATTTTGTATAGATATCTCAAACGGTATAGAAGTTATGAACGATAAAGTGAAATGGATGGAAAGTTTACATATTCTGCTTTAAAAATTACAAAAAAACAAAAGGTTCACTTTTTGAGATATGAGCAAGTTAAATATTGGCAACTATAGCATAAAAATACCAAAAATATTATTTTTAAAATCGGTTTTTAATAGCTTTCTAACGATTTTTCATTTACAAAAATAGGGTAACAGATGATGGAGATATGATTTATTGGAAATGACTTTATTTTCAAGATTTTTACCTATATTAAAAATTGGTATCTCCATAACTTTTGAAAAAATGGTGAAAAAAATAAATAACTTACATTCTTATCAGTGGAAAAAGTACCTTAAGACAAAATTTCAAGCCAATCGAAGAGCATGCAGCCAATCACGACTTGTATTGGGCGTGGAGCGCCCGTATTGGGAAAATACGGCAGATTGATTTTACTTTTTAAAATGGAATTATAATAAAAAATCTTACTTTTTATTTACGATTGTTTAATATACAATAGAAAATTAATATAAATGTAAGCATGACAACATTTTTACAGTATTCCGAAAAGAGTTTTAAAGCTTATACTGATTTGGTAGTTTTGTATCCATTTTGGTAGTTTTTTTTAATATGGTAGCAAAATGTTTTTTTCGGTGGCAACCCTGGATGCTAGCAGACAATCAGTTGGCGTTTGTTCTTCAGTCAGTACTCATGTTATGCGTTGAATATTTCCGTTGAATAGTTCCGTTCCGTTGAATATTTTTTTGTACACACATATTAAGAAAAAATATTGCGCTTGAATTGGAAACACTGCCAACATGATTAAACATGAAAATTTCTGAGTACACTTTTGTACTCTTTATTTTTTCTGTCAAATTGTTTACGAAAATATTAAAAAACAATACACATATCATGAAATCTATCAATTGAAATCTAAATATTATTCCTGATTTATGACTTAAAATTTATACCAAAATAGTATAAAATTTATCCTCATATTTTTTACTGTGTAGTATATCTTTGATTGAAATTAAGAAAATATGTCTTTTATATATTATCTCTTAAATTATACTAGGTCGTAGCAATCGCTTAGCAAGTACCTAAGCTGGCCACATAAATAGGTACGTTGAAGATACAAATTAGTTGGGTCGCTCGCATTAAAAAATTTTTTCTTAAATCTGTAAAAAGAGATATTATCTCTTTCGAGTATCTTAAACGAAAAAAATTAAAATTTTTTAATTTATTCTAGTTTTCTTCCATTTTTATGTTCCAAAGTCACGTGTGAGGTCATTAATATATATAAAACAAACATTACTATATATAAACCTCTAAAAAAGCAAACAGTTTAAAATAACAAAAAAAAAAAAAAATAAAATTTACTTTTTGAGATAAAACCAAATTAAAGTTTTTCAGAAAGTTGGCAACTCTAGCATAAAAATTCCAAAAATATTTAATTTTTTGAAATCGCTTTTCTATAGTTTTCTAATGATAGGAATGTTACCATTTACAAAAATAAGGTAACAAAAGATGGAGATATGATTTATTAGAAACTAGCAATTCCCGGTGCGCGTTGCTACACCCGACACCTATATTGGAAAAGTATAAATATATAGCGAAACCCGGAGCACTTCGTTACACTGAAGAAAAATTGTGAAATTATACTATTTCGGTTACAAAAAGATTATATGAAAGCTTTTACTACTAATGATTCAAACTTTAACATAACGTTAATGTTGCATCAGTTCAGTTTGTATCAATGCTGAAAAATTCACACATTTGTTTTAGCAATTTATAAGACACAGTAAAGTGAAACCAAGTGTTGTTTTTTGTATGAAATCTTAAAAAATAAAAAAATAAATAAATATAAATATAGTTCGAAATAACTATAAAAATAGTTGTATTTCGAACTTTATGATTTCTTATCACCGAACTCAATCCAATACATTTTGATAAACAATATTTTTTGTTTTTCCATCCGGTGCGTAAATAAATAAAGTGCTTGGAATTCCAACTCTTGAACAGGCATCGTATAATTGACCGTGCAAGAAACACGGCTGTTCCAAATTTAATCCGAATACTTGAAGCGTTTGTCCTTGCGCCTTATTGATAAACATGGCAAATGACAGACGCACCGGAAATTGTAAACGCTTGAATTCGAATGGCATATCTGTTGGTATCAGCGGAATACGCGGTATGAGTACAATTTCGCCTTTAGCTTTTCCAGTCAATATTATTGCTTTAATCAAATTCGGCATCAATTTTTTTACAGCCAATCTGGTGCCATTGCACAGTTCTGGTGCGTTTAAATTCCGTAGCAAAATGATTGATGAGCCGGCCTTTAAATTTAAACAATGCGGTGGCATACCAGGTGGTTCTAATGAATTTACAAATTCGATTGGATAATGTATGGCATCATCGTTATTCATTGCGCTATCAATAGATTTATATGATGTCACTGCACCTGGTAATTTTTCTTGGATCAGAAAATTAATTGCATTGACATGTAAATTTGTTGGTGCCAAAATTGCGCGTTCTCTCAACTAATTGTGATCTCTGTAATTTTGTACAATATTTGGAAAAACGCGTTCAATCAGTTCTTCTTTTGATTTGAGAATTGTACAGAAATTATCTGGCAAAGTAATCAAACCATTTGCATTATCGATTTGAACTTTTCCATTGCCGATTTCTAACAATTGTTTCGAGAAACGACCTGCAGATTGATCATTGTGCAACTGAACACGCATATTTATGTGCAATGTCAATTTTTGGACATATCGCCACAGAAAGGAAGACTTCAAGCATGCATTAATATCATCCGCTGGTGTGGATCGTGCAATCACGGGCAATGTTTGTCGAAAATCACCAGACAATAATATCAATGCACCACCGAAAAGTTGTTGATTGCCACGTAAATCTTTCATTGTACGATGTCTCCAGTTGTCTCCAGTGATTTTTTGTGGCTCATTGAACATTCATCTAATAGAACAATTGCTGCTTGTAAGTAATAAAATTATCCAAAAGAATTTGCTTCGGCAAAATTTATGTCTGTTTACGTCGGAATCCAAATGAAAAAGAAAGCACACTGGGTACATTGGGTGGTGTGAATAAAAAATTAGCAAGTGTCTTCTGATATGTGACATCTTGAAAACTTCAAAAGTGTCAAGTGTGAAAATGAAATTTAATATCGATAATGGATAATATTGATATTATCGATATTGTAGACAATTTTTCTTTATGTAAAAAACTTTTGTAGACTATTACTTACTTACTTACTTAGATGGCTCTTACAACCGTTGGTCGGTTTTGGCCTCGTCTAAGAATTTTCGCCAGCCTCTTTTGTCGTGTTCTTGCTGGCGCCAGTTGGAAATTCCAAGCGTTGTCAGGTTATCCAATGCCTGGTCTTTCCAACGGAGATGCGGTCTTCCTCGTCTGCGTTGGCCACCGCTGGGTACCGAATCCAATATTTTTTTCGCTGGAGCTTCGTCGTTCATTCTCTCGACATGACCTAGCCAGCGAAGCCGCTCTATTTTAATACGCTTGACTATATCGATGTCGGCATATAGCTCATACAGCTCGTGGTTCCATCGTATTCGGTACTCGCCATTGACGCAGATTGGACCATAGATCTTGCGAAGGATTTTTCTCTCGAACGCTCCCAAAGTCCTTTCATCAGAGCTGCTCATCGTCCAGGTTTGTGATGCGTATAGTAGGACGGGCATGATTATTGACTTATAGAGCGTCAGTTTTGTTCGTCGAGAAAGAGCTCTGCTTCTCAATTGCCTACTGAGCCCAAAGTAACACCTGTTGGCAAGAGTTATCCTTCGTTTAATCTCAATACTGATATCGTTGGAGGAGTTAATGCTGGATCCCAGGTAAACAAAGTCCTTCACTACCTCAAAGGAGGTGTTGTCAACAGTGACGTGGTTTCCAAGACGCTGGGACTGTTTGTTTGTTGACACAAGATACTTCGTTTCATCTGCGTTCACTGCAAGACCCATTCGTCTCGACTCTTTTTCTAGCCTGGAGAATGCTGCACTGACTTCGCGCGTATTGTGGCCAATGATGTCAATATCATCTGCATACGCCAGCAGCATAACACTCTTATAGAAAATTGTGCCGCTGCGTCTCAGGTCAGCAGCTTGGATGATCTTCTCCATTACTATATTAAAGAAGTCGCACGATAAGGAATCACCTTGTCTGAAACCTCGCTTGGTATCGAACGGAAGGGAGAGGTCCTTCCCGATTTTCACTGCACTGCTGGTGTTGTTCAGTGTCATCCTGCAAAGACGTATTAGCTTCGCAGGAATACCAAATTCAGACATGATGGCATATAGGTGACTCCTTATTGGACTGTCGAAGGCGGCTTTGAAATCGACAAAAAGATGGTGTGTGTCGATTTGTTTTTCGAGGGTCTTTTCCAAGATTTGTCGGAGCGTGAAGATCTGGTCAATGGTGGACTTTCCAGGTCTAAAGCCACACTGATAAGGTCCAATCAGTTGGTTGACGATGGGCTTTAGTCTTTCACACAATACGCTCGACAGGATCTTATATGCGATATTAAGAAGGCTAATCCCACGGTAGTTGGCGCAAATGGTGGGATCGCCTTTCTTGTGGATTGGGCAGAGCACACTGAGGTTCCAATCATCTGGAATGCATTCTTCCGACCATATTCTGCATAGAAGTCTGTGAATGCATTTAAACAGAGCTTCGCCACCGGTCTTAAACAGCTCAGACGGTAGGCCATCGGCTCCTGCGGCTTTGTTGTTTTTAAGCCGAGCTATAGCTGTTAAGACCTCTTTATAATCGGGCAGCGGAACTTCAACGCTGTCGTCTATAATTGGGGTTTCCGGGATATCATCTCCACTGGCGGGATTGTTGTCAGCGTCGCCATTTAAAAGTCTAGAGAAGTGCTCCCTCCATAACATCAGTGTACTCTGGATATCTGTCACTAGATTCCCATTCTCGTCCTTGCAGGAAGAGGCTCCGGTCTTAAAACCATCGGCCAGGCGTCTTATTTTTTCGAAAAATTTTCGAGTCTCATTCCTGTCGCCATGCATCTCAATTTTCTCGCACTCACGCATTTCCGCCTCTCGTTTTTTTCGCCTGAAAATGCGTCTCTCTTCCCTCCTCTTCTCTCGGTATCGCTCCATAACAGCACGCGTTACAACCGACTGCAGGGTGGCTTTGTAGGCGGTGTCCTTCTCTGCAGTGGCGTCGCGACACTCCTGGTCGTGCCACTGGTTTCGGCGAGGGCGATGGTAGCCTATCACCTCTTCGGCAGCCGTACGCATAGAGTGGGATATGTGCGTCCACTGTCCGCATATATCGTCGATCGGAGGAGTGCTTTCTTGAAGCAGGAGTGAGAGTCGAGTAGCGAAGGCTTCGGCCGTCCGTTTTGACTGCAGCTTGTCGACGTCTAGCTTTCTAAGTGTAGGATTGCGAGCATTCTTAGCTGCGCACAGACGTGTGCGGATCTTGGCTGCGACAAGATAATGATCCGAGTCTATGTAAGCACCACGAATCGTGCGTACGTCTAGTACACTGGAAGAGTGCCTTCCGTCAATCAAAACGTGATCAATTTGGTTGCATGTTTTTTGATCAGGGGACAGCCAGGTGGCCTTATGAATATTGAGATGCTTGAATCTAGTGCTACTTACGACCATGTTTCGTGCTGCGGCGAAGTCAATCAACCTCATTTCGTTATCGGATGTGTTGTCGTGGAGGCTGAACTTTCCGACTGTTGGACCAAATATGTTTTCCTAACCCACCTTGGCGTTGAAGTCACCAAGCACGATTTTTATGTCATGACGGGGGCAGCGCTCGTATGCATCTTCAAGGCACTCGTAAAAACTTTCTTTGGTCTCGTCATCTTTTTCTTCTGTCGGAGCGTGCGCACATATTAGGCTTATGTTAAAAAATTTAGCCTTGAAGCGGATTATGGCAAGCCGTTCGTTCACAGGAGTGAATCGCAGGACATGATGCCGTATTCTCTTGCCAACTACAAATCCGCATCCAAACTCGTGCTTCTCCACATGGCCGCTGTAGTAGATATCACAGGATGCTTGCCGTAAGCAACCCTGTCCCTTCCATCGCATTTCTTGGATTGCAGTGATATCAGAATTATATCTTTCCAAGATATCAATCAGTTGGATAGAGGCACCATCCCAATTTAGGGTCCGGACATTCCAGGTGCATATCCGTAAATCATTATCAGTTTTTCGTTTGCGGTAGTCGTCATCAGATTTGGGGATCATTCTTTCATTTATTCTTTTTCGTTTCATTGAAATCTTTTTTTATGTGGTGGGCTTCAAACCCAACGCACAACCTTTGCTTGATGGCCAAAGGGGAAGCCCGCCGCTCAAATTAGCCGCCAAAGTTTATCGGGCGATAGTTTTTGACGTTTCCAGGAGACACCACGCGGAGGTTTTGAGTCGACTTGAGACGATTTCGACATGGATAATGCTGGCCTCGCCAAGTTGAGGCAGTCAGACACGTTGCCATGTGAATATCGCCCCCTTATCTCCCAAGACTATTACAAACATTTAAAAAAAAAATCAGCGCAGGCGTTCTGCGATTTTAGATATATATATCAAAACAGTGGGCGCAAAAGTGGGCGTGGTCAATTTTTCTTTCAGTAAACACTTAAATTGGATTACTACGAACATTTGAAAAAAAATTCTCCAAATCGGTCCAGCCGCTTTCCGATTTTAGATAAATCGAAAAAAGTGGGCGCAAAAGTGGGCGTGGTCAATTTTTCTTTCCGACAAAACTTAAATTGGATTACTTCGGACATTTGAAAAAAAATTATCCAAATCGGTCCAGCCGTTTTCCGATTTTAGATAAATCAAAAAAATGGGCGCAAAAGTGGGCGTGGTCAATTTTTCTTTCTTTAAAAACCTAACTTGGACTAAAACGAACATTTAAAAAAATAATTATCCAAATCGGTCCAGCCGTTCTGAAGTGATGCGATTTCAACCAAACGTACACTTCTTTTTATATATATAGATGACTTAATTTTTAAGATTGTTGCTTTTATAAAAAAATTGGTATCTCCATAATATTTTACAAAATTATGGCGATAAAAGAACAAATAACTGATATTCTTATAAGTAGAAAAGGAACCTACTAAGAGCATGTGATAAATTTTTGGAAAAAATTTGCCATATATTTTTTTTTGGTGCAATGAATATGATAATTCAAAACGAAAATAATAATATTTAACAATTTCATAATTACTCGTTTTCACATAAGTTGACAGACTAACACATCTATAATTTTTTTCTTACTAAATCTAAAAAATAATTATTTAATTTATTTACTTTTGAACACCGAAAGCCTTAGAAATATGCTAAAAAGAAATATTTAAGTGAATACTCAAATCCAAAGATGTTGTGTAAAAACACTTAAAGGCAATAAAAATCCAATTGGATTATTTCGGTTTTTTCATACAATAAAAAAAAAAACAGCGAACGTTCGTTTTTAATCACTTATTCAAAATTAGCGTTTGAATTAAAAATTCAGGAACTTTGTTCACGACCGGCACTTAATTATCGGAATGTTTCTTGCAGATTGATTTCTTTACTTTTCTTTCTTATTTCTTATTGTTTTCATTTCTCCACGATAACGCAAAAACGAAAACATGTAGAACAGCAACAACGCAAACCGAACCGATGACGCACGCACAACAAAAAAAAATCACTGACGCTGCTAGTAATTTTTTTCTGAACGGACATTCTATTTAAACCTTTATTTTAAATGAATGGTTGAAACGAACGTTCGTTGATTTTTGAAGTTGTGTGTAAAATTTCTTGAGAAAATACGCAACAGACAAATTTTCCGTGATAAAAAAAATGCTTTTATCTTTCGATCAGACATGCACAACGAAATCAACAGAATTTTTTCTGTTTCGTTGAGGCAGAAAAATAAATTATCAAAATTATTTCGTTTTTTATATAACGTTAAAAATTTATCAAATCAAATTTCGTTTCGTTGAAAAACGAAAAATTTTCTATTATTTTCTCCTATGCTAAAGCTGGTATGACACTTGCTTTTTTCGCATTTTTAAGATCTTCAAAAAAGCAGCGGGTAAAAGGGAAGAATTAACGTGCATGCCTGCGTTCGATTGCAAACGAAATAAATCTGCTATTAAATAACTTTAAGAATCATTTAAGAAATGTATTATTAAATATATTTAATGGATTGCTGATGAAAACAAAATAATAGTACATTTATTTTCAAATACTCTGCGAAAATTACGCGCTCATTGTTCCTTGCCCACGTAAAATTGTTTAATGTTTTGCAGTTGTGACAGTAAAGAACAAAACTTGATTAACATGTGCAAGATTCCTTAGCAGCAAATTATTAGCAGCGCTGAGCTGCAATTTATGGAATTACAAATGTCTGTCAAACAACAACAAATGTTGTTTATGAAAGAAAATAAGCCTAAAATAAGAATTAAAACTGCAAATTTATTTTATTTAACAGGGTTCACCTACATATGCAAATATAAACAAATTTCTTGTTTTGTGTTTTATTTTCTAACTATTTTCCTTCATAAATAAAATTCGTACTCTTATTTTTTACTATTTTACTATTTATTGATAAATAGCTGTTGCAGCGAAAAACATTCGCCGTAAGATTTTTGCTGTCGTTTCATGTCGTTCGGTCTTTTCATTGACTGATACATACATACACAAGCATGTTAGAAGAAAACTATTTCAGCGAATAACAACAACAAAACTCACGGAAATATTATTTTCAATTAACTTTTAAACTAAATGGAATTTGAAAAAACTTCCTTAGAAAACAACCTTCGTTAGGAAGCGTAGAACAGTACAGTAAAAGAAATTTTAAGATCGGTCAATCCGTTCGAGAGTTTAAGGTCTCTAAACAGCTTCAAACAACCTGTTCCATGGGAGCTTCGCTCGCTTCGCTCGCTCGCTCCAATAAATTTTTTTTGGGAAGATGGTAAGAATTTAATGATAGATACAGTGGGTCACAGCTTATTTGAACCAGTGCTCGATTTAATTTTGAAAGTGCCCTATCTTTTTAACCAAATCAGATAACGATAAAATTTAAATGTGGATTTGTTGATGTAAGATATACGAAGAAATATTTGAAAGAAAATATATGATAAGTAGCAGATTCACTCTGCAATAGGGAAAACCCCATTGAGCATCAGAAATTGTGCTCACAGCTTATTTGAACCAAACAGTTGCGTCCGGCTGTAGTGTCGAATAAGGGTACTTTTTTTTCTGTCACTTTCTAGTTATGTTCGCTTAAGCTTATTTTAAGTATGATTTCGCTATTTGAAGTTCCAAATTCAATTTTTTTTTTAAATCGGACTACGTACAACAACTGAAAAGTGTGAAGAATTCCTAAGCCGTTTCAAAAAGGAAAATCCCGCGGGAAAATTGCTGAAATTCTAAATTTAAGCGATTCGACGGTGCAGCACATCATTCACGGTTTGCGCACGAGAACCAAGTGCATGATAACGGCAGAACTACACCAAACAAAATATTAAACACTACTGACGAGAGATATAACGTCCGAAAAATAAAGGCCAACCCAAAGTAATCAGCTCCAAAACTCGCTACTGAGGTCCACAACGAATTGGGAAGGACGTGTAATGCAGAAACCGTCCGACGCACATAGGGGTATTTGGCTCGAAAAACCGCTCAAAAATATTTGTTTGTTCTTAGTAAATGATACTTGTCTAAATGAACTTGAAAAGGGCTATAAAGCTTGTTTCGACCAAAAAAAGGTGTAAATTAAGTTTCTTAAGGAGGGACACAGCATTCGCGGCAGAGAAAACAAACCTTTTTTTTTTAAAATTCATAACTCAGTCCAAAACAAACATTTTCCAAAATTTTTTTTTATTAAGTTTATAATTCTTAAAGAACATATTCTTTAAGAATTATATTTAGAGCTTAATGCCAAATAATTCATGAAGTAACAGACTTGCTGCAATGTTACTATTAAAGAATATGTTCTTTAAGAATTATAAACTTAATAACAAATCAAAATGCCACAATTTTATAACTCATGTAAACTGGTGCGAGCTAAACCTACGAAAACATGATGAGTAATTATATGTTTGCGCATATAATTAACATCTGCTTTCAAAAAAAAACCTTCTTCACGCCTTCTATGGTTTAATCCCAACAAAATGTTGGAACCTAGATGGACACGTGATAAAGAAGTTAACAAAAAGCGCAACAATAAAATCTTTGCAGAAGCAATGCAGTCAATTTTTTGAAATTTTGCGACTAGCAAAAGAGTAGAAAAACACTGCTTTGAGAAAGTGAAAAGTGCTTTTAATTCCTTTTTGGTTTTACGACAGTTGCACTTATTAGCTTCTCAAAGTTAGTAGACTGCATGAACCACTGAGACTACTGATGAGTCGGAGTAGCGTCCGACGAAACCATGGTCTAGTCTGCTCGGTTCTTTTGTAAAGAATTTTTGTTGTTGCAGCAAGCCTGTTACTTCATGAATTATTTGGCATTAAGCTCTAAATATAATTCTTAAAGAATATGTTCTTTAAGAATTATAAACTTAATAACAAATCAAAATGCCACAATTTTATAACTCATTTTTTATTATTGTAGAGAATTGAAGAAATGAGAAAAAAAATATTCAAAAAAATATATTTTTCACTCCAACATGATTTTGTAGAGCTCCAAACTAGCGGCAGAGAAAAAAACGGGGCCTCGCGGTTGTAGCACTGGGAGTCGCAAAAATTGTCCAATCTGGAAAAAAACGGCTTTTTTAAATTTTAAAAAAATTTGTTATCGTATGACAGGATGATTTATTTTACATTTTTTTTTTACTTTTTGGTGATGTTTTAAATTTGAAAGTGTGTTTTTCGAAACACAAACAAAAAAAAGCTCGTGTCACACGAAAGCGAATCAAGTTTAAAAAAATACAAAAAAAAAATCGTCAAAAAATGAACCCGCTAGTTCCACAAGCAGTACGAAAAACAGGGTTTCGAGATAAACGCATTCAAAGTTTGTGAACAAAGAAAAATGCAAGGAAAAATAAAATTGCGCTCTCACTATTCCGGCTGTAACATTTGAGCTCGTAAAAATTTTTCCATGAAATTTTTTTCTTAGAATCTTAAGAATATTTACTAAAATACAATTATAACAGCCAATGTCATGTCCCTTTTCTCTTTCATTTCGGCACAATTTTCTATAAGAGCGTTATGCTGCTGGCGTATGCTGATGATATTGACATCATTGGTCAAAAAACGCGCGAAGTCAGTGCAGCATTCTCCAGGCTAGAAAAAGAGTCGAGTCGAATGGGTCTTGCAGTGAACGCAGATAAAACGAAGTATCTTGTGTCAACAAACAAACAGTCCCAGCGTCTTGGAAACCACGTCACTGTTGACAACACCTCCTTTGAGGTAGTGAAGGACTTTGTTTACCTGGGATCCAGCATTAACTCCTCCAACGATATCAGTATTGAGAATCAGTATTGAGATTACTTTGGGCTCAGTAGGCAATTGAGAAGCAGAGCTCTCTCTCGACGAACAAAACTGACGCTCTATAAGTCAATAATCATGCCCGTCCTACTATACGCATCACAAACCTGGACGTTGAGCAGCTCTGATGAAAGGACTTTGGGAGCGTTCGAGAGAAAAATCCTTCGCAAGATCTATGGTCCAATCTGCGTCAATGGCGAGTACCGAATACGATGGAATCAAGAGTTGTATGAGCTATATGCCGACATCGATATAGTCAAGCGTATTAAAATAGAGCGGCTTCGCTGGCTAGGTCATGTCGAGAGAATGAACGACGAAGCTCCAGCGAAAAAAATATTGGATTCGGTACCCAGCGGTGGCCAACGCAGACGAGGAAGACCGCATCTCCGTTGGAAAGACCAGGCATTGGATAACCTGACAACGCTTGGAGTTTCCAACTGGCGTCAGCAAGCGCACGACAAAAGAGGCTGGCGCAAATTCTTAGAACAGGTCAAAACCGACCAACGGTTGTGAGCGCCATCTAATTAAGTAAGTAAGTAACTTATTAAATGAGTATTGACAAAAGCTAGAAAAGAATTTATTTCTCAACTTTACATTTTGAGAAATTGATTAAAGAGCGGTTTTTCGAGCCAAATACCCCTATGTGCGACGTTTGCTTTGCAAGCATGAGTTCATTGGTCGAATAGCTCATAAAAAGCCATTTTAAATAAAAAAAATGAACTGAGTCGATTTGCCATCGCTAGGGATCACATTTGAATTATATAGTTAATTCGAGTTCAATGGACAAGGTTTATGAATTCAATTTTAAAAAAGCTGACTTTTTGAAGTTGAATCATTTACTTCACAGTAAACTTAACGTTATTTTAGAATATATAAATGAACATAATCTGGATGAATCCATTAATTTTTTTTATTTGGAACTCTTTGCTGTAATTTCTCAGTCTGTACCATATAGCCTCAAATTTGCAAAGAACTCGGCGTACCCTTGGTACACAAAAGAGTTGAAAACACTTCGCAATAACAGGAATAGGGCATGGAAGAGATATGTCTGTAGTTTGGACTCAAATGACCTAGAAATCTACAAACGTTTGTTTCTGGAATTTCAAAATCTTTCAGCTGTTTTATATAATGAATATTTAGACAATATTAAGCTGAGAATATTGTCTGATCCAAAGAGATTTTGGGGGTTCATAAATACTAAGAAAAAATCTGATGGATTTCCTTCATCCTTCAAAACTCTTGATGGATTTACGGACGATCCTTCTATAATTTGTGGCCTTTTTGCCAATCTCTTCAAGGATTCTTTTTGTTCAGATTTATTTAACCCTGATGAAGATTACTTTGACTACATGAACTCTTCACCCAGGGTCTCTTTGGAATCTATATCCTTTACCTCTGAGGATATTTTAAAGTATATTGGGACAATCGATGAGGATTTTGGCGCTGGACCTGATGGAATTCCTGCCGCAGTGTTAACTCAATGCGGATCCGTTTTGTGTCAACCACTTTCTTTATTATTTAATAAATCAATTACAGAATGTTATTTTCCAGTTTTTTGGAAAAAATCATTTATAAGTCCTATATATAAAAAAGGTTGCAGAAATGATGTTAATAATTATAGGCCCATCGCTAAGCTTTCGTCTATTCCCAAACTTTTTGAGCGAATTGTGTACGATCGTGTTAAAATTCATTGTGGAGAAGTCATAACAACTCGTCAGCATGGTTTTGTTAATGGAAGATCCACTGTGTCTAATCTTCTCGATTTTACAACATTCTGCTTAAATTCAATGGAATCTAGTAACCAAGTCGACTGTATTTACACTGACTTTAGTAAAGCATTTGATAAATTACCTCATGATTTAATCTTATTCAAACTAAAGTTAATGGGATTTCCACATTATTTTGTATGCTGGATAAAATCGTATTTGACTGAGCGATCTTATCAAATACGATTCCGAGGGGTGTTGTCTTCAGAATTTATTGCTGAATCAGGTGTTCCTCAAGGTAGCCACCTTGGTCCACTTCTGTTTATTTTAGCAATTAATGACGTCACACACGTCATTGAACACTCTCGTCTGCTGATTTATGCAGACGATATGAAAATATACAGAAAAATAAATACTGAAAATGATTCTAACCTACTCCAGGCTGATCTGAAATCCTTTGAAGTTTGGTGTTCTAAAAATAATATGTTTCTCAATCCTAGTAAATGCCAAACTATGACCTTTTCGCGAAAAAGGAATAATTTATTATTTGATTACAATATAAAAGATACTGCTTTAAGTCGTGTAGATGTGGTCAAAGACCTTGGTGTATGCATGGATCCTAAGTTATCGTTCAATATTCATATTGATAATATATGTAAAAAAGCGTCTTCAATGCTTGGATTTATAAAACGCTGGGCCAAAGAATTCAATAGCACAATTACAACTACAACGTTATATTATGCAATTGTGCGTCCTCACTTGGAGTACGCAAGTCAAGTCTGGTCCCCAAGTTATAATGTGCATGTTGAACGAATAGAGAGGATCCAAAAACGTTTTGTTCGGTTTGCTCTAAGGGGCTTAAGTGGAACTGATATCTTAAACCTTCCTCCTTATGAGGATCGTTTGAAACTATTAAGAATGCAGTCACTAAGTGAGCGAAGGAGGTCCGCAGATATCGTGTATTTACACCAACTCATGACCGGTGTTTTCGATTCTCCGGAAATTCTTTCTCTCATTAATTTTAACTCTAACCGTAGAAGCAGTAGAAACGCTAACACTTTAATTTATTTACCTTTTAGTAGAACGAACTATATGTCAACTGCTCCTTTAAACCGCATGAGTACCTTTGTTAACAACTGTAGCGTTTTTTATGTTAACTTGTCAAAAGGTCAACTCAAAAGTAGATTAAAAGCTATTCTGTAATTAGATCTATGTGTGCATGGTTAGTAGTTACGTCTTGTGTTGTCCCTGAGCCCAACCCAAACTTTGGTGGGTAAATTTTTTCCACATTAACTTTGTTTTTAGCCACTGGAATCTTTATCATTAAAACTTTTTGATGCTTTGGATTGTGGCTTCAAATGAGTTAATGCTGAGAAAGTGCGAAAAAGCTGTAGTAGCTAAACTCTTTTGTTATTGCATGTAAGGACTCCAACTTCTGGAACACAGTGATATTTACGGACGAGTCTTAGTTTAACATCTTTTACACAAAAGCTAGAAAAGAATTTACTTCTCAACTTTACATTTCGAGAAATTGATTAAAGAGCGGTTTTTCGAGCCAAATACCCCTATGTGCGACGTTTGCTTTGCAAGCATGGGTTCAATGGTCGAATAGCTCATAAAAAGCCATTTTAAATAAAAGAAATGAACTGAGTCGATTTGCCATCGCTAGGGATCACATTTGTAAGGACTCCAACTTCTGGAACACAGTGATATTTACGGATCTTAGTTTAACATCTTTTACTCCGACGGGATGTCAAATGTCTGGTGGACACCTAATATAGAACTGCAAAAAAGAAAACTTAAAACTAACAGTGTAACATGGCTGTGGCAGCGTAATGGTTTGGGGCTGTATGTCCGCATCCGGCGTAAGCCAGTTGGAATTTGTTGAGACTACAATGGACAAAACAGTATATCTCAACATTTTAAAAAATAATTTGAGCCAAAGTGCAGAGAAACTTACAATTCGGCGTAGCTTTCGCTTCTACCAAGATAATTATACCAAGCATAAGTCTTGGATTGTGCAGTCGTGGCTTATTTGAAATTGTCCTCACTTGATGGAACCGCCGGCGCTGTCACCTGACCTTAACGTGATCGAAAATTTGTGGTCAATCTTGAATCAAAACATGCGAAAACACCAAATTTCAAACAAAAATTTATTTGAAAAAAGTTATTATTGAGAAATGGGCCAGAATTACGCCACAAGCGACACAGACGTTGGTAAATTCCATGTCAGAACAACTTAAGGCTGTTGTGGACGAAGAGAGAGGCCACACTATATATTAAAATAACTTAAAAGTTAGTTATTTAAGGCCTAGCATTAAGTGGTTCAAATAAGCTATGACTTTAAATGTAACAGTATTTTTAGTTTTTGGTTTGAAAGTTATTATACCATAGATAAATGAAATCAATTAATGTCATTTCTTTATGTTTACATATTAACCTACAAATCTACATTTAAGTTTTACTAAAATTCCATTAAGTGAAGAAGATAGAGCAGTTTGAAATTTGAAATGGGCACTGGTTCAAATAAGCTGTGATCCACTTTATGTAAACATAAAGTGTTACGTGCGGGACATGCAAAATACATCGATTTATGTTTTTTACTTTGAATACAAATTTCAGCAAACATGGCGTTATATTTCAACCACACATATTTTTACCGTCTGCAATAAGAATTGAAGAAAATAAATATGTAACTTATTTTATAACTTTAGTGACAGTTATTTATAAAATAATAATTATAAAACCATACGTGCGGGACACTAGCGTATGTGCGGGACTCGTACGAATTAACTGCCTAAAATAAGTTTATTTCAGCCTACATTTTTTTTCTAAAGCGTGTAGTTAATGACGTTTGGCTCTAATTTTTCATAAATTCACGGAGGAAAGAAAAAATCGCTATTGTATTATTGTATATCATGCCGGAGCACTATGGTTTCATTGAGCACATTTTGTGGCCAAAACTATATAAAACCCGGTATGCACGGGTTTTTAGGGTTGCTTATTACAAATCTGGAGTCAAATTTTGCATGTTCATAATGGTGGATACAATATGGCGACAATAAATTTTAAACATATTGTGATGTGCATGTAAATTGGTATACCGGTTTTTAAACAAACGCTAATAATCTGATAATACAAAATTAATACTCAAAATGGCAAATCCAATATGACGGCATACATTTTTGAATATCTTATGAACAAATCAACGTTTTTGAAACAATAGACATCTACAAAAACAATAATAACTTACAAAACTGCAAAAGGGATTACTGCTTCTCGGCAAATCCAGAAAAAATAAACCAAAACCTTAAAAAAAAAATGCTTTAAGTTCAATAAAATACATGGAACGTTTAGGATATTGTTTGGTTTTTCCTGTGGTAAAAGCATTTTGAAAAAACCGTATTGTATGTATCCTTAAATTTTAACTGATTTTATTGAATGAATTTTTAATCTGTAGCAAGTTAAAAAATTTTACATTTCTTATTTTTTGTAATTTGGTATTTCGCGATTTAAATATCAAAGCACCGCTATATAATATTCACAATTGAAACATTTTTTATTGAAAAGTGAATATTTAAATTTTTAAAAAAACTTTTTTTCTATCGAGAAATAAAATTTAAAAAAGTGATTCAAGAGTGAAACGTGAGTGACAATTTTTATTGATAAGTTGAATTATCTTGGAAAATAATTGGCTGGCATAATTTATGCCTCGGATTTATTTTTAATATAAGATTAGTGAATTTTGCATTTTTTTAAATCAAGCAGACGCAATTATTTTTCATTAAAAAAGCATTTGAAGAAGTGAAACGTGAGTGACATTTAAGTTTTTGTTTGTTTATTTTTGTTTTAGAAATGAAAGAAGATGACGAAAACATCAATAAAAAATTAAAAAGAACGTATGAAAAAAAAGATGGAGGAAAATTATAGTTAAATCCTGATTCATATAAGACAACAAATTTAGCAAAGATTAAAAAGATCTAATTTAATCATTATTTTAAGTCGTTGGCCTCGACGGAATTGCTAATAGGCCAGTCATATAGTCAAATTTGGCGCGGTCTTTGGCTTTTAATGAGCATAAGGATCAACGAATTAGGCCTAGTGATATACATACAGATTCGGATGCACAACCGGAATAAATTTTGTTAAAATGATATATTTCTGAAATAGTTTTTGTGTTGGTTTTATATAATGAATGATTTTTTAACTGTATTGTGCTTAACATAATTCTTTCCATACAATTTTTTTTCCTTTTTTGTATAAAAATGTCCTTAATATTAAGAAAATTTTTTTTTTAACATTATTCTTTCCATACAAATTTTTTTCCTTTTTTGTATAAAAATGTCCTTAATATTAAGAAAAAATTTTTTTATATAATATGCTTAATAAAAATTCACCCGATTAACCACGATGCAAAAAAAAGACAATTAAAATTGATTTAAAACGTGAGTGACATCGACGTGAAACGTGCCCAGCGGTCAGCAATTGTCATACCTGATAAAATCTGGCATGAAATCAGTTCTATTTTGCTTCGAAAATTCGGGCATGAGATCATAGCTGATTTCAGAATAAGCATTTGCATTTAAGCTTTCAAAAAACTTCCCTAAAATTGTCTAACCTCTGAATAATTTGTTTTGTGTCGATCTCAGACCTGAAGATATTCCTGAGTTTAGAAGCGAAGGCGTAATGCTATCAAACGTTTATGAGTATTTTCAGTTAACCCAAATATCCCTCAAAAGTATTTTTGATTTTGTTTCGTGTTCGCACATGAGCAACGGCTGAGATTAGAAGCGAAGTCGTAATGCCATCAAACAAGTTTGGGAAATTTTTTCAAAATAAAAATACAAAAATGAAAAGTAATCGACGCGTCATTTTTCATTCTCAAAACAAAACAAAAATTTTAATTATTTTGTGAAAAAGTTCTACGAACTTTAATTTATTAAAATAATTCAAACAATGCTCATGACACCGAAGACGAACTGCAGCTCGGCTTCGATAAATGATATATCTGCTATTTGCTTTCTCATTTGAATTTTCATGCTTGGGACGACCTGTAAGAAGGCCTGATATTTAAGCATTCACTCAGGCCTGAATTTTCGGAGGAATATTCTTAGGGATATTCAGGCCTGAGTTAACGCTATACTATAGCAGGTATTCCGTAAGTATGACATTTATATGGGAAAAGGAAATCAAGAGGTGTGTTGAATTCTCAGGCCTGAGAGAATGTATTGATTCAGGCATGTTCTGACCGCTGGGTGAGTGACAAAATCAGTACATGAAAAAATCTTGAAATTTTTTAGAAAAAAAAATTTTTTTCCTGCAGTTAAAATTTCTACTCAATTTCGTTACGGAAAATTACTTTATTCCTTATAGTAACTCAAACAATTCGCAGATTTTAAGCAATTTGTTAGAAGAACTCGAAAAATGAAAATCGTACGAAAACGTGATCGTGAGTGACACACCATTTTAAGAGAGTTTTTTCGAAATGTGTAAATATATATAAAACTTTTTGCATGAACTTATAAAAGTGAGCCTAAGACTTATTTTACCCATATAATTTTATATGAAAAGCTTTTATATTTGATGGAGAAAAACTTATGTTTACTGCTATGACTGAAACGTGAGTGACACTAGATTTGCCGTTCTGCATTTAGAAAACTCTGATATTGCTAACTGCATAAGAATTATGAAAAAAAGGTTAGTTTCAACTTAAGAAAGTTTGCAAACAATATAAATAATTGTATATTAAAGGTCATTTTTAAAAATAAAAATTTCACTGCAAACAATAACAAATTTTTTTTCAATATTCACAAAAACCACTGGTACTTACTATGAATTAAGCTGTCCATCATTTTGTTTTTAAATTTTAAAGAAATACTAGAAAAATTTCACTTGCCAGAATGCTTGCACTCTTTTCTAATAAACACAGAGAAATGTAAACCAAATTAAAGTTCAAGTTCAGCTCTGTATTACCTAACGGAGGAACAGTAAAAACGGATTAAAAAGTGTTTTTTTTTTTATTTGGCTTAATTACTTTAAGAGTAAAAAAGAAAAAGTTTCATTTTTATAGTTTTAAAATTTGAGTTTCAGCCACAAAATGCATTTGATGAACCATAGTGCAGAGGAGTAAATATTACTTTCTGGCATATACATAAAGATGGATGCATTTTTTATTTTAATGGTGACGTCCGCGAAGTATTTAGCCATTCCATTGGCTTGACTCGTAATTTTTTGTTTCACAAGTCTTTTCAAATTACACCGACGCAATGACGCGCCATCCAACAACCAATGCAACTTAGCCATGGGATGTGGCTTAGTACTCCACGAAAGACTTTTTATACCGTTTGTATAAAGTAGTGTCGTTTTCCAAACATTTACTCGAAATCCTTTAAAACTTAACATGAATGACAAAATCGGCAGAATTTTCTTTAATTTTTTTCAAATAATTCATCTATTTTGGTTTCCTGTATAGTTCTCTATCTATTGAAAACACAATTTTCACACCTGGGTTCTCCTGTTTAAATACAGAAAATCCTTATCTTAAAAATAGTTTCATGTAATATTTTTGCAAATTTTCTTTTTGTTCCTACTTTCCATGATGTCAAACAGCCCTTAAGGTAGAAGTTCATTCACTGCATATGCATATGCGTCCGTCTACTCGTTGAACGTAATGCAATAGAATGTGTGAAAGCTTATAGATGAAAGTTCATTAACTGCATATGCATATGCGTCCGTTTACTCGCTGGCGCAATTTACGCAAGAAAAATTGAAAATATTTCAACTTTGCTTGCGTAAATTGCGTTTTTTGACAGCTCGTTACTCATAACAAAAAGCGAGAAGAAACAAGAGTAACGAATCATAAGTAATCATTACTCATTACTTTCATGAATCATTACTTTCAGGGATGGCTTTTGTACATAAATCTTGAAAATTTAGAATGTCTTAGATTTTTTATTTATTAGCAGGACCTGTTTAATACTTGGAATTTCAATTTTTATGATTATAAATGAAAACATTTTGAGTATTTTTGTGTAAAAATGATAAAAATTATTAAGAAATATGACGCTAAGATCATACAAACTGATTTATAATGTTACAGCCCTTGCTTGTTCTGAACGTAAGACGCAACCATTGAACTCTGCCAAAATTTACGTGCGTAAATTAAACCAGCGTATAGACGGACGCATATGCATATGCAGTGAATAAACTTCCCACTTTAATTCCAGGGCAAGTAAAATCAATATCAGGCTATAAAAAAAAGTTGCTTAATATTGCGTACGATGTTCAATGTCATGGCTTTTTCGAAATTTATAATCATGTCTTCTGATAATTTTACTTTATAGTGGCGTGCTAAGTCTTTAATGACCCGGTGTCGTTTTCTAGAAGAACACATTTAAGTACGTTTATGGACCCTTTAAGCATACGTTTATGAACCCTTATAAGGAAAATCTAATGGTGCAGTTTTCAATGACACAGTACAAAGTGCTCTGGTTTCTTCGTGTTGCTTTCACTTTCTTGTAGTTTCATTTTCTCATTGATTAAATGTTCGTTTTTTGGTCATTCTGTCCGCCTTATTCTTTTTCAGCTGATTTATTCACTCGTATTTATGCTTTTTAAAAGCCGAATTTTCCTTTCCTATCCTTATACAGTTTTTTTCTGTCTTTCAGTAGAATTTAATTTTTTCTTCTCCGGCATCTCTCATCAGATAATAGATCTGATAGATATTAAATTAAAATTTCAAAATAATTAAATTTCAAAAAAATTTTAAAATGTTACGTGCGGGGCAGAGTTTCAAAGCTGATTTTTACTAACACTGAGCAACTAAGATTTAATTTCACTTTTGATGATCAGTTAAATTCGGAAAACTTGTTTAAAACTACAAAATTCATTAACAAAGTAATTCTACTAATCACTTAAAACAATAAAAACCAAATCGAGCGTTACGTGTGGGACAGCAAAATTATCAAACTTTAAACATAAAAAAATTTATCTTTAATTGATTATATCAAAATATTTTCTATAACATGTGAATAGTAGAAGTCTTACATTGAGGAATATGCAAAGTTGTGCCAAATTTTGTGCATAAGCAATGGTTTAATATTATTTTTTAATTTTGTTTATTTTAAGTGGTAACTCTATAAAAATTAAGAGAGTTTGTAGTATATTATGATCATTTAAGATAGCCTAAAACATTAACCTTCACATGTAAATAGGTTTAAGACAGCTTAGATTATTTTAGAATAGTATTGTTGAATTACCGATTTTCATGGAATGCCCCCAAAGCATATTGTTAAAAAATCCTTTGAAGATCATAAAATTAACGTAATGAGTTGGCAAAGTCAGTCTCCGGATATAAATCCTAACGAGAACCTTTGGGGAGAACTGCAAAAGAAATGGTCTAAGAAATCATTCTCCAACAAAGACCAATTATGGGAGAGCATTCAAAAAATGTGGTATGAAATACCCAAGGACACATGCCAAACTTTTATCAACAGTATGCCAAGAAGAATGCTGAAAGTTGTCAAAAAGCGGGTGGTTACACGGGATATTAGCTCAATAATCGAAAACGTAGATAATAAAATATTAACCATTACTTAAAATTTGCATATCTTTTATTCATTCGTGTGTACCTAATGTTTATGAGCAACACTCTAAGAACAAATGGCGAGATTTCACTACAATTATTGCTGGCAACACTTTAACAGCAATTATTGTAGTAAAATCCCGCAGCACAAAATAAGGAATATTCTCTCTCTTTCCTCTTTCTCTCACTCTCAAATCTCACCTACAATTTTTCTTTGGCGCTCTTTAGAATAGAGTGCATTGATAAATAATACGCGGAAAATGCGAGTTATTTATCCTGCTGGTTCTTTTATTGATTACTTATTAATTAACAATGAAGTTATTAGTAAATAATCAACATTCAAAAACATTCATTTGCTTGTTTTTATCATAACATGGAATAGCAGCAAAAAACATTGATGTTATTCCATGTGAGGATCATAACTAACTGAAGTAAAATAATGTATCTGCTAAAAATATGAATTAATTGTGAGAGCGAAAACCCGCTGTTATAGCGTAAAATCTCGCTTAAGGAGCGTTTAAAGATTTTCTGAGCGAAAACACGCTAAACTAGCGATAAAATACGCTTCATTTTGGCTAAATTGAAAAAGCTCGCTGCGTTGAGAGATATTTTCGAAAAATCGTCAATAAATGCGTGAAATTTCACAGCAATTATTATTGTAATATTACACGATATTACCATCAGTTTTTAGAGTGAACCTTATTTAGACTTTTCTAGATCTATAGTTATCTACTTCGACACCGTACGTTATTTATTATTGAAAAGACCTTTTTTTGTAACTATAACATAAATGACTAAATGTTTATTTATTATTTTTAAATATGTTGAATAAAAAATTTTATGTTTCGTTTAAGTTTAAATTCTGGTGTGGCAACTATTATTTTGAGCAGGAGTGTATTCATATTAATATATGACTAAAAAAATACGATTTGGCATCGATTTCACTAAATTTCCAGCAACTGATGATCAAAATCTTCCCAAGCTTCCTTAATGGCCAACTTGAACTCAAGCACAGTTTTGTAAAGGTGTCCTTGGGCTTTTTGTTGATAGATTTTACATATATTTTGCGATGTACCCCAAAAGGTTCTCCACCTGATTCAAGTCGGGACTGCTTGCAGGCTCCTTCATAAGTGGGATGCTGTGCTCTTCAAACCATTGAAATGACTCTTTAGAAACGTGAACGTATTCATTCATTTAATCATCCAATGTCGCCCACACCATAACTCTGCCACCACCACAGTTTATTTTTGACATATGTACGTCATTGTTACGCAAATCATGACAATAACAGCTAAAAGAATCTTGACCATCGAAGTTCATTGTTTTTTCGTGGGAAAACACAACATTGTCTCACTCAATTGACCATTGCAAATGCTTTTGGGCGAAGTCTAAGCGTGCTTCTTTGTGATGCTGCTTCAACACAGGCTAGCTCACCGGTTTTTTCCATTTAACGTTATCTGAGTTACGTAACTCATGTGTGCTTGTTGTCATTGGAAGATCTAATTTTTCTTTTATTTGAGTTGAGTTAAAAACATTTGTGGTGGCTTCCTTTCTTATCTCATTAACTTGGCAAAAACCCAACTCTTGATTGCCTTTCGTGGGTTTTTTACTACATAATCAACACCGTTATTTACAGAAGAGTGCACCACAGGTTGATTTGGACTTGACAATAATTGTACTCTTATAATATGAAGAAGAATAATTGAAGCCATATTATGCCAACAACTGAAATCAGTTAACAATTTAAGACGATTATTGGTAACAGCATTTATAATTTTACACGTTTCTTATTAAAATCACAACAAAAAATACTTGTGCTCTAAATTGATCGTATGAGTCAATTCATCACAACGTTTCGCACAACACTACAAGAAAAAATTGCAACAAAGAGGTCAGCAAAACATCAAAAAATAAAAATATTTTTTGGTTTTTTGGTAAGTGCTGCCAGATACATTCTTTAAAAACTGCAGCAAACAATATGCAAAGGAAGGTAGTTAATAGCTGTGCCGACATTTTAGGGTGTCAATAACTATATCACTTACACGTATTTTATGCAGTGCATACTTTCAAATTTAAGGCTCAATAAAAGCGAAACTAACGGGAATATAAAAGAGCATGTGGTATCATTTAAAAGAGCTAGAAATCTTGTTTAAAAAAAACTTAATTTATTGTGAAAATATACATTCCAATAGCTTAAAAATAAAAAACAAAAAGTATTGCTTAATTCCATCTCACAGCTTATTTTATGCACTTACCTTATCTGGGTAACAGAACATCAATGCTGCACTAGCTAACGGTACTTTGGTTTTCTATGAACGCGCTTTATTTCTGTAATTGCTTTGTGCTTGTTTCTTAGTCTGATTTTGTTATTTGAAATGTCCACTAATATGAATTTTAAAAAGGGGAACGCACTCAACTCTAGTGCAGAAAATATGGTAAAAAACCATGTTAAAAACGGCGTCTCGCAGAAAAACTAGCTGTAATTGTAAGTACCAATACCTCTTTAGTACAAAACATCATTTAGCGTTTGGTTCATGAGAATCGGCTGAGCAGTAAGCGCAGAGAAGCAATAAAAAAGTTGTTAAAACATCCGACGAGTGACTTATTGTACGAAATAGAATGGCGAATCCGACTCTTAGCGCCCAAATTGACTTTATAAGTTCAAGCCCACGTTGGTAAACAGTATAAGTTATTCGCCATGTCTTTCGTAAACAGAACTTTTATGGTCGATCAACACAAATCAAACCGTTTATCAGCCCCAAAGAAGGCTTTGTATACTTATCTACGTTATCTTAGTTGATTATTGAGCCTTAAAATTGAAAGTATGCACTGCATAAATTAAGCTGTGAGCAACTGTATATATCGTTGAAAAAGTTTAAGTTCAAATTTTAAAATCGGTCGATAATGAAATAAGTTATAATATATATAGCATGATGCCAAAACAGCGTTTTTTAGAAAAAGTTTTTTTTACTGTTGAAGATGGTGAAGATATATAGTTGTAGCAATGTTTGTTCAGGGACTTGGCTGTCATTTTTATTCGTGGTAATTTAGAAGCTTTTCAAAGGTTACTTCCGATAGAGCTCAATTTGAATATTTAAACTAACCAATTTGTATAAAAAAAATTCTCAAAACTGCTGATCCTTTTAAAAAAATAAGAAAAGCGACATCTTCTGAAACTGTTTCTACTAAATTTATTTGCTGAACAAAAAGAAGATTTCATCACCTTTTCAACAACGTTTTTTTTTGTTAAAAATGATTTTTAAACAAAAGAGATATTTAAGAAAAAATGTTTAAGGCAGGTGTTTTTTAAAAAAAAATCCATGTATTACAAAGACAATTTATAAGTTTTT
Source organism: Tetanocera ferruginea (assembly GCA_958299015.1). Taxonomy (NCBI): domain Eukaryota; kingdom Metazoa; phylum Arthropoda; class Insecta; order Diptera; family Sciomyzidae; genus Tetanocera; species Tetanocera ferruginea. The sequence goes on along the minus strand of OY282640.1, from coordinate 97,747,138 downwards.
CTTATAAGTCATTTTCTACGGTATGATTCCGCACATTAAAAGCTTTAAAAATAATTCCTTGCTTTCACACGTCTTTTTTAAGAAATGCATCTTCATTTTCAGCCAAACGTTTCATGCAATACATTCCATTTTGTATTTTCTCACCAAATTTGTGCCCTCTTTCAATTTAGTGTTTGTTAAGTCATTTTCTACCAAATCGAAGATATTTTGTGTAAATTTATTTGAACGTCACTTGATTTGTTGACACCTAGTATATATTTCCTTGTAATCAGACATATCCTCATTTCTTTTTGTCATTGCAAAAATATCCTTTCAGTTTATGTTATTAAAAAATTAATAGACATCATCAAGTAGTCTACTTAAATATTTATTATTGTTGAATCTTAAGCCAAAATTAAAGCATCTTTATATAACTAACGTAACTGTATGTAAACAGTTTAAAAACTGAAGTTAAAAACATACAATATAAAAAATTTAAATTCCACATAAGATTTTATTTGATCACGTATACATAAATATACACATTCAGCGTTGTCCCCATGGGCCTAAAACAACATTAAATCCAACTTTGATTCTACCCTATGCCTAATGTTGAGCAAAAAAAAATTGTTTTTCTAGTTGTTTTTAATTTTTTTTTTCCCAAACCTTACTTCATATTAAGGTTAATTTCTCAACAATGGTAAGGAAAAACTTAAAGCCACTCGGTGAATTTTTTAAAAATCCATCAATAAAAATTAATTTATGATTAATTTTTATAGGCATGGAGCGGCGTGGTTGGCATTTGATGTAGAAAAAGGGTCAAAAACAGACTTTTTTTGTACTGAACTTTTTTTGTAGCTCATTTTTCTGCAAAACCATTGCAAATATCGTTAAGCCGTAACAGACGTTTCAGTTGATCTTGTCTGTTTATCGGTGTCGGTTTTGTTTTAGAGTGAATTGTTTTAATTTTGTGTATATGTGCAAATCGTGAATGTTAAGTATACAAATTAAAAAAAAATAAATAAATAAATTAATGTTATTTTATATTTTATACTTTTTAATTAATTTATCCGTGTCATTTTGTGATATTGTGTTTAATTTTATTAAATTTAATATAATTTTGTCTTCCAAGCAACTAGCTTTGCTTGTTGTTTAGTTAGTTTTTCTCATTCCTCTTTGTGCGGTATTTGTTTATCGCCTGTTCAGTGTACGTTGTTGTTGTCAACATACTGTTTCACTCAATTAACCCTTAAGCGCGTTTTGCATAAAAAAAACACTTGCTCGCATAATTTGAATAAACAGAAAAAAAAAAAAATAATTTTTTTTGCAATGAATTATTTTTCGTCTGAAAATATCGCTGCTTGTTCTCTTAACGAGCTATGCAGTAGCCAAAATATCCTGAATCGTATGTTCAGTTGTTCTGGCCCATGTGAGCAAATGTTCCATGCTTCTTGCGCTGGAATCTCAAAATCGTGCCTTAACGATTTAATATCTGTACGGTCAGGTCTTCGTTGGTACTGTGCTTCGTGCAGGGCTCTTTTCCCAGATGAACTTTATGCTAAAATTAAGCATTTTGGGGAAAGTCTTAACTCGTTAAATAACAATTTTAGAAAAATTGTTTCATTTTTTAGTGAAGTTAATGCAGCATCCAGTACCAACGTATATGATGAGATTTCTACATCGGAAGATGTCTCGAGTTCTTTCTTGCAAACTGTTTCTTGCGGAACTCAAACAATGGATCCATCAAACAAGGACCTTACAAGTTCTAAAATTAAGAGAAAAAATAAAAATAAAAATAAATAAAATAAGCGTCGCAATTCTCAGGCTAAGCAGCCCTCTGCTACGCCTTCGGTGAATACTAACACAGTCATTATTTCGACACCATCTTCTACTCCTCCATTGGCTAATAGCCCAATTTCAATTTCAACTGAGCCCAATAATCAGATAAATTTAAGGGCAGTGTCGAGAAAAAAAAATGGTTTTTATTTCGCGTCTTCAACCCGACACAACAATTAATAATATATTGACGTTTGTCAAACATAATAATTTACTAAGTCAAAATGCGTTTTGCGTATGTAAGAAAATAGGTAATAAACCATCCCACGCCTCCTTTATTTTAACAGTTGCTGCTGAAGAGTTTGCAAATGTTCTTAACTCTAATTTGTGGGGCGATAATATTCTTGTATCTGAGTTCAAGCCTAAAAATAAGTCTGGAAGGTCAAATAATATCGTCCGTCAGACCCAAAAAAACTAAATAGGCTATCCCTTTACTATCAAAATGTGAGGGGATTACGATCTAAGACGCGTGACATATTTTTGTCAACCCAGAATTTCTCAGAAGATATTATCGCGTTAACTGAAACGTGGCTCAACGGAAGCATTACTGACTTGGAATTGTTTGACAATAGTTTCCAAGTTTTTAGAAAGGACAGATACGCTGACAGTACTTCCGCTGTTGGTGGTGGTGTCCTATTAGCTGTAAGGAACTCCTTTATCAGTTCCTTTATTGATATTCCCTGCTCTTCTAATATTGAACTAATATGCGTTAAGGTTATACATTGTAATTCCAATGTATATGTTATTAATGCGTATGTTCCTCCAAAGAGCAGTACGGAGGTTTATGCAAGCCTTGCTGATTGCATAGAATTTATAATAAGTATACTTGACGTTAATGACAACATTTTATTGTTGGGCGATTTTAATCTGCCTGACTTAAAATGGCATTCTTCTGACGATGATACATATTTTTGTGCATCTAATTCGAAGACTCGTCAAGAACATATATTTGTTGATAATATATGTTCCGACCTACAACAAGTAAGTTGTATTAACAATAGTCTTAATCGACTTCTTGACCTGGTCTTAACTACAGACAGTAACAATGTCATTGTTAAGAGGGCCGTCCACGCTCTAACGACTGTTGATGAATACCATCCACCATTGAGCATCTGGTACAAATCTGACAGAGAAAATATAGTTAATTCGAGCTCAATAGAAAGGGTTTATGAATTCAACTTTAAAAAAGCTGACTTTTTGAAGTTGAAACATCTACTTCATAGTAAGCTTAATGTAATTTTAGAGTACATAAATGGAAATAACCTTGATGATTCCATTAATTTTTTTTATATGGAGCTCTTTGCTATGTTTTCTCAATCCGTGCCATACAGCCTCAAGATTGCGAAAAATTCTGCGTATCCCTGGTATACAAAGGATTTGAAAACTCTTCGCAACAACAGGAATAGGGCCTGGAAGAAATATGTCTGTAGCTTAGACTTAAATGACCTGGAAACTTACAAATGTTTGTTTCTGGAATTTGAAAATAGTGCAGCTGCATTATATCATCAATATTTAGACAATATTAAGTTAAGGATACTGTCTGATCCAAAGAAATTTTGGGGATTCATAAATACAAAGAAGAAATCTAATGGATTCCCTTCGTCATTCAAAACCATTGATGGATTTAGTGACGATCCAGTTATAATTTGTAGCTTGTTTGCCAATCTTTTCAAAGAATCATTTTGTTCTGATTCTTTCAATCCTGATGAAGAGTATTTTGAATATATGAATTCAGGACCCAAAGTTTCTCTGGAGCGTATATCCTTTACCTCTGAGGATATCTTAAAGTATATCGGATCGATCGATGAGGACTTTAATGCTGGACCCGATGGAATTCCTGCCGCAGTGTTAACTCAATGCGGTTCCGTTTTGTGTCAACCACTTGCTTTATTATTTAGTAAATCAATTACAGAAAGTTATTTTCCAATATTTTGGAAAAAATCGTACATTAGTCCAATTTATAAAAAAGGTTGCAGGAATGATGTTATTAACTACAGGCCAATTGCCAAGCTCTCATCGATTCCAAAACTTTTTGAGCGTATCGTGTATGATCGGGTAAAAATTCACTGCGGAGAAGTCATAACAACTCGTCAGCATGGTTTTGTTAATGGCAGATCCACTGTGTCTAATCTTCTCGATTTTACAACATTTTGCCTTAATACATTTAAATCTGGTAACCAGGTCGACTGCATTTACACTGACTTTAGTAAAGCATTTGATAAATTACCACACAGTTTGATTCTATTTAAACTTAAATCAATGGGATTTCCTCAATATTTTGTAAGCTGGATACAATCGTATTTGACTGAACGATTTTATCAAATACGATTCCGAGGGGTTTTGTCGTCTGCATTTGTTGCGGAATCAGGTGTTCCTCAAGGCAGTCACCTTGGTCCACTTCTGTTTATTTTAGCCATTAATGATGTTACTCACATTATTAAACATTCTCATTTGTTAATTTATGCAGATGATATGAAAATATACAGAACAATAAATGCTAAAGATAATTCAGACCAACTCCAGGCCGATCTGAAATCCTTTGAAGTTTGGTGTTCTAAAAATAATATGTTTCTAAATCCTGATAAATGCCAAACTATGACCTTTTCGCGTAAAAGGAATAATTTAATTTTTGATTACAATATTAAAGATACTGCTTTAAGTCGTGTAAGTGCCGTCAAAGACCTTGGTATATGCATGGATTCTAAGCTATCGTTCAACAATCATATTGACTACATTTGTAAAAAAGCATCTTCAATGCTTGGTTTTATAAAACGCTGGGCCAAAGAATTCAATAGCATGATTACAACTACAACGTTGTATTATGCAATAGTGCGCCCTCACTTGGAGTACGCAAGTCAAGTTTGGTCCCCAAGTTATAGTGTACATGTTGAACGTATAGAGAGAATCCAAAAACGTTTTGTTCGGTTTGCTCTTAGGGGCTTAGGCGGGATTGATTTTTCGAACCTTCCTCCTTACGAGGATCGTTTAAAACTTTTAAAAATGCAATCTCTAAGTGAACGAAGGAAGTCTGCGGATATCGTCTATTTACACCAACTCATAACCGGTGTATTCGATTGTCCGGAACTACTTTCTCTTATAAACTTTAACTCTAACCGTAGAAGTAGTAGAAATGCTAACAACTTTATTTATCTACCATTTAGTAGAACAAATTACATGGCTACTGCTCCCTTAAACCGCATGAGTTCCTCTGTTAACAAATGTACATTTTTTGATGTTAGTTTGTCAAAAGGTCAACTCAAAAGTAGATTGAAAGCTATTGTGTAATTAGATCTGTGTTTGTGTATGCATGGTTAGTTGTTATGTCCTGTGTTGTCCCTGAGCCCAATCCATGCTGTGGTGGGTAAATTTTTCCCACATTAATTTGTTTGGAGCCACTGGAATTCATGTCATTGAAATATTTCAATGAGATCTGGATTGTGACTTCAAATAGATTAATGCTGAGAATGTGCGAAAAAGCTGTAGTAGCTGAACTCTATTGTTATTGCATGAAAGCCACTCGGTGAAAATTTAGATATCCATTAGCTAAACAAATGTTGCTTAGACGACTCTTTCTGATTATAGTTTCTGCATTATTTTTCTGATAATACATATATTCATGGCATTTTAAATATAAAAGTGCAATTTTCTTGCATTTTTTAAAACAGCTATATAATTTGTATTTTAAAACTTGCAACGTAGAGCATAATTCTGTAAAGAAGATATCCTTTTTTTTTGATTTTTTGATTTGATGATGATTTTTTCAAACATCTAGTTATCAGGCACCCTGTATGCAAGGATATTTTGAAGTACTACGAAATGAAGCTAAATAAATACTTTTTTTAATGAGTGTAGTTACACCTTTGTATCTTAAAGTTAAAAAAAATTATTTTTTTGGCATCATGCTAAATATATATACAAAAAGTAGGCAGAGGTAGGCAAAATCGGTTTTTGACTGTAAGTTCAGATTTTTGGGGTTCCGGCAAATTTCAAGTACAGAACATTATTTAACTCGACAAGACCTACCAGAAATATAACACTATCTTCCAGATATTTGGGACTGTCGCGCCGTGTAATTATTGTTTATTTTTTATTTTAAAATGCATACTCGGTGCGGTCTCTGAAAATATTAATTGATATTTTAACAATACACAATAATTAGAAAAAAAGTTTGAGAATTAATGACAGGCTGGTAAAGTGATGGTGTGAAAAAAAGGTTGCGTCCTTCTTGACATGATTCCAACACTTCTGGTGATCTGAAAAAGAAAAGAAAAAGATTCTTAATTAGTACGAAAGTCTCTATGGTCTCAACTACGGAAAAAAACACAATTTTTTACAAAATGACGGCTGTTTGAAAATAAAAGTGATTTTTGGACTACAAAGACAAGTAGAAAAGCTTTTATACAACGACATAATCAAGCCAAGCAAGTCACCGTTGAATGAACTAATGTTGATGGTTCCAAAGAAAACCGGGGAAGACGAACAGAAAAAGTAGACATTAGTTATTGATTTTATAAAAGTAAACGATGCCACAATCAAGCTTTTCCTATTCCATTCCCTATTTCCTATTTCTAAGTTTTCCCTATTCCCCGAATTGACGAAATCCTGGACCAGCTAGGTCATTGTAGATATTATTCAACACTAAATCTAGCTAGTGTCTATCATCAAGTGTTGGTCCATAGCAAGAATGAAGAAAATACAGCTTTTAGAACGTCGTTAAGTCATTATGATTTTAACAGAATGCCGGACAAACTGGAGATCCAGCTACGTTCCTACATTGCTTATGAATCACAAACTGACTGAACTAAAAGGGAAAGATTGTTCCGTATATTTATACGATATTGTAATCTATTGTAAAAATTTACAGCAACTTGAGGAAAATTGAGGCAGAATTGTTAAACCCTCACTTTGGCACTATTTGCATTTGTAAATATTTCAATTTTAAAGTTACCATAACTCCTTTCTTTTTAATTCGATTTGGATATTGCTTCGACTCCGTGACTATTTTTCGTTTTCCTGTGCACATGTACTAAGATCCAAAAAAAAATCGCAAATTTAACAAACTCCCATACAAAACATATCGAAAAATATTTCAAAATGTAAACAGTGCCAAATATCATAGAAAAACGTTGGTGCTAAAGTGAGGGTTAAATTTAAACACATTGAAATGTAAATTTTTACATCGTGAGATACCATATTTAGGGCATTAATGTTCAGAAATGGGAGCTTTGGCAGATCCGCAAAAAACTGGAATGTGTGAAATATATTGCAGTTCCAAGAAATAGAAATGAAGTTCAGGCGTTTTTAGGTTTAGTAAATTACTACAGAATATGTTTAAAAAATTAACTTTAAAAACTACCAATAAATAACTTTCTTAATTTTGACAATTATATGTTACAGTAAAATAATCAGTTTAAGCTAAATTTAACTCGCTTGTGGGTTTCTAATACCCATTATTTTAAAAGATTTGTTTATAATGTGTAGTGTTTAACACTAAGATGATTCTTAAGTTGAGGTGATAAAGCAGGCCCAATCAGCGAAATTAATAAAAAGGCCAAAGCCTCATCAAGAGAGATAATTGCCTGATTAAAATAAACAGCAAAATACATTACCAACAACGAAAGCGAACATGTTAGCGTCACCACCATCTACGGCACTCGTACTTTGTTGCTTTTTGCAAGTGCTGACAAAAAAAATTCCAAAAACAAAATACATACGCGAAAAGCTCGTCAAGATCGTTTGAATTTCTATCCCACTAACAAAACACATACGCACAACAACAATGCTGTATGTTTGGTGGTCGCGCCGACAGCTTGTGCGTTTCGATGCGTATTTAATAACGATGTTTTTGTTTGTTATTGTTGATTTTCGCAAATGCATTTCCACGTTATTTTGGCGCACATTAAAGGGCCACCTTTGTGATTAGGCCTGTTATAAAGGGTGATCCAATACGAGGTCCCTTTTTCAACTGGGTTGTTTTTACAGCTGTGATGTGTCAAATGACTTGTTAATATGACGTTTGTGTTCAGTATTTAATAAGACTCAATCATGAATAGACTTACTCCTGAACAACGTTTATTAATTGTGGAAACGCTCCCCTACTAATGCGAAAGCATTTTGTTGATTCGGAAGATGGGTACTAAGCTAGTTGGAGGGTGGAAAATGGAGAAGTGACGGTGAACATTTGTTTTGAATTTACACAGGACGAAACTGCCGCGCAATACATCCGTAGGAAGATAATTCTACAATTTTATTGTACGACTGAAGAACGAATTATCACGGTAATGCGAGGTTCTGTTGGGCATCAAGGCAATACTGTAGAGATGGGCTAGATGAGCTGCCCGAGTGGTTCTAGGAAATACTCGAGCTGGTGGAGTCAGGTCGTGTACCTCCTTTGAACACATTCCATTTCCTATATAACAGGCTTATGGACCCAACATTGCGTCGATGACCAAGAGAATTGAGAGGTGATGACACATTATCATCCCCAGAACTGTTATTTTTAGTATTGATACGTAAGGAATTTCTGATCGAGTTATAAGAGATATTTTAAAGATGTTTTGAAAAAGGTTAAACTACTTGCTTGTTTTTGGAAACAAAGGGTGGTTAAATTTTAAGGGTTTAGTTTAGTTTAGGTTTAATTTAGTTTAGTTTAGTTTAGTTTAGTTTAATTTTTAGTTTAGTTTGAATAAAACAAATTATTTAGGAAATTATTGTCATTTCTTTTTATTATGATAACATTGGTATGGTTCAATTATGTATAGAACAAAATATCGGCCAAATGGCCTCCGCGACCTCGGTGGCACACCTCCATCCGATGCACTGTGGTCCAGAAATCCGATTTGGCGGCATAAAGTCCAAAATTCTTTTATAAGTTTTTATAAAAATAAATAAGCAAGCTTATTTAGAAATGTTCAGAGAAAATAGTTCCCAAAAAAAAATCTCAGGTGGTAACACCGTTTTTTATATGAGCTATGAAAGTTGACGTAAAATTTTGCGCCAATATCATTATAAACAGCTGTAAAAATAAGTAATTAAACAAAATCGTGTTATACATCTAGAAATTGTTAAAAAGTTAAAACTTTGTTATGGATAATAAAAATAAAGATATTTTAATGCGAAAAAAGTGAAAAACTTCATTTTATTTGTTGTAGTAACTTTTTTTCAAAATATAACAAATTATGTTTGTGTTTCGTGGAGAAGAAGTAGCGGGATTATGATGGATTGTGGAAAAATTGTATATGTTGTCAATGGTCATACATAGTGTGTAGTTTCTTGTGAATATAATTTGAGCTGCGCCAACTTGCGCCTAAAGACCAAGTTTGCTTTTGTTTTCAGGACCAATAACACTGAAAAATTGCGATATTTTAATATTTGGGTCGAGAACAAAGACGCTGGCGCTGTATATGATTGGGTTGCTGCAAAGTTTAAAAACAGGAATTGTAAGGAAGAAGAGATGGCGCAAATAAGAGCAAAAGTTACAAATTTTTGTTCATATGCTAGCCAAAAATGGCAGAAAAGCGGCCGAAGCTTTGTGAAGTTACAAAAAAGTGAAAAGAAGTGGTTGGAGTGCGAGGCAGTATTTTTTCCACAAAACCTAAAATTAAAAGGGCGCCCACAACTTCCGTATGATGTAGTGTGTGAACGACAAAAACAAAAAATTGCATCAGAAGTGTCGTCATAACAACAAAACAATACTTCGTTATTCCTCCATTCAGCATCAATATCGGCGAGAGCTTCGAATGAAAATGATCTTCGATATGTACTGAAAGAAGCAAGTTCATCTCCATCTCGGCCAACCAAAACTAGAAAATTACTTTCTTCAGATGTAGCAGCCCCATGACCATTGTCAGCTGATGATGCTTTAGCCTTTTTATTAGAAAATGATTTCAGCAAGCAACAATATATTAATTTTCGGCAGCTTAGCAAGTCTCGCAACTGTGATATTTACCCCACTTACAATAAATTGCTTGAGTGTAAAATGCAATGTCGACCAGATGGAATAAAAGTAACAGAAACATTGGCATATGTCCCATTACAAAACTTGGTCGACCACACGGTAAAGAGAATCTTGTTGCATCAAGAAGATGTTTTATTTCAGTAAGCAGGGATCAATGAAGCTAACTTTATATTAAGTTATGGATTCGACGGTGGTGACCGTGGCATGCAGGTTAAGTGTGTGGCTTAGCATGCTCGGAGCCCGGGTTCGATCCCCAGCCGTGGCGAAAAGTTTTTTCAAATAAAAAATTTTTCTGATCGGTCACCACCTCTTTGCAGACAATGGCAAACCTCAGAGAGTAAATAATGCCATGTAAAGCTTCTTGAGAACATGAGCCGTTCGGAGTCGGCATAAAACATGTAGGTCCAGTTCTCGGTCAATTGTGTGCAAAAATTTAATAACACACACAACACAATCGATCCTAAGAAGCTCGGTCAAAGTCCTTTCAAGGGCTGAAATGGCCAATTTGTTTTTTTTTTCGACGGTTCAAGTGGACATAGCTTGTTCAAACAAAAATTTTGCGAAAAATCTTCAGAATCGTTCGATCAGTCATTATTTGTAACATCGATCATCCCACTAAAATTAATTGCGTCCCATACTCATATAATTTGGTATAATCGCGCTCCTCAGTCAGTGAGATTTTGTAGACCACTTAAAATTGAATTTGCTAAGGAAAGTAAGAATCATATCTTAAGTAAAAAAAAAACGTTTGGATCTTGAAATATCGAATCTGAAAGCATTACAATAATGCTTGCCAGATGGTACAAATATTGTCATAAGGTACAACCTCCACATGACTCTGATTGATGGCAAGGTGTTAAATGTGCTGGCAGAAACAAAATCTACACAAGTTTGTGCAATATGCGGTGCTGGGCCCAAAAATTTCTTAACAATAAAGGACTTGAAATCAAAAAACCTTTCAGCCTACAAAATCTACACAAGTTTGTGCAATATGCGGTGCTGGGCCCAAAAATTTCTTAACAATAAAGGACTTGAAATCAAAAAACCTTTCAGCCTAAACAACATGCTGTTGTTTAAAACACGGTGTTTGTCCATTACACGCATGGATTCGTTGCTTTAAATTTGTGCTTCAACTTTCCTACAAACTTGGTTTGAAAAAGTGGCAAGTTAGAACTATAGAAGACAAACATCATGTAGAGGAGAGGAAGCGTGAAATTCAAAATAATTTCTGGGAACAAATAAGTCTACATGTTGACAAACCAAAGGCAAAAGGAAGCGGTTATACCAATGATGAAAATACTGCGAGGAGAGCATTTTTTAATTCTGAATTATTTGCTTCCATTACTAAAGTTGATGTAAATTTTCTGAAACATTTGCACATTATATTAGTAACTATTTCTTGTGAATATGAAGTAAATTCAGAACAATTCGAAAAATATTGTACGGAGACTGGAGTTTATTTGTGTTACAGTTAAATAATATAATTGCATTGCTTATCTTACCTGTTCTTACATTCCTCCTAATTGTGAAATATCAATTTACTTAAGACATATTAACGCCATCGAGCAAGTTCATAATATGTTACAAAATAATGTTGTTCTTATTGTGTTGGGCGTTTTTAACCTACCCTTTGTGTCTTGGAATTCGACAGATGATTCTTCATTTCTTACACCTGTTTTCACTAGTAATTGGATAAATGATTTTTTAGATAAGTTATCTGACCTGTGTCTTCAACAAGTCAATAATACTTTTAATAAAAACCATAGAACGCTGGACCTTGTGTTTGTAGATAGATGCACTACTGTAAATCTTAATCGTTCAAACCCTGTATCTTTTCCGGAAGATGAACATCATCCAACTCTTTTAATAACAGTATTACTTGCTCACGAAAATGAATTTAAACTTACACCTGATAAGCGTAATAAAAAAAATATATAATTTCAAAAGAACAGACTATGTTAAACTCAACGCCTTACTCTCGCAGACTAACTGGTCACCGATTCTATCGATTAAACCACCGTATTCATATTATGACGTCGAAACCTCGGTACAGTTTTTTAATGATACTTTGCAAAGGTGCTTCTTATTGTGCGTCCCAACAAAGCAAAATAATTCTAAGCCCTTAAGTCCACCCTGGCTAACAAGTGAACTTAAGTCACTAAAAAATTAAAAAAATCGCTTATTTAAAAAATATAAAAAATCTGATTCTAATATAGACTTTGCTTGTTATTCATCGTCGTTGCAGATACCAGCTATTAAATAAACAGTGTTATTCTGTTTATATAGCCATCATCAAATCGCAATTAAATGATAGTCCGAAACTCTTCTATACTTTTGTTAATTCAAAACGTAAGGCTTCCAACTTTCCACCCCTTATGCAGGCGCGGATACAAGGGGAGGGTAATTACCCCCCTCCCCCCGCCAAAAAAAACTTTTAAATACTTTAATTTTTAATACTTTATTTGGAAAAAAAAATTGTGCCCACAGCTTAAGGGTACTTTTATGTAAACATATGCGATTCTAAAGGCGATTTGAGAGAATACTAAAAAAAATGGTCAAAGACATTGTTAAACTCTAGTTGTTTTATTAATTTCAACAATTATTAAAGTATATAAAAATAAATTTTGTTTTGTGACGTCATTTGCGTGTTGGTGACGTTTTTATGAAGCGATGCGAGAAGAGTAGGACCATTTTGCTCTTTGAAAAACACGATCTGTAGTCATCTGCAAAAAACAAAATAAAGATGTTTTGAGCCTGAAAATAAAGTAACAGCTCGTTATGTTCTCAAATTTACAGAGAGAACATTTTTTAAACAATCAACAATCAACGCGTTATTTTCTTACAAATAAAAATTAAAAAAAAAACTTGAAGTCACTACCTCAGCGTAAGTGTTTCCTTTATAATAATTATATTTTTGCAAAATTTTAACGATTTTAAACTTTTTTTTACCTGATAGGAAATCTCTGAATTTTAATAAACATTTTAGTTATTTTTATTATCTTGCATATTTTCAAAGAAATTGAAAAAACAAACATTTTTGTATATTCAATTTTATTAAAATTCACTTCAAAAAGTACGTAAGTAGAAAAGAGTTTTATATAAAAGTACACGGAGAGAAAAATGTGTTCAAATTAAATGAAATTGTGTTCATATCTAGCGAATTTGAAACACATTTTCATAATAAGCCTGAATAGCTTTAACGCGTCGCTCGATTGTGTATCTTTCCATAGTTCAAATTGAGTTAGTCTGAAATTGAGAAATGTCAAATGAAATGCAGAAAAAAACTTGAAGTTTAGGTGTGGTTCACATTCAACATCGCCCCTTAAAATGACCACCCTCTAAGAGTGAATTTTAATAAAATTAAATTCAAACCAAAAAATCTCTGAAAATAGCTTAGAGCTTATGGCGGACATTTGACATTTTTTAATGGGGCACTTTTGACAAATGTCAGTTGTACCCGATGTTACCAATTCATTTAAAAACTTCAATTTTCAATATATTCCAATATGGGGTTTTAAGGTACTATTACAGTGTGTAAAAAAAATGCGCGTCAAGCGGAAAATATAGCTTATGAGAGTGCTAACGGGTTATTATATTAATCCATTAGTAAATTTAAACATTGATTATTTTAAGAATTTTTAGAAAAAAAACAGACAAAAATCTTTAAACGCGTTTTTCTCGAAACGAGTTTTTCGAATTGGTTTCTAAGATATCTCGAGTTCTGCTTGATCGTTTTCGATGAATCTGGATTCATTGTGATCTTCATAGACTCTGTCAAGCACTCTTCCTATTAAAAGTCAAGAAACTTTTATATTTTGTTTCTTAAGGCTAATAATTTCTGCCAAAAGAGGGGCTTTTGTAAATTTGTTTCTCAACGCATGTCATTTTTTTTTTGCTTTTTTTTTATTTGCGTAGGTAGAGTGCTCAACTACAACCCTTTACTGAAGATTTTGATTTTTTTACTTTCAGACGCCTTGAAAATTCTGGAGACGAGAAACTAACTTACAACCTTTTTTAAACACGTCAACTTCAACGACTTCTAGAAAAAAACAACAAATACAAAAACAAAAAACAATTTTTTTATATCTTCAACTTTAACTGTACATAATGTAAAAAATTTTAATTTAATAATACTTTATAAAAAAAATTAATAAAAAAGGTGTTGTTTTTAATAGCTTCACACTGTTATATTAACTTAAACAGAAATGTTCGAAATTACAAATGAAGAAGCCAATCGTGGTGCTTTCGATGAAGATAATTAAAAAGGAGTTTCAGACATTAGTAAAGCACATGTCTGAATGTCGAACGTAAAACACATCGAGTTGGTTGACGAATAAAGAATGAAAATCTAAGGATATTATTTATTCTGGCAACGACTATAATCCTGGGGCCTGTTTCTCAAAACTACAAGTTCACAAGCTCACAAGTTACAAGTTACAAGTGTATTTTCTACAAGTGCTTGTAAAAACTGTTTCTCAAAGATTTTCAATAATCCTGTAATTTTTTTTACACGTGTAGAATAGTTTTTTATTCAGATTTGGTCGTCTGTCAAGTAACAGAGCTACCAGATTGTATATTTTTTTATAACTCGGAACTTGAATATACTGCGTTCTTCAAGAAACATATTGGGACAATTAATAAGGTGATTCAAGTCACTGGGTAGGTTTGCGTATTGCGTACTTTGTGTATATTGAATTGACATGAACGCACTATCAAATTTTGCGTAAAATGAACTGCGTAGCTTGAAAATTTCTTGAACATTTGTCACTTATATTTCATTCATTGTTCCTAGTTTTAAAATAAATCACATCCAACATTGTTGGATGACGTGTTAGATCGTTTGAGAGAACAATTAATAAATGATTTTGACAGGGCAACTGTTTACGCAATCCAATTATACGCAATACGCATCAAATTTCATGCGTAAAGTTTAACGCAATTGGCTTGTAAATGTTCATATAACAAAATTACACTTCGTAAAAAGTTAAGAGTTAAGCAGTTACGCAGCCCTTACGCAGTGATATGAATCCCCTGCGTAAGGGGGGGATTCACGCAATTTATCGCGCAAAATATAGAAATTGCTTGTTTATCAAAAGAAAATTATCAAGTAAATATGAACAAATCCATTAAAAGTAAAATATTAAAATTAAATATAAAAATATTGTTATCACTTTTACTATTGTTGAGTAAGTACGAAATAACTAAACAATACTTAGAGTTTTCGCAAACTCTCGCATTGTCGTATTGCGTCTTCATAAAAAGTTGCAAAAGCTGTGGACACACCTAAAAGGTATTCTTTGTTGCATCACGTATTTATACAGCTGACTGAAAAATACGGGTGACTGAAAAAATAAATTATTTCATATCAACAAATTTCTTTTTTTAGAAGATAATGTGGAAAGTAACAGCAAACATTTTACTCCTGGTGTAAAAAAATAACACAATACAATACTACGATCTAATGCGACAGCTTGTGAAACCCCTTACTATAAAATATAAACACAGTTTTAATAACACTGTAAAATGTTCCTTATAAATACAAGTTTAACCAACAATGCTGAAAACACCAATCTGGCAACATTTTGCAACTGATAAATTTAACAACAGCTGTTTACTTTGCATTTATTGTATTATTTTTCTTGAATTGTGAACTGTATGCAGTGCGGAGATTTGATCAATTTAATATATCTTGAATGGCAAGATAAAAACGACCAAAAAATTTCAATTTTACGACAAATACTTTCATCGAAAGATATTCTCTTTGGTGCATTTTCCGAAAAAATAACCAAAGAAATAAAAGTGGCCGAGTGAAACAAACTGTCGCAATCGTGTCAATCAATGGGACTTATAAAACCGGATAAAGGGTACGCTGAACTCGTCTTGGAAATTTTGGGCCAGGACTCGCCTGGCCAAAGGACTCGCAGATTCGATGGGAGTTGCTGATTTAGAAGAAAGTATAATAACAGATGTTATATATGAAACACCGGAAAATAAACGTTGGATATTCCTATATCTAAACCGAGTACTTCATCAAAAAAAGGGTACATTTCAGTGTCATATATGTAATGTAGTTTTTTAAAAATTTTATTTATAGGCGTGAAAATTTTTACCAAGGATTCCAAAGCATACTCCGATCTCGAAGAAGAAAAAATCTGAAACGCCGCAAGCTCAAGCTACAGGTAGAATTTTTGGAAATAAACAACTCTTGCTCTGGAGCAATCAATGAATGTTCCGCGTTCAAGTTATACTACTGGCATTTACGATATACATGAAAACAATGCTTTTGAGATTAATGCTTAAATGTACAGAAAACGACTAATTTTTTTTTTTCCTTCCTATTTTTGAATTGTGTTCTTACTTTTTACTTTTTTTGTATTACCAGTAATTGAAACATTTCAAAAAACCTGCTTAAAGTACAAATTTATAATCATATCAATTGAATTGAATGACTATTTTAAAACAAATAAAGACTGAAGTTATCTATATTATTTAAGTACACGCGTACTGCGTAAGGGGTATATTAATTTTGTCACGACGTGTGTAACGCCCATAAGGAGGCGTGGTAGGTATAGAAAAGTACATATACATATTCTTGCTCAGCATCACCATCTGAGTTGATTTAGCCATGTCCGTCTGTCTGTCCGTCTGTCTGTCTGTCTGTCTGTCTGTGGACACGATTACAGCCGTAATTTTGAAGCTATCGTGCTGAAATTCGATATTTAATCTTTTTTCTAAAAAAGTAAGATCAAGTTCGAGAATGGGCTAAATCGGATGAAAACCACGCCTACCTCCCATACAACCCTAATGATAAAATCTCCATAAAGAAGCGAATATTTAAGCTACAAAACTTAAATTCGGTTTTTCTATAGTCTATGACAAAACTCAGGTGTGTTAGAAAAATGGGCGTCATTCACCCATTAACATGCCCACCTCCCATACAACCTTAATATTGAAACCTATGTATAGAGGCTTGTGTCGAAGCTATAAAAGTGAAATTAAATATTTATTATTTTTATATAAAAATTAAGCCTCGAGAAAAAAGGGCGTTATCCACCCTCGAACACGACCACCTCTCATACAACCCCAAAATTGAAAACAGTATAAATAGGCTTCCGTCGAAGCTACAAAAATAAAATTAGATATTTATTATTTTTATATAAAAATTAAAACGTGTAAGAAAAATGAACGTCAACCACCCAAAATTTAATTAATTTTAACCATTGCGAATCGCCCGTGGGGGTTTTTAAACTTCGGCCAAGTCGAAGATATACCTTACTAGTTTTTGAATATAATTTATTGAATTCTTTTTTGTATAAAAGTTTAGCACTGTTAATATTAATCATAATGGAAAATTTTAGTTTCCGAAAAAGTTTAAAATAGTTTGAATTTTGTTCTGTCCTCTTCTATCAGCTGGTTGTTCTTCATCATTAGCTACTTCCAAGGAAGTAGTTTCGTCGCTTTCGTCTGCGTTCTCAGAACTCTCATTTGTTGTGTACTCTTCGTCAAGTCGTGCAAAGTTGCATAAAGCTACACAACTGTTGAAAACTTCACAAGCTTTTTTTGGCTCTAGTCGCAAATAGTTAAGGCATGGACATTTTTTCTTTTAAAACACCGATGGCGTTTTCAATAAGTCTTCGAGTAGACTTATGAGCCCGAAGAAAGCGGCGGTTGGGTTCATTATTTACATCGGTTAAAAAAGGAGGAATTAACCAATCCTTAAGCGGATACGCAGAGTCTCCAAGAAATATTCCGTTTGGGAAAGGCCGCCAACCATTTTCCATTTGATAGAATATACCACTATTTTTTAAAACTCGAGCATCATGCGTACTTCCAGGCCAATTTGCGTATGAATAATAAAATTGCAAGTCCGTTCCACAAATAACCATGCACGTTTTTGAGTGGTTTCCATGTCGGTCTACATAAACTCCTTCATGTTCTGTAGAGTTCCATCGATGCATCCGCAGACCATTGGCATTCCTTTTATTGCAAAGAAGCGTTCTACGATAACCTGCACATTTTCTGGCCATTTTACATACATTTGGAGCAACGTGTTATTAACAGCCCCTACAACATTCCGGATGGATCTGCAAACACTGGCTTTGCTAACACCATGCATATCTCCAATTGCATGGTACTGAGATCCTGTTCCCATCCAATGGAGAGCAATTTGCAATTGTAGTTTAGCTGACAAAGCATTACTTCTTAAAGTACATCTTTTCAAATTGCGGCCTAATAAATTCACAAGAAAGTCCAATTTATGCGCTAAGAGGCGAAATCTCTCATTAAATTCATATGGCATCTCAAAATATCCATAATTTATACGATGTTTTAAAATCATTGGCCTTCTTATTATTATAATTTTCTCCTCACTGTTAGAATCACTTGACCACATTTTTTTATTTTTTTTTAGAATTATATATTTATTAAAATTTTGTGTTTCCAACTTGTAACTAAACAAAGAGACTTGCAAGACTGTCGAAATTTTTGGCACTTGATCACAAGCTACAAGTTTCTACACAAGTTTTGAGAAACAGAATTAAATTAACAAGTTCTTTTGACACTTGTAAATACGACAAATAGACTTGTAACTTGTATCCTACAAGTGTAGATTCCAGAAACAGATACTTGTAAAAATCTTACGTTTTACAAGTATTTCTCTTGTATTACAAGACTTGTATTTTTTGAGAAACAGGCCCCTGGTCTAATTTTTTCTCAAGTATTCAGCCACTCCACTTTTAATATTATCATTTCCGAAGAGCATCAACATCAGAAGTGAAATTCCAAAATGCGTTAAAGACTTTCAGGGTTATCGTTAACTGGCTTTTAACTTTACATACTGTTAACTGGTATTCTCAACATTTTCGCTAGCAATGTTTGTCCCTAACTTTGACAGTTCGTTAAAGATTTTTGTTTCAAGCCAACCAACGATTAGTTACACTCTAAAAACTAATTGTAATATCACTACAATAATTGATATGAAATTTCACGCATATACATATTTGCGATTTTTGAAAAATATCACCCATCGTAGAGGGATCTTTCAATTCCGCCAAAAATTAAGCGTGTTTTTTCAAAAATTTATATTTTCTCTCCTTTTCTCGCTACTTCAGCTTTTTTTCGCTCATCAATTCATTGAAAGCTTCTGAAGCGATATTTAACGCTCTTGCGGGGGGTTTTTTTTTTTTTTTTAGTATAGAATTCTTTATTTGCAATCTATTAAATATATAACAATAAGCAAATTTGATAGCTTGATAAGCTTAACCTTAATTGAACCTAATGAGGGTCAATATAAAACAACATGTACATTAGACCGTATCGAAAAAATAAATTTCGCCGCACACCAGCTTATCTAAAGCGTTATTGAAAGAAAGTTTCGAAAAAAAAAATTTTTTTTTTTACCGAACGTAGGGGTCGCGCATCGACATATTTCTTTATAACTTCGTTATTTACCGTCCGATCTTAAAGAATGATATGTTTTTGTTTTTGTCTTAGGAAGACCTATTTTTTGTCTCTAGAACTCATTGACCTCAGTTAACCTCTTATAGTACTGACCCACCAGATCTCATTTTCTACCATCTTAACGTGCCATTTTGGTTTCAGAAATGGAAAGCCCATAAAAAATCATCTTTCAATCAAACTTTTACCATTTCTTTTTCCGCTAGAAATATGAAAAATTTTTATTGTAATTTTTTTTGCAAATTTGTAAATTTTTTGTCATATCGTATTATTTTTAAAAAATATCCACCGAAAACGTTCACATCCGAAAAAAGCATCCTAATGTACAATTCTAAAGTAATGCAATTCAAGCCTGCAAAAAACTTCCTTCGTATTAAACTTTCTGGACTATTCTTTAAGATCGTGCTGTTAATGTCCAAGGTTTGTCGAAGTTTAAAATAACGGCAACAATTGCATAATGATTCGGATACACCTAGAAAAAACTTAAGAAAAATTAACAAAAAATCTATGTTAGTTTACCTAAGGGCTTGGTCTGTTTTAAGCCTTAAAAGTTCTTGGATATGACAACAAAGTTTAATCTGGTAATTTATCGAATTTTATATTTATAGTGAAAACCATTAGTTGTAAGCATATTTTCACAAGTATATTAGTAGAATTGCACTGTTGGGAAGTAATACAATTGATTGGGAAGTATTATATATACATTCCGATGATTAACATTCTAAAATGTAAAAAATTTATTGATTGATAACTATTTGCATCTTCCTTGTTCGCAGTGTTTGTGTAATTTTATTTTTAACTACCAGCCATGCTTTGAGTACTTTATACATGAATTTAGTTACTTTTACAAAGTTGTGCTTTGTGAATTTAAAAATTTTGTTTTTTGTATTAATTATCAAATTTTTCATTTTAAAACCATCTTCAGCTCACACAAAAACTTTTGTTTTTAAAGATAGTTATTTCATTCAGTACATTTTTTATTCACAAAAGCCATCTTAGATAATTTTACTATGGTTTTTACTCGGTGTAAGAACGTTTTCGGTGGATATTTTATAAAAATAATACGATATGACAAAAAATTTAAAATTTGCAAAAACATTAAATAAAACAATTTTTAAAATATTTCTAGTGAAAATAGCGAAAAATTTATTTTATAAGAGTTTTATGATTTTTTATGGGCTTTCCATTTCTGGAACCAAAATGGTACGTTAAGATGGTAGAAACTGAGATCTGGTTGGTCAGTACTATAAGGGGTCAACTGAGGTCAATGAGTTCTAGAGACAAAAAATAGGTCTTCCAAAGACAAAAACAAAAACATATCATTCTTTAAGATCGGACGGTAAATATCGAAGTTATAAAGAAATAAGTCGATGCGCGACCCCTACGTTCGGTCAAAAAAAAAAAAAAAATTTTTTTCGTAACCTCCTTTCAATAATGCTTCAGATTAGCTGGTGTGCGGCGACATTTTTTTTTTTCGCCTATAAGGCGAGACGGTCTAATGTACATACATATACATTTTTATTATTACTTTATTATTATTAGCAGACTTATTTTCTAAAAGGTAAATCTAAAGTATTAGGCCTTTTCAGCCGAGTATTTTCTTCACTATCATCTAAAAGAGTAATGGTTTAGACAATTGGATGGTAACTTAATCTATTTAAGTATCTTACGCTTAATTTATTTATTTCTTCTTTGACAGTGGGTATTTTTAAGTCTGTATGGATAATGTTGTTGTTTACGAACCATGGAGCATCTAAAATCGTTCTCAAAGTTTTGGACAGGCGGCGGGTTTTTGCTAAGGTTAACAAGAGCAATTTTTTAACAAATACATGGTTTTCTTCAGATCGATTTGAGCATCTCATGCGATTACATTAAATCAAAGCGCGTAATTAAACATGTTCGGTTTTAATAACAAATATAGTTTTTAAATTCAAAGTGAAATATATTTTATTATATAAAATAATATGTAATACACCAAATATTTTTGAATCAAATAAAAAAATGTTAAAGTGTTTTTTTTTTTGAAGACGAAAAATATATTTTGATGTATCATACACATTGGCATTCCAATTGTAAAGATGTGGCATATTATTGTTCTGAAGAAAATTATTTGAATATGTTTCAATATTGTTTCATTGCCTTTTTAAATTAGTTAAATATTCATTCATTTAATGTTTAAAAAGTCTAATATATTTATTAGTGAAAATAAAATTTTATATTATAGCATAATAATTTGAATGTGTTTAATTTTATTTTATTTGTTGGAATTTTACAATTAACCCATAAAAGCTAAAGAAAACGTCGCATTAGCTGGATATACCATAAAAGAGAGAGCAGCGTGAGAGAAAATCCGCATTTTTAGCGTTTTTTCTATGAACAAAAATGCGGGAGGCATACTATATTATGGGAGAGAAATTAGTCGAGAAGAGAGCTTGCACGCATGTATAGCGTGAAATATTTTCATTTTCGTGCTGTGGGATTTCACTACAATAATTGCTGTCAAAGTTTTGCCAGCAATAATTGTAATGAAATCTCGCCATTTCTTCTTAGAGTATAGGCGTGGCTTACTGAAATAACAATAACGTCAATAATGTTTTATTTGAATTGAGTGAATTAAACTTTATTTCATTTTGACATCAATTGTATCGAACTAATCTCGTTACACTATTTTTTTTTACTCTATTCTACTCTAACAAATACGTATAAAAGAAATATTGAATTTTTGTTTGAATAATTATGATCTTTCGATTTCTTTAAAAGTACAATTATGCATGTCAAATGTGCCCTTTCAAATGTCAAGGGTGCCCGATAGTAGGGGCACATTCGACACGACTTTTTTTAAAAAATGTTAAAAAATATATGTTAGGACTTCAATTCGGACACCACTGGAATATTTTTTGGCTTACAACCATTTTAAGTTGAGTTGTATGGAATGCTTTCCAAATTGTAATAGAATTTAATGGATATGAATGGATATGTATGATGGAGATGAATGTAAATAAAAACAGCTAGTTTTTAACTTTCGCTGCTTTTATAAGTTAGTGAAATAAAAAGTTAAGCACAGAGGAGTTTAAAAATGAAAACTTCTTTTGATTTATTTTTTAACTATGAAGAAGACAATAATTCAATGTGTCGCGCGTTCGGAAATCATTTCGCGATAGTAAATGTT
Source organism: Tetanocera ferruginea (assembly GCA_958299015.1). Lineage (NCBI taxonomy): Eukaryota > Metazoa > Arthropoda > Insecta > Diptera > Sciomyzidae > Tetanocera > Tetanocera ferruginea. The sequence goes on along the minus strand of OY282640.1, from coordinate 97,724,741 downwards.
TTGCAGGTTCTGCACATCAAGCAATTTTTTTATTGATATCCTTCAAATTTGTTTAAACGAAATGCTTTTTTACAGATTCCTTAGCTTATTTAGGCTTAGCAAAGAAGCATTTGCTGATCTTTGAAATGATACCCGAACATCACTTAAAATAGGTTATTTTCCATCAATGAAACCATCAGCCCCATCTGTAGTTTGTTTATTATTTTTCTAAATACTGTTTTATTTATATAAATACAAATCAAATGTCGTTCGTTGGTAATTGCATCAGTTGAGAACGGCTGGACCGATTTGGATAATTTTTTTTTTAAATATTCGTCGTAGTCCATTTATGTTTTTACGGAAAGAAAAATTGACCACGCCCACTTTTACGCCCACTTTTTTTAATTTATCTAAAATGGGAAAACGGCTGCACTGATTTGGCTAATTCATTTTTTAAATGTTCGTAGTAGTCCAATTTAAGTTTTTACGGAAAGAAAAATTGACTACGCTCACTTTTACGCCCAGTTTTTCGATTTATCTAAAATCGGAAAACGGCTACACTGATTTGGCTAATTCATTTTTTAAATGTTCGTAGTAATCCAATTTAAGTTTTTACTGAAAGAAAAATTTATCACGCCCACTTTTGTGCCCACTGTTTTGATATATATCTAAAATCCCAGAACGCCTGGGCTGGTTTTGCTAAGTTTATTTTTAAATGCTTGCAATAGTCTACAAAAGTTTTTTACATAAAGAAAAATTGTCCACTTCCAACGTAATACACTTCGAATCAATCGTCAAAGAAATTTCATCGGCGGAAACAAGGAAATTCAGTTCCAGGTTACCCCAATTTATTTTCCACCGACTCATTAGGTCGCATTTACACAGTCCATCCATGAGACGATGAGTGCCTCTATTTACGTTTGCTGTTAGTCAACGTTCGTGGCCCAACATCATTCCAAGATTTGCGAACTATAAATGGTGAACTGTGTGACACATATAGAGAAGCGTGTCAACGTTTGAGATTGATAGAAAATGACACTCATTGGATATACATCCTCGGAGATGCTGTGCTTTTGTCAAATCCTCATCAAATACGAACACTGTTTTCGATAATTATCTCGACATTTTGACATCGCTCATCATCAAAATGAGCGAGGAAATTTACAACGAGACTTTGATATTAATTGAGGACATGTGCTTGATGATGTCGAACAAGGCATTATGTGACATAGGCATTAAAGCTCCCAATCGACCGATGCACGACGCATTCAATCAAGAGTTGCGACGCGAAAAGCAATATGATTGCGATGCCTTGAGGGAATTAGTTCCAACGAGCGTTCCACTGTTAAATCGACAGCAAAAATATGCGTATAACACTCTTCTGAAAGAGTGACTTTCCGGTGACTGCTCCGTACAAGACGCTAAAGATGTTTATGCCAAAGGCTCATCGTGTCGCTATTTATGAATACCTCTTCAAGGAGGGTGTCATCGTAGCCAAAAAAGATTTCCACGCTCCCAAGCATCCTGAGCTGGAAACCATTCCCAACTTGAATGTTATCAAGACTATGCAATCATTGCACTCGCGTGGTCTTGTCAAGGAACAATTTGCCTGGAGACATTATTACTGTTACTTGACCAATGAGGGTATTGAATACTTGCGCAGCTACTTGCATCTGCCTCCCGAGATTGTGCCAGCCACACTTAAGCGTCCAGCCAGATCAGAGACTGTTCGTCCACGACCAACTGCTGCTGGACCTGGCCGTTCTGGTGACATGACCAAAACTGGTGAAGATCGTTCCGCTTACAGACGCGCCCCCGGTGGTGCTGATAAGAAGGGCGATGTTGGTGCCGGTGCTAGTGATGTTGAATTCCGCGGTGGTTTCGGTCGTGGCTCTCGCCCACAATCAACACATTCAAAACAAACCACTTTAGATGTTATCTTAACGATGCGCGGTTTTTTATTTTTAAAGTTAAAAGGAATAAAGTTGTGAACGATGGAACTGGAGGGATTTTTTTTTGGACGCTCTAGGTGAAACTGGAAAAACTTTTTTACTCGCGTTGATTTTGGCAACGATACGCTCGCAGAATGATATTGCACTTGCATTTGCTTCATCAGGAATTGTTGGAAGGCGGTCGAACTACTCATTCAGCACTCAAGTTGCCATTGAATATGCAAATCAATGGAAATCCAACATGCAACATTTCCAAGAACAGTGCGATGGCCAGAGTTTTAGACAAAACGATGCAAGATTTACGAAACAATCAAAATCAGTTTGGTGGTACGATGATTCTATTGGCAGGTGATTTTCGTCAAACATTGGCAATGATTCCACGACCAACTCCAGCCGATAAACTTAATGATTGTTTGAAGTCGTCCGTTTTGTGGAAACACGTCAAGAAACTCAAATTGACTGTGAACATGCGTGTCGAGCTGCAGAACGATTAATCTGGAGAAGTATTTTCAAAAAAGTTGCTGCACATTGGCAACCGCAAAATCCCGGTTGAGATTTCGACCGACTGTATTCAGTTTCCCGTCGCTTTCTGCCAGTTCACCGAATCAAAATCCGAACTCATCCGAAAGATTTTTCCAAACACTGCACAAAATTACAAAAATCATGATTGGTTGAGCGAACGTGCAGTAGTGGCTGCGAAAAACATTGATGTCGACGAATTGAATTTTAAGATTCAATCTGAAATGGTTGTCGAATTGATGACGTACAAATTGGTGGATTCTGTTACTTCCCAAGATGATGTCGTCAACTTTCCATCGGAGTTTTTAAACTCGCTGGAATTACCCGGATTACCGCCTCACAATCTCCAACTGAAAGTCGGGTCGGTAATCATAATGTTACGAAACATAAACCAACCACGTCTTTGTAATGGCAACCGGCTTGCGGTAAAAAACCTGTTGAATAACGTCATCGAAGCAACAATACTTAAAGGAAATTACAATGGTGAAGACGTTTTGATACCACGGATCCCAATGATTCCGACCGACATGCCATTCGATTTTAAACGCTTGCAGTTGCCGGTAAGGCTAGCATTTGCAATGACAATTAACAAGTCTCAAGGGCAGTCATTGAGTGTTTGAGGCATTAACCTTGAAAATCCAAGCTTCTCGTATGGTCAATTGCCACCATAAACACCATCAGCATTAGTTGTTTTCGCTCAAGATAACAAAAAAAAAATGTCGTGCATCATAGAGCATTGCAATAAACGAAATTATGTTATCACAGTTAAGCAATCGAAAAATTATTTCTTTTTTTTTAATTGGAAATTTAACACCATAAGATTCATTGTACTTATTCTCAAATCAAATGTAAATCAAATATACCCAAACCTATATGAATAAAAATTATCATTAAAAAAAACGTATTATCCCCCTTCTTAACTATTTTTACACATTTGCAACAGCTTTTCACAAATTCACAAAACAAACACAAATTTTTTTTAATTTGGACAGGACAACGTCTGTCGGGTCAGCTATCAAAAATAAAAAATACTTTATTTCAGCTGCGGTTAACGGTATTTGAACAATATTTGATATGTCGGTTCAGTGCACTTACTATTCTTCTTCTTGATATCAATCCGCCACGACTTTGCAACGGAACCACACTTGCAGTATAAATAAAAATTGAAGGCAAAACAACGTTTGCCGTTATTAATACACTAGCTATTAATAAAGTTGTTTCAAAGGTATTTTTGATTATTTTTAAGCTTTTTTTCTATTTCAACTTTTCAAGACAACCTCAAAAATGTTGTTGTATAATTTTGACACTTCATACAACTAAAATTTGTTACGGTTGTGTGCCATAATATCAAAAATTCTTACAACACAACTGGAAAGACAACTGAGTTGTGAAAAACAGAGTTGAGTTGTTTGTCATAATACCGCTTTGTGCCTAACAACTCAACTTTTGATTCAGTTGTAAATCATAATAGGGCAACAATATCCTATTTAGGTTTGAAAGATAAATAATCAACTCTTATACGGAATCAAAAAATTTTAGAATCGGTCATCAATTTTTGGAGCAATAAAACTTTGAAAAAAAGGTGTTAAATCTACCCCAGCTTACCCTACTCCATTTTCGGCCTAATATATGAGGTTAAAATTGTGCAAAGATCAGTTGAAGTCAAATATTTTTTGCACCGTTTTCAGAAACCTAAGCACTTGGCCCCTTCTTTTGACACATCGAAAATATTATCATACCAGCGAAGGTCAGATTAAATCGATATGCACCATTCATATTGAAGGGAGCTAAGGGGCAAACCATTCGCTTGTGATTTAATAAACAAAACTGGGTCTTTCTTGCATTAAAGAAAGCTTTCTCTACTCTTTTAGCAAAACCCCACTCGGATATTTTTTTTAAGTCATTAAGGAGTGTGTCATTCATATTTTGCCTCTTTCTCTCAATCTCCGAAGAGCTCGGGCGTTTTTTGAGCGAATATGAATGACAAATCATATGAATGAAGTCTCAAGTCTCAAGTCAAACCGTTCGGACGTGTTTATCATTAGCTCCCGCTTTTACGTGCAATATATACACTTAAGTTTAATTCAACTAAAGTAGGAGTGACATTTTATAGGTCACCGCGTAAGCAAAAAAAAAAAAAAAAAAAAAAACCGAAAACAAAAAACCAAAGTACAAAGTAAAAATAAACAATAAACAATAAAGTGCATTTTCTTTCGGCAAACTCGCTCGGTCACTAGTGAAATAAATCAAAACAGAAGAGAAAAAAGTTATTGTGTCAACAAAAACGGCAAGTTCTACATTGTACGCTAAGTTCAATTCTGCTTACTAAGTTTTTGTGTCAACTAAAAAAGCGAGCTCTTCACTTCCCATATCGGTCACCTACAATCACCTAATAGACTAACTTTTGTGTCAATAAAAAAAAAAAAACTTTGCAAATTTTGAAAATGGAGTTCAACTGTGCCAACATAAATTGTTCACATGACGAAAAAAATGCTCTTAAGCTTATATGTAATGGGCTTTGCGGCAAATCCTACCACTGTACCTGCGTAGGCATGAGTAAAAGAAGCCTTAATTACATGCAGGAATACGCTGTCCACTTCAAATTCTTTTGTGATGAGTGTAGTGAGATGCAACTTTCGCATATTCTTAAAGCAATTAAATGCTTAAGCGATACACTTAACGCGATCCACTCTGAGCAAAAGAAGCTACAACACAAACTTCCCAGTCTTGATATTTTATCAAACTTTTCTGTTGACATGGACAAAATCGAATCAGTGTGCAATGCCAACAAATCAGGCATTGCAACAGTGTCAAAAAAATTGCACTGCATAAACGATGCAATAAATGAAAGCAACAGGAATTTAACATTTGAATCTGCGCTAAACGAACTCAAAAAAGAGCTTACGAGGAACTTAGAATCTCTCAAAATAAATAACCCTAATCAAGAGATTGTAAGCAACATTTTGTCTATGCGTAATGATGTGGATATTGCGCTTCAATCAGTCAACGAACCCAAACAACAGTCACAACAACCAGATCCAATGCTTGAAATCTTATTTCAAAAAATGAATGATATTAGCGACGATTTAGCGGTGTTTCGCGTTACGCTCGCCGATATAGCTAATGAAGTCAGATCTACGCACGACAGAGATGATTATACACCACGACATAATCAAGATTCTCCCCGCCGTCACTCTTCTTCTATCCTGGAGGAAATATCGGAAGCAACACTTACAACTTCACCAGCTCAGTATCCTCCTTCAACTACCTCTCCCGGAAAAACACAAAAGAAACCTCAGGATAAAACTCCAGTTGCTGCACCTCGTAAGATGGTTCATCAATTTGGAACAACATGGACCCAAGCTTATTGGGAAAATAGAATTAATAAGCTTGCGAGTGGGAACGTTATTCAGTAGACCGCATTATTTGTTAAAGGTCTTCCTTTAAGAACAAGTGTTTCTTGGGTCTGCAAGCTTTTCCAAAGAAAGTACAGAATTGTGATTCCATCTGAGGATTGCCGGAAAACGTCCACAAACCGCAGGAAAAGAAGCAAAAATTTCAAAATTTACATCCCTTCTCAATTCGCCTGGCTATTTACACAATCATCTAGTTTAAATGATAGTAAAGCTGAAGTTTCAACAAATCAAGGAGGCCGCCTAAAAGTAAAACTTATAACTCTAAATCTAACATTAAGTCTAGTTATAATAAAAACAATAGCTCTAATATTAGCAATAATAATTCCAACATTTCTAATGCTAAGAAAACTATATATAAAAATATTCCAACTTTACCTAATCCAAAAAACACACCTTCTGAAAAAAAACTACCTTACACCAGTCCTAGCTCTGATCCTAACTGGAAACTTAAAACTAATATCTTTCCAACTTTCACTCGGCAGATCAATCACACTACAAAATCTCCTAACTCGAATCTCACACTTCCATCTTCTAACCCAAAACGAGTCTCATTTAATCTCAATCCTAACTCTGATGCACCATCAGATAAAAATGAGAGCAACATTCTCCACACACTCTATCCTAACTTTGTTCATTCCCATACTATAAACCCATCTCCTTCCGCTTTAGTCACGAATGAAGCCCATAACCAACCTGGTAGCCCTACTTCTTTCATCGACCCTCTTCAACCACCAAAAGTTAAACTTACTTTAAATTCTTGTGCTGACAATGAGAGCAGATATGCTCTCTCTCGCCTTAGAGAGAACAGTGTTTACAACAATGTGCGTCTATATCTTGCTTATATGCATAAGGCACCGGTATCCACCTGTATAGATGGTAAAACCAAGACAAACCTCAAAGCCTTGATACAGCAAGAAGGATTACCTACTGATGTCGATGAATTACGTAAGTTATTTACCAGTTTCCACGAGCAACTCGGTTTGACGATCCAACAAGTCAAAGACGATCTTGACACGTACGGTGCTCATGTAAGGTCAAAACATGTCTCTTACCTTCAAAAGTCCCGTAAAGAGCAGCAACAATATTATTCCTAACCAACTTTCGCATAATCAAAACTCTATTCCAAGCCCACTATTTGTATCTCTGTACTACCAAAACGTTAGAGGATTACGCACCAAAATCTCTACAGTGTTTCTAAACTCTCTTAAACTTCCCTACGATATTTTTGCCCTAACTGAGACCAATCTTACCCAGGATTTCAAGGATACTGAGGTATTTGCGTCTGATTTCGTGGTGTTCAGAGACGATGGACTCGATAAAGATGATCTCTCCTCAGGTCGTGGTGTCCTTCTTGCAATTCACAATCGTTTCGACCCATCCTTTGTAAAAAAATCCCATACAGCTAATTTTGAATTTATATGTGCCAAAGTCTGTATCGCTAAGCGGTTCATATTCATTATCTGCTGCTATATTCGCCCTTCTCAACCAGTGAATGGTTATCAGCTCGCAGTAGACGTAATTGATTCACTTTTTGATCTTATAGACCCATCTGACACAGTTATATTTCTGGGGGATTTTAATCTTCCCAGCCTTCAATGGGTTCTGTCAGATGACGAGTGCCATTATTTCGCTTCAAATACAACATCTGAAAAATAAATTCTCTTTACTAGCTGCCTTTTAGACTCTGGCCTTTACCAGTTGAGCGGAGTAACAAACAATATAGGTAGACAATTAGACCTTGTCTTTTCTTCAGATTCAGATAATTGTGTAGTCTCTGCTAGTAACCACCTTCTTTCAACACTCGATCACTACCATCCTCCTCTATCTCTTACCCTTTCTTTCAACAATAATATCATAAACACACACTTTGAACACGCGTATAGCTTCAACTTTCGGAAAACTGATTTTGTAAAACTTGAGATCTTAATCAGTAGAATCGATTTCCAACATCTTTTCGATAATGCCCATGAAAATGTTGATAATGCTGTTGCTCTCTTCTATGACAAAATTTTCGACTGCTTCACACAATCTGTCCCATTTAATAGGCAGAAGAACTTTTTGTCATCTCCCCCCTGGTACAATAAGGAATTACGCTCACTTCGTAATAAAAGGAACAAACTTTGGCGAACTTATTTAACTACTCGTTCCTATATTGACCTCACAAACTATCTTCACGCCTATAACCATTTTTCTGCACTCTGTGAACATCTATATGGCTCTTATCTTGCTCATATTCAAACAAAATTGGTGTCGGATCCTAAAAGCTTCTACAAGTTCATCAATATTAAAAGAAAATCTGACAACTATCCATCTACCCTTACTTTTTCAGATATCTCCTCAGATAACCCGGAAATAATTGCAAACCTATTTGCAAATTTCTTCAGTCAGTCATTCATAAGTCATAAGGATGAATTAGACTATGAATACTTTTCTTCACTAAGGAATTGTGCTCAAACCTCGCTGACTTCTGTTGATATTACACTAACTGATGTCTTAGCAAAGCTACATAATCTAAAAGATGATTTTTCTCCTGGACCCGATGGGTTGCCTGCTATTGTCATCAAAAAATTCGCGAACTTTTTGGCTCATCCCCTTTTGACACTCTTTCAACTTTCTATTTCTAACTCAGTTTTTCCAAAGTTATGGAAGAATTAGTACATAATCCCTTTACATAAAAAAGGACCTAAAAATGATAATGCTAATTACAGACCTATTGCAAAACTGTCATGTACTCCCAAAATTTTTGAAAGTATTATCTACGATATTCTCTTCTTCCATTGCAAATCTATCTTTCCTCCAAGTCAACATGGTTTTCTCAAGGGTAGATCGACTACCACCAACCTCACACAATTTGTTTCAAAAAATTTATGCTCGTTGGAAAATGGTTACGAAGTTGATGCAGTTTCCACCGACTTTAGTAAAGCGTTTGACAAAATCTCACACACTATCATCCTTCTTAAGCTTAAAGCCTTTGGTTTTCCATCTCTGTTTATGTCATGGATTAAATCTTATCTCGAAGAACGCAGTTATAATGTCATCCTTAGATTTTCCAATTCAAAATCTTTTACAGCTACCTCTGGTGTCCCACAAGGCAGTCACCTTGGTCCTTTGCTATTCGTCTTAACAATTGCTGATGTTGATGGTATCATCAATGAATCCAATCTTTCTGTGTATGCTGATGATATGAAAATCTATCGGCGCATACAAACTAATGCCAATTCTCGCAAACTTCAAGACGATCTGGTCAGCTTTTCCATTTGGTGTCAAAATAATCTTCTGGAACTCAACGTCAGCAAATGTCAAGCTATAACATATTCTCGTAAGCCAGTTCCCTCTGTATGCTTTTTACGGGATTTAGGCGTTATTTGCGACAAAGAACTTAACTTTCGGTCTCATGTTGATAATATCATTAGTAGAGCCAACTCTGCACTTGGTTTCGTGAAACACTGGTTTCAAAAACAAAAAAGTTTTTATGGTTACGTGTTTTTTTAAAGGTTTTTTAAGTTTTTCTCGCTTTTTTTCATATATAGTCGCATGTATTTAAATATATCTTGTACACTACTTGTTCGATGCTAAAAATCACGCCTATTAAACTAAGCCTAATAAAATTTCTAATTTTCTACCTGTTTGTTCAACAAATTTTTACATTTGGATGAGTAGTTTTTGTGATATTATAATTTAAAAATTCATAAAAAATCGAAAACTTCAAAATGTGGTTAATTTTAAAATTTGATCTTAAAAATTAATTTTTAATAGAGAAAATAAGCTATCGCCGAAAGAAATTCGTGCAAAAATACGGTCAGGAGATGTATTTGAGTGAAGACGGTACATTGTACAGTATTTTACATATTTGATTCAATTTTACACTGATTGATACATTGATACTGAAATAGTAATAAGTATTTGAAGTGCTACTCTCAGGTTTGGAAAAATATCTTTTCCATATGAGATTATAAAGGTTAGAAGCTCTTATGGTATTTTAAATTTTATTTCTTTTCTACTGCGAAGAAGCATATTGCAGTCAAATATTTCGACATGAAGTTCTGATCCATTTAAATCTGTATTATAAAACCAACCCAAACTTTTACAATTCTTTTCAAGACCGTTATCCGTATTATCCTTACTTAATAAATTTTCAATGTCCAGTAAATATCCCAAATTTGGAATTTAGATCAGGGATGAAAAATGAAAATATCAATATCTACCTAATTTCTCAAAAAAGATGTACCTTTTTGGAAACGAATGTACCTAAAAATATTTAGCACTGGTTGATGTTAAATTAATTTTTAGCTTTTATAATATTGGTTTTCCAAAATTTACTCATTTTTCTCCATTTTTTCTCAACTTATGTTTGGGATTAACTTAGAAAATTATTAAAACGTTCTGCAATCAATGGCTTTTTTCTATTTATTTTTGTTTAATTTTTAAGAATATAATAGCACATAGATAATATAAATTAAATAATAAAAAACAACAAAATAAAAAACAACAAAATAATAATAACAACAATAATAATAAATTCGCTGACTCCTTCGCTGGTTCCTCGAACCGTAAGCAGCTCCAACACCTCACTGAGTGTAAATCAAAGTTTCGACATTGTACTGGTTTTTATAAAACAACTAAAAATAAAAACTTTATTGATAGGCTTGATTGTAAAATCGAATAATTAGTATACAAGATATATTAAAATACTAGCTAACCCGGCAAACGTTGTTTTGCCTTCAATTTTTATTTTCACTGAAAGTGTGGTTCCGTTGCAAAGTCGTGGCGGATTGATATTAAGAAGAAGAATGGTAGGTGCACTGAACCGACATATCAAATATTGTTCAAATACCGTTAACCGCAGCTGAAATAAAGTATTTTTTATTTTTGATAGCTGACCCGACAGACGTTTTCCTGTCCAAATTAAAAAAAATTTGTGTTTGTTTTGTGAATTTGTGAAAAGCTGTTGCAAATGTGTAAAAATAGTTAAGAAGGGGGATAATACGTTTTTTTTAATGATAATTTTTATTCATATAGGTTTGGGTATATTTGATTTACATTTGATTTGAGAATAAGTACAATGAATCTTATGGTGTTAAATTTTCAATTAAAAAAAAAAGAAATAATTTTTCGATTGCTTCACTGTGATAACATAATTTCGTTTATTGCAATGCTCTATGATGCACGACATTTTTTTTTGTTATCTTGAGCGAAAACAAATAATGCTGATGGTGTTTATGGTGGCAATTGACCATACGAGAAGCTTGGATTTTCAAGGTTAATGCCTCAAACACGCAATGACTGCCCTTGAGACTTGTTAATTGTCATTGCAAATGCAAGCCTTACCGGAAACTGCAAGCGTTTAAAATCGAATGGCATGTCGGTCGGAATCATTGGGATCCGTGGTATCAAAACGTCTTCACCATTGTAATTTCCTTTAAGTATTGTTGCTTCGATGACGTTATTCAACAGGTTTTTTACCGCAAGCCGGTTGCCATTACAAAGACGTGGTTGGTTTATGTTTCGTAACATTATGATTACCGACCCGACTTTCAGTTGGAGATTGTGAGGCGGTAATCCGGGTAATTCAAGCGAGTTTAAAAACTCCGTTGGAAAGTTGACGACATCATCTTGGGAAGTAACAGAATCCACCAATTTGTACGTCATCAATTCGACAACCATTTCAGATTGAATCTTAAAATTCAATTCGTCGACATCAATGTTTTTCGCAGCCACTATTGCACGTTCGCTCAACCAATCATGATTTTTGTAATTTTGTGCAATGTTTGGAAAAATCTTTCGGATGAGTTCGGATTTTGATTTGGTGAACTGGCAGAATCGACGGGAAATTGAATACAGTCGGTCGAAATGTCAACCGAGATGTTGCCGTTGCCAATGTCCAGCAATTGTTCTGAAAATACTTCTCCAGATTGATCGTTCTGCAGCTCGACACGCATGTTCACAGTCAATTTGAGTTTCTTGACGTGTTTCCACAAAACGCACGACTTCAAACACACATTAAGTTCATCGGCTGGAGTTGGTCGTGGAATCATTGGCAATGTTTGACGAAAATCACCTGCCAACAGAATCATCGTACCACCAAACTGATTTTGATTGTTTCGTAAATCTTGCATCGTTTTGTCTAAAACTCTGGCCATCGCACTGTTCTTGGAAATGTTGCATGTTGGGTTTCCATTGATTTGCATATTCAATGGCAACTTGAGTGCTGAATGAGCAGTTCGACCGCCTTCCAACAACTTAGCTGCAATTCCTGATGAAGCAAATGAAAGTGCAATATCATTCTGCGAGCGTATCGTTGCCAAAATCAACGCGAGCAAAAAAGTTTTTCCAGTTTCACCGGGAGCGTCCAAAAAAAAATCCCTCCAGTTCCATCGTTCACAACTTTCAAAAGAGTGTTATACGCATATTTTTGCTGTCGATTTAACAGTGGAACGCTCGTTGGAACTAATTCCCTCAAGGCATCGCAATCATATTGCTTTTCGCGTCGCAACTGCGTCGTGCATCGGACGATTGGGAGCTGTCATGCCTAAGTCACATAATGCATTGTTCGACATCATCAAGCACATGTCCTCAATTAATATCAAGGTGTCGTTGTAAATTTCCTCGCTCAGTTGCAAATTTGGATTTGATATTCTAATAAGCATCTGATGCAAAATTTCGAGATAATTATCGCAAACAGTGTTCGTATTTGATGAGGATTTGACAAAAGCACAGCATCTCCGAGGGTGTATTTCCAATGAGTGTCATTTTCTAACAATCGAAAACGTTGACACGCTTCTCTATGTGTCACACAGTTCACCATTTATAGTTCGCAAATCTTGGAATGATGTTGGGCCACGAACGTTGACTAACAGCAAACGTAAATAGAGGCACTCATCGTTTCTTGGATAGACTGTGTAAATGCGACCAAATGAGTCGGTGAAAAATAAATTGGGGTAACCTGGAACTGGATTTCCTTGTTTCCGCCGTTGAAATTTCTTTGACGATTGACTCCAAGTGTATTACGTTGGAAGTGGACAATTTTTCTTTATGTAAAAAACTTTTGTAGACTATTACAAACATTTAAAAAAAACTTATCAAAACCAGCCCAGGCGTTCTGCGATTTTAGATATATATCAAAACAGTGGGCGCAAAAGTGGGCGTGGTCAAATTTTCTTTCAGTAAAACCTTAAATTGGATTACTACGAACATTTAAAAAAGAATTAGCCAAATCAGTGTAGCCGTCTTCCGATTTTAGATAAATCGAAAAAATGGACGTAAAAGTGGGCGTAGTCAATTTTTCTTTAAGTAAAAACTTAAATTGGATTACTTCGAACATTTAAAAAATGAATTAGCCAAATCAGTGCAGCCGTTTTCCCATTTTAGATAAATCGAAAAAAGTAGGCGTGGTCAATTTTTCTTTCCGTAAAAACCTAAGTTGGACTACGACGAATATTTAAAAAAAAAAATTATCCAAATCGGTCCAGCCGTCCTCAACTGATGCAATTACCAACAAACGACATTTGCTTTTTATTTATATAGATATGCGACTTTATTTAAAAAACCGAGAAAAACTTTAAAAAAAACGTAATGAAAAATGTACTCATAATCAATTTTTTAAATAGTGGCGCATAGTGTTATTGATTACTAAGTGGAAAATTTATTCAACCAAAGGCGGAATGTACCTAAATTAAAGCGATTGTACCTAATGTACCTTTAAGGTCAAAAAAGTCGGAAAAAGGTACAATTGTACCAACTTTTTCATCCCTGATATAGATCCCGTAGTCGTGTAAATTGTGAACTTATTTACTGCTGCAGACGATCAAGAACGTTTTTCATAACGCGAGATTTTTCGATTTCTGCGGAAAGACCAACTTTCAATTCAATTTTCCGCGCATTTGTCGGCGACATTTTATACATTCTTAGCCTTTTCGATAACCTTTTCACAAATCTCGTTACGAATTTCTGCAAGTTCAGTCGCCAATTATTCAGATCATTGAACGCTTCTCTAAAATTTATTTTAAGACATTGTTATCTGAACTGCACACAATCAATTCTCTTAAAGAGCTCATGCCAGAAATAGACTTAAGTTATGATATTTAAATTCGGTATATTTTGCAATAAGTTTGCAGCTTCATTTCTGGTACCACTTGTGACAGTATTTTCATCTGATAATTTTTCTAATAGTTCTACGTGTTTTACCAGTCCATCGATAATAACGCTAACCACTTGTACTCTGGCGCTTCATCGTTTTACAGATTCACGTTTAACAGTTTTTAAAGCATTTTTAACAATTCCTATCGTTATGTTAAACGTGAAAAAAGGGATGTATGTTTTCATTAGGGCGCGGATTTCCAGGCATATGCATGTTTTTTTTTGGACGACCTTAGACATGAATAAATTAGAGAACTACACGAATTAAGAATTTTGCTTTAAAATGGCATTCATTTGATAGTGCATATTTTTGTATATTTTCTTTTAAATGCATTTTTTTGCCTTTAAATGCATTGTTTTTGTCTTTAAATGCATATTTTGCCTTTATATGATTTTTTTATATTAAGGGTATCTACTTAGTCGTGTAAAAGCCTCATAAACCGTATAAATGTATACATTTTTAAGGGTTTATAACTCAGCTGTTAAAATTTGTATGTCAATTCATTTATACGAAACGTATAATTTTATCCAACGATTTCAACGTATAAAAAGTTACATTCAAATGCCTACTTTTGAGCAAGCTGTAGAAGGTGCAACAGCCAAAAAAATTTTTTAAAAATTAAACGATGTTCTTGAAAAGAATGTTGGTTTTAATAATATTAAACAAATAGCTGCTTTAAGCAACGAATGTACAACCGAATATACGCCAAATGAACTCGCTTTTAATGTTTGCTCCAATCACGTCGACTTTTCTCTCTACAAAAATTTTTTACAACGAAAGCGGCAGTCTTTTCTGTTTGACAACATAAAAAAACACTTTTTTATAAATGCAAATGCAACATTAGCAAATGCAACTAAAGAAGACGATGACTATTTTACTATTTAAAATATGTAACTCTTTCTTCTTTATTTTTATTCAAAACTAAAGGTAGTTTTACAGACAATAATTGAATTAATTTGTGAAAATATAATTTTTTTTGATTTTTTATGAATAAATATTTTTCTGTAGAACAGCATATATTTTATTTTTAATGCATATTTTTCTATTTTGAGTGCATATTTTGAAATTTAAGTTGCATGTTTTAAGCGCATATTTTCATTTTTTTAGTGCCTGAAAATCCGCGCCCTAGTTATCATTATTCCAAAACATGTTACAACGATTGGATCTTGCTTAGCTGCAGTAATTCCTACTTTATTTAAAGTGTGGTTATCACAATGTACAAATGTTGCCTTACTATTTTTTTCTATAATTGAAGGGCTTATTGTAAAAACATGATTTGCCACATTAAAAATATTTCCCTAAAAAAATCATGGCGGGCTATAATTGAAGGGCTTATTGTAAAAACATGATTTGCCACATTAAAAATATTTCCCTAAAAAAATCATGGCGGGCGTGAATCAACAAAAACTACTCGACCGATCGTACTGAAATTTGAATATGTGGTATTACACTTGTCGATGCATGGAATGAACTACGGACAGAAAAATCGGTTTTGTAGTTTTTGAGGTTTTGGCCAATTTTGTCCAAAAAATTGTCCGATTTTGTCCAAAAAATTGTCCGATTTTGTCCAAAAAATTGACAATTTTCGAAAAAACACCGCCATTTTGTTATTTTTCAGCCAAAATTGTTTCTTCTAATTCATTTCATGACGGTTAAAATCCGAAAAAAATCTGATAAAAATCCCGTTTTTTTTGTTTTTTTTTCGATGTCCCAGTGAGTCGTAATCACGCCCGCCATGGCTTTTTGATTTTTCTTAAAATAATTCCAGTAGCCATACATGTAAATGAAAATATCAAAACAATTTTTTTTGTGTAATTTTTTAACCAAAAAATATATATTTAATTTTTCAAAATGATATCTTATTTTTTTATTCAATTTATAGGCATTTTAAAACATTAAACAAAACTTTTTTTAAGGCGTCACGTCCCCATAAAGTTTTTAAAAATATGTATATTTGTAAGAAATAATTAAAATGCTTAAAAGAACTATTACGTATAAGGCCAAAATTGATAGGGTAGGACCTAATGGTCACAATATTTTTAATGGATATTGATAATGCATAAAAAAGCGTAATGAACATAAAATATGAACTTTAAAAGCAGTGGGGCTTATCGTATTTTTGCAATATGCCCTTCAATTCTTTGTTGAACGCCAAATATGTGACCTGACATAAAGGCAGCATTATCATAGCATTGTACTCTACAGTTGGCTAATCTAATTGAATTAATTCAATTAAAAACAAATTTTTTTTTAAAACAAACTCTGCGAGTGGCGCCCGGGGCATGATAGACCAACTGACCCCCCTCGCTACGCCACTGATGAGAAGAACTTTTTCTCTTAAACGAGTTTCGTGAAGAATATTTTGTATGATGCGAAGTCAAAAAAGGTCTAGGATTTTATGGCTTTGCACATCATTTATAATTATTATTATTATTATTTTATTTATAATGGTGTACATTAAGACTTGGTCTTTTATAGTACTACATAAGATGTGAACAATGGTATTAAAAAGCCACTTAAAACTAACATTAAATTAAAATTGATTAAATTAACATTAAATAAAGGATAACTAAAATAAATAAAAGATTACAAATTATTATTTTAATGGCTATTACAGCTAAAAACATAACTAGAAGAAGGTGATTTATAGAGAGAGAAAGAGAGCTAGGATTGAACAGAGATAAGATGAGAAAAATGGCAGTAAAAGGAAACATATATTTATTGATTAAAAGTATTGAAATTATTAAAGATGGCATGTTTGAAGCTGGTTCGTGACGTGATTTGTTTAAGAGAATTGGGTAATGCATTCCAAAGTCTAATGGCGCTGATGAAGAAGTATCTGCTACTATTGAGATAGCTATACCTAGGAACAATAAGGTTATTTGACCGATGAGACTGTGAAAATTGCAGTTTTTCAAAAAGATAATGAGGGTTTTGAGTTTGCATAAGATTATGAAGGAATAAAATGTTGCGGATGTTAATATATTCAAGTAAAACACATCCCAGAATGCCTTTACTCCATTGAAAGATATGATCAAATCGACGGACTCTATATACATACCCAGCCGCACTATTGAATGCAACCAGAAGTTTATGCTGGGATTGTGAATCTAGCTGACTATAGACAATATCAAAGAAAGTAATAGGAGGCATTATTAATTGCACGACTAGTCTGCGACGAGTTTCGAGAGGTGTGAAGTTTGAGGAAGTGCGTAAGTAACGTAAAGTCCCGGAAATTTTCCCTATTGTGCTGTTTATATGGTCAATACAAGTCCGGTTAGAGTTGATTATAAATCCTAAGTTTTTTGCCTTATGCCATGTTCACACAGAGAGTTTAGTTTGCGTTTCGTTTGAGTTTAAATCCAGCTGTTCACACAGAGGTGCGTCGGCAGAATTGAGTTTACGGTGGATTGAAATGATCGCCAATTTTTGGAATTTCGCTCAAAACTCAGCTTTTTACGGCCCATACTGACTGACTGATGAGAAACCCTCATCTTCTAAACTTTCCCAAGTTCTTTTATTTGTTTTTTGGATTATTTTTGTTAAAAATAAAATACAAATAAAAACTTGCATAATTGAGAATCAGCTGTTGTTGGTATTTTTTATCGTTCAATCGAATCGAACACAGCTAAAATCTAACTGAACGAATGTTTTTATCAAACACTAGCATACTTTTAGGCATGTATCAAATTGAGTTTTGGTAAACGTAGAAAGCAAGTTGTGTTTAGTTGCGTTTTCTCCTGCAAAATTGTACTGGAAACGCCAGCGTTTAAATTGAGTTTAAGGGCAAAACGCAACTTTGTACTGGAAACGCAAACTAAACTCTCTGTGTGAACATGGCATTAAACACAAAATCAAGCTGCTGAGATCCAATATACAAAGGAGGGATATCAACAAAGCATGAGTCACTCCTAGCAATGGGCAGAACTTTAGGTTTCAAAGGATTAATAAGAAGCATGTTCGTAATAGCCCAGTTATTCAGCGAAGTTAAATCATAATTCATTCTATAGGTCAAGTCTTCTAAAAGTCCGATGGGTCGCGAGAGATAGAGTTGAATGTCATCGGCGTAAGCATGAACAGATGCGTATTGACAAACTGAAAAAATATCATTTATTAAAATAGAGAAAAGGAGTGGGCCCAGGCTACACCCTTGAGGAACTCCAGTCTCAACTGCTCCAAGAGACGAATAAATGTTACCTTCTTTAACCCTTTGCAGGTGATATAATAAAAGGCAAAACTAGCTTTATTCACTTTATATGCATACCATCAACCCCTACAGCATTTGAGTTCATCTTCAAAATACATTTAGAAACGTGATCCTCACCTACTGAAGTAAATTCAAAGGAAGGGAACAAAGAGTTATTTACTATCACTGGTAGCTCAGCACTGTTAGAACTACTTGTTGGCATGAGGTTTCCGCTAGCTAAGAAAAAGTTGTTTAACTCATCCGGATCTAAACTGCAGTTACTGCAATTTTTCTTAAAAACTCCGTATCTTTTTATGTTCTGCCATAATAGTTTAGAGTTTTAGTTGGGGTTAAGCTTAGAGTTAAATAAATTGATCTTTGCTTGTCTGACCACGACTGTAGCATCATTTCTGGCTCTTCTAAAGTTATCCCAGTTGGCAATTGAAGGATTATTTTTCCATTTAGAGTGGAGCTAATTCCTTAGCCTAATGGTAGCTAATACAGGATTCGTAAACCAGGGACAACTACTATTTGAGACTTGATCAGAACGTAACGGAAAATGACGAGCAAATAAAACATATAACTAATCCATGAAAACCTTAAGTTTATCGTTGACAGACTCAAAAAACCAGCAGTCATTCCGTTGCACAGCAGATAATCTTTGAAATAAGGCAGATGAGTCAATGGATTTATAATCGTGATACGAGAAACTAGCAGGACAAGTTCTACCAAAATTAATATTTAGACAACACAAAAGTAAGTACTGATCGAACAGAAAAGTTATTTGATCATACTTAAGGAGTAAAGAAATATCCGAAACTAAACAAACATCAAGTAGACTTGGTTCAGAACCATGCATAAAACGAGTAGGAAAGCAATTATTTGTTATTATTAGTCCACACATAGAGGAAAGGTAATGAAAATTATCACTAACAGAGTCATTACGCATCAAATTTACATTCACAAACAAAAAAGAAGTCATAATCGATTATTTTACCAACTAAATCAACAAAACATGGTTAAAAACTATGGCAACGATGAGGATTGTAAGCACAAGATACTAACATTTTGCAATTTTGATCAAAAATTTCTACATTTAGAAACTCACAAACATCATCGGACATACATTTATTGATACATTTAACATTAAGATTAGACCTACAAAACACTGCTACACCACCACCTCTTCTACCGCACCTATCATTACGAAAAATATTAAAGCCATTTAAATTGTAATAGGAATCCGGTACGTCACACTTAAACCATGTTTCCGTGACACAGATGACATCAGCAAGAGAGTTTTCAAATATATATCTGAAGTTGTCAAGCTTTAAACCATTTAAACTTCGAGCATTAAAGTAAACAACATTTAAACCAATGCGCTGTTTACACAAAACGTTGATTAGGGTCTTATGATTTTCCACAGCACCACTAGAAAATGCAACAGAAAGTACCATAATAAACATTAAACGAACCAACAACAAACATGCAATAGTTACAACAAAAAAGAAAATAATAGCCTATATGAGAAAGGGACAGACATGAGGATAGAGTTGAAAGTATAGGTTTGGCAAGATATTGCCAGTGAAATAAAATGAAATAAAGAATAATATGAAATATAATAAACATATTAACAAAAAGCAATAAATAAACAGCAAGAATAGTATAATAAAAACTTAACAGCTATCTGATGGGTCCAGCGACGCAATCCACGCTCTCTCTACTATCAACCAATTTGGCCTCACCATCAAGAGTTGCTCTCACGTACACACGCCCACGCAGTGTAAAAACAGCAGCAAGTCTTTTTTCTCTCCTTAGTTGACCAGCATAGAGCATAGTTTGACGATTTGATTTTGTCAAGCTTTCGTGAATATAGAAATACTCATCTCCCCCACACCCGATCTCCCTGAGTGTGAGCTGCCTCTTTTTACTTCTGCGAAATGCAGCGATAGCTTTCAATAGGCAAATGCGGTCATGAGCAGACGCAAGGTTAGCGATGATCATTGCATTTTTGTTGCTGTTTTTGGCACGCACTCTAAATATCACGTAGCCTTAGAGAGTCGCAGTTAATTAAAGAGCAAACTCTGTTAAAAATGCAGCTAAGGTTATCTTTAGTAGCAGAGGGAATACCATTGATGACGACATCAGCTGAGATAGAATTACTCTCATAAGCTTCCAGTTGAGACTTCAAAGCTTTCACTTCATCATTCAGCGTAGAAGAGTGCATTGTTTTAGTCTCCGCAGCTGCTTTGTGGTTTTCCAGCTCATTTTTCATTGCAAGCATGTTGTCTTTTAATTCACTTAGTTCAACATATGCAGCTTCAACGGTAGTAACTCTTTCTCCAAGATTTTTTATTGTTGACTTCAAGTTGGAAAGCTCTGCTGAAACTTCGCCAATTCTCTGCATCACCCTCTCCTCCGACGCACACAGGGGCCGCCCCATATAAGTGAGTGCTCAAAATTCTGAAATACTTTTCTTTCCACCAAACTCGGTTAATCAATACTTTTACTGCAATTTTTGACAAATTAACCCTTTGAGGACCATGTTTTAACCCATTTGTGACCAAATTTTTTGATATAGAGAATTAGGCAAAACTTAATTTATTACATTTTACTGTGCAAAATAAAAATAAGATTTAATCAATTAATGACCTTCACTTAACCTATTCGTGGCCATGATTTAGACTGTTAAAAAAAATTTTGTATAATAACTTAAACCAATCGATTTTGATTATATAATCCATACGAATTTTAAACGATTAACCAGTTGCTTATAGCCTTGCTTTAGCCAACTAGCGACCACGATAACATCTCGATATAATTAAAAAAAAACATTTAAAATTTTCACTTCAATGTGAAATTGAAATATGAACTGTTTTAAATATTGTTGGTTTTGATCAGATTTATTACAATAATAAGTGAATTTAAGTTACAATATGTTTAAATAATTTTAATTTTAGTAGATAAGAGTACATAGTCAGTTTAGTTTACAACAAAGGTAATTAATTTTACGTTTCAATATAAAAAATGTTAAGTTTCAAATAAAAACAAGTAATGCAATAAATCATAATAACGAAAAGAAGTAATATAATAAATACCGACACTTCAAATTCTTTAAGGTTTATCAAATAAGCCGTCGCTGTTTATCCAATTATTTTCACGTATATAAAATCTTTATAATTTTATTTTACTAGATTCCAATTTGTTGATGACTTGTGTTTTAAAATTTTTGAAAGCAGGATTTAAATTTTTTTTCTAACAGATGTTTTTTGATTTAAAACTTAAGCAAATCTTCAAATTTACCATCAAGTTTTATTTCTTTGCTTTGATATATTACTGGCAAAAAACACGTCTCTTTACTGCTATTTTGCCTAAATTTCTTGCAAAAAAGGACATTGCGAAAACCCAGAGAGGTTTGTCATGATGGTTGGTTTTAATATTCTGCCATGTCTTGATGATTTTTTGTTAAATAAGATGCACTTCAAAGAAGTTTTTAAATATAATAATATTATTCATATTCAAAAAAATTGTTTTAAGTTACATATTCGGATTACAATACTCTTTGAACGTTTTTCTACAAGAAAAGGAACACATAGTGTTAGTATATTTATTTTTATTATGATATAATACCCTATATATCTTACATATCTTACATTTGCACTCCTTTTTCGTGTATTACAATTGTACACTGTAATTATATCGATTGAACAAAGCATACAAAACATTAAAATCTTTATATTCATAACGCTTGAATGGGTAAGTGCTGAAAACAATGCACTTTTTTCGAAATGAAAATATGTCATATTTTTGGGCACGCATATCTCCCACCAGAAAAAAGCTACAAAGCTGAAAAATGAGTTTCAAATGCATAATTTTATGGAGAATGTAACTGCATTTTTATTTTTTAAAAAAATGCATTATTTCAAAATTGAATTTTGAGCACACTTGGCCCCAGTGTGCGACGCGGTTATCGCTCCAGTAAGCTGATCAACAATACTCTCTCGAATGTTATTGAGCTGCAGGCTCCAATTTGCATCAGACATCAAAGATGCAGTTGTGGGTGTTGAGTCATCAGGTCTACAAGCACCAAGCGGCGTTAGCGGAGCAACATTTTTGCGGCTGCTTGTAGCACTTCGTGTGTTTTTTATTAAAGACATTTTGCGTTGAGATTAAAATTAATATTATAAATTTTACTAGTTAATCCGCCGTCTAACAAAATTTTTATAACACGAAACGATAGTGAATTACGAACAGCGTGAACAGTAGTTGAATTTGGATTTTATAGGTTTAGATATCAGTTGAAACGAGTTGATTTAACTGACACCAAAAGAAACACGTCTACTTGATTTAAGAACGAATTCGAATTTCGTAGGAAAAACTTGGTTTTTTCACTACTTGAATCAACCGGTTCGATTCAGGAAAAAGCTCAACATATTGAAGCTGAGAAAACAAACACTGAGAAAACAAAAAAAAGTAAAACGCACATTTTAAAAACGGTTAGTAAAATGTTTATTTTAAAAATATAATAAACATTTTTATTTTTAAAATAAACAAAAAAATAAAACAAAAACGAACGTTTTACTATGATATAATAAGGTAAAATGAATATTTTCTAAAACATTCTACGCCATACATAAATGAGCACGCATATTTTAAAATTCAAAAGTAAAACGAAACGTTTTAGAAATAAAAATGAACTGACATAATTAAGCCCCTCCCTAGATTCGGGCTTCTTTAGACTAAGCAGAAATGCAGCATATGCGAAAGGACCCTGAACTTCACCCACGTGGAGCTGAACTCCAGATCGACTACTTTCAGATTCCGTTCGCACTGATATTCTACATCTATTCTTATATAAAGGGTGACCCCCTATGCAGAGAAAACAATGTCAGTAAGTGATACCCAGGTATATGAAAATCCAGTGGATCTGCATCCTCACTCACCTGGGTCTCACTAAGTGCCATTATTAGAGGCTTATGTAGAGTGCAATATGCGTATACACTGAGAAAACTAAATTTTCAAAACTAGCAGAAACGTGCTACGTTTGACCCAGATTTTGCGCCTCTAACGTTTATTATTGCCTACTCGTATATATGAAATAAGTTCAAGTTAAGCCGAGCTTAGTATCGGTCGAGTTTAATACTCAACCGTCCAGGGTTCAATCGCTGACGAAACCTGCAGGAATTTGTTTTTATTTAAAACACATTTATTTTTGATAAATTCCTCTGCATGCCAGTCTAGCACACTTCCACTGAGCTATTGGCAACGATGAGTTAACTGTAGTGTGAGGGTGGTTTTCTCAAAGGCTGAGGTAAGCTCAGCCAATCCAGGATCAGACAAGGGATCCACTAACCTTTGTCAAATAAAAGACGCAGTTTTGATATTAAATACAATTCAGCTTGTTTTATTTAAGTATTAATTCCTTATTATACTTATTTAGGTATTGATTCCTTATTATACTTATTTAAATCTCTGCAGCACAAGATGGTAAAGCAGTCTCAGACAACTGTGGGTGGGTATTGAGTTAGGCGAGTGTGAAGTCGGTAGTCGTCGGTAATTGGCGTAGTAACCAGATGGTAATCGGTTCGGTAATTGACTGGTAACCAGATGGTAATCGGTTCGGTAATCGACTGGTAATCAGGTGGCAGTCGGCTGGTAAGCAGATGGATGTCAGTTTGATAAACGGTGGATAACCAGATGGTAATCGGTTCGGTAATCAGGTAGTAAGCGGTAATGTAATCTGTTGGTAACTGGACCTAGAAGTAGATTGTTCTGCAATCTACTGCTCGGGCGCCATTGTGAGGGTGGTTTTCTCAAAGGCTGATGGAAAATAATGTTTCTTCTGCTGTTGTCACAGGGCTACGTGAGAGGGCGTCCGCTACGACATTCTGGCTTCCTTTGCGATATTCTATGTTAAAATCGTATTGCTGGAGTTCCAGTGCCCATCTGGCTATGCGACCGGAGGGATTCTGCAATGAGTGTAGCCATTTCAATGAGTGATGGTCGGTAATAACGGTGAATTTGTACCCTTCGAGATATGGTCTCATTTGATAGACAGTAATTATATACAACGATGACTTTGCCATGCAGAGCAGAGGGCGGCAGAATGTCAGAGTGCCGAGCACAATCCGGCTAGGCTACTCTATATCGACTATATATAAAGCCATGCAGAGCAGAGGGCGGCAGAATGTATAGCTAGAGTAATCAGCACAAACTAACTGGTTACTCTAGTGGAGCGCAACCAAAATTTAGCGTAATCAGCACAATCTGACCGTATTACGCTATTAGCAACGTAATCAGCACAATCTGACTGTATTACGTGCAGAGCAGAGGGCGGCAGAATGCCAGAGTGCCGAGCACAATCAGGCTAGGCTACTCTATATCGACTATATATAAAGCCATGCAGAGCAGAGGGCGGCAGAATGTATAGCTAGAGTAATCAGCACAAACTGACTGGTTACTCTAGCAGAGCGCAACCAAAATATAACGTTATCGGCACAATCTGACCGTATTACGCTATTAGCAACGTAATCAGCACAATCTGAATGTATTACGTGCAGAGCAGAGGGTGGCAGAATGCCAGAGTGCCTAGCACAATCCGACTAGGCTACTCTATATCGACTATATATAAAGCCATGCAGAGCAGAGGGCGGCAGAATGTATAACTAGAGCCATGCAGAGCAGAGGGTGGCAGAATGTATAACTAGAGTAATCAGCACAAACTGACTGGTTACTCTAGTGGAGTGCAACCAATATTTAACGTAATCGGCACAATCGGACCGTATTACGCTATTAGCAACTTAATCAGCGCAATCGGACTGTATTACGTGCAGAGCAGAAGGTGAACAAATCTCACTTACCTAGAAGAAGATTGTTGTTCTATCGAGCCTGTTGCGCACTCTTATATTACTTACAATTGAAACCAATTGTGAATTCTACAATCTGAGGCTTCTTGAGTGTAATTCTGGCTGCCGTGGTCATACTCTGTTGTTGTTGTTATTATTGTTGGCTGGTGTCCGTATTTCGTTCGTTGTTGTTGTCTTAGCTTTGGCTATTGTATGTGAGGGTGTTGTTGTTGCTGTTATTTGTTGGCTGGTGTCTGCGAGTAAGTACTTTGTCGTTGTTGCAACTTTCGCTTTTATGTATGGTTTTGTTGGTGCTGTTATTGTTGGCTGGTGTCTAAAAATAGCTACTTTGCCGTTGTTGTTGTTATCGTTGTCTTGTGCTTGCATGTAAGTCTAACTTATTAATATGCCTGCAGCTTAGATTACTTAATATTGAATAATATTTATATTAAAGATTCAAGTGTATACATATGTTTTATATATAAAATATATATTATTTTGTAACGTTACGTTACAGTACCAAAACATATTTAAAGCTACTCAGCTTATATAGTGACAGAAAAACTTGACAAAAACATGCATTTTATTATAAAATTCTTGTTAAACCGTTCATTGCTGTTTTTACAAGTTTCCTGCAACTTTTGTATTTTAAAATGTGCGTTTTAATTTTTGTATGGCGTAAAATATTTTTGAAAATATTAATTATAGCTAACTATATTATAATAAAACGTTCGTTTTTGTTTTTAAAACGTTTCATTTCACTTTTTTATTTTAAAGGAAGGATTTTCATTTTTGCATGGCGTAGAATGTTTTTAAAATAAATATTTTACTAATCATTTTTAAAATGTGCGTTTTACTTTTTTTTGTTTTCTCAGTGTACCGAGAAGAAATACGCTCTCAGTCTACCTCCATTGCTAAAATCTATGCTGAAATTACCCGACATTTTCTCACAGTGTAAATCTCAAACCAATCTATATATATAAAAAGAAGTGTACGTTTGGTTGAAATCGCATCACTTCAGAACGGCTGGACCGATTTGGATAATTTTTTTTTTTAAATGTTCGTTTTAGTCCAAGTTAGGTTTTTAAGGAAAGAAAAATTGACCACGCCCATTTTTGCGCCCACTTTTTTTGATTTATCTAAAATCGGAAAACGGCTGGACCGATTTGGATAATTTTTTTTCAAATGTTCGAAGTAATCCAATTTAAGTTTTGTCGGAAAGAAAAATTGACCACGCCCACTTTTGCGCCCACTTTTTTCGATTTATCTAAAATCGGAAAGCGGCTGGACCGATTTGGATAATTTTTTTTTCAAATGTTCGTAGTAATCCAATTTAAGTGTTTACTGAAAGAAAAATTGACCACGCCCACTTTTGCGCCCACTGTTTTGATATATATATCTAAAATCGCAGAACGCCTGCGCTGATTTTTTTTTTAAATGTTTGTAATAGTCTACAAAAGTTTTTTACATAAAGAAAAATTGTCTACAATATCGATAATATCAATATTATCCATTATCGATATTAAATTTCATTTTCACACTTGACACTTTTGAAGTTTTCAAGATGTCACATATCAGAAGACACTTGCTTATTTTTTATTCACACCACCCAATGTACCCAGTGTGCTTTCTTTTTCATTTGGATTCCGACGTAAACAGACATAAATTTTGCCGAAGCAAATTCTTTTGGATAATTTTATTACTTACAAGCAGCAATTGTTCTATTAGATGAATGTTCAATGAGCCACAAAAAATCACTGGAGACAACTGGAGACATCGTACAATGAAAGATTTACGTGGCAATCAACAACTTTTTGGTGGTGCATTGATATTATTGTCTGGTGATTTTCGACAAACATTGCCCGTGATTGCACGATCCACACCAGCGGATGATATTAATGCATGCTTGAAGTCTTCCTTTCTGTGGCGATATGTCCAAAAATTGACATTGCACATAAATATGCGTGTTCAGTTGCACAATGATCAATCTGCAGATCGTTTCTCGAAACAATTGTTAGAAATCGGCAATGGAAAAGTTCAAATCGATAATGCAAATGGTTTGATTACTTTGCCAGATAATTTCTGTACAATTCTCAAATCAAAAGAAGAACTGATTGAACGCGTTTTTCCAAATATTGTACAAAATTACAGAGATCACAATTAGTTGAGAGAACGCGCAATTTTGGCACCAACAAATTTACATGTCAATGCAATTAATTTTCTGATCCAAGAAAAATTACCAGGTGCAGTGACATCATATAAATCTATTGATAGCGCAATGAATAACGATGATGCCATACATTATCCAATCGAATTTGTAAATTCATTAGAACCACCTGGTATGCCACCGCATTGCTTAAATTTAAAGGCCGGCTCATCAATCATTTTGCTACGGAATTTAAACGCACCAGAACTGTGCAATGGCACCAGATTGGCTGTAAAAAAATTGATGCCGAATTTGATTGAAGCAATAATATTGACTGGAAAAGCTAAAGGCGAAATTGTACTCATACCGCGTATTCCGCTGATACCAACAGATATGCCATTCGAATTCAAGCGTTTACAATTTCCGGTGCGTCTGTCATTTGCCATGTTTATCAATAAGGCGCAAGGACAAACGCTTCAAGTATGCGGATTAAATTTGGAACAGCCGTGTTTCTTGCACGGTCAATTATACGATGCCTGTTCAAGAGTTGGCATTCCAAGCACTTTATTTATTTACGCACCGGATGGAAAAACAAAAAATATTGTTTATCAAAATGTATTGGATTGAGTTCGGTGATAAGAAATCATAAAGTTCGAAATACAACTATTTTTATAGTTATTTCGAACTATATTTATATTTATTTATTTTTTAAGATTTCATACAAAAAACAACACTTGGTTTCACTTTACTGTGTCTTATAAATTGCTAAAACAAATGTTTGAATTTTTCAGCATTGATACAAACTGAACTGATGCAACATTAACGTTATGTTAAAGTTTGAATCATTAGTAGTAAAAGCTTTCATATAATCTTTTTGTAACCGAAATAGTATAATTTCACAATTTTTCTTCAGTGTAACGAAGTGCTCCGGGTTTCGCTATATATTTATACTTTTCCAATACAGGTGTCGGGTGTAGCAACGCGCACCGGGAATTGCTAGTGAAGGTATAAAAGTTTATTTGTTTCTACTAATAAAGATATTAAACGCCATGGACACAAACAAAGCATGCAGAGGCAAGTGTTATGCCTTTACCGCACAATTCTGCCTACAGTGCAATCTCGCTCACAGCCGTAACTAATCGGAGAGGATGGGGGAGTTGACGGACGTGAAAAACAACAATTACGAACGCGGCAAAGAGCATAGAAAAGCCCTTCGCTTGCACAGGCAAAAAATTTAACAACAGACTGCAGCAATAAATTGTATTTGCTGGCAAAACCGTTTCTGCAATATTTTGTTGTTGTTGATGCGAAGTTGCAGTTTGTCTTTGCGGCGATGCTGCAGTTCTTTGTTTTTTTTTGCGCGCACGATTTTTTCTTTTGTGTTTTTATCGTTGGCTTTATTAATTTGTATATTTTAACTTTTCTTATTTTTTTTGTTTTTAACATAAAACATATAACACGAGACTTTCATTATTACGTGAAAAAATAATTTTTCGATTATTGAATTTTGCGTCACGCCTTCAAAAAAATTTTATTTTAATGTTATAAAATGCGTATAAGTTGGATAAAAAATAAGATACAATTTTGAAAATTTGCACATATATTTGTTAGAAAAATAACCTGCAAAAAAGACTACTGGTAATTACCCGATTAATTACTAGTTAACCTGTCCGGAATTTACCAGTTAATTTTGTATGAGCATCGGGAAAAAAATAACCGAAAGTTTCCCGTCGGTGTGAATATACGTGAGACTTTGTAGCTCTCTTCAACAAGACCTTGAAGTATATTGCCATCTCTTTCGCACAAGTAAGTAGGGTGGTGAATACCGTAGTCCCTCCCCACCCTCACCAATCCCACCAACATTCCCAAGTAAGGAAATCAAAACTCAAAAGAAAAAGAAAAATATTGGCAGATAATTTTTTAATTTTTATTATCGTTTCCAAAATTGTTCTTTTTTAAAATTTTACAAAATTAAATTACATTTAGATATAAAATAATATTTTCATATTGAACTTTAAGACATAAGAGTACACTTATATTATTTGCATTTGTGCAGAGACGCCTGAATATATTGGTCGCTGTCGTAAAAACAATGGCTATAGAACGAATTGGTGGAGCACTTTTCTTTTTTGCACTGAAATTTTCGAAATTTTTCAAATACTTTTTTGCATCACTTTTTTCTCGTTTTTACTTGCTTCGTGTGTTTATTGCAAATTCTTTTCGTTGCACATTGTTTTTTTATTAAAATTTTTTGATTTTTTTCACAAATTTGTGTATCACTTTTTAAAAGCACAAAATAAATATTTTGTTTTCACAAAAAAGTGAAAGACTACTTTATAAAAAATAGAAAACTTTAGGAGTCTTTTTCAGAACGAAGTGAGATGAAAATATAATTTCAATATATTGGTGAAAAGCTGAAATTTTGTATTAGTATAAGTAAAATCGGTTACCGATTTTTTGAAGGGATAATTACACAAAAAATTTTTTGATTTTTTAAATTAAAAAACATTAAAAAAATCATGGCGGGCGTGATAAAATAAAAATAACTTATTAATACTTGTTAATACATGGAACGAACTACGAACAGAAAGATTGGTAATATAGTTTTTGAGTTTTTGGCCGATTTTTGGCAAAAAAAGTTGGCCATTTTCGTCCAACATCTTTTCTTCTAGTTCATTCCACAGCAATTTTGATGCTTATTAAAACGCCGTTTTTCTTTTGTTTTTCAGATGTTTTAGTGAGCCGCAATCACGCCAGCCATGATTTTTTAATGTTTTTTTAAAAAAAATTCCATTAGCCATACATGTGGTTAAAAAATCTACACAAACTTTTTTTGTATAATTTTTTTACCTAAAAATATTTGTGTAACTTTTTAAAATGATGTGTTATTTTTTATTCAACTTATATGCATTTTAAAACATAAACAAAAATTTGTTTTGAAGGCGTCACGTCCACTTAATAACGTAAAAACGAGCATCCAAATGTAAAAATTTGTTTAAAGAACATGTAGGAAATTTAATAGGGCTTCTTTTGATATTCTTGATAATCGACTAAGTATAAATGTATACAACTGTATTTGAAAAAAAGCGAGAAAAACTTTAAATAATTTAAAAAAATGTAACCGTAAAAATTTTTTTTAATTTTCTTGTTCAGAGACCCAAATCTATAAGAAAAAAAATAGTGGGATGCCGTATACAAAAACAGTGGCGCAAAGTGTTATTTATTAAACATTAAAGACACACAAAACGCGAGTTTATTAACTTAATAAACGAATGAACGAAATTGCGCGACACGTCTCCACTGTTGGGGTTTACGATCACAACTCAATTATATTTGGCACTTTTTTATTGATAAGCAAGCGGAAAAATATCCCTCAAATGGGCGCTAACTGAGCATAATTTGACAATATATAATCATCATCTGAATCATGAAATAGACGGAACGGTTTTATTCACAAAACAAAAAGGACTTAAATACAATTGTCTCAAGAAATTTGATTTGCCAAAGACCTGAAGTCACATAAATTCGGTACAAGTTAATAAAACAAAAATTTACCTTCAGGATCGCATTGGACTCCCTATTTATAATTAGAAAAAATGGCGCCGTGAAATCGTCCTCCTTGGTTTATGTAGTATTTGCGAAAGTGTCGCCGTGTTATTTAAGGGGCATTCCACGATAAAGAGGAAAATGAAATTAATTTTGGTTTTTCTTTAATTATCTTTTATTTGGTAAAAAGCTATAGACGAAAGCTTATTTTTTATTTATCTGTGACATAATATTTGAAAAAATTCACCGAAATATATTTTTTTGTATATGGCAACTATTGTTTCATACGGAGTTGCTAGAGAGTAAAATGTTGATTATGTTTGCAGCACTGTTATCAGTCATTCTGTTAACTGTCGAAACAAGACACTTGTGTTTTATATAAAGCTTGGAATAAACTATTTTATTTTATAGAAATAAAGCGAAAAGGTATTTTACTTTTTGTGTATTTGTTATTAGAACAGGTGCAAATCGCATGTCCCAGTAGTCACGACAATATATTGCACACTAAATACAAAACAGTCAAAACTCGAAATTTTATTATGTCGACTTTTTGTTATAAATCAATTGACAAAACACATGTCTCACTATATTTTTCATTATTTTCTTCATTAACTGGAAGAATGAAGTTTGTGTGTTTACAGGGTGAACGGGAATAACTGTCGCACCTAACATTCGTCATAATTAAAAAATGGAGGTCAAAGTTTAACAAAAAATAATTTTTATTTTTTCCTTATATTATTCTTCACAATTTCTCATCATTTAATTCAAACCGTTCGCCTTTCATTTTTTTTACCAACTTAAGACGTTTTCTAAAAGATGAGCCCGCGGCACGTACCTCCTCATCCGGAATATCGTCCCATATCTTCCTTAGTTTTTTTCTTGAATCCATCAACAGTCATATTTTTAACATTGCTTAATTTGCTAAGCATAATACCCCAAATAGAAAAATCTAGAGGATTAAGGTCAGGGGAAGACGGAGGCCATTCCTCAGTAGATATAAAATCTGGCAAATGAGCACGACACCAGCTTTGCACGATTTTTGCCTTGTGGGCTGGAGCGGAATCTTGTTGAAAGCAAAACTCTTTGTTTCCGTAAATCTGCTTGGCAAACGGCAGCAAATGAGTTTTTAAAACCTCGTTCAGGTAGTATTGAGCATTGATTTTGACCCCTTTTTCTATGAAAAGAAGGGGTAATTTTCCTTTTTCAGAAACAGCACCCCAAACCATGACGGACGTTACGTTTTGAAACCTTTGAACGGATTTTTTTTCTTTAGGAATATCTTCCATGCTTGCCGCGTAGACTCTGTCATTTTGGGGGTTATGACTTGCCTGTAGAAGGAACAGTTTTTCATCTGAAAATATGATACTGCAATCAGCGTGTCTCCGAAGGATAACCTCACTTCTTTCCTTTCGCATAAGTCGCTGGCGTTCCGTAAGGCCGTGAATCCTCTTCTTTTTATACGCCTTGAGCTTAAGGTCTTCAGAAATGACCTTACGGATGGTGTCTTGGCTGACGTTTAGCTCCCGTGCGATTTTTCTTCCGGAAACTGAGCAATTTCTACGAATTCTTTCCCTCACCTTTTTAACCAGGGTCGGCGTCCTCACTGTCCGTTTTGCACCACCATTTGATTCTGGAAGAACGCTGCCAGTCCTCCTAAAACGAGCTACCGTTCGCTGCACAAATCGCCGGCTTATTTGGAAGTCTTTTAAGCAGTTGATAATTTTGCAAGTCGATTTTCCTTCCAAATGTAGATTTAAAATCAGTGATCGTGTTGCGTTCATCTTTTTTACGCGAAAACTACTACCCAATTTATTATATTTTTTTTTTACATACGCTCACAATGAATTGAAAGATTGCTAGAAATTACAAAATAAATGTTGGTGCCTACAGTTTTAAAATATACGGTACTTCGGTAGGTGCGATAGTTATTCCCGTTCACCCTGTAAATAAAAGTTTCGTTTCTTCTGCAGTTAAAACCAAAGGGTTTTATTTTTCGCTTCCCCTGAAAAGTCATGTTTTTTGAGTTGTGACTGTTTTGTATTTAGTGTGCGATATATAAAAGTTGTTTTCCTAACCTAAAACATAACTTTCTAAATTTAATACTTCTTAGAAGTCATAATGAACATGTGGTACACTATTTAAATATATTTCGATAATTATATCGATCATATAATGCTTTCAAGACTATTTTCAAATGTGTCCCAGTAGTCACAGTAGTCAGGTTGACTAGACAAGTTCGATGAAAAGCCCGATCTTATTTCAATTTATTTATAGCTTCATCTACATTTTTGACCAAAAATGAAATAGTTAAATCTTCTTTATGTCTAACTTGAGAGTTTAATGGTTAAACTTTAGTTTAATACTAAAGGTCAAGCGTCATGTCTTTGCAAACAACGAATAATATAAATGCTTTGAGACAAAAATTAAAGAAAGTACGCAGGAAGAAGTAGTACTTCAAATCGATTTCGCGGAGAATTCTTCTATTATAAATCAGGATGAAATACAATCTGATCATTGGAACCAAGCTAAAGTGACTCTGTTTACGGGATGTTTGTAGGCAAACCAAGGTGAAGAAAAGCATATGTTATTGTGAGCAACGAATTAGCTCATGATAAATATTCCGTATGGATGTTCATAAAGAAAATTATTGGGGATTATCGCGCTTTGTGCACCTTAAGAAAGTCATAATTTTTTTCGGATGGGTATGCTGCAAAGTTCAAAAATAGATTTAAATTGTCGACTCTGTGCTACTCTGAAATTGAGTGGGGGTGTGTTGAAATTGATTGGAGTTTTTTACTTCTGGTCATGGTAAGGGTGTTGTCGATGTGATCGGAGCAACAGCTAAACGGACTCTTTGGTCTGCTATAATGAGCAGAAAAGCGTTAATTGCAATAGCTACAACTGTTACGAACTCTTAGTATCAAAAGATAGCAATGGATTGCATATTTTCTTTGTCGCAGTTTTTGATATTGATGATAATCGTGAAAACCTTCGCAGAATATGGAAATGTATTAAATTCATTCCACACTTACAAAAACACCACTATGTTAAATCTCAAGGAAACAAAACCATTTACCACGCCCCAACCGTAACATCTCATAAATTCTATCATGTTAAACTGTAAAATTAAATAGTCAACATTTTCTGTAAGTATTAGAGTAAGTGTTAATTTTTTCTGGATTTAAGTTTTTCTTTGTATTTTAAATATACGAATTACTTTATTAATTGATTTGAAGCAATAAAACCTAATAAATTATTTTTATTATTTCCATATATTTTTTACTTGTCCCGCAAGTCACAAGGACCTGTCCCAGTAGTCACAATTTGTTATTAATTTTATATTTTTTCTACAAAGGTAAGCTTATTATTATACCCCCACGCGTACTGCGTAAGAGGTATATTAATTTTGTCACGACGTGTGTAACGCCCATAAGGAGGCGTGGTAGGTATAGAAAAGTATATATATTCTTGCTCAGCATCACCACCTGAGTTGATTTAGCCATGTCCGTCTTTCTGTCTGTCTGTCTGTCTGTCTGTCTGTGGACACGATTGCAGCCATAATTTTGAAGCTATCTTGCTGAAATTCGGTATTTAAGCTTTTTTCTAAAAAAGTAAGATCAAGTTCGAGAATGGGCTAAATCGGATGAAAACCACGCCTACCTCCCATACAAACCCAATATTGAAAACTCCATAAAGAAGCAAATAATTAAGCTACAAAACTTAAATTCGGTATTTGTGTAATCTACAACAACACTCAGGTGTGTTTGAAAAATGGGCATCATCCACTCACGAACACGCCCACCTCCCATATAACCTCACAGTTTAAAATTCTATAAAAAGGCTTCTCTTTAAGCTACAGGAACAAAATTTGATACGTTAGTATTTTATATCAACACTAAATTGTGTAAGAAAAGTGGGCGTCATCCACCTACGAACACATCCACCTCCCATACAACCCATAAGTGTGAAAACTGTATAAATAGGCTAATATTGAAGCTACTGAACTGTAGTTGGGTATTTGTGTATATTATATCAAAACTGAGGCGTCTTAGAAAAACTGGCGTCAACAACTCAAGAACACGCCCACCTCCCATTCAACCCCAAATCGAAAACTTTATAAAGAGGCTTGTATTTACTTTGCAGGAAAACAATTTGATATGAATATATTTTAGACGTCAACAAAATAGAAAAATTTTTTTAAATCTCATACAAAAACAGCCGTAATTCAAAAGTTTGTGCCATTACGAATCGGCCGTGGGGGTATTTTAACTTCGGCCAAGTCGAAGATATACCTTACTAGTTTTTTTATTAAAATGGAAGCGTTTAGTATGTGCTGTGCAACACAGAAGAAGCTAACTTGAATATATAATTGGGTTGGCTAAAATTCTTATTTGATTGTTCAAAGGTAGATGAGTGGGATTATTCAGTGTCCCAGTAGTCACATTCATTCAAATAATAGTTACACAAAAAATTGAAACTGTTAAGCTTCTTTTTTAAGAGAATATAATACAACTAGCAGGCCACAGTCCTCCGAGGCTTCGCCACATTTTCTCTTTATAAATAATACCTTTGTATATTTGAAAAATTTCAATAATAAAAAACGTTAAAATATTTGCATATTATTTGTATTTGGAAGCAAATTATATTAAATAAATAGTAAAATGATAATAAAGTGAAGATATTTTCATTTATGTTATTTAATACTTCAGTATAAACAACGTTTTTTGATTCATTAGCATTACCAGGAATAAGAAAAATCTGATTTTCTGCTGTACCGACTCGTTTACCATAATCTACTTCTACATTTTTCAAAGTTTTTTAATAAATATTTATTATACTCCACCCGCAAAGCGTAGTGGGCACAATAATTGTGTCACGAAATTTTTTTCACGACCATGAGTCGATTAAGCCATGTCCGTCTGTTCATTCATTAGTCCACACGATTACAGCCGTCTATTTATTGCAAATCTCTTTAAAGTCCATAATGAAATAATTTTCATGATTTAAGATTTGTCATACAGTGGTGCTCCAGTTTAACGAAAGATATAATGTCCAGGGTCGTTCGGCAAATCAAAAAGTTCATTAAATCGGTAATACTATTTTCGAGTTTTTTATCATATAAAAAAGCTTATCAATTTGTCAACTTGAAACAAATATCCTTACATTTTTTGTCTTAACTATGCACTCCAATAAAGTTGAATTTTTGAACTTGTTTAAGGTATTGTTAAGGTATTGTACATTAACTTGTTTATGTTTATTATTAAAAATTTAGAAAGCTGCTGGTTAAAATCTGTTCACACTCCAAATGAAAGATCCAAGATTATGGCAATACATTCCTATAATGTTTTTAAAAAAGGAAACCCTACAATATATATATTAACCCGAGGGGACTATTTGAGAATTAGATAAGTAAATACATATTAATATTATTACAAATTCAAAAACAAACGAAGCACGCTCAGAGAAGCAAATGTTTGTTAAATAGAATACCTACAATTTCAAATGTTCGCAACAAAGAGTCAACAAGAATATTAAATAAGGGTTCGTTATATTGGAAGTTTGTTAAATCAGTGTTCGCTAAATTGGAGCACCACTGTAATGCTTAAATATGAAACATATACCCTGAAGTTGAAATTCAACAAAATTTTATGAATACTTCCACATAACAATTGTCATTTGTCTTGGACGGACGTGTTTTTAAATCGCAAATAGTTAATATTATTCTTAATAAAGTTTAAACAACAAAAGAAAGCCTCTTAACATCAACAACAACAAAAGAAGCTAGAATAAGTAAACACAACATAAACATTTAAAGCTTTCTAAAATAAACAAATCAGTTTACATACATAATACATACATACATAATTAAAAAAAAAAAAAAACAAATTAAAATGAGTACAAGAGGAGCAAAAGCTGCTGCGCTCAAACAGGTTTCGCCACCCTTCTCTTCGCAACAAGTGCAACCAAGGTCACCAAGCGCTGAATTAGTAACGATGATTTATCTACTCAAACAAATGGAGATGCAGAAGGAGAGCATTATATCAGAGCTACGGCAATGCGTGACTCTGAGGAAAGAGTTATGCAGAAACTTAGTGAGACAGCTGCTGAAATAATGAATGTGAAGTCTACTCTTCTATTGTTTGAAAAAAGGGTGGCAGCTGTTGAAAATGCGTGTTCTGAAATGAAGGCAGTAAAAGTTGATTTCATCGAATTAAAGAATAGTGTAAAAGTTAAAGATATGAAGACTTCAACAGAATTAATAAATCTGCAGACAGAAGTCACGGAGCTAAAGTTGCGAATCGCAAAGCAGGACAATGATGCTGTTTCATCAGATCTTCGTCTATGCGGTGTTCTCTGCACTCCAAATGAAGACGTTATGGGCATTTTCAGAAAAATTTGCGCTTCAATTGGCATAGCACCACCCGAAGTAAAGTTTGCCTACCGTGTTAAGTACAATAATACACAAAGCTCTGCAGCAAGTCCACCAATTCTTATTCGACTGGCAGCACCCTACGATAAAAACCTCGTGCTAAAATCCGTTGCAAGCTTCAGCCGAACTAAAAGAGAATGTCTTCGATTAGAGCATGCTGGTTTTGACTCAAATGCTCCAATATTTATAAATGAATGCTTGACTAAGGTAAATTTTGAAATAATGCGAGCGGCAATCCGCTATATGAAACAAAAACAACTGTCAGCTGTGTTTACTCTGCGTGGCTTGGTATATATAAAGCATGCTGAGAATCAAAGAGCCACACAAATTGAGTCGCTTCAAAAGTTATAATCTTTTTTCGAGACTGCGGGTTCTGCAGCGTCGGTCTCTTAGTAATTATACTTAAGTTAAGTTAAACAAAGAAATTTTGTTTTAAGTCTTTCTCCTTAAGTTTTTTCATTTCAACCTTTTTACTCTCTTACATAAACTGTGGCTATAGCATCTTTTCTTTTTCTATCTTTCACAAAAACAGTCATGGCAATTATATTAATGTCTTCTTTCTATACACTATTTAAGAAGATCTTCTGCACTTCCCTCACTCATTTTACTTACGTTTTTTATGTCTACTTTATATATCCTTAACTTCATCTTATCTTAACTTACTTTTCTGGTGTGCCTCAGTTAATTTAATATCTTCCGCTTTTTTACCACACCTCTCTTTTTTTCTTATAGTTCTTTTATATATTCTATATATCTTTTATTTTGAAATGTTTGAAATTGGTTCGTATTATGTTTATTATAACGCAATCTAATACCCAATCTAATGGTGCTGTTGATAATTATAAGGCCTTAATTAATGTTCTATGTAAACAGAGGAATGGTCTAAACGTGATTCATTTTAATGCTAGAAGTTTAAATAGTTTGAAACTTGACTACGCAAGATACATCTTTGAAAATTCATGTGTTGATGTCGTCTGTGTCTCGGAAACGTTGTTTAAAAGTAAAATCCCTGACTCAGAGGCGTTCCTAGGGGGGGCGGGGGGTGCGGTCCGCCCCGGGTACCACCATTTTAGGGGTGACACCATTTCGATTTTTTTTATTTCTCAAACAAACAGTAAAAGTGCTAAAACACTTTACGGTAAAAAATGTAATTGATGTTTCAAAATATAAAATTCTGCTTGCAAGTCTAAGCAATGCACAATGGGCTCGCTAAACACTTTTTCTGGCCAAAATTCTGAAAACTTCCAGAAAGGGGTTTTCGGTGTTGCTGATTTCGAATTTGATATAAAAAATGAAAAATTAAAAATGGCGGATCCAATATGGCGTCCAAAAAGTTTGCGCACTTTTTTTGTCAAATACTTTGAAAATTCATCATGAATGTTTTCATTTCAATTTTTTCCAGCAAATAATTGATAACACAATACTGTTTTTGATATTTAATATGCTCTATTCGCCAAACTCTGAAAAATATCTGCCTTTTTTCAATCCTAAGTTGTCTGCAAAAAAATGGTTTTTCTAAAAAATCGCAAAAAATCGCAACACAAAACATAAGAAAACAGATTCATTACATCACAAATTATTCTTTTTTTTTAGTTTTAGGCTGGGCAAACTTGGGCAAAATTTTGCAAGCCAACACAAACTTTAGAAATAAAGAAAAACAATAATTTTATTGGTAACATTACACAACTAATTTTTTTCACTACCCCAGATCTTATTTTAAAAAGTTTAGTATATAAAAATGAAAGTACTTAATATAAGCTTTGTTTTGCATATTTTAGTTTTTTTTAACTTTTTTTTATTTTTAGCAAGAATTATATTTCAATAGCTTCGAAATAAACGCGCACGTTTTTCTTTCACAATTCTTCTCAGAAAGCACAACTTTGTTGAGTTACTGTTTAACTGTAAATGAGTATTTACAAGAAAAAAAAATCATTTATGCTTGGTTTGAAATATTTTCTCTTAGATTACTACAATAAAGCAACAAAAACAGAGTGTGAAAAATACAGGTTTTGGCCAGCAAAAGTGGTCTGTGAGACCATTGTGCAATGAGGAGAAAACATTGCGAAAACGTTTCGAGCTGTAAAATCCGAAAACTTTTTGTAACACAACGCAAATGAGTCCATGTTAAGTGTTTAAAATTTGGCAGCAGCATACGACGAAATTTCAGAAAAGGAGCTAGTTGTTGAAATTGCTTGCGATGTACGTAGGCACATAAATGCAGCACAAACCGATTTCGAACAATTAGACTAACGCGCTAACAATTAGACAGCATTAGAAGTGCTCACTTTCATTGTCGAGTGGTCCTTTTTGGAAGCCAAATATTTCATTAGCATTGAAATTATTTCCTACAATTTGTTTATCAGTAGCTTCATGCGAAAGTAGTTTTTAATGCATTGAAATGGTACGAAAATAGTTACAAAATTTGTTTTTTTTTTTGTTTTTCTTAATTTTAGAATATTGAACCAAATTATTAAGTTATGTAAAATTTAAGAGATTTTTTTAACATATCTTTAAAATCTTAAAAAAAAACAGATTCTTGGATTTAAACGAAACTTTTTTGAAATTTTATTTGAAGTATTAACTTTTGACTTTCAAAATATTATCTGCACCTTTTCATAAACAAGAAAATTATGCAGGATAAAGGTACTTTTGTACGTACCTTCCATACAAAATTATGTAAAATTTAAATACACATCCTAGGGAGGTACCCCTAAGGTCTTATCAATTTCTACCATTTTCAGTGCACATCTTTGAACTTTGGCATGCATCTCCCATACAAAATAATGTAAAAAATTAATATAGGAAAAGTACCCAAGGAAAGTACCCTTAGGAACTGACCAATTTCAACCATTTTTACAATTTTTGTTAAATTTAACAATCACGACATTTTCAATAAAAATGTTTCGCCTGCAATAAGTACTTTTAACCCTCTTTTTAATCATTTCATTTATAAAAAATAAAATACTTCTATTACAAATTGAGTGGTACAATTTTTCGGTGCAGGCGATTTTTTTATAAATTAAATGATTTAACATCGCGCGATTTTAATACAAAATTAAATACAAAATAATACTATAGTTTGCAACCGAAACAGTTCAAATAACAGTTATTAAATTCTTTAAAATCGCATTTTACTACAATAAAAACAAAAATTTTTCAAAATGTAATATTTTTTTTTTTTAACAATTTGTACTTGTTTGTCACCTGTTGTTTTTTTCGGAAAACATAAAGGAAATAATAAAAACACAAAATCTCATCGAATTGGCTTCTAATTGCATTTAGAAATTTCTTATAGGGGTGCCACCATGGGTATCCGCCCCGCGTGACACCAAGCCTAGGAACGCCTCTGCCCTGACTCTTATTATAATTTTAATGGTTACAAACTTTTCCGAAGTGATAGGTGTGGCAGAAGACATGGTGGTGTTGCTATGTATGTTAAGTCTAATCTCAATGTTAAGTTTGTCAATAAATGTAATGAAGGTTGTGAGTTCCTAAATGTTGAAATTTATGATAAAAACTGTAAAATCTTAGTATCGTGTGTCTATAATCCTCATCGTTGCCATAGCCTCGAGCCATTTTTTACTGATTTATGTAATAAAATTATTGATCATGACTTCTATTTTGTTTGTGGAGATTTTAATGTTAATTTGTTGCAAAACGACACTGTTACTGACCAGTTCAACTACCTGTCAACTATGTGTGGATTGAAAATTACGAATAATCTCATTCCTACTCGTTATATGCGTGATTGTGAGCCCAGCTAACTGGATGTCTATTTAGTTTCTGATATTTCACTACTTCTTAAATTTGATCAAATAACCTTCTTGTCTGATCATGACTTACTTTTCTGTTGCCTCAACTTAAATTTAGGTTTCTCCTCTTTGTTTTTCTTACTATGACTTAAAATCAATTGACACACCTGCATTATTTCAAAACTAATATAAACTGGGATGACTGCTGGTTTCTTGACTCGGTTGATGAGAAACTTCAAGTATTTATGAATAAATTAGATGATATTTTTGTTCGTCATGTTCCGTTACGCACCGTTGTAGTTTCAAATAATGATTGTCCCTGGTTTTCAAATCGTGTTTTAGTTGCTATCAGACTAAGGAATAAACTCCACTCGAAATGGAAACTTAATCCCTTCAATGTGAATCGGGATAACTTCCGCAGAGCTCGAAATGATGCAAATTGTATAATTAAACAAGCAAAAACAAATTTCTTTAAATCTTAGCTTAATCCTAACTTGCACTCTAAGCAGTTATGGCAAAATATTAATAAAAACAGAGTATTCAGCAAGAAACCTAGTGAATGCAATTTAGACACTGACGATCTGAATAATTTTTTCTTGGCTAGCGGAAACCCTACCTCAGCAAACAGTGTAGGCAGTGCTGAACTTCCTTTGCTGACTTCTGACTCATTGTTTCCCTCTTTTGAATTTTCTTGTGTAAGTTTTTTTTTTTTTTTTTATTTTTTTAGACTAAACCAACGCTCAGGGGATGCCCCCTATAAATGCGCAAGCATTGTGTTGGTTTCGAAGAGAGGTGATAGTTTAGTAGGAGGGTGGAAAGGTGGAATAATGACGGTGAAGATTTGTTTTAAATTTGCACAGCTTGAATCCGTCGGGAAACACAGACGCAGGGAGACTATTCCACAATCTTACAGTGCGACCAAAGAACGAATTATCTCTGAAATGCGAAGTTCTGTTGGACACAGCGGCAATGGTACGGGGATGGGCTTGGACAGCTGCCCTAGTGGATCTAGGAAACACACGTGCTGGTGGCGTCAGGCCGTGTATTTCCCTTGAACACTTCACGTGGTAATACCTATACAGAAGGCTCAGGCAACCAACATTGCGTCGATGTCCAAGAGAGTTGAGGGACGATGAAATATTTTCATCCCCTATCAAATATATCGCACGTCGTTGAATTCGGTCCAGAAGCTCCAAATAAGATCTTGAAGCCCCTGCCCAAATGTGCGAATTGTACTCCATTTTAGGCCTAATATATGTGGTGTAGATAGTGCGAAGGTCAACTGGAGTGAAGAATTTCTTGCACCGTTTTAAAAAACCTGGACACTTGGCCGCCTCTTTCGACACATCGAATATATGATCATTCCAGCGAAGATCGGATTGTATCGATATGCCCAGAACGCCAAGAGCTGCTGACTCCGCAATATCCACACCGTTCATATTAAGGGGTGCTAAGGGACAATTCACTCGCTTGTGGGTTAACAAACAGCATTGGGTCTTGCTTGCATTAAACTCGACTCTATTAGCAAGACCCCACTCGCAGATTTTTTTCAAGTCGCTAATAAGTGTGTCATTCATATTTTGCCTCATTCTCTCAACCTCCAAAGAGCTCGGGCGTTTTTCAAAGGAATAAGAATGACAAAAGCTGCTGTCGTCCGCAAACGAATGAATTGGGTTATGTGTCAACGACAGAAGGTCGTTGATAAAAACCAAGAACAAAGTTGTCGAAAGGACTGAACCCAGCGGTAATCCTGCATCGATAGCATGTTTATTGGAAGAAATACCGTCGATCACGACACGAATCGATCTGTCTTTGAGAAAACATGTGATCCATCGAGCAAAGTTACTACCGACACCATATGCAATTAGTTTTGCCACGAGTGCTTTATGCCACACTCGGTCAAACGCCTTTGAAATATCTAGAGCGACAACCTTACTCTCACCAAAAAAGTGAACACAATGGTTCCACTTCTCTGTCAGATACGCCATTAGGTCACCAGTAGAGCGACCCTTACGAAAGCCATACTGACGGTCACTGAGCAATTCGTTGTGCTCCAGATAGTTCATCAGGTGGAAGTTTATTACACTCTCCATGACCTTGGAAAGCGCAGAGCATATCGCAATGGGACGATAGTTTGCAGGGTTTGTAGCATCACCCTTTTTGGGTATTGGCTGGACATTCGCAACCTTCCAACAAGATGGAAATACTCCTGTCCTGTAGGAGATGTTGAAGAGGTTACGCAATGGCCGAGCCAATGTAGAAGCACACGTTTTAAGCACAATTGGCGGTATGCCATCGGGACCAGAGGCTTTTTTGATATTGAGATTTGCGAGAACCCTTTTAACTGATCTTGTTCGAAAGTAAATCTCCTGCATTGCAGATGATGCTATCCCAACAAGAGGCAGTGGCTGAATGCTAGCCGGGATTGTGGAGTTCTGTGCAAACATTCCAGCCAACAGGTTCGCTTTATCAGCCGGGTCAGTGAAGATAAGGTCATCTTTTAAAAGAGTTGGGATAGACGAAAACGTCTGATTCTTTACTCTTTTAACAAATGACCAAAAGTTTTTGCTCCCTTTGGGACAGAGAAGAACCTGTTCTCTGACGCGAGTCTCGTGCAGAAACTTTTCGCGCTTTAAAACTGCATTACAGCGATTCCTAGCCTTAATGCGAAGTCTTTTGGTATCAGCA
This sequence comes from Tetanocera ferruginea, assembly GCA_958299015.1. NCBI lineage: Eukaryota > Metazoa > Arthropoda > Insecta > Diptera > Sciomyzidae > Tetanocera > Tetanocera ferruginea. Next base: position 97,681,145 of record OY282640.1, on the reverse strand, counting down.
TTCTTATTAGAGTGCCAATTCTGAAAGGCTTCCTATTTGGACCTGACTGCAATCCTGCAAGTCTCATTAAACCAGGAGTGGTCTTTTGGTTTATTACTGCGCAGTTGATTGGGGATGAAAGACCTCATACCAATAAAATAATTTCTTGCACCATTAGAGCCGCGGCATTCACGTTTCTATCAGCGAAACATTATTTCCAATTAAAGCTGCGGTAAATATTGTTTAACGCAATCCAATTTGCCCTTTCATAAAACCAGGCTGTCCTCTTCGGGGCTTTAGACGTAGAGGGGTGTAGGTTAGAATATGAAAAAGCAGCAGATATGGTACAGTGGTCCGAATTACCAAGAGGTGCGTTGACACTCACATCATATTATTCATGATGAGAAGTCAGAAAAAGGTCTAGGATTTTTTGGCTTTGCAGAACAACTCTGGGAATATAGGTTGGTTCTTTCACTAATTGAATCAATTGGTTCGATTCAGCAAAAAGCTCAACATATTGACCTTCTGAAGTTGTTTGGCCCGAGTAACATAACCAAGCCGGGTAGTGGATATTAAAATCGCCGGCAACAACGATTTCACTGTCAGGAAACAACCCCAAAATATGCGTAATCGAATCAGAGAGAGAGTCCAGTTTGTTAAAAGTGGATTCTCTCCCTAAATTCGGACTTCTATATACGTAGCAGAAGTGTAGCAAATGCGAACGGACCCTAAGCTCAACCCACATAGAGCTAAACTCCGGATCGGTCACACTCAGACCCGGTTGGCAACGGTACGCTACATCTGCACGAATGTAAAGGGCGATGCCCCTACGCAAAGAAAACAATGGCAGTAAGTGATACCCAGGTATATGAAAATCCAGTGGATCTGCATCCTCGCCCACCTGGGTCTCACTTAGTGCCATTATTTGAGGCCTATTCAGAGTACAATATGCATAGACTGAGAAAAAATTCGTTCTCAGTCCACGAACATTGCACAAATCTATGCGAAAAAGACCCGACATTTTCGCACAGTGCAAATTTTTTAAACAAACAAGGACATAAAAGGTAATTAGTTGCTACTGCAAAAAAGATTAAACACTGAGAGTATAGAAAAAATGTGCAGAGGCAAGTGTTATGCCTTTACCTCAGCACAATTTAACCCACAGTGCAACCTCTCTCACAGACGCAACTAATCGGTAAGGATAGGGGAGTTGACGGACACGAAAGAAACAACAATTACTTACGGAGCGAGGAGCATAGAAAAGCCCCTCGCGTGGTTGTCAAAAAAAAATTATCGCGACGGCTGTAGCTGTATTGTTGTTGCTGCTAGCTGCTTCAACCACACTGGTTGCAATATATTAATGTTGTTGTTGTTATGCTGCTGTTTTTTTTTTTTATTTTTTTTTTTGTTTGTTATTTGTTTGTTTTCGTTGATTTTGTTTTTATTGTTGGAGTAGTCGAACTTTTAATATTATGTTCTTTGTAATTTAACATTTAACACCTGGTTGCAGTACATTATTGTTGTTGTTGTTATGCTGCTTTTGTTTTTTTTTTTTTTTTTTTTTTTTTTGTTTTTTTTTTTTTTGTTTTCGTTGATTTTGTTATTATTGTTGGAGTAGCCGAACTTTTTATATTATTTATTTTCAATTTCACACTTAACATAAAACACTAAACACAGGACAAATCATTTGTTCGACAATAGACAATAATTAAACGATAGAACGAACACGAACGATTATAAGATAAGTTTTAAGAAAACACGGAACACATAGACGAATATAAAATTTATTATTTATATAAAATTGTTAAATAACACGGCGACACTTTCACAAACACGACATAAACCACGGCGGACGATTTCACGGCGCGTTTAACCACTTTGAGTGCACGATCATTACTGCCATTCACTCATATTTTAAACCATTGCTTTACTTGCTCCAGATTCCCTGATTTATGGAAGGCAGCCCCGTTTTTGCCAGTTGCTAAATCTTCAACTGCTTCCGTTGCTAATGATTATAGACCCATAAGCTTTGGGTAATGTTTTTGAACGTATACTGGCCAACCAAATGTCTGAATACCTAAAAACAAATACGTTGTTATCTCCCTTGCAGTCTGGGTTAAGGACGGGGCACAGTTGCTCTACGGCTGCTGTTAAAGTTCTTGATGATATAAGAATTTGTTATGATTTCAACCTTTTGACAATACTTTGTCTTGTTGACTTTTCCAAGGCATTCGATTCTATTAATCATACCCTTCTCTGCTTTAAATTAAAAAACTACTTCTACTTTAGTTCTAGTGCTGTAAAGTTAATATCTTATTACCTAGAGGGTAGAATGCAACGGGTGAAAGTGGGGAATGTTTATTCATCCCTGAGATCAATTTTGACTGGAGTTCCCAGGGATCTATTCTGGGTCCACTCCTATTCTCTGTATTTATTAATGATGTTTTTTCTGTCTGTAAATATGCAACTATTCATGCCTACGCTGATGATATTCAACTTTATCTCTCTGGACCTACTGGACTCTTAGAAGACTTGACTTATAGACTTAACTATGATCTGACCCTGTTGAACAATTGGGTAGTTAATAATTTGCTCCTTATTAATCCCATAAAAACTAAAGTACTGCCGATAGCTAGGAGTGACTCTTGCTTTGTTGATATTCCTCCCCTTTTCATTGGTGCAATGCTTTAGTTCCTTAAAGCAATAAATCTATAATCTATTTTGCTCTTCTTTTAACGTTGTGCGTACTTAAAGCTCTTAATGTATACCTCTCTTTTTCTGCTTTACTTATAGTTCATTGTCATGTTTAATATAGCCTAAAAAAAAAAATGTTTAAGATACTGCATAATTTATTTTAATTTTATTTTATTCATCAAACTTGCTTTTGAATAATTGTATAACTGCTTAATAGTTTTTATAAATTAAAGTTAATATTAATGTTTTGGTAATAGTTATTTAAGTCCTAAGTTTCACTAATTTGAACAATGTTACTTATACCTATGACGTACTAAAAAAGACTTGTCTTATTGTACCACACATTCAATAATAATAATAATAATAATAATAATAATAATAATAATAATAATAATAATAATAATAATAATAATAATAATAATAATAATAATAATAATAATAATAATAATAATAATAATAATAATAATAATAATAATAATAATAATAATAATAATAATAATAATAATAATAATAATAATATATTTCCTTCTTCCATAGAAAGTGACTCCACCAAAATATCAAAACCTTTATAATTTACACAAAAATTAATGTGTTGAATTGAAAGTTCATACATAAGTCTTGTTTTCTTGATAAATAAAACGTACTCTGAGTTTGAAATATGAAAAATTGGAAAAAATACGCCTATCCCCCTGACAAAGTGACATCATCAAATTAATATAACCTAAATAAATTCGAATAAACTTCAACCTGAGTATTTTGACTTCGGGCAAGTCGAAGATCATTTTTTAATGGTTTTATTTTTCGTTTGTCTTTTATTCATCATTAAAGTGATGAATTAAAGTATATTCCTATGTATGTATATATTCATCACTTTATATTAAAGTTTTTTAAAAAGCTTTTGTACTTCAAATATTCATATTAAGAAGTGCTCAAACATGCTAGTATATTAGACATTTCATCCAATATCCAAGCAAAATATACCGTTAGGTCTTGTTTTTTAATCGATTCTAAAACGCATTACATAAATGCTAATGCAAGAACTTAAATTTAATCCATAATAAATTCACGGCAATGCATTCACATCAACTTGAAAGTTGTTATTCAAGTATTAATTTCGTGAAATCAGTTATAAACCAACCGTTTTAAGCGCTTAATCTTTTCAAGTGACAGCGCTTTCGATTACCTATAATGACATGGCTATATAAAAATAGTGGGTTCTGTAAGCGAGAGGGTAAGCGATGAATGAATTTTTCTGGATTACTTTTTCGATTATATGTAGATTTTGCTGGGATGTTCTCCAGCAATACATTTCTCCAGAGCTTTTTAGAAAAACGTGCTCATGACGTAAATGTCAGGAATAAAAATATACTTTATAATTTTGTGATTACTAAGTTCTGAGACTATACATCGACAAACAAACCTTATTTGCAGCTCTTACCCTGCTAGAACATAATTTTTAATAGTTATATAATTTTGGGTATCCTGTTACATAAAGCAATTTAAAAGCTCAAATTATTACTTGCTATAAAATTCCTAAAAAAAAAATTAAATTGATTAAAATTCATTGAAGTTTTTATTTAAATTAAATAAATGGCGTTTTATAACAATTTTATAGCGTTCTGATGTTTTTTTATTTTATTTTGAAGATGTCTATTTAAAACTTTAAGATGGTTTCCTAACTCCTTTACTTTACTAAAATACATAATTATTATTCTGTTAAATCAACCAAAAAAAACTGTCAAAAATACAGTTTTTAAGAAAAAACTATTCTAAAAATTATTCTCATTTTTATGACTCTTGACTTTGTTCTCTCAGGGCAAGTTTGCTTTGGGAATTATGTAGATAATGACTATGAAACAAATTTCTGATATCAATTTGGTATCACTGTGATATTGTGATACTGTGATATTTATGGTCGAGAATAAGGCAGTCAAATGTTACAGACCTCAGTGTTGTCTATTAAAGTCGAAGCTGAAATGAATAAAGAGTACTATAAAGAAATTTACAAAAATTAGGAAAAAAGTTTATAAATTAATTTGAATATTTTGTTCTAATTTTCACTTAACTTTTATATAGAAGACGTGGATTGATTTCGAAAAAATATTTAAATTGATAGTTATTCAGCGTCACTGAGGGAAAATTTGTTAACGTTTTACTTCCCGGTCCTATTTTTTCCTCAATTATGCAAAATTATTCAAAATAGATCTTTGGGGATTTACTCACTATTGCAAGTCAAAATTTTGCGTAAACAAAAAATTTTTGAAAAATTCCTTGATTTTTCAGTTTATAAGTTACCAAATTATCTTTCAAATGATATCAAATATATTAATATCGATGAGATTAATTTTGTATATTATTACCGACTTTTATAAATAATACAATGAATTAAAATATATATGTTTACTCATTTGCTCTTAACAAAATAATCATAACAGTAAACTATTATTTAAAAAAATTATATTAATTTCGCAGTACTTTTTTAGCATTGCTTTTATGAGGTTAAGTATAACCTTCTTAAAGGGTGCACAATTTAGTTTCCGCCCGGGGTGCCAGCAACCCTAGCTACGCCACTGCCTCACTCCAATCGCAGTCATGTAAGCAAATAATTGCATGCATAATTTACCAACAATTTTCTCTTTGAGTCGCTGCTCTTGCTCTCCTAGCGCGGAGCATCACTCTTGCATTTTCTGTTAAACTTGTCAAACTTGTTTTACGTCGAGGCATTTATTTGTAGCTTAAGGGAAATACGAACACTTCATTTTTCAAATTTTTAATTTATCTTTAATCTATACAAAATATGCTATCACACTTGTGAATGCCACATTTTGAAATATTAAAATATCTTTCTTTCTCAAGTGTAAATTAAAAAATTGGAAAACTACAATAAAAATATGTGTAAAGAAATTGCATGCGGCGAAACAAATAAGCACACATTGGTTTGCAGCTCATCATTCCACAGCAACAACAGCTCAGCAAGCTTTATTTAACTTGTATTCCCATCACGTCAAAGAGCGCCAACTGCTTTTGGTTACTCTTGGAATGAGTGTGGAGAGCGAGATCAATAAACTTTTAAGAGAAGGGTTGATAGCAACATGTAGTTGAAACTCTCGTAACACAAACGCGTGAAAAGCAAACGACCAAGCAATGCTTAGCATCGGTGGTAATTTCCTAAAAAACTTAACAACTTAATTAAATATATTTATTGTTAAATTTTCTTAAATAAACCCCGCTTATGGCATTCTGTAGCACAAATATGATATTTTAATTTTTTTTTCATAAAAAATCGGTCCAGTAGTTTTGGAGTCTATTGCGCACTTAATATTTCCACTTCAATTTTATATAATATAATAGTATAGATAGTTATTTATCTCTATTTTAAAATATATTTCACTTACGTACAAATGATGATAACATCGTTATACCTCATAGTTGGTCAAATTCTAGAATCAAATGTCCCAGTAGTCACAATGGAATGCCCCTTAACAATTTTATAAAAAAAAAAAAATCTTATATTCGTCGATGTGTTGCGTGTTTACTTAAAACTTATCTAATAAGCCCACTAAAAATTTTTTAATCAAACTAAAATTGTTCCAAAAATACATTTTTTTTTTTTGTGTTTACATATACAAATTCAGCCTCCACATCGGTCGGGCGCAGGGTGACCGTTTTGTCAAAGTGTCTTTCTACCACAAGCATGGTGAAAATCTACTAAAATCTACTAAAATCTTCTAGAAAAACTACTCAAAATCTACCAACATTTTTCAGCACACTTTTTCAATGTTAAGCGAAATTTATGGCTGTAAACAGGGTTGAAGATTTAAAATTGGATGAATGAATAAATACGTATAACGTTGACCGTGTAATCAGTGCAATACCCAGCTGATACAAGTTAACAGTTCGAAAGAAAAAATTTAAAGTTTAAAAATTTTGTTTTGTGTGACTTAAACATATCAGACATGGACTTAAACATATCGCTATGAAGCCGTTGAACAACACAAGATTCGCATTGAAAAATTATATTAAACTTTTTTATGATCGGCAAAATGAAATCCAAAAAAAAAAAATAAAAAAAGAGTCCACTTTTAACAAACTGGACTCTCTCTCTGATTCGATTACGCATATTTTGGGGTTGTTTCCTGACAGTGAAATCGTTGTTGCCGGCGATTTTAATATCCACTACCCGGCTTGGTTATGTTACTCGGGCCAAACAACTTCAGAAGGTCAATATGTTGAGCTTTTTGCTGAATCGAACCAATTGATTCAATTAGTGAAAGAACCAACCTATATTCCCAGAGTTGTTCTGCAAAGCCAAAAAATCCTAGACCTTTTTCTGACTTCTCATCATGAATAATATGATGTGAGTGTCAACGCACCTCTTGGTAATTCGGACCACTGTACCATATCTGCTGCTTTTTCATATTCTCACCTACACCCCTCTACGTCTAAAGCCCCGAAGAGGACAGCCTGGTTTTATGAAAGGGCAAATTGGATTGCGTTAAACAATATTTACCGCAGCTTTAATTGGAAATAATGTTTCGCTGATAGAAACGTGAATGCCGCGGCTCTAATGGTGCAAGAAATTATTTTATTGGTATGAGGTCTTTCATCCCCAATCAACTGCGCAGTAATAAACCAAAAGACCACTCCTGGTTTAATGAGACTTGCAGGATTGCAGTCAGGTCCAAATAGGAAGCTTTTCAGAATTGGACCCTAATAAGAATGCTGATACCAAAAGACTTCGCATTAATGCTAGGAATCGCTGTAGTGAAGTTTTAAAGCGCGAAAAGTTTCTGCACTAGACTCGCGTCAGAGAACAGGTTCTTCTCTGTTCCAAAGGGAGCAAAAAATTTTGGTCATTTGTTAAAAGAGTAAAGAATCAGACGTTTTCGTCTATCCCAACTTTTTTAAAAGATGACCTTATCTTCACTGACCCGGCTGATAAAGCGAACCTGTTGGCTGGATTGTTTGCACAGAACTCCGCAATCCCGGCTAGCAATCAGCCACTGCCTCTTGTTGGGATAGCAACATCTGCAATGCACACGGTCAAAAATCTTGGAATAAATTTTAATAAAAACTGTATTACATATATGACCATTCCAGAATTGTATTAAAATCTAATACCTATCAAATATTACAATTTAATTCCATTCCAATATGGCTAAATTTTAATACAAAAAATTTATCTGTTCTATGCTTCAATACAATAGTAAAAGAATTGTATTCTTATTGAATTAAAAGTAATTCAAATTATATTACAATCATCAAATTTTAATGCAATATGAATCAAATTCAATATATTTATATTAAAAAATAATACTTGTTACATTACAAATAACATGAAATCAAATACAATCATATTAAAATATATCCAGTTTAATATTAATATGTTATATTTTTAAATTAGTATACTTACTTCCTCAAATTGTCAAGTAAAAACAAAAGTCGTTCATTTCACAAATGAAATAATTTTAATCAATAACAGTTTCTTTAATTATATATGTTTTTCCATTTACATAACCAATGTTTTTGTTTTTTATGAACAACTTTTGTAAATTTTAAAATTGAGAAACGGTTTGAAGAACCAATTCCTGTACAGTTCAAAGTTTCTACAAAACATATCTTATGATAGGAGAACGTATATAAAATTAAACTTCATTTTTAAACTGTTAAATTTCAATAACAAAACCATATTCATTCTCATTCTTTGGGTTAGGCTGCTTTTAAAATTGTTCAAGAATTTATTGTAGTGATCTTAGTCGGAAAATATTATATTACCGGGCGATATGAACTTAAATATTTTACAAAATTCATCGATAGTCGATAGATATTTATTTTTGCTTTCTGCGTTTGGTCTCGAATCTTGCATTAATGAACCAACTCGGATAACTGACAATTCTTCTACATGTCTAGATCATATTTTTGTGAAGTTAGGGCAATCTAGTAATGTCGAACTACAGCTCAGTGTCGAACCAAAATTTTTCAGATCATTGTTTGATATGCTTATATCTTGAAAATGTAGGTAGACCAAATAATACAAACTGTCAGATTGACTGTTCTTATCACAAAACTGATTTTTCTTCATCAAATGTAAGTCTTATTTCTGAGACTTGCTAAAATGTATATTGCAAGCCTGATCCATCCAAAGCTTATAGTTAATTTTTTGATATTCTAACTCAGCATGTTAATTCGTGTACAACCACTGTTAGATAACGTAATAATAAATTTAAGAGACTAAAACCTTGGATGACAATGGAACTACTGAACAAAATTCAACGCAAAAATAAGCTATACAAAAAATGCTCACGGTACCCTATGAACACCAATGCAAAAGTTCGTTACAAAGAAATATGCAAAGAAATTTCCATGCAAGTTTCATCATGCAAAACGAATTTTTATATAGATGAATTTAACAAATTCAGAGTCAATGTTAAGAAAGAATGGCAGCTGGTAAATAACATTTTAAATAAATCTAATAACATTGTTCAAACGGACCGTATTAATGTCGTAGGAACTGCGATCTCTGACCCTAGTCTTATAGCTGAAGCTTTTAATAATTTTTTTTTAAAATAGGTAGGGAGGTGGTAGCAAATGCGGGAACTAACGATAACTCATGTAAATGTTTGGATATGGAGCATTTTAGCCAAAATAGTTTCTTTTTTTAACCATTTTTATCGTATGAAGTCTACAAATTAATAATGTCTCTTAAAAATACTAATTCATCATCAGATGGTACTTTTTCTTATGCTTTTGTTAAAAGAATTGTTTTTAACATTGCTGATGTACTTTGTGATATTTTTAACAAAAGCATAATGGTTGGAATTTTCCCGGATGGTCTAAAAAAATCTGTAGGGATTCCACTTTTTAAAAAAGGCGATAAAACTCATCTGAATAATTATAGACCGATCTCATTACTGCCTGTCTTTTCTAAAGTATTTGAAAAGGCTGTTAAAAAAAGATTTAACAGCCCTAAAAAAAGATTTTTTAGGGAAATCAGATTTTTTCAGTGACTCAGTATGGTTTAAGAGAAGGTTTGTCTTCTGAAGACGCACTTTTGAATTTTTGCAGTAACGTTTACGATGGTCTAAATAACAAGAAATTCTGTGCAACTCTATTTGTAGATAAAACAAAAGCCTTTGATACGGTTGATCATGAAATACTTCTTTTGAAACTAAATAAGTGTGGCTTTAGAGGTTCTATAAATTCCTTGTTTCGTTCATATCTGTCTAACAGATTACAGAGAGTGAAAATAAATAGTATTCATAGCAACTTTATAAATATTGATGTTGGTGTCCCACAGGGTTTTGTGCTGGGACCCATTTTGTTTCTCATATACATGAATTCCATTTTTAGTTTGCCTTTTTCAAGTAAAGTCATTGCATTTGCAGATGATATGGCTTGTACTTATGCTTATGACTCGGCTCTTAATCTAACCAGCGCCATAAGTCACGATTTGGTACTACTGAGGCATTGATTTTCATCGCACAAATTAGTTTTGAGCGATAAAACCAAATTAATGCACTTCAATGTAGCGGGAAATGACTTAAAACTAAAGGAGTTAATCTTTCATTGTGCAGGCTGTGAAAAATTCTTAATTGAAAACGATATTTGTAGTTTTTCTCAGCACGTAACAACTTATAATGATTCTCGGCATTGCTCTGAGAATTGTATATCCATTGATTGTGTTAAAACATTTAAATATATTGGTTTAGTACTTGACTGGAAAATGTCATGGTTAGATCACACTGCTGCTGTAAAAAGATATCTCGTGGGTGCTACAAGACAGATATATTTTTTGAATGCGTTCTGTTCCACAAAATTGCTTACGTGTATTAACCATGGTATTTTCCATTCTAAACTTCAATATGGAATTGTTTGCTGGGGTGGTACTGATTTGAATAAAATTAATCTATTGTTGACCGCTCAAAAACATGTTATTCGGATTATTTGTCATAAAAGAAGGTTAGATAGAAGCTTTCCTTTATTCAAGAATTTAAATATTTTGCCCATTAAGCATTTGTTTTATTTTAGAGATTTAAAAGTCTTTTTTAATAGATCTGGTTATTTATTAAACAGGTTCTAGGCTAGCTGTAATTTAAGAATGAATAACCAATGTCTTGTCACTGTTCCACCTCACTATCTTAGTTGCTTTTTTCACTTTTACACTTGTGTTGCTTCCAGGCTTTTCAATGTTTTACCAGTAAACATATGTTCTATACGAAACAAAATTGTGTTTCTAAATGAAGTGAAATCATGGCTATTTCATTATGATTTCAATGTTATATGTGGATTGTATTTATAAGTCTTTATTATGTTTTTTTCTACTCTTTTTTCATTCTCGATGCATCATTAAAATTTTTTATTAAATGTATAAAACTGTTCCTGTTAAGACCCCACTGAACTTTGTAAAATTAAACTGAATTATATTTTACCAAATTATTATTCTATAATGTTTACTTCGTGTATTACTAAATACTTATAATTTATATAATTTTTATGAACATAGTTTCTAAGAAAAACTGCTTTCGCCACTTGCTCGTAATGTACAACAGAATGTAGTGTTTGTTAATCACTTTGTGTTTATTGCTATAAATATTTGAAATATTTTTAACTTCGTTATATTGTGATTAATGAATAAAATCTTTATTGAATTGAATTGATTGAATTACAGCATCAGCTCCACGAATACCTGAGCATCTTTTCAAAGCCGGGGTTTCTGGGTAAACTAAATGTTTACACATTAGACCGGATCAAAATTTAGATTCCGCCGGTCGGGGTCTCAAAACTTAGAGGAACTCATTAAAATGATTTCTGCATACTTTTTTTTCAAATCGGAGAAAAACCGCAGAAGCAATTTTGATTCTCCTGAAGGTCCTTTTTGGTAAAAAAAACATGTTTTTTGCTTGTAACTTTTTATTTTTCACAGAACGCATGCCCACATCTCCTTAAATATTAAATTTATTTTTTATACCAATATTCTGATATACAAAAAATTTAAAAATTATGTTTCATTATAACTCTTATTGACCACCAAAAATTGAATTTTTTGATATTCTTAAAAAGGCTGTAAAAGTCACATTTTTTATTAGATTTACGTGGATTTGTTATTGTTGGAAAGGTTTTAAGTTCTTCTTTCTTTCTGTGTATCGCTTTAATCAAAGTTGTGTGCGAAAACTGACAGAATGTGAGAAATCGACTTTAGAAATCTGATAAAATGAAACATTTCTTATTCATACAAACAATAAATTTAATTTGTTCACTGCTTTATCGTCCAGTTTTCGATAAATTTTTTTTTTAATCACATAGCTTTGATTAAAACGATACACAGAACGAAAGGAGAACTTAATACCTTACCAACAATAATAATTCCACGTAAATCTAATAAAAAATGTGTCGTTTACAGCGGTTTTTTAAAAAATGCTCAATAAGAGTTATAATGAAACAAAATTTTAACAATTTTTTAATGTCAAAATGTTAGTATGAGTAAGAAATTTAACATTTAAGAAGATGTGGGTATACGTTCTGCGAAAAATAAAAAGTTACAAGCAAAAATCATGTTTTTTTTTACCAAAAAGGACCTTCAGGAGAATCAAAATTGCTTCGGCGGTTTTTCTCCGATTTGAAAAAAAAAGTATGCAGAAATCATTTAAATGAGTTCCTCTAACTTTTGAGACCCCGACCGGTTGACATTTTTTGTATCCATATAAAAATGATCCGGCCTATTACACATATTTATAATAATAATATAACTTGAAGCTTCTCTAGATATTTGTGATTTCTTAGCATGAATAGCAAGAATCATTCTTCATAATTTTTGCTTTGGGCAACATTCACTCATTTTAAGTACATTTAAAATACCAAAAATACATTTGGGAAATAGTAAGGAAAAACGCGCGCATACTGATAACAACTCGGCTTTTTTTAATTGGTTTTTACAATGGTTTTATGATTACGGATAAGTTTCGTAACAAAAACCGTATTTTAAGTTTTTTAATTTGAAAATAATAATTCAATGATACTACTGTCTGTGCATGTCACCGAACTTATTTCAATACGCAAGAAATTTTTGGTTTAACATTAACTGGGTTGTAAAGTTACATTCTTAATAACTAACTTTTGAGCAAAAATACACTTAGGTCATATTTAATATACAAAATAATTTAAAAATATTTATAGGAATGTCATTCAGAGAAACTTAGAAACAAACCAATAAGAATTTTTAATTTTTCGATGTAATATTAATATTTATAATTTTTGGCAGGCAAAAAAAAAACAAGAAAAAGAGTAACCTTAAAAGTTAAAAAACATCTAAAACGTTGGATACGTTTGAGGTTTATAAAAAAAATAACCGTGCTAGTCCAAAATATTAAACAGCTGTGCACATCGGCAGTAGAAGTTGTCCAAATCAGCATTTGGTTTAGGAAGCAGAACAGTTAAGTATTGACCATGCTGCAAAACGCGGTGAAGCAGGTACCTCTCCTGTACTTGTTTGTCATGACAGCTTCCTTAAACACAGTTGATCCGGACAACTACTTAAACCGCTACTGCCGATGCCGACTGCTGTTTCCTACTTTTGGCTAGCAAGGTTAATTTTTTTTAAAAATAACCTCAAGCTGCCACTTTGTACTTGTGTGCGAAGACATCGTTTGTCGGTTTGTTGGCAGGCAGTGGTCTAATGTGGCCTCTGGTTGAACTACCTAACTTGAGCTTACGTGGCACATGCGTAAAATTCCTCAAGGATTTGTAGCAGTAAATTTTCTTCAATAAGAGCTTCGTGGCTCGTTCTTTTTTGTAACTTTCTTCAACCAAGATTAAAAGCGTCCGAAACTAAACGCAGAAAATGTATATTACATTACTTTTTCAATACAAATTTAAATACTTACTTGGTGTTAGAATATCTTCTCATTCAAATGATGAATCACGAATTTGGGTAGCAATAATTTTTTTGTTGGAGTCCATTCGACTATTAATGTAATTTTATTTATTTATTTTTTTTTTCAATTTTACAGTTGTCACTGTTTTTTTCACTTTATTAATTGAAAATTGAAGCAAAGCTATGTATGATTCAATAAAAAGTAGATATTTATAATAAAGTTTTTTAATGCGGTTTGCGGGTAGTGTGTTTTGGTAAAAATCGTCGCGTAACACTGTAAGGGGTTTACTGTGGATTTATTACAGGTAATAATAACTTTAATGGATTCCATATATCATTTGGACAAAAAAGGATGATCGCCAATTGGATGCATTGGGATTATCTGAGGTCACAGGTCAGTCATTGGAAGATTTATGGATTACATGGACCCTTGCGCAAAAATGAATGATTGTATGGTCAATCGGATGCAATTAATTTATTTGAGATTACAGATGGGCCATGAGACTATTATGGATTCCATAGACCTCTTGACCATTCGGATGCAATGAGATTATCTGAGGTCACAGGGGTGTCATTGGAACTTTAATGGCTTCCATGAAACAATTGGGCAAAAATGTATTATCTAATGAATTTTTTGAAAGACGAGCTTAATTTAGATTTAGTGTTCGGAAAACCACTGGGGAGTACTAGATATGGCTCAACCATAGGTGCAATGTTTTCACGTTCTTGTATCTCATTTTATTTGTTTTATTACTCACTCATTGTCACAGTTTTTGGTAACATTTTTACTTATGAAATTAATTATGTTCAATGTTTTTTTTTTATATGAATAAGTTATAGTTTTATATATGAATAACATTTAAATTAAAGTATATAATCCTTTCAGTAATATAAAAGACGCCTTTATTCACCAGCTTTCTTTTGTTTGTATTACATGATTACATGAATTGTATTACATGAAACTTCTAATTTATTCTATAATATCAATTTTAATACAAAATGTATTAAGAAATGCGCTATTCCAACGCTTGGAATACAAATTAGTCCAAGATTTTTGACCGTGCAGAAGATTTACTTTCGAACAAGATCAGTTAAAAGGGTTCTCGCAAATCTCAATATCAAAAAGGCCTCTGGTCCCGATGGCATACCGCCAATTGTGCTTAAAACGTGTGCTTCTACATTGGCTCGGCCACTGCGTAACCTCTTCAACATCTCTTACAGGACAGGAGTATTTCCATCGTGTTGGAAGGTTGCGAATGTCCAGCCAATACCCAAAAAGGGTGATGCCACGAACCCTGCAAACTATCGTCCCATTGCGATATTCTCTGCGCTTTCCAAGGTCATGGAGAGTGTAATAAACTTCCACCTAATGAACTATCTGGAGCATAACGAATTGCTCAGTGACCGTCAGTATGGCTTTCGTAAGAGTCGCTCTACTGGTGACCTAATGGCATATCTGACAGAGAACTGGAACCATTGTGTCCACGTTTTTGGTGAGTAAGGTTGTCGCTCCGGATATTTCAAAGGCGTTTGACCGAGTGTGGCATAAAGCACTCGTGGCAAAAATAATTGCATATGGTGTCGGTAGTAACTTTGCTCGATGGATCACATATTTTCTCAAGGACAGATCGATTCGTGTCGTGATCGACGGTATTTCTTCCAATAAACACGCCATCGATGCAGGAGTATCGCAGGGTTCAGTCCTTTGGCCGACTTTGTTCTTGCTTTTTATCAACGACCTTCTGTCGTTGACACAAAACCCAATTCATTCGTTTGCGGACGACAGCAGCATTTGTCTTTGTTATTCCTTTAAGAGAATGTTGAATTCTTTGGAGGGTGAGAGAATGAGGCAAAATATGCATGACACACTTATTAGCGACTTGAAAAAAATCTCTGAGTGGGGTCTTGCTAATAGAGTCGAGTTTAATGTAAGCAAGACCCAATGCTGTTTGTTAACCTACAAGCGAGTGAATTGTCCCTTAGCACCCCTTAATATGAACGGTGTGGATATTGCGGAGTCAGCAGCTTTTGGCGTTCTGGGCATAAAGATACAATCCGATCTTCGCTGGAATGATCATATATTCGATGTGTCGAAAGAAGCGGCCAAGTGTCTAGGTTTTTTAAAACGGTGCAAGAAATTCTTCACACCAGTTGACCTTCGCACTATCTACACCACATATTAGGCCAAAAATGGAGAACAATTCGCACATTTGGGCAGGGGCTTCAAGATCTTAAAAAAATCATTATTTTACGATATGGAACATAACAAGAGCTTATGAAAACAATAATTACTAAAAACTTGCTGATTTAAAAACCTGCATTTAACAACAACTTAATGTATGGATTTGCCAGGAAAATTTGTAATTTTGTAGATATAGTGAGATAATAAATTAGTGGAATTTAAATATTAATCTAAGTTGAACAATTTTTACTAACTGGCATAATATGTCAGGTTTATTTTTCAAAAAAGGTCTTTTAAGCAGAGATTGGAAACAAACAGTACGAAAACACTTTCCGTATCTCAGCAACACTAACAGAATCACTATCTGCTAATGTTTTGATATTTGCTACAAACAGAAATGCGGACCAAAGCGAGCACAAAAAGGAGAGAATGAAAAATATTATGTTGTGTTATGCAAACATAACCAGTATTTCGTATTTTAGAGTTTAGAGATATCCGGTTTTTACCACTTTTTAACTATTTTTGGTGTAATATTTTGGTATAGCGTGACCCCTCTATCTACGCGTTTTGTTAATTTTATCCCCCTTAAAAATAGTGAAACTCGTAAAAAGTGGTTATTTTTAACCTATCTTGCTCCACTTTCAAGATGTCCCGATTTTTCTATTTTTTTTTTAAATTTTTGGAGTAACGCAGTTCCAGCAACTTGTAAAATATCACTTAAGATGATCGCTATTTTAAGTAAAAGATTGAGCAAAAAAGAATAAATAAATTTTATTTAATCAAATTTTGTTACAATATTTATAATTTGCATTTAAATATAATAACACTAGCTGACCCGGCAAACGTTGTTTTGCCTTCAATTTTTATTTTCACTGAAAGTGTGGTTCCGTTGCAAAGTCGTGGCGGATTGATATTTAGAAGAAAAATGGTAGGTGCACTGAACCGACATATCAAATATTGTTCAAATACCGTTAACCGCAGCTGAAATAAAGTATTTTTTATTATAGATAGCTGACGATTTCCTGTCCAAATTAAAAAAAATTTGTGTTTGTTTTGTGAATTTGTGAAAAGCTGTCGCAAATGAATTGAAATAGTTAAAAAGGGGGAAAATACGTTTTTTTAATGATAATTTTTATTCATATAGGTTTGGGTATATTTGATTTACATTTGATTTGAAAATAAGTACAATGAATCTTATGGTGTTTTATTTACATTTTGTTTGAAAGATCTAACCAATTAAAAAAAAAAATATTTTTTCGATTGCTTAACTCTGATAACATAATTTCGTTTATTGCAATGCTCTATGATACACGACATTTTTTGTTTTGTCATCTTGAGCGAAAACAAATAATGCTGATGGTGTTTATGGTGGCAATTGACCATACGAGAAGCTTGGATTTTCAAGGTTAATGCCTCAAACACTCAATGACTGCCCTTGAGACTTGTTAATTGTCATTGCAAATGCAAGCCTTACCGGAAACTGCAAGCGTTTAAAATCGAACGGCATGTCGGTCGGAATCATTGGGATCCGTGGTATCAAAACGTCTTCACCTTTGTACTTTCCTTTAAGTATTGTTGCTTCGATGACGTTATTCATCAGGTTTTTTACCGCAAGCCGGGTGCCAGTACAAAGACGTGGTTGGTTTATGTTTCGTAACATTATGATTACCGACCCGACTTTCAGTTGGAGATTGTGAGGCGGTAATCCGGGTTATCCAGCGAGTTTAAAAACTCCGTTGGAAAGTTGACGACATCATCTTGGGAAGTAACAGAATCCACCAATTTGTACGTCATCAATTCGACAGCTATTTCAGATTGAATCTTAAAATTCAATTCGTCGACATCAATGTTTTTCGCTGTCACTATAGCACGTTCGCTCAACCAATCATGATTTTTGTAATTTTGTGCAATGTTTGGAAAAACCTTTCGGATAAGTTCGGATTTTGATTTGGTGAACTGGCAGAAGCGACGGGAAATTGAATACAGTCGGTCGAAATGTCAACCGGGATTTTGCGGTTGCCAATGTCCAGCAATTGTTTTGAAAATACTTCTCCAGATTGATCGTTCTGCAGCTCGACACGCATGTTCACAGTCAATTTGAGTTTCTTGACGTTTTTCCACAAAGCGGACGACTTCAAGCACGTATTAAGTTTAACGGCTGGAGTTGATCGTGGAATCACTGGCAATGTTTGACGAAAATCACCTGCCAACAGAATCATCGTACCACCAAACTGATTTTGATTGTTTCGTAAATCTTGCATCGTTTTGTCTAAAACTCTGGCCATCACACTGTTCTTGTAAATGTTGCATGTTGGATTTTCATTGATTTGCATATTCAATGGCAACTTGAGTGCTGAATGAGCCGTTCGACCGCCTTCCAACAACTTAGCTGCAATTCTTGATGAAGCAAGTGCAAGTGCAATATCATTCTGCGAGCGTATCGTTGCCAAAATCAACGCGAGCAAAAAAGTTTTTCCAGTTTCACCGGGAGCGTCCAAAAAAAAATCCCTCTAGTTCCATCATTCACAACTTTCATAAGAGTGTTATACGCATATTTTTGTTGTCGATTCAACAGTGGAACGCTCGTTCGAACTAATTACCTCAAGGCATCGCAAGTATAATGCTTTTCGCGTCGCAAATCTTGATTGAATGCGTCGTGCATCGGACGATTTGGAGCTGTCATGCCTGAGTCACATAATGCCTTGTTCGACATCATCAAGCACATGTCCTCAATTAATATCAAAGTCTCGTTGTAAATTTCCTTTTTCAGTTGTAAATTTGGATTTGATGTTCTAATACGCATCTGATGCAAAATGTCGAGATAATTATCAAAAACAGTGTTCGTATTTGATGAGGATTTGACGAAAGTGTCATTTTCAAATTATCGCAAACGTTGACACGCTTCTCTATATGTGTCACACAGTTCACCATTTATAGTTCGCAAATCTTGGAATGATGTTGGGCCACGAACGTTGACTAACAGCAAACGTAAAAAACGCCACTCATCGTTTCTTGGATGGACTGTGTAAATGCGACCAAATGAGTCGGTGGAAAATAAATTGGGGTAACCTGGAACTGGATTTCCTTGTTTCCGCCGCACAGTGTCAGGTTTTACAAAAATAGCTACACTTAATTCTGTAACTGGGAAACTAATTGAGATGGAGAATTGAAATTTGACACATGGCTTTGTTTGGGGTAGATGCATCTTTGGTAAAAATCTGAACAATCTGGACGCACTGCCACGCCCACCTACCCTACAAATCACGGATTTTAAAATAGGAAAAATCTCAATAAAATGCATTAACACAAAGCAATAGACTTGAATTTTGGTATTGAAGCATTTCTTTCTTATATCCATTTTTGACCTTAAAATAAATTGAATCGTATGCAAGCCACGCCTACTTCCTATATAATAAAATGTGAAAAATCGTGATAAAACTCACAAAGAAAAAGTTTTCAACTTGTAATTTGCTGTGTGCATTTTTGTACTCAATACCCATGTTAGAGTAAAGAACTGGAAAAATAAGTTGACGACCACGTCCGTATATTGTATATATGTGTATATAAAATTTTAAAAAGTCAACAAAACTATAAATATTAAAATTTTCAACATTAAAAAAAAATTATAAAATGCATATAGTAGTAACTTATTTAACAGAAGTATTTTTAATTTGTAAATATTTATTAAGCTTTAGAACTATAACGTAAAAAATAAAAAAATATAGAATTTAGACAAGTATTTCAATTATTTACATTATATACATTTCTGTTAGTCGGACTCAGAATCCGACTCAAGATTCAAATTCGGACTTTTTAATAGGGAAAGAACATCTTTTGTAATTATTTTCTGCTTCGTTTTAGGTGCTTGCCTTAAGCTACATATATAAGGATCCGATGAAATAAGGAGTCTACACAATAAATCTTTATTTGTATCAATACGCGAAGTCTTCCTCGTGAATTGCAAGCGATACCTTCTGCTATCTTTATTGCGTGCTTCCTGGGCTTCTTCCGACATCTGTCCAATGGGAATAATGCAGCTATCAATTATTATTTTTCCATGATAGAGTACTTTATGAATAGTCACTGGCATAGGGTACCAAGAATATAGCTCCAAATAAAGTTTTCTTGTATCAGATGCGTATTGCGCGAATGCGTCGCTGTTGATAGCATATCCTGATCCCAAGCATTCCAACAAAACATGAAATCGCTCTAATAGTGGCAATTCAATATCAGTTATGGTGGCTGTTTCAGCAGCGTTTCGAAAAAAATACCTCGCAGTATTCCCATCGTTTGTATTGCCTAAGCCCTGTTTTGGCATATCTACTAATAAACCCGTCTGAGTTTTGAAGCTGTTCTGAATTCTTTCCTGTACTCTTTTCTTATTTTCAATTCCTGAAACTCTCCAAATTTTTATCGATAAGTGACTGTAAGCGGATTTCAGCATGTGTTTCAGAAATAACAAAATTTTCGGGATAGCACAATTGTTTCGAAGCGTGTACGAGGTCATAACATGGAAATATTTTCTGATTAATATGCTTAATTGATTTTCTTATAGAACGATACTGGTGAGTAGATAAATCGCTATCGACCAACACAACGAGAGCTTCGTGTGGTGAAAGATTCTTTGATCTTTGATATCTTTTCTTTTTTTCTTAATTAAAGTTCCTCTTTTTGGTGAAGAATTAAACAATTCTTTAGCAATAGCTGCTGAATTTCTTTTTCCAGCACTCCGAAGCTTCACTTCAGCTGCCATAAACACTGCATCATCATCTGCAACATCAGCAAGCTTTTTCGCTTTTTTCGTTTTTGTCCGTTCCATACAATCCGAAAATTCTTTAGTCGGTCTACCAGATTTATTGACGATGGAGCTTGTTTGCGAAAAAGAAGATATATTTATTTCGCTTTCCAACCAATTCTTGTTATTTATCATAAATCGGGTTTTTACTCTTCTCGCATTGGTCTACCTGCAATCCAAATTTGAGCAAAACCGCCTCGAAAACTCTTTAACTTTGTCATCATCGACTTTAGTTTGCGATCCACCACTCAAATTTCCAAGAATATAGGCTACAACTTGGTTGAACCTATCACTTCTCACAGATGAATGCCACACTTCAAAAAGCTGAAGACGAGAGATGCCGGGACTCATTTTTAAGCGCGCTGCAACTAGGAGCACAATTTTTTTTTTTTAACACTAATGTACACAGATCCCTTTTAACTCTGGTGCAAATTGATTCCTTGGCAAGTGTCGGCAAAAAAAGATGCAGGCTGCAATATTATTGTTTTGTTTAGCAAAATGCATAAAAACAAGCTATTCAGCAAAAATTATTCAAAATATAATTTACCACAATTTCTGCAAATATTTTTACACCAATCGGTACAGAATTGTTTACACTTTTATTGACTATCAAAAACTTTTAAAAAATTACATCACAAAATCGCAATATCACAGCCAACTTGTGGAACTATTAATGTAAGCAACATGTGTTTTTTTTCAGTACTGCATACCTGACATTCGTTGTACCGTTATGTTAGGATATTCTTGCACTATCACTACTAAATTGAAAATATGTTTTATTTAGACTTTTAACTTTCAATTAAAAAAGGTACTTTGGTGATTGGGACAAACATTTTTTGGGGGTTTAGTGCAGCTATTATTGAAAAATCTGACACTGTGCGCCGTTGAAATTTCTTTGAGGATTGATTCCAAGTGTATTACCTTGGAAGTGGACAATTTTACTTTATGTTAAAAACTTTTGTAGGCTATTACAAACATTAAACAGGTGTTCTGCGATTTTAGATATATATATCAAAACAGTGGGCGCAAAAGTGGGCGTGGTCAATTTTTATTTCAGTAAAAACTTAAATTGGATTCCTACGATTATTTAAAAGAGAATTAGCCAAATCATTGTAGCCGTTTTCCGATCTTAGATAAAACGAAAAAGTGGGCGTAAAAGTGGGCGTGGTCAATTTTTGGCCGTGGCCGTAAAAACCTAAGTTGGACTATGACGAATATTTAAAAAAAAAATTATCCAAATCGGTCCAGCCGTTCTCAACTGATGCAATTAACAACGAACGACATTTGGTTTTTATTTATATAGATTTTAGTTTTCTTGTCATTAAGACGCGTTCGACGCTCATTAAGTACTTGCCCCGCTTTTGAAAAAAAGTCTTTCGCAAGGCACCGAAGAGGCCAAGGCACAAAGTTTTTCTCGAGCTATAACTGATACCTTTGGGTATTTAAATTGATTACACTCCCCTTTCTTGGAACAAGTGGATCTGCCTTTCTTGAAAGAACATCGTTTCCCAAATAACGCAGCACTTCGATTATTGGTCGTGAAGTCGATGTCCCTTTAGGTTTATATTGAGCAACATAGGTGTCGAAGGAGTTCCATATAGATAGTTCTTTAGGAAAATCGGTTTCAGTTCTCTCTACTTCTGCAAATGTTTGACATAACTGCTAACTGCATAGGGTAGGAACGGATGAAGTTAAAATTTTTTTGATATTTTCTGTAATTGAAGTGACAGAGAAAGCCAAGTTTTTAAACCTCGGATCCAAAAAAGTACATTACGCTAATGTACTGCTCCTTTCTACATTGCCTAAACGCTCCTTCATACCATCTTTTATTTTTGAAATGACCTGCATTATAACTCCCAAATGTTCATTTTTTTTTAACATCATTCTACACTTGTTTCTCTTGAATTCCCTTTCTCTCCTACTTATCTCCCCATTTCCGAACCAAGGCAGACTTGACTGAATAGGTTTGTCACCTGAAATCCTTGGTTCAAAGCTAAAAAAAAAAACAAAAAACAAAAAAACGTTGATATAACATTTTGTAGGCCATTTGTATAGGTACACAAATAGGAAATACAAATGACGCAGAACAGTACGATTCGCTGCTGATATTTTTAGTTGAATACTCAAATGGTTTCAGGACTACACACAAATTCTTAAAAATTATTCATTCCCTATGGGAAATTAAGGGCAAGACTTTATCAATTAATGCTATAGTGGTCTTAACTGCATCTTCAAGTTGCGTTCGAGCATAAAAAATGTGGAATTCCATCTTGTATCAACATCTTGGAGTAATTTTAATGGAACATTACCTGCATTTCTTTGATATGACATCAACTTTTCATTTGCAATGTAGCTTTTTTTTTAAATAACCAACAATGTTTTTAATTTTATTTATTACATCCGAGAACTCTACATTTTTGAGTGAATCTTTAACAATCAGGTAAAGGGTATGGGCAAAATAACCAAAATATTTCCAATTTAATTTCACTAAGATGGCATTTTTGATATTTGCGGCATTATCGGAAACTGCAAGGACTATTTTATTTTGAATATCCCAGAATTCCGCTACTCTCATTAACTCATGTGCTAAGTTTTCAGAAGCATGCGAAAAACTGACCGTATCTCTCGACGTCCAACAGTCGGTTGTTACACAAAATTTCAACCCTTGTGACAAAAAATCTTCCATTTTATGATGGTATTCTTCATACATAGCTGGAATGAGAGTTTTATAAATTGTGTGCCTGCTTGGCAGCTGGTAAGCTGGATTTAAGGCTGATACAAATGCTTTAAATCCAGAATCCTCAACTATGCTGAAAGGCTGAAAGTCCGAAATAAAGAGCAAAAGCAAATTTTCTGAATTTGATCAAAAGATTTTTTTGAGATTTTTTGAGTTCCAAACAACGTTGACAATTTTGTCTGACGCAAAAGATTTGATGAAACTTGCTTTGCAGCTTGTCCATTGTCTAACAAAACTTCACTTTCATTTAAAGCAGGTGTATGGTTGGAAGATGTGGTCCCGATTTTGGTTTGTGATAACGTAAGTGATTCCAGCATTGAAACTAAAACAACCTCCTCATCGGTTATTCTTTCTTTTTTTGCCTATAAAAAAATGTTTATTTTGTATGTCTTATTCTAAATGAATCGTGATAACTTTTTACATTTTGATTACGATTTGTTGGATGGATGTTGGATGATTCAGTTGGATGTTTTGTCTTCATGTGCTTTTTTATATTGGAAATTGTTGTCTTGTACGATAATATTATTTGACAAATGTTGCATTTTGCATAGCAATTATCAACGGGCTGGAAAAACTGCCACATTTCACTTGTTTTCTTCTTTTTTGAAACGAAATCCATTTCAAAAATTATTGCTTATTGTTGAAATATTGTTTTTCGTCCGCGAAACTTGATTTTTCGCTTAACAACGATTTTATATCGTTTAAAAAATGGCAGTTGAAATTCTAGTAAGAAATAACAAAGAAAGCTTAAAGTAGACTAAGAAAGAATTTTGCAGCCGAAATAATGCTTGTGAAAGAAGGAGACAGCAATTGTGACAGAATGTGATTACAAAAACAGAGTTCCACTTTATTTTTTTGCAACGTATTTTTTGTACTTTTTTACTACTTTCTTTTATTATACCAATTGGATGTTGTTATCAAAGAAGTAAAATATAAGGAAGTGCTGAAGTCGAAAAGTGCGGGACTTCTCCTATTTGTATTGGTTTACACACATAAATTAACTTTCACACAGGACCGTATTTGATACCATCGTTACAGAAGGGCCAAACTATTTCTGATTAGAATCACATTGTTTAATATGTGATCAAGTTTAAAGCAATTGCTATCTTATTTATTTTTGTTCATTGAAATGCTATATTGTATTTTCATAACACCCTTGAGGTATACAATTTGGTGCGTTACCGATATTTTATTTGGGTGTTCGACCCGGTAGGTTTATTTCACCAGAAAGCTGAGAAAACATTAATAAATAATATGAAAAGTTATTAATTCGCAAGAAAAAAAATTATTTTTATTATATTATCTACTTGGGTTATATTCATTCATTATTTTAAGAATCGAGCTCTAAAAATGTGTTTTAAACTATATAAAATGAATGCGCCTATGGAGAAATGTTTGTAATATGAAATGTTTGTAGTTTGTAATTGTCAAAAAAAACTCGTCGTCTCGCTCACACTACTCAATAAACATGCCGCAGTACACATACAACGTATGTGAGGAGAACAGAATTTCCTTATAAAGGGTCCGCCACCTAATTTTTTTTTTCAACTAGTGCTTATTTCGTGAATGGTTACACTTAGCACATGTCTGATTTGACCGATAATTAGTTTTATCCTTCCGCTTTACGAATATGCTTGAACAACGCTGGGAAATATTGCGACATTACTTTGAAAATCATGGTAATGTTGCAGAATGTGTGCGAAAATTGCGTACGGATTTTGGAAGAACAGAAGCACCGTCAGCTCCGTAGGTTCGTTATCTTGTGAAAAAAGTGAAAGAAACTGGCATCTTCAACGATAAACCAAAGCGTGAAAAGCCAAAAACAGTGCGTACACCCGAGAATATTGATGCTGTGGCAGAAAGTGTGCGTGAAGCGGCATCAACATCAATTCACCGTCGTTCTCAACAATTGAACATTACGGAGACATCATTGAGACGAATTTTCCATAAAGACCTTGGTATGACACCATACAAAGTCCAATTGGTTCAGAAGTTGAAGCCAACTGACCATCCAATGCGTTTTCGCTTCGCTGAGTGGGCCTGCGATCGACTTACAGAAGATGCCGATTTTGCCAAAAAAAATCATCTTTTCAAATAAAGCTCATTTGGATCTTGGCGGGAATGTAAACAAGCAAAATTGTCGCATTTGGGGCACAGAAAACCCGCATGCATACACTGAAAAGCCGATGCACCCAAAACGAATCACTGTTTGGTGCGGATTTTGGTCCAGAGGCATAATAAGGCCATTTATCTTCGAAAATGAGCAAGGAGTGGCCGTTACAGTCAATGGCCATCGTTATCGTGCCATGTTGAACGAATTTTTGTTCACAAAAAATTGAAGAGGAGGATATTGGCAACATTTTGTTTTGACAGGACGGCGCTACGTGCCACACAGCCGAATTTAGACTCGATGTTATGCGCCCTGTTTTTGAAGATTACATTATCAGCCGCAGAGCTGATGTCGCCTGGCCACCTCGGAGCTGCGATTTGACACCGTTGGACTATTATTTGTGGAATGCCCTCAAAGATAAGTGTTACGCCGACAAGCCAGAGACAATTGACGCTTTAAAGGACAATATTCGTGAACCTGTTACGCGCGAAAAAAAACAATGTTGAAAAAGAATTCCTTATATCAATCTGATGAATAAGTACGAGGATGTTGCTGGATGTTCCTCGACTAGCTCTACGGTGTGGCGTGATTCTTGTACCTATCGAATCGGCGACGCGTAAACATAGCAAAAAAATAAAATTTCATGCCATATTAAAAAGCCATATCAGAGCAACTTATCAGAAAATATTAAGTTCATACGATCCCTACGTCTGGCAGCTTCCCCTTAAATGTGAGACCAGATGTTGAGTCACACAGAGCGTATTGTTTCACCCACTGGAATATTTAACCAGAACGCCATGGCAATCAGAACCGCTCTCAAATTTGCTATGACTGCCCCTTTATGAAAACCGACTTGCTAACTAACAAACTCTTTCCATTCCTACTAGCACTAAAATAAACTAGCAATTCATTGTAAATTTAACAATTTATTGGAAAAACAAAAAAGTAGGAACCATTTCTCGTTCAATATTATAGTTCATAACATAGCTAGTTTAAGTAATTTTAAGATAACAATTTTAATATAGCTTAGTAGTATAAAAATAATTAAGTAGAATAGTAGAGTAATATATGTAATTTAATTATTTTTAGTCTTCATTGCATGATTATTTTAAGTTTTATCAGATTATTTAATATCATAGTAATTTAAGCAGATTTTATTATAAATATGTTAAGTTTAAGATTATAGTTTTTCATAAGTTTTTTGTTCATAGTAGCAACATTTTTAAGATTTTATTTAGAAATTAAATTATTTAATAAGAAAACTGATTGTATGAAGTAAAATTCGTTGATGAAAACATAAAAAAAAACTTTAGATATTTGAAAAAAAGAAAGGAAAGTTATATAGAAAATAAGAAAAATTACATACGCTTTTATCCATGCTTATATAATTTTTACCAATTTTTGAGTTAAATTTGTGTTTTTGATACAAAGGTCTGGTGAATCGGCCGATATGATGCGCATCGTGTCGGTTATCTTCAATTAAAAATATCTGTAAATAGAACTTAAGATGATAATTATGCTTTTATAAAAAAAAAAACTTATATATACATGGATATGCTCTTATTAACTTTTTCTTCGAGCTTTGTGCTAACTTTCTCATTTTCTGTTTTGTTTTTTGCATGTCTTTTTTTTTTGCATTTGAAAAAAAAACTTCGTGATTGTAAAAATTCATGCAGTTATTTTTTTTTTTTTTCCTCCAAACTTTAAATCAACGATTATTATATATTTTCTTTTTTTTTTATAAATGTAGGTTAAGTTATAATCTGCATTATATTATAATATTCAAAGTAAAAAAAGTAAACTTAGTAATGAGCATAATAAATAAAATTAATAAAAAAAATTATAAATTAAACTTAGTTGTTGGCTCAGCTACTGCAAAACACTGCGGCCGAGTTGATTGATTGACCAGCATGTGCTCTCTTTGGAGACTTTTTGTTGTTGTTTTTCGTCTTGGTCGCCACACTGGCCTCCCGCTGACCCTTCGCCACGATGATCGTCCAAAATTACCTTGGATACACAGCACACGTTTCTCCCGTACGGTGGACAATTTAACCAACTTATACCGGTTTTTATTTTGTACTGTTTGTAGTTAGTTTAAATGTTGTTTTGTTGTTATTATTTTATAGTTTTTAAAATAGTTCATCAGCCTGTTAATGCAATTAACATTTACTGCACGTATTTTTTTAAGTTCTTTGATTTCGCATTTGCTTTTTTTTTACTTTATTTTGTTTTATTTATGTATGATTTTATTTTCTGTGCACTGTTGGACACGGTTTTGTGCATTATTAGTTTTTTTCGCAATTTAAAATTTTAACAAAAAGGCTGATGTCATAAAAAAACTTTGATAAAAAATCTTTAGCTTGACGATGATGAACTTCTTGCTGCAGGTCGTGAACGGAAAAGACACTTTTTCTTTTTTTTAATTTAACTTCTGCTTTCTTCTCCCTCTCGTTTTGTTATTTTTTTTTATGTGCCGTGGTCTATTACCATTTGGATGCACGAGAGATGTGCAAAAGCAATAAAAAAAATGTTCTTAAAAATAATAAATATATTCATTCATAAAGAGATAACAACATAAAATCAGTAATAATATTAATTTGAAATTTTATATATTAGATACAAAAAAAAAATTAAAAATAATGTAAGAATGTTATATAAAATGTAATATAAAAAGAATAATGTACTATAAAAACCAGAATGAATAACCACAAAATAAATTCCTAACAAAACTGCTTCGTTATTATAATTTGAATTCGTAATAACGAACAGAAGAAGAATTTATAATATTGTTGGGGAGCTAAACGTGTGGCTCGACCCACGAATAGCCGGCAAAACACATTCTTTCTTATTTTAAGCGCATATATGGGATGCATGAAATCTTCCAACATATTTGCCTTGAAGATCCTCGATTTCGTACAGTGAATTTCCACACTTCTTTCGAATGCGACACTTATTTAGGGCGACAATGTAGGCAAAAACTTGGAATTTATCCCTTTTTGGAAGTTGCTCAAAGTAAAGTTTGTGCGGAACTCTTCTTGGCCTTCGTTATAATTGATTGGACGTGTGCGAGTGTTATATGCTTTGGTTGCCTTTCTATGCACTAGGTCTAGGTTCTTACTGATTTGTCCTCGAATTCT
The DNA here is from genome assembly GCA_958299015.1 of Tetanocera ferruginea. Taxonomy (NCBI): domain Eukaryota; kingdom Metazoa; phylum Arthropoda; class Insecta; order Diptera; family Sciomyzidae; genus Tetanocera; species Tetanocera ferruginea. The sequence goes on along the minus strand of OY282640.1, from coordinate 97,652,641 downwards.
ATTCATTCGGTCAGACATACAATCGATTTCTATATGATCGTAATGTAAGCTGTTAAGTTTTTCAAGCATTGCATACGATGAGCCATGCTGACACATATTTTGGCCGAAAAGAGCATAATAGGGAGAGCATTTAATGGAGGTATGATAATCACTTCGTAGTATCGACAATATCTGCAGGATGTGCTTATCCAAATTGGAATGATCTTTGTCATTTTGTAAGAAACAACGAATCTTTGCAATTATTTCCCTATTGGCTCTCTCCGAGGCATTGGCCTGAGGTGAATAAAATGCAGTTTTTATATGCACAACGCCATAGGTTGAAAGGAATTCCTGCATTTCTTTGGAAACAAATTGTCTGCCATTGTCACTATGCACGAATTGAGGAACTCCGAATGTGGTAAACAGCTCGTTTTGCATGAAATTTATCACGTTAGTGGATGAAGCTGCTGGAAAATTTTTAAGAAAGACGAATTTCGTGAAGTGGTCGATAACTATAAAAAGGGAAGTATTTTTAGACTTGGAGCAAGTATAGGGACCTAGAAAGTCGCAATACAGGCGTTGAAAGGGACGTTCTGTAATAAACTGGTTTCTCATGGGGGGTCTGGACAACTCGTTTGAGGCCTTAATGATTTTACACGTATCGCAGTTTTTAACATAGGTTCTTACATCGCCTGCCATCGAAGGCCAAAAGTACTTTTGTCTAACTCTAGCTAAAGTTTTTGCATACTCGCCATGACAACTAACACCAGAGTTATGAGCGCTCTTTATCAGACTTGTAGTTAACGCATTGGGTACCCATAGACGGCACAGATTGTCTTCCTTGTCTTCTAGTCCCTTTCTGAATTTCACACGTTTGTATACAAAATCATCGGACAGACAAAGATCTGGCAAAGAATCTTTGTGGTCGACAATGGTTTTTCGAAGGCTTTCATATTCTTCGTTATGAAACTCAGGGGAAGAAAGATCAATCTTTATAGGGATATCAGCAATACCCAATTCATCCACATCAAAGCGCGATAAAGTACCTGGCACGACGTTGAGCGAGCCTTTACGATGTTCCATTTTAAAGTCGAAGCGCTGTAATTTCAAACTCCACCGAGCTAACCGGCCACTCAAGTCCTTCTGTGTCATTAGCCACTTCAGACTCGAATGGTCGGCAATAATTCGAAATGACAGCCCTTCGACATAAGGCCGAAATCGCTTCACACATACTACTGCTGCCAAGCACTCCAACTCTGTGACCGTGTAATTTCGCTGAGTCTTATTTAACTTAAGCGAGACGAAAGCTATTGGTCGTCCCTTTCCCTCATCATCAAAATGGTATAAAACTCCGCCTACACCAACTGTCGACGCATCGCACTGTATTACGAATTCTCGTTTGAAATCAAGTTGGTCCAACACAGGGGCGGTCAAAAGTGCAACCTTGAATTTTTCAAAGGATTCGATAGCTTCAGAAGTTAGTTTGAACGATTTTGAGGACTTGCGCAGACAATCCGTTTTTGACAAAGAGGAAAGTTTTGTATTGCTTCCACCTTTTCGGGGTCGACCTTAAGACAACCATGACCAATTCGATACCCTAAATACTTGATTTCACGTTGGCAAAAGTTACTTTTTCCTACATTTATAGTTAATTTGGCATCTCTCAAACATTTTGCTACCTCATTTAGCAACTTCATATGAGACTCAAAGTTCGCACTACAGACAAGCAAATCGTCCAAATAAATGAACACATTCTCCCTTAATCTGGAAGGTATCACTTTATCCATTAATCTGCTTATCGCCTGGGAACCATTGCACAATCCAAAAGGCATGAGCTTAAAATGGTACAACGGCTTCCCAGGGACAGCAAACGCGGTTTTCTCTCGTGAGGATTCAGTGAGCCTTATCTGGAAGAATGCGTCTTTCAAATCGATTCCACTTATGTAATGGGTATCTTTAAGCCTGCTCAGCAACCCATTTATGTGTGGAAGAGGATATGAATCCTTTTTCGTGAGTAAATTAAGCTTTCGAGTGTCAATGCAGAGTCTTACTTTTCTAGGTCTACGTACGAGAACAACTGGTCTGCACCAGGGAGAGTTAGATTCTTCGATAACTCCCATAGATATTAATCTGTCGAGCTCCTTATAAGCTTCCTCCTGTCTGGGTGGAGACAGAGGAAAATGCTTTGCTTTTACAGGAACTGCATCCTCGGTATCTATGTGGTGCTCAAGAAAAGGTGTACAACCTAAGCCTAACTTCTCATACGATAGAAACTGCAAAATAACTTTATCGAGTCCAAGTTTTTGATAAGCTGTAAGTTCATGGAAATTCGAACTGCTTGTTAGCTTTTCTTCAATAGCACAAACCTGAGGTATAATCTCTGGTGCTAGAGCAAAAGATTGCCAGAAGTTAACACCAAGGTAGGCCTTTTGAGTCAAAGATGAAATAATGTAAAAATCAATGTTTTTAGTCACGCCTTTAAAAGTGACGGGAAGAGCAGATAATCCAAGAACTTTTTGTTTTGATCAATCAGCTGTAGATAAGGAACATCTAAAGGGCTTAATTTGGATTTTATTCCGCTCTAAAAATGGCATGGAATTTTTCCCTAAAACGGAGATACTAGCCACTGAATCTAATAGTCCCTAGTCTTCATTCTGTATCTTAACCTTAATAAAAGGACGATCATCACCACATTGGCATAATCTTGCAGATTCTAAAATTTTTCGATACTCTCGACGCTTTTTAAATCTTTGTCTGCACTTCAGTATATCATTAGATGGTCTATATTCATGGTTGAATATGTAAGCTTTTACTTTTTCATACCGGATCTAACGCTCATGAAGACTAAGGTTTTTGGCATTTATTTGGCATGAAAAATCACGATGTTTTGGGATAAGAATTTTTGAAAAAGTTACAGTAGGTTAAACACTAGAGTTTACTTCATCATTTGAAACATCCTCTAGGTGTGAATGAATTTGAAACTCGGGGTTTATTGGGAGGAACGAGAGTCCCAGGTAGCCATCTGCTCCATTTTGTGTTTTCCTAGAGTTTGTTTGGACACTTAGGAGTCACTACTCCCAGCTGCCCACACTTAAAACAAAACATATTTCGTTTCTCATCTGCACAATATATATACGAATGACCGAAAGATCTGCAGTTCCAGCATTGGATTTTGGAATAATCCGCTTTAAATGGTCTTCGAGAAATTTGCAAGGCTTCGACTTGGGTATCGCTATCCGTATCGCCATCTTCACTGATTGTGCAAGGATCAATTTCATTTATTAGTCGATTCTGCGAGACAAATGGGTATTGATTTTTGTTTTCCTTTAGGATATTTTTCCCCTTTCGAGCAAGATCCCTGAAATCTTCAAGGCTTCGGACATCAGAATTAAAAAGCATGAATTTCAAATTTGCATTCAAAATCTTTTTCATGATATCGGTCAATGTTTGATGAACTAAAGGTTTATTGAGCCTTGAATTCATTGCGACAACAGCAGAATGAAAATCATCGTTCGATTCTTTAAAATGCTGCTTCCTCAATGAAATTCTTAGCACAATCTCGTGGTCACTTTCCAATGTGCCGAACTCTTTTGGAATTTAATAGCGAAGTAAAGGATATGTAGCCGTTTTATTTTGTTTGATAAATAACCAATACCATTTCTCAGCTTTGCCCGTCAAAAATATATGGAAGTTTGCCATTAAGTGGTCGTAAGAACATTGAGATCTTTCACGAAGTGTATCTTTTTTATATAAAAAATCAGATATACTGCCAACACCATCATATGTTACCTTCCACTCTTCAAGCTTAACAGTGTTGGTTCCATCTACCCTCTGATTGAAATCTGCAGCATGAAGCTGAACGTTAGCCACGTTTACGAAGCGAGGAGAATTAGTGGAAGTATTTCTATCTTCAATAGCGTTACTAAGTTTGGTCATGTTATCTTTAATGTTGTGGAGTTCTCTTTTGAACTCATCTTGGGTATCTCGAATTGTTTGCTGCAAAAGATAAGCAAGTGATTCGATGGTTGAAACATTAGAAGAAGAAGCTAGTCCAGCTTGTTCTGGGTTTACCTCAACTGGAGGAATATTAATTTGAGATGTATCCATATTGGAACGTGAAGAAGTGCTTTCAGATATATATGGTAATAGTGGAGTTGGCAACTCTAAGGTTTGCTGTGCTGAACTCCCAGCAATATTTCCATAAGAAGATTCAAGAAGGTCCTGGGTTGGTGGAGATGAATGAATTGATTTATTGGCCTCTACCACTAAGTGAAGAACGATTTATGTTTAGATTTCGTTTGGACTGACGAGTGTCCATAATATTCAAAAGCACAACAGTAAAAGCATCTGGTAATTCGCGAATGAATTTGCAAAAACTTAATTGTATTAAGGATTATTAAAAATAAATACAATAATATATAAAAATAAATAAAAGTGGGGAATTTTATAAACAGATTAATATAGCAGAGTGAAAAGGCGTAAATCATAATTAAGTTATTGGGGAATGCTAGCAGGAGAATGTTTTTTTTTTATTTTGTTTCGATGTCATCACTTACATATTTAAAAAAAACAATAATAAACAATAAAAACAATAAAACAATGACTCTGTTTACAAAAACAAAGCATGGTACATTGCTTAAACAAAAATAAGTAAATCAAACAAAGACTCATGATCATTTTAACCAAATCTTATCAAAAACTAACCAGTATGTTTGATGTACTTCGAGCTTTAATTTGAATGAATTGCAACATGAAAGTTTAACGATAAACTTAAATCATGGCCTTATTAAACAACCATTTTACTTTAATCAAAAGTAAGAAAATCTGGTGGCAACACTTTACCAGAACGTGTTATTCAAAGTTTGCGGACTCACTTTCTTCACTACCTTTAAATTAAATTACGATACCAGAATTTAGCTCAGAAAAGCTTCAAAACAATCTTTTGCTTCTTCGCTACATAAAATATTATAAATATATGTTTGCCAGCACGGTAAATAAATATAATTACTATTCAACCGGGACTAAAACAATAATTAATAATATTTTTTTAAATTATTAAGTATGGTCTTATATGAAAGAAATTGTTTTCATAGCAAGAAATAAAAATTGTATCACACCAAAAATAAAAAACTTCTGCTTTCTTCTCCCTCTCGTTTTGTTATTTTTTTTAAAATCTGTCGTGGTCTATTACCATTTGGATGCACTAGAGATGTGCAAAATCAATAAAAAAATATGTTCTTAAAAAATAATAAATATATTCATTCATAAAAAGATAACAACATTAAATAAATTATAATATTAATTTGAAATTTTATAAATTAGATATAAAAAAAATTTAAAAATAATGTAATGTTATATTAAATGTAATATAAAAAGAATAATCTATATTAATAAAAATCAAATGTCGTTCGTTGGTAATTGCATCAGTTGAAAACGGCTGGACCGATTTGGATAATTTTTTTTTTAAATGTTCGTCGTAGTCCAACTTAGGTTTTTACGGAAAGAAAAATTGACCACGCCCACTTTTACGCACAATTTTTTCGATATATCTAAAATCGGAAAACGGCTGCACTGATTTGGCTTATTCTTTTTTTAAATGTTCGTAGTAATCCAATTTAAAATTTTATGGAAAGAAAAATTGACTACGCTCACTTTAACGCCCTCTTTTTTCAATTTATCTTAAATCGGAAAACGGCTACACCGATTTGGCTTATTCTTTTTTTACAGTTCTTAGTAATCCAATTTAAGTTTTTACTGAAAGAAAAATTTACCACGCCTACTTTTGCGCCCACTGCTTTGATATATATATATATAAAATCGCAGAACGCCTGGGCTGGTTTGGCTAATTTTTTTTTAAAATGTTTGTAATAGTCTACAAAAGTTTTTTACTTAAGAAAAATTGTCCACTTCCAAGGTATAACACTTAGAATCAATCGTCAAAGAAATTTCAACGGCGGAAACAAGGAAATCCAGTTCCAGGTTTTCCCAATTCATTTTCCACCGACTCATTAGGTCGCATTTACACAGTCCATCCAAGACACGATGAGTGCTTCTATTTACGTTTGCTGTTAGTCAACGTTCGTGGCCTAACATCATTCCAAGATTTGCGAACTATAAATGATGAACTGTGTGACACATATAGAGAAGCGTGTCAACGTTTGCGATTGTTACAAAATGACACTCATTGGATATACACCCTCGGAGATGCTGTGCTTTCGTCAAATCCTCATCAAATACGAACACTGTGTTCGATAATTATCTCGACATGCTTCCCATCCAAACCAACTGATGTGTGGAGCAAACACAACGATGCCATGAGTTATAATATTTTGCATCAGATGCGTATTAGAACATCAAATCCGAATTTGCAACTAAGCGAGGAAATTTACAACGAGGCTCTGATATTGCTTGATCTGCTCTATGATGTCGAACAAGGCATTATGTGACTTAGGCATGACAGCTCCCAATCGTCCGATGCACGACGCATTCAATCAAGAGTTGCGACGCGAAAAGCAATATGATTGCGGAACTGGAGGGATTTTTTTGGACGCTCCCGGTGGAACTGGAAAAACTTTTTTGCTCGCGTTGATTTTGGCAACGATACGCTCGCAGAATGATATTGCACTTGCACTTGCTTCATCAGGAATTGCAGCTACGTTGTTGGAAGGCGGTCGAACCGCTCATTCAGCACTCAAGTTGCCATTGAATATGCAAATCAATGAAAATTCAACATGCAACATTTTCAAGAACAGTGCATTAGCCAAAGTTTTGCAACAAGCAAACTGATCGTTTGGGATGACTATAGAATGGCGCATAAAAACTCTTTGGAGTCATTAGACAAAACGATACAAGATTTACGAAACAATCAAAACCAGTTTAGTGGTGCGATGATTCTGTTGGCAGGTGATTTTCGTCAAACATTGCCAGTGATTCCACGACCAACTCCAGCCGATGAACTTAATGCGTGTTTGAAGTCGTCCGTTTTGTGGAAACACGTTAATAAACTCAAATTGACTGTGAACATGCGTGTCGAGCTGCAGAACGATCAATCTGGAGAAGTATTTTCAGAACAATTGCTGGACATTGGCAACGGCAACATCCCGGTTGACATTTCGACCGACTGTATTCAATTTCCCGTCGCTTTCTGTCAGTTCACCGAATCAAAATCCGAACTCTTCCGAAAGATTTTTTCCAAACATTGCACAAAATTACAAAAATCATGATTGGTTGAGCGAACGTGCTATATTGGTTGCGAAAAACATTGATATCGACGAATTGAATTTTTAGATTCAATCTGAAATAGCTGTCGAATTGATGACGTACAAATCGGTGGATTCTGTTACTTCCCAAGATGATGTCACGGATTACCGCCCCACAATCTTCAACTGAAAGTCGGGTCGGTAATCAAAATGTTACGAAACATAAACCAACCACGTCTTTGTAATGGAACCCGGCTTGCGGTAAAAAACCTGATGAATAACGTCATCGATGCAACAATATCGACCGACATGCCATTCGATTTTAAACGCTTGCAGTTTTCGGTAAGGCTTGCATTTGCAATGACAATTAACAAGTCTAAAGGGCAGTCATTGAGTGTTTGAGGCATTAACCTTGAAAATCCAAGCTTCTCGCATGGTCAATTGCCACCATAAACACCATCAGCATTATTTGTTTTCGCTCAAGATGACAAAACAAAAAATGTCGTGTATCATAGAGCATTGCAATGAACGAAATTATGTTATGACAGTTAAGCAATCGAAAAATATTTATTTTTTTAATTGGTTACCTGACCAGAGGATCTTTCAAACAATATGTAAATAAAACACCATAAGATTCATTGTACTTATTTTCAAATCAAATGTAAATCAATCTTAACCCAAACCTATATGAATAAAAATTATCATTCAAAAAAACGTATTTTCCCCCTTTTTAACTATTTCAATTCATTTGCAACAGCTTTTCACAAATTCACAAAACAAACACAAATTTTTTTTAATTTGGACAGGACAACGTCTGTCGGCTCAGGTATCAAAAATAAAAAATACTTAATTTCAGCTGCGGTTAACGGTATTTGAACAATATTTGATATGTCGGTTCAGTGCACCTACCATTCTTCTTCTAAATATCAATCCGCCACGACTTTGCAACAAAACCACACTTTCAGTGAAAATAAAAATTGAAGGCAGAACAACGTTTGCCGGGTTAGCTAGTGTACTATAAAAACAAGAATGAATAACCAAAAAATAAATTCCTAACAAGCCATTGGTGAAATCCAGCTGCACACAATCGATAATGTGCTTAAATATTGGACCGATCGAGAAGGCTACTGCATGGCCAGCCGAGGCAGCCATTTGAATGAAATTATTTTCCATTATTAACCGGAAGGATTAAACATTCAAATAAAAAAATAAATTTAAGAAAATATTCCGTAGTTTTTTTATAGCATTTTCACAAAAAAAAAAGTTATTTGGTGGACCTTTTATTTCATTTCTTTGGTTGTTATTGATAATTTTTCAAACAAGAATGTCATATGCCAACAAGTGGCCGAACTCCATGTTCAAAATATTTATTAATTTTAAGAAAGAATTCCAAACTATTTAAATTCGTTTACATATGAAATAGCAATTTAAATCAGATGTTATTTTCCGATAAAAAATTCAAGAACCCAAATATTTTCCGACTCAAAATCTCAACCTTGATTTTTGTTCAATAATTACAACTTTCCTTGCCTAAATTCTGTTCATGCCTTGAAATTTAATATGAAAACCAAATTAATTATTTTAAGGGGTCACATATGCATAATATTTGACGATCGAAAATGGAAAATTTAGAAAAGACCAATTATGATTTTATCATTATGATTTTAATGATAGAAATCCCTGTCGTAAGAGTTCAACTTAATGAAGGCATTAAAAATTAAAAAAAAGAGTTGTTAAATTAAAAAAAAATAAGGTTTCCACCACTGGAAAAACGATATTATATACAAGTGAGAAAAATAAAGTGATTTGACTTTTTTTATACAATTTTAAAAATTATATTTTATAAGGTAATAAACACAAAAATAAACAAATCTTGACATAAAATTATACAAAACTGAAGTTAAGTGTGTAATACAAACGCTTCTTTAAAATACAAAACGAATCTTCTCTTGCATCGAAACAGGAGGTCGTTAAATATAAAAACGTAGCTTCTTTGTCAAGGAAAAAATAATAAGAGGGAGTAAAATTTTTTTTTGTCCAGGCTTAAGGCTATGCTAGAGAAGTTTGCCTATAGATAAACATTTTTTATCTCTAGATATGCAAAAATGCGGGAACAGTACGGAAATCTCTTGAAAAGACTTTTTCTTCGACAAAACTCTGATAAATTTAGGAAAGTTAAGAGTTTCCCTGCTTGCTGCGTTCTTAATCAAGAAACTGACTTAAATGTTTTTTATTAATTTAAATGTTTTTTGAACGGAAATCATTTTAAAATTTATTTGATAATGGTAAAGCATTCTTAATTTTTGGGAAGAATATTGCAATCATAAAAATTAGTTCACAAGTATTATTTCTTTTTATTACACATAATCAATATATCCTCCTTCAAAAATGCCTTATATTAATATAAATCTCTTAATTTCAAAATATCGCTGCCTCTTTTAAAACGTCAATTTAAAATCACGGCATCAATTTTTCTGAGATCTCAGTTATTGTTTTATTATTATTTGTTTTATTTTCTCTTTCGCATTCATTTGAAGAATAAAAGTAGTCAATTTGAGGTACTATTTTTCTGTACCCTCACAGACACTTCTTAATATGTTGCAGGCCTGGAGACTTTGTCAGCATTAAGAAATAGACAATATTCAGACCGAAAAAAACAATAAAATTCACGCCAAGTGCAAATGGATTGCTTTCTTGAGAGACAGAGACGACAATTTTCACAAGCAAAAAATCACTTGTTAAATAACGTATCGCTGCAAACGGCGAACCAAATGAAAAATAACACAATTAAAAAACGTGATCACTGATTACGGTTTTTGAAACTATTTGATCACCACAGTTTCTAGTGATTTTTAATCACCGTGACTAAATCACCGGTATCAAAATATCGCTCATCTCTATTGGCGACGACTATCGCATTCGAATGAACCATGAACTGTACGAGCTCTACGACGATATTGACTTAGTTAAGCGTATAACAGTTCAGCGACTTCGCTGGCTGGGCCATGTCTTTTGTTTGGATGTAGAAGCTCTAGCGAATCAGGTGTTTGAGGCGAAAGCCAATGGTCTACAACGAAGAGGAAGATCATGCCTCCAATGGATTGACCAGGCCGAGGAAGCCCTAACCGCGTTTGGTGAAAGAAATTTGAGAGGGTGTTTGCGAAGCAGAGATGCCTGGTGAGAGCTGATGAAGTCGTCCGTAACCCGACTACGGGTTGTGATGGCCACCTAAGTAAGTAAATAAGAACTTAAGTAATATAGGAGTGAAATTGTAAAAAGCAGTCAGGATTCTATACACAGTTAGGAAATGGTAAGACGGCTGTTCAAGAAAATATATTGAGTGAGACTTAACAATGAACTGACATTTTTTCGCAACCGGTTGATAAGATTGATTTTTTTTCCCCACCAATCGACTTAAAGGGTGCGCACAAAATATTTCTAAAAAATCCGTTTACACTTTTATGTTGAGTAGATTGAGCTCACTTTTTTTGTGCTTAAACTTCGTAAATTGAATTCTGTTACACATTTCATAACAATGTCAAACTTTAAATATTGAACTTCATTGAAATCTTTGTAAAAAAAAGGTAGTTTAAACACATGCATTATTTGTGATATTTCATTTACCTTTAGTTGGAGATATAGTTGGCACAAAAATTGTTAATTTGTCGTAATGTGGATCCTCAACTTCCTGGCATCGATATGAGAGATTACGTAATATGCACACACAATTTTCAACAATTTTCGTCCCAATATTATTTCTTTCTATTGACGTTCGAACAACATACAGAAGGGATTCTACCAAGTAATCTGAGTTGCGAAGCATTGTTCTAGCAAACTCTCCAGCAGAGCTTACATTTCGTAAAACGCCAGAAGCATTTCTAAATACTGTTGAAAAGCAAGAATCACTTGGGCAAATCGGGTCCCAACCAGAGTTTGGTTTAATTACTCTTATAACAATAGTTTTGAGACCATCCTCAATTATAAAACGTTTTAAGTCTTCACAAGACGACATGTTCCATATGACTCCAGTTATTAATTCTTTTAGTTCTGTGTCCGTGGCACGACATAATAAAGTAATAAGTGCTGATATCCCACCAGCATTCTTGATTGCCCGTTTGTTCTCATCGTTTTGCCTTCCGTATGACAAGTTTCGAAGAGCACCACAAGCATTCCTGCAAAAAAAAAAACTTTTTAATATTATGTGTTCAAGTCGATTGGTAGGTTTTACCACCTGATAATGGTAATGGTTATAATGAGATTATGGTTATAGAAGAATAGAAATAAAGCGCTTGTGACGTTGTTTGTACACAGAGAAAACGTTTCGTAGAACGAAAAGCAGGCGACGTGCTACTTTTAGAAAGGTTTAACCTAGATTTTGCTCCTCTAATGTTTACTTTCATTTTAAAAACGGACATTTTAAAATGACATTCTAAAACGTTCGTTTGATTTTTCTAAAATAAACATTTTAAAAAGAGCTTTTTCGTTCGTTTCAATCCACCAAACCAATTTCAACGATATAGACATCAAACGATTTTTTTTTTATGACAAAAACAAATCAATAAAAATGCAATATTTCACACGTTTTTGATCGTATGAGACTAAATTGAGGATATTAGTTCGTTTAGTTACTATCGGCAACTGTTAAAAAAATGAACGTGGTCGCACTATACATGTGCTCACGTTTCAGACATCATTATTATTCATGCTTTGTACATGATTTGATAATGAAAATGGATGTGTGGGCACCAAGAGTTCAAGTGGCGATCACTATGGGCCAGTTTTTCAGTTTGGGTTTAAACTCTACGAAAATTCCAATTGAGAACGCTGTTGTGTTTAATTTTGTTAATATAATAACTCCTTGAGGTGTATAACACTTCTCGGGTAAGTTTATATAAATAAATCTAAGCTAAAGTGTTTTATTTTAACGCCTCGAAGAGTTCAACGCTTCTCGGGTATGCTTAACTACGATGCCAACTAAATCTTCGAAGTGTACAACACTTTTCATATATATACCTTAAAAGTCAGAAGACCTTGCGAACAACACACGACTCCGTAGACTGACTGGCTTGCGCATGTGCAGCGGCTTTTATATTAGGGCAGTTTTCTCGTAAAACTCTCTGTCGTTGCGGAGTCGGAACGCAAAGTTTCCATGGGGCACAGTCTTCGTCGTTGGAATTTTATGGAACATGGCGATACAGTTGACCGTTTTCTTCTAAAAGGTTAGAGAGAACGCTTCTACCAGCGTTGTTTTACGAGCGTTTCCACAGGTTGCCTTGACAGTGCGTCGCACAGAGTGGCCGTGTAGTGTATTTTATGGCCTTAAATCAAGGAGGACGCGTAGCTTCATAAAATTTTGCACACATTTATTTTACAATAAAAAGCCCACTTTTACGCCCACCTCCTATACAACTTCAATAGAAAATGTGGCCTAACTTCCATGATTTTAAATATATCAACTCATATTTCACAAAATGTTAATATTAAAATTGCAGAATGTGCTCCTGAAAATATGAACTTAATCCGCCCATTTTTACGCCCACCTCCCATACAACTGATATTTTAAAAATGCCATATCTTCTGTAAATTTGTAACTAGGATGTTTATTTTTCGCAAAAATGCATATCACATCTATTAAATGCTGTTTTGCATATGAAGATAATCCGCCCATTTTTACGCCACCAATACAACTCCAATACAAAAAATTTTACAGTTTCACTTTATTTCATTTATTAACAACTCATTGTTTTTTCGGCGGCGGGCAGATTGGGGCAGGTTTTTTTTATGAATGTGTTAGCTGAGACTCTCAGCTTTAATTTGGTATATCGCCTATTCCACGCATAACGCAATACTATTTTTCAAAAATTAACCTCATGGCTTTCGATTTGTTTTATTTTTGCGCTATAGGTTCCTATTAAAATCCTAAGAACAAAAGTTCATTTATTTTTTTTATCGCCATTCGTTGGAAAGTTATGGACCTCTCAATTCTGCAAATCGTCCGAAAACGCCAGAATTGGGAAATTTTCAATTAATTGTATCTACGTCAGTTTATATCCAATTTTTATAAATGAGGTACCGTTGGAAGGAACTTTCTGGAAAAAATATATTATTTTAAAATTTTGGATCTAAGGGTTGCTAATATATTTGAAAAAGATGTATATGCTAATTTCTCAAAAAACGCGTAATTTTTTCGATTTTTTATTTTTTGAATTTGAAGACGAATGTTGCCTTTAATTTAAAAGCAATTTAATGATGGATCTTTTATAAGTTTTTTCACAATTTCAATTTTTGTGCACATACCTCATCATTTTGAGGCACTTTATCGCCTATCAATTTCATAACGGCTAAGATGTTCGAAAATTTTTTCTGCAAAATGGTTAACCTTGTTTATACCAATATTTTATTCATAACTTTTGATGACCTTACACTTGACCTTGGAAATACTGGTAAAAACCGAAAAAAAAAATAAAAAAAACACAAATTATTTTTTTTAACTTTTATTTGTATAAAATTAAGCAAAATTTTGATTGCCATAATAGAGCTTTTTAAATTCTAATTTGTTTTGTAGCAAAAAGTTTTAAAATCGGTCTTAAAACAAAAAAGTTACAACGCTTTCAATAAAAAAGTTACAATGATGTTTATGGGCTGACAAGTATGAGACCCACCTCGAGTGGGATGGGGGAGTATGGCCAGCAAAATTCTTGGCATGTCTCCATCCACTCTGTATGAACCAAATACGGAAAAGTGTGATACCGATGAAATAGTTGAACAACTAACTGAAAAATTTGCCCAAAACTCCTGATAAAGAGGAGAAATGGAAAATTTAGTCAGTCTTCCCACAGTCCTGGGCAGCGAATAAAATGCACGCTCGATTCAATAGGGTTGCCGCCGAAAAAATATATTTCTACCAACCAAATTAAAAACAACTACCAAAATCGATACAAAACTACCAAATAAGCTTTAAAACTCTTTTCGGAATGCTGTAAAAATGTTGTCATGCTTATTAATTTTCTATTGTATATTAAACAATTGTAAATAAAAAGTGACATTTTTTACGATAATTCCATTTAAAACTTGAAAAAATCTTAATATTTTCCCAATATGGGCATTCCAAGCCAAATTCACACAAGCAGAAACGTGCTACTTTTGAAAACGTTTAACCCAGCTTTTTTTAATTTTGACGTGATTACAAAATTATTTACTCATACTTGTTAACCCATATAAATCATCGTAACTTTTTTATTAAAAGAGCGTCAGAGTAACCATTGTAATAAAACCAATCAGAATTGAATGTCAAATCTCTAATATGGCAATCAAAATTTTGCTTAATTTTATACAAATACAAGTTGAAAAAAATAATTTGGTTTTTTTTTTTTTTTCGGTTTTTACCAGTTTCCTATACCAAGGTCAAGTGTAGGATCATCAAAAGCTATGAATAAAATGTTGGTCTTAACAAGGTTAACCATTTTGCAGAACAAATTTTCGAACTATTCCATTGTAACCTCATCTATCGGACACTTGCGAGGATGCAAAATCGCAGGCGATCAGACGTTCTTGCATCAGACGTCATGAATAAAGAGAACAAGTGACAAAAGAAAACAATATAAAAGCCGCTGCACATGCGCAAGCCAGTCAGTCTACGGAGTCGTGTGTTGTTCGCAAGGTCGCTTGTGACTTTTAACGTATATACAGTGGGGAGCACAAATCAGTACATGTTTATACTTCGTGCATTTGGTACAAAATAAGAAAATAAATACCAAGAAAATCGGAAAACTCTTTTTGGCTTTTTATTTCATGATCAATTCCAACCAGATGGGAAATTACACAAAAGTAAAAATAACGAATTAAAAGAAAAAAATAACGAAAACGATAACAACTCGCATGTACTCAATTTTTCACTTTTTATGTACTCAAGGATGAAGCCAATTTTTAGTATTAAGTCCACAGTCCTCTATTTCGTATTACATTTTCTACTCGTTTTGGCATACTTTCCACCAATTTCTCAATTATTTCATTTGGAATATTTTGCCATTCTTGCTGTAACCGCCGCCACAGATGGTCCAAGTTCGTTGTGACTGTTAGGTATTGTCCCAATCATCTTTTCACGATTAATTGAGGTCGGGACTTTGGGCTGGCTACTGCATGAATATAAAACTTTGTCCGATCAGCCATTCTTGCACTATGTTTAAGGTGTGTTTAGGGTCGCCATCCTGTTGAAATATCTTCTTCAGGATGGGCGCTCCTTTCTACAAAATCGGGAAGATGAGTCTGCAAAATGAGCAGATAGTGTTCTTTTCGCATTTTCCCATCGATGTTTTGTAGTGGTACAACGTGCTAACATGTGAATCAGCGCCATACCATGAAGTTTCCTCCACCGAGTTTCACTGTTTCTTTAATATAATGTCTTTGGATAAAGTCTCCAGCGTGACTTCAGCAATATTGTTTACCGTCAAACTGAAACCGATTGATTTTCAACTCATCAGACCAGATGACACGTTTCAAGTCTTCTGCTGACCAATTGCGGTGTTCTCTGGCGAACTTCAACCGTGCCTTATTATTCTTCATTATTCTGCAATTTTTTGAAGGGCTTTTCTAGCAGTCCTTTGGCTAACTGGATTGTTTATTGCTCTAGAAGCATCTTTTGGTGTTAAACACCTATTTCTTCTCATCTCTGCCCTACGGACAAAAGAACCGGTTCAGAACCTATCACGTGATAGGTTCCAAAGTGATAGTGACCGGTCCCAATTCTGCCACCAACATATGAAACCAACCGGTCCCTTTTACATGGCATTGTCATTGACAGGGGTAATTTGACACCGGCTAGATACCTTTGGACCAATCCTAGAACCGGTTAAAAAATATATCTGCAGGTGTCAATTGACACCTCATAGATACCTTTGGACCTAATCAGTAGCCGATCTTTTTATAGAACACGGTACACTTATGCGCACGTTGTTAATGAAATTGAAGCAAGGTTTTGGAAATTCATGTTTAACCGGGCTTGCTATCGTTCACGTTTAGTACTCGACTGACCTGGGTTCAATCCCCGGCAAAACCAAAAAAATTATTTTTTTTTATTTATAATATTTTTTTTAAATAAAAAACTAATTTTACAATTTTTTTCAAGGTGCTAAGCAAACTTACTTTGAAGGTTATTTTTCATTGAGCAAATAAATGAAACAGAATTAGAATTTATATTATTAAATTAAAATTGTTGACACTTACACAGCCAGGGTACGAACCCACGTCCACCGCATGACAGTCTAGCGCACTTCCACTGAGCTATTTGTAACGATAAGATAAATATTGAAAAACACATTCAAAAAATGTAAGTCCCATTTGAGTTATATCGAACCTGTCCTGTGATAGGTTCAGGCCCTATTCTCTTTCAGCAAAAAATTTTTTCGACTTTTTTTTTGCATTTTTTTATAGCTTGGACATTTAAGAATATAACCCTGCAAGGGTTTTTTGAAATTCGAAATACTTTAGAAGATATGGCCATTTTTGTGGGGTCATGTCTTCGCTAAAATGAGTAGTTTTTATGTTGCTTAGTTTTTGAACGCGTTTATCTCGAAACCACGTTTTTCGAGCTGGCGGCCACGATTCCGCCAGTTCTACTGAACCGATTTGGATGAAACAAAGTTTAATCGACGTAGAATTGTCACCATTCTGGCCCGTAGTAAAATAAAAGTTTTGCGATTTTTTTCAATTTTTTTTTACACTAAACTACAAATAAATGGGTCCAAATTCGATTTGTCAATTTCAAGTGGCCGCCATTTTGTCAAAAAAAATCGCAAAATTTGTATTTTACTACGGGCCAGAATTACATCTATGCTGATCATAACCCTATATTTTTTTTTCAGACGCTCCTGAGGGCCGGAATCGTGGCCGCCAGCACCATGCCTTTTTTTTTGAGGGCCAACTTTGACGGTGCCATCATCTATGGACAGCCCCTATATCGCGGCGAAAAAAATTTTTTTATTTTCTTTCATTCATTACTAATTCAATAAAAAAAACAAAATTCAAATATCTTTTTGCGTTTTCAAATGAGAATTTTTTCAAAAAGGGTCCAAAAACAGCAAGCTGAAGGAGAATAGGGCCTTAAATAAGAACTGTCACAGGACCGGTCACTTTAGGGCAATTGACCCTGCTTTTACCGTAGGGTGTTACCATGCAGGTTAAGTGTGTAGCTTAGCATGCTCGGAGCCCGGGTTCGATCCCCAGCCGCGGCGAAAAATTTTGTCAATAAAAAATTTTTCTGATCGGTCACCACCTCTCTGCAGACAATGGCAAACCTCAGAGAGTAAATAATGCCATGTAAAGCTTCTTGAGAACATGAACTTTAGCCGGCCAATTTGTTTTTTTTTTGTTTGTTTGTTACCATGAGACGAGCGTCCGCATCCGTTAAAATATTTTTACTTCCTCTTATTTGTGGTTTAGGAATAACATTAAGCCACTTCTCGACTCTAATTATCGCTGACTTGCTTAATTTAAGCTGTTTAGCTATCATTCGCGACGAAGAGCCACTTTTTGTCATGGATACAATACTATTCTCAGTGTCTTATGATAGCTTATTCATAATTTTATTGAGGTATGGAATTATTAAAGTTATAAATTTTAATTATGTTAACTTTCTGGTGAAAATTGTTGCCATCGATAATAAAACGCAATCTTAAACTAAAATTGTTAAAGCAAATCATAAAACAATGAAAAGACTTTCAAATCTAACGGTATTCTTCGGTGTTTTGCAGAAAAAATTAACTTAGTACTCCCGGGTGCAAAATGGAGTACATGCGAGTTGTATTCGTTTTATTTGTTTTTTTCTTAGGATTTATTGTTTTTCGCGTTGTATTACACAGTGTGACGAAAATCAAAAAAATTTTGATCACAAGAACCATTTGCAGAAATTCTCAAAGATGAATCTTTTGCGAGTTCAACGCACCTAGTGTGACCTCTCAATGTCGTCACAATTTTTTTTAATTGATTTTTAAAAATTATGTCTTCGAAATTGGTTGCACCGACGTTTAAAGACGTTTTACAGTTATTTGCCTTATCGGAAATGGAAAACAAAATCCACTTTTAATCACTAGAATTTATCGAAGCATAAGACTGTGTAAAAAAAATTGCGAAAAAAAGCCAAACGAGGCGTAACGGAAATTTTCCACTCCATTGTAACCAGAAATAAACCACTTTCTATAATTTTAAATGCATTGCAATATTCTTAATGTGAAATAGTCATACTGTTCCACTGTGCCTTTTTTTTATCAAACTTCTATTCTGCTACATATTGTCTTTCCAACGAGATTAAGATGACCAAAATTGGTTAATTTTTGAATAAATAGGACCACTTTGTTTGGTAGCAGATTTAAATGGGAATCAGTATTTTATAGTGAAAAAAAAAACGTTAAAATTGCTGCCATTTAGCGAATTCTCAACCGATGTCTATGTTATTGGATTCAATGGAAAGGTCTTTTATAGTGCAAGTTATTTCCGTGAAAAAATAACTGTCCTCTATGGCACATTATTAAAATAAAATTAAAAGAAACACATATTTTTTTTAAAAATTTACAGAAAATACACGAACTGGCTTCGCTCCACGCCTCGTTTGGCTTTTTTCGCAATTTTTTTTACACAGTCTTATGCTACGATAAATTCTAGTGAATAAAAGTGGATTTTGTTTTCCATTTCCGATAAGGCAAATAACTGTCAAACGTCTTTAAACGTCGGTGCAACCAAATTCGAAGACATAATTTTTAAAAATCAATTAAAAAAAATTGTGACGACATTGAGAGGTCACACTAGGTGCGTTGAACTCGCAAAAGATTCATCTTTGAGAATTTCTACAAATGGTTCTTGAAATTTTTTACCGGTCACACTGTGTTATTAACCGTTTTGTTGACGATTGACCATAATATAAAAAGCCAAGCAAATTTTTTTGTTTGCTTTGTTATTTATTTTCTTATTTATGAACAACTGCACGAAGTATAAACATGTACTCTAAGGTGCCTTGAAAAAAAAAGTTTCATTTGTACCCATCCTAAAATGAACCTTGATGTATTTTATGATGATTCCCAAAATATTTTGGCTATGCCGAAATCCGTCAGTGAGCTAAACCATTTTGCAAAAACCTCCAAAAATCATGTTTTCCGTATATATATTAACTAGTGTAATAGTTGTAAACAAATAAACTGTCTCAAATTATTAGCCTGAAAAAGTTCGTTCAATCTGCATCAAAAGTTTGAAAATATTTGCAATTGGGTTAAGTATAATGTGTTTTCATGCATTTGTTTTAGATTATTTTTACAAAAATTCAAATAACTTTATTATTTCTTATACGATCGCCGTTATCAAGATATCCTTGGAAAGGTCTGCACGGCTATCATATATTTTGGACAGTTTTCTTTGTTTAATAAAGTGTGGCTCGTATTTTATTTCTCCATTTGTGTGCAGTTTATCTGAAAATAAAATTTTCAAAATCCAAAATACTGTATTTTTTTTTATTTCAAGCGTTTGTTTCAATGTAGAATTTTTAAAAATCATCAAAAAAACTAAGAAAAAAAATCACGAAAAACATCATTATCTGTAATCCAATTGCAAATTTATACAAATTTTTGATGCAGATTGAAAGAACTTTTTCAGGCCTATAATTTGAGACAGTTTATTTATTTACATCTATTACACTAGCCAGTATATATACGGAAAACATGATTTATGGAGGTTTTTGCAAAATGGTTTAGCTCACTGACGGATTTTGGTATAGCCAAAATATTTTGGGAATGATCATAGAATACATCAAGGTTCATTTTAAAATGGGTACAAATGGAACTGTTTTTTTCTTCATACAAGTCGAGGCACCTTAATGTACTCATTTGTTCTCCCCACTGTATATGAAAAGTGTTTTCCACTTCGAAGATTAAGTTAGCATAGAAGTTTAGCATACCCGAGAAGCGTTGTACTCTTCGAGGCGTTAAAATAAAAATTGTAGCCTATTTGAAGTATATATCTGAAAAGTGTTGTTCACTTCGAAGATTTAGTTACCATCGTAGTTTAGCATAACCGATAAGCGTTTTACTCTTCGAGGCGTTAAAGTAAAACACTTTAGCCTATGTTAAGTATGCGTCTGAGCAGCGTTGTACACTTCGCAGATTTGTTTATACAAACATAACCGAGAAGTGTTATACACCTCAAGGAGTTATATTTAAAGAATAGTTGTTTAAATATTAAAATAAGATTTAATTAAACAATAAATAAAATAATATCAACAAAATTAAACAAAACAGCGTTCTCAATTGGAATTTTTGTAAGAACCACTGAATCAACCGCTGAGTATACCTCAGCATAAAACAGATTGTTGAAAACTAGTATATAAAGGTCATGTGTGGAATATTTCATGCAAATATCTGCATTTGTTTTCTGTCCAGAGCAGCGCAAAGTTGAAGTATGTGAACAAGTGTCAAATGTGATAGTTTTCTATGTCGTATTAAAAAGCTTGTTACTTATAAACTATACACCGAATGTACCTTATATGTATTAAAAAGGTTGTTACTTATAAACTATACACCGAATGTACCTTATAAGTATTTTTCTCTTAAAAGAACTTTCTGGAAAAAATATATTATTTTAAAATTTTGGATCTTAGGGTTGCCAACATATTTGAAAAAAGATGTATTTGCTAATTTCTCAAAAAACGCGTAATTTTTTTCGATTTTTTTTTTTTTTCAACTTTGACCTCAGAATATTTTACTAAAAAAACATAGTTCAGTTTTCTTTAAATTGAGTTGGAAAATTTTAACTTTTGTCATTATGCAAAAATTGGCCAAACTGTTAGAACCACAGTTTCTACAAATGGAAATAACTTTTTATCAAATCTTATACATAAGTGTGATGGCAGTTTCAAATTTCACTTCAGAAATTTTTATTAAAAAAACATAGTTCAGTTTTTTTTTAAATTGAGTTGGAAAATCTAAGCTTTTGTCATTTTGCAAAAATTGGCCAAGCTGTTAGAACCACAATTTCTTTAAACGAAAATAACTTTTTATCAAATCTTATACATAAGTGTAATGGCAGTTTCAACTTTGACCTCAGAAAAAAAAACATAGTTCAGTTTTTTTAAATTGAGTTGGAAAATTGTTACTTTTGTCATTTTGCAAAAATTGGCCAAACTGTTAGAACCACAGTTTCTACAAATGAAAATAACTTTGTATCAAATCTAATACATAAGTGTAATGGCAGTTTCAACTTTGACCTCAGAAATTTTTACTTTAAAAACATAGTTCAGTTTTTTTTAAATTGAGTTGGAAAATCTTAACTTTTGTCATTTTGCAAAAATTGGCCAAGCTGTAAGAACCACAGTTTCTACAAATGGAAATAACTTTATATCAAATCTAATACATAAGTGTAATGGCAGTTTCAACTTTGACCTCAGAAAAAAAACATAGTTCAGTTTTTTTAAATTGAGTTGGAAAATCTTAACTTTTGTCATTTTGCAAAAATTGGCCAAGCTGTTAGAACCACAGTTTCTACAAATGAAAATAACTTTGTATCAAATCTAATACATAAGTGTTATGGCAGATTCAACTTTGACCTCAGAAAATTTTACTAAAAAAACAAAGTTCAGTTTTTTTTAAATTGAGTTGGAAAATTGTAACTTTTGTCATTTTGCAAAAATTGGCCAAACTGTTAGAACCACAGTTTCTACAAATGAAAATAACTTTGTATCAAATCTAATACATAAGTGTAATGGCAGATTCAACTTTGACCTCAGAAAATTTTACTAAAAAAACAAAGTTAAGTTTTTTTTAAATTGAGTTGGAAAATTTTAACTTTTGTCATTTTGCAAAAATTGGCCAAACTGTTAGAACCACAGTTTCTACAAATGAAAATAACTTTGTATCAAATCTCATATATAAGTGTAATGGCAGTTTCAACTTTGACCTCAGAAAAAAAAAACATAGTTCAGATTTTTAAATTGAGTTGGAAAATTGTAACTTTTGTCATTTTGCAAAAATTGGCCAAACTGTTAGAACCACAGTTTCTACAAATGAAAATAACTTTGTATCAAATCTAATACATAAGTGTAATGGCAGTTTCAACTTTGACCTCAGAAATTTTTACTTTAAAAACATAGTTCAGTTTTTTTTAAATTGAGTTGGAAAATCTTAACTTTTGTCATTTTGCAAAAATTGGCCAAGCTGTAAGAACCACAGTTTCTACAAATGGAAACAACTTTATATCAAATCTAATACATAAGTGTAATGGCAGATTCAACTTTGACCTCAGAAAATTTTACTAAAAAAACAAAGTTAAGTTTTTTTTAAATTGAGTTGGAAAATTTTAACTTTTGTCATTTTGCAAAAATTGGCCAAACTGTTAGAACCACAGTTTCTACAAATGAAAATAACTTTGTATCAAATCTCATATATAAGTGTAATGGCAGTTTCAACTTTGACCTCAGAAAAAAAAAACATAGTTCAGTTTTTTTAAATTGAGTTGGAAAATTGTAACTTTTGTCATTTTGCAAAAATTGGCCAAACTGTTAGAACCACAGTTTCTACAAATGAAAATAACTTTGTATCAAATCTAATACATAAGTGTAATGGCAGTTTCAACTTTGACCTCAGAAAAAAAAAACAAAGTTCAGTTTTTTTTAAATTGAGTTGGAAAATCTTAACTTTTGTCATTTTGCAAAAATTTACCAAACTGTTAGAACCACAGTTTCTACAAATGAAAATAACTTTGTATCAAATCTAATACATAAGTGTAATGGCAGTTTCAACTTTGACCTCAGAAAAAAAAAACATAGTTCAGTTTTTTTAAATTGAGTTGGAAAATCTTAACTTTTGTCATTTTGCAAAAATTGGCCAAGCTGTTAGAACCACAGTTTCTACAAATGAAAATAACTTTGTATCAAATCTAATACATAAGTGTAATGGCAGATTCAACTTTGACCTCAGAAAATTTTACTAAAAAAACAAAGTTCAGTTTTTTTTAAATTGAGTTGGAAAATTTTAACTTTTGTCATTTTGCAAAAATTGGCCAAACTGTTAGAACCACAGTTTCTACAAATGAAAATAACTTTGTATCAAATCTAATACATAAGTGTAATGGCAGTTTCAACTTTGAACTCAGAAAATTTTACTAAAAAAACATAGTTCAGTTTTTTTAAATTGAGTTGGAAAATCTTAACTTTTGTCATTTTGCAAAAATTGGCCAAGCTGTTAGAACCACAGTTTCTACAAATGAAAATAACTTTTTATCAAATCTAATACATGAGTGCAATGGCAGTTTAAAATTTGACCTCAGAAATTTTAATTAAAAAACATAGTTCATTTTTTTTAAATTGAGTTGGAAAATTTTAACTTTTGTCTTTTGCAAAAATTCGCCAAACTGTTAGAACCACAGTTTCTACAAATGGAAATAACTTTTTATCCGCTCACGGACAAGCCCACCTCCCATACAAAAGCTCCCACCTCCCATACAGAGCTAAAATTTGACACATATGTTTTTTATAACAAAACTAAGATGATTTTGAAAAATAAACATCATCCGCCCACGGACACGCCTACCTCCCATACAACGTGAAAATTGAAAACTGCATAACTCAGCTCATAATAAGCCTACAACAATAAAATTTGGTGTGTATGTGTTTTATATATACACAAAAATGTCTGCGAAAAATGGACGCCATCCGCTCACGGACACGCCCACCTCCCATACAACCAAAAAATTGAAAACGCAATAAATCAGCCTCTGTTTAACCTACAGGACTAAAATTTGGCACGCATGTTTTTTATGACAAGACAAAGATGGTTTTGAAAAATGGACGTCATTCGCCCACGGACACGCCTACCTCCCATACAACCCAAAAAGTTTAAAACTCAACAAATAAGGTTATGTTTGTCATAGAGAAATTAAATTTGGTATGTACGTATTTTATACCAAAACTAAGGTGTGTTCAAAAATTGGAAGTAATCCGACCATGAACACGCCCACCTCCCATAGCGAAAGCACAATAAAGACATTAACTGTGAGCTACAGGAATAAAACTTGGTATGTGTAAGTTTTTCATCAACATTTAAATGCATATAAAATGAAGGCTTCTTCCGCCCACGGAGACGCCCATTTACAATAAAATTTTTTTTGTTTTTGAAAAGTGGGTTTAGGGTATTTCATAGTCGGCCTAGACCGACTTAAGACTTTCTTTACTTGTTTTAAATTGAGTTGGAAAATCTTAACTTTTGTCATTTTGCAAAAATTGGCCAAACTGTTAGAACCACAGTTTCTTTAAATGAAAATAACTTTGTATCAAATCTAATACATAAGTGCAATGGCGGTTTCAACTTTGACCTCAGAAATTTTAATTAAAAAAACATAGTTCAGTTTTTTTTTATTGAGTTGGAAAATTTTAACTTTTGTCATTTTGCAAAAATTGGCCAAACTGTTAGAACCACAGTTTCTACAAATGAAAATAACTTTGTATCAAATCTAATACATAAGTGTAATGGCAGTTTCAACTTTGACCTCAGAAAAAAAAAATAGTTCAGTTTTTTTAAATTGAGTTGGAAAATTTTAACATTTGTCATTTTGCAAAAATTGGCAAAACTGTTTAAACCACAGTTTCTACAAATGAAATAACTTTGTATCAAATCTAATACATAAGTGTAATGGCAGATTCAACTTTCACTTCAGAAATTTTTATTAAAAAAACTTAGTACAGTTTTTTTTAAATTGAGTTGGAAAATCTTAACTTTTGTCATTTTGCAAAAATTGGCCAAACTGTTAGAACCACAGTTTCTACAAATGAAATAACTTTTTATCAAATCTAATACATAAGTGTTATGGCAGTTTCAACTTTGACTTCAGAAAAAAAAAACATAGTTCAGTTTTTTTAAATTGAGTTGGAAAATTTTAACTTTTGTCATTTTGCAAAAATTGGCCAAACTGTTAGAACCACAGTTTCTACAAATGAAAATAACTTTGTATCAAATCTAATACATAAGTGTAATGGCAGTTTCAACTTTGACCTCAGAAAAAAAACATAGTTCAGTTTTTTTAAATTGAGTTGGAAAATTTTAACTTTTGTCATTTTGCAAAAATTGGCAAAACTGTTTAAACCTCAGTTTCTACAAATGGGAATAACTTTTTATCAAATCTAAAACATAAGTGCAATGGCAGTTTCAACTTTGACCTCAGAAATTTTTATTAAAAAAACATAGTTCAGTTTTTTTTAAATTGAGTTGGAAAATTTAAACTTTTGTCATTCTACAAAAATTGACCAAGCTGTTAGAACCACAGTTTCTACAAATGGAAATAACTTTGTATCAAATCTAATACATAAGTGTATAGGCAGATTCAACTTTGACCTCAGAAATTTTCATTAAAAAAACATAGTTCAGTTTTCTTTAAATTGAGTTGGAAAATTTTAACTTTTGTCATTATGCAAAAATTGGCCAAACTGTTAGAACCACAGTTTCTACAAATGGAAATAACTTTTTATCAAATCTTATACATAAGTGTGATGGCAGTTTCAAATTTCACTTCAGAAATTTTTATTAAAAAAACATAGTTCAGTTTTTTTTTAAATTGAGTTGGAAAATCTAAGCTTTTGTCATTTTGCAAAAATTGGCCAAGCTGTTAGAACCACAATTTCTTTAAACGAAAATAACTTTTTATCAAATCTTATACATAAGTGTAATGGCAGTTTCAACTTTGACCTCAGAAAAAAAAACATAGTTCAGTTTTTTTAAATTGAGTTGGAAAATTGTTACTTTTGTCATTTTGCAAAAATTGGCCAAACTGTTAGAACCACAGTTTCTACAAATGAAAATAACTTTGTATCAAATCTAATACATAAGTGTAATGGCAGTTTCAACTTTGACCTCAGAAATTTTTACTTTAAAAACATAGTTCAGTTTTTTTTAAATTGAGTTGGAAAATCTTAACTTTTGTCATTTTGCAAAAATTGGCCAAGCTGTAAGAACCACAGTTTCTACAAATGGAAATAACTTTATATCAAATCTAATACATAAGTGTAATGGCAGTTTCAACTTTGACCTCAGAAAAAAAACATAGTTCAGTTTTTTTAAATTGAGTTGGAAAATCTTAACTTTTGTCATTTTGCAAAAATTGGCCAAGCTGTTAGAACCACAGTTTCTACAAATGAAAATAACTTTGTATCAAATCTAATACATAAGTGTTATGGCAGATTCAACTTTGACCTCAGAAAATTTTACTAAAAAAACAAAGTTCAGTTTTTTTTAAATTGAGTTGGAAAATTGTAACTTTTGTCATTTTGCAAAAATTGGCCAAACTGTTAGAACCACAGTTTCTACAAATGAAAATAACTTTGTATCAAATCTAATACATAAGTGTAATGGCAGATTCAACTTTGACCTCAGAAAATTTTACTAAAAAAACAAAGTTAAGTTTTTTTTAAATTGAGTTGGAAAATTTTAACTTTTGTCATTTTGCAAAAATTGGCCAAACTGTTAGAACCACAGTTTCTACAAATGAAAATAACTTTGTATCAAATCTCATATATAAGTGTAATGGCAGTTTCAACTTTGACCTCAGAAAAAAAAAACATAGTTCAGATTTTTAAATTGAGTTGGAAAATTGTAACTTTTGTCATTTTGCAAAAATTGGCCAAACTGTTAGAACCACAGTTTCTACAAATGAAAATAACTTTGTATCAAATCTAATACATAAGTGTAATGGCAGTTTCAACTTTGACCTCAGAAATTTTTACTTTAAAAACATAGTTCAGTTTTTTTTAAATTGAGTTGGAAAATCTTAACTTTTGTCATTTTGCAAAAATTGGCCAAGCTGTAAGAACCACAGTTTCTACAAATGGAAACAACTTTATATCAAATCTAATACATAAGTGTAATGGCAGATTCAACTTTGACCTCAGAAAATTTTACTAAAAAAACAAAGTTAAGTTTTTTTTAAATTGAGTTGGAAAATTTTAACTTTTGTCATTTTGCAAAAATTGGCCAAACTGTTAGAACCACAGTTTCTACAAATGAAAATAACTTTGTATCAAATCTCATATATAAGTGTAATGGCAGTTTCAACTTTGACCTCAGAAAAAAAAAACATAGTTCAGTTTTTTTAAATTGAGTTGGAAAATTGTAACTTTTGTCATTTTGCAAAAATTGGCCAAACTGTTAGAACCACAGTTTCTACAAATGAAAATAACTTTGTATCAAATCTAATACATAAGTGTAATGGCAGTTTCAACTTTGACCTCAGAAAAAAAAAACAAAGTTCAGTTTTTTTTAAATTGAGTTGGAAAATCTTAACTTTTGTCATTTTGCAAAAATTTACCAAACTGTTAGAACCACAGTTTCTACAAATGAAAATAACTTTGTATCAAATCTAATACATAAGTGTAATGGCAGTTTCAACTTTGACCTCAGAAAAAAAAAACATAGTTCAGTTTTTTTAAATTGAGTTGGAAAATCTTAACTTTTGTCATTTTGCAAAAATTGGCCAAGCTGTTAGAACCACAGTTTCTACAAATGAAAATAACTTTGTATCAAATCTAATACATAAGTGTAATGGCAGATTCAACTTTGACCTCAGAAAATTTTACTAAAAAAACAAAGTTCAGTTTTTTTTAAATTGAGTTGGAAAATTTTAACTTTTGTCATTTTGCAAAAATTGGCCAAACTGTTAGAACCACAGTTTCTACAAATGAAAATAACTTTGTATCAAATCTAATACATAAGTGTAATGGCAGTTTCAACTTTGAACTCAGAAAATTTTACTAAAAAAACATAGTTCAGTTTTTTTAAATTGAGTTGGAAAATCTTAACTTTTGTCATTTTGCAAAAATTGGCCAAGCTGTTAGAACCACAGTTTCTACAAATGAAAATAACTTTTTATCAAATCTAATACATGAGTGCAATGGCAGTTTAAAATTTGACCTCAGAAATTTTAATTAAAAAACATAGTTCATTTTTTTTAAATTGAGTTGGAAAATTTTAACTTTTGTCTTTTGCAAAAATTCGCCAAACTGTTAGAACCACAGTTTCTACAAATGGAAATAACTTTTTATCCGCTCACGGACAAGCCCACCTCCCATACAAAAGCTCCCACCTCCCATACAGAGCTAAAATTTGACACATATGTTTTTTATAACAAAACTAAGATGATTTTGAAAAATAAACATCATCCGCCCACGGACACGCCTACCTCCCATACAACGTGAAAATTGAAAACTGCATAACTCAGCTCATAATAAGCCTACAACAATAAAATTTGGTGTGTATGTGTTTTATATATACACAAAAATGTCTGCGAAAAATGGACGCCATCCGCTCACGGACACGCCCACCTCCCATACAACCAAAAAATTGAAAACGCAATAAATCAGCCTCTGTTTAACCTACAGGACTAAAATTTGGCACGCATGTTTTTTATGACAAGACAAAGATGGTTTTGAAAAATGGACGTCATTCGCCCACGGACACGCCTACCTCCCATACAACCCAAAAAGTTTAAAACTCAACAAATAAGGTTATGTTTGTCATAGAGAAATTAAATTTGGTATGTACGTATTTTATACCAAAACTAAGGTGTGTTCAAAAATTGGAAGTAATCCGACCATGAACACGCCCACCTCCCATAGCGAAAGCACAATAAAGACATTAACTGTGAGCTACAGGAATAAAACTTGGTATGTGTAAGTTTTTCATCAACATTTAAATGCATATAAAATGAAGGCTTCTTCCGCCCACGGAGACGCCCATTTACAATAAAATTTTTTTTGTTTTTGAAAAGTGGGTTTAGGGTATTTCATAGTCGGCCTAGACCGACTTAAGACTTTCTTTACTTGTTTTAAATTGAGTTGGAAAATCTTAACTTTTGTCATTTTGCAAAAATTGGCCAAACTGTTAGAACCACAGTTTCTTTAAATGAAAATAACTTTGTATCAAATCTAATACATAAGTGCAATGGCGGTTTCAACTTTGACCTCAGAAATTTTAATTAAAAAAACATAGTTCAGTTTTTTTTTATTGAGTTGGAAAATTTTAACTTTTGTCATTTTGCAAAAATTGGCCAAACTGTTAGAACCACAGTTTCTACAAATGAAAATAACTTTGTATCAAATCTAATACATAAGTGTAATGGCAGTTTCAACTTTGACCTCAGAAAAAAAAAATAGTTCAGTTTTTTTAAATTGAGTTGGAAAATTTTAACATTTGTCATTTTGCAAAAATTGGCAAAACTGTTTAAACCACAGTTTCTACAAATGAAATAACTTTGTATCAAATCTAATACATAAGTGTAATGGCAGATTCAACTTTCACTTCAGAAATTTTTATTAAAAAAACTTAGTACAGTTTTTTTTAAATTGAGTTGGAAAATCTTAACTTTTGTCATTTTGCAAAAATTGGCCAAACTGTTAGAACCACAGTTTCTACAAATGAAATAACTTTTTATCAAATCTAATACATAAGTGTTATGGCAGTTTCAACTTTGACTTCAGAAAAAAAAAACATAGTTCAGTTTTTTTAAATTGAGTTGGAAAATTTTAACTTTTGTCATTTTGCAAAAATTGGCCAAACTGTTAGAACCACAGTTTCTACAAATGAAAATAACTTTGTATCAAATCTAATACATAAGTGTAATGGCAGTTTCAACTTTGACCTCAGAAAAAAAACATAGTTCAGTTTTTTTAAATTGAGTTGGAAAATTTTAACTTTTGTCATTTTGCAAAAATTGGCAAAACTGTTTAAACCTCAGTTTCTACAAATGGGAATAACTTTTTATCAAATCTAAAACATAAGTGCAATGGCAGTTTCAACTTTGACCTCAGAAATTTTTATTAAAAAAACATAGTTCAGTTTTTTTTAAATTGAGTTGGAAAATTTAAACTTTTGTCATTCTACAAAAATTGACCAAGCTGTTAGAACCACAGTTTCTACAAATGGAAATAACTTTGTATCAAATCTAATACATAAGTGTATAGGCAGATTCAACTTTGACCTCAGAAATTTTCATTAAAAAAACATAGTTCAGTTTTTCTTAAATTGAGTTGGAAAATTTTAACTTTTGTCATTATGCAAAAATTGGCCAAACTATTAAAAACACAGTTTCTACAAATGGAAATAAATTTTTATCAAATCTAAAACATAAGTATAACGGCAGTTTCAACTTTGACCTCAGAAATTTTTATTAAAAAAACATAGTTCAGTTTTTTTTAAATTGAGTTGGAAAATTTTAACTTTTGTCATTTTGCAAAAATTGGCTAAACTGTTAGAACCACAGTTTCTACATATGGAAATAACTTTTTATCAAATCTTATACATAAGTGTAATGGCAGTTTCAACTTTCACTTCAGAAATTTTTATTAAAAAAACCTAGTACAGTTTTTTTTAAATTGAGTTGGAAAATCTTAGCTTTTGTCATTTTGCAAAAATTGGCCAAACTGTTAGAACCACAGTTTCTACAAATGGAAATAACTTTTTATCAAATCTTATACATAAGTGTAATGGCAGTTTCAACTTTGACCTCAGAAAAAAAAACATAGTTCAGTTTTTTTAAATTGAGTTGGAAAATTTTAACTTTTGTCATTTTGCAAAAATTGGACAAACTGTTAGAACCACAGTTTCTACAAATGAAAAAAACGTTGTATCAAATCTAATACATAAGTGAAATGGCAGTTTCAACTTTGACCTCAGAAAAAAAAACATAGTTCAGTTTTTTTAAATTGAGTTGGAAAATCTTAACTTTTATCATTTTGTAAAAATTGGCCAAACTGTTAAAACCACAGTTTCTACAAATGGAAATAACATTTTATCAAATCTAATACATAAGTGCAATGGCAGTTTCAACTTTGACCTCAGAAATTTTTACTAAAAAAACATAGTTCAGTTTTTTTTAAATTGAGTTGGAAAATTTTAACTTTTGTCATTTTGCAAAAATTGGCCAAGCTGTTAGAACCACAGTTTCTTTAAATGAAAATAACTTTTTATCAAATCTTATACATATGTGTAATGGCAGTTTCAACTTTGAACTCAGAAAAAAAAAACATAGTTCAGTTTTTTTAAATTGAGTTGGAAAATCTTAGCTTTTGTCATTTTGCAAAAATTGGCCAAGCTGTTAGAACCACAGTTTCTACAAATGGAAATAACTTTTTATCAAATCTGATACATAAGTGCAATAGCAGTTTCAACTTTGACCTCAGAAAATTTTATTAAAAAAAACATAGTTCAGTTTTTTTTAAATTGAGTTGGAAAATTTTAACTTTTGTCATTCTACAAAAATTGGCCAAGCTGTTAGAACCACAGTTTCTACAAATGGAAATAACTTTTTATCAAATCTTATACATAAGTGTAATGGCAGTTTCAACTTTCACTTCAGAAATTTTTATTAAAAAAACATAGTACAGTTTTTTTTAAATTGAGTTGGAAAATCTTATTTTTTGTCATTTTGCAAAAATTTGCCAAGCTGTTAGAACCACAGTTTCTTTAAATGAAAATAACTTTTTATCAAATCTAATACATAAGTGCAATGGCAGTTTCAACTTTGACCTCAGAAATTTTAATTTAATACACATAGTTCAGTTTTTTTTAAATTGAGTTGGAAAATCTTAACTTTTGTCATTTTGCAAAAATTTGCCAAGCTGTTAGAACCACAGTTTCTTTAAATGGAAATAACTTTTTATCAAATCTAATACATAAGTGTAATGGCAGATTCAACTTTGACCTCAGAAATTTTTATTAAAAAAACATAGTTCAGTTTTTTTAAATTGAGTTGGAAAATCTTAGCTTTTGTCATTTTGCAAAAATTGACCAAACTGTTAGAACCACAGTTTCTACAAATGGAAATAACTTTTTATCAAATCTTACACATAAGTGTAAAGGCACATTCAACTTTGACCTCAGAAATTTTTATTAAAAAACATAGTTCAGTTTTTTTAAATTGAGATGGAAAATCTTAGCTTTTGTCATTTTGCAAAAATTGGCCAAGCTGTTAGAACCACAGTTTCTACAAATGGAAATAACTTTTTATCAAATCTTATACATATGTGTAATGGCAGTTTCAACTTTCACTTCAGAAATTTTTGTTAAAAAAAACATAGTACAGTTTTTTTTAAATTGAGTTGAAAAATCTTAACTTTTGTCATTTTGCAAAAATTGGCCAAGCTGTTAGAACCACAGTTTCTTTAAATGAAAATAACTTTTTATCAAATCTAATACATAAGTGCAATGGCAGTTTCAACTTTGAACTCAGAAATTTTTATTAAAAAAACATAGTTCAGTTTTTTTAAATTGAGTTGGAAAATTTTAACATTTGTCATTATGCAAAAATTGGCCAAACTGTTAGAACCACAGTTTCTACAAATGAAAATAACTTTTTATCAAATCTAATACATAAGTGTAAAGGCAGAATCAACTTTGACCTCAGAAATTTTTACTAAAAAAACATAGTTCAGTTTTTTTTAAATTGAGTTGGAAAATATTAACTTTTGACATTTTGTAAAAATTGGCCAAGCTGTTAGAACCACAGTTTCTACAAATGGAAATAACTTTATATCAAATCTAATACATAAGTATAACGACAGTTTCAACTTCGACCTCAGAAATTTTTATTAAAAAAAACTTAGTTCAGTTTTTTAAAATTGAGTTGGAAAATATTAACTTTTGACATTTTGCAAAAATTGGCCAAGCTGTTAGAACCACAGTTTCTACAAATGAAAATAACTTTTTATCAAATCTAATACATAAGTGTAAAGGCAGAATCAACTTTCACTTCAGAAATTTTAATTAAAAAAACAAAGTACAGTTTTTTTTACATTGAGTTGGAAAATCTTAGCTTTTGTCATTTTGCAAAAATTGGCCAAGCTGTTAGAACCACAGTTCCTACAAATGGAAATAACTTTATATCAAATCTAAAACATAAGTATAACGGCAGTTTCAACTTCGACCTCAGAAATTTTTATTAAAAAAACTTAGTTCAGTTTTTTTTAAATTGAGTTGGAAAATATTAACTTTTGACATTTTGCATAAATTGGCCAAGCTGTTAGAACCACAGTTTCTACAAATGAAAATAACTTTTTATCAAATCTAATACATAAGTGTAAAGGCAGAATCAACTTTGACCTCAGAAATTTTTACTAAAAAAACATAGTTCAGTTTTTTTTAAATTGAGTTGGAAAATATTAACTTTTGACATTTTGCAAAAATTGGCCAAGCTGTTAGAACCACAGTTTCTACAAATGGAAATAACTTTATATCAAATCTTATACATAAGTGTAAAGGCAGAATCAACTTTGACCTCAGAAATTTTTACTAAAAAAACATAGTTCAGTTTTTTTTAAATTGAGTTGGAAAATTTTAACTTTTGTCATTTTGCAAAAATTGGCCAAACTGTAAGAACCACAGTTTCTACGAATGAAAATAACTTTGTATCAAATCTAATACATAAGTGTAAAGGCAGAATCAACTTTGACCTCAGAAATTTTTACTAAAAAAACATAGTTCAGTTTTTTTAAATTGAGTTGGAAAATTGTAACTTTTGTCATTTTGCAAAAATTGGCCAAACTGTTAGAACCACAGTTTCTACAAATGGAAATAACTTTATATCAAATCTTATACATAAGTGTAAAGGCAGAATCAACTTTGACCTCAGAAATTTTTACTAAAAAAACATAGTTCAGTTTTTTTAAATTGAGTTGGAAAATTGTAACTTTTGTCATTTTGCAAAAATTGGCCAAACTGTTAGAACCACAGTTTCTACGAATGAAAATAACTTTGTATCAAATCTAATACATAAGTGTAAAGGCAGAATCAACTTTGACCTCAGAAATTTTTATTAAAAAAACATAGTTCAGTTTTTTTAAATTGAGTTGGAAAATCTTAGCTTTTGTCATTTTGCAAAAATTGGCCAAGCTGTTAGAACCACAGTTCCTACAAATGGAAATAACTTTATATCAAATCTAAAACATAAGTATAACGGCAGTTTCAACTTCGACCTCAGAAATTTTTATTAAAAAAACTTAGTTCAGTTTTTTTTAAATTGAGTTGGAAAATATTAACTTTTGACATTTTGCATAAATTGGCCAAGCTGTTAGAACCACAGTTTCTACAAATGAAAATAACTTTTTATCAAATCTAATACATAAGTGTAAAGGCAGAATCAACTTTGACCTCAGAAATTTTTACTAAAAAAACAAAGTTAAGTTTTTTTTAAATTGAGTTGGAAAATTTTAACTTTTGTCATTTTGCAAAAATTGGCCAAACTGTTAGAACCACAGTTTCTACAAATGAAAATAACTTTGTATCAAATCTCATATATAAGTGTAATGGCAGTTTCAACTTTGACCTCAGAAAAAAAAAACATAGTTCAGTTTTTTTAAATTGAGTTGGAAAATTGTAACTTTTGTCATTTTGCAAAAATTGGCCAAACTGTTAGAACCACAGTTTCTACAAATGAAAATAACTTTGTATCAAATCTAATACATAAGTGTAATGGCAGTTTCAACTTTGACCTCAGAAAAAAAAAACAAAGTTCAGTTTTTTTTAAATTGAGTTGGAAAATCTTAACTTTTGTCATTTTGCAAAAATTTACCAAACTGTTAGAACCACAGTTTCTACAAATGAAAATAACTTTGTATCAAATCTAATACATAAGTGTAATGGCAGTTTCAACTTTGACCTCAGAAAAAAAAAACATAGTTCAGTTTTTTTAAATTGAGTTGGAAAATCTTAACTTTTGTCATTTTGCAAAAATTGGCCAAGCTGTTAGAACCACAGTTTCTACAAATGAAAATAACTTTGTATCAAATCTAATACATAAGTGTAATGGCAGATTCAACTTTGACCTCAGAAAATTTTACTAAAAAAACAAAGTTCAGTTTTTTTTAAATTGAGTTGGAAAATTTTAACTTTTGTCATTTTGCAAAAATTGGCCAAACTGTTAGAACCACAGTTTCTACAAATGAAAATAACTTTGTATCAAATCTAATACATAAGTGTAATGGCAGTTTCAACTTTGAACTCAGAAAATTTTACTAAAAAAACATAGTTCAGTTTTTTTAAATTGAGTTGGAAAATCTTAACTTTTGTCATTTTGCAAAAATTGGCCAAGCTGTTAGAACCACAGTTTCTACAAATGAAAATAACTTTTTATCAAATCTAATACATGAGTGCAATGGCAGTTTAAAATTTGACCTCAGAAATTTTAATTAAAAAACATAGTTCATTTTTTTTAAATTGAGTTGGAAAATTTTAACTTTTGTCTTTTGCAAAAATTCGCCAAACTGTTAGAACCACAGTTTCTACAAATGGAAATAACTTTTTATCCGCTCACGGACAAGCCCACCTCCCATACAAAAGCTCCCACCTCCCATACAGAGCTAAAATTTGACACATATGTTTTTTATAACAAAACTAAGATGATTTTGAAAAATAAACATCATCCGCCCACGGACACGCCTACCTCCCATACAACGTGAAAATTGAAAACTGCATAACTCAGCTCATAATAAGCCTACAACAATAAAATTTGGTGTGTATGTGTTTTATATATACACAAAAATGTCTGCGAAAAATGGACGCCATCCGCTCACGGACACGCCCACCTCCCATACAACCAAAAAATTGAAAACGCAATAAATCAGCCTCTGTTTAACCTACAGGACTAAAATTTGGCACGCATGTTTTTTATGACAAGACAAAGATGGTTTTGAAAAATGGACGTCATTCGCCCACGGACACGCCTACCTCCCATACAACCCAAAAAGTTTAAAACTCAACAAATAAGGTTATGTTTGTCATAGAGAAATTAAATTTGGTATGTACGTATTTTATACCAAAACTAAGGTGTGTTCAAAAATTGGAAGTAATCCGACCATGAACACGCCCACCTCCCATAGCGAAAGCACAATAAAGACATTAACTGTGAGCTACAGGAATAAAACTTGGTATGTGTAAGTTTTTCATCAACATTTAAATGCATATAAAATGAAGGCTTCTTCCGCCCACGGAGACGCCCATTTACAATAAAATTTTTTTTGTTTTTGAAAAGTGGGTTTAGGGTATTTCATAGTCGGCCTAGACCGACTTAAGACTTTCTTTACTTGTTTTAAATTGAGTTGGAAAATCTTAACTTTTGTCATTTTGCAAAAATTGGCCAAACTGTTAGAACCACAGTTTCTTTAAATGAAAATAACTTTGTATCAAATCTAATACATAAGTGCAATGGCGGTTTCAACTTTGACCTCAGAAATTTTAATTAAAAAAACATAGTTCAGTTTTTTTTTATTGAGTTGGAAAATTTTAACTTTTGTCATTTTGCAAAAATTGGCCAAACTGTTAGAACCACAGTTTCTACAAATGAAAATAACTTTGTATCAAATCTAATACATAAGTGTAATGGCAGTTTCAACTTTGACCTCAGAAAAAAAAAATAGTTCAGTTTTTTTAAATTGAGTTGGAAAATTTTAACATTTGTCATTTTGCAAAAATTGGCAAAACTGTTTAAACCACAGTTTCTACAAATGAAATAACTTTGTATCAAATCTAATACATAAGTGTAATGGCAGATTCAACTTTCACTTCAGAAATTTTTATTAAAAAAACTTAGTACAGTTTTTTTTAAATTGAGTTGGAAAATCTTAACTTTTGTCATTTTGCAAAAATTGGCCAAACTGTTAGAACCACAGTTTCTACAAATGAAATAACTTTTTATCAAATCTAATACATAAGTGTTATGGCAGTTTCAACTTTGACTTCAGAAAAAAAAAACATAGTTCAGTTTTTTTAAATTGAGTTGGAAAATTTTAACTTTTGTCATTTTGCAAAAATTGGCCAAACTGTTAGAACCACAGTTTCTACAAATGAAAATAACTTTGTATCAAATCTAATACATAAGTGTAATGGCAGTTTCAACTTTGACCTCAGAAAAAAAACATAGTTCAGTTTTTTTAAATTGAGTTGGAAAATTTTAACTTTTGTCATTTTGCAAAAATTGGCAAAACTGTTTAAACCTCAGTTTCTACAAATGGGAATAACTTTTTATCAAATCTAAAACATAAGTGCAATGGCAGTTTCAACTTTGACCTCAGAAATTTTTATTAAAAAAACATAGTTCAGTTTTTTTTAAATTGAGTTGGAAAATTTAAACTTTTGTCATTCTACAAAAATTGACCAAGCTGTTAGAACCACAGTTTCTACAAATGGAAATAACTTTGTATCAAATCTAATACATAAGTGTATAGGCAGATTCAACTTTGACCTCAGAAATTTTCATTAAAAAAACATAGTTCAGTTTTTCTTAAATTGAGTTGGAAAATTTTAACTTTTGTCATTATGCAAAAATTGGCCAAACTATTAAAAACACAGTTTCTACAAATGGAAATAAATTTTTATCAAATCTAAAACATAAGTATAACGGCAGTTTCAACTTTGACCTCAGAAATTTTTATTAAAAAAACATAGTTCAGTTTTTTTTAAATTGAGTTGGAAAATTTTAACTTTTGTCATTTTGCAAAAATTGGCTAAACTGTTAGAACCACAGTTTCTACATATGGAAATAACTTTTTATCAAATCTTATACATAAGTGTAATGGCAGTTTCAACTTTCACTTCAGAAATTTTTATTAAAAAAACCTAGTACAGTTTTTTTTAAATTGAGTTGGAAAATCTTAGCTTTTGTCATTTTGCAAAAATTGGCCAAACTGTTAGAACCACAGTTTCTACAAATGGAAATAACTTTTTATCAAATCTTATACATAAGTGTAATGGCAGTTTCAACTTTGACCTCAGAAAAAAAAACATAGTTCAGTTTTTTTAAATTGAGTTGGAAAATTTTAACTTTTGTCATTTTGCAAAAATTGGACAAACTGTTAGAACCACAGTTTCTACAAATGAAAAAAACGTTGTATCAAATCTAATACATAAGTGAAATGGCAGTTTCAACTTTGACCTCAGAAAAAAAAACATAGTTCAGTTTTTTTAAATTGAGTTGGAAAATCTTAACTTTTATCATTTTGTAAAAATTGGCCAAACTGTTAAAACCACAGTTTCTACAAATGGAAATAACATTTTATCAAATCTAATACATAAGTGCAATGGCAGTTTCAACTTTGACCTCAGAAATTTTTACTAAAAAAACATAGTTCAGTTTTTTTTAAATTGAGTTGGAAAATTTTAACTTTTGTCATTTTGCAAAAATTGGCCAAGCTGTTAGAACCACAGTTTCTTTAAATGAAAATAACTTTTTATCAAATCTTATACATATGTGTAATGGCAGTTTCAACTTTGAACTCAGAAAAAAAAAACATAGTTCAGTTTTTTTAAATTGAGTTGGAAAATCTTAGCTTTTGTCATTTTGCAAAAATTGGCCAAGCTGTTAGAACCACAGTTTCTACAAATGGAAATAACTTCTTATCAAATCTGATACATAAGTGCAATAGCAGTTTCAACTTTGACCTCAGAAAATTTTATTAAAAAAAACATAGTTCAGTTCTTTTTAAATTGAGTTGGAAAATTTTAACTTTTGTCATTCTACAAAAATTGGCCAAGCTGTTAGAACCACAGTTTCTACAAATGGAAATAACTTTTTATCAAATCTTATACATAAGTGTAATGGCAGTTTCAACTTTCACTTCAGAAATTTTTATTAAAAAAACATAGTACAGTTTTTTTTAAATTGAGTTGGAAAATCTTATTTTTTGTCATTTTGCAAAAATTTGCCAAGCTGTTAGAACCACAGTTTCTTTAAATGAAAATAACTTTTTATCAAATCTAATACATAAGTGCAATGGCAGTTTCAACTTTGACCTCAGAAATTTTAATTTAATACACATAGTTCAGTTTTTTTTAAATTGAGTTGGAAAATCTTAACTTTTGTCATTTTGCAAAAATTTGCCAAGCTGTTAGAACCACAGTTTCTTTAAATGGAAATAACTTTTTATCAAATCTAATACATAAGTGTAATGGCAGATTCAACTTTGACCTCAGAAATTTTTATTAAAAAAACATAGTTCAGTTTTTTTAAATTGAGTTGGAAAATCTTAGCTTTTGTCATTTTGCAAAAATTGACCAAACTGTTAGAACCACAGTTTCTACAAATGGAAATAACTTTTTATCAAATCTTACACATAAGTGTAAAGGCACATTCAACTTTGACCTCAGAAATTTTTATTAAAAAAACATAGTTCAGTTTTTTTAAATTGAGTTGGAAAATCTTAGCTTTTGTCATTTTGCAAAAATTGACCAAACTGTTAGAACCACAGTTTCTACAAATGGAAATAACTTTTTATCAAATCTTACACATAAGTGTAAAGGCACATTCAACTTTGACCTCAGAAATTTTTATTAAAAAAACATAGTTCAGTTTTTTTAAATTGAGTTGGAAAATCTTAGCTTTTGTCATTTTGCAAAAATTGACCAAACTGTTAGAACCACAGTTTCTACAAATGGAAATAACTTTTTATCAAATCTTACACATAAGTGTAAAGGCACATTCAACTTTGACCTCAGAAATTTTTACTAAAAAAACATAGTTCAGTTTTTTTTAAATTGAGTTGGAAAATATTAACTTTTGACATTTTGTAAAAATTGGCCAAGCTGTTAGAACCACAGTTTCTACAAATGGAAATAACTTTATATCAAATCTAATACATAAGTATAACGACAGTTTCAACTTCGACCTCAGAAATTTTTATTAAAAAAAACTTAGTTCAGTTTTTTTAAATTGAGTTGGAAAATATTAACTTTTGACATTTTGCAAAAATTGGCCAAGCTGTTAGAACCACAGTTTCTACAAATGAAAATAACTTTTTATCAAATCTAATACATAAGTGTAAAGGCAGAATCAACTTTCACTTCAGAAATTTTAATTAAAAAAACAAAGTACAGTTTTTTTTACATTGAGTTGGAAAATCTTAGCTTTTGTCATTTTGCAAAAATTGGCCAAGCTGTTAGAACCACAGTTCCTACAAATGGAAATAACTTTATATCAAATCTAAAACATAAGTATAACGGCAGTTTCAACTTCGACCTCAGAAATTTTTATTAAAAAAACTTAGTTCAGTTTTTTTTAAATTGAGTTGGAAAATATTAACTTTTGACATTTTGCATAAATTGGCCAAGCTGTTAGAACCACAGTTTCTACAAATGAAAATAACTTTTTATCAAATCTAATACATAAGTGTAAAGGCAGAATCAACTTTGACCTCAGAAATTTTTACTAAAAAAACATAGTTCAGTTTTTTTTAAATTGAGTTGGAAAATATTAACTTTTGACATTTTGCAAAAATTGGCCAAGCTGTTAGAACCACAGTTTCTACAAATGGAAATAACTTTATATCAAATCTTATACATAAGTGTAAAGGCAGAATCAACTTTGACCTCAGAAATTTTTACTAAAAAAACATAGTTCAGTTTTTTTTAAATTGAGTTGGAAAATTTTAACTTTTGTCATTTTGCAAAAATTGGCCAAACTGTAAGAACCACAGTTTCTACGAATGAAAATAACTTTGTATCAAATCTAATACATAAGTGTAAAGGCAGAATCAACTTTGACCTCAGAAATTTTTACTAAAAAAACATAGTTCAGTTTTTTTAAATTGAGTTGGAAAATTGTAACTTTTGTCATTTTGCAAAAATTGGCCAAACTGTTAGAACCACAGTTTCTACAAATGGAAATAACTTTATATCAAATCTTATACATAAGTGTAAAGGCAGAATCAACTTTGACCTCAGAAATTTTTACTAAAAAAACATAGTTCAGTTTTTTTAAATTGAGTTGGAAAATTGTAACTTTTGTCATTTTGCAAAAATTGGCCAAACTGTTAGAACCACAGTTTCTACGAATGAAAATAACTTTGTATCAAATCTAATACATAAGTGTAAAGGCAGAATCAACTTTGACCTCAGAAATTTTTACTTTAAAAACATAGTTCAGTTTTTTTTAAATTGAGTTGGAAAATCTTAACTTTTGTCATTTTGCAAAAATTGACCAAACTATTAGAACCACAGTTTCTACAAATGAAAATAACTTTGTATCAAATCTAATACATAAGTGTTATGGCAGTTTCAACTTTGACCTCAGAAAAAAAAACATAGTTCAGTTTTTTTAAATTGAGTTGGAAAATCTTAACTTTTGTCATTTTGCAAAAATTGGCCAAGCTGTTAGAACCACAGTTTCTACAAATGAAAATAACTTTGTATCAAATCTAATACATAAGTGTTATGACAGATTCAACTTTGACCTCAGAAAATTTTACTAAAAAAACAAAGTTGAGTTTTTTTTAAATTGAGTTGGAAAATTTTAACTTTTGTCATTTTGCAAAAATTGGCCAAACTGTTAGAACCACAGTTTCTACAAATGAAAATAACTTTGTATCAAATCTCATATATAAGTGTTATGGCAGTTTCAACTTTGACCTCAGAAAAAAAAAAACATAGTTCAGTTTTTTTAAATTGAGTTGGAAAATTGTAACTTTCGTCATTTTGCAAAAATTGGCCAAACTGTTAGAACCACAGTTTCTACAAATGAAAATAACTTTGTATCAAATCTAATACATAAGTGTAATGGCAGTTTCAACTTTGACCTCAGAAAAAAAAAACATAGTTCAGTTTTTTTTAAATTGAGTTGGAAAATCTTAACTTTTGTCATTTTGCAAAAATTTACCAAACTGTTAGAACCACAGTTTCTACAAATGAAAATAACTTTGTATCAAATCTAATACATAAGTGTTATGGCAGTTTCAACTTTGACCTCAGAAAAAAAAAACATATTTCAGTTTTTTTAAATTGAGTTGGAAAATCTTAACTTTTGTCATTTTGCAAAAATTGGCCAAGCTGTTAGAACCACAGTTTCTACAAATGGAAATAACTTTATATCAAATCTAATACATAAGTATAACGACAGTTTCAACTTCGACCTCAGAAATTTTTATTAAAAAAAACTTAGTTCAGTTTTTTTAAATTGAGTTGGAAAATATTAACTTTTGACATTTTGCAAAAATTGGCCAAGCTGTTAGAACCACAGTTTCTACAAATGAAAATAACTTTTTATCAAATCTAATACATAAGTGTAAAGGCAGAATCAACTTTCACTTCAGAAATTTTAATTAAAAAAACAAAGTACAGTTTTTTTTACATTGAGTTGGAAAATCTTAGCTTTTGTCATTTTGCAAAAATTGGCCAAGCTGTTAGAACCACAGTTCCTACAAATGGAAATAACTTTATATCAAATCTAAAACATAAGTATAACGGCAGTTTCAACTTCGACCTCAGAAATTTTTATTAAAAAAACTTAGTTCAGTTTTTTTTAAATTGAGTTGGAAAATATTAACTTTTGACATTTTGCAAAAATTGGCCAAGCTGTTAGAACCACAGTTTCTACAAATGAAAATAACTTTTTATCAAATCTAATACATAAGTGTAAAGGCAGAATCAACTTTGACCTCAGAAATTTTATTAAAAAAAACATAGTTCAGTTTTTTTTAAATTGAGTTGGAAAATTTTAACTTTTGTCATTCTACAAAAATTTACCAAACTGTTAGAACCACAGTTTCTACAAATGAAAATAACTTTGTATCAAATCTAATACATAAGTGTTATGGCAGTTTCAACTTTGACCTCAGAAAAAAAAAACATATTTCAGTTTTTTTAAATTGAGTTGGAAAATCTTAACTTTTGTCATTTTGCAAAAATTGGCCAAGCTGTTAGAACCACAGTTTCTTTAAATGAAAATAACTTTTTATCAAATCTAATACATAAGTGCAATGGCAGTTTCAACTTTGACCTCAGAAATTTTAATTTAATACACATAGTTCAGTTTTTTTTAAATTGAGTTGGAAAATCTTAACTTTTGTCATTTTGCAAAAATTTGCCAAGCTGTTAGAACCACAGTTTCTTTAAAAGGAAATAACTTTTTATCAAATCTAATACATAAGTGTAATGGCAGATTCAACTTTGACCTCAGAAATTTTTACTAAAAAAACATAGTTCAGTTTTTTTTAAATTGAGTTGGAAAATATTAACTTTTGACATTTTGCAAAAATTGGCCAAGCTGTTAGAACCACAGTTTCTACAAATGGAAATAACTTTGTATCAAATCTAATACATAAGTGTTATGACAGATTCAACTTTGCCCTCAGAAAATTTTACTAAAAAAACAAAGTTGAGTTTTTTTAAATTGAGTTGGAAAATTTTAACTTTTGTCATTTTGCAAAAATTGGCCAAACTGTTAGAACCACAGTTTCTACAAATGAAAATAACTTTGTATCAAATCTAATACATAAGTGTTATGACAGATTCAACTTTGCCCTCAGAAAATTTTACTAAAAAAACAAAGTTGAGTTTTTTTTAAATTGAGTTGGAAAATTTTAACTTTTGTCATTTTGCAAAAATTGGCCAAACTGTTAGAACCACAGTTTCTACAAATGAAAATAACTTTGTATCAAATCTAATACATAAGTGTAAAGGCAGAATCAACTTTGACCTCAGAAATTTTTACTTTAAAAACATAGTTCAGTTTTTTTTTAAATTGAGTTGGAAAATCTTAACTTTTGTCATTTTGCAAAAATTGGCCAAACTGTTAGAACCACAGTTTCTACGAATGAAAATAACTTTGTATCAAATCTAATACATAAGTGTAAAGGCAGAATCAACTTTGACCTCAGAAATTTTTACTTTAAAAACATAGTTCAGTTTTTTTTAAATTGAGTTGGAAAATCTTAACTTTTGTCATTTTGCAAAAATTGACCAAACTATTAGAACCACAGTTTCTACAAATGAAAATAACTTTGTATCAAATCTAATACATAAGTGTAATGGCAGTTTCAACTTTGA
This sequence comes from Tetanocera ferruginea, assembly GCA_958299015.1. NCBI lineage: Eukaryota > Metazoa > Arthropoda > Insecta > Diptera > Sciomyzidae > Tetanocera > Tetanocera ferruginea. The sequence continues at coordinate 97,608,645 of OY282640.1, read as the reverse complement.
CCTCAGAAAAAAAAACATAGTTCAGTTTTTTTAAATTGAGTTGGAAAATCTTAACTTTTGTCATTTTGCAAAAATTGGCCAAGCTGTTAGAACCACAGTTTCTACAAATGAAAATAACTTTGTATCAAATCTAATACATAAGTGTTATGAAAGATTCAACTTCGACCTCAGAAAATTTTACTAAAAAAACAAAGTTGAGTTTTTTTTAAATTGAGTTGGAAAATTTTAACTTTTGTCATTTTGCAAAAATTGGCCAAACTGTTAGAACCACAGTTTCTACAAATGAAAATAACTTTGTATCAAATCTCATATATAAGTGTTATGGCAGTTTCAACTTTGACCTCAGAAAAAAAAAAACATAGTTCAGTTTTTTTAAATTGAGTTGGAAAATTGTAACTTTCGTCATTTTGCAAAAATTGGCCAAACTGTTAGAACCACAGTTTCTACAAATGAAAATAACTTTGTATCAAATCTAATACATAAGTGTAATGGCAGTTTCAACTTTGACCTCAGAAAAAAAAAACATAGTTCAGTTTTTTTTAAATTGAGTTGGAAAATCTTAACTTTTGTCATTTTGCAAAAATTTACCAAACTGTTAGAACCACAGTTTCTACAAATGAAAATAACTTTGTATCAAATCTAATACATAAGTGTTATGGCAGTTTCAACTTTGACCTCAGAAAAAAAAAACATATTTCAGTTTTTTTAAATTGAGTTGGAAAATCTTAACTTTTGTCATTTTGCAAAAATTGGCCAAGCTGTTAGAACCACAGTTTCTACAAATGGAAATAACTTTATATCAAATCTAATACATAAGTATAACGACAGTTTCAACTTCGACCTCAGAAATTTTTATTAAAAAAAACTTAGTTCAGTTTTTTTAAATTGAGTTGGAAAATATTAACTTTTGACATTTTGCAAAAATTGGCCAAGCTGTTAGAACCACAGTTTCTACAAATGAAAATAACTTTTTATCAAATCTAATACATAAGTGTAAAGGCAGAATCAACTTTCACTTCAGAAATTTTAATTAAAAAAACAAAGTACAGTTTTTTTTACATTGAGTTGGAAAATCTTAGCTTTTGTCATTTTGCAAAAATTGGCCAAGCTGTTAGAACCACAGTTCCTACAAATGGAAATAACTTTATATCAAATCTAAAACATAAGTATAACGGCAGTTTCAACTTCGACCTCAGAAATTTTTATTAAAAAAACTTAGTTCAGTTTTTTTTAAATTGAGTTGGAAAATATTAACTTTTGACATTTTGCATAAATTGGCCAAGCTGTTAGAACCACAGTTTCTACAAATGAAAATAACTTTTTATCAAATCTAATACATAAGTGTAAAGGCAGAATCAACTTTCACTTCAGAAATTTTAATTAAAAAAACAAAGTACAGTTTTTTTTACATTGAGTTGGAAAATCTTAGCTTTTGTCATTTTGCAAAAATTGGCCAAGCTGTTAGAACCACAGTTTCTACAAATGGAAATAACTTTTTATCAAATCTGATACATAAGTGCAATAGCAGTTTCAACTTTGACCTCAGAAAATTTTATTAAAAAAAACATAGTTCAGTTTTTTTTAAATTGAGTTGGAAAATTTTAACTTTTGTCATTCTACAAAAATTGGCCAAGCTGTTAGAACCACAGTTTCTACAAATGGAAATAACTTTTTATCAAATCTTATACATAAGTGTAATGGCAGTTTCAACTTTCACTTCAGAAATTTTTATTAAAAAAACATTGTACAGTTTTTTTTAAATTGAGTTGGAAAATCTTATTTTTTGTCATTTTGCAAAAATTTGCCAAGCTGTTAGAACCACAGTTTCTTTAAATGAAAATAACTTTTTATCAAATCTAATACATAAGTGCAATGGCAGTTTCAACTTTGACCTCAGAAATTTTAATTTAATACACATAGTTCAGTTTTTTTTAAATTGAGTTGGAAAATCTTAACTTTTGTCATTTTGCAAAAATTTGCCAAGCTGTTAGAACCACAGTTTCTTTAAATGGAAATAACTTTTTATCAAATCTAATACATAAGTGTAATGGCAGATTCAACTTTGACCTCAGAAATTTTTATTAAAAAAACATAGTTCAGTTTTTTTAAATTGAGTTGGAAAATCTTAGCTTTTGTCATTTTGCAAAAATTGACCAAACTGTTAGAACCACAGTTTCTACAAATGGAAATAACTTTTTATCAAATCTTACACATAAGTGTAAAGGCACATTCAACTTTGACCTCAGAAATTTTAATTTAATACACATAGTTCAGTTTTTTTTAAATTGAGTTGGAAAATCTTAACTTTTGTCATTTTGCAAAAATTTGCCAAGCTGTTAGAACCACAGTTTCTTTAAATGGAAATAACTTTTTATCAAATCTAATACATAAGTGCAATGGCAGTTTCAACTTTGAACTCAGAAATTTTTATTAAAAAAACATAGTTCAGTTTTTTTAAATTGAGTTGGAAAATTTTAACATTTGTCATTATGCAAAAATTGGCCAAACTGTTAGAACCACAGTTTCTACAAATGAAAATAACTTTTTATCAAATCTAATACATAAGTGTAAAGGCAGAATCAACTTTGACCTCAGAAATTTTTACTAAAAAAACATAGTTCAGTTTTTTTTAAATTGAGTTGGAAAATATTAACTTTTGACATTTTGTAAAAATTGGCCTAGCTGTTAGAACCACAGTTTCTACAAATGGAAATAACTTTATATCAAATCTAATACATAAGTATAACGACAGTTTCAACTTCGACCTCAGAAATTTTTATTAAAAAAAACTTAGTTCAGTTTTTTTAAATTGAGTTGGAAAATATTAACTTTTGACATTTTGCAAAAATTGGCCAAGCTGTTAGATTCACAGTTTCTACAAATGAAAATAACTTTTTATCAAATCTAATACATAAGTGTAAAGGCAGAATCAACTTTCACTTCAGAAATTTTAATTAAAAAAACAAAGTACAGTTTTTTTTACATTGAGTTGGAAAATCTTAGCTTTTGTCATTTTGCAAAAATTGGCCAAGCTGTTAGAACCACAGTTCCTACAAATGGAAATAACTTTATATCAAATCTAAAACATAAGTATAACGGCAGTTTCAACTTCGACCTCAGAAATTTTTATTAAAAAAACTTAGTTCAGTTTTTTTTAAATTGAGTTGGAAAATATTAACTTTTGACATTTTGCATAAATTGGCCAAGCTGTTAGAACCACAGTTTCTACAAATGAAAATAACTTTTTATCAAATCTAATACATAAGTGTAAAGGCAGAATCAACTTTGACCTCAGAAATTTTTACTAAAAAAACATAGTTCAGTTTTTTTTAAATTGAGTTGGAAAATATTAACTTTTGACATTTTGCAAAAATTGGCCAAGCTGTTAGAACCACAGTTTCTACAAATGGAAATAACTTTATATCAAATCTTATACATAAGTGTAAAGGCAGAATCAACTTTGACCTCAGAAATTTTTACTAAAAAAACATAGTTCAGTTTTTTTTAAATTGAGTTGGAAAATTTTAACTTTTGTCATTTTGCAAAAATTGGCCAAACTGTTAGAACCACAGTTTCTACAAATGAAAATAACTTTGTATCAAATCTCATATATAAGTGTAATGGCAGTTTCAACTTTGACCTCAGAAAAAAAAAACATAGTTCAGTTTTTTTAAATTGAGTTGGAAAATTGTAACTTTTGTCATTTTGCAAAAATTGGCCAAACTGTTAGAACCACAGTTTCTACAAATGAAAATAACTTTGTATCATATCTAATACATAAGTGTAATGGCAGTTTCAACTTTGACCTCAGAAAAAAAAAACATAGTTCAGTTTTTTTAAATTGAGTTGGAAAATCTTAACTTTTGTCATTTTGCAAAAATTGACCAAACTGTTAGAACCACAGTTTCTACAAATGAAAATAACTTTGTATCAAATCTAATACATAAGTGTAATGGCAGTTTCAACTTTGACCTCAGAAAAAAAAACATAGTTCAGTTTTTTTAAATTGAGTTGGAAAATCTTAACTTTTGTCATTTTGCAAATATTGGCCAAGCTGTTAGAACCACAGTTTCTACAAATGAAAATAACTTTGTATCAAATCTAATACATAAGTGTTATGACAGATTCAACTTTGCCCTCAGAAAATTTTACTAAAAAAACAAAGTTGAGTTTTTTTTAAATTGAGTTGGAAAATTTTAACTTTTGTCATTTTGCAAAAATTGGCCAAACTGTTAGAACCACAGTTTCTACAAATGAAAATAACATTGTATCAAATCTAATACATAAGTGTAAAGGCAGAATCAACTTTGACCTCAGAAATTTTTACTTTAAAAACATAGTTCAGTTTTTTTTTAAATTGAGTTGGAAAATCTTAACTTTTGTCATTTTGCAAAAATTGGCCAAACTGTTAGAACCACAGTTTCTACGAATGAAAATAACTTTGTATCAAATCTAATACATAAGTGTAAAGGCAGAATCAACTTTGACCTCAGAAATTTTTACTTTAAAAACATAGTTCAGTTTTTTTTAAATTGAGTTGGAAAATCTTAACTTTTGTCATTTTGCAAAAATTGACCAAACTATTAGAACCACAGTTTCTACAAATGAAAATAACTTTGTATCAAATCTAATACATAAGTGTAATGGCAGTTTCAACTTTGACCTCAGAAAAAAAAACATAGTTCAGTTTTTTTAAATTGAGTTGGAAAATCTTAACTTTTGTCATTTTGCAAAAATTGGCCAAGCTGTTAGAACCACAGTTTCTACAAATGAAAATAACTTTGTATCAAATCTAATACATAAGTGTTATGACAGATTCAACTTTGACCTCAGAAAATTTTACTAAAAAAACAAAGTTGAGTTTTTTCTAAATTGAGTTGGAAAATTTTAACTTTTGTCATTTTGCAAAAATTGGCCAAACTGTTAGAACCACAGTTTCTACAAATGAAAATAACTTTGTATCAAATCTCATATATAAGTGTTATGGCAGTTTCAACTTTGACCTCAGAAAAAAAAAAACATAGTTCAGTTTTTTTAAATTGAGTTGGAAAATTGTAACTTTCGTCATTTTGCAAAAATTGGCCAAACTGTTAGAACCACAGTTTCTACAAATGAAAATAACTTTGTATCAAATCTAATACATAAGTGTAATGGCAGTTTCAACTTTGACCTCAGAAAAAAAAAACATAGTTCAGTTTTTTTTAAATTGAGTTGGAAAATCTTAACTTTTGTCATTTTGCAAAAATTTACCAAACTGTTAGAACCACAGTTTCTACAAATGAAAATAACTTTGTATCAAATCTAATACATAAGTGTTATGGCAGTTTCAACTTTGACCTCAGAAAAAAAAAACATATTTCAGTTTTTTTAAATTGAGTTGGAAAATCTTAACTTTTGTCATTTTGCAAAAATTGGCCAAGCTGTTAGAACCACAGTTTCTACAAATGAAAATAACTTTGTATCAAATCTAATACATAAGTGTAATGGCAGATTCAACTTTGACCTCAGAAAATTTTACTAAAAAAACAAAGTTCAGTTTTTTTTAAATTGAGTTGGAAAATTTTAACTTTTGTCATTTTGCAAAAATTGGCCAAACTGTTAGAACCACAGTTTCTACAAATGAAAATAACTTTGTATCAAATCTAATACATAAGTGTAATGGCAGTTTCAACTTTGAACTCAGAAAATTTTACTAAAAAAACATAGTTCAGTTTTTTTAAATTGAGTTGGAAAATCTTAACTTTTGTCATTTTGCAAAAATTGGCCAAGCTGTTAGAACCACAGTTTCTTTAAATGGAAATAACTTTTTATCAAATCTAATACATAAGTGTAATGGCAGATTCAACTTTGACCTCAGAAATTTTTATTAAAAAAACATAGTTCAGTTTTTTTAAATTGAGTTGGAAAATCTTAGCTTTTGTCATTTTGCAAAAATTGACCAAACTGTTAGAACCACAGTTTCTACAAATGGAAATAACTTTTTATCAAATCTGTCACATAAGTGTAAAGGCACATTCAACTTTGACCTCAGAAATTTTTATTAAAAAACATAGTTCAGTTTTTTTAAATTGAGATGGAAAATCTTAGCTTTTGTCATTTTGCAAAAATTGGCCAAGCTGTTAGAACTACAGTTTCTACAAATGGAAATAACTTTTTATCAAATCTTATACATATGTGTAATGGCAGTTTCAACTTTCACTTCAGAAATTTTTGTTAAAAAAAACATAGTACAGTTTTTTTTAAATTGAGTTGGAAAATCTTAACTTTTGTCATTTTGCAAAAATTGGCCAAGCTGTTAGAACCACAGTTTCTTTAAATGAAAATAACTTTTTATCAAATCTAATACATAAGTGTTATGGCAGTTTCAACTTTGACCTCAGAAAAAAAAACATATTTCAGTTTTTTTAAATTGAGTTGGAAAATCTTAACTTTTGTCATTTTGCAAAAATTGGCCAAGCTGTTAGAACCACAGTTTCTACAAATGAAAATAACTTTGTATCAAATCTAATACATAAGTGTAATGGCAGATTCAACTTTGACCTCAGAAAATTTTACTAAAAAAACAAAGTTGAGTTTTTTTTAAATTGAGTTGGAAAATTTTAACTTTTGTCATTTTGCAAAAATTGGCCAAACTGTTAGAACCACAGTTTCTACAAATGAAAATAACTTTGTATCAAATCTCATATATAAGTGTAATGGCAGTTTCAACTTTGACCTCAGAAAAAAAAAACATAGTTCAGTTTTTTTAAATTGAGTTGGAAAATTGTAACTTTCGTCATTTTGCAAAAATTGGCCAAACTGTTAGAACCACAGTTTCTACAAATGAAAATAACTTTGTATCAAATCTAATACATAAGTGTAATGGCAGTTTCAACTTTGACCTCAGAAAAAAAACATAGTTCAGTTTTTTTAAATTGAGTTGGAAAATTTTAACATTTGTCATTTTGCAAAAATTGGCAAAACTGTTTAAACCACAGTTTCTACAAATGGGAATAACTTTTTATCAAATCTAAAACATAAGTGAAATGGCAGTTTCAACTTTGACCTCAGAAATTTTTACTAAAAAAACATAGTTCAGTTTTTTTTAAATTGAGTTGGAAAATTTTAACTTTTGTCATTCTACAAAAATTGACCAAGCTGTTAGAACCACAGTTTCTACAAATGGAAATAACTTTTTATCAAATCTGATACATAAGTGCAATAGCAGTTTCAACTTTGACCTCAGAAAATTTTATTAAAAAAACATAGTTCAGTTTTTTTTAAATTGAGTTGGAAAATTTTAACTTTTGTCATTCTACAAAAATTGGCCAAGCTGTTAGAACCACAGTTTCTACAAATGGAAATAACTTTTTATCAAATCTTATACATAAGTGTAATGGCAGTTTCAACTTTCACTTCAGAAATTTTTATTAAAAAAACATAGTACAGTTTTTTTTAAATTGAGTTGGAAAATCTTATTTTTTGTCATTTTGCAAAAATTTGCCAAGCTGTTAGAACCACAGTTTCTTTAAATGAAAATAACTTTTTATCAAATCTAATACATAAGTGTAATGGCAGATTCAACTTTGACCTCAGAAATTTTTATTAAAAAAACATAGTTCAGTTTTTTTAAATTGAGTTGGAAAATCTTAGCTTTTGTCATTTTGCAAAAATTGACCAAACTGTTAGAACCACAGTTTCTACAAATGGAAATAACTTTTTATCAAATCTTACACATAAGTGTAAAGGCACATTCAACTTTGACCTCAGAAATTTTTATTAAAAAACATAGTTCAGTTTTTTTAAATTGAGATGGAAAATCTTAGCTTTTGTCATTTTGCAAAAATTGGCCAAGCTGTTAGAACCACATTTTCTACAAATGGAAATAACTTTTTATCAAATCTTATACATATGTGTAATGGCAGTTTCAACTTTCACTTCAGAAATTTTTGTTAAAAAAAACATAGTACAGTTTTTTTTAAATTGAGTTGGAAAATCTTAACTTTTGTCATTTTGCAAAAATTGGCCAAGCTGTTAGAACCACAGTTTCTTTTAATGAAAATAACTTTTTATCAAATCTAATACATAAGTGCAATGGCAGTTTCAACTTTGAACTCAGAAATTTTTATTAAAAAAACATAGTTCAGTTTTTTTAAATTGAGTTGGAAAATTTTAACATTTGTCATTATGCAAAAATTGGCCAAACTGTTAGAACCACAGTTTCTACAAATGAAAATAACTTTTTATCAAATCTAATACATAAGTGTAAAGGCAGAATCAACTTTGACCTCAGAAATTTTTACTAAAAAAACATAGTTCAGTTTTTTTTAAATTGAGTTGGAAAATATTAACTTTTGACATTTTGTAAAAATTGGCCAAGCTGTAAGAACCACAGTTTCTACAAATGGAAATAACTTTTTATCAAATCTTATACATAAGTGCAATGGCAGTTTCAACTTTGACCTCAGAAATTTTAATTTAATACACATAGTTCAGTTTTTTTTAAATTGAGTTGGAATATCTTAACTTTTGTCATTTTGCAAAAATTTGCCAAGCTGTTAGAACCACAGTTTCTTTAAATGGAAATAACTTTTTATCAAATCTAATACATAAGTGTAATGGCAGATTCAACTTTGACCTCAGAAATTTTTATTAAAAAAACATAGTTCAGTTTTTTTAAATTGAGTTGGAAAATCTTAGCTTTTGTCATTTTGCAAAAATTGACCAAACTGTTAGAACCACAGTTTCTACAAATGGAAATAACTTTTTATCAAATCTTACACATAAGTGTAAAGGCACATTCAACTTTGACCTCAGAAATTTTTATTAAAAAACATAGTTCAGTTTTTTTAAATTGAGATGGAAAATCTTAGCTTTTGTTATTTGCAAAAATTGGCCAAGCTGTTAGAACCACAGTTTCTACAAATGGAAATAACTTTTTATCAAATCTTATACATATGTGTAATGGCAGTTTCAACTTTCACTTCAGAAATTTTTGTTAAAAAAAACATAGTACAGTTTTTTTTAAATTGAGTTGGAAAATCTTAACTTTTGTCATTTTGCAAAAATTGGCCAAGCTGTTAGAACCACAGTTTCTTTAAATGAAAATAACTTTTTATCAAATCTAATACATAAGTGCAATGGCAGTTTCAACTTTGAACTCAGAAATTTTTATTAAAAAAACATAGTTCAGTTTTTTTAAATTGAGTTGGAAAATTTTAACATTTGTCATTATGCAAAAATTGGCCAAACTGTTAGAACCACAGTTTCTACAAATGAAAATAACTTTTTATCAAATCTAATACATAAGTGTAAAGGCAGAATCAACTTTGACCTCAGAAATTTTTACTAAAAAAACATAGTTCAGTTTTTTTTAAATTGAGTTGGAAAATATTAACTTTTGACATTTTGTAAAAATTGGCCAAGCTGTTAGAACCACAGTTTCTACAAATGGAAATAACTTTATATCAAATCTAAAACATAAGTATAACGACAGTTTCAACTTCGACCTCAGAAATTTTTATTAAAAAAACTTAGTTCAGTTTTTTTAAATTGAGTTGGAAAATATTAACTTTTGACATTTTGCAAAAATTGGCCAAGCTGTTAGAACCACAGTTTCTACAAATGAAAATAACTTTTTATCAAATCTAATACATAAGTGTAAAGGCAGAATCAACTTTCACTTCAGAAATTTTAATTAAAAAAACAAAGTACAGTTTTTTTTACATTGAGTTGGAAAATCTTAGCTTTTGTCATTTTGCAAAAATTGGCCAAGCTGTTAGAACCACAGTTCCTACAAATGGAAATAACTTTATATCAAATCTAATACATAAGTATAACGGCAGTTTCAACTTCGACCTCAGAAATTTTTATTAAAAAACTCAGTTCAGTTTTTTTTAAATTGAGTTGGAAAATATTAACTTTTGACATTTTGCATAAATTGGCCAAGCTGTTAGAACCACAGTTTCTACAAATGAAAATAACTTTTTATCAAATCTAATACATAAGTGTAAAGGCAGAATCAACTTTGACCTCAGAAATTTTTACTAAAAAAACATAGTTCAGTTTTTTTTAAATTGAGTTGGAAAATATTAACTTTTGACATTTTGCAAAAATTGGCCAAGCTGTTAGAACCACAGTTTCTACAAATGGAAATAACTTTATATCAAATCTTATACATAAGTGTAAAGGCAGAATCAACTTTGACCTCAGAAATTTTTACTAAAAAAACATAGTTCAGTTTTTTTTAAATTGAGTTGGAAAATTTTAACTTTTGTCATTTTGCAAAAATTGGCCAAACTGTTAGAACCACAGTTTCTACAAATGAAAATAACTTTGTATCAAATCTCATATATAAGTGTAATGGCAGTTTCAACTTTGACCTCAGAAAAAAAAAACATAGTTCAGTTTTTTTAAATTGAGTTGGAAAATTGTAACTTTTGTCATTTTGCAAAAATTGGCCAAACTGTTAGAACCACAGTTTCTACAAATGAAAATAACTTTGTATCATATCTAATACATAAGTGTAATGGCAGTTTCAACTTTGACCTCAGAAAAAAAAAACATAGTTCAGTTTTTTTAAATTGAGTTGGAAAATCTTAACTTTTGTCATTTTGCAAAAATTGACCAAACTGTTAGAACCACAGTTTCTACAAATGAAAATAACTTTGTATCAAATCTAATACATAAGTGTAATGGCAGTTTCAACTTTGACCTCAGAAAAAAAAACATAGTTCAGTTTTTTTAAATTGAGTTGGAAAATCTTAACTTTTGTCATTTTGCAAAAATTGGCCAAGCTGTTAGAACCACAGTTTCTACAAATGAAAATAACTTTGTATCAAATCTAATACATAAGTGTTATGACAGATTCAACTTTGACCTCAGAAAATTTTACTAAAAAAACAAAGTTGAGTTTTTTTTAAATTGAGTTGGAAAATTTTAACTTTTGTCATTTTGCAAAAATTGGCCAAACTGTTAGAACCACAGTTTCTTCAAATGAAAATAACTTTGTATCAAATCTAATACATAAGTGTAAAGGCAGAATCAACTTTGACCTCAGAAATTTTTACTTTAAAAACATAGTTCAGTTTTTTTTTAAATTGAGTTGGAAAATCTTAACTTTTGTCATTTTGCAAAAATTGGCCAAACTGTTAGAACCACAGTTTCTACAAATGAAAATAACTTTGTATCAAATCTAATACATAAGTGTAAAGGCAGAATCAACTTTGACCTCAGAAACTTTTACTTTAAAAACATAGTTCAGTTTTTTTTAAATTGAGTTGGAAAATCTTAACTTTTGTCATTTTGCAAAAATTGACCAAACTGTTAGAACCACAGTTTCTACAAATGAAAATAACTTTGTATCAAATCTAATACATAAGTGTAATGGCAGTTTCAAGTTTGACCTCAGAAATTTTAATTTAATACACATAGTTCAGTTTTTTTTAAATTGAGTTGGAAAATCTTAACTTTTGTCATTTTGCAAAAATTGACCAAACTGTTAGAACCACAGTTTCTACAAATGGAAATAACTTTTTATCAAATCTTACACATAAGTGTAAAGGCACATTCAACTTTGACCTCAGAAATTTTTATTAAAAAACATAGTTCAGTTTTTTTAAATTGAGATGGAAAATCTTAGCTTTTGTCATTTTGCAAAAATTGGCCAAGCTGTTAGAACCACATTTTCTACAAATGGAAATAACTTTTTATCAAATCTTATACATATGTGTAATGGCAGTTTCAACTTTCACTTCAGAAATTTTTGTTAAAAAAAACATAGTACAGTTTTTTTTAAATTGAGTTGGAAAATCTTAACTTTTGTCATTTTGCAAAAATTGGCCAAGCTGTTAGAACCACAGTTTCTTTTAATGAAAATAACTTTTTATCAAATCTAATACATAAGTGCAATGGCAGTTTCAACTTTGAACTCAGAAATTTTTATTAAAAAAACATAGTTCAGTTTTTTTAAATTGAGTTGGAAAATTTTAACATTTGTCATTATGCAAAAATTGGCCAAACTGTTAGAACCACAGTTTCTACAAATGAAAATAACTTTTTATCAAATCTAATACATAAGTGTAAAGGCAGAATCAACTTTGACCTCAGAAATTTTTACTAAAAAAACATAGTTCAGTTTTTTTTAAATTGAGTTGGAAAATATTAACTTTTGACATTTTGTAAAAATTGGCCAAGCTGTAAGAACCACAGTTTCTACAAATGGAAATAACTTTTTATCAAATCTTATACATAAGTGCAATGGCAGTTTCAACTTTGACCTCAGAAATTTTAATTTAATACACATAGTTCAGTTTTTTTTAAATTGAGTTGGAAAATCTTAACTTTTGTCATTTTGCAAAAATTTGCCAAGCTGTTAGAACCACAGTTTCTTTAAATGGAAATAACTTTTTATCAAATCTAATACATAAGTGTAATGGCAGATTCAACTTTGACCTCAGAAATTTTTATTAAAAAAACATAGTTCAGTTTTTTTAAATTGAGTTGGAAAATCTTAGCTTTTGTCATTTTGCAAAAATTGACCAAACTGTTAGAACCACAGTTTCTACAAATGGAAATAACTTTTTATCAAATCTTACACATAAGTGTAAAGGCACATTCAACTTTGACCTCAGAAATTTTTATTAAAAAACATAGTTCAGTTTTTTTAAATTGAGATGGAAAATCTTAGCTTTTGTCATTTTGCAAAAATTGGCCAAGCTGTTAGAACCACAGTTTCTACAAATGGAAATAACTTTTTATCAAATCTTATACATATGTGTAATGGCAGTTTCAACTTTCACTTCAGAAATTTTTGTTAAAAAAAACATAGTACAGTTTTTTTTAAATTGAGTTGGAAAATCTTAACTTTTGTCATTTTGCAAAAATTGGCCAAGCTGTTAGAACCACAGTTTCTTTAAATGAAAATAACTTTTTATCAAATCTAATACATAAGTGCAATGGCAGTTTCAACTTTGAACTCAGAAATTTTTATTAAAAAAACATAGTTCAGTTTTTTTAAATTGAGTTGGAAAATTTTAACATTTGTCATTATGCAAAAATTGGCCAAACTGTTAGAACCACAGTTTCTACAAATGAAAATAACTTTTTATCAAATCTAATACATAAGTGTAAAGGCAGAATCAACTTTGACCTCAGAAATTTTTTCTAAAAAAACATAGTTCAGTTTTTTTTAAATTGAGTTGGAAAATATTAACTTTTGACATTTTGTAAAAATTGGCCAAGCTGTTAGAACCACAGTTTCTACAAATGGAAATAACTTTATATCAAATCTAAAACATAAGTATAACGACAGTTTCAACTTCGACCTCAGAAATTTTTATTAAAAAAACTTAGTTCAGTTTTTTTAAATTGAGTTGGAAAATATTAACTTTTGACATTTTGCAAAAATTGGCCAAGCTGTTAGAACCACAGTTTCTACAAATGAAAATAACTTTTTATCAAATCTAATACATAAGTGTAAAGGCAGAATCAACTTTCACTTCAGAAATTTTAATTAAAAAAACAAAGTACAGTTTTTTTTACATTGAGTTGGAAAATCTTAGCTTTTGTCATTTTGCAAAAATTGGCCAAGCTGTTAGAACCACAGTTCCTACAAATGGAAATAACTTTATATCAAATCTAATACATAAGTATAACGGCAGTTTCAACTTCGACCTCAGAAATTTTTATTAAAAAAACTCAGTTCAGTTTTTTTTAAATTGAGTTGGAAAATATTAACTTTTGACATTTTGCATAAATTGGCCAAGCTGTTAGAACCACAGTTTCTACAAATGAAAATAACTTTTTATCAAATCTAATACATAAGTGTAAAGGCAGAATCAACTTTGACCTCAGAAATTTTTACTAAAAAAACATAGTTCAGTTTTTTTTAAATTGAGTTGGAAAATATTAACTTTTGACATTTTGCAAAAATTGGCCAAGCTGTTAGAACCACAGTTTCTACAAATGGAAATAACTTTATATCAAATCTTATACATAAGTGTAAAGGCAGAATCAACTTTGACCTCAGAAATTTTTACTAAAAAAACATAGTTCAGTTTTTTTTAAATTGAGTTGGAAAATTTTAACTTTTGTCATTTTGCAAAAATTGGCCAAACTGTTAGAACCACAGTTTCTACAAATGAAAATAACTTTGTATCAAATCTCATATATAAGTGTAATGGCAGTTTCAACTTTGACCTCAGAAAAAAAAAACATAGTTCAGTTTTTTTAAATTGAGTTGGAAAATTGTAACTTTTGTCATTTTGCAAAAATTGGCCAAACTGTTAGAACCACAGTTTCTACAAATGAAAATAACTTTGTATCATATCTAATACATAAGTGTAATGGCAGTTTCAACTTTGACCTCAGAAAAAAAAAACATAGTTCAGTTTTTTTAAATTGAGTTGGAAAATCTTAACTTTTGTCATTTTGCAAAAATTGACCAAACTGTTAGAACCACAGTTTCTACAAATGAAAATAACTTTGTATCAAATCTGATACATAAGTGCAATAGCAGTTTCAACTTTGACCTCAGAAAAAAAAAACATAGTTCAGTTTTTTTAAATTGAGTTGGAAAATTTTAACTTTTGTCATTTTGCAAAAATTGGCCAAACTGTTAGAACCACAGTTTCTACAAATGAAAATAACTTTGTATCAAATCTCATATATAAGTGTAATGGCAGTTTCAACTTTGACCTCAGAAAAAAAAACATAGTTCAGTTTTTTTAAATTGAGTTGGAAAATCTTAACTTTTGTCATTTTGCAAAAATTGGCCAAACTGTTAGAACCACAGTTTCTACAAATGAAAATAACTTTGTATCAAATCTCATATATAAGTGTAATGGCAGTTTCAACTTTGACCTCAGAAAAAAAAAACATAGTTCAGTTTTTTTAAATTGAGTTGGAAAATTGTAACTTTTGTCATTTTGCAAAAATTGGCCAAACTGTTAGAACCACAGTTTCTACAAATGAAAATAACTTTGTATCATATCTAATACATAAGTGTAATGGCAGTTTCAACTTTGACCTCAGAAAAAAAAAACATAGTTCAGTTTTTTTAAATTGAGTTGGAAAATTTTAACTTTTGTCATTTTGCAAAAATTGGCCAAACTGTTAGAACCACAGTTTCTACAAATGAAAATAACTTTGTATCAAATCTCATATATAAGTGTAATGGCAGTTTCAACTTTGACCTCAGAAAAAAAAAACATAGTTCAGTTTTTTTAAATTGAGTTGGAAAATTTTAACTTTTGTCATTTTGCAAAAATTGGCCAAACTGTTAGAACCACAGTTTCTACAAATGAAAATAACTTTGTATCAAATCTCATATATAAGTGTAATGGCAGTTTCAACTTTGACCTCAGAAAAAAAAAACATAGTTCAGTTTTTTTAAATTGAGTTGGAAAATTGTAACTTTTGTCATTTTGCAAAAATTGGCCAAACTGTTAGAACCACAGTTTCTACAAATGAAAATAACTTTGTATCAAATCTAATACATAAGTGTAATGGCAGTTTCAACTTTGACCTCAGAAAAAAAAACATAGTTCAGTTTTTTTAAATTGAGTTGGAAAATCTTAACTTTTGTCATTTTGCAAAAATTGGCCAAGCTGTTAGAACCACAGTTTCTACAAATGAAAATAACTTTGTATCAAATCTAATACATAAGTGTTATGACAGATTCAACTTTGACCTCAGAAAATTTTACTAAAAAAACAAAGTTGAGTTTTTTTTAAATTGAGTTGGAAAATTTTAACTTTTGTCATTTTGCAAAAATTGGCCAAACTGTTAGAACCACAGTTTCTACAAATGAAAATAACTTTGTATCAAATCTCATATATAAGTGTTATGGCAGTTTCAACTTTGACCTCAGAAAAAAAAAAACATAGTTCAGTTTTTTTAAATTGAGTTGGAAAATTGTAACTTTCGTCATTTTGCAAAAATTGGCCAAACTGTTAGAACCACAGTTTCTACAAATGAAAATAACTTTGTATCAAATCTAATACATAAGTGTAATGGCAGTTTCAACTTTGACCTCAGAAAAAAAAAACATAGTTCAGTTTTTTTTAAATTGAGTTGGAAAATCTTAACTTTTGTCATTTTGCAAAAATTTACCAAACTGTTAGAACCACAGTTTCTACAAATGAAAATAACTTTGTATCAAATCTAATACATAAGTGTTATGGCAGTTTCAACTTTGACCTCAGAAAAAAAAAACATATTTCAGTTTTTTTAAATTGAGTTGGAAAATCTTAACTTTTGTCATTTTGCAAAAATTGGCCAAGCTGTTAGAACCACAGTTTCTACAAATGAAAATAACTTTGTATCAAATCTAATACATAAGTGTAATGGCAGATTCAACTTTGACCTCAGAAAATTTTACTAAAAAAACAAAGTTCAGTTTTTTTTAAATTGAGTTGGAAAATTTTAACTTTTGTCATTTTGCAAAAATTGGCCAAACTGTTAGAACCACAGTTTCTACAAATGAAAATAACTTTGTATCAAATCTAATACATAAGTGTAATGGCAGTTTCAACTTTGAACTCAGAAAATTTTACTAAAAAAACATAGTTCAGTTTTTTTAAATTGAGTTGGAAAATCTTAACTTTTGTCATTTTGCAAAAATTGGCCAAGCTGTTAGAACCACAGTTTCTTTAAATGGAAATAACTTTTTATCAAATCTAATACATAAGTGTAATGGCAGATTCAACTTTGACCTCAGAAATTTTTATTAAAAAAACATAGTTCAGTTTTTTTAAATTGAGTTGGAAAATCTTAGCTTTTGTCATTTTGCAAAAATTGACCAAACTGTTAGAACCACAGTTTCTACAAATGGAAATAACTTTTTATCAAATCTGTCACATAAGTGTAAAGGCACATTCAACTTTGACCTCAGAAATTTTTATTAAAAAACATAGTTCAGTTTTTTTAAATTGAGATGGAAAATCTTAGCTTTTGTCATTTTGCAAAAATTGGCCAAGCTGTTAGAACCACAGTTTCTACAAATGGAAATAACTTTTTATCAAATCTTATACATATGTGTAATGGCAGTTTCAACTTTCACTTCAGAAATTTTTGTTAAAAAAAACATAGTACAGTTTTTTTTAAATTGAGTTGGAAAATCTTAACTTTTGTCATTTTGCAAAAATTGGCCAAGCTGTTAGAACCACAGTTTCTTTAAATGAAAATAACTTTTTATCAAATCTAATACATAAGTGTTATGGCAGTTTCAACTTTGACCTCAGAAAAAAAAACATATTTCAGTTTTTTTAAATTGAGTTGGAAAATCTTAACTTTTGTCATTTTGCAAAAATTGGCCAAGCTGTTAGAACCACAGTTTCTACAAATGAAAATAACTTTGTATCAAATCTAATACATAAGTGTAATGGCAGATTCAACTTTGACCTCAGAAAATTTTACTAAAAAAACAAAGTTGAGTTTTTTTTAAATTGAGTTGGAAAATTTTAACTTTTGTCATTTTGCAAAAATTGGCCAAACTGTTAGAACCACAGTTTCTACAAATGAAAATAACTTTGTATCAAATCTAATACATAAGTGTAATGGCAGTTTCAACTTTGAACTCAGAAAATTTTACTAAAAAAACATAGTTCAGTTTTTTTAAATTGAGTTGGAAAATCTTAACTTTTGTCATTTTGCAAAAATTGGCCAAGCTGTTAGAACCACAGTTTCTTTAAATGGAAATAACTTTTTATCAAATCTAATACATAAGTGTAATGGCAGATTCAACTTTGACCTCAGAAATTTTTATTAAAAAAACATAGTTCAGTTTTTTTAAATTGAGTTGGAAAATCTTAGCTTTTGTCATTTTGCAAAAATTGACCAAACTGTTAGAACCACAGTTTCTACAAATGGAAATAACTTTTTATCAAATCTGTCACATAAGTGTAAAGGCACATTCAACTTTGACCTCAGAAATTTTTATTAAAAAACATAGTTCAGTTTTTTTAAATTGAGATGGAAAATCTTAGCTTTTGTCATTTTGCAAAAATTGGCCAAGCTGTTAGAACCACAGTTTCTACAAATGGAAATAACTTTTTATCAAATCTTATACATATGTGTAATGGCAGTTTCAACTTTCACTTCAGAAATTTTTGTTAAAAAAAACATAGTACAGTTTTTTTTAAATTGAGTTGGAAAATCTTAACTTTTGTCATTTTGCAAAAATTGGCCAAGCTGTTAGAACCACAGTTTCTTTAAATGAAAATAACTTTTTATCAAATCTAATACATAAGTGTTATGGCAGTTTCAACTTTGACCTCAGAAAAAAAAACATATTTCAGTTTTTTTAAATTGAGTTGGAAAATCTTAACTTTTGTCATTTTGCAAAAATTGGCCAAGCTGTTAGAACCACAGTTTCTACAAATGAAAATAACTTTGTATCAAATCTAATACATAAGTGTAATGGCAGATTCAACTTTGACCTCAGAAAATTTTACTAAAAAAACAAAGTTGAGTTTTTTTTAAATTGAGTTGGAAAATTTTAACTTTTGTCATTTTGCAAAAATTGGCCAAACTGTTAGAACCACAGTTTCTACAAATGAAAATAACTTTGTATCAAATCTCATATATAAGTGTAATGGCAGTTTCAACTTTGACCTCAGAAAAAAAAAACATAGTTCAGTTTTTTTAAATTGAGTTGGAAAATTGTAACTTTCGTCATTTTGCAAAAATTGGCCAAACTGTTAGAACCACAGTTTCTACAAATGAAAATAACTTTGTATAAAATCTAATACATAAGTGTAATGGCAGTTTCAACTTTGACCTCAGAAAAAAAACATAGTTCAGTTTTTTTAAATTGAGTTGGAAAATTTTAACATTTGTCATTTTGCAAAAATTGGCAAAACTGTTTAAACCACAGTTTCTACAAATGGGAATAACTTTTTATCAAATCTAAAACATAAGTGAAATGGCAGTTTCAACTTTGACCTCAGAAATTTTTACTAAAAAAACATAGTTCAGTTTTTTTTAAATTGAGTTGGAAAATTTTAACTTTTGTCATTCTACAAAAATTGACCAAGCTGTTAGAACCACAGTTTCTACAAATGGAAATAACTTTTTATCAAATCTGATACATAAGTGCAATAGCAGTTTCAACTTTGACCTCAGAAAATTTTATTAAAAAAACATAGTTCAGTTTTTTTTAAATTGAGTTGGAAAATTTTAACTTTTGTCATTCTACAAAAATTGGCCAAGCTGTTAGAACCACAGTTTCTACAAATGGAAATAACTTTTTATCAAATCTTATACATAAGTGTAATGGCAGTTTCAACTTTCACTTCAGAAATTTTTATTAAAAAAACATAGTACAGTTTTTTTTAAATTGAGTTGGAAAATCTTATTTTTTGTCATTTTGCAAAAATTTGCCAAGCTGTTAGAACCACAGTTTCTTTAAATGAAAATAACTTTTTATCAAATCTAATAAATAAGTGTAATGGCAGATTCAACTTTGACCTCAGAAATTTTTATTAAAAAAACATAGTTCAGTTTTTTTAAATTGAGTTGGAAAATCTTAGCTTTTGTCATTTTGCAAAAATTGACCAAACTGTTAGAACCACAGTTTCTACAAATGGAAATAACTTTTTATCAAATCTTACACATAAGTGTAAAGGCACATTCAACTTTGACCTCAGAAATTTTTATTAAAAAACATAGTTCAGTTTTTTTTAAATTGAGATGGAAAATCTTAGCTTTTGTCATTTTGCAAAAATTGGCCAAGCTGTTAGAACCACATTTTCTACAAATGGAAATAACTTTTTATCAAATCTTATACATATGTGTAATGGCAGTTTCAACTTTCACTTCAGAAATTTTTGTTAAAAAAAACATAGTACAGTTTTTTTTAAATTGAGTTGGAAAATCTTAACTTTTGTCATTTTGCAAAAATTGGCCAAGCTGTTAGAACCACAGTTTCTTTTAATGAAAATAACTTTTTATCAAATCTAATACATAAGTGCAATGGCAGTTTCAACTTTGAACTCAGAAATTTTTATTAAAAAAACATAGTTCAGTTTTTTTAAATTGAGTTGGAAAATTTTAACATTTGTCATTATGCAAAAATTGGCCAAACTGTTAGAACCACAGTTTCTACAAATGAAAATAACTTTTTATCAAATCTAATACATAAGTGTAAAGGCAGAATCAACTTTGACCTCAGAAATTTTTACTAAAAAAACATAGTTCAGTTTTTTTTAAATTGAGTTGGAAAATATTAACTTTTGACATTTTGTAAAAATTGGCCAAGCTGTAAGAACCACAGTTTCTACAAATGGAAATAACTTTTTATCAAATCTTATACATAAGTGCAATGGCAGTTTCAACTTTGACCTCAGAAATTTTAATTTAATACACATAGTTCAGTTTTTTTTAAATTGAGTTGGAAAATCTTAACTTTTGTCATTTTGCAAAAATTTTCCAAGCTGTTAGAACCACAGTTTCTTTAAATGGAAATAACTTTTTATCAAATCTAATACATAAGTGTAATGGCAGATTCAACTTTGACCTCAGAAATTTTTATTAAAAAAACATAGTTCAGTTTTTTTAAATTGAGTTGGAAAATCTTAGCTTTTGTCATTTTGCAAAAATTGACCAAACTGTTAGAACCACAGTTTCTACAAATGGAAATAACTTTTTATCAAATCTTACACATAAGTGTAAAGGCACATTCAACTTTGACCTCAGAAATTTTTATTAAAAAACATAGTTCAGTTTTTTTAAATTGAGATGGAAAATCTTAGCTTTTGTCATTTTGCAAAAATTGGCCAAGCTGTTAGAACCACAGTTTCTACAAATGGAAATAACTTTTTATCAAATCTTATACATATGTGTAATGGCAGTTTCAACTTTCACTTCAGAAATTTTTGTTAAAAAAAACATAGTACAGTTTTTTTTAAATTGAGTTGGAAAATCTTAACTTTTGTCATTTTGCAAAAATTGGCCAAGCTGTTAGAACCACAGTTTCTTTAAATGAAAATAACTTTTTATCAAATCTAATACATAAGTGCAATGGCAGTTTCAACTTTGAACTCAGAAATTTTTATTAAAAAAACATAGTTCAGTTTTTTTAAATTGAGTTGGAAAATTTTAACTTTTGACATTTTGCAAAAATTGGCCAAGCTGTTAGAACCACAGTTTCTACAAATGGAAATAACTTTATATCAAATCTTATACATAAGTGTAAAGGCAGAATCAACTTTGACCTCAGAAATTTTTACTAAAAAAACATAGTTCAGTTTTTTTTAAATTGAGTTGGAAAATTTTAACTTTTGTCATTTTGCAAAAATTGGCCAAACTGTTAGAACCACAGTTTCTACAAATGAAAATAACTTTGTATCAAATCTCATATATAAGTGTAATGGCAGTTTCAACTTTGACCTCAGAAAAAAAAAACATAGTTCAGTTTTTTTAAATTGAGTTGGAAAATTGTAACTTTTGTCATTTTGCAAAAATTGGCCAAACTGTTAGAACCACAGTTTCTACAAATGAAAATAACTTTGTATCATATCTAATACATAAGTGTAATGGCAGTTTCAACTTTGACCTCAGAAAAAAAAAACATAGTTCAGTTTTTTTAAATTGAGTTGGAAAATCTTAACTTTTGTCATTTTGCAAAAATTGACCAAACTGTTAGAACCACAGTTTCTACAAATGAAAATAACTTTGTATCAAATCTAATACATAAGTGTAATGGCAGTTTCAACTTTGACCTCAGAAAAAAAAACATAGTTCAGTTTTTTTAAATTGAGTTGGAAAATCTTAACTTTTGTCATTTTGCAAAAATTGGCCAAGCTGTTAGAACCACAGTTTCTACAAATGAAAATAACTTTGTATCAAATCTAATACATAAGTGTTATGACAGATTCAACTTTGACCTCAGAAAATTTTACTAAAAAAACAAAGTTGAGTTTTTTTTAAATTGAGTTGGAAAATTTTAACTTTTGTCATTTTGCAAAAATTGGCCAAACTGTTAGAACCACAGTTTCTACAAATGAAAATAACTTTGTATCAAATCTAATACATAAGTGTAAAGGCAGAATCAACTTTGACCTCAGAAATTTTTACTTTAAAAACATAGTTCAGTTTTTTTTTAAATTGAGTTGGAAAATCTTAACTTTTGTCATTTTGCAAAAATTGGCCAAACTGTTAGAACCACAGTTTCTACAAATGAAAATAACTTTGTATCAAATCTAATACATAAGTGTAAAGGCAGAATCAACTTTGACCTCAGAAACTTTTACTTTAAAAACATAGTTCAGTTTTTTTTAAATTGAGTTGGAAAATCTTAACTTTTGTCATTTTGCAAAAATTGACCAAACTGTTAGAACCACAGTTTCTACAAATGAAAATAACTTTGTATCAAATCTAATACATAAGTGTAATGGCAGTTTCAAGTTTGACCTCAGAAATTTTAATTTAATACACATAGTTCAGTTTTTTTTAAATTGAGTTGGAAAATCTTAACTTTTGTCATTTTGCAAAAATTGACCAAACTGTTAGAACCACAGTTTCTACAAATGGAAATAACTTTTTATCAAATCTTACACATAAGTGTAAAGGCACATTCAACTTTGACCTCAGAAATTTTTATTAAAAAACATAGTTCAGTTTTTTTAAATTGAGATGGAAAATCTTAGCTTTTGTCATTTTGCAAAAATTGGCCAAGCTGTTAGAACCACATTTTCTACAAATGGAAATAACTTTTTATCAAATCTTATACATATGTGTAATGGCAGTTTCAACTTTCACTTCAGAAATTTTTGTTAAAAAAAACATAGTACAGTTTTTTTTAAATTGAGTTGGAAAATCTTAACTTTTGTCATTTTGCAAAAATTGGCCAAGCTGTTAGAACCACAGTTTCTTTTAATGAAAATAACTTTTTATCAAATCTAATACATAAGTGCAATGGCAGTTTCAACTTTGAACTCAGAAATTTTTATTAAAAAAACATAGTTCAGTTTTTTTAAATTGAGTTGGAAAATTTTAACATTTGTCATTATGCAAAAATTGGCCAAACTGTTAGAACCACAGTTTCTACAAATGAAAATAACTTTTTATCAAATCTAATACATAAGTGTAAAGGCAGAATCAACTTTGACCTCAGAAATTTTTACTAAAAAAACATAGTTCAGTTTTTTTTAAATTGAGTTGGAAAATATTAACTTTTGACATTTTGTAAAAATTGGCCAAGCTGTAAGAACCACAGTTTCTACAAATGGAAATAACTTTTTATCAAATCTTATACATAAGTGCAATGGCAGTTTCAACTTTGACCTCAGAAATTTTAATTTAATACACATAGTTCAGTTTTTTTTAAATTGAGTTGGAAAATCTTAACTTTTGTCATTTTGCAAAAATTTGCCAAGCTGTTAGAACCACAGTTTCTTTAAATGGAAATAACTTTTTATCAAATCTAATACATAAGTGTAATGGCAGATTCAACTTTGACCTCAGAAATTTTTATTAAAAAAACATAGTTCAGTTTTTTTAAATTGAGTTGGAAAATCTTAGCTTTTGTCATTTTGCAAAAATTGACCAAACTGTTAGAACCACAGTTTCTACAAATGGAAATAACTTTTTATCAAATCTTACACATAAGTGTAAAGGCACATTCAACTTTGACCTCAGAAATTTTTATTAAAAAACATAGTTCAGTTTTTTTAAATTGAGATGGAAAATCTTAGCTTTTGTCATTTTGCAAAAATTGGCCAAGCTGTTAGAACCACAGTTTCTACAAATGGAAATAACTTTTTATCAAATCTTATACATATGTGTAATGGCAGTTTCAACTTTCACTTCAGAAATTTTTGTTAAAAAAAACATAGTACAGTTTTTTTTAAATTGAGTTGGAAAATCTTAACTTTTGTCATTTTGCAAAAATTGGCCAAGCTGTTAGAACCACAGTTTCTTTAAATGAAAATAACTTTTTATCAAATCTAATACATAAGTGCAATGGCAGTTTCAACTTTGAACTCAGAAATTTTTATTAAAAAAACATAGTTCAGTTTTTTTAAATTGAGTTGGAAAATTTTAACATTTGTCATTATGCAAAAATTGGCCAAACTGTTAGAACCACAGTTTCTACAAATGAAAATAACTTTTTATCAAATCTAATACATAAGTGTAAAGGCAGAATCAACTTTGACCTCAGAAATTTTTACTAAAAAAACATAGTTCAGTTTTTTTTAAATTGAGTTGGAAAATATTAACTTTTGACATTTTGTAAAAATTGGCCAAGCTGTTAGAACCACAGTTTCTACAAATGAAAATAACTTTGTATCAAATCTAATACATAAGTGTTATGACAGATTCAACTTTGACCTCAGAAAATTTTACTAAAAAAACAAAGTTGAGTTTTTTTTAAATTGAGTTGGAAAATTTTAACTTTTGTCATTTTGCAAAAATTGGCCAAACTGTTAGAACCACAGTTTCTACAAATGAAAATAACTTTGTATCAAATCTAATACATAAGTGTAAAGGCAGAATCAACTTTGACCTCAGAAATTTTTACTTTAAAAACATAGTTCAGTTTTTTTTTAAATTGAGTTGGAAAATCTTAACTTTTGTCATTTTGCAAAAATTGGCCAAACTGTTAGAACCACAGTTTCTACAAATGAAAATAACTTTGTATCAAATCTAATACATAAGTGTAAAGGCAGAATCAACTTTGACCTCAGAAACTTTTACTTTAAAAACATAGTTCAGTTTTTTTTAAATTGAGTTGGAAAATCTTAACTTTTGTCATTTTGCAAAAATTGACCAAACTGTTAGAACCACAGTTTCTACAAATGAAAATAACTTTGTATCAAATCTAATACATAAGTGTAATGGCAGTTTCAAGTTTGACCTCAGAAATTTTAATTTAATACACATAGTTCAGTTTTTTTTAAATTGAGTTGGAAAATCTTAACTTTTGTCATTTTGCAAAAATTGACCAAACTGTTAGAACCACAGTTTCTACAAATGGAAATAACTTTTTATCAAATCTTACACATAAGTGTAAAGGCACATTCAACTTTGACCTCAGAAATTTTTATTAAAAAACATAGTTCAGTTTTTTTAAATTGAGATGGAAAATCTTAGCTTTTGTCATTTTGCAAAAATTGGCCAAGCTGTTAGAACCACATTTTCTACAAATGGAAATAACTTTTTATCAAATCTTATACATATGTGTAATGGCAGTTTCAACTTTCACTTCAGAAATTTTTGTTAAAAAAAACATAGTACAGTTTTTTTTAAATTGAGTTGGAAAATCTTAACTTTTGTCATTTTGCAAAAATTGGCCAAGCTGTTAGAACCACAGTTTCTTTTAATGAAAATAACTTTTTATCAAATCTAATACATAAGTGCAATGGCAGTTTCAACTTTGAACTCAGAAATTTTTATTAAAAAAACATAGTTCAGTTTTTTTAAATTGAGTTGGAAAATTTTAACATTTGTCATTATGCAAAAATTGGCCAAACTGTTAGAACCACAGTTTCTACAAATGAAAATAACTTTTTATCAAATCTAATACATAAGTGTAAAGGCAGAATCAACTTTGACCTCAGAAATTTTTACTAAAAAAACATAGTTCAGTTTTTTTTAAATTGAGTTGGAAAATATTAACTTTTGACATTTTGTAAAAATTGGCCAAGCTGTAAGAACCACAGTTTCTACAAATGGAAATAACTTTTTATCAAATCTTATACATAAGTGCAATGGCAGTTTCAACTTTGACCTCAGAAATTTTAATTTAATACACATAGTTCAGTTTTTTTTAAATTGAGTTGGAAAATCTTAACTTTTGTCATTTTGCAAAAATTTGCCAAGCTGTTAGAACCACAGTTTCTTTAAATGGAAATAACTTTTTATCAAATCTAATACATAAGTGTAATGGCAGATTCAACTTTGACCTCAGAAATTTTTATTAAAAAAACATAGTTCAGTTTTTTTAAATTGAGTTGGAAAATCTTAGCTTTTGTCATTTTGCAAAAATTGACCAAACTGTTAGAACCACAGTTTCTACAAATGGAAATAACTTTTTATCAAATCTTACACATAAGTGTAAAGGCACATTCAACTTTGACCTCAGAAATTTTTATTAAAAAACATAGTTCAGTTTTTTTAAATTGAGATGGAAAATCTTAGCTTTTGTCATTTTGCAAAAATTGGCCAAGCTGTTAGAACCACAGTTTCTACAAATGGAAATAACTTTTTATCAAATCTTATACATATGTGTAATGGCAGTTTCAACTTTCACTTCAGAAATTTTTGTTAAAAAAAACATAGTACAGTTTTTTTTAAATTGAGTTGGAAAATCTTAACTTTTGTCATTTTGCAAAAATTGGCCAAGCTGTTAGAACCACAGTTTCTTTAAATGAAAATAACTTTTTATCAAATCTAATACATAAGTGCAATGGCAGTTTCAACTTTGAACTCAGAAATTTTTATTAAAAAAACATAGTTCAGTTTTTTTAAATTGAGTTGGAAAATTTTAACATTTGTCATTATGCAAAAATTGGCCAAACTGTTAGAACCACAGTTTCTACAAATGAAAATAACTTTTTATCAAATCTAATACATAAGTGTAAAGGCAGAATCAACTTTGACCTCAGAAATTTTTACTAAAAAAACATAGTTCAGTTTTTTTTAAATTGAGTTGGAAAATATTAACTTTTGACATTTTGTAAAAATTGGCCAAGCTGTTAGAACCACAGTTTCTACAAATGGAAATAACTTTATATCAAATCTAAAACATAAGTATAACGACAGTTTCAACTTCGACCTCAGAAATTTTTATTAAAAAAACTTAGTTCAGTTTTTTTAAATTGAGTTGGAAAATATTAACTTTTGACATTTTGCAAAAATTGGCCAAGCTGTTAGAACCACAGTTTCTACAAATGAAAATAACTTTTTATCAAATCTAATACATAAGTGTAAAGGCAGAATCAACTTTCACTTCAGAAATTTTAATTAAAAAAACAAAGTACAGTTTTTTTTACATTGAGTTGGAAAATCTTAGCTTTTGTCATTTTGCAAAAATTGGCCAAGCTGTTAGAACCACAGTTCCTACAAATGGAAATAACTTTATATCAAATCTAATACATAAGTATAACGGCAGTTTCAACTTCGACCTCAGAAATTTTTATTAAAAAAACTCAGTTCAGTTTTTTTTAAATTGAGTTGGAAAATATTAACTTTTGACATTTTGCATAAATTGGCCAAGCTGTTAGAACCACAGTTTCTACAAATGAAAATAACTTTTTATCAAATCTAATACATAAGTGTAAAGGCAGAATCAACTTTGACCTCAGAAATTTTTACTAAAAAAACATAGTTCAGTTTTTTTTAAATTGAGTTGGAAAATATTAACTTTTGACATTTTGCAAAAATTGGCCAAGCTGTTAGAACCACAGTTTCTACAAATGGAAATAACTTTATATCAAATCTTATACATAAGTGTAAAGGCAGAATCAACTTTGACCTCAGAAATTTTTACTAAAAAAACATAGTTCAGTTTTTTTTAAATTGAGTTGAAAAATTTTAACTTTTGTCATTTTGCAAAAATTGGCCAAACTGTTAGAACCACAGTTTCTACAAATGAAAATAACTTTGTATCAAATCTCATATATAAGTGTAATGGCAGTTTCAACTTTGACCTCAGAAAAAAAAAACATAGTTCAGTTTTTTTAAATTGAGTTGGAAAATTGTAACTTTTGTCATTTTGCAAAAATTGGCCAAACTGTTAGAACCACAGTTTCTACAAATGAAAATAACTTTGTATCATATCTAATACATAAGTGTAATGGCAGTTTCAACTTTGACCTCAGAAAAAAAAAACATAGTTCAGTTTTTTTAAATTGAGTTGGAAAATCTTAACTTTTGTCATTTTGCAAAAATTGACCAAACTGTTAGAACCACAGTTTCTACAAATGAAAATAACTTTGTATCAAATCTAATACATAAGTGTAATGGCAGTTTCAACTTTGACCTCAGAAAAAAAAACATAGTTCAGTTTTTTTAAATTGAGTTGGAAAATCTTAACTTTTGTCATTTTGCAAAAATTGGCCAAGCTGTTAGAACCACAGTTTCTACAAATGAAAATAACTTTGTATCAAATCTAATACATAAGTGTTATGACAGATTCAACTTTGACCTCAGAAAATTTTACTAAAAAAACAAAGTTGAGTTTTTTTTAAATTGAGTTGGAAAATTTTAACTTTTGTCATTTTGCAAAAATTGGCCAAACTGTTAGAACCACAGTTTCTACAAATGAAAATAACTTTGTATCAAATCTAATACATAAGTGTAAAGGCAGAATCAACTTTGACCTCAGAAATTTTTACTTTAAAAACATAGTTCAGTTTTTTTTTAAATTGAGTTGGAAAATCTTAACTTTTGTCATTTTGCAAAAATTGGCCAAACTGTTAGAACCACAGTTTCTACAAATGAAAATAACTTTGTATCAAATCTAATACATAAGTGTAAAGGCAGAATCAACTTTGACCTCAGAAACTTTTACTTTAAAAACATAGTTCAGTTTTTTTTAAATTGAGTTGGAAAATCTTAACTTTTGTCATTTTGCAAAAATTGACCAAACTGTTAGAACCACAGTTTCTACAAATGAAAATAACTTTGTATCAAATCTAATACATAAGTGTAATGGCAGTTTCAAGTTTGACCTCAGAAAAAAAAACATAGTTCAGTTTTTTTAAATTGAGTTGGAAAATCTTAACTTTTGTCATTTTGCAAAAATTGGCCAAGCTGTTAGAACCACAGTTTCTACAAATGAAAATAACTTTGTATCAAATCTAATACATAAGTGTTATGACAGATTCAACTTTGACCTCAGAAAATTTTACTAAAAAAACAAAGTTGAGTTTTTTTTAAATTGAGTTGGAAAATTTTAACTTTTGTCATTTTGCAAAAATTGGCCAAACTGTTAGAACCACAGTTTCTACAAATGAAAATAACTTTGTATCAAATCTCATATATAAGTGTAATGGCAGTTTCAACTTTGACCTCAGAAAAAAAAAACATAGTTCAGTTTTTTTAAATTGAGTTGGAAAATTGTAACTTTCGTCATTTTGCAAAAATTGGCCAAACTGTTAGAACCACAGTTTCTACAAATGAAAATAACTTTGTATCAAATCTAATACATAAGTGTAATGGCAGTTTCAACTTTGACCTCAGAAAAAAAAAACATAGTTCAGTTTTTTTTAAATTGAGTTGGAAAATCTTAACTTTTGTCATTTTGCAAAAATTTACCAAACTGTTAGAACCACAGTTTCTACAAATGAAAATAACTTTGTATCAAATCTAATACATAAGTGTTATGGCAGTTTCAACTTTGACCTCAGAAAAAAAAAACATATTTCAGTTTTTTTAAATTGAGTTGGAAAATCTTAACTTTTGTCATTTTGCAAAAATTGGCCAAGCTGTTAGAACCACAGTTTCTACAAATGAAAATAACTTTGTATCAAATCTAATACATAAGTGTAATGGCAGATTCAACTTTGACCTCAGAAAATTTTACTAAAAAAACAAAGTTCAGTTTTTTTTAAATTGAGTTGGAAAATTTTAACTTTTGTCATTTTGCAAAAATTGGCCAAACTGTTAGAACCACAGTTTCTACAAATGAAAATAACTTTGTATCAAATCTAATACATAAGTGTAATGGCAGTTTCAACTTTGAACTCAGAAAATTTTACTAAAAAAACATAGTTCAGTTTTTTTAAATTGAGTTGGAAAATCTTAACTTTTGTCATTTTGCAAAAATTGGCCAAGCTGTTAGAACCACAGTTTCTTTAAATGAAAATAACTTTTTATCAAATCTAATACATGAGTGCAATGGCAGTTTAAACTTTGACCTCAGAAATTTTAATTAAAAAACATAGTTCATTTTTTTATTTCATAAGTTATCTGACCATGAACACGCCCACCTCCCATAGCGAAAGCACAATAAAGACATTAACTGTGAGCTACAGGAATTAAACTTGGTATTTGTAAGTTTTTCATCAACATTTAAATGCATATAAAATGAAGGCTTCTTCCGCCCACGGAGACGCCCATTTACAATAAAATTTTTTTTGTTTTTGAAAAGTGGGTTTAGGGTATTTCATAGTCGGCCTAGACCGACTTTAGACTTTCTTTACTTGTTTTAAATTGAGTTGGAAAATCTTAACTTTTGTCATTTTGCAAAAATTGGCCAAGCTGTTAGAACCATAGTTTCTTTAAATGAAAATAACTTTTCATCAAATCTAATACATAAGTGCAATGGCAGTTTCAACTTTGACCTCAGAAATTTTAATTAAAAAAACATAGTTCAGTTTTTTTTTATTGAGTTGGAAAATTTTAACTTTTGTCATTTTGCAAAAATTGGCCAAACTGTTAGAACCACAGTTTCTACAAATGAAAATAACTTTGTATCAAATCTAATACATAAGTGTAATGGCAGTTTCAACTTTGACCTCAGAAAAAAAACATAGTTCAGTTTTTTTAAATTGAGTTGGAAAATTTTAACATTTGTCATTTTGCAAAAATTGGCAAAACTGTTTAAACCACAGTTTCTACAAATGAAATAACTTTGTATCAAATCTAATACATAAGTGTAATGGCAGATTCAACTTTGACCTCAGAAAATTTTACTAATAAAACATAGTTGAGTTTTTTTTAAATTGAGTTGGAAAATTTTAACTTTTGTCATTTTGCAAAAATTGGCCAAACTGTTAGAACCACAGTTTCTACAAATGAAAATAACTTTGTATCAAATCTAATACATAAGTGTAATGGCAGTTTCAACTTTGACCTCAGAAAAAAAAACATAGTTCAGTTTTTTTAAATTGAGTTGGAAAATCTTAAATTTTGTCATTTTGCAAAAATTGGCCAAGCTGTTAGAACCACAGTTTCTACAAATGAAAATAACTTTGTATCAAATCTAATACATAAGTGTAAAGGCAGAATCAACTTTGACCTCAGAAACTTTTACTTTAAAAACATAGTTCAGTTTTTTTTAAATTGAGTTGGAAAATCTTAACTTTTGTCATTTTGCAAAAATTGACCAAACTGTTAGAACCACAGTTTCTACAAATGAAAATAACTTTGTATCAAATCTAATACATAAGTGTAAAGGCAGAATCAACTTTGACCTCAGAAACTTTTACTTTAAAAACATAGTTCAGTTTTTTTTAAATTGAGTTGGAAAATCTTAACTTTTGTCATTTTGCAAAAATTGACCAAACTGTTAGAACCACAGTTTCTACAAATGAAAATAACTTTGTATCAAATCTAATACATAAGTGTAATGGCAGTTTCAAGTTTGACCTCAGAAAAAAAAACATAGTTCAGTTTTTTTAAATTGAGTTGGAAAATCTTAACTTTTGTCATTTTGCAAAAATTGGCCAAGCTGTTAGAACCACAGTTTCTACAAATGAAAATAACTTTGTATCAAATCTAATACATAAGTGTTATGACAGATTCAACTTTGACCTCAGAAAATTTTACTAAAAAAACAAAGTTGAGTTTTTTTTAAATTGAGTTGGAAAATTTTAACTTTTGTCATTTTGCAAAAATTGGCCAAACTGTTAGAACCACAGTTTCTACAAATGAAAATAACTTTGTATCAAATCTCATATATAAGTGTAATGGCAGTTTCAACTTTGACCTCAGAAAAAAAAAACATAGTTCAGTTTTTTTAAATTGAGTTGGAAAATTGTAACTTTCGTCATTTTGCAAAAATTGGCCAAACTGTTAGAACCACAGTTTCTACAAATGAAAATAACTTTGTATCAAATCTAATACATAAGTGTAATGGCAGTTTCAACTTTGACCTCAGAAAAAAAAAACATAGTTCAGTTTTTTTTAAATTGAGTTGGAAAATCTTAACTTTTGTCATTTTGCAAAAATTTACCAAACTGTTAGAACCACAGTTTCTACAAATGAAAATAACTTTGTATCAAATCTAATACATAAGTGTTATGGCAGTTTCAACTTTGACCTCAGAAAAAAAAAACATATTTCAGTTTTTTTAAATTGAGTTGGAAAATCTTAACTTTTGTCATTTTGCAAAAATTGGCCAAGCTGTTAGAACCACAGTTTCTACAAATGAAAATAACTTTGTATCAAATCTAATACATAAGTGTAATGGCAGATTCAACTTTGACCTCAGAAAATTTTACTAAAAAAACAAAGTTCAGTTTTTTTTAAATTGAGTTGGAAAATTTTAACTTTTGTCATTTTGCAAAAATTGGCCAAACTGTTAGAACCACAGTTTCTACAAATGAAAATAACTTTGTATCAAATCTAATACATAAGTGTAATGGCAGTTTCAACTTTGAACTCAGAAAATTTTACTAAAAAAACATAGTTCAGTTTTTTTAAATTGAGTTGGAAAATCTTAACTTTTGTCATTTTGCAAAAATTGGCCAAGCTGTTAGAACCACAGTTTCTTTAAATGAAAATAACTTTTTATCAAATCTAATACATGAGTGCAATGGCAGTTTAAACTTTGACCTCAGAAATTTTAATTAAAAAACATAGTTCATTTTTTTATTTCATAAGTTATCTGACCATGAACACGCCCACCTCCCATAGCGAAAGCACAATAAAGACATTAACTGTGAGCTACAGGAATTAAACTTGGTATTTGTAAGTTTTTCATCAACATTTAAATGCATATAAAATGAAGGCTTCTTCCGCCCACGGAGACGCCCATTTACAATAAAATTTTTTTTGTTTTTGAAAAGTGGGTTTAGGGTATTTCATAGTCGGCCTAGACCGACTTTAGACTTTCTTTACTTGTTTTAAATTGAGTTGGAAAATCTTAACTTTTGTCATTTTGCAAAAATTGGCCAAGCTGTTAGAACCATAGTTTCTTTAAATGAAAATAACTTTTCATCAAATCTAATACATAAGTGCAATGGCAGTTTCAACTTTGACCTCAGAAATTTTAATTAAAAAAACATAGTTCAGTTTTTTTTTATTGAGTTGGAAAATTTTAACTTTTGTCATTTTGCAAAAATTGGCCAAACTGTTAGAACCACAGTTTCTACAAATGAAAATAACTTTGTATCAAATCTAATACATAAGTGTAATGGCAGTTTCAACTTTGACCTCAGAAAAAAAACATAGTTCAGTTTTTTTAAATTGAGTTGGAAAATTTTAACATTTGTCATTTTGCAAAAATTGGCAAAACTGTTTAAACCACAGTTTCTACAAATGAAATAACTTTGTATCAAATCTAATACATAAGTGTAATGGCAGATTCAACTTTGACCTCAGAAAATTTTACTAATAAAACATAGTTCAGTTTTTTTTAAATTGAGTTGGAAAATTTTAACTTTTGTCATTTTGCAAAAATTGGCCAAACTGTTAGAACCACAGTTTCTACAAATGAAATAACTTTGTATCAAATCTAATACATAAGTGTAATAGCAGTTTCAACTTTGACCTCAGAAAAAAAAAACATAGTTCAGTTTTTTTAAATTGAGTTGGAAAATTTTCACTTTTGTCATTTTGCAAAAATTGGCCAAACTGTTAGAACCATAGTTTCTACAAATGAAAATAACTTTGTATCAAATCTAATACATAAGTGTAATGGCAGTTCCAACTTTGACCTCAGAAAAAAAACATAGTTCAGTTTTTTTAAATTGAGTTGGAAAATTTTAACTTTTGTCATTCTACAAAAATTGTCCAAGCTGTTAGAACCACAGTTTCTACAAATGGAAATAACTTTTTATCAAATCTTATACATAAGTGTAATGGCAGTTTCAACTTTCACTTCAGAAATTTTTATTAAAAAAACATAGTACAGTATTTTTTAAATTGAGTTGGAAAATCTTATTTTTTGTCATTTTGCAAAAATTTGCCAAGCTGTTAGAACCACAGTTTCTTTAAATGAAAATAACTTTTTATCAAATCTAATACATAAGTGCAATGGCAGTTTCAACTTTGACCTCAGAAATTTTAATTTAATACACATAGTTCAGTTTTTTTTAAATTGAGTTGGAAAATCTTAACTTTTGTCATTTTGCAAAAATTTGCCAAGCTGTTAGAACCACAGTTTCTTTAAAAGGAAATAACTTTTTATCAAATCTAATACATAAGTGTAATGGCAGATTCAACTTTGACCTCAGAAATTTTTACTAAAAAAACATAGTTCAGTTTTTTTTAAATTGAGTTGGAAAATATTAACTTTTGACATTTTGTAAAAATTGGCCAAGCTGTAAGAACCACAGTTTCTACAAATGGAAATAACTTTTTATCAAATCTTATACATAAGTGCAATGGCAGTTTCAACTTTGACCTCAGAAATTTTAATTTAATACACATAGTTCAGTTTTTTTTAAATTGAGTTGGAAAATCTTAACTTTTGTCATTTTGCAAAAATTTGCCAAGCTGTTAGAACCACAGTTTCTTTAAATGGAAATAACTTTTTATCAAATCTAATACATAAGTGTAATGGCAGATTCAACTTTGACCTCAGAAATTTTTATTAAAAAAACATAGTTCAGTTTTTTTAAATTGAGTTGGAAAATCTTAGCTTTTGTCATTTTGCAAAAATTGACCAAACTGTTAGAACCACAGTTTCTACAAATGGAAATAACTTTTTATCAAATCTTACACATAAGTGTAAAGGCACATTCAACTTTGACCTCAGAAATTTTTATTAAAAAACATAGTTCAGTTTTTTTAAATTGAGATGGAAAATCTTAGCTTTTGTCATTTTGCAAAAATTGGCCAAGCTGTTAGAACCACATTTTCTACAAATGGAAATAACTTTTTATCAAATCTTATACATATGTGTAATGGCAGTTTCAACTTTCACTTCAGAAATTTTTGTTAAAAAAAACATAGTACAGTTTTTTTAAATTGAGTTGGAAAATCTTAACTTTTGTCATTTTGCAAAAATTGGCCAAGCTGTTAGAACCACAGTTTCTTTTAATGAAAATAACTTTTTATCAAATCTAATACATAAGTGCAATGGCAGTTTCAACTTTGAACTCAGAAATTTTTATTAAAAAAACATAGTTCAGTTTTTTTAAATTGAGTTGGAAAATTTTAACATTTGTCATTATGCAAAAATTGGCCAAACTGTTAGAACCACAGTTTCTACAAATGAAAATAACTTTTTATCAAATCTAATACATAAGTGTAATGGCAGTTTCAACTTTGACCTCAGAAAAAAAACATAGTTCAGTTTTTTTAAATTGAGTTGGAAAATTTTAACATTTGTCATTTTGCAAAAATTGGCAAAACTGTTTAAACCACAGTTTCTACAAATGAAATAACTTTGTATCAAATCTAATACATAAGTGTAATGGCAGATTCAACTTTGACCTCAGAAAATTTTACTAATAAAACATAGTTGAGTTTTTTTTAAATTGAGTTGGAAAATTTTAACTTTTGTCATTTTGCAAAAATTGGCCAAACTGTTAGAACCACAGTTTCTACAAATGAAATAACTTTGTATCAAATCTAATACATAAGTGTAATAGCAGTTTCAACTTTGACCTCAGAAAAAAAAAACATAGTTCAGTTTTTTTAAATTGAGTTGGAAAATTTTCACTTTTGTCATTTTGCAAAAATTGGCCAAACTGTTAGAACCATAGTTTCTACAAATGAAAATAACTTTGTATCAAATCTAATACATAAGTGTAATGGCAGTTCCAACTTTGACCTCAGAAAAAAAACATAGTTCAGTTTTTTTAAATTGAGTTGGAAAATTTTAACTTTTGTCATTCTACAAAAATTGTCCAAGCTGTTAGAACCACAGTTTCTACAAATGGAAATAACTTTTTATCAAATCTTATACATAAGTGTAATGGCAGTTTCAACTTTCACTTCAGAAATTTTTATTAAAAAAACATAGTACAGTATTTTTTAAATTGAGTTGGAAAATCTTATTTTTTGTCATTTTGCAAAAATTTGCCAAGCTGTTAGAACCACAGTTTCTTTAAATGAAAATAACTTTTTATCAAATCTAATACATAAGTGCAATGGCAGTTTCAACTTTGACCTCAGAAATTTTAATTTAATACACATAGTTCAGTTTTTTTTAAATTGAGTTGGAAAATCTTAACTTTTGTCATTTTGCAAAAATTTGCCAAGCTGTTAGAACCACAGTTTCTTTAACCCTCACTTTGGCACCAATCTTTTACTACGTAATCTGGCACATATTTACATTTGTAAATATTTTTTTTTGTCATCATTAAAGATAAACAAAACCTCAAAATTTACATGATTTTTTAGGTGGAATATATGTATTAACACCTTCTAAGTCAAATTCCGGAAAAATTTACACACCGCTCTCAAGTGGTTTAGAAGTTATAGGGTTCGGAAGTTGGGAAAATGGGCCTGGAAAAGTCGTATTTTTTTTCAAACAATATCTAGCTTTATGGGTATCAAAAGAAAGGTTTTTCTATAACCATTTCAAAGAATTATTAACCATTGAAATCCATGCATTATTTCCTACGATATAGCGTTTTACATATTATGCACACTTGACGGTCCAGCTCTTTACGAAATAACCAAAATGTAAGTATGAAGATCAAATTGAAAAAAATTTATAGTCCCAATGAATAAACAAAAACCAATTTCAACAAAAAATAACTTTTTTCATTAAATTAGTACTTCCAGCTACAATATCAAAACATGACATATTGTTGTGCCAGCGAACCAAAAATTTCTGTTCATTAATATTTTCCCAATATAAGCTATCAAATACGAAATATGTTTATATAAAAAAATGTGAAGAGTTTTTCCTTATCATTTTTTTCTATTATTAATTCAAAAAATGCGTTAAAACAACATAAAAGCCTTTAAAATACAAAATATTTACATATGTAAATATGTACCAAACTACGTTATAAAAATGAAAAATTTCCAAAAAGTATCAGAAAATTCTAAAATTCAAAACAACGTTTGAATTTTCAGATAGAAAACCAAAAAATAGCCACAGAGTCCAAGCCATATTCAAATCGCATAAAAAAGAAAGGAGTTATGGCAAATTTAAAATTGGGATATTTACATATGTAAATAGTGCCAAAGTGAGGGTTAAAAGGAAATAACTTTTTATCAAATCTAATACATAAGTGTAATGGCAGATTCAACTTTGACCTCAGAAATTTTTACTAAAAAAACATAGTTCAGTTTTTTTTAAATTGAGTTGGAAAATATTAACTTTTGACATTTTGTAAAAATTGGCCAAGCTGTAAGAACCACAGTTTCTACAAATGGAAATAACTTTTTATCAAATCTTATACATAAGTGCAATGGCAGTTTCAACTTTGACCTCAGAAATTTTAATTTAATACACATAGTTCAGTTTTTTTTAAATTGAGTTGGAAAATCTTAACTTTTGTCATTTTGCAAAAATTTGCCAAGCTGTTAGAACCACAGTTTCTTTAAATGGAAATAACTTTTTATCAAATCTAATACATAAGTGTAATGGCAGATTCAACTTTGACCTCAGAAATTTTTATTAAAAAAACATAGTTCAGTTTTTTTAAATTGAGTTGGAAAATCTTAGCTTTTGTCATTTTGCAAAAATTGACCAAACTGTTAGAACCACAGTTTCTACAAATGGAAATAACTTTTTATCAAATCTTACACATAAGTGTAAAGGCACATTCAACTTTGACCTCAGAAATTTTTATTAAAAAACATAGTTCAGTTTTTTTAAATTGAGATGGAAAATCTTAGCTTTTGTCATTTTGCAAAAATTGGCCAAGCTGTTAGAACCACATTTTCTACAAATGGAAATAACTTTTTATCAAATCTTATACATATGTGTAATGGCAGTTTCAACTTTCACTTCAGAAATTTTTGTTAAAAAAAACATAGTACAGTTTTTTTAAATTGAGTTGGAAAATCTTAACTTTTGTCATTTTGCAAAAATTGGCCAAGCTGTTAGAACCACAGTTTCTTTTAATGAAAATAACTTTTTATCAAATCTAATACATAAGTGCAATGGCAGTTTCAACTTTGAACTCAGAAATTTTTATTAAAAAAACATAGTTCAGTTTTTTTAAATTGAGTTGGAAAATTTTAACATTTGTCATTATGCAAAAATTGGCCAAACTGTTAGAACCACAGTTTCTACAAATGAAAATAACTTTTTATCAAATCTAATACATAAGTGTAATGGCAGTTTCAACTTTGACCTCAGAAAAAAAACATAGTTCAGTTTTTTTAAATTGAGTTGGAAAATTTTAACATTTGTCATTTTGCAAAAATTGGCAAAACTGTTTAAACCACAGTTTCTACAAATGAAATAACTTTGTATCAAATCTAATACATAAGTGTAATGGCAGATTCAACTTTGACCTCAGAAAATTTTACTAATAAAACATAGTTGAGTTTTTTTTAAATTGAGTTGGAAAATTTTAACTTTTGTCATTTTGCAAAAATTGGCCAAACTGTTAGAACCACAGTTTCTACAAATGAAAATAACTTTGTATCAAATCTAATACATAAGTGTAATGGCAGTTTCAACTTTGACCTCAGAAAAAAAAACATAGTTCAGTTTTTTTAAATTGAGTTGGAAAATCTTAACTTTTGTCATTTTGCAAAAATTGGCCAAGCTGTTAGAACCACAGTTTCTACAAATGAAAATAACTTTGTATCAAATCTAATACATAAGTGTAAAGGCAGAATCAACTTTGACCTCAGAAACTTTTACTTTAAAAACATAGTTCAGTTTTTTTTAAATTGAGTTGGAAAATCTTAACTTTTGTCATTTTGCAAAAATTGACCAAACTGTTAGAACCACAGTTTCTACAAATGAAAATAACTTTGTATCAAATCTAATACATAAGTGTAAAGGCAGAATCAACTTTGACCTCAGAAACTTTTACTTTAAAAACATAGTTCAGTTTTTTTTAAATTGAGTTGGAAAATCTTAACTTTTGTCATTTTGCAAAAATTGACCAAACTGTTAGAACCACAGTTTCTACAAATGAAAATAACTTTGTATCAAATCTAATACATAAGTGTAATGGCAGTTTCAAGTTTGACCTCAGAAAAAAAAACATAGTTCAGTTTTTTTAAATTGAGTTGGAAAATCTTAACTTTTGTCATTTTGCAAAAATTGGCCAAGCTGTTAGAACCACAGTTTCTACAAATGAAAATAACTTTGTATCAAATCTAATACATAAGTGTTATGACAGATTCAACTTTGACCTCAGAAAATTTTACTAAAAAAACAAAGTTGAGTTTTTTTTAAATTGAGTTGGAAAATTTTAACTTTTGTCATTTTGCAAAAATTGGCCAAACTGTTAGAACCACAGTTTCTACAAATGAAAATAACTTTGTATCAAATCTCATATATAAGTGTAAAGGCAGAATCAACTTTGACCTCAGAAACTTTTACTTTAAAAACATAGTTCAGTTTTTTTTAAATTGAGTTGGAAAATCTTAACTTTTGTCATTTTGCAAAAATTGACCAAACTGTTAGAACCACAGTTTCTACAAATGAAAATAACTTTGTATCAAATCTAATACATAAGTGTAAAGGCAGAATCAACTTTGACCTCAGAAACTTTTACTTTAAAAACATAGTTCAGTTTTTTTTAAATTGAGTTGGAAAATCTTAACTTTTGTCATTTTGCAAAAATTGACCAAACTGTTAGAACCACAGTTTCTACAAATGAAAATAACTTTGTATCAAATCTAATACATAAGTGTAATGGCAGTTTCAAGTTTGACCTCAGAAAAAAAAACATAGTTCAGTTTTTTTAAATTGAGTTGGAAAATCTTAACTTTTGTCATTTTGCAAAAATTGGCCAAGCTGTTAGAACCACAGTTTCTACAAATGAAAATAACTTTGTATCAAATCTAATACATAAGTGTTATGACAGATTCAACTTTGACCTCAGAAAATTTTACTAAAAAAACAAAGTTGAGTTTTTTTTAAATTGAGTTGGAAAATCTTAACTTTTGTCATTTTGCAAAAATTGGCCAAGCTGTTAGAACCACAGTTTCTACAAATGAAAATAACTTTGTATCAAATCTAATACATAAGTGTAATGGCAGATTCAACTTTGACCTCAGAAAATTTTACTAAAAAAACAAAGTTCAGTTTTTTTTAAATTGAGTTGGAAAATTTTAACTTTTGTCATTTTGCAAAAATTGGCCAAACTGTTAGAACCACAGTTTCTACAAATGAAAATAACTTTGTATCAAATCTAATACATAAGTGTAATGGCAGTTTCAACTTTGAACTCAGAAAATTTTACTAAAAAAACATAGTTCAGTTTTTTTAAATTGAGTTGGAAAATCTTAACTTTTGTCATTTTGCAAAAATTGGCCAAGCTGTTAGAACCACAGTTTCTTTAAATGAAAATAACTTTTTATCAAATCTAATACATGAGTGCAATGGCAGTTTAAACTTTGACCTCAGAAATTTTAATTAAAAAACATAGTTCATTTTTTTATTTCATAAGTTATCTGACCATGAACACGCCCACCTCCCATAGCGAAAGCACAATAAAGACATTAACTGTGAGCTACAGGAATTAAACTTGGTATTTGTAAGTTTTTCATCAACATTTAAATGCATATAAAATGAAGGCTTCTTCCGCCCACGGAGACGCCCATTTACAATAAAATTTTTTTTGTTTTTGAAAAGTGGGTTTAGGGTATTTCATAGTCGGCCTAGACCGACTTTAGACTTTCTTTACTTGTTTTAAATTGAGTTGGAAAATCTTAACTTTTGTCATTTTGCAAAAATTGGCCAAGCTGTTAGAACCATAGTTTCTTTAAATGAAAATAACTTTTCATCAAATCTAATACATAAGTGCAATGGCAGTTTCAACTTTGACCTCAGAAATTTTAATTAAAAAAACATAGTTCAGTTTTTTTTTATTGAGTTGGAAAATTTTAACTTTTGTCATTTTGCAAAAATTGGCCAAACTGTTAGAACCACAGTTTCTACAAATGAAAATAACTTTGTATCAAATCTAATACATAAGTGTAATGGCAGTTTCAACTTTGACCTCAGAAAAAAAACATAGTTCAGTTTTTTTAAATTGAGTTGGAAAATTTTAACATTTGTCATTTTGCAAAAATTGGCAAAACTGTTTAAACCACAGTTTCTACAAATGAAATAACTTTGTATCAAATCTAATACATAAGTGTAATGG
This sequence comes from Tetanocera ferruginea, assembly GCA_958299015.1. Taxonomy (NCBI): domain Eukaryota; kingdom Metazoa; phylum Arthropoda; class Insecta; order Diptera; family Sciomyzidae; genus Tetanocera; species Tetanocera ferruginea. Next base: position 97,567,531 of record OY282640.1, on the reverse strand, counting down.
CAGATTCAACTTTGACCTCAGAAAATTTTACTAATAAAACATAGTTCAGTTTTTTTTAAATTGAGTTGGAAAATTTTAACTTTTGTCATTTTGCAAAAATTGGCCAAACTGTTAGAACCACAGTTTCTACAAATGAAATAACTTTGTATCAAATCTAATACATAAGTGTAATAGCAGTTTCAACTTTGACCTCAGAAAAAAAAAACATAGTTCAGTTTTTTTAAATTGAGTTGGAAAATTTTCACTTTTGTCATTTTGCAAAAATTGGCCAAACTGTTAGAACCATAGTTTCTACAAATGAAAATAACTTTGTATCAAATCTAATACATAAGTGTAATGGCAGTTCCAACTTTGACCTCAGAAAAAAAACATAGTTCAGTTTTTTTAAATTGAGTTGGAAAATTTTAACTTTTGTCATTCTACAAAAATTGTCCAAGCTGTTAGAACCACAGTTTCTACAAATGGAAATAACTTTTTATCAAATCTTATACATAAGTGTAATGGCAGTTTCAACTTTCACTTCAGAAATTTTTATTAAAAAAACATAGTACAGTATTTTTTAAATTGAGTTGGAAAATCTTATTTTTTGTCATTTTGCAAAAATTTGCCAAGCTGTTAGAACCACAGTTTCTTTAAATGAAAATAACTTTTTATCAAATCTAATACATAAGTGCAATGGCAGTTTCAACTTTGACCTCAGAAATTTTAATTTAATACACATAGTTCAGTTTTTTTTAAATTGAGTTGGAAAATCTTAACTTTTGTCATTTTGCAAAAATTTGCCAAGCTGTTAGAACCACAGTTTCTTTAAAAGGAAATAACTTTTTATCAAATCTAATACATAAGTGTAATGGCAGATTCAACTTTGACCTCAGAAATTTTTACTAAAAAAACATAGTTCAGTTTTTTTTAAATTGAGTTGGAAAATATTAACTTTTGACATTTTGTAAAAATTGGCCAAGCTGTAAGAACCACAGTTTCTACAAATGGAAATAACTTTTTATCAAATCTTATACATAAGTGCAATGGCAGTTTCAACTTTGACCTCAGAAATTTTAATTTAATACACATAGTTCAGTTTTTTTTAAATTGAGTTGGAAAATCTTAACTTTTGTCATTTTGCAAAAATTTGCCAAGCTGTTAGAACCACAGTTTCTTTAAATGGAAATAACTTTTTATCAAATCTAATACATAAGTGTAATGGCAGATTCAACTTTGACCTCAGAAATTTTTATTAAAAAAACATAGTTCAGTTTTTTTAAATTGAGTTGGAAAATCTTAGCTTTTGTCATTTTGCAAAAATTGACCAAACTGTTAGAACCACAGTTTCTACAAATGGAAATAACTTTTTATAAAATCTTACACATAAGTGTAAAGGCACATTCAACTTTGACCTCAGAAATTTTTATTAAAAAACATAGTTCAGTTTTTTTAAATTGAGATGGAAAATCTTAGCTTTTGTCATTTTGCAAAAATTGGCCAAGCTGTTAGAACCACATTTTCTACAAATGGAAATAACTTTTTATCAAATCTTATACATATGTGTAATGGCAGTTTCAACTTTCACTTCAGAAATTTTTGTTAAAAAAAACATAGTACAGTTTTTTTAAATTGAGTTGGAAAATCTTAACTTTTGTCATTTTGCAAAAATTGGCCAAGCTGTTAGAACCACAGTTTCTTTTAATGAAAATAACTTTTTATCAAATCTAATACATAAGTGCAATGGCAGTTTCAACTTTGAACTCAGAAATTTTTATTAAAAAAACATAGTTCAGTTTTTTTAAATTGAGTTGGAAAATTTTAACATTTGTCATTATGCAAAAATTGGCCAAACTGTTAGAACCACAGTTTCTACAAATGAAAATAACTTTTTATCAAATCTAATACATAAGTGTAAAGGCAGAATCAACTTTGACCTCAGAAATTTTTACTAAAAAAACATAGTTCAGTTTTTTTTAAATTGAGTTGGAAAATATTAACTTTTGACATTTTGTAAAAATTGGCCAAGCTGTAAGAACCACAGTTTCTACAAATGGAAATAACTTTTTATCAAATCTTATACATAAGTGCAATGGCAGTTTCAACTTTGACCTCAGAAATTTTAATTTAATACACATAGTTCAGTTTTTTTTAAATTGAGTTGGAAAATCTTAACTTTTGTCATTTTGCAAAAATTTGCCAAGCTGTTAGAACCACAGTTTCTTTAAATGGAAATAACTTTTTATCAAATCTAATACATAAGTGTAATGGCAGATTCAACTTTGACCTCAGAAATTTTTATTAAAAAAACATAGTTCAGTTTTTTTAAATTGAGTTGGAAAATCTTAGCTTTTGTCATTTTGCAAAAATTGACCAAACTGTTAGAACCACAGTTTCTACAAATGGAAATAACTTTTTATCAAATCTTACACATAAGTGTAAAGGCACATTCAACTTTGACCTCAGAAATTTTTATTAAAAAACATAGTTCAGTTTTTTTAAATTGAGATGGAAAATCTTAGCTTTTGTCATTTTGCAAAAATTGGCCAAGCTGTTAGAACCACAGTTTCTACAAATGGAAATAACTTTTTATCAAATCTTATACATATGTGTAATGGCAGTTTCAACTTTCACTTCAGAAATTTTTGTTAAAAAAAACATAGTACAGTTTTTTTTAAATTGAGTTGGAAAATCTTAACTTTTGTCATTTTGCAAAAATTGGCCAAGCTGTTAGAACCACAGTTTCTTTAAATGAAAATAACTTTTTATCAAATCTAATACATAAGTGCAATGGCAGTTTCAACTTTGAACTCAGAAATTTTTATTAAAAAAACATAGTTCAGTTTTTTTAAATTGAGTTGGAAAATTTTAACATTTGTCATTATGCAAAAATTGGCCAAACTGTTAGAACCACAGTTTCTACAAATGAAAATAACTTTTTATCAAATCTAATACATAAGTGTAAAGGCAGAATCAACTTTGACCTCAGAAATTTTTACTAAAAAAACATAGTTCAGTTTTTTTTAAATTGAGTTGGAAAATATTAACTTTTGACATTTTGTAAAAATTGGCCAAGCTGTTAGAACCACAGTTTCTACAAATGGAAATAACTTTATATCAAATCTAAAACATAAGTATAACGACAGTTTCAACTTCGACCTCAGAAATTTTTATTAAAAAAACTTAGTTCAGTTTTTTTAAATTGAGTTGGAAAATATTAACTTTTGACATTTTGCAAAAATTGGCCAAGCTGTTAGAACCACAGTTTCTACAAATGAAAATAACTTTTTATCAAATCTAATACATAAGTGTAAAGGCAGAATCAACTTTCACTTCAGAAATTTTAATTAAAAAAACAAAGTACAGTTTTTTTTACATTGAGTTGGAAAATCTTAGCTTTTGTCATTTTGCAAAAATTGGCCAAGCTGTTAGAACCACAGTTCCTACAAATGGAAATAACTTTATATCAAATCTAATACATAAGTATAACGGCAGTTTCAACTTCGACCTCAGAAATTTTTATTAAAAAAACTCAGTTCAGTTTTTTTTAAATTGAGTTGGAAAATATTAACTTTTGACATTTTGCATAAATTGGCCAAGCTGTTAGAACCACAGTTTCTACAAATGAAAATAACTTTTTATCAAATCTAATACATAAGTGTAAAGGCAGAATCAACTTTGACCTCAGAAATTTTTACTAAAAAAACATAGTTCAGTTTTTTTTAAATTGAGTTGGAAAATATTAACTTTTGACATTTTGCAAAAATTGGCCAAGCTGTTAGAACCACAGTTTCTACAAATGGAAATAACTTTATATCAAATCTTATACATAAGTGTAAAGGCAGAATCAACTTTGACCTCAGAAATTTTTACTAAAAAAACATAGTTCAGTTTTTTTTAAATTGAGTTGGAAAATTTTAACTTTTGTCATTTTGCAAAAATTGGCCAAACTGTTAGAACCACAGTTTCTACAAATGAAAATAACTTTGTATCAAATCTCATATATAAGTGTAATGGCAGTTTCAACTTTGACCTCAGAAAAAAAAAACATAGTTCAGTTTTTTTAAATTGAGTTGGAAAATTGTAACTTTTGTCATTTTGCAAAAATTGGCCAAACTGTTAGAACCACAGTTTCTACAAATGAAAATAACTTTGTATCATATCTAATACATAAGTGTAATGGCAGTTTCAACTTTGACCTCAGAAAAAAAAAACATAGTTCAGTTTTTTTAAATTGAGTTGGAAAATCTTAACTTTTGTCATTTTGCAAAAATTGACCAAACTGTTAGAACCACAGTTTCTACAAATGAAAATAACTTTGTATCAAATCTAATACATAAGTGTAATGGCAGTTTCAACTTTGACCTCAGAAAAAAAAACATAGTTCAGTTTTTTTAAATTGAGTTGGAAAATCTTAACTTTTGTCATTTTGCAAAAATTGGCCAAGCTGTTAGAACCACAGTTTCTACAAATGAAAATAACTTTGTATCAAATCTAATACATAAGTGTTATGACAGATTCAACTTTGACCTCAGAAAATTTTACTAAAAAAACAAAGTTGAGTTTTTTTTAAATTGAGTTGGAAAATTTTAACTTTTGTCATTTTGCAAAAATTGGCCAAACTGTTAGAACCACAGTTTCTACAAATGAAAATAACTTTGTATCAAATCTAATACATAAGTGTAAAGGCAGAATCAACTTTGACCTCAGAAATTTTTACTTTAAAAACATAGTTCAGTTTTTTTTTAAATTGAGTTGGAAAATCTTAACTTTTGTCATTTTGCAAAAATTGGCCAAACTGTTAGAACCACAGTTTCTACAAATGAAAATAACTTTGTATCAAATCTAATACATAAGTGTAAAGGCAGAATCAACTTTGACCTCAGAAACTTTTACTTTAAAAACATAGTTCAGTTTTTTTTAAATTGAGTTGGAAAATCTTAACTTTTGTCATTTTGCAAAAATTGACCAAACTGTTAGAACCACAGTTTCTACAAATGAAAATAACTTTGTATCAAATCTAATACATAAGTGTAATGGCAGTTTCAAGTTTGACCTCAGAAAAAAAAACATAGTTCAGTTTTTTTAAATTGAGTTGGAAAATCTTAACTTTTGTCATTTTGCAAAAATTGGCCAAGCTGTTAGAACCACAGTTTCTACAAATGAAAATAACTTTGTATCAAATCTAATACATAAGTGTTATGACAGATTCAACTTTGACCTCAGAAAATTTTACTAAAAAAACAAAGTTGAGTTTTTTTTAAATTGAGTTGGAAAATTTTAACTTTTGTCATTTTGCAAAAATTGGCCAAACTGTTAGAACCACAGTTTCTACAAATGAAAATAACTTTGTATCAAATCTCATATATAAGTGTAATGGCAGTTTCAACTTTGACCTCAGAAAAAAAAAACATAGTTCAGTTTTTTTAAATTGAGTTGGAAAATTGTAACTTTCGTCATTTTGCAAAAATTGGCCAAACTGTTAGAACCACAGTTTCTACAAATGAAAATAACTTTGTATCAAATCTAATACATAAGTGTAATGGCAGTTTCAACTTTGACCTCAGAAAAAAAAAACATAGTTCAGTTTTTTTTAAATTGAGTTGGAAAATCTTAACTTTTGTCATTTTGCAAAAATTTACCAAACTGTTAGAACCACAGTTTCTACAAATGAAAATAACTTTTTATCAAATCTAATACATAAGTGTAATGGCAGTTTCAACTTTGAACTCAGAAAATTTTACTAAAAAAACATAGTTCAGTTTTTTTAAATTGAGTTGGAAAATCTTAACTTTTGTCATTTTGCAAAAATTGGCCAAGCTGTTAGAACCACAGTTTCTTTAAATGAAAATAACTTTTTATCAAATCTAATACATGAGTGCAATGGCAGTTTAAACTTTGACCTCAGAAATTTTAATTAAAAAACATAGTTAATTTTTTTATTTCATAAGTTATCTGACCATGAACACGCCCACCTCCCATAGCGAAAGCACAATAAAGACATTAACTGTGAGCTACAGGAATTAAACTTGGTATTTGTAAGTTTTTCATCAACATTTAAATGCATATAAAATGAAGGCTTCTTCCGCCCACGGAGACGCCCATTTACAATAAAATTTTTTTTGTTTTTGAAAAGTGGGTTTAGGGTATTTCATAGTCGGCCTAGACCGACTTTAGACTTTCTTTACTTGTTTTAAATTGAGTTGGAAAATCTTAACTTTTGTCATTTTGCAAAAATTGGCCAAGCTGTTAGAACCATAGTTTCTTTAAATGAAAATAACTTTTCATCAAATCTAATACATAAGTGCAATGGCAGTTTCAACTTTGACCTCAGAAATTTTAATTAAAAAAACATAGTTCAGTTTTTTTTTATTGAGTTGGAAAATTTTAACTTTTGTCATTTTGCAAAAATTGGCCAAACTGTTAGAACCACAGTTTCTACAAATGAAAATAACTTTGTATCAAATCTAATACATAAGTGTAATGGCAGTTTCAACTTTGACCTCAGAAAAAAAACATAGTTCAGTTTTTTTAAATTGAGTTGGAAAATTTTAACATTTGTCATTTTGCAAAAATTGGCAAAACTGTTTAAACCACAGTTTCTACAAATGAAATAACTTTGTATCAAATCTAATACATAAGTGTAATGGCAGATTCAACTTTGACCTCAGAAAATTTTACTAATAAAACATAGTTCAGTTTTTTTTAAATTGAGTTGGAAAATTTTAACTTTTGTCATTTTGCAAAAATTGGCCAAACTGTTAGAACCACAGTTTCTACAAATGAAATAACTTTGTATCAAATCTAATACATAAGTGTAATAGCAGTTTCAACTTTGACCTCAGAAAAAAAAAACATAGTTCAGTTTTTTTAAATTGAGTTGGAAAATTTTCACTTTTGTCATTTTGCAAAAATTGGCCAAACTGTTAGAACCATAGTTTCTACAAATGAAAATAACTTTGTATCAAATCTAATACATAAGTGTAATGGCAGTTCCAACTTTGACCTCAGAAAAAAAACATAGTTCAGTTTTTTTAAATTGAGTTGGAAAATTTTAACTTTTGTCATTCTACAAAAATTGTCCAAGCTGTTAGAACCACAGTTTCTACAAATGGAAATAACTTTTTATCAAATCTTATACATAAGTGTAATGGCAGTTTCAACTTTCACTTCAGAAATTTTTATTAAAAAAACATAGTACAGTATTTTTTAAATTGAGTTGGAAAATCTTATTTTTTGTCATTTTGCAAAAATTTGCCAAGCTGTTAGAACCACAGTTTCTTTAAATGAAAATAACTTTTTATCAAATCTAATACATAAGTGCAATGGCAGTTTCAACTTTGACCTCAGAAATTTTAATTTAATACACATAGTTCAGTTTTTTTTAAATTGAGTTGGAAAATCTTAACTTTTGTCATTTTGCAAAAATTTGCCAAGCTGTTAGAACCACAGTTTCTTTAAAAGGAAATAACTTTTTATCAAATCTAATACATAAGTGTAATGGCAGATTCAACTTTGACCTCAGAAATTTTTACTAAAAAAACATAGTTCAGTTTTTTTTAAATTGAGTTGGAAAATATTAACTTTTGACATTTTGCAAAAATTGGCCAAGCTGTTAGAACCACAGTTTCTACAAATGGAAATAACTTTATATCAAATCTAATACATAAGTATAACGACAGTTTCAACTTCGACCTCAGAAATTTTTATTAAAAAAACTTAGTTCAGTTTTTTTAAATTGAGTTGGAAAATATTAACTTTTGACATTTTGCAAAAATTGGCCAAGCTGTTAGAACCACAGTTTCTACAAATGAAAATAACTTTTTATCAAATCTAATACATAAGTGTAAAGGCAGAATCAACTTTCACTTCAGAAATTTTAATTAAAAAAACAAAGTACAGTTTTTTTTACATTGAGTTGGAAAATCTTAGCTTTTGTCATTTTGCAAAAATTGGCCAAGCTGTTAGAACCACAGTTTCTACAAATGGAAATAACTTTATATCAAATCTAATACATAAGTATAACGGCAGTTTTAACTTCGACCTCAGAAATTTTTATTAAAAAAACTTAGTTCAGTTTTTTTTAAATTGAGTTGGAAAATATTAACTTTTGACATTTTGCATAAATTGGCCAAGCTGTTAGAACAACAGTTTCTACAAATGAAAATAACTTTTTATCAAATCTAATACATAAGTGTAAAGGCAGAATCAACTTTGACCTCAGAAATTTTTACTAAAAAAACATAGTTCAGTTTTTTTTAAATTGAGTTGGAAAATATTAACTTTTGACATTTTGCAAAAATTGGCCAAGCTGTTAGAACCACAGTTTCTACAAATGGAAATAACTTTATATCAAATCTTATACATAAGTGTAAAAGCAGAATCAACTTTGACCTCAGAAATTTTTACTAAAAAAACATAGTTCAGTTTTTTTTAAATTGAGTTGGAAAATTTTAACTTTTGTCATTTTGCAAAAATTGGCCAAACTGTTAGAACCACAGTTTCTACAAATGAAAATAACTTTGTATCAAATCTCATATATAAGTGTAATGGCAGTTTCAACTTTGACCTCAGAAAAAAAAAACATAGTTCAGTTTTTTTAAATTGAGTTGGAAAATTGTAACTTTTGTCATTTTGCAAAAATTGGCCAAACTGTTAGAACCACAGTTTCTACAAATGAAAATAACTTTGTATCATATCTAATACATAAGTGTAATGGCAGTTTCAACTTTGACCTCAGAAAAAAAAAACATAGTTCAGTTTTTTTAAATTGAGTTGGAAAATCTTAACTTTTGTCATTTTGCAAAAATTGACCAAACTGTTAGAACCACAGTTTCTACAAATGAAAATAACTTTGTATCAAATCTAATACATAAGTGTAATGGCAGTTTCAACTTTGACCTCAGAAAAAAAAACATAGTTCAGTTTTTTTAAATTGAGTTGGAAAATCTTAACTTTTGTCATTTTGCAAAAATTGGCCAAGCTGTTACAACCACAGTTTCTACAAATGAAAATAACTTTGTATCAAATCTAATACATAAGTGTTATGACAGATTCAACTTTGACCTCAGAAAATTTTACTAAAAAAACAAAGTTGAGTTTTTTTTAAATTGAGTTGGAAAATTTTAACTTTTGTCATTTTGCAAAAATTGGCCAAACTGTTAGAACCACAGTTTCTACAAATGAAAATAACTTTGTATCAAATCTAATACATAAGTGTAAAGGCAGAATCAACTTTGACCTCAGAAATTTTTACTTTAAAAACATAGTTCAGTTTTTTTTAAATTGAGTTGGAAAATCTTAACTTTTGTCATTTTGCAAAAATTGGCCAAACTGTTAGAACCACAGTTTCTACAAATGAAAATAACTTTGTATCAAATCTAATACATAAGTGTAAAGGCAGAATCAACTTTGACCTCAGAAATTTTTACTTTAAAAACATAGTTCAGTTTTTTTTAAATTGAGTTGGAAAATCTTAACTTTTGTCATTTTGCAAAAATTGACCAAACTGTTAGAACCACAGTTTCTACAAATGAAAATAACTTTGTATCAAATCTAATACATAAGTGTAATGGCAGTTTCAACTTTGACCTCAGAAAAAAAAACATAGTTCAGTTTTTTTAAATTGAGTTGGAAAATCTTAACTTTTGTCATTTTGCAAAAATTGGCCAAGCTGTTAGAACCACAGTTTCTACAAATGAAAATAACTTTGTATCAAATCTAATACATAAGTGTTATGACAGATTCAACTTTGACCTCAGAAAATTTTACTAAAAAAACAAAGTTGAGTTTTTTTTAAATTGAGTTGGAAAATTTTAACTTTTGTCATTTTGCAAAAATTGGCCAAACTGTTAGAACCACAGTTTCTACAAATGAAAATAACTTTGTATCAAATCTCATATATAAGTGTAATGGCAGTTTCAACTTTGACCTCAGAAAAAAAAAACATAGTTCAGTTTTTTTAAATTGAGTTGGAAAATTGTAACTTTCGTCATTTTGCAAAAATTGGCCAAACTGTTAGAACCACAGTTTCTACAAATGAAAATAACTTTGTATCAAATCTAATACATAAGTGTAATGGCAGTTTCAACTTTGACCTCAGAAAAAAAAAACATAGTTCAGTTTTTTTTAAATTGAGTTGGAAAATCTTAACTTTTGTCATTTTGCAAAAATTTACCAAACTGTTAGAACCACAGTTTCTACAAATGAAAATAACTTTGTATCAAATCTAATACATAAGTGTTATGGCAGTTTCAACTTTGACCTCAGAAAAAAAAAACATATTTCAGTTTTTTTAAATTGAGTTGGAAAATCTTAACTTTTGTCATTTTGCAAAAATTGGCCAAGCTGTTAGAACCACAGTTTCTACAAATGAAAATAACTTTGTATCAAATCTAATACATAAGTGTAATGGCAGATTCAACTTTGACCTCAGAAAATTTTACTAAAAAAACAAAGTTCAGTTTTTTTTAAATTGAGTTGGAAAATTTTAACTTTTGTCATTTTGCAAAAATTGGCCAAACTGTTAGAACCACAGTTTCTACAAATGAAAATAACTTTGTATCAAATCTAATACATAAGTGTAATGGCAGTTTCAACTTTGAACTCAGAAAATTTTACTAAAAAAACATAGTTCAGTTTTTTTAAATTGAGTTGGAAAATCTTAACTTTTGTCATTTTGCAAAAATTGGCCAAGCTGTTAGAACCACAGTTTCTTTAAATGAAAATAACTTTTTATCAAATCTAATACATGAGTGCAATGGCAGTTTAAACTTTGACCTCAGAAATTTTAATTAAAAAACATAGTTCATTTTTTTTAAATTGAGTTGGAAAATTTTAACTTTTGTCTTTTGCAAAAATTCGCCAAACTGTTAGAACCACAGTTTCTACAAATGGAAATAACTTTTTATCCGCTCACGGACAAGCCCACCTCCCATACAAAAACTCCCACCTCCCATACAGAGCTAAAATTTGACACATATGTTTTTTATAACAAAACAAAGATGATTTTGAAAAATAAACATCATCCGCCCACGGACACGCCTACCTCCCATACAACGTGAAAATTGAAAACTGCATAACTCAGCTCATAATAAGCCTACAACAATAAAATTTGGTGTGTATGTGTTTTATATATACACAAAAATGTCTGCGAAAAATGGACGCCATCCGCTCACGGACACGCCCACCTCCCATACAACCAAAAAATTGAAAACGCAATAAATCAGCCTCTGTTTAACCTACAGGGCTAAAATTTGGCACGCATGTTTTTTATGACAAGACAAAGATGGTTTTGAAAAATGGACGTCATTCGCCCACGGACACGCCTACCTCCCATACAACCCAAAAAGTTTAAAACTCAACAAATAAGGTTATGTTTGTCATAGAGAAATTAAATTTGGTATGTACGTATTTTATACCAAAACTAAGGTGTGTTCAAAAATTGGAAGTAATCCGACCATGAACACGCCCACCTCCCATAGCGAAAGCACAATAAAGACATTAACTGTGAGCTACAGGAATAAAACTTGGTATTTGTAAGTTTTTCATCAACATTTAAATGCATATAAAATGAAGGCTTCTTCCGCCCACGGAGACGCCCATTTACAATAAAATTTTTTTTGTTTTTGAAAAGTGGGTTTAGGGTATTTCATAGTCGGCCTAGACCGACTTTAGACTTTCTTTACTTGTTTTAAATTGAGTTGGAAAATCTTAACTTTTGTCATTTTGCAAAAATTGGCCAAGCTGTTAGAACCATAGTTTCTTTAAATGAAAATAACTTTTCATCAAATCTAATACATAAGTGCAATGGCAGTTTCAACTTTGACCTCAGAAATTTTAATTAAAAAAACATAGTTCAGTTTTTTTTTATTGAGTTGGAAAATTTTAACTTTTGTCATTTTGCAAAAATTGGCCAAACTGTTAGAACCACAGTTTCTACAAATGAAAATAACTTTGTATCAAATCTAATACATAAGTGTAATGGCAGTTTCAACTTTGACCTCAGAAAAAAAACATAGTTCAGTTTTTTTAAATTGAGTTGGAAAATTTTAACATTTGTCATTTTGCAAAAATTGGCAAAACTGTTTAAACCACAGTTTCTACAAATGAAATAACTTTGTATCAAATCTAATACATAAGTGTAATGGCAGATTCAACTTTGACCTCAGAAAATTTTACTAATAAAACATAGTTCAGTTTTTTTTAAATTGAGTTGGAAAATTTTAACTTTTGTCATTTTGCAAAAATTGGCCAAACTGTTAGAACCACAGTTTCTACAAATGAAATAACTTTGTATCAAATCTAATACATAAGTGTAATGGCAGTTTCAACTTTGACCTCAGAAAAAAAAAACATAGTTCAGTTTTTTTAAATTGAGTTGGAAAATTTTCACTTTTGTCATTTTGCAAAAATTGGCCAAACTGTTAGAACCATAGTTTCTACAAATGAAAATAACTTTGTATCAAATCTAATACATAAGTGTAATGGCAGTTCCAACTTTGACCTCAGAAAAAAAACATAGTTCAGTTTTTTTAAATTGAGTTGGAAAATTTTAACTTTTATCATTCTACAAAAATTGTCCAAGCTGTTAGAACCACAGTTTCTACATATGGAAATAACTTTTTATCAAATCTTATACATAAGTGTAATGGCAGTTTCAACTTTCACTTCAGAAATTTTTATTAAAAAAACATAGTACAGTTTTTTTTAAATTGAGTTGGAAAATCTTATTTTTTGTCATTTTGCAAAAATTTGCCAAGCTGTTAGAACCACAGTTTCTTTAAATGAAAATAACTTTTTATCAAATCTAATACATAAGTGCAATGGCAGTTTCAACTTTGACCTCAGAAATTTAAATTTAATACACATAGTTCAGTTTTTTTTAAATTGAGTTGGAAAATCTTAACTTTTGTCATTTTGCAAAAATTTGCCAAGCTGTTAGAACCACAGTTTCTTTAAAAGGAAATAACTTTTTATCAAATCTAATACATAAGTGTAATGGCAGATTCAACTTTGACCTCAGAAATTTTTATTAAAAAAACATAGTTCAGTTTTTTTAAATTGAGTTGGAAAATCTTAGCTTTTGTCATTTTGCAAAAATTGACCAAACTGTTAGAACCACAGTTTCTACAAATGAAAATAACTTTGTATCAAATCTAATACATAAGTGTAATGGCAGTTTCAACTTTGACCTCAGAAAATTTTACTAAAAAAACTTAGTTCAGTTTTTTTAAATTGAGTTGGAAAATATTAACTTTTGACATTTTGCAAAAATTGGCCAAGCTGTTAGAACCACAGTTTCTACAAATGAAAATAACTTTTTATCAAATCTAATACATTAGTGTAAAGGCAGAATCAACTTTCACTTCAGAAATTTTAATTAAAAAAACATAGTACAGTTTTTTTTACATTGAGTTGGAAAATCTTAGCTTTTGTCATTTTGCAAAAATTGGCCAAGCTGTTAGAACCACAGTTTCTACAAATGAAAATAACTTTATATCAAATCTAATACATAAGTATAACGGCAGATTCAACTTTGACCTCAGAAAATTTTACTAAAAAAACAAAGTTCAGTTTTTTTTAAATTGAGTTGGAAAATTTTAACTTTTGTCATTTTGCAAAAATTGGCCAAACTGTTAGAACCACAGTTTCTACAAATGAAAATAACTTTGTATCAAATCTAATACATAAGTGTAATGGCAGTTTCAACTTTGAACTCAGAAAATTTTACTAAAAAAACATAGTTCAGTTTTTTTAAATTGAGTTGGAAAATCTTAACTTTTGTCATTTTGCAAAAATTGGCCAAGCTGTTAGAACCACAGTTTCTTTAAATGAAAATAACTTTTTATCAAATCTAATACATGAGTGCAATGGCAGTTTAAACTTTGACCTCAGAAATTTTAATTAAAAAACATAGTTCATTTTTTTTAAATTGAGTTGGAAAATTTTAACTTTTGTCTTTTGCAAAAATTCGCCAAACTGTTAGAACCACAGTTTCTACAAATGGAAATAACTTTTTATCCGCTCACGGACAAGCCCACCTCCCATACAAAAGCTCCCACCTCCCATACAGAGCTAAAATTTGACACATATGTTTTTTATAACAAAACAAAGATGATTTTGAAAAATAAACATCATCCGCCCACGGACACGCCTACCTCCCATACAACGTGAAAATTGAAAACTGCATAACTCAGCTCATAATAAGCTTACAACAATAAAATTTGGTGTGTATGTGTTTTATATATACACAAAAATGTCTGCGAAAAATGGACGCCATCCGCTCACGGACACGCCCACCTCCCATACAACCAAAAAATTGAAAACGCAATAAATCAGCCTCTGTTTAACCTACAGGGCTAAAATTTGGCACGCATGTTTTTTATGACAAGACAAAGATGGTTTTGAAAAATGGACGTCATTCGCCCACGGACACGCCTACCTCCCATACAACCCAAAAAGTTTAAAACTCAACAAATAAGGTTATGTTTGTCATAGAGAAATTAAATTTGGTATGTACGTATTTTATACCAAAACTAAGGTGTGTTCAAAAATTGGAAGTAATCCGACCATGAACACGCCCACCTCCCATAGCGAAAGCACAATAAAGACATTAACTGTGAGCTACAGGAATAAAACTTGGTATTTGTAAGTTTTTCATCAACATTTAAATGCATATAAAATGAAGGCTTCTTCCGCCCACGGAGACGCCCATTTACAATAAAATTTTTTTTGTTTTTGAAAAGTGGGTTTAGGGTATTTCATAGTCGGCCTAGACCGACTTTAGACTTTCTTTACTTGTTTTAAATTGAGTTGGAAAATCTTAACTTTTGTCATTTTGCAAAAATTGGCCAAGCTGTTAGAACCATAGTTTCTTTAAATGAAAATAACTTTTCATCAAATCTAATACATAAGTGCAATGGCAGTTTCAACTTTGACCTCAGAAATTTTAATTAAAAAAACATAGTTCAGTTTTTTTTTATTGAGTTGGAAAATTTTAACTTTTGTCATTTTGCAAAAATTGGCCAAACTGTTAGAACCACAGTTTCTACAAATGAAAATAACTTTGTATCAAATCTAATACATAAGTGTAATGGCAGTTTCAACTTTGACCTCAGAAAAAAAACATAGTTCAGTTTTTTTAAATTGAGTTGGAAAATTTTAACATTTGTCATTTTGCAAAAATTGGCAAAACTGTTTAAACCACAGTTTCTACAAATGAAATAACTTTGTATCAAATCTAATACATAAGTGTAATGGCAGATTCAACTTTGACCTCAGAAAATTTTACTAATAAAACATAGTTCAGTTTTTTTTAAATTGAGTTGGAAAATTTTAACTTTTGTCATTTTGCAAAAATTGGCCAAACTGTTAGAACCACAGTTTCTACAAATGAAATAACTTTGTATCAAATCTAATACATAAGTGTAATGGCAGTTTCAACTTTGACCTCAGAAAAAAAAAACATAGTTCAGTTTTTTTAAATTGAGTTGGAAAATTTTCACTTTTGTCATTTTGCAAAAATTGGCCAAACTGTTAGAACCATAGTTTCTACAAATGAAAATAACTTTGTATCAAATCTAATACATAAGTGTAATGGCAGTTCCAACTTTGACCTCAGAAAAAAAACATAGTTCAGTTTTTTTAAATTGAGTTGGAAAATTTTAACTTTTGTCATTCTACAAAAATTGTCCAAGCTGTTAGAACCACAGTTTCTACATATGGAAATAACTTTTTATCAAATCTTATACATAAGTGTAATGGCAGTTTCAACTTTCACTTCAGAAATTTTTATTAAAAAAACATAGTACAGTTTTTTTTAAATTGAGTTGGAAAATCTTATTTTTTGTCATTTTGCAAAAATTTGCCAAGCTGTTAGAACCACAGTTTCTTTAAATGAAAATAACTTTTTATCAAATCTAATACATAAGTGCAATGGCAGTTTCAACTTTGACCTCAGAAATTTAAATTTAATACACATAGTTCAGTTTTTTTTAAATTGAGTTGGAAAATCTTAACTTTTGTCATTTTGCAAAAATTTGCCAAGCTGTTAGAACCACAGTTTCTTTAAAAGGAAATAACTTTTTATCAAATCTAATACATAAGTGTAATGGCAGATTCAACTTTGACCTCAGAAATTTTTATTAAAAAAACATAGTTCAGTTTTTTTAAATTGAGTTGGAAAATCTTAGCTTTTGTCATTTTGCAAAAATTGACCAAACTGTTAGAACCACAGTTTCTACAAATGGAAATAACTTTGTATCAAATCTTACACATAAGTGTAAAGGCACATTCAACTTTGACCTCAGAAATTTTTATTAAAAAACATAGTTCAGTTTTTTTAAATTGAGATGGAAAATCTTAGCTTTTGTCATTTTGCAAAAATTGGCCAAGCTGTTAGAACCACAGTTTCTACAAATGGAAATAACTTTTTATCAAATCTTATACATATGTGTAATGGCAGTTTCAAATTTCACTTCAGAAATTTTTGTTAAAAAAAACATAGTACAGTTTTTTTTAAATTGAGTTGGAAAATCTTATTTTTTGTCATTTTGCAAAAATTGGCCAAGCTGTTAGAACCACAGTTTCTTTAAATGAAAATAACTTTTTATCAAATCTAATACATAAGTGCAATGGCAGTTTCAACTTTGAACTCAGAAATTTTTATTAAAAAAACATAGTTCAGTTTTTTTAAATTGAGTTGGAAAATTTTAACATTTGTCATTATGCAAAAATTGGCCAAACTGTTAGAACCACAGTTTCTACAAATGAAAATAACTTTTTATCAAATCTAATACATAAATGTAAAGGCAGAATCAACTTTGACCTCAGAAATTTTTACTAAAAAAACATAGTTCAGTTTTTTTTAAATTGAGTTGGAAGATATTAACTTTTGACATTTTGCAAAAATTGGCCAAGCTGTTAGAACCACAGTTTCTACAAATGGAAATAACTTTATATCAAATCTAATACATAAGTATAACGACAGTTTCAACTTCGACCTCAGAAATTTTTATTAAAAAAACTTAGTTCAGTTTTTTTTAAATTGAGTTGGAAAATATTAACTTTTGACATTTTGCAAAAATTGGCCAAGCTGTTAGAACCACAGTTTCTACAAATGAAAATAACTTTTTATCAAATCTAATACATTAGTGTAAAGGCAGAATCAACTTTCACTTCAGAAATTTTAATTAAAAAAACATAGTACAGTTTTTTTTACATTGAGTTGGAAAATCTTAGCTTTTGTCATTTTGCAAAAATTGGCCAAGCTGTTAGAACCACAGTTTCTACAAATGAAAATAACTTTATATCAAATCTAATACATAAGTATAACGGCAGTTTCAACTTCGACCTCAGAAATTTTTACTAAAAAAACATAGTTCAGTTTTTTTTAAATTGAGTTGGAAGATATTAACTTTTGACATTTTGCAAAAATTGGCCAAGCTGTTAGAACCACAGTTTCTACAAATGGAAATAACTTTATATCAAATCTAATACATAAGTATAACGGCAGTTTCAACTTCGACCTCAGAAATTTTTATTAAAAAAACTTAGTTCAGTTTTTTTTAAATTGAGTTGGAAAATATTAACTTTTGACATTTTGCAAAAATTGGCCAAGCTGTTAGAACCACAGTTTCTACAAATGAAAATAACTTTTTATCAAATCTAATACATAAGTGTAAAGGCAGAATCAACTTTGACCTCAGAAATTTTTACTAAAAAAACATAGTTCAGTTTTTTTTAAATTGAGTTGGAAGATATTAACTTTTGACATTTTGCAAAAATTGGCCAAGCTGTTAGAACCACAGTTTCTACAAATGGAAATAACTTTATATCAAATCTTATACATAAGTGTAAAGGCAGAATCAACTTTGACCTCAGAAATTTTTACTAAAAAAACATAGTTCAGTTTTTTTTAAATTGAGTTGGAAAATTTTAACTTTTGTCATTTTGCAAAAATTGGCCAAACTGTTAGAACCACAGTTTCTACAAATGAAAATAACTTTGTATCAAATCTCATATATAAGTGTAATGGCAGTTTCAACTTTGACCTCAGAAAAAAAAAACATAGTTCAGTTTTTTTAAATTGAGTTGGAAAATTGTAACTTTTGTCATTTTGCAAAAATTGGCCAAACTGTTAGAACCACAGTTTCTACAAATGAAAATAACTTTGTATCATATCTAATACATAAGTGTAATGGCAGTTTCAACTTTGACCTCAGAAAAAAAAAACATAGTTCAGTTTTTTTAAATTGAGTTGGAAAATCTTAACTTTTGTCATTTTGCAAAAATTGGCCAAACTGTTAGAACCAGAGTTTCTACAAATGAAAATAACTTTGTATCAAATCTAATACATAAGTGTAATGGCAGTTTCAACTTTGACCTCAGAAAAAAAAACATAGTTCAGTTTTTTTAAATTGAGTTGGAAAATTTTAACATTTGTCATTTTGCAAAAATTGGCCAAGCTGTTAGAACCACAGTTTCTTTAAATGAAAATAACTTTTTATCAAATCTAATACATGAGTGCAATGGCAGTTTAAACTTTGACCTCAGAAATTTTAATTAAAAAACATAGTTCATTTTTTTTAAATTGAGTTGGAAAATTTTAACTTTTGTCTTTTGCAAAAATTCGCCAAACTGTTAGAACCACAGTTTCTACAAATGGAAATAACTTTTTATCCGCTCACGGACAAGCCCACCTCCCATACAAAAGCTCCCACCTCCCATACAGAGCTAAAATTTGACACATATGTTTTTTATAACAAAACAAAGATGATTTTGAAAAATAAACATCATCCGCCCACGGACACGCCTACCTCCCATACAACGTGAAAATTGAAAACTGCATAACTCAGCTCATAATAAGCCTACAACAATAAAATTTGGTGTGTATGTGTTTTATATATACACAAAAATGTCTGCGAAAAATGGACGCCATCCGCTCACGGACACGCCCACCTCCCATACAACCAAAAAATTGAAAACGCAATAAATCAGCCTCTGTTTAACCTACAGGGCTAAAATTTGGCACGCATGTTTTTTATGACAAGACAAAGATGGTTTTGAAAAATGGACGTCATTCGCCCACGGACACGCCTACCTCCCATACAACCCAAAAAGTTTAAAACTCAACAAATAAGGTTATGTTTGTCATAGAGAAATTAAATTTGGTATGTACGTATTTTATACCAAAACTAAGGTGTGTTCAAAAATTGGAAGTAATCCGACCATGAACACGCCCACCTCCCATAGCGAAAGCACAATAAAGACATTAACTGTGAGCTACAGGAATAAAACTTGGTATTTGTAAGTTTTTCATCAACATTTAAATGCATATAAAATGAAGGCTTCTTCCGCCCACGGAGACGCCCATTTACAATAAAATTTTTTTTGTTTTTGAAAAGTGGGTTTAAGGTATTTCATAGTCGGCCTAGACCGACTTTAGACTTTCTTTACTTGTTTTAAATTGAGTTGGAAAATCTTAACTTTTGTCATTTTGCAAAAATTGGCCAAGCTGTTAGAACCATAGTTTCTTTAAATGAAAATAACTTTTCATCAAATCTAATACATAAGTGCAATGGCAGTTTCAACTTTGACCTCAGAAATTTTAATTAAAAAAACATAGTTCAGTTTTTTTTTATTGAGTTGGAAAATTTTAACTTTTGTCATTTTGCAAAAATTGGCCAAACTGTTAGAACCACAGTTTCTACAAATGAAAATAACTTTGTATCAAATCTAATACATAAGTGTAATGGCAGTTTCAACTTTGACCTCAGAAAAAAAACATAGTTCAGTTTTTTTAAATTGAGTTGGAAAATTTTAACATTTGTCATTTTGCAAAAATTGGCAAAACTGTTTAAACCACAGTTTCTACAAATGAAATAACTTTGTATCAAATCTAATACATAAGTGTAATGGCAGATTCAACTTTGACCTCAGAAAATTTTACTAATAAAACATAGTTCAGTTTTTTTTAAATTGAGTTGGAAAATTTTAACTTTTGTCATTTTGCAAAAATTGGCCAAACTGTTAGAACCACAGTTTCTACAAATGAAATAACTTTGTATCAAATCTAATACATAAGTGTAATGGCAGTTTCAACTTTGACCTCAGAAAAAAAAAACATAGTTCAGTTTTTTTAAATTGAGTTGGAAAATTTTCACTTTTGTCATTTTGCAAAAATTGGCCAAACTGTTAGAACCATAGTTTCTACAAATGAAAATAACTTTGTATCAAATCTAATACATAAGTGTAATGGCAGTTCCAACTTTGACCTCAGAAAAAAAACATAGTTCAGTTTTTTTAAATTGAGTTGGAAAATTTTAACTTTTGTCATTCTACAAAAATTGTCCAAGCTGTTAGAACCACAGTTTCTACAAATGGAAATAACTTTTTATCAAATCTTATACATAAGTGTAATGGCAGTTTCAACTTTCACTTCAGAAATTTTTATTAAAAAAACATAGTACAGTTTTTTTTAAATTGAGTTGGAAAATCTTGTTTTTTGTCATTTTGCAAAAATTTGCCAAGCTGTTAGAACCACAGTTTCTACAAATGAAAATAACTTTTTATCAAATCTAATACATAAGTGCAATGGCAGTTTCAACTTTGACCTCAGAAATTTTAATTTAATACACATAGTTCAGTTTTTTTTAAATTGAGTTGGAAAATCTTAACTTTTGTCATTTTGCAAAAATTTGCCAAGCTGTTAGAACCACAGTTTCTTTAAAAGGAAATAACTTTTTATCAAATCTAATACATAAGTGTAATGGCAGATTCAACTTTGACCTCAGAAATTTTTATTAAAAAAACATAGTTCAGTTTTTTTAAATTGAGTTGGAAAATCTTAGCTTTTGTCATTTTGCAAAAATTGACCAAACTGTTAGAACCACAGTTTCTACAAATGGAAATAACTTTTTATCAAATCTTACACATAAGTGTAAAGGCACATTCAACTTTGACCTCAGAAATTTTTATTAAAAAACATAGTTCAGTTTTTTTAAATTGAGATGGAAAATCTTAGCTTTTGTCATTTTGCAAAAATTGGCCAAGCTGTTAGAACCACAGTTTCTACAAATGGAAATAACTTTTTATCAAATCTTATACATATGTGTAATGGCAGTTTCAAATTTCACTTCAGAAATTTTTGTTAAAAAAAACATAGTACAGTTTTTTTTTAAATTGAGTTGGAAAATCTTATTTTTTGTCATTTTGCAAAAATTGGCCAAGCTGTTAGAACCACAGTTTCTTTAAATGAAAATAACTTTTTATCAAATCTAATACATAAGTGCAATGGCAGTTTCAACTTTGAACTCAGAAATTTTTATTAAAAAAACATAGTTCAGTTTTTTTAAATTGAGTTGGAAAATTTTAACATTTGTCATTATGCAAAAATTGGCCAAACTGTTAGAACCACAGTTTCTACAAATGAAAATAACTTTTTATCAAATCTAATACATAAGTGTAATGGCAGTTTCAACTTTGAACTCAGAAAATTTTACTAAAAAAACATAGTTCAGTTTTTTTAAATTGAGTTGGAAAATCTTAACTTTTGTCATTTTGCAAAAATTTACCAAACTGTTAGAACCACAGTTTCTACAAATGAAATAACTTTGTATCAAATCTAATACATAAGTGTAATGGCAGTTTCAACTTTGACCTCAGAAAAAAAAAACATAGTTCAGTTTTTTTAAATTGAGTTGGAAAATTGTAACTTTTGTCATTTTGCAAAAATTGGCCAAACTGTTAGAACCACAGTTTCTACAAATGAAAATAACTTTGTATCATATCTAATACATAAGTGTAATGGCAGTTTCAACTTTGACCTCAGAAAAAAAAAACATAGTTCAGTTTTTTTAAATTGAGTTGGAAAATTGTAACTTTTGTCATTTTGCAAAAATTGGCCAAACTGTTAGAACCACAGTTTCTACAAATGAAAATAACTTTGTATCATATCTAATACATAAGTGTAATGGCAGTTTCAACTTTGACCTCAGAAAAAAAAAACATAGTTCAGTTTTTTTAAATTGAGTTGGAAAATCTTAACTTTTGTCATTTTGCAAAAATTGGCCAAACTGTTAGAACCACAGTTTCTACAAATGAAATAACTTTGTATCAAATCTAATACATAAGTGTAATGGCAGTTTCAACTTTGACCTCAGAAAAAAAAAACATAGTTCAGTTTTTTTAAATTGAGTTGGAAAATTGTAACTTTTGTCATTTTGCAAAAATTGGCCAAACTGTTAGAACCACAGTTTCTACAAATGAAAATAACTTTGTATCATATCTAATACATAAGTGTAATGGCAGTTTCAACTTTGACCTCAGAAAAAAAAAACATAGTTCAGTTTTTTTAAATTGAGTTGGAAAATCTTAACTTTTGTCATTTTGCAAAAATTGACCAAACTGTTAGAACCACAGTTTCTACAAATGAAAATAACTTTGTATCAAATCTAATACATAAGTGTAATGGCAGTTTCAACTTTGACCTCAGAAAAAAAAACATAGTTCAGTTTTTTTAAATTGAGTTGGAAAATCTTAACTTTTGTCATTTTGCAAAAATTGGCCAAGCTGTTACAACCACAGTTTCTACAAATGAAAATAACTTTGTATCAAATCTAATACATAAGTGTTATGACAGATTCAACTTTGACCTCAGAAAATTTTACTAAAAAAACAAAGTTGAGTTTTTTTTAAATTGAGTTGGAAAATTTTAACTTTTGTCATTTTGCAAAAATTGGCCAAACTGTTAGAACCACAGTTTCTACAAATGAAAATAACTTTGTATCAAATCTAATACATAAGTGTAAAGGCAGAATCAACTTTGACCTCAGAAATTTTTACTTTAAAAACATAGTTCAGTTTTTTTTAAATTGAGTTGGAAAATCTTAACTTTTGTCATTTTGCAAAAATTGGCCAAACTGTTAGAACCACAGTTTCTACAAATGAAAATAACTTTGTATCAAATCTAATACATAAGTGTAAAGGCAGAATCAACTTTGACCTCAGAAATTTTTACTTTAAAAACATAGTTCAGTTTTTTTTAAATTGAGTTGGAAAATTTTCACTTTTGTCATTTTGCAAAAATTGGCCAAACTGTTAGAACCACAGTTTCTACAAATGAAAATAACTTTGTATCAAATCTAATACATAAGTGTAAAGGCAGAATCAACTTTGACCTCAGAAATTTTTACTTTAAAAACATAGTTCAGTTTTTTTTAAATTGAGTTGGAAAATCTTAACTTTTGTCATTTTGCAAAAATTGACCAAACTGTTAGAACCACAGTTTCTACAAATGAAAATAACTTTGTATCAAATCTAATACATAAGTGTAATGGCAGTTTCAACTTTGACCTCAGAAAAAAAAACATAGTTCAGTTTTTTTAAATTGAGTTGGAAAATCTTAACTTTTGTCATTTTGCAAAAATTGGCCAAGCTGTTAGAACCACAGTTTCTACAAATGAAAATAACTTTGTATCAAATCTAATACATAAGTGTTATGACAGATTCAACTTTGACCTCAGAAAATTTTACTAAAAAAACAAAGTTGAGTTTTTTTTAAATTGAGTTGGAAAATTTTAACTTTTGTCATTTTGCAAAAATTGGCCAAACTGTTAGAACCACAGTTTCTACAAATGAAAATAACTTTGTATCAAATCTCATATATAAGTGTAATGGCAGTTTCAACTTTGACCTCAGAAAAAAAAAACATAGTTCAGTTTTTTTTAAATTGAGTTGGAAAATCTTAACTTTTGTCATTTTGCAAAAATTTACCAAACTGTTAGAACCACAGTTTCTACAAATGAAAATAACTTTGTATCAAATCTCATATATAAGTGTAATGGCAGTTTCAACTTTGACCTCAGAAAAAAAAAACATATTTCAGTTTTTTTAAATTGAGTTGGAAAATCTTAACTTTTGTCATTTTGCAAAAATTTACCAAACTGTTAGAACCACAGTTTCTACAAATGAAAATAACTTTGTATCAAATCTAATACATAAGTGTAAAGGCAGAATCAACTTTGAACTCAGAAATTTTTATTAAAAAAACATAGTTCAGTTTTTTTTAAATTGAGTTGGAAAATCTTAACTTTTGTCATTTTGCAAATATTGGCCAAACTGTAAGAACCACAGTTTCTACAAATGAAAATAACTTTGTATCAAATCTAATACATAAGTGTTATGACAGATTCAACTTTGACCTCAGAAAATTTTACTAAAAAAACAAAGTTGAGTTTTTTTTAAATTGAGTTGGAAAATCTTAACTTTTGTCATTTTGCAAAAATTGGCCAAGCTGTTAGAACCACAGTTTCTACAAATGAAAATAACTTTGTATCAAATCTAATACATAAGTGTAAAGGCAGAATCAACTTTGAACTCAGAAATTTTTATTAAAAAAACATAGTTCAGTTTTTTTAAATTGAGTTGGAAAATTTTAACATTTGTCATTATGCAAAAATTGGCCAAACTGTTAGAACCACAGTTTCTACAAATGAAAATAACTTTGTATCAAATCTAATACATAAGTGTAATGGCAGTTTCAACTTTGACCTCAGAAAAAAAAAACATAGTTCAGTTTTTTTTAAATTGAGTTGGAAAATCTTAACTTTTGTCATTTTGCAAAAATTTACCAAACTGTTAGAACCACAGTTTCTACAAATGAAAATAACTTTGTATCAAATCTAATACATAAGTGTTATGGCAGTTTCAACTTTGACCTCAGAAAAAAAAAACATATTTCAGTTTTTTTAAATTGAGTTGGAAAATCTTAACTTTTGTCATTTTGCAAAAATTGACCAAACTGTTAGAACCACAGTTTCTACAAATGAAAATAACTTTGTATCAAATCTAATACATAAGTGTTATGACAGATTCAACTTTGACCTCAGAAAATTTTACTAAAAAAACAAAGTTCAGTTTTTTTTAAATTGAGTTGGAAAATCTTAACTTTTGTCATTTTGCAAATATTGGCCAAACTGTAAGAACCACAGTTTCTACAAATGAAAATAACTTTGTATCAAATCTAAAACATAAGTGTTATGACAGATTCAACTTTGACCTCAGAAAATTTTACTAAAAAAACAAAGTTGAGTTTTTTTTAAATTGAGTTGGAAAATCTTAACTTTTGTCATTTTGCAAAAATTGGCCAAGCTGTTAGAACCACAGTTTCTACAAATGAAAATAACTTTGTATCAAATCTAATACATAAGTGTAAAGGCAGAATCAACTTTGAACTCAGAAATTTTTATTAAAAAAACATAGTTCAGTTTTTTTAAATTGAGTTGGAAAATTTTAACATTTGTCATTATGCAAAAATTGGCCAAACTGTTAGAACCACAGTTTCTACAAATGAAAATAACTTTTTATCAAATCTAATACATAAGTGTAATGGCAGTTTCAACTTTGAACTCAGAAAATTTTACTAAAAAAACATAGTTCAGTTTTTTTAAATTGAGTTGGAAAATTTTAACTTTTGTCATTTTGCAAAAATTGGCCAAACTGTTAGAACCACAGTTTCTACAAATGAAATAACTTTGTATCAAATCTAATACATAAGTGTAATGGCAGTTTCAACTTTGACCTCAGAAAAAAAAAACATAGTTCAGTTTTTTTAAATTGAGTTGGAAAATTGTAACTTTTGTCATTTTGCAAAAATTGGCCAAACTGTTAGAACCACAGTTTCTACAAATGAAAATAACTTTGTATCATATCTAATACATAAGTGTAATGGCAGTTTCAACTTTGACCTCAGAAAAAAAAAACATAGTTCAGTTTTTTTAAATTGAGTTGGAAAATCTTAACTTTTGTCATTTTGCAAAAATTGACCAAACTGTTAGAACCACAGTTTCTACAAATGAAAATAACTTTGTATCAAATCTAATACATAAGTGTAATGGCAGTTTCAACTTTGACCTCAGAAAAAAAAACATAGTTCAGTTTTTTTAAATTGAGTTGGAAAATCTTAACTTTTGTCATTTTGCAAAAATTGGCCAAGCTGTTACAACCACAGTTTCTACAAATGAAAATAACTTTGTATCAAATCTAATACATAAGTGTTATGACAGATTCAACTTTGACCTCAGAAAATTTTACTAAAAAAACAAAGTTGAGTTTTTTTTAAATTGAGTTGGAAAATTTTAACTTTTGTCATTTTGCAAAAATTGGCCAAACTGTTAGAACCACAGTTTCTACAAATGAAAATAACTTTGTATCAAATCTAATACATAAGTGTAAAGGCAGAATCAACTTTGACCTCAGAAATTTTTACTTTAAAAACATAGTTCAGTTTTTTTTAAATTGAGTTGGAAAATCTTAACTTTTGTCATTTTGCAAAAATTGGCCAAACTGTTAGAACCACAGTTTCTACAAATGAAAATAACTTTGTATCAAATCTAATACATAAGTGTAAAGGCAGAATCAACTTTGACCTCAGAAATTTTTACTTTAAAAACATAATTCAGTTTTTTTAAATTGAGTTGGAAAATCTTAACTTTTGTCATTTTGCAAAAATTGACCAAACTGTTAGAACCACAGTTTCTACAAATGAAAATAACTTTGTATCAAATCTAATACATAAGTGTAATGGCAGTTTCAACTTTGACCTCAGAAAAAAAAACATAGTTCAGTTTTTTTAAATTGAGTTGGAAAATCTTAACTTTTGTCATTTTGCAAAAATTGGCCAAGCTGTTAGAACCACAGTTTCTACAAATGAAAATAACTTTGTATCAAATCTAATACATAAGTGTTATGACAGATTCAACTTTGACCTCAGAAAATTTTACTAAAAAAACAAAGTTGAGTTTTTTTTAAATTGAGTTGGAAAATTTTAACTTTTGTCATTTTGCAAAAATTGGCCAAACTGTTAGAACCACAGTTTCTACAAATGAAAATAACTTTGTATCAAATCTCATATATAAGTGTAATGGCAGTTTCAACTTTGACCTCAGAAAAAAAAAACATAGTTCAGTTTTTTTAAATTGAGTTGGAAAATTGTAACTTTCGTCATTTTGCAAAAATTGGCCAAACTGTTAGAACCACAGTTTCTACAAATGAAAATAACTTTGTATCAAATCTAATACATAAGTGTAATGGCAGTTTCAACTTTGACCTCAGAAAAAAAAAACATAGTTCAGTTTTTTTTAAATTGAGTTGGAAAATCTTAACTTTTGTCATTTTGCAAAAATTTACCAAACTGTTAGAACCACAGTTTCTACAAATGAAAATAACTTTGTATCAAATCTAATACATAAGTGTTATGGCAGTTTCAACTTTGACCTCAGAAAAAAAAAACATATTTCAGTTTTTTTAAATTGAGTTGGAAAATCTTAACTTTTGTCATTTTGCAAAAATTGGCCAAGCTGTTAGAACCACAGTTTCTACAAATGAAAATAACTTTGTATCAAATCTAATACATAAGTGTAATGGCAGATTCAACTTTGACCTCAGAAAATTTTACTAAAAAAACAAAGTTCAGTTTTTTTTAAATTGAGTTGGAAAATTTTAACTTTTGTCATTTTGCAAAAATTGGCCAAACTGTTAGAACCACAGTTTCTACAAATGAAAATAACTTTGTATCAAATCTAATACATAAGTGTAATGGCAGTTTCAACTTTGAACTCAGAAAATTTTACTAAAAAAACATAGTTCAGTTTTTTTAAATTGAGTTGGAAAATCTTAACTTTTGTCATTTTGCAAAAATTGGCCAAGCTGTTAGAACCACAGTTTCTTTAAATGAAAATAACTTTTTATCAAATCTAATACATGAGTGCAATGGCAGTTTAAACTTTGACCTCAGAAATTTTAATTAAAAAACATAGTTCATTTTTTTTAAATTGAGTTGGAAAATTTTAACTTTTGTCTTTTGCAAAAATTCGCCAAACTGTTAGAACCACAGTTTCTACAAATGGAAATAACTTTTTATCCGCTCACGGACAAGCCCACCTCCCATACAAAAGCTCCCACCTCCCATACAGAGCTAAAATTTGACACATATGTTTTTTATAACAAAACAAAGATGATTTTGAAAAATAAACATCATCCGCCCACGGACACGCCTACCTCCCATACAACGTGAAAATTGAAAACTGCATAACTCAGCTCATAATAAGCCTACAACAATAAAATTTGGTGTGTATGTGTTTTATATATACACAAAAATGTCTGCGAAAAATGGACGCCATCCGCTCACGGACACGCCCACCTCCCATACAACCAAAAAATTGAAAACGCAATAAATCAGCCTCTGTTTAACCTACAGGGCTAAAATTTGGCACGCATGTTTTTTATGACAAGACAAAGATGGTTTTGAAAAATGGACGTCATTCGCCCACGGACACGCCTACCTCCCATACAACCCAAAAAGTTTAAAACTCAACAAATAAGGTTATGTTTGTCATAGAGAAATTAAATTTGGTATGTACGTATTTTATACCAAAACTAAGGTGTGTTCAAAAATTGGAAGTAATCCGACCATGAACACGCCCACCTCCCATAGCGAAAGCACAATAAAGACATTAACTGTGAGCTACAGGAATAAAACTTGGTATTTGTAAGTTTTTCATCAACATTTAAATGCATATAAAATGAAGGCTTCTTCCGCCCACGGAGACGCCCATTTACAATAAAATTTTTTTTGTTTTTGAAAAGTGGGTTTAGGGTATTTCATAGTCGGCCTAGACCGACTTTAGACTTTCTTTACTTGTTTTAAATTGAGTTGGAAAATCTTAACTTTTGTCATTTTGCAAAAATTGGCCAAGCTGTTAGAACCATTGTTTCTTTAAATGAAAATAACTTTTCATCAAATCTAATACATAAGTGCAATGGCAGTTTCAACTTTGACCTCAGAAATTTTAATTAAAAAAACATAGTTCAGTTTTTTTTTATTGAGTTGGAAAATTTTAACTTTTGTCATTTTGCAAAAATTGGCCAAACTGTTAGAACCACAGTTTCTACAAATGAAAATAACTTTGTATCAAATCTAATACATAAGTGTAATGGCAGTTTCAACTTTGACCTCAGAAAAAAAACATAGTTCAGTTTTTTTAAATTGAGTTGGAAAATTTTAACATTTGTCATTTTGCAAAAATTGGCAAAACTGTTTAAACCACAGTTTCTACAAATGAAATAACTTTGTATCAAATCTAATACATAAGTGTAATGGCAGATTCAACTTTGACCTCAGAAAATTTTACTAATAAAACATAGTTCAGTTTTTTTTAAATTGAGTTGGAAAATTTTAACTTTTGTCATTTTGCAAAAATTGGCCAAACTGTTAGAACCACAGTTTCTACAAATGAAATAACTTTGTATCAAATCTAATACATAAGTGTAATGGCAGTTTCAACTTTGACCTCAGAAAAAAAAAACATAGTTCAGTTTTTTTAAATTGAGTTGGAAAATTTTCACTTTTGTCATTTTGCAAAAATTGGCCAAACTGTTAGAACCATAGTTTCTACAAATGAAAATAACTTTGTATCAAATCTAATACATAAGTGTAATGGCAGTTCCAACTTTGACCTCAGAAAAAAAACATAGTTCAGTTTTTTTAAATTGAGTTGGAAAATTTTAACTTTTGTCATTCTACAAAAATTGTCCAAGCTGTTAGAACCACAGTTTCTACATATGGAAATAACTTTTTATCAAATCTTATACATAAGTGTAATGGCAGTTTCAACTTTCACTTCAGAAATTTTTATTAAAAAAACATAGTACAGTTTTTTTTAAATTGAGTTGGAAAATCTTATTTTTTGTCATTTTGCAAAAATTTGCCAAGCTGTTAGAACCACAGTTTCTTTAAATGAAAATAACTTTTTATCAAATCTAATACATAAGTGCAATGGCAGTTTCAACTTTGACCTCAGAAATTTAAATTTAATACACATAGTTCAGTTTTTTTTAAATTGAGTTGGAAAATCTTAACTTTTGTCATTTTGCAAAAATTTGCCAAGCTGTTAGAACCACAGTTTCTTTAAAAGGAAATAACTTTTTATCAAATCTAATACATAAGTGTAATGGCAGATTCAACTTTGACCTCAGAAATTTTTATTAAAAAAACATAGTTCAGTTTTTTTAAATTGAGTTGGAAAATCTTAGCTTTTGTCATTTTGCAAAAATTGACCAAACTGTTAGAACCACAGTTTCTACAAATGGAAATAACTTTGTATCAAATCTTACACATAAGTGTAAAGGCACATTCAACTTTGACCTCAGAAATTTTTATTAAAAAACATAGTTCAGTTTTTTTAAATTGAGATGGAAAATCTTAGCAAAAATTTCATTCATTTTGCAAAAATTGGCCAAGCTGTTAGAACCACAGTTTCTACAAATGGAAATAACTTTTTATCAAATCTTATACATATGTGTAATGGCAGTTTCAACTTTCACTTCAGAAATTTTTGTTAAAAAAAACATAGTACAGTTTTTTTTAAATTGAGTTGGAAAATCTTATTTTTTGTCATTTTGCAAAAATTGGCCAAGCTGTTAGAACCACAGTTTCTTTAAATGAAAATAACTTTTTATCAAATCTAATACATAAATGTAAAGGCAGAATCAACTTTGACCTCAGAAATTTTTACTAAAAAAACATAGTTCAGTTTTTTTTAAATTGAGTTGGAAGATATTAGCTTTTGTCATTTTGCAAAAATTGGCCAAGCTGTTAGAACCACAGTTTCTACAAATGAAAATAACTTTATATCAAATCTAATACATAAGTGCAATGGCAGTTTCAACTTTGACCTCAGAAATTTTAATTTAATACACATAGTTCAGTTTTTTTTAAATTGAGTTGGAAAATCTTAACTTTTGTCATTTTGCAAAAATTTGCCAAGCTGTTAGAACCACAGTTTCTTTAAAAGGAAATAACTTTTTATCAAATCTAATACATAAGTGTAATGGCAGATTCAACTTTGACCTCAGAAATTTTTATTAAAAAAACATAGTTCAGTTTTTTTAAATTGAGTTGGAAAATTTTAACTTTTGTCATTCTACAAAAATTGTCCAAGCTGTTAGAACCACAGTTTCTACAAATGGAAATAACTTTTTATCAAATCTTATACATAAGTGTAATGGCAGTTTCAACTTTCACTTCAGAAATTTTTATTAAAAAAACATAGTACAGTTTTTTTTAAATTGAGTTGGAAAA
This sequence comes from Tetanocera ferruginea, assembly GCA_958299015.1. Lineage (NCBI taxonomy): Eukaryota > Metazoa > Arthropoda > Insecta > Diptera > Sciomyzidae > Tetanocera > Tetanocera ferruginea. The sequence goes on along the minus strand of OY282640.1, from coordinate 97,536,411 downwards.
TCTTGTTTTTTGTCATTTTGCAAAAATTTGCCAAGCTGTTAGAACCACAGTTTCTTTAAATGAAAATAACTTTTTATCAAATCTAATACATAAGTGCAATGGCAGTTTCAACTTTGACCTCAGAAATTTTAATTTAATACACATAGTTCAGTTTTTTTTAAATTGAGTTGGAAAATCTTAACTTTTGTCATTTTGCAAAAATTTGCCAAGCTGTTAGAACCACAGTTTCTTTAAAAGGAAATAACTTTTTATCAAATCTAATACATAAGTGTAATGGCAGATTCAACTTTGACCTCAGAAATTTTTATTAAAAAAACATAGTTCAGTTTTTTTAAATTGAGTTGGAAAATCTTAGCTTTTGTCATTTTGCAAAAATTGACCAAACTGTTAGAACCACAGTTTCTACAAATGGAAATAACTTTTTATCAAATCTTACACATAAGTGTAAAGGCACATTCAACTTTGACCTCAGAAATTTTTATTAAAAAACATAGTTCAGTTTTTTTAAATTGAGATGGAAAATCTTAGCTTTTGTCATTTTGCAAAAATTGGCCAAGCTGTTAGAACCACAGTTTCTACAAATGGAAATAACTTTTTATCAAATCTTATACATATGTGTAATGGCAGTTTCAAATTTCACTTCAGAAATTTTTGTTAAAAAAAACATAGTACAGTTTTTTTTAAATTGAGTTGGAAAATCTTATTTTTTGTCATTTTGCAAAAATTGGCCAAGCTGTTAGAACCACAGTTTCTTTAAATGAAAATAACTTTTTATCAAATCTAATACATAAGTGCAATGGCAGTTTCAACTTTGAACTCAGAAATTTTTATTAAAAAAACATAGTTCAGTTTTTTTAAATTGAGTTGGAAAATTTTAACATTTGTCATTATGCAAAAATTGGCCAAACTGTTAGAACCACAGTTTCTACAAATGAAAATAACTTTTTATCAAATCTAATACATAAATGTAAAGGCAGAATCAACTTTGACCTCAGAAATTTTTACTAAAAAAACATAGTTCAGTTTTTTTTAAATTGAGTTGGAAGATATTAACTTTTGACATTTTGCAAAAATTGGCCAAGCTGTTAGAACCACAGTTTCTACAAATGGAAATAACTTTATATCAAATCTAATACATAAGTATAACGACAGTTTCAACTTCGACCTCAGAAATTTTTATTAAAAAAACTTAGTTCAGTTTTTTTTAAATTGAGTTGGAAAATATTAACTTTTGACATTTTGCAAAAATTGGCCAAGCTGTTAGAACCACAGTTTCTACAAATGAAAATAACTTTTTATCAAATCTAATACATTAGTGTAAAGGCAGAATCAACTTTCACTTCAGAAATTTTAATTAAAAAAACATAGTACAGTTTTTTTTACATTGAGTTGGAAAATCTTAGCTTTTGTCATTTTGCAAAAATTGGCCAAGCTGTTAGAACCACAGTTTCTACAAATGGAAATAACTTTATATCAAATCTAATACATAAGTATAACGGCAGTTTCAACTTCGACCTCAGAAATTTTTATTAAAAAAACTTAGTTCAGTTTTTTTTAAATTGAGTTGGAAAATATTAACTTTTGACATTTTGCAAAAATTGGCCAAGCTGTTAGAACCACAGTTTCTACAAATGAAAATAACTTTTTATCAAATCTAATACATAAGTGTAAAGGCAGAATCAACTTTGACCTCAGAAATTTTTACTAAAAAAACATAGTTCAGTTTTTTTTAAATTGAGTTGGAAAATATTAACTTTTGACATTTTGCAAAAATTGGCCAAGCTGTTAGAACCACAGTTTCTACAAATGGAAATAACTTTATATCAAATCTTATACATAAGTGTAAAGGCAGAATCAACTTTGACCTCAGAAATTTTTACTAAAAAAACATAGTTCAGTTTTTTTTAAATTGAGTTGGAAAATTTTAACTTTTGTCATTTTGCAAAAATTGGCCAAACTGTTAGAACCACAGTTTCTACAAATGAAAATAACTTTGTATCAAATCTCATATATAAGTGTAAAGGCAGTTTCAACTTTGACCTCAGAAAAAAAAAACATAGTTCAGTTTTTTTAAATTGAGTTGGAAAATTGTAACTTTTGTCATTTTGCAAAAATTGGCCAAACTGTTAGAACCACAGTTTCTACAAATGAAAATAACTTTGTATCATATCTAATACATAAGTGTAATGGCAGTTTCAACTTTGACCTCAGAAAAAAAAAACATAGTTCAGTTTTTTTAAATTGAGTTGGAAAATTTTCACTTTTGTCATTTTGCAAAAATTGGCCAAACTGTTAGAACCATAGTTTCTACAAATGAAAATAACTTTGTATCAAATCTAATACATAAGTGCAATGGCAGTTTCAACTTTGAACTCAGAAATTTTTATTAAAAAAACATAGTTCAGTTTTTTTAAATTGAGTTGGAAAATTTTAACATTTGTCATTATGCAAAAATTGGCCAAACTGTTAGAACCACAGTTTCTACAAATGAAAATAACTTTTTATCAAATCTAATACATAAATGTAAAGGCAGAATCAACTTTGACCTCAGAAATTTTTACTAAAAAAACATAGATCAGTTTTTTTTAAATTGAGTTGGAAGATATTAGCTTTTGTCATTTTGCAAAAATTGGCCAAGCTGTTAGAACCACAGTTTCTACAAATGAAAATAACTTTATATCAAATCTAATACATAAGTATAACGGCAGTTTCAACTTCGACCTCAGAAATTTTTACTAAAAAAACATAGTTCAGTTTTTTTTAAATTGAGTTGGAAGATATTAACTTTTGACATTTTGCAAAAATTGGCCAAGCTGTTAGAACCACAGATTCTACAAATGGAAAAAAACTTTATATCAAATCTAATACATAAGTATAACGGCAGTTTCAACTTCGACCTCAGAAATTTTTATTAAAAAAACTTAGTTCAGTTTTTTTTAAATTGAGTTGGAAAATATTAACTTTTGACATTTTGCAAAAATTGGCCAAGCTGTTAGAACCACAGTTTCTACAAATGAAAATAACTTTTTATCAAATCTAATACATAAGTGTAAAGGCAGAATCAACTTTGACCTCAGAAATTTTTACTAAAAAAACATAGTGCAGTTTTTTTTAAATTGAGTTGGAAGATATTAACTTTTGACATTTTGCAAAAATTGGCCAAGCTGTTAGAACCACAGTTTCTACAAATGGAAATAACTTTATATCAAATCTAATACATAAGTATAACGGCAGTTTCAACTTCGACCTCAGAAATTTTTATTAAAAAAACTTAGTTCAGTTTTTTTTAAATTGAGTTGGAAAATATTAACTTTTGCCATTTTGCAAAAATTGGCCAAGCTGTTAGAACCACAGTTTCTACAAATGAAAATAACTTTTTATCAAATCTAATACATAAGTGTAAAGGCAGAATCAACTTTGACCTCAGAAATTTTTACTAAAAAAACATAGTTCAGTTTTTTTTAAATTGAGTTGGAAAATATTAACTTTTGACATTTTGCAAAAATTGGCCAAGCTGTTAGAACCACAGTTTCTACAAATGGAAATAACTTTATATCAAATCTTATACATAAGTGTAAAGGCAGAATCAACTTTGACCTCAGAAATTTTTACTAAAAAAACATAGTTCAGTTTTTTTTAAATTGAGTTGGAAAATTTTAACTTTTGTCATTTTGCAAAAATTGGCCAAACTGTTAGAACCACAGTTTCTACAAATGAAAATAACTTTGTATCAAATCTCATATATAAGTGTAATGGCAGTTTCAACTTTGACCTCAGAAAAAAAAAACATAGTTCAGTTTTTTTAAATTGAGTTGGAAAATTGTAACTTTTGTCATTTTGCAAAAATTGGCCAAACTGTTAGAACCACAGTTTCTACAAATGAAAATAACTTTGTATCATATCTAATACATAAGTGTAATGGCAGTTTCAACTTTGACCTCAGAAAAAAAAAACATAGTTCAGTTTTTTTAAATTGAGTTGGAAAATCTTAACTTTTGTCATTTTGCAAAAATTGGCCAAACTGTTAGAACCAGAGTTTCTACAAATGAAAATAACTTTGTATCAAATCTAATACATAAGTGTAATGGCAGTTTCAACTTTGACCTCAGAAAAAAAAACATAGTTCAGTTTTTTTAAATTGAGTTGGAAAATTTTAACATTTGTCATTTTGCAAAAATTGGCCAAGCTGTTAGAACCACAGTTTCTTTAAATGAAAATAACTTTTTATCAAATCTAATACATGAGTGCAATGGCAGTTTAAACTTTGACCTCAGAAATTTTAATTAAAAAACATAGTTCATTTTTTTTAAATTGAGTTGGAAAATTTTAACTTTTGTCTTTTGCAAAAATTCGCCAAACTGTTAGAACCACAGTTTCTACAAATGGAAATAACTTTTTATCCGCTCACGGACAAGCCCACCTCCCATACAAAAGCTCCCACCTCCCATACAGAGCTAAAATTTGACACATATGTTTTTTATAACAAAACAAAGATGATTTTGAAAAATAAACATCATCCGCCCACGGACACGCCTACCTCCCATACAACGTGAAAATTGAAAACTGCATAACTCAGCTCATAATAAGCCTACAACAATAAAATTTGGTGTGTATGTGTTTTATATATACACAAAAATGTCTGCGAAAAATGGACGCCATCCGCTCACGGACACGCCCACCTCCCATACAACCAAAAAATTGAAAACGCAATAAATCAGCCTCTGTTTAACCTACAGGGCTAAAATTTGGCACGCATGTTTTTTATGACAAGACAAAGATGGTTTTGAAAAATGGACGTCATTCGCCCACGGACACGCCTACCTCCCATACAACCCAAAAAGTTTAAAACTCAACAAATAAGGTTATGTTTGTCATAGAGAAATTAAATTTGGTATGTACGTATTTTATACCAAAACTAAGGTGTGTTCAAAAATTGGAAGTAATCCGACCATGAACACGCCCACCTCCCATAGCGAAAGCACAATAAAGACATTAACTGTGAGCTACAGGAATAAAACTTGGTATGTGTAAGTTTTTCATCAACATTTAAATGCATATAAAATGAAGGCTTCTTCCGCCCACGGAGACGCCCATTTACAATAAAATTTTTTTTGTTTTTGAAAAGTGGGTTTAAGGTATTTCATAGTCGGCCTAGACCGACTTTAGACTTTCTTTACTTGTTTTAAATTGAGTTGGAAAATCTTAACTTTTGTCATTTTGCAAAAATTGGCCAAGCTGTTAGAACCATAGTTTCTTTAAATGAAAATAACTTTTCATCAAATCTAATACATAAGTGCAATGGCGGTTTCAACTTTGACCTCAGAAATTTTAATTAAAAAAACATAGTTCAGTTTTTTTTTATTGAGTTGGAAAATTTTAACTTTTGTCATTTTGCAAAAATTGGCCAAACTGTTAGAACCACAGTTTCTACAAATGAAAATAACTTTGTATCAAATCTAATACATAAGTGTAATGGCAGTTTCAACTTTGACCTCAGAAAAAAAACATAGTTCAGTTTTTTTAAATTGAGTTGGAAAATTTTAACATTTGTCATTTTGCAAAAATTGGCAAAACTGTTTAAACCACAGTTTCTACAAATGAAATAACTTTGTATCAAATCTAATACATAAGTGTAATGGCAGATTCAACTTTGACCTCAGAAAATTTTACTAATAAAACATAGTTCAGTTTTTTTTAAATTGAGTTGGAAAATTTTAACTTTTGTCATTTTGCAAAAATTGGCCAAACTGTTAGAACCACAGTTTCTACAAATGAAATAACTTTGTATCAAATCTAATACATAAGTGTAATGGCAGTTTCAACTTTGACCTCAGAAAAAAAAAACATAGTTCAGTTTTTTTAAATTGAGTTGGAAAATTTTCACTTTTGTCATTTTGCAAAAATTGGCCAAACTGTTAGAACCATAGTTTCTACAAATGAAAATAACTTTGTATCAAATCTAATACATAAGTGTAATGGCAGTTCCAACTTTGACCTCAGAAAAAAAACATAGTTCAGTTTTTTTAAATTGAGTTGGAAAATTTTAACTTTTGTCATTCTACAAAAATTGTCCAAGCTGTTAGAACCACAGTTTCTACAAATGGAAATAACTTTTTATCAAATCTTATACATAAGTGTAATGGCAGTTTCAACTTTCACTTCAGAAATTTTTATTAAAAAAACATAGTACAGTTTTTTTTAAATTGAGTTGGAAAATCTTGTTTTTTGTCATTTTGCAAAAATTTGCCAAGCTGTTAGAACCACAGTTTCTTTAAATGAAAATAACTTTTTATCAAATCTAATACATAAGTGCAATGGCAGTTTCAACTTTGACCTCAGAAATTTTAATTTAATACACATAGTTCAGTTTTTTTTAAATTGAGTTGGAAAATCTTAACTTTTGTCATTTTGCAAAAATTTGCCAAGCTGTTAGAACCACAGTTTCTTTAAAAGGAAATAACTTTTTATCAAATCTAATACATAAGTGTAATGGCAGATTCAACTTTGACCTCAGAAATTTTTATTAAAAAAACATAGTTCAGTTTTTTTAAATTGAGTTGGAAAATCTTAGCTTTTGTCATTTTGCAAAAATTGACCAAACTGTTAGAACCACAGTTTCTACAAATGGAAATAACTTTTTATCAAATCTTACACATAAGTGTAAAGGCACATTCAACTTTGACCTCAGAAATTTTTATTAAAAAACATAGTTCAGTTTTTTTAAATTGAGATGGAAAATCTTAGCTTTTGTCATTTTGCAAAAATTGGCCAAGCTGTTAGAACCACAGTTTCTACAAATGGAAATAACTTTTTATCAAATCTTATACATATGTGTAATGGCAGTTTCAAATTTCACTTCAGAAATTTTTGTTAAAAAAAACATAGTACAGTTTTTTTTAAATTGAGTTGGAAAATCTTATTTTTTGTCATTTTGCAAAAATTGGCCAAGCTGTTAGAACCACAGTTTCTTTAAATGAAAATAACTTTTTATCAAATCTAATACATAAGTGCAATGGCAGTTTCAACTTTGAACTCAGAAATTTTTATTAAAAAAACATAGTTCAGTTTTTTTAAATTGAGTTGGAAAATTTTAACATTTGTCATTATGCAAAAATTGGCCAAACTGTTAGAACCACAGTTTCTACAAATGAAAATAACTTTTTATCAAATCTAATACATAAATGTAAAGGCAGAATCAACTTTGACCTCAGAAATTTTTACTAAAAAAACATAGTTCAGTTTTTTTTAAATTGAGTTGGAAGATATTAACTTTTGACATTTTGCAAAAATTGGCCAAGCTGTTAGAACCACAGTTTCTACAAATGGAAATAACTTTATATCAAATCTAATACATAAGTATAACGACAGTTTCAACTTCGACCTCAGAAATTTTTATTAAAAAAACTTAGTTCAGTTTTTTTTAAATTGAGTTGGAAAATATTAACTTTTGACATTTTGCAAAAATTGGCCAAGCTGTTAGAACCACAGTTTCTACAAATGAAAATAACTTTTTATCAAATCTAATACATTAGTGTAAAGGCAGAATCAACTTTCACTTCAGAAATTTTAATTAAAAAAACATAGTACAGTTTTTTTTACATTGAGTTGGAAAATCTTAGCTTTTGTCATTTTGCAAAAATTGGCCAAGCTGTTAGAACCACAGTTTCTACAAATGGAAATAACTTTATATCAAATCTAATACATAAGTATAACGGCAGTTTCAACTTCGACCTCAGAAATTTTTATTAAAAAAACTTAGTTCAGTTTTTTTTAAATTGAGTTGGAAAATATTAACTTTTGACATTTTGCAAAAATTGGCCAAGCTGTTAGAACCACAGTTTCTACAAATGAAAATAACTTTTTATCAAATCTAATACATAAGTGTAAAGGCAGAATCAACTTTGACCTCAGAAATTTTTACTAAAAAAACATAGTTCAGTTTTTTTTAAATTGAGTTGGAAAATATTAACTTTTGACATTTTGCAAAAATTGGCCAAGCTGTTAGAACCACAGTTTCTACAAATGGAAATAACTTTATATCAAATCTTATACATAAGTGTAAAGGCAGAATCAACTTTGACCTCAGAAATTTTTACTAAAAAAACATAGTTCAGTTTTTTTTAAATTGAGTTGGAAAATTTTAACTTTTGTCATTTTGCAAAAATTGGCCAAACTGTTAGAACCACAGTTTCTACAAATGAAAATAACTTTGTATCAAATCTCATATATAAGTGTAAAGGCAGTTTCAACTTTGACCTCAGAAAAAAAAAACATAGTTCAGTTTTTTTAAATTGAGTTGGAAAATTGTAACTTTTGTCATTTTGCAAAAATTGGCCAAACTGTTAGAACCACAGTTTCTACAAATGAAAATAACTTTGTATCATATCTAATACATAAGTGTAATGGCAGTTTCAACTTTGACCTCAGAAAAAAAAAACATAGTTCAGTTTTTTTAAATTGAGTTGGAAAATCTTAACTTTTGTCATTTTGCAAAAATTGGCCAAACTGTTAGAACCAGAGTTTCTACAAATGAAAATAACTTTGTATCAAATCTAATACATAAGTGTAATGGCAGTTTCAACTTTGACCTCAGAAAAAAAAACATAGTTCAGTTTTTTTAAATTGAGTTGGAAAATCTTAACTTTTGTCATTTTGCAAAAATTGGCCAAGCTGTTAGAACCACAGTTTCTACAAATGAAAATAACTTTGTATCAAATCTAATACATAAGTGTTATGACAGATTCAACTTTGACCTCAGAAAATTTTATTAAAAAAACAAAGTTGAGCTTTTTTTAAATTGAGTTGGAAAATTTTAACTTTTGTCATTTTGCAAAAATTGGCCAAACTGTTAGAACCACAGTTTCTACAAATGAAAATAACTTTGTATCAAATCTAATACATAAGTGTAAAGGCAGAATCAACTTTGACCTCAGAAATTTTTACTTTAAAAACATAGTTCAGTTTTTTTTAAATAGAGTTGGAAAATCTAAACTTTTGTCATTTTGCAAAAATTGGCCAAGCTGTAAGAACCACAGTTTCTACAAATGGAAATAACTTTATATCAAATCTAATACATAAGTGTAATGGCAGATTCAACTTTGACCTCAGAAAATTTTACTAAAAAAACAAAGTTAAGTTTTTTTTAAATTGAGTTGGAAAATTTTAACTTTTGTCATTTTGCAAAAATTGGCCAAACTGTTAGAACCACAGTTTCTACAAATGAAAATAACTTTGTATCAAATCTCATATATAAGTGTAATGGCAGTTTCAACTTTGACCTCAGAAAAAAAAACATAGTTCAGTTTTTTTAAATTGAGTTGGAAAATTGTAACTTTCGTCATTTTGCAAAAATTGGCCAAACTGTTAGAACCACAGTTTCTACAAATGAAAATAACTTTGTATCAAATCTAATACATAAGTGTAATGGCAGTTTCAACTTTGACCTCAGAAAAAAAAAACATAGTTCAGTTTTTTTTAAATTGAGTTGGAAAATCTTAACTTTTGTCATTTTGCAAAAATTTACCAAACTGTTAGAACCACAGTTTCTACAAATGAAAATAACTTTGTATCAAATCTAATACATAAGTGTTATGGCAGTTTCAACTTTGACCTCAGAAAAAAAAAACATATTTCAGTTTTTTTAAATTGAGTTGGAAAATCTTAACTTTTGTCATTTTGCAAAAATTGGCCAAGCTGTTAGAACCACAGTTTCTACAAATGAAAATAACTTTGTATCAAATCTAATACATAAGTGTAATGGCAGATTCAACTTTGACCTCAGAAAATTTAACTAAAAAAACAAAGTTCAGTTTTTTTTAAATTAAGTTGGAAAATTTTAACTTTTGTCATTTTGCAAAAATTGGCCAAACTGTTAGAACCACAGTTTCTACAAATGAAAATAACTTTGTATCAAATCTAATACATAAGTGTAATGGCAGTTTCAACTTTGAACTCAGAAAATTTTACTAAAAAAACATAGTTCAGTTTTTTTAAATTGAGTTGGAAAATCTTAACTTTTGTCATTTTGCAAAAATTGGCCAAGCTGTTAGAACCACAGTTTCTTTAAATGAAAATAACTTTTTATCAAATCTAATACATGAGTGCAATGGCAGTTTAAACTTTGACCTCAGAAAAAAAAACATAGTTCAGTTTTTTTAAATTGAGTTGGAAAATCTTAACTTTTGTCATTTTGCAAAAATTGGCCAAACTGTTAGAACCACAGTTTCTACAAATGAAAATAACTTTGTATCAAATCTCATATATAAGTGTAAAGGCAGTTTCAACTTTGACCTCAGAAAAAAAAAACATAGTTCAGTTTTTTTAAATTGAGTTGGAAAATTGTAACTTTTGTCATTTTGCAAAAATTGGCCAAACTGTTAGAACCACAGTTTCTACAAATGAAAATAACTTTGTATCATATCTAATACATAAGTGTAATGGCAGTTTCAACTTTGACCTCAGAAAAAAAAAACATAGTTCAGTTTTTTTAAATTGAGTTGGAAAATCTTAACTTTTGTCATTTTGCAAAAATTGGCCAAACTGTTAGAACCAGAGTTTCTACAAATGAAAATAACTTTGTATCAAATCTAATACATAAGTGTAATGGCAGTTTCAACTTTGACCTCAGAAAAAAAAACATAGTTCAGTTTTTTTAAATTGAGTTGGAAAATCTTAACTTTTGTCATTTTGCAAAAATTGGCCAAGCTGTTAGAACCACAGTTTCTACAAATGAAAATAACTTTGTATCAAATCTAATACATAAGTGTTATGACAGATTCAACTTTGACCTCAGAAAATTTTATTAAAAAAACAAAGTTGAGTTTTTTTTAAATTGAGTTGGAAAATTTTAACTTTTGTCATTTTGCAAAAATTGGCCAAACTGTTAGAACCACAGTTTCTACAAATGAAAATAACTTTGTATCAAATCTAATACATAAGTGTAAAGGCAGAATCAACTTTGACCTCAGAAATTTTTACTTTAAAAACATAGTTCAGTTTTTTTAAATAGAGTTGGAAAATCTAAACTTTTGTCATTTTGCAAAAATTGGCCAAGCTGTAAGAACCACAGTTTCTACAAATGGAAATAACTTTATATCAAATCTTATACATAAGTGTAATGGCAGATTCAACTTTGACCTCAGAAAATTTTACTAAAAAAACAAAGTTAAGTTTTTTTTAAATTGAGTTGGAAAATTTTAACTTTTGTCATTTTGCAAAAATTGGCCAAACTGTTAGAACCACAGTTTCTACAAATGAAAATAACTTTGTATCAAATCTCATATATAAGTGTAATGGCAGTTTCAACTTTGACCTCAGAAAAAAAAACATAGTTCAGTTTTTTTAAATTGAGTTGGAAAATTGTAACTTTCGTCATTTTGCAAAAATTGGCCAAACTGTTAGAACCACAGTTTCTACAAATGAAAATAACTTTGTATCAAATCTAATACATAAGTGTAATGGCAGTTTCAACTTTGACCTCAGAAAAAAAAAAACATAGTTCAGTTTTTTTTAAATTGAGTTGGAAAATCTTAACTTTTGTCATTTTGCAAAAATTTACCAAACTGTTAAAACCACAGTTTCTACAAATGAAAATAACTTTGTATCAAATCTAATACATAAGTGTTATGGCAGTTTCAACTTTGACCTCAGAAAAAAAAAACATATTTCAGTTTTTTTAAATTGAGTTGGAAAATCTTAACTTTTGTCATTTTGCAAAAATTGGCCAAGCTGTTAGAACCACAGTTTCTACAAATGAAAATAACTTTGTATCAAATCTAATACATAAGTGTAATGGCAGATTCAACTTTGACCTCAGAAAATTTAACTAAAAAAACAAAGTTCAGTTTTTTTTAAATTAAGTTGGAAAATTTTAACTTTTGTCATTTTGCAAAAATTGGCCAAACTGTTAGAACCACAGTTTCTACAAATGAAAATAACTTTGTATCAAATCTAATACATAAGTGTAATGGCAGTTTCAACTTTGAACTCAGAAAATTTTACTAAAAAAACATAGTTCAGTTTTTTTAAATTGAGTTGGAAAATCTTAACTTTTGTCATTTTGCAAAAATTGGCCAAGCTGTTAGAACCACAGTTTCTTTAAATGAAAATAACTTTTTATCAAATCTAATACATGAGTGCAATGGCAGTTTAAACTTTGACCTCAGAAATTTTAATTAAAAAACATAGTTCATTTTTTTTAAATTGAGTTGGAAAATTTTAACTTTTGTCTTTTGCAAAAATTCGCCAAACTGTTAGAACCACAGTTTCTACAAATGGAAATAACTTTTTATCCGCTCACGGACAAGCCCACCTCCCATACAAAAGCTCCCACCTCCCATACAGAGCTAAAATTTGACACATATGTTTTTTATAACAAAACAAAGATGATTTTGAAAAATAAACATCATCCGCCCACGGACACGCCTACCTCCCATACAACGTGAAAATTGAAAACTGCATAACACAGCTCATAATAAGCCTACAACAATAAAATTTGGTGTGTATGTGTTTTATATATACACAAAAATGTCTGCGAAAAATGGACGCCATCCGCTCACGGACACGCCCACCTCCCATACAACCAAAAAATTTAAAACGCAATAAATCAGCCTCTGTTTAACCTACAGGGCTAAAATTTGGCACGCATGTTTTTTATGACAAGACAAAGATGGTTTTGAAAAATGGACGTCATTCGCCTACGGACACGCCTACCTCCCATACAACCCAAAAAGTTTAAAACTCAACAAATAAGGTTATGTTTGTCATAGAGAAATTAAATTTGGTATGTACGTATTTTATACCAAAACTAAGGTGTGTTCAAAAATTGGAAGTAATCCGACCATGAACACGCCCACCTCCCATAGCGAAAGCACAATAAAGACATTAACTGTGAGCTACAGGAATAAAACTTGGTATTTGTAAGTTTTTCATCAACATTTAAATGCATATAAAATGAAGGCTTCTTCCGCCCACGGAGACGCCCATTTACAATAAAATTTTTTTTGTTTTTGAAAAGTGGGTTTAGGGTATTTCATAGTCGGCCTAGACCGACTTTAGATTTTCTTTACTTGTTTAAAATTGAGTTGGAAAATCTTAACTTTTGTCATTTTGCAAAAATTGGCCAAGCTGTTAGAACCACAGTTTCTTTAAATGAAAATAACTTTTCATCAAATCTAATACATAAGTGCAATGGCGGTTTCAACTTTGACCTCAGAAATTTTAATTAAAAAAACATAGTTCAGTTTTTTTTATTGAGTTGGAAAATTTTAACTTTTGTTATTTTGCAAAAATTGGCCAAACTGTTAGAACCACAGTTTCTACAAATGAAAATAACTTTGTATCAAATCTAATACATAAGTGTAATGGCAGTTTCAACTTTGACCTCAGAAAAAAAACATAGTTCAGTTTTTTTAAATTGAGTTGGAAAATTTTAACATTTGTCATTTTGCAAAAATTGGCAAAACTGTTTAAACCACAGTTTCTACAAATGAAATAACTTTGTATCAAATCTAATACATAAGTGTAATGGCAGATTCAACTTTGACCTCAGAAAATTTTACTAATAAAACATAGTTCAGTTTTTTTTAAATTGAGTTGGAAAATTTTAACTTTTGTCATTTTGCAAAAATTGGCCAAACTGTTAGAACCACAGTTTCTACAAATGAAATAACTTTGTATCAAATCTAATACATAAGTGTAATGGCAGTTTCAACTTTGACCTCAGAAAAAAAAAACATAGTTCAGTTTTTTTAAATTGAGTTGGAAAATTTTAACTTTTGTCATTTTGCAAAAATTGGCCAAACTGTTAGAACCATAGTTTCTACAAATGAAAATAACTTTGTATCAAATCTAATACATAAGTGTAATGGCAGTTCCAACTTTGACCTCAGAAAAAAAACATAGTTCAGTTTTTTTAAATTGAGTTGGAAAATTTTAACTTTTGTCATTCTACAAAAATTGGCCAAGCTGTTAGAACCACAGTTTCTACAAATGGAAATAACTTTTTATCAAATCTTATACATAAGTGTAATGGCAGTTTCAACTTTCACTTCAGAAATTTTTATTAAAAAAACATAGTACAGTTTTTTTTAAATTGAGTTGGAAAATCTTATTTTTTGTCATTTTGCAAAAATTTGCCAAGCTGTTAGAACCAGTTTCTTTAAATGAAAATAACTTTTTATCAAATCTAATACATAAGTGCAATGGCAGTTTCAACTTTGACCTCAGAAATTTTAATTTAATACACATAGTTCAGTTTTTTTTAAATTGAGTTGGAAAATCTTAACTTTTGTCATTTTGCAAAAATTTGCCAAGCTGTTAGAACCACAGTTTCTTTAAAAGGAAATAACTTTTTATCAAATCTAATACATAAGTGTAATGGCAGATTCAACTTTGACCTCAGAAATTTTTATTAAAAAAACATAGTTCAGTTTTTTTAAATTGAGTTGGAAAATCTCAGCTTTTGTCATTTTGCAAAAATTGACCAAACTGTTAGAACCACAGTTTCTACAAATGAAATAACTTTTTATCAAATCTTACATATAAGTGTAAAGGCACATTCAACTTTGACCTCAGAAATTTTTATTAAAAAACATAGTTCAGTTTTTTTAAATTGAGATGGAAAATCTTAGCTTTTGTCATTTTGCAAAAATTGGCCACGCTGTTAGAACCACAGTTTCTACAAATGGAAATAACTTTTTATCAAATCTTATACATATGTGTAATGGCAGTTTCAACTTTCACTTCAGAAATTTTTGTTAAAAAAAACATAGTACAGTTTTTTTTAAATTGAGTTGGAAAATCTTAACTTTTGTCATTTTGCAAAAATTGGCCAAGCTGTTAGAACCACAGTTTCTTTTAATGAAAATAACTTTTTATCAAATCTAATACATAAGTGCAATGGCAGTTTCAACTTTGAACTCAGAAATTTTTATTAAAAAAACATAGTTCAGTTTTTTTAAATTGAGTTGGAAAATTTTAACATTTGTCATTATGCAAAAATTGGCCAAACTGTTAGAACCACAGTTTCTACAAATGAAAATAACTTTTTATCAAATCTAATACATAAATGTAAAGGCAGAATCAACTTTGACCTCAGAAATTTTTACTAAAAAAACATAGTTCAGTTTTTTTTAAATTGAGTTGGAAAATATTAACTTTTGTCATTTTGCAAAAATTGGCCAAGCTGTTAGAACCACAGTTTCTACAAATGGAAATAACTTTATATCAAATCTAATACATAAGTATAACGACAGTTTCAACTTCGACCTCAGAAATTTTTATTAAAAAAACTTAGTTCAGTTTTTTTTAAATTGAGTTGGAAAATATTAACTTTTGATATTTTGCAAAAATTGGCCAAGCTGTTAGAACCACAGTTTCTACAAATGAAAATAACTTTTTATCAAATCTAATACATAAGTGTAAAGGCAGAATCAACTTTCACTTCAGAAATTTTAATTAAAAAAACATAGTACAGTTTTTTTTACATTGAGTTGGAAAATCTTAGCTTTTGTCATTTTGCAAAAATTGGCCAAGCTGTTAGAACCACAGTTTCTACAAATGGAAATAACTTTATATCAAATCTAATACATAACTATAACGGCAGTTTCAACTTCGACCTCAGAAATTTTTATTAAAAAAACTTAGTTCAGTTTTTTTTAAATTGAGTTGGAAAATATTAACTTTTGACATTTTGCAAAAATTGGCCAAGCTGTTAGAACCACAGTTTCTACAAATGAAAATAACTTTTTATCAAATCTAATACATAAGTGTAAAGGCAGAATCAACTTTGACCTCAGAAATTTTTACTAAAAAAACAAAGTTCAGTTTTTTTTAAATTGAGTTGGAAAATATTAACTTTTGACATTTTGCAAAAATTGGCCAAGCTGTTAGAACCACAGTTTCTACAAATGGAAATAACTTTATATCAAATCTTATACATAAGTGTAAAGGCAGAATCAACTTTGACCTCAGAAATTTTTACTAAAAAAACATAGTTCAGTTTTTTTTAAATTGAGTTGGAAAATTTTAACTTTTGTCATTTTGCAAAAATTGGCCAAACTGTTAGAACCACAGTTTCTACAAATGAAAATAACTTTGTATCAAATCTCATATATAAGTGTAATGGCAGTTTCAACTTTGACCTCAGAAAAAAAAACATAGTTCAGTTTTTTTAAATTGAGTTGGAAAATTGTAACTTTTGTCATTTTGCAAAAATTGGCCAAACTGTTAGAACCACAGTTTCTACAAATGAAAATAACTTTGTATCATATCTAATACATAAGTGTAATGGCAGTTTCAACTTTGACCTCAGAAAAAAAAAACATAGTTCAGTTTTTTTAAATTGAGTTGGAAAATCTTAACTATTGTCATTTTGCAAAAATTGACCAAACTGTTAGAACCACAGTTTCTACAAATGAAAATAACTTTGTATCAAATCTAATACATAAGTGTAATGGCAGTTTCAACTTTGACCTCAGAAAAAAAAACATAGTTCAGTTTTTTTAAATTGAGTTGGAAAATCTTAACTTTTGTCATTTTGCAAAAATTGGCCAAGCTGTTAGAACCACAGTTTCTACAAATGAAAATAACTTTGTATCAAATCTAATACATAAGTGTTATGACAGATTCAACTTTGACCTCAGAAAATTTTACTAAAAAAACAAAGTTGAGTTTTTTTTAAATTGAGTTGGAAAATTTTAACTTTTGTCAGTTTGCAAAAATTGGCCAAACTGTTAGAACCACAGTTTCTACAAATGAAAATAACTTTGTATCAAATCTAATACATAAGTGTAAAGGCAGAATCAACTTTGACCTCAGAAATTTTTACTTTAAAAACATAGTTCAGTTTTTTTTTAAATTGAGTTGGAAAATTTTAACTTTTGTCTTTTGCAAAAATTCGCCAAACTGTTAGAACCACAGTTTCTACAAATGAAAATAACTTTGTATCAAATCTCATATATAAGTGTAAAGGCAGTTTCAACTTTGACCTCAGAAAAAAAAAACATAGTTCAGTTTTTTTAAATTGAGTTGGAAAATTGTAACTTTTGTCATTTTGCAAAAATTGGCCAAGCTGTTAGAACCACAGTTTCTACAAATGAAAATAACTTTGTATCAAATCTAATACATAAGTGTAATGGCAGTTTCAACTTTGACCTCAGAAAAAAAAACATAGTTCAGTTTTTTTAAATTGAGTTGGAAAATTTTAACATTTGTCATTTTGCAAAAATTGGCCAAGCTGTTAGAACCACAGTTTCTTTAAATGAAAATAACTTTTTATCAAATCTAATACATGAGTGCAATGGCAGTTTAAACTTTGACCTCAGAAATTTTAATTAAAAAACATAGTTCATTTTTTTTAAATTGAGTTGGAAAATTTTAACTTTTGTCTTTTGCAAAAATTCGCCAAACTGTTAGAACCACAGTTTCTACAAATGGAAATAACTTTTTATCCGCTCACGGACAAGCCCACCTCCCATACAAAAGCTCCCACCTCCCATACAGAGCTAAAATTTGACACATATGTTTTTTATAACAAAACAAAGATGATTTTGAAAAATAAACATCATCCGCCCACGGACACGCCTACCTCCCATACAACGTGAAAATTGAAAACTGCATAACTCAGCTCATAATAAGCCTACAACAATAAAATTTGGTGTGTATGTGTTTTATATATACACAAAAATGTCTGCGAAAAATGGACGCCATCCGCTCACGGACACGCCCACCTCCCATACAACCAAAAAATTGAAAACGCAATAAATCAGCCTCTGTTTAACCTACAGGGCTAAAATTTGGCACGCATGTTTTTTATGACAAGACAAAGATGGTTTTGAAAAATGGACGTCATTCGCCCACGGACACGCCTACCTCCCATACAACCCAAAAAGTTTAAAACTCAACAAATAAGGTTATGTTTGTCATAGAGAAATTAAATTTGGTATGTACGTATTTTATACCAAAACTAAGGTGTGTTCAAAAATTGGAAGTAATCCGACCATGAACACGCCCACCTCCCATAGCGAAAGCACAATAAAGACATTAACTGTGAGCTACAGGAATAAAACTTGGTATGTGTAAGTTTTTCATCAACATTTAAATGCATATAAAATGAAGGCTTCTTCCGCCCACGGAGACGCCCATTTACAATAAAATTTTTTTTGTTTTTGAAAAGTGGGTTTAAGGTATTTCATAGTCGGCCTAGACCGACTTTAGACTTTCTTTACTTGTTTTAAATTGAGTTGGAAAATCTTAACTTTTGTCATTTTGCAAAAATTGGCCAAGCTGTTAGAACCATAGTTTCTTTAAATGAAAATAACTTTTCATCAAATCTAATACATAAGTGCAATGGCGGTTTCAACTTTGACCTCAGAAATTTTAATTAAAAAAACATAGTTCAGTTTTTTTTTATTGAGTTGGAAAATTTTAACTTTTGTCATTTTGCAAAAATTGGCCAAACTGTTAGAACCACAGTTTCTACAAATGAAAATAACTTTGTATCAAATCTAATACATAAGTGTAATGGCAGTTTCAACTTTGACCTCAGAAAAAAAACATAGTTCAGTTTTTTTAAATTGAGTTGGAAAATTTTAACATTTGTCATTTTGCAAAAATTGGCAAAACTGTTTAAACCACAGTTTCTACAAATGAAATAACTTTGTATCAAATCTAATACATAAGTGTAATGGCAGATTCAACTTTGACCTCAGAAAATTTTACTAATAAAACATAGTTCAGTTTTTTTTAAATTGAGTTGGAAAATTTTAACTTTTGTCATTTTGCAAAAATTGGCCAAACTGTTAGAACCACAGTTTCTACAAATGAAATAACTTTGTATCAAATCTAATACATAAGTGTAATGGCAGTTTCAACTTTGACCTCAGAAAAAAAAAACATAGTTCAGTTTTTTTAAATTGAGTTGGAAAATTTTCACTTTTGTCATTTTGCAAAAATTGGCCAAACTGTTAGAACCATAGTTTCTACAAATGAAAATAACTTTGTATCAAATCTAATACATAAGTGTAATGGCAGTTCCAACTTTGACCTCAGAAAAAAAACATAGTTCAGTTTTTTTAAATTGAGTTGGAAAATTTTAACTTTTGTCATTCTACAAAAATTGTCCAAGCTGTTAGAACCACAGTTTCTACAAATGGAAATAACTTTTTATCAAATCTTATACATAAGTGTAATGGCAGTTTCAACTTTCACTTCAGAAATTTTTATTAAAAAAACATAGTACAGTTTTTTTTAAATTGAGTTGGAAAATCTTGTTTTTTGTCATTTTGCAAAAATTTGCCAAGCTGTTAGAACCACAGTTTCTTTAAATGAAAATAACTTTTTATCAAATCTAATACATAAGTGCAATGGCAGTTTCAACTTTGACCTCAGAAATTTTAATTTAATACACATAGTTCAGTTTTTTTTAAATTGAGTTGGAAAATCTTAACTTTTGTCATTTTGCAAAAATTTGCCAAGCTGTTAGAACCACAGTTTCTTTAAAAGGAAATAACTTTTTATCAAATCTAATACATAAGTGTAATGGCAGATTCAACTTTGACCTCAGAAATTTTTATTAAAAAAACATAGTTCAGTTTTTTTAAATTGAGTTGGAAAATCTTAGCTTTTGTCATTTTGCAAAAATTGACCAAACTGTTAGAACCACAGTTTCTACAAATGGAAATAACTTTTTATCAAATCTTACACATAAGTGTAAAGGCACATTCAACTTTGACCTCAGAAATTTTTATTAAAAAACATAGTTCAGTTTTTTTAAATTGAGATGGAAAATCTTAGCTTTTGTCATTTTGCAAAAATTGGCCAAGCTGTTAGAACCACAGTTTCTACAAATGGAAATAACTTTTTATCAAATCTTATACATATGTGTAATGGCAGTTTCAAATTTCACTTCAGAAATTTTTGTTAAAAAAAACATAGTACAGTTTTTTTTAAATTGAGTTGGAAAATCTTATTTTTTGTCATTTTGCAAAAATTGGCCAAGCTGTTAGAACCACAGTTTCTTTAAATGAAAATAACTTTTTATCAAATCTAATACATAAGTGCAATGGCAGTTTCAACTTTGAACTCAGAAATTTTTATTAAAAAAACATAGTTCAGTTTTTTTAAATTGAGTTGGAAAATTTTAACATTTGTCATTATGCAAAAATTGGCCAAACTGTTAGAACCACAGTTTCTACAAATGAAAATAACTTTTTATCAAATCTAATACATAAATGTAAAGGCAGAATCAACTTTGACCTCAGAAATTTTTACTAAAAAAACATAGTTCAGTTTTTTTTAAATTGAGTTGGAAGATATTAACTTTTGACATTTTGCAAAAATTGGCCAAGCTGTTAGAACCACAGTTTCTACAAATGGAAATAACTTTATATCAAATCTAATACATAAGTATAACGACAGTTTCAACTTCGACCTCAGAAATTTTTATTAAAAAAACTTAGTTCAGTTTTTTTTAAATTGAGTTGGAAAATATTAACTTTTGACATTTTGCAAAAATTGGCCAAGCTGTTAGAACCACAGTTTCTACAAATGAAAATAACTTTTTATCAAATCTAATACATTAGTGTAAAGGCAGAATCAACTTTCACTTCAGAAATTTTAATTAAAAAAACATAGTACAGTTTTTTTTACATTGAGTTGGAAAATCTTAGCTTTTGTCATTTTGCAAAAATTGGCCAAGCTGTTAGAACCACAGTTTCTACAAATGGAAATAACTTTATATCAAATCTAATACATAAGTATAACGGCAGTTTCAACTTCGACCTCAGAAATTTTTATTAAAAAAACTTAGTTCAGTTTTTTTTAAATTGAGTTGGAAAATATTAACTTTTGACATTTTGCAAAAATTGGCCAAGCTGTTAGAACCACAGTTTCTACAAATGAAAATAACTTTTTATCAAATCTAATACATAAGTGTAAAGGCAGAATCAACTTTGACCTCAGAAATTTTTACTAAAAAAACATAGTTCAGTTTTTTTTAAATTGAGTTGGAAAATATTAACTTTTGACATTTTGCAAAAATTGGCCAAGCTGTTAGAACCACAGTTTCTACAAATGGAAATAACTTTATATCAAATCTTATACATAAGTGTAAAGGCAGAATCAACTTTGACCTCAGAAATTTTTACTAAAAAAACATAGTTCAGTTTTTTTTAAATTGAGTTGGAAAATTTTAACTTTTGTCATTTTGCAAAAATTGGCCAAACTGTTAGAACCACAGTTTCTACAAATGAAAATAACTTTGTATCAAATCTCATATATAAGTGTAAAGGCAGTTTCAACTTTGACCTCAGAAAAAAAAAACATAGTTCAGTTTTTTTAAATTGAGTTGGAAAATTGTAACTTTTGTCATTTTGCAAAAATTGGCCAAACTGTTAGAACCACAGTTTCTACAAATGAAAATAACTTTGTATCATATCTAATACATAAGTGTAATGGCAGTTTCAACTTTGACCTCAGAAAAAAAAAACATAGTTCAGTTTTTTTAAATTGAGTTGGAAAATCTTAACTTTTGTCATTTTGCAAAAATTGGCCAAACTGTTAGAACCACAGTTTCTACAAATGAAAATAACTTTTTATCAAATCTAATACATAAGTGTAAAGGCAGAATCAACTTTGACCTCAGAAATTTTTACTAAAAAAACATAGTTCAGTTTTTTTTAAATTGAGTTGGAAAATATTAACTTTTGACATTTTGCAAAAATTGGCCAAGCTGTTAGAACCACAGTTTCTACAAATGGAAATAACTTTATATCAAATCTTATACATAAGTGTAAAGGCAGAATCAACTTTGACCTCAGAAATTTTTACTAAAAAAACATAGTTCAGTTTTTTTTAAATTGAGTTGGAAAATTTTAACTTTTGTCATTTTGCAAAAATTGGCCAAACTGTTAGAACCACAGTTTCTACAAATGAAAATAACTTTGTATCAAATCTCATATATAAGTGTAAAGGCAGTTTCAACTTTGACCTCAGAAAAAAAAAACATAGTTCAGTTTTTTTAAATTGAGTTGGAAAATTGTAACTTTTGTCATTTTGCAAAAATTGGCCAAACTGTTAGAACCACAGTTTCTACAAATGAAAATAACTTTGTATCATATCTAATACATAAGTGTAATGGCAGTTTCAACTTTGACCTCAGAAAAAAAAAACATAGTTCAGTTTTTTTAAATTGAGTTGGAAAATATTAACTTTTGACATTTTGCAAAAATTGGCCAAGCTGTTAGAACCACAGTTTCTACAAATGAAAATAACTTTGTATCAAATCTAATACATAAGTGTAATGGCAGTTTCAACTTTGACCTCAGAAAAAAAAACATAGTTCAGTTTTTTTAAATTGAGTTGGAAAATCTTAACTTTTGTCATTTTGCAAAAATTGGCCAAGCTGTTAGAACCACAGTTTCTACAAATGAAAATAACTTTGTATCAAATCTAATACATAAGTGTTATGACAGATTCAACTTTGACCTCAGAAAATTTTATTAAAAAAACAAAGTTGAGCTTTTTTTAAATTGAGTTGGAAAATTTTAACTTTTGTCATTTTGCAAAAATTGGCCAAACTGTTAGAACCACAGTTTCTACAAATGAAAATAACTTTGTATCAAATCTAATACATAAGTGTAAAGGCAGAATCAACTTTGACCTCAGAAATTTTTACTTTAAAAACATAGTTCAGTTTTTTTTAAATAGAGTTGGAAAATCTAAACTTTTGTCATTTTGCAAAAATTGGCCAAGCTGTAAGAACCACAGTTTCTACAAATGGAAATAACTTTATATCAAATCTAATACATAAGTGTAATGGCAGATTCAACTTTGACCTCAGAAAATTTTACTAAAAAAACAAAGTTAAGTTTTTTTTAAATTGAGTTGGAAAATTTTAACTTTTGTCATTTTGCAAAAATTGGCCAAACTGTTAGAACCACAGTTTCTACAAATGAAAATAACTTTGTATCAAATCTCATATATAAGTGTAATGGCAGTTTCAACTTTGACCTCAGAAAAAAAAACATAGTTCAGTTTTTTTAAATTGAGTTGGAAAATTGTAACTTTCGTCATTTTGCAAAAATTGGCCAAACTGTTAGAACCACAGTTTCTACAAATGAAAATAACTTTGTATCAAATCTAATACATAAGTGTAATGGCAGTTTCAACTTTGACCTCAGAAAAAAAAAACATAGTTCAGTTTTTTTTAAATTGAGTTGGAAAATCTTAACTTTTGTCATTTTGCAAAAATTTACCAAACTGTTAGAACCACAGTTTCTACAAATGAAAATAACTTTGTATCAAATCTAATACATAAGTGTTATGGCAGTTTCAACTTTGACCTCAGAAAAAAAAAACATATTTCAGTTTTTTTAAATTGAGTTGGAAAATCTTAACTTTTGTCATTTTGCAAAAATTGGCCAAGCTGTTAGAACCACAGTTTCTACAAATGAAAATAACTTTGTATCAAATCTAATACATAAGTGTAATGGCAGATTCAACTTTGACCTCAGAAAATTTAACTAAAAAAACAAAGTTCAGTTTTTTTTAAATTAAGTTGGAAAATTTTAACTTTTGTCATTTTGCAAAAATTGGCCAAACTGTTAGAACCACAGTTTCTACAAATGAAAATAACTTTGTATCAAATCTAATACATAAGTGTAATGGCAGTTTCAACTTTGAACTCAGAAAATTTTACTAAAAAAACATAGTTCAGTTTTTTTAAATTGAGTTGGAAAATCTTAACTTTTGTCATTTTGCAAAAATTGGCCAAGCTGTTAGAACCACAGTTTCTTTAAATGAAAATAACTTTTTATCAAATCTAATACATGAGTGCAATGGCAGTTTAAACTTTGACCTCAGAAAAAAAAACATAGTTCAGTTTTTTTAAATTGAGTTGGAAAATCTTAACTTTTGTCATTTTGCAAAAATTGGCCAAACTGTTAGAACCACAGTTTCTACAAATGAAAATAACTTTGTATCAAATCTCATATATAAGTGTAAAGGCAGTTTCAACTTTGACCTCAGAAAAAAAAAACATAGTTCAGTTTTTTTAAATTGAGTTGGAAAATTGTAACTTTTGTCATTTTGCAAAAATTGGCCAAACTGTTAGAACCACAGTTTCTACAAATGAAAATAACTTTGTATCATATCTAATACATAAGTGTAATGGCAGTTTCAACTTTGACCTCAGAAAAAAAAAACATAGTTCAGTTTTTTTAAATTGAGTTGGAAAATCTTAACTTTTGTCATTTTGCAAAAATTGGCCAAACTGTTAGAACCAGAGTTTCTACAAATGAAAATAACTTTGTATCAAATCTAATACATAAGTGTAATGGCAGTTTCAACTTTGACCTCAGAAAAAAAAACATAGTTCAGTTTTTTTTAAATTGAGTTGGAAAATCTTAACTTTTGTCATTTTGCAAAAATTGGCCAAGCTGTTAGAACCACAGTTTCTACAAATGAAAATAACTTTGTATCAAATCTAATACATAAGTGTTATGACAGATTCAACTTTGACCTCAGAAAATTTTATTAAAAAAACAAAGTTGAGTTTTTTTTAAATTGAGTTGGAAAATTTTAACTTTTGTCATTTTGCAAAAATTGGCCAAACTGTTAGAACCACAGTTTCTACAAATGAAAATAACTTTGTATCAAATCTAATACATAAGTGTAAAGGCAGAATCAACTTTGACCTCAGAAATTTTTACTTTAAAAACATAGTTCAGTTTTTTTAAATAGAGTTGGAAAATCTAAACTTTTGTCATTTTGCAAAAATTGGCCAAGCTGTAAGAACCACAGTTTCTACAAATGGAAATAACTTTATATCAAATCTTATACATAAGTGTAATGGCAGATTCAACTTTGACCTCAGAAAATTTTACTAAAAAAACAAAGTTAAGTTTTTTTTAAATTGAGTTGGAAAATTTTAACTTTTGTCATTTTGCAAAAATTGGCCAAACTGTTAGAACCACAGTTTCTACAAATGAAAATAACTTTGTATCAAATCTCATATATAAGTGTAATGGCAGTTTCAACTTTGACCTCAGAAAAAAAAACATAGTTCAGTTTTTTTAAATTGAGTTGGAAAATTGTAACTTTCGTCATTTTGCAAAAATTGGCCAAACTGTTAGAACCACAGTTTCTACAAATGAAAATAACTTTGTATCAAATCTAATACATAAGTGTAATGGCAGTTTCAACTTTGACCTCAGAAAAAAAAAACATAGTTCAGTTTTTTTTAAATTGAGTTGGAAAATCTTAACTTTTGTCATTTTGCAAAAATTTACCAAACTGTTAAAACCACAGTTTCTACAAATGAAAATAACTTTGTATCAAATCTAATACATAAGTGTTATGGCAGTTTCAACTTTGACCTCAGAAAAAAAAAACATATTTCAGTTTTTTTAAATTGAGTTGGAAAATCTTAACTTTTGTCATTTTGCAAAAATTGGCCAAGCTGTTAGAACCACAGTTTCTACAAATGAAAATAACTTTGTATCAAATCTAATACATAAGTGTAATGGCAGATTCAACTTTGACCTCAGAAAATTTAACTAAAAAAACAAAGTTCAGTTTTTTTTAAATTAAGTTGGAAAATTTTAACTTTTGTCATTTTGCAAAAATTGGCCAAACTGTTAGAACCACAGTTTCTACAAATGAAAATAACTTTGTATCAAATCTAATACATAAGTGTAATGGCAGTTTCAACTTTGAACTCAGAAAATTTTACTAAAAAAACATAGTTCAGTTTTTTTAAATTGAGTTGGAAAATCTTAACTTTTGTCATTTTGCAAAAATTGGCCAAGCTGTTAGAACCACAGTTTCTTTAAATGAAAATAACTTTTTATCAAATCTAATACATGAGTGCAATGGCAGTTTAAACTTTGACCTCAGAAATTTTAATTAAAAAACATAGTTCATTTTTTTTAAATTGAGTTGGAAAATTTTAACTTTTGTCTTTTGCAAAAATTCGCCAAACTGTTAGAACCACAGTTTCTACAAATGGAAATAACTTTTTATCCGCTCACGGACAAGCCCACCTCCCATACAAAAGCTCCCACCTCCCATACAGAGCTAAAATTTGACACATATGTTTTTTATAACAAAACAAAGATGATTTTGAAAAATAAACATCATCCGCCCACGGACACGCCTACCTCCCATACAACGTGAAAATTGAAAACTGCATAACACAGCTCATAATAAGCCTACAACAATAAAATTTGGTGTGTATGTGTTTTATATATACACAAAAATGTCTGCGAAAAATGGACGCCATCCGCTCACGGACACGCCCACCTCCCATACAACCAAAAAATTTAAAACGCAATAAATCAGCCTCTGTTTAACCTACAGGGCTAAAATTTGGCACGCATGTTTTTTATGACAAGACAAAGATGGTTTTGAAAAATGGACGTCATTCGCCCACGGACACGCCTACCTCCCATACAACCCAAAAAGTTTAAAACTCAACAAATAAGGTTATGTTTGTCATAGAGAAATTAAATTTGGTATGTACGTATTTTATACCAAAACTAAGGTGTGTTCAAAAATTGGAAGTAATCCGACCATGAACACGCCCACCTCCCATAGCGAAAGCACAATAAAGACATTAACTGTGAGCTACAGGAATAAAACTTGGTATTTGTAAGTTTTTCATCAACATTTAAATGCATATAAAATGAAGGCTTCTTCCGCCCACGGAGACGCCCATTTACAATAAAATTTTTTTTGTTTTTGAAAAGTGGGTTTAGGGTATTTCATAGTCGGCCTAGACCGACTTTAGATTTTCTTTACTTGTTTAAAATTGAGTTGGAAAATCTTAACTTTTGTCATTTTGCAAAAATTGGCCAAGCTGTTAGAACCACAGTTTCTTTAAATGAAAATAACTTTTCATCAAATCTAATACATAAGTGCAATGGCGGTTTCAACTTTGACCTCAGAAATTTTAATTAAAAAAACATAGTTCAGTTTTTTTTATTGAGTTGGAAAATTTTAACTTTTGTTATTTTGCAAAAATTGGCCAAACTGTTAGAACCACAGTTTCTACAAATGAAAATAACTTTGTATCAAATCTAATACATAAGTGTAATGGCAGTTTCAACTTTGACCTCAGAAAAAAAACATAGTTCAGTTTTTTTAAATTGAGTTGGAAAATTTTAACATTTGTCATTTTGCAAAAATTGGCAAAACTGTTTAAACCACAGTTTCTACAAATGAAATAACTTTGTATCAAATCTAATACATAAGTGTAATGGCAGATTCAACTTTGACCTCAGAAAATTTTACTAATAAAACATAGTTCAGTTTTTTTTAAATTGAGTTGGAAAATTTTAACTTTTGTCATTTTGCAAAAATTGGCCAAACTGTTAGAACCACAGTTTCTACAAATGAAATAACTTTGTATCAAATCTAATACATAAGTGTAATGGCAGTTTCAACTTTGACCTCAGAAAAAAAAAACATAGTTCAGTTTTTTTAAATTGAGTTGGAAAATTTTAACTTTTGTCATTTTGCAAAAATTGGCCAAACTGTTAGAACCATAGTTTCTACAAATGAAAATAACTTTGTATCAAATCTAATACATAAGTGTAATGGCAGTTCCAACTTTGACCTCAGAAAAAAAACATAGTTCAGTTTTTTTAAATTGAGTTGGAAAATTTTAACTTTTGTCATTCTACAAAAATTGGCCAAGCTGTTAGAACCACAGTTTCTACAAATGGAAATAACTTTTTATCAAATCTTATACATAAGTGTAATGGCAGTTTCAACTTTCACTTCAGAAATTTTTATTAAAAAAACATAGTACAGTTTTTTTTAAATTGAGTTGGAAAATCTTATTTTTTGTCATTTTGCAAAAATTTGCCAAGCTGTTAGAACCAGTTTCTTTAAATGAAAATAACTTTTTATCAAATCTAATACATAAGTGCAATGGCAGTTTCAACTTTGACCTCAGAAATTTTAATTTAATACACATAGTTCAGTTTTTTTTAAATTGAGTTGGAAAATCTTAACTTTTGTCATTTTGCAAAAATTTGCCAAGCTGTTAGAACCACAGTTTCTTTAAAAGGAAATAACTTTTTATCAAATCTAATACATAAGTGTAATGGCAGATTCAACTTTGACCTCAGAAATTTTTATTAAAAAAACATAGTTCAGTTTTTTTAAATTGAGTTGGAAAATCTCAGCTTTTGTCATTTTGCAAAAATTGACCAAACTGTTAGAACCACAGTTTCTACAAATGAAATAACTTTTTATCAAATCTTACATATAAGTGTAAAGGCACATTCAACTTTGACCTCAGAAATTTTTATTAAAAAACATAGTTCAGTTTTTTTAAATTGAGATGGAAAATCTTAGCTTTTGTCATTTTGCAAAAATTGGCCACGCTGTTAGAACCACAGTTTCTACAAATGGAAATAACTTTTTATCAAATCTTATACATATGTGTAATGGCAGTTTCAACTTTCACTTCAGAAATTTTTGTTAAAAAAAACATAGTACAGTTTTTTTTAAATTGAGTTGGAAAATCTTAACTTTTGTCATTTTGCAAAAATTGGCCAAGCTGTTAGAACCACAGTTTCTTTTAATGAAAATAACTTTTTATCAAATCTAATACATAAGTGCAATGGCAGTTTCAACTTTGAACTCAGAAATTTTTATTAAAAAAACATAGTTCAGTTTTTTTAAATTGAGTTGGAAAATTTTAACATTTGTCATTATGCAAAAATTGGCCAAACTGTTAGAACCACAGTTTCTACAAATGAAAATAACTTTTTATCAAATCTAATACATAAATGTAAAGGCAGAATCAACTTTGACCTCAGAAATTTTTACTAAAAAAACATAGTTCAGTTTTTTTTAAATTGAGTTGGAAAATATTAACTTTTGTCATTTTGCAAAAATTGGCCAAGCTGTTAGAACCACAGTTTCTACAAATGGAAATAACTTTATATCAAATCTAATACATAAGTATAACGACAGTTTCAACTTCGACCTCAGAAATTTTTATTAAAAAAACTTAGTTCAGTTTTTTTTAAATTGAGTTGGAAAATATTAACTTTTGATATTTTGCAAAAATTGGCCAAGCTGTTAGAACCACAGTTTCTACAAATGAAAATAACTTTTTATCAAATCTAATACATAAGTGTAAAGGCAGAATCAACTTTCACTTCAGAAATTTTAATTAAAAAAACATAGTACAGTTTTTTTTACATTGAGTTGGAAAATCTTAGCTTTTGTCATTTTGCAAAAATTGGCCAAGCTGTTAGAACCACAGTTTCTACAAATGGAAATAACTTTATATCAAATCTAATACATAACTATAACGGCAGTTTCAACTTCGACCTCAGAAATTTTTATTAAAAAAACTTAGTTCAGTTTTTTTTAAATTGAGTTGGAAAATATTAACTTTTGACATTTTGCAAAAATTGGCCAAGCTGTTAGAACCACAGTTTCTACAAATGAAAATAACTTTTTATCAAATCTAATACATAAGTGTAAAGGCAGAATCAACTTTGACCTCAGAAATTTTTACTAAAAAAACAAAGTTCAGTTTTTTTTAAATTGAGTTGGAAAATATTAACTTTTGACATTTTGCAAAAATTGGCCAAGCTGTTAGAACCACAGTTTCTACAAATGGAAATAACTTTATATCAAATCTTATACATAAGTGTAAAGGCAGAATCAACTTTGACCTCAGAAATTTTTACTAAAAAAACATAGTTCAGTTTTTTTTAAATTGAGTTGGAAAATTTTAACTTTTGTCATTTTGCAAAAATTGGCCAAACTGTTAGAACCACAGTTTCTACAAATGAAAATAACTTTGTATCAAATCTCATATATAAGTGTAATGGCAGTTTCAACTTTGACCTCAGAAAAAAAAACATAGTTCAGTTTTTTTAAATTGAGTTGGAAAATTGTAACTTTTGTCATTTTGCAAAAATTGGCCAAACTGTTAGAACCACAGTTTCTACAAATGAAAATAACTTTGTATCATATCTAATACATAAGTGTAATGGCAGTTTCAACTTTGACCTCAGAAAAAAAAAACATAGTTCAGTTTTTTTAAATTGAGTTGGAAAATCTTAACTATTGTCATTTTGCAAAAATTGACCAAACTGTTAGAACCACAGTTTCTACAAATGAAAATAACTTTGTATCAAATCTAATACATAAGTGTAATGGCAGTTTCAACTTTGACCTCAGAAAAAAAAACATAGTTCAGTTTTTTTAAATTGAGTTGGAAAATCTTAACTTTTGTCATTTTGCAAAAATTGGCCAAGCTGTTAGAACCACAGTTTCTACAAATGAAAATAACTTTGTATCAAATCTAATACATAAGTGTTATGACAGATTCAACTTTGACCTCAGAAAATTTTACTAAAAAAACAAAGTTGAGTTTTTTTTAAATTGAGTTGGAAAATTTTAACTTTTGTCAGTTTGCAAAAATTGGCCAAACTGTTAGAACCACAGTTTCTACAAATGAAAATAACTTTGTATCAAATCTAATACATAAGTGTAAAGGCAGAATCAACTTTGACCTCAGAAATTTTTACTTTAAAAACATAGTTCAGTTTTTTTTTAAATTGAGTTGGAAAATTTTAACTTTTGTCTTTTGCAAAAATTCGCCAAACTGTTAGAACCACAGTTTCTACAAATGGAAATAACTTTTTATCCGCTCACGGACAAGCCCACCTCCCATACAAAAGCTCCCACCTCCCATACAGAGCTAAAATTTGACACATATGTTTTTTATAACAAAACAAAGATGATTTTGAAAAATAAACATCATCCGCCCACGGACACGCCTACCTCCCATACAACGTGAAAATTGAAAACTGCATAACTCAGCTCATAATAAGCCTACAACAATAAAATTTGGTGTGTATGTGTTTTATATATACACAAAAATGTCTGCGAAAAATGGACGCCATCCGCTCACGGACACGCCCACCTCCCATACAACCAAAAAATTTAAAACTCAATAAATCAGCCTCTGTTTAACCTACAGGGCTAAAATTTGGCACGCATGTTTTTTATGACAAGACAAAGATGGTTTTGAAAAATGGACGTCATTCGCCCACGGACACGCCTACCTCCCATACAACCCAAAAAGTTTAAAACTCAACAAATAAGGTTATGTTTGTCATAGAGAAATTAAATTTGGTATGTACGTATTTTATACCAAAACTAAGATGTGTTCAAAAATTGGAAGTAATCCGACCATGAACACGCCCACCTCCCATAGCGAAAGCACAATAAAGACATTAACTGTGAGCTACAGGAATAAAACTTGGTATTTGTAAGTTTTTCATCAACATTTAAATGCATATAAAATGAAGGCTTCTTCCGCCCACGGAGACGCCCATTTACAATAAAATTTTTTTTGTTTTTGAAAAGTGGGTTTAGGGTATTTCATAGTCGGCCTAGACCGACTTTAGATTTTCTTTACTTGTTTAAAATTGAGTTGGAAAATCTTAACTTTTGTCATTTTGCAAAAATTGGCCAAGCTGTTAGAACCACAGTTTCTTTAAATGAAAATAACTTTTCATCAAATCTAATACATAAGTGCAATGGCGGTTTCAACTTTGACCTCAGAAATTTTAATTAAAAAAACATAGTTCAGTTTTTTTTATTGAGTTGGAAAATTTTAACTTTTGTTATTTTGCAAAAATTGGCCAAACTGTTAGAACCACAGTTTCTACAAATGAAAATAACTTTGTATCAAATCTAATACATAAGTGTAATGGCAGTTTCAACTTTGACCTCAGAAAAAAAACATAGTTCAGTTTTTTTAAATTGAGTTGGAAAATTTTAACATTTGTCATTTTGCAAAAATTGGCAAAACTGTTTAAACCACAGTTTCTACAAATGAAATAACTTTGTATCAAATCTAATACATAAGTGTAATGGCAGATTCAACTTTGACCTCAGAAATTTTTACTTTAAAAACATAGTTCAGTTTTTTTTAAATTGAGTTGGAAAATTTTAACTTTTGTCATTTTGCAAAAATTGGCCAAACTGTTAGAACCACAGTTTCTACAAATGAAATAACTTTGTATCAAATCTAATACATAAGTGTAATGGCAGTTTCAACTTTGACCTCAGAAAAAAAAAACATAGTTCAGTTTTTTTAAATTGAGTTGGAAAATTTTAACTTTTGTCATTTTGCAAAAATTGGCCAAACTGTTAGAACCATAGTTTCTACAAATGAAAATAACTTTGTATCAAATCTAATACATAAGTGTAATGGCAGTTCCAACTTTGACCTCAGAAAAAAACATAGTTCAGTTTTTTTAAATTGAGTTGGAAAATTTTAACTTTTGTCATTCTACAAAAATTGGCCAAGCTGTTAGAACCACAGTTTCTACAAAAGGAAATAACTTTTTATCAAATCTTATACATAAGTGTAATGGCAGTTTCAACTTTCACTTCAGAAATTTTTATTAAAAAAACATAGTACAGTTTTTTTTAAATTGAGTTGGAAAATCTTATTTTTTGTCATTTTGCAAAAATTTGCCAAGCTGTTAGAACCACAGTTTCTTTAAATGAAAATAACTTTTTATCAAATCTAATACATAAGTGCAATGGCAGTTTCAACTTTGACCTCAGAAATTTTAATTTAATACACATAGTTCAGTTTTTTTTAAATTGAGTTGGAAAATCTTAACTTTTGTCATTTTGCAAAAATTTGCCAAGCTGTTAGAACCACAGTTTCTTTAAAAGGAAATAACTTTTTATCAAATCTAATACATAAGTGTAATGGCAGATTCAACTTTGACCTCAGAAATTTTTATTAAAAAAACATAGTTCAGTTTTTTTAAATTGAGTTGGAAAATCTCAGCTTTTGTCATTTTGCAAAAATTGACCAAACTGTTAGAACCACAGTTTCTACAAATGGAAATAACTTTTTATCAAATCTTACACATAAGTGTAAAGGCACATTTAACTTTGACCTCAGAAATTTTTATTAAAAAACATAGTTCAGTTTTTTTAAATTGAGATGGAAAATCTTAGCTTTTGTCATTTTGCAAAAATTGGCCAAGCTGTTAGAACCACAGTTTCTACAAATGGAAATAACTTTTTATCAAATCTTATACATATGTGTAATGGCAGTTTCAACTTTCACTTCAGAAATTTTTGTTAAAAAAAACATAGTACAGTTTTTTTTAAATTGAGTTGGAAAATCTTAACTTTTGACATTTTGCAAAAATTGGCCAAGCTGTTAGAACCACAGTTTCTTTAAATGAAAATAACTTTTTATCAAATCTAATACATAAGTGCAATGGCAGTTTCAACTTTGAACTCAGAAATTTTTATTAAAAAAACATAGTTCAGTTTTTTTAAATTGAGTTGGAAAATTTTAACATATGTCATTATGCAAAAATTGGCCAAACTGTTAGAACCACAGTTTCTACAAATGAAAATAACTTTTTATCAAATCTAATACATAAATGTAAAGGCAGAATCAACTTTGACCTCTGAAATTTTTACTAAAAAAACATAGTTCAGTTTTTTTTAAATTGAGTTGGAAAATATTAACTTTTGACATTTTGCAAAAATTGGCCAAGCTGTTAGAACCACAGTTTCTACAAATGGAAATAACTTTATATCAAATCTAATACATAAGTATAACGACAGTTTCAACTTCGACCTCAGAAATTTTTATTAAAAAAACTTAGTTCAGTTTTTTTTAAATTGAGTTGGAAAATATTAACTTTTGACATTTTGCAAAAATTGGCCAAGCTGTTAGAACCACAGTTTCTACAAATGAAAATAACTTTTTATCAAATCTAATACATAAGTGTAAAGGCAGAATCAACTTTCACTTCAGAAATTTTAATTAAAAAAACATAGTACAGTTTTTTTTACATTGAGTTGGAAAATCTTAGCTTTTGTCATTTTGCAAAAATTGGCCAAGCTGTTAGAACCACAGTTTCTACAAATGGAAATAACTTTATATCAAATCTAATACATAACTATAACGGCAGTTTCAACTTCGACCTCAGAAATTTTTATGAAAAAAACTTAGTTCAGTTTTTTTTAAATTGAGTTGGAAAATATTAACTTTTGACATTTTGCAAAAATTGGCCAAGCTGTTAGAACCACAGTTTCTACAAATGAAAATAACTTTTTATCAAATCTAATACATAAGTGTAAAGGCAGAATCAACTTTGACCTCAGAAATTTTTACTAAAAAAACATAGTTCAGTTTTTTTTAAATTGAGTTGGAAAATATTAACTTTTGACATTTTGCAAAAATTGGCCAAGCTGTTAGAACCACAGTTTCTACAAATGGAAATAACTTTATATCAAATCTTATACATAAGTGTAAAGGCAGAATCAACTTTGACCTCAGAAATTTTTACTAAAAAAACATAGTTCAGTTTTTTTTAAATTGAGTTGGAAAATTTTAACTTTTGTCATTTTGCAAAAATTGGCCAAACTGTTAGAACCACAGTTTCTACAAATGAAAATAACTTTGTATCAAATCTCATATATAAGTGTAATGGCAGTTTCAACTTTGACCTCAGAAAAAAAAACATAGTTCAGTTTTTTTAAATTGAGTTGGAAAATTGTAACTTTTGTCATTTTGCAAAAATTGGCCAAACTGTTAGAACCACAGTTTCTACAAATGAAAATAACTTTGTATCATATCTAATACATAAGTGTAATGGCAGTTTCAACTTTGACCTCAGAAAAAAAAAACATAGTTCAGTTTTTTTAAATTGAGTTGGAAAATCTTAACTTTTGTCATTTTGCAAAAATTGACCAAACTGTTAGAACCACAGTTTCTACAAATGAAAATAACTTTGTATCAAATCTAATACATAAGTGTAATGGCAGTTTCAACTTTGACCTCAGAAAAAAAACATAGTTCAGTTTTTTTAAATTGAGTTGGAAAATCTTATTTTTTGTCATTTTGCAAAAATTGGCCAAGCTGTTAGAACCACAGTTTCTACAAATGAAAATAACTTTGTATCAAATCTAATACATAAGTGTTATGACAGATTCAACTTTGACCTCAGAAAATTTTACTAAAAAAACAAAGTTGAGTTTTTTTTAAATTGAGTTGGAAAATTTTAACTTTTGTCATTTTGCAAAAATTGGCCAAACTGTTAGAACCACAGTTTCTACAAATGAAAATAACTTTGTATCAAATCTAATACATAAGTGTAAAGGCAGAATCAACTTTGACCTCAGAAATTTTTACTTTAAAAACATAGTTCAGTTTTTTTTTAAATTGAGTTGGAAAATCTTAACTTTTGTCATTTTGCAAAAATTGGCCAAGCTGTAAGAACCACAGTTTCTACAAATGGAAATAACTTTATATCAAATCTAATACATAAGTGTAATGGCAGATTCAACTTTGACCTCAGAAAATTTTACTAAAAAAACAAAGTTAAGTTTTTTTTAAATTGAGTTGGAAAATTTTAACTTTTGTCATTTTGCAAAAATTGGCCAAACTGTTAGAACCACAGTTTCTTTAAATGAAAATAACTTTTTATCAAATCTAATACATGAGTGCAATGGCAGTTTAAACTTTGACCTCAGAAATTTTAATTAAAAAACATAGTTCATTTTTTTTAAATTAAGTTGGAAAATTTTAACTTTTGTCTTTTGCAAAAATTCGCCAAACTGTTAGAACCACAGTTTCTACAAATGGAAATAACTTTTTATCCGCTCACGGACAAGCCCACCTCCCATACAAAAGCTCCCACCTCCCATACAGAGCTAAAATTTGACACATATGTTTTTTATAACAAAACAAAGATGATTTTGAAAAATAAACATCATCCGCCCACGGACACGCCTACCTCCCATACAACGTGAAAATTGAAAACTGCATAACTCAGCTCATAATAAGCCTACAACAATAAAATTTGGTGTGTATGTGTTTTATATATACACAAAAATGTCTGCGAAAAATGGACGCCATCCGCTCACGGACACGCCCACCTCCCATACAACCAAAAAATTGAAAACGCAATAAATCAGCCTCTGTTTAACCTACAGGGCTAAAATTTGGCACGCATGATTTTTATGACAAGACAAAGATGGTTTTGAAAAATGGACGTCATTCGCCCACGGACACGCCTACCTCCCATACAACCCAAAAAGTTTAAAACTCAACAAATAAGGTTATGTTTGTCATAGAGAAATTAAATTTGGTATGTACGTATTTTATACCAAAACTAAGGTGTGTTCAAAAATTGGAAGTAATCCGACCATGAACACGCCCACCTCCCATAGCGAAAGCACAATAAAGACATTAACTGTGAGCTACAGGAATAAAACTTGGTATTTGTAAGTTTTTCATCAACATTTAAATGCATATAAAATGAAGGCTTCTTCCGCCCACGGAGACGCCCATTTACAATAAAATTTTTTTTGTTTTTGAAAAGTGGGTTTAGGGTATTTCATAGTCGGCCTAGACCGACTTTAGACTTTCTTTACTTGTTTTAAATTGAGTTGGAAAATCTTAACTTTTGTCATTTTGCAAAAATTGGCCAAGCTGTTAGAACCATAGTTTCTTTAAATGAAAATAACTTTTCATCAAATCTAATACATAAGTGCAATGGCAGTTTCAACTTTGACCTCAGAAATTTTAATTAAAAAAACATAGTTCAGTTTTTTTTTATTGAGTTGGAAAATTTTAACTTTTGTCATTTTGCAAAAATTGGCCAAACTGTTAGAACCACAGTTTCTACAAATGAAAATAACTTTGTATCAAATCTAATACATAAGTGTAATGGCAGTTTCAACTTTGACCTCAGAAAAAAAACATAGTTCAGTTTTTTTAAATTGAGTTGGAAAATTTTAACATTTGTCATTTTGCAAAAATTGGCAAAATTGTTTAAACCACAGTTTCTACAAATGAAATAACTTTGTATCAAATCTAATACATAAGTGTAATGGCAGATTCAACTTTGACCTCAGAAAATTTTACTAATAAAACATAGTTCAGTTTTTTTTAAATTGAGTTGGTAAATTTTAACTTTTGTCATTTTGCAAAATTTGGCCAAACTGTTAGAACCACAGTTTCTACAAATGAAATAACTTTGTATCAAATCTAAAACATAAGTGTAATGGCAGTTTCAACTTTGACCTCAGAAAAAAAAAACATAGTTCAGTTTTTTTAAATTGAGTTGGAAAATTTTAACTTTTGTCATTTTGCAAAAATTGGCCAAACTGTTAGAACCACAGTTTCTACAAATGAAAATAACTTTGTATCAAATCTAATACATAAGTGTAATGGCAGTTTCAACTTTGACCTCAGAAAAAAAACATAGTTCAGTTTTTTTAAATTGAGTTGGAAAATTTTAACATTTGTCATTTTGCAAAAATTGGCAAAACTGTTTAAACCACAGTTTCTACAAATGGGAATAACTTTTTATCAAATCTAAAACATAAGTGAAATGGCAGTTTCAACTTTGACCTCAGAAATTTTTTCTAAAAAAACATAGTTCAGTTTTTTTTAAATTGAGTTGGAAAATTTTAACTTTTGTCATTCTACAAAAATTGACCAAGCTGTTAGAACCACAGTTTCTACAAATGGAAATTACTTTTTATCAAATCTAATACATAAGTGTAAAGGCAGATTCAACTTTGACCTCAGAAATTTTCATTAAAAAAACATAGTTCAGTTTTTCTTAAATTGAGTTGGAAAATTTTAACTTTTGTCATTATGCAAAAATTGGCCAAACTATTTAAACCACAGTTTCTACAAATGGAAATAAATTTTTATCAAATCTAAAACATAAGTATAACGGCAGTTTCAACTTTGACCTCAGAAATTTTTATTAAAAAAACTTAGTTCAGTTTTTTTTAAATAGAGTTGGAAAATTTTAACTTTTGTCATTTTGCAAAAATTGGCTAAACTGTTAGAACCACAGTTTCTACAAATGGAAATAACTTTTTATCAAATCTTATACATAAGTGTAATGGCAGTTTCAACTTTCACTTCAGAAATTTTTATTAAAAAAACATAGTACAGTTTTTTTAAATTGAGTTGGAAAATCTTAGCTTTTGTCATTTTGCAAAAATTGGCCAAGCTGTTAGAACCACAGTTTCTACAAATGGAAATAACTTTATATCAAATCTAATACATAAGTATAACGGCAGTTTCAACTTCGACCTCAGAAATTTTTATAAAAAAAAACTTAGTTCAGTTTTTTATAAATTGAGTTGGAAAATTTTAACTTTTGTCATTTTGCAAAAATTGGCCAAACTGTTAGAACCACAGTTTATTTAAATGAAAATAACTTTTTATCAAATCTAATGAACTAAATCTAATGAACTATCTTAAAAAAACATAGTTCAGTTTTTTTAAATTGAGTTGGAAAATCTTAGCTTTTGTCATTTTGCAAAAATTGACCAAACTGTTAGAACCACAGTTTCTACAAATGGAAATAACTTTTTATCAAATCTTATACATACAGTGGCTCACAGCTTATTTTATGCAGTGCATACTTTCAACTTTAAGGCTCAATAACAGAGAAACTAACGGGAATAAAAAAAAGAATGTGGTATCATTTAAAAGAGCTAGAATTTTATGTTAACAAAAAACATTACGTATTGTGAAAATATACATTCCAATAGCTTAAAAATAAAAAAACAAAAAATACTGCTTTATTTCATCTCACAGCTTATTTTATGCACTTACTTTATCTGGGTAACAGCACACCAATGCTGCATTAGCTAACGGTACTTTGGTGTTCTATGATCCCGCTATATTTCTATAATTGCTTTGTGCCAGTTTCTTAGTCTGATTTTGTTACTTGAAGTGTCCACTGCTATGATTTTTAAAATAGGATCGCTCTCAACTCTAGACCAACGAAAAATGATTAAAAACCATTTTAAAAACGGCTTCTCGCAAAAAAAACAATTGGTTGAGCAGTAAGGGCCGAGAAGCACTTAAAAACAGTTTTTATTACATCCGACGAGCGACTTATTGTACGAAATATAATGGGAATCCGCCACTCTCAGCTCTCTCTCAGCTCTCTCTGGTTTACAGTTAAGT
Organism: Tetanocera ferruginea; assembly: GCA_958299015.1. Taxonomy (NCBI): domain Eukaryota; kingdom Metazoa; phylum Arthropoda; class Insecta; order Diptera; family Sciomyzidae; genus Tetanocera; species Tetanocera ferruginea. The sequence continues at coordinate 97,497,383 of OY282640.1, read as the reverse complement.
GTCAAAACTATTCACCGTATCTTGCGCAAGCAGAACTTTTATGGTATAGGAACAAGAATCAAGTCGTTTATCGCATGGACCAAACGCTTAATGATGTTTTGTACTAAAGAGGTATTGGTACTCACCATTACAGCAGTTTTTTTGCGAGAAGCCGTTTTTAATATGGTTTTTAATCATTTTTCGTTGGTCTAGAGTTGAGAGCGATCCTATTTTAAAAATCATAGCAGTGGACACTTCAAGTAACAAAATCAGACTAAGAAACTGGCACAAAGCAATTATAGAAATATAGCGGGATCATAGAACACCAAAGAACCGTTAGCTAATGCAGCAATGGTGTACTGTTACCCAGATAAAGTAAGTGCATAAAATAAGCTGTAAGATGAAATAAAGCAGTATTTTTTTGTTTTTTTATTTTTAAGCTATTGGAATGTATATTTTCACAATACGTAATGTTTTTTGTTAAAATAAAATTCTAGCTCTTTTAAATGATACCACATTCTTTTTTTTATTCCCGTTAGTTTCTCTGTTATTGAGCCTTAAAGTTGAAAGTATGCACTGCATAAAATAAGGTGTGAGCCACTGTAAGTGTAATGGCAGTTTCAACTTTCACTTCAGAAATTTTAATTAAAAAAACATAGTACAGTTTTTTTTACATTGAGTTGGAAAATCTTAGCTTTTGTCATTTTGCAAAAATTGGCCAAGCTGTTAGAACCACAGTTTCTACAAATGGAAATAACTTTATATCAAATCTAATACATAAGTATAACGGCAGTTTCAACTTCGACCTCAGAAATTTTTATTAAAAAAACTTAGTTCAGTTTTTTTTAAATTGAGTTGGAAAATTTTAACTTTTGTCATTTTGCAAAAATTGGCCAAACTGTTAGAACCACAGTTTCTACAAATGAAAATAACTTTGTATCAAATCTAATACATAAGTGTAATGGCAGTTTCAACTTTGACCTCAGAAAAAAAACATAGTTCAGTTTTTTAAATTGAGTTGGAAAATTTTAACTTTTGTCATTTTGCAAAAATTGGCCAAACTGTTAGAACCACAGTTTCTACAAATGAAATAACTTTGTATCAAATCTAATACATTAGTGTAATGGCAGTTTCAACTTTGACCTCAGAAAAAAAACATAGTTCAGTTTTTTTAAATTGAGTTGGAAAATTTTAACTTTTGTCATTTTGCAAAAATTGGACAAACTGTTAGAACCACAGTTTCTACAAATGAAAAAAACTTTGTATCAAATCTAATACATAAGTGAAATGGCAGTTTCAACTTTGACCTCAGAAAAAAAAACATAGTTCAGTTTTTTTAAATTGAGTTGGAAAATTTTAACTTTTATCATTTTGCAAAAATTGGCCAAACTGTTAAAACCACAGTTTCTACAAATGAAAATAACTTTGTATCAAATCTAATACATAAGTGTAATGGCAGTTTCAACTTTGACCTCAGAAGAAAAAAACATAGTTCAGTTTTTTTAAATTGAGTTGGAAAATTGTAACTTTTGTCATTTTGCAAAAATTGGCCAAACTGTTAGAACCACAGTTTCTACAAATGAAAATAACTTTGTATCAAATCTAATACATAAGTGTTATGGCAGTTTCAACTTTGACCTCAGAAAAAAAAAACATAGTTCAGTTTTTTTAAATTGAGTTGGAAAATTGTAACTTTTGTCATTTTGCAAAAATTGGCAAAACTGTTAGAACCACAGTTTCTACAAATGAAAATAACTTTGTATCAAATCTAATACATAAGTGTAATGGCAGTTTCAACTTTGACCTCAGAAAAAAAAAACATAGTTCAGTTTTTTTTAAATTGAGTTGGAAAATCTTAACTTTTGTCATTTTGCAAAAATTTACCAAACTGTTAGAACCACAGTTACTACAAATGAAAATAACTTTGTATCAAATCTAATACATAAGTGTAATGGCAGTTTCAACTTTGACCTCAGAAAAAAAAAACATAGTTCAGTTTTTTTAAATTGAGTTGGAAAATCTTAACTTTTGTCATTTTGCAAAAATTGGCCAAGCTGTTAGAACCACAGTTTCTACAAATGAAAATAACTTTGTATCAAATCTAATACATAAGTGTAATGGCAGATTCAACTTTGACCTCAGAAAATTTTACTAAAAAAACAAAGTTCAGTTTTTTTTAAATTGAGTTGGAAAATTTTAACTTTTGTCATTTTGCAAAAATTGGCCAAACTGTTAGAACCACAGTTTCTACAAATGAACATAACTTTGTATCAAATCTAATACATAAGTGTAATGGCAGTTTCAACTTTGAACTCAGAAAATTTTATTAAAAAAACATAGTTCAGTTTTTTTAAATTGAGTTGGAAAATCTTAACTTTTGTCATTTTGCAAAAATTGGCCAAGCTGTTAGAACCACAGTTTCTTTAAATGAAAATAACTTTTTATCAAATCTAATACATGAGTGCAATGGCAGTTTAAACTTTGACCTCAGAAATTTTAATTAAAAAACATAGTTCATTTTTTTTAAATTGAGTTGGAAAATTTTAACTTTTGTCTTTTGCAAAAATTCGCCAAACTGTTAGAACCACAGTTTCTACAAATGGAAATAACTTTTTATCCGCTCACGGACAAGCCCACCTCCTATACAAAAGCTCCCACCTCCCATACAGAGCTAAAATTTGACACATATGTTTTTTATAACAAAACAAAGATGGTTTTGAAAAATGGACGTCATTCGCCCACGGACACGCCTACCTCCCATACAACCCAAAAAGTTTAAAACTAAACAAATAAGGTTATGTTTGTCATAGAGAAATTAAATTTTGTATGTACGTATTTTATACCAAAACTAAGGTGTGTTCAAAAATTGGAAGTAATCCGACCATGAACACGCCCACCTCCCATAGCGAAAGCACAATAAAGACATTAACTGTGAGCTACAGGAATAAAACTTGGTATGTGTAAGTTTTTCATCAACATTTAAATGCATATAAAATGAAGGCTTCTTCCGCCCACGGAGACGCCCATTTACAATAAAATTTTTTTTGTTTTTGAAAAGTGGGTTTAGGGTATTTCATAGTCGGCCTAGACCGACTTAAGACTTTCTTTACTTGTTTTAAATTGAGTTGGAAAATCTTTACTTTTGTCATTTTGCAAAAATTGGCCAAGCTGTTAGAACCATAGTTTCTTTAAATGAAAATAACTTTTCATCAAATCTAATACATAAGTGCAATGGCAGTTTCAACTTTGACCTCAGAAATTTTAATTAAAAAAACATAGTTCAGTTTTTTTTTATTGAGTTGGAAAATTTTAACTTTTGTCATTTTGCAAAAATTGGCCAAACTGTTAGAACCACAGTTTCTACAAATGAAAATAACTTTGTATCAAATCTAATACATAAGTGTAATGGCAGTTTCAACTTTGACCTCAGAAAAAAAACATAGTTCAGTTTTTTTAAATTGAGTTGGAAAATTTTAACATTTGTCATTTTGCAAAAATTGGCAAAACTGTTTAAACCACAGTTTCTACAAATGAAATAACTTTGTATCAAATCTAATACATAAGTGTAATGGCAGATTCAACTTTGACCTCAGAAAATTTTACTAATAAAACATAGTTCAGTTTTTTTTAAATTGAGTTGGAAAATTTTAACTTTTGTCATTTTGCAAAAATTGGCCAAACTGTTAGAACCACAGTTTCTACAAATGAAATAACTTTGTATCAAATCTAATACATAAGTGTAATGGCAGTTTCAACTTTGACCTCAGAAAAAAAAAACATAGTTCAGTTTTTTTAAATTGAGTTGGAAAATTTTAACTTTTGTCATTTTGCAAAAATTGGCCAAACTGTTAGAACCACAGTTTCTACAAATGAAAATAACTTTGTATCAAATCTAATACATAAGTGTAATGGCAGTTTCAACTTTGACCTCAGAAAAAAAACATAGTTCAGTTTTTTTAAATTGAGTTGGAAAATTTTAACATTTGTCATTTTGCAAAAATTGGCAAAACTGTTTAAACCACAGTTTCTACAAATGGGAATAACTTTTTATCAAATCTAAAACATAAGTGCAATGGCAGTTTCAACTTTGACCTCAGAAATTTTTACTAAAAAAACATAGTTCAGTTTTTTTTAAATTGAGTTGGAAAATTTTAACTTTTGTCATTCTACAAAAATTGACCAAGCTGTTAGAACCACAGTTTCTACAAATGAAAATAACTTTTTATCAAATCTAATACATAAGTGTAAAGGCAGATTCAACTTTGACCTCAGAAATTTTCATTAAAAAAACATAGTTCAGTTTTTCTTAAATTGAGTTGGAAAATTTTAACTTTTGTCATTTTGCAAAAATTGGCCAAACTATTAAAACCACAGTTTCTACAAATGGAAATAAATTTTTATCAAATCTAAAACATAAGTATAACGGCAGTTTCAACTTTGACCTCAGAAATTTTTATTAAAAAAACATAGTTCAGTTTTTTTTAAATTGAGTTGGAAAATTTTAACTTTTGTCATTTTGCAAAAATTGGCTAAACTGTTAGAACCACAGTTTCTACAAATGGAAATAACTTTTTATCAAATCTTATACATAAGTGTAATGGCAGTTTCAACTTTGACCTCAGAAATTTTTATTAAAAAAACATAGTACATTTTTTTTTAAATTGAGTTGGAAAATCTTAGCTTTTGTCATTTTGTAAAAATTGGCCAAGCTGTTAGAACCACAGTTTCTACAAATGGAAATAACTTTATATCAAATCTAATACATAAGTATAACGGCAGTTTCAACTTCGACCTCAGAAATTTTTATAAAAAAAAACTTAGTTCAGTTTTTTTTAAATTGAGTTGGAAAATTTTAACTTTTGTCATTTTGCAAAAATTGGCCAAACTGTTAGAACCACAGTTTCTACAAATGGAAATAACTTTATATCAAATCTTATACATAAGTGTAATGGCAGATTCAACTTTGACCTCAGAAATTTTTATTAAAAAAACATAGTACAGTTTTTTTTAAATTGAGTTGGAAAATCTTAACTTTTGTCATTTTGCAAAAATTGGCCAAGCTGTTAGAACCACAGTTTATTTAAATGAAAATAACTTTTTATCAAATCTAATGAACTAAATCTAATGAACTATCTTAAAAAAACATAGTACAGTTTTTTTTAAATTGAGTTGGAAAATCTTAGCTTTTGTCATTTTGCAAAAATTGGCCAAGCTGTTAGAACCACAGTTTCTACAAATGGAAATAACTTTATATCAAATCTAATACATAAGTATAACGGCAGTTTCAACTTCGACCTCAGAAATTTTTATAAAAAAAAACTTAGTTCAGTTTTTTATAAATTGAGTTGGAAAATTTTAACTTTTGTCATTTTGCAAAAATTGGCCAAACTGTTAGAACCACAGTTTATTTAAATGAAAATAACTTTTTATCAAATCTAATGAACTAAATCTAATGAACTATCTTAAAAAAACATAGTTCAGTTTTTTTAAATTGAGTTGGAAAATCTTAGCTTTTGTCATTTTGCAAAAATTGACCAAACTGTTAGAACCACAGTTTCTACAAATGGAAATAACTTTTTATCAAATCTTATACATACAGTGGCTCACAGCTTATTTTATGCAGTGCATACTTTCAACTTTAAGGCTCAATAACAGAGAAACTAACCGGAATAAAAAAAAGAATGTGGTATCATTTAAAAGAGCTAGAATTTTATGTTAACAAAAAACATTACGTATTGTGAAAATATACATTCCAATAGCTTAAAAATAAAAAAACAAAAAATACTGCTTTATTTCATCTCACAGCTTATTTTATGCACTTACTTTATCTGGGTAACAGCACACCAATGCTGCATTAGCTAACGGTACTTTGGTGTTCTATGATCCCGCTATATTTCTATAATTGCTTTGTGCCAGTTTCTTAGTCTGATTTTGTTACTTGAAGTGTCCACTGCTATGATTTTTAAAATAGGATCGCTCTCAACTCTAGACCAACGAAAAATGATTAAAAACCATTTTAAAAACGGCTTCTCGCAAAAAAACAATTGGTTGAGCAGTAAGGGCCGAGAAGCACTTAAAAACAGTTTTCATTACATCCGACGAGCGACTAATTGTACGAAATATAATGGGAATCCGCCACTCTCAGCGTCGAAATTGACTTTTTAAGTTCACGCCCACCTTGGTTTACAGTTAAGTGTCAAAACTATTCACCGTATCTTGCGCAAGCAGAACTTTTATGGTATAGGAACAAGAATCAAGTCGTTTATCGCATGGACCAAACGCTTAATGATGTTTTGTACTAAAGAGGTATTGGTACTCACCATTACAGCAGTTTTTTTGCGAGAAGCCGTTTTTAATATGGTTTTTAATCATTTTTCGTTGGTCTAGAGTTGAGAGCGATCCTATTTTAAAAATCATAGCAGTGGACACTTCAAGTAACAAAATCAGACTAAGAAACTGGCACAAAGCAATTATAGAAATATAGCGGGATCATAGAACACCAAAGAACCGTTAGCTAATGCAGCATTGGTGTACTGTTACCCAGATAAAGTAAGTGCATAAAATAAGCTGTGAGATGAAATAAAGCAGTATTTTTTTGTTTTTTTATTTTAAAGCTATTGGAATGTATATTTTCACAATACGTAATGTTTTTTGTTAAAATAAAATTCTAGCTCTTTTAAATGATACCACATTCTTTTTTTTATTCCCGTTAGTTTCTCTGTTATTGAGCCTTAAAGTTGAAAGTATGCACTGCATAAAATAAGGTGTGAGCCACTGTAAGTGTAATGGCAGTTTCAACTTTCACTTCAGAAATTTTATTTAAAAAAACATAGTACAGTTTTTTTTACATTGAGTTGGAAAATCTTAGCTTTTGTCATTTTGCAAAAATTGGCCAAGCTGTTAGAACCACAGTTTCTACAAATGGAAATAACTTTATATCAAATCTAATACATAAGTATAACGGCAGTTTCAACTTCGACCTCAGAAATTTTTATTAAAAAAACTTAGTTCAGTTTTTTTTAAATTGAGTTGGAAAATTTTAACTTTTGTCATTTTGCAAAAATTGGCCAAACTGTTAGAACCACAGTTTCTACAAATGGAAATAACTTTTTATCAAATCTAATACATAAGTGTAATGGCAGTTTCAACTTTGACCTCAGAAAAAAACATAGTTCAGTTTTTTAAATTGAGTTGGAAAATTTTAACTTTTGTCATTTTGCAAAAATTGGCCAAGCTGTTAGAACCACAGTTTCTACAAATGAAATAACTTTGTATCAAATCTAATACATTAGTGTAATGGCAGTTTCAACTTTGACCTCAGAAAAAAAAACATAGTTCAGTTTTTTTAAATTGAGTTGGAAAATTTTAACTTTTGTCATTTTGCAAAAATTGGACAAACTGTTAGAACCACAGTTTCTACAAATGAAAACAACTTTGTATCAAATCTAATACATAAGTGAAATGGCAGTTTCAACTTTGACCTCAGAAAAAAAAACATAGTTCAGTTTTTTTAAATTGAGTTGGAAAATTTTAACTTTTATCATTTTGCAAAAATTGGCCAAACTGTTAAAACCACAGTTTCTACAAATGGGAATAACTTTTTATCAAATCTAATACATAAGTGCAATGGCAGTTTCAACTTTGACCTGAGAAATTTTTACTAAAAAAACATAGTTCAGTTTTTTTTAAATTGAGTTGGAAAATTTTAACTTTTGTCATTTTGCAAAAATTGGCCAAGCTGTTAGAACCACAGTTTCTTTAAATGAAAATAACTTTTTATCAAATCGTATACATATGTGTTATGGCAGTTTCAACTTTGACCTCAGAAAAAAAAAACATAGTTCAGTTTTTTTAAATTGAGTTTGAAAATCTTAGCTTTTGTCATTTTGCAAAAATGGGCCAAGCTGTTAGAACCACAGTTTCTACAAATGGAAATAACTTTTTATCAAATCTGATACATAAGTGCAATAGCAGTTTCAACTTTGACCTCAGAAATTTTAATTAAAAAAACCTAGTTCAGTTTTTTTAAATTGAGTTGGAAAATTTTTACTTTTGTCATTTTGCAAAAATTGGCCAAACTGTTAGAACCACAGTTTCTACAAATGAAAATAACTTTGTATCAAATCTAATACATAAGTGTAATGGCAGATTCAACTTTCACTTCAGAAATTTTTATTAAAAAAACTTAGTACAGTTTTTTTTAAATTGAGTTGGAAAATCTTATTTTTTGTCATTTTGCAAAAATTTGCCAAGCTGTTAGAACCACGCAGTTTCAACTTTCACTTCAGAAATTTTTGTTAAAAAAAACATAGTACAGTTTTTTTTAAATTGAGTTGGAAAATCTTAACTTTTGTCATTTTGCAAAAATTGGCCAAGCTGTTAGAACCACAGTTTCTTTAAATGAAAATAACTTTTTATCAAATCTAATACATAAGTGCAATGGCAGTTTCAACTTTGAACTCAGAAATTTTTATTAAAAAAACATAGTTCAGTTTTTTTAAATTGAGTTGGAAAATTTTAACATTTGTCATTATGCAAAAATTGGCCAAACTGTTAGAACCACAGTTTCTACAAATGAAAATAACTTTTTATCAAATCTAATACATAAGTGTAAAGGCAGAATCAACTTTGACCTCAGAAATTTTTACTAAAAAAACATAGTTCAGTTTTTTTTAAATTGAGTTGGAAAATATTAACTTTTGACATTTTGCAAAAATTGGCCAAGCTGTTAGAACCACAGTTTCTACAAATGGAAATAACTTTATATCAAATCTAATACATAAGTATAACGGCAGTTTCAACTTCGACCTCAGAAATTTTTATTAAAAAAACTTAGTTCAGTTTTTTTTAAATTGAGTTGGAAAATATTAACTTTTGACATTTTGCAAAAATTGGCCAAGCTGTTAGAACCACAGTTTCTACAAATGAAAATAACTTTTTATCAAATCTAAAACATAAGTGTAAAGGCAGAATCAACTTTCACTTCAGAAATTGTAATTAAAAAAACATAGTACAGTTTTTTTTACATTGAGTTGGAAAATCTTTGCTTTTGTCATTTTGCAAAAATTGGCCAAGCTGTTAGAACCACAGTTTCTACAAATGGAAATAACTTTATATCAAATCTAATACATAAGTATAACGGCAGTTTCAACTTCGACCTCAGAAATTTTTATTAAAAAAACTTAGTTCAGTTTTTTTTAAATTGAGTTGGAAAATATTAACTTTTGACATTTTGCAAAAATTGGCCAAGCTGTTAGAACCACAGTTTCTACAAATGGAAATAACTTTGTATCAAATCTAATACATAAGTGTTATGACAGATTCAACTTTGACCTCAGAAAAAAAAACATAGTTCAGTTTTTTTAAATTGAGTTGGAAAATCTTAACTTTTGTCATTTTGCAAAAATTGACCAAACTGTTAGAACCACAGTTTCTACAAATGAAAATAACTTTGTATCAAATCTAATACATAAGTGTAATGGCAGTTTCAACTTTGACTTCAGAAAAAAAAACATAGTTCAGTTTTTTTAAATTGAGTTGGAAAATCTTAACTTTTGTCATTTTGCAAAAATTGGCCAAGCTGTTAGAACCACAGTTTCTACAAATGAAAATAACTTTGTATCAAATCTAATACATAAGTGTTATGACAGATTCAACTTTGACCTCAGAAAATTTTACTAAAAAAACAAAGTTCAGTTTTTTTTAAATTGAGTTGGAAAATATTAACTTTTGACATTTTGCAAAAATTGGCCAAGCTGTTAGAACCACAGTTTCTACAAATGGAAATAACTTTATATCAAATCTAATACATAAGTGTAAAGGCAGAATCAACTTTGACCTCAGAAATTTTTACTAAAAAAACAAAGTTCAGTTTTTTTTAAATTGAGTTGGAAAATTTTAACTTTTGTCATTTTGCAAAAATTGGCCAAACTGTTAGAACCACAGTTTCTACAAATGAAAATAACTTTGTATCAAATCTCATATATAAGTGTAATGGCAGTTTCAACTTTGACCTCAGAAAAAAAAACATAGTTCAGTTTTTTTAAATTGAGTTGGAAAATTGTAACTTTCGTCATTTTGCAAAAATTGGCCAAACTGTTAGAACCACAGTTTCTACAAATGAAAATAACTTTGTATCAAATCTAATACAAAAGTGTAATGGCAGTTTCAACTTTGACCTCAGAAAAAAAAAACATAGTTCAGTTTTTTTAAATTGAGTTGGAAAATCTTAACTTTTGTCATTTTGCAAAAATTGGCCAAACTGTTAGAACCACAGTTTCTACAAATGAAAATAACTTTGTATCAAATCTCATATATAAGTGTAATGGCAGTTTCAACTTTGACCTCAGAAAAAAAAAACATAGTTCAGTTTTTTTAAATTGAGTTGGAAAATTGTAACTTTTGTCATTTTGCAAAAATTGGCCAAACTGTTAGAACCACAGTTTCTACATATGAAAATAACTTTGTATCAAATCTAATACATAAGTGTAATGGGAGTTTCAACTTTGACCTCAGAAAAAAAAAAACATAGTTCAGTTTTTTTTAAATTGAGTTGGAAAATCTTAACTTTTGTCATTTTGCAAAAATTTACCAAACTGTTAGAACCACAGTTTCTACAAATGAAAATAACTTTGTATCAAATCTAATACATAAGTGTAATGGCAGTTTCAACTTTGACCTCAGAAAAAAAAAACATATTTCAGTTTTTTTAAATTGAGTTGGAAAATCTTAACTTTTGTCATTTTGCAAAAATTGGCCAAGCTGTTAGAACCACAGTTTCTACAAATGAAAATAACTTTGTATCAAATCTAATACATAAGTGTTATGACAGATTCAACTTTGACCTCAGAAAAAAAAAACATAGTACAGTTTTTTTTTAAATTGAGTTGGAAAATCTTATTTTTGTCATTTTGCAAAAATTTGCCAAGCTGTTAGAACCACGCAGTTTCAACTTTCACTTCAGAAATTTTTGTTAAAAAAAACATAGTACAGTTTTTTTTAAATTGAGTTGGAAAATCTTAACTTTTGTCATTTTGCAAAAATTGGCCAAGCTGTTAGAACCACAGTTTCTTTAAATGAAAATAACTTTTTATCAAATCTAATACATAAGTGCAATGGCAGTTTCAACTTTGAACTCAGAAATTTTTATTAAAAAAACATAGTTCAGTTTTTTTAAATTGAGTTGGAAAATTTTAACATTTGTCATTATGCAAAAATTGGCCAAACTGTTAGAACCACAGTTTCTACAAATGAAAATAACTTTTTATCAAATCTAATACATAAGTGTAAAGGCAGAATCAACTTTGACCTCAGAAATTTTTACTAAAAAAACATAGTTCAGTTTTTTTTAAATTGAGTTGGAAAATATTAACTTTTGACATTTTGCAAAAATTGGCCAAGCTGTTAGAACCACAGTTTCTACAAATGGAAATAACTTTATATCAAATCTAATACATAAGTATAACGGCAGTTTCAACTTCGACCTCAGAAAAATTTATTAAAAAAACTTAGTTCAGTTTTTTTTAAATTGAGTTGGAAAATATTAACTTTTGACATTTTGCAAAAATTGGCCAAGCTGTTAGAACCACAGTTTCTACAAATGGAAATAACTTTATATCAAATCTAATACATAAGTATAACGGCAGTTTCAACTTCGACCTCAGAAAAATTTATTAAAAACAACTTAGTTCAGTTTTTTTTAAATTGAGTTGGAAAATATTAACTTTTGACATTTTGCAAAAATTGGCCAAGCTGTTAGAACCACAGTTTCTACAAATGGAAATAACTTTATATCAAATCTAATACATAAGTATAACGGCAGTTTCAACTTCGACCTCAGAAATTTTTATTAAAAAAACTTAGTTCAGTTTTCTTTAAATTGAGTTGGAAAATATTAACTTTTGACATTTTGCAAAAATTGGCCAAGCTGTTAGAACCACAGTTTCTACAAATGAAAATAACTTTTTATCAAATCTAAAACATAAGTGTAAAGGCAGAATCAACTTTCACTTCAGAAATTTTAATTAAAAAAACATAGTACAGTTTTTTTTACATTGAGTTGGAAAATCTTTGCTTTTGTCATTTTGCAAAAATTGGCCAAGCTGTTAGAACCACAGTTTCTACAAATGGAAATAACTTTATATCAAATCTAATACATAAGTATAACGGCAGTTTCAACTTCGACCTCAGAAATTTTTATTAAAAAAACTTAGTTCAGTTTTTTTTAAATTGAGTTGGAAAATATTAACTTTTGACATTTTGCAAAAATTGGCCAAGCTGTTAGAACCACAGTTTCTACAAATGGAAATAACTTTGTATCAAATCTAATACATAAGTGTTATGACAGATTCAACTTTGACCTCAGAAAAAAAAAACATAGTTCAGTTTTTTTAAATTGAGTTGGAAAATCTTAACTTTTGTCATTTTGCAAAAATTGACCAAACTGTTAGAACCACAGTTTCTACAAATGAAAATAACTTTGTATCAAATCTAATACATAAGTGTAATGGCAGTTTCAACTTTGACTTCAGAAAAAAAAACATAGTTCAGTTTTTTTAAATTGAGTTGGAAAATCTTAACTTTTGTCATTTTGCAAAAATTGACCAAACTGTTAGAACCACAGTTTCTACAAATGAAAATAACTTTGTATCAAATCTAATACATAAGTGTTATGACAGATTCAACTTTGACCTCAGAAAAAAAAAACATAGTACAGTTTTTTTTTAAATTGAGTTGGAAAATCTTATTTTTGTCATTTTGCAAAAATTTGCCAAGCTGTTAGAACCACGCAGTTTCAACTTTCACTTCAGAAATTTTTGTTAAAAAAAACATAGTACAGTTTTTTTTAAATTGAGTTGGAAAATCTTAACTTTTGTCATTTTGCAAAAATTGGCCAAGCTGTTAGAACCACAGTTTCTTTAAATGAAAATAACTTTTTATCAAATCTAATACATAAGTGCAATGGCAGTTTCAACTTTGAACTCAGAAATTTTTATTAAAAAAACATAGTTCAGTTTTTTTAAATTGAGTTGGAAAATTTTAACATTTGTCATTATGCAAAAATTGGCCAAACTGTTAGAACCACAGTTTCTACAAATGAAAATAACTTTTTATCAAATCTAATACATAAGTGTAAAGGCAGAATCAACTTTGACCTCAGAAATTTTTACTAAAAAAACATAGTTCAGTTTTTTTTAAATTGAGTTGGAAAATATTAACTTTTGACATTTTGCAAAAATTGGCCAAGCTGTTAGAACCACAGTTTCTACAAATGGAAATAACTTTATATCAAATCTAATACATAAGTATAACGGCAGTTTCAACTTCGACCTCAGAAAAATTTATTAAAAAAACTTAGTTCAGTTTTTTTTAAATTGAGTTGGAAAATATTAACTTTTGACATTTTGCAAAAATTGGCCAAGCTGTTAGAACCACAGTTTCTACAAATGGAAATAACTTTATATCAAATCTAATACATAAGTATAACGGCAGTTTCAACTTCGACCTCAGAAAAATTTATTAAAAAAAACTTAGTTCAGTTTTTTTTAAATTGAGTTGGAAAATATTAACTTTTGACATTTTGCAAAAATTGGCCAAGCTGTTAGAACCACAGTTTCTACAAATGGAAATAACTTTATATCAAATCTAATACATAAGTATAACGGCAGTTTCAACTTCGACCTCAGAAATTTTTATTAAAAAAACTTAGTTCAGTTTTCTTTAAATTGAGTTGGAAAATATTAACTTTTGACATTTTGCAAAAATTGGCCAAGCTGTTAGAACCACAGTTTCTACAAATGAAAATAACTTTTTATCAAATCTAAAACATAAGTGTAAAGGCAGAATCAACTTTCACTTCAGAAATTTTAATTAAAAAAACATAGTACAGTTTTTTTTACATTGAGTTGGAAAATCTTTGCTTTTGTCATTTTGCAAAAATTGGCCAAGCTGTTAGAACCACAGTTTCTACAAATGGAAATAACTTTATATCAAATCTAATACATAAGTATAACGGCAGTTTCAACTTCGACCTCAGAAATTTTTATTAAAAAAACTTAGTTCAGTTTTTTTTAAATTGAGTTGGAAAATATTAACTTTTGACATTTTGCAAAAATTGGCCAAGCTGTTAGAACCACAGTTTCTACAAATGGAAATAACTTTGTATCAAATCTAATACATAAGTGTTATGACAGATTCAACTTTGACCTCAGAAAAAAAAAACATAGTTCAGTTTTTTTAAATTGAGTTGGAAAATCTTAACTTTTGTCATTTTGCAAAAATTGACCAAACTGTTAGAACCACAGTTTCTACAAATGAAAATAACTTTGTATCAAATCTAATACATAAGTGTAATGGCAGTTTCAACTTTGACTTCAGAAAAAAAAACATAGTTCAGTTTTTTTAAATTGAGTTGGAAAATCTTAACTTTTGTCATTTTGCAAAAATTGGCCAAGCTGTTAGAACCACAGTTTCTACAAATGAAAATAACTTTGTATCAAATCTAATACATAAGTGTTATGACAGATTCAACTTTGACCTCGGAAAATTTTACTAAAAAAACAAAGTTCAGTTTTTTTTAAATTGAGTTGGAAAATATTAACTTTTGACATTTTGCAAAAATTGGCCAAGCTGTTAGAACCACAGTTTCTACAAATGTTAATAACTTTATATCAAATCTAATACATAAGTGTAAAGGCAGAATCAACTTTGACCTCAAAAATTTTTACTAAAAAAACATAGTTCAGTTTTTTTTAAATTGAGTTGGAAAATTTTAACTTTTGTCATTTTGCAAAAATTGGCCAAACTGTTAGAACCACAGTTTCTACAAATGAAAATAACTTTGTATCAAATCTCATATATAAGTGTAATGGCAGTTTCAACTTTGACCTCAGAAAAAAAAAACATAGTTCAGTTTTTTTAAATTGAGTTGGAAAATTGTAACTTTTGTCATTTTGCAAAAATTGGCCAAACTGTTAGAACCACAGTTTCTACAAATGAAAATAACTTTGTATCATATCTAATACATAAGTGTAATGGCAGTTTCAACTTTGACCTCAGAAAAAAAAAAACATAGTTCAGTTTTTTTAAATTGAGTTGGAAAATCTTAACTTTTGTCATTTTGCAAAAATTGACCAAACTGTTAGAACCACAGTTTCTACAAATGAAAATAACTTTGTATCAAATCTAATACATAAGTGTAATGGCAGTTTCAACTTTGACCTCAGAAAAAAAAACATAGTTCAGTTTTTTTAAATTGAGTTGGAAAATCTTAACTTTTGTCATTTTGCAAAAATTGGCCAAGCTGTTAGAACCACAGTTTCTACAAATGAAAATAACTTTGTATCAAATCTAATACATAAGTGTTATGACAGATTCAACTTTGACCTCAGAAAATTTTACTAAAAAAACAAAGTTCAGTTTTTTTTAAATTGAGTTGGAAAATTTTAACTTTTGTCATTTTGCAAAAATTGGCCAAACTGTTAGAACCACAGTTTCTACAAATGAAAATAACATTGTATCAAATCTAATACATAAGTGTAAAGGCAGAATCAACTTTGACCTCAGAAATTTTTACTTTAAAAACATAGTTCAGTTTTTTTTAAATTGAGTTGGAAAATCTTAACTTTTGTCATTTTGCAAAAATTGGCCAAGCTGTTAGAACCACAGTTTCTTTAAATGAAAATAACTTTTTATCAAATCTAATACATAAGTGCAATGGCAGTTTCAACTTTGAACTCAGAAATTTTTATTAAAAAAACATAGTTCAGTTTTTTTAAATTGAGTTGGAAAATTTTAACATTTGTCATTATGCAAAAATTGGCCAAACTGTTAGAACCACAGTTTCTACAAATGAAAATAACTTTTTATCAAATCTAATACATAAGTGTAAAGGCAGAATCAACTTTGACCTCAGAAATTTTTACTAAAAAAACATAGTTCAGTTTTTTTTAAATTGAGTTGGAAAATATTAACTTTTGACATTTTGCAAAAATTGGCCAAGCTGTTAGAACCACAGTTTCTACAAATGGAAATAACTTTATATCAAATCTAATACATAAGTATAACGGCAGTTTCAACTTCGACCTCAGAAAAATTTATTAAAAAAACTTAGTTCAGTTTTTTTTAAATTGAGTTGGAAAATATTTACTTTTGACATTTTGCAAAAATTGGCCAAGCTGTTAGAACCACAGTTTCTACAAATGAAAATAACTTTTTATCAAATCTAAAACATAAGTGTAAAGGCAGAATCAACTTTCACTTCAGAAATTTTAATTAAAAAAACATAGTACAGTTTTTTTTACATTGAGTTGGAAAATCTTTGCTTTTGTCATTTTGCAAAAATTGGCCAAGCTGTTAGAACCACAGTTTCTACAAATGGAAATAACTTTATATCAAATCTAATACATAAGTATAACGGCAGTTTCAACTTCGACCTCAGAAATTTTTATTAAAAAAACTTAGTTCAGTTTTTTTTAAATTGAGTTGGAAAATATTAACTTTTGTCATTTTGCAAAAATTGACCAAACTGTTAGAACCACAGTTTCTACAAATGAAAATAACTTTGTATCAAATCTAATACATAAGTGTTATGACAGATTCAACTTTGACCTCAGAAAAAAAAAACATAGTACAGTTTTTTTTTAAATTGAGTTGGAAAATCTTATTTTTGTCATTTTGCAAAAATTTGCCAAGCTGTTAGAACCACGCAGTTTCAACTTTCACTTCAGAAATTTTTGTTAAAAAAAACATAGTACAGTTTTTTTTAAATTGAGTTGGAAAATCTTAACTTTTGTCATTTTGCAAAAATTGGCCAAGCTGTTAGAACCACAGTTTCTTTAAATGAAAATAACTTTTTATCAAATCTAATACATAAGTGCAATGGCAGTTTCAACTTTGAACTCAGAAATTTTTATTAAAAAAAAAAGAGTGCGTGTTAGCTCCGACGCGCGATTGGAGTTTACTTCTCATCGATTGTCTTGGAATTAAATAGAACCATGTACAATAGGCAAAGTGGGGAAATATATAAGCTCATCATGTATAAACAGTTAAAATAATAAATTTCATTACCAATATGAAATGTCGTTACCAAAAACTGAGGAAATAAAATTGAAATAACTTAAACTTGAAACGTGAAAGTCTGAAGTAAAATTTTTTACAAACCGTGAGGATTGAACCAAATCTAGAAGTCCCAGTGTTCTTCCAAAACTAAATCTATATTATGCTTATGACTCAAAAATTTTAAGACCTCACGTAGTTAAGTTACATCCGCTTGACCACAGAATCATCCATTTATGTCTAAAAACTTCGTATAACTCATAAAAGTGACAATGACCTCAGACAATCCCATTGCATACGATTAGCTATAGAATCATCAATTTTGTTCGAAATGTTCCATGGAACCCATAAAAGTTCCAATGAACCGCCTGTGACCTATAAAAGTTCCAATAACCTTCCTATGACCTCAGATAATCCCATTGCATCCGATTGGCCATCGAATCACCCATTTTAGTCCAAATGTTCCATGGAACCCATAAAAGTTCCAATGACCCGCCTGTGACCTCAGATAATCCCATTGCATCCGATTGGCCATAGAATCATATTTTTTGTTCCAAATGTTCCATGGAACCCATAAAAGTTCCAATGACCCGCCTGTGACCTCAAATAATCCCATTGCATCCGATTGGTCATAGAATCATCCATTTTTGTCCAAATGTTCCATGGAACCCATAAAAGTTCCAATGACCCGCCTGTGACCTATAATAGTTCCAATAACCTTCCTGTGACCTCAGATAATCCCATTGCATCCGATTGGCCATAGAATCACCCATTTTGGTCCAAATGTTCCATGGAACCCATAAAAGTTCCAATGACCCGCCTGTGACCTCAGATAATCCCATTGCATCCGATTGGCCATAGAATCACCCATTTTGGTCCAAATGTTCCATGGAACCCATAAAAGTTCCAATGACCCGCCTGTGACCTCAGATAATCCCATTGCATCCGATTGGCCATAGAATCATCCATTTTGGTCCAAATGTTCCATGGATCCCATAAAAGTTCCAATGACCTTCCTGTGACCTCAGATAATCCCATTGCATCCGATTGGCCATAGAATCATCTTTTTTGGTCCAAATGTGCCATGGAACCCATAAAAGTTCCAATGACCCGCCTGTGACCTCAGATAATCCCATTGCATCCGATTGGCCATAGAATCACCCATTTTGGTCCAAATGTTCCATGGAACCCATAAAAGTTCCAATGACCCGCCTGTGACCTCAGATAATCCCATTGCATCCGATTGGCCATAGAATCATCCATTTTGGTCCAAATGTTCCATGGAACCCATAAAAGTTCCAATGACCCGCCAGTGACCTCAGATAATCCCATTGCATCCGATTGGCCATAGAATCATCCATTTTGTTCCAAATGTTCCATGGAACCCATAAAAGTTCCAATGACCCGCCTGTGACCTCAGATAATCCCATTGCATCCGATTGGCCATAGAATCATCTTTTTTGGTCCAAATGTTCCATGGAACCCGTAAAAGTTCCAATGACCCGCCTGTGACCTCAGATAATCCCATTGCATCCGATTGGCCATAGAATCACCCATTTTGGTCCAAATGTTCCATGGAACCCATAAAAGTTCCAATGACCCGTCTGTGACCTCAGATAATCCCATTGCATCCGATTGGCCATAGAATCACCCATTTTGGTTAAAATGTTCCATGGAACCCATAAAAGTTCCAATGACCCGCCCGTGACCTCAGATAATCCCATTGCATCCGATTGGCCATTGAATCACCCATTTTGGTCCAAATGTTCCATGGAACCCATAAAAGTTCCAATGACCCGCCTGTGACCTCAGGTAATCCCATTGCATCCGATTGGCCATAGAATCACCCATTTTGGTCCAAATGTTCCATGGAACCCATAAAAGTTCCAATGACCCGCCTGAGACCTCAGGTAATCCCATTGCACCCGATTGGCCATGGAATCATTCATTTTGGTCTAAATGTTCCATGGAACCCATAAAAGTTCCAATGACCCGCCTGTGACCTCAGATAATCCCATTGCATCCGATTGGCCATTGAATCACCCATTTTGGTCCAAATGTTCCATGGAACCCATAAAAGTTCCAATGACCCGCCCGTGACCTCAGATAATCCCATTGCATCCGACTGGCCATAGAATCACACATTTTGGTCCAAATGTTCCATGGAACCCATAAAAGTTCCAATGACCCGCCTGTGACCTCAGATAATCCCATTGCATCCGATTGGCCATAGAATCACCCATTTTGGTCCAAATGTTCCATGGAACCCATAAAAGTTCCAATGACCCGCCTGTGACCTCAGATAATCCCATTGCATCCGATTGGCCATAGAATCACCCATTTTGGTCCAAATGTTCCATGGAACCCATAAAAGTTCCAATGACCCGCCTGAGACCTCAGGTAATCCCATTGCACCCGATTGGCCATGGAATCATTCATTTTGGTCTAAATGTTCCATGGAACCCATAAAAGTTCACATGACCCGCCTGTGACCTCAGATAATCCCATTGCATCCGATTGGCCATAGAATCATCTTTTTTGTTCCAAATGTTCCATGGAACCCATAAAAGTTCCAATGACCCGCCTGTGACCTCAGATAATCCCATTGCATCCGATTGGCCATAGAATCATCTTTTTTGGTCCAAATGTTCCATGGAACCCGTAAAAGTTCCAATGACCCGCCTGTGACCTCAGATAATCCATTGCATCCGATTGGCCATAGATTCACCCATTTTGGTCCAAATGTTCCATGGAACCCAAAAAAGTTCCAATGACCCGTCTGTGACCTCAGATAATCCCATTGCATCCGATTGGCCATAGAATCACCCATTTTGGTTAAAATGTTCCATGGAACCCATAAAAGTTCCAATGACCCGCCCGTGACCTCAGATAATCCCATTGCATCCGATTGGCCATTGAATCACCCATTTTGGTCCAAATGTTCCATGGAACCCATAAAAGTTCCAATGACCCGCCTGTGACCTCAGATAATCCCATTGCATCCGATTGGCCATAGAATCTTCTTATTTGGTCCAAATGTTCCATGGAACCCATAAAAGTTCCAATGACCCGCCTGTGACCTCAGATAATCCCATTGCATCCGATTGGCCATAGAATCATCTTTTTTGGTCCAAATGTTCCATGGAACCCATAAAAGTTCCAATGACCCGCCCGTGACCTCAGATAATCCCATTGCATCCGATTGGCCATCGAATCACCCATTTTAGTCCAAATGTTCCATGGAACCCATAAAAGTTCCAATGACCCGCCTGTGACCTCAGATAATCCCATTGCATCCGATTGGCCATAGAATCATCTTTTTTGGTCCAAATGTTCCATGGAACCCATAAAAGTTCCAATGACCCGCCTGTGACCTCAGATAATCCCATTGCATCCGATTGGCCATAGAATCACCCATTTTGGTCCAAATGTTCCATGGAACCCATAAAAGTTCCAATGACCCGCCTGTGACCTCAGATAATCCCATTGCATCCGATTGGCCATAGAATCATCTTTTTTGTTCCAAATGTTCCATGGAACCCATAAAAGTTCCAATGACCCGCCTGTGACCTCAAATAATCCCATTGCATCCGATTGGTCATAGAATCATCCATTTTGGTCCAAATGTTCCATGGAACCCATAAAAGTTCCAATGACCCACCTGTGACCTCAGATAATCCCATTGCATCCGATTGGCCATAGAATCATCTTTTTTGGTCCAAATGTTCCATGGAACCCATAAAAGTTCCAATGACCCGCCTGTGACCTCAGATAATCCCATTGCATCCGATTGGCCATAGAATCACCCATTTTGGTCCAAATGTTCCATGGAACCCATAAAAGTTCCAATGACCCGCCTGTGACCTCAGATAATCCCATTGCATCCGATTGGCCATAGAATCACCCATTTTGGTCCAAATGTTCCATGGAACCCATAAAAGTTCCAATGACCCGCCTGTGACCTCAGATAATCCCATTGCATCCGATTGGCCATAGAATCACCCATTTTGGTCCAAATGTTCCATGGAACCCATAAAAGTTCCAATGACCCGCCTGTGACCTCAGATAATCCCATTGCATCCGATTGGCCATAGAATCACCCATTTTGGTCCAAATGTTCCATGGAACCCATAAAAGTTCCAATGACCCGCCTGTGACCTCAGATAATCCCATTGCATCCGATTGGCCATAGAATCATCTTTTTTGGTCCAAATGTTCCATGGAACCCATAAAAGTTCCAATGACCCGCCTGTGACCTCAGATAATCCCATTGCATCCGATTGGCCATAGAATCACCCATTTTGGTCCAAATGTTCCATGGAACCCATAAAAGTTCCAATGACCCGCCTGTGACCTCAGATAATCCCATTGCATCCGATTGGCCATAGAATCACCCATTTTGGTCCAAATGTTCCATGGAACCCATAAAAGTTCCAATGACCCGCCTGTGACCTCAGATAATCCCATTGCATCCGATTGGCCATAGAATCATCTTTTTTGTTCCAAATGTTCCATGGAACCCATAAAAGTTCCAATGACCCGCCTGTGACCTCATATAATCCCATTGCATCCGATTGGTCATAGAATCATCCATTTTGGTCCAAATGTTCCATGGAACCCATAAAAGTTCCAATGACCCACCTGTGACCTCAGATAATCCCATTGCATCCGATTAGCCGTAGAATCATCTTTTTTGGTCCAAATGTTCCATGGAACCCATAAAAGTTCCAATGACCCGCCTGTGACCTCAGATAATCCCATTGCATCCGATTGGCCATAGAATCATCTTTTTTGTTCCAAATGTTCCATGGAACCCATAAAAGTTCCAATGACCCGCCTGTGACCTCAGATAATCCCATTGCATCCGATTGGCCATAGAATCATCTTTTTTGTTCCAAATGTTCCATGGAACCCATAAAAGTTCCAATGACCCGCCTGTGACCTCAAATAATCCCATTGCATCCGATTGGTCATAGAATCATCCATTTTGGTCCAAATGTTCCATGGAACCCATAAAAGTTCCAATGACCCACCTGTGACCTCAGATAATCCCATTGCATCCGATTGGCCATAGAATCATCTTTTTTGGTCCAAATGTTCCATGGAACCCATAAAAGTTCCAATGACCCGCCTGTGACCTCAGATAATCCCATTGCATCCGATTGGCCATAGAATCATCCATTTTGTTCCAAATGTTCCATGGAACCCATAAAAGTTCCAATGACCCGCCTGTGACCTCAGATAATCCCATTGCATCCGATTGGCCATAGAATCATCTTGTTTGGTCCAAATGTTCCATGGAACCCGTAAAAGTTCCAATGACCCGCCTGTGACCTCAGATAATCCCATTGCATCCGATTGGCCATAGAATCACCCATTTTGGTCCAAATGTTCCATGGAACCCATAAAAGTTCCAATGACCCGTCTGTGACCTCAGATAATCCCATTGCATCCGATTGGCCATAGAATCACCCATTTTGGTTAAAATGTTCCATGGAACCCATAAAAGTTCCAATGACCCGCCCGTGACCTCAGATAATCCCATTGCATCCGATTGGCCATTGAATCACCCATTTTGGTCCAAATGTTCCATGGAACCCATAAAAGTTCCAATGACCCGCCTGTGACCTCAGGTAATCCCATTGCATCCGATTGGCCATAGAATCACCCATTTTGGTCCAAATGTTCCATGGAACCCATAAAAGTTCCAATGACCCGCCTGAGACCTCAGGTAATCCCATTGCACCCGATTGGCCATGGAATCATTCATTTTGGTCTAAATGTTCCATGGAACCCATAAAAGTTCCAATGACCCGCCTGTGACCTCAGATAATCCCATTGCATCCGATTGGCCATTGAATCACCCATTTTGGTCCAAATGTTCCATGGAACCCATAAAAGTTCCAATGACCCGCCCGTGACCTCAGATAATCCCATTGCATCCGACTGGCCATAGAATCACACATTTTGGTCCAAATGTTCCATGGAACCCATAAAAGTTCCAATGACCCGCCTGTGACCTCAGATAATCCCATTGCATCCGATTGGCCATAGAATCACCCATTTTGGTCCAAATGTTCCATGGAACCCATAAAAGTTCCAATGACCCGCCTGTGACCTCAGATAATCCCATTGCATCCGATTGGCCATAGAATCACCCATTTTGGTCCAAATGTTCCATGCAACCCATAAAAGTTCCAATGACCCGCCTGAGACCTCAGGTAATCCCATTGCACCCGATTGGCCATGGAATCATTCATTTTGGTCTAAATGTTCCATGGAACCCATAAAAGTTCACATGACCCGCCTGTGACCTCAGATAATCCCATTGCATCCGATTGGCCATAGAATCATCTTTTTTGTTCCAAATGTTCCATGGAACCCATAAAAGTTCCAATGACCCGCCTGTGACCTCAGATAATCCCATTGCATCCGATTGGCCATAGAATCATCTTTTTTGGTCCAAATGTTCCATGGAACCCGTAAAAGTTCCAATGACCCGCCTGTGACCTCAGATAATCCATTGCATCCGATTGGCCATAGAATTACCCATTTTGGTCCAAATGTTCCATGGAACCCATAAAAGTTCCAATGACCCGTCTGTGACCTCAGATAATCCCATTGCATCCGATTGGCCATAGAATCACCCATTTTGGTTAAAATGTTCCATGGAACCCATAAAAGTTCCAATGACCCGCCCGTGACCTCAGATAATCCCATTGCATCCGATTGGCCATTGAATCACCCATTTTGGTCCAAATGTTCCATGGAACCCATAAAAGTTCCAATGACCCGCCTGTGACCTCAGATAATCCCATTGCATCCGATTGGCCATAGAATCATCTTTTTTGGTCCAAATGTTCCATGGAACCCATAAAAGTTCCAATGACCCGCCCGTGACCTCAGATAATCCCATTGCATCCGATTGGCCATCGAATCACCCATTTTAGTCCAAATGTTCCATGGAACCCATAAAAGTTCCAATGACCCGCCTGTGACCTCAGATAATCCCATTGCATCCGATTGGCCATAGAATCATCTTTTTTGGTCCAAATGTTCCATGGAACCCATAAAAGTTCCAATGACCCGCCAGTGACCTCAGATAATCCCATTGCATCCGATTGGCCATAGAATCATCTTTTTTGGTCCAAATGTTCCATGGAACCCATAAAAGTTCCAATGACCCGCCTGTGACCTCAGATAATCCCATTGCATCCGATTGGCCATAGAATCATCCATTTTGTTCCAAATGTTCCATGGAACCCATAAAAGTTCCAATGACCCGCCTGTGACCTCAGATAATCCCATTGCATCCGATTAGCCGTAGAATCATCTTTTTTGGTCCAAATGTTCCATGGAACCCATAAAAGTTCCAATGACCCGCCTGTGACCTCAGGTCATCCCATTGCATCCGATTGGCCATAGAATCATCCATTTTGGTCCAAATGTTCCATGGAACCCATAAAAGTTCCAATGACCCGCCTGTGACCTCAGATAATCCCATTGCATCCGATTGGCCATAGAATCATCCATTTTGTTCCAAATGTTCCATGGAACCCATAAAAGTTCCAATGACCCGCCTGTGACCTCAGATAATCCCATTGCATCCGATTGGCCATAGAATCACCCATTTTGGTCCAAATGTTCCATGGAACCCATAAAAGTTCCAATGACCCGCCTGTGACCTCAGGTAATCCCATTGCATCCGATTGGCCATAGAATCATCTTTTTTGCTCCAAATGTTCCATGGAACCCATAAAAGTTCCAATGACCCGCCTGTGACCTCAAATAATCCCATTGCATCCGATTGGTCATAGAATCATCCATTTTGGTCCAAATGTTCCATGGAACCCATAAAAGTTCCAATGACCCACCTGTGACCTCAGATAATCCCATTGCATCCGATTAGCCGTAGAATCATCTTTTTTGGTCCAAATGTTCCATGGAACCCATAAAAGTTCCAATGACCCGCCAGTGACCTCAGATAATCCCATTGCATCCGATTGGCCATAGAATCATCCATTTTGTTCCAAATGTTCCATGGAACCCATAAAAGTTCCAATGACCCGCCTGTGACCTCAGATAATCCCATTGCATCCGATTGGCCATAGAATCACCCATTTTGGTCCAAATGTTCCATGGAACCCATAAAAGTTCCAATGACCCGCCTGTGACCTCAGGTAATCCCATTGCATCCGATTGGCCATAGAATCACCCATTTTGGTCCAAATGTTCCATGGATCCCATAAAAGTTCCAATGACCTTCCTGTGACCTCAGATAATCCCATTGCATCCGATTGGCCATAGAATCACCCATTTTGGTTAAAATGTTCCATGGAACCCATAAAAGTTCCAATGACCCGCCAGTGACCTCAGATAATCCCATTGCATCCGATTGGCCATAGAATCATCTTTTTTGGTCCAAATGTTCCATGGAACCCATAAAAGTTCCAATGACCCGCCTGTGACCTCAGATAATCCCATTGCATCCGATTGGCCATAGAATCATCTTTTTTGCTCCAAATGTTCCATGGAACCCATAAAAGTTCCAATGACCCGCCTGTGACCTCAAATAATCCCATTGCATCCGATTGGTCATAGAATCATCCATTTTGGTCCAAATGTTCCATGGAACCCATAAAAGTTCCAATGACCCACCTGTGACCTCAGATAATCCCATTGCATCCGATTAGCCGTAGAATCATCTTTTTTGGTCCAAATGTTCCATGGAACCCATAAAAGTTCCAATGACCCGCCTGTGACCTCAGGTCATCCCATTGCATCCGATTGGCCATAGAATCATCCATTTTGGTCCAAATGTTCCATGGAACCCATAAAAGTTCCAATGACCCGCCTGTGACCTCAGATAATCCCATTGCATCCGATTGGCCATAGAATCATCCATTTTGTTCCAAATGTTCCATGGAACCCATAAAAGTTCCAATGACCCGCCTGTGACCTCAGATAATCCCATTGCATCCGATTGGCCATAGAATCACCCATTTTGGTCCAAATGTTCCATGGAACCCATAAAAGTTCCAATGACCCGCCTGTGACCTCAGGTAATCCCATTGCATCCGATTGGCCATAGAATCACCCATTTTGGTCCAAATGTTCCATGGATCCCATAAAAGTTCCAATGACCTTCCTGTGACCTCAGATAATCCCATTGCATCCGATTGGCCATAGAATCATCTTTTTTGGTCCAAATGTTCCATGGAACCCATAAAAGTTCCAATGACCCGCCTGTGACCTCAGGTAATCCCATTGCATCCGATTGGCCATAGAATCACCCATTTTGGTACAAATGTTCCATGGAACCCATAAAAGTTCCAATGACCCGCCTGTGACCTCAGGTAATCCCATTGCATCCGATTGGCCATAGAATCATCCATTTTGGTCCAAGTGTTCCATGGAACCCATAAAAGTTCCAATGACCCGCCTGTGACCTCAGATAATCCCATTGCATCCGATTGGCCATAGAATCATCCATTTTGGTCCAAATGTTCCATGGAACCCATAAAAGGTCCAATGACCCGCCTGTGACCTCAGATAATCCCATTGCATCCGATTGGCCATAGAATCATCCATTTTGGTCCAAATGTTGCTTCAACCCATAAAAGTTCCAATTACTCCCCTGTCACCTCCATGGAATCCATGGAATCCATTAAAGTGCCAATGACCAGCCTGTGCCCTCAGATAATCCCATTGCATCCGAATGGCCATAGAATCATCCACTTTGGTCCAAATTCTCCATTGAATCCATTTAAGTGCCAATGATCTGCCTGTGACCTTAGATAATTCCATTTTATTCGATTGGCCATAGAGTCATAGAATCAAAATTGAAAATTCAAGCATAACGCAAAAAAAGTTGAAAATTCAAGCATAACGCAAAAATAGTTGAAAATTCAAACGTAACGAAAAAAAGTTGAAAATTCAAGCATAACGCAAAAAATAGTTGAAAATTCAAACGTAACGAAAAATAGTTGAAAATTTGACTTTACCCCCTAATATAATTTCTTTTCATGCAAATCGATTCTAAAGGAGTAAACTCCAAAAACATAGTTCAGTTTTTTTAAATTGAGTTGGAAAATTTTAACATTTGTCATTATGCAAAAATTGGCCAAACTGTTAGAACCACAGTTTCTACAAATGAAAATAACTTTTAATCAAATCTAATACATAAGTGTAAAGGCAGAATCAACTTTGACCTCAGAAATTTTTACTAAAAAAACATAGTTCAGTTTTTTTTAAATTGAGTTGGAAAATATTAACTTTTGACATTTTGCAAAAATTGGCCAAGCTGTTAGAACCACAGTTTCTACAAATGGAAATAACTTTATATCAAATCTAATACATAAGTATAACGGCAGTTTCAACTTCGACCTCAGAAAAATTTATTAAAAAAACTTAGTTCAGTTTTTTTTAAATTGAGTTGGAAAATATTAACTTTTGACATTTTGCAAAAATTGGCCAAGCTGTTAGAACCACAGTTTCTACAAATGGAAATAACTTTATATCAAATCTAATACATAAGTATAACGGCAGTTTCAACTTCGACCTCAGAAAAATTTATTAAAAAAAACTTAGTTCAGTTTTTTTTAAATTGAGTTGGAAAATATTAACTTTTGACATTTTGCAAAAATTGGCCAAGCTGTTAGAACCACAGTTTCTACAAATGGAAATAACTTTATATCAAATCTAATACATAAGTATAACGGCAGTTTCAACTTCGACCTCAGAAATTTTTATTAAAAAAACTTAGTTCAGTTTTCTTTAAATTGAGTTGGAAAATATTAACTTTTGACATTTTGCAAAAATTGGCCAAGCTGTTAGAACCACAGTTTCTACAAATGAAAATAACTTTTTATCAAATCTAAAACATAAGTGTAAAGGCAGAATCAACTTTCACTTCAGAAATTTTAATTAAAAAAACATAGTACAGTTTTTTTTACATTGAGTTGGAAAATCTTTGCTTTTGTCATTTTGCAAAAATTGGCCAAGCTGTTAGAACCACAGTTTCTACAAATGGAAATAACTTTATATCAAATCTAATACATAAGTATAACGGCAGTTTCAACTTCGACCTCAGAAATTTTTATTAAAAAAACTTAGTTCAGTTTTTTTTAAATTGAGTTGGAAAATATTAACTTTTGACATTTTGCAAAAATTGGCCAAGCTGTTAGAACCACAGTTTCTACAAATGGAAATAACTTTGTATCAAATCTAATACATAAGTGTTATGACAGATTCAACTTTGACCTCAGAAAAAAAAAACATAGTTCAGTTTTTTTAAATTGAGTTGGAAAATCTTAACTTTTGTCATTTTGCAAAAATTGACCAAACTGTTAGAACCACAGTTTCTACAAATGAAAATAACTTTGTATCAAATCTAATACATAAGTGTAATGGCAGTTTCAACTTTGACTTCAGAAAAAAAAACATAGTTCAGTTTTTTTAAATTGAGTTGGAAAATCTTAACTTTTGTCATTTTGCAAAAATTGGCCAAGCTGTTAGAACCACAGTTTCTACAAATGAAAATAACTTTGTATCAAATCTAATACATAAGTGTTATGACAGATTCAACTTTGACCTCGGAAAATTTTACTAAAAAAACAAAGTTCAGTTTTTTTTAAATTGAGTTGGAAAATATTAACTTTTGACATTTTGCAAAAATTGGCCAAGCTGTTAGAACCACAGTTTCTACAAATGTTAATAACTTTATATCAAATCTAATACATAAGTGTAAAGGCAGAATCAACTTTGACCTCAAAAATTTTTACTAAAAAAACATAGTTCAGTTTTTTTTAAATTGAGTTGGAAAATTTTAACTTTTGTCATTTTGCAAAAATTGGCCAAACTGTTAGAACCACAGTTTCTACAAATGAAAATAACTTTGTATCAAATCTCATATATAAGTGTAATGGCAGTTTCAACTTTGACCTCAGAAAAAAAAAACATAGTTCAGTTTTTTTAAATTGAGTTGGAAAATTGTAACTTTTGTCATTTTGCAAAAATTGGCCAAACTGTTAGAACCACAGTTTCTACAAATGAAAATAACTTTGTATCATATCTAATACATAAGTGTAATGGCAGTTTCAACTTTGACCTCAGAAAAAAAAAAACATAGTTCAGTTTTTTTAAATTGAGTTGGAAAATCTTAACTTTTGTCATTTTGCAAAAATTGACCAAACTGTTAGAACCACAGTTTCTACAAATGAAAATAACTTTGTATCAAATCTAATACATAAGTGTAATGGCAGTTTCAACTTTGACCTCAGAAAAAAAAACATAGTTCAGTTTTTTTAAATTGAGTTGGAAAATCTTAACTTTTGTCATTTTGCAAAAATTGGCCAAGCTGTTAGAACCACAGTTTCTACAAATGAAAATAACTTTGTATCAAATCTAATACATAAGTGTTATGACAGATTCAACTTTGACCTCAGAAAATTTTACTAAAAAAACAAAGTTCAGTTTTTTTTAAATTGAGTTGGAAAATTTTAACTTTTGTCATTTTGCAAAAATTGGCCAAACTGTTAGAACCACAGTTTCTACAAATGAAAATAACATTGTATCAAATCTAATACATAAGTGTAAAGGCAGAATCAACTTTGACCTCAGAAATTTTTACTTTAAAAACATAGTTCAGTTTTTTTTAAATTGAGTTGGAAAATCTTAACTTTTGTCATTTTGCAAAAATTGGCCAAGCTGTTAGAACCACAGTTTCTTTAAATGAAAATAACTTTTTATCAAATCTAATACATAAGTGCAATGGCAGTTTCAACTTTGAACTCAGAAATTTTTATTAAAAAAACATAGTTCAGTTTTTTTAAATTGAGTTGGAAAATTTTAACATTTGTCATTATGCAAAAATTGGCCAAACTGTTAGAACCACAGTTTCTACAAATGAAAATAACTTTTTATCAAATCTAATACATAAGTGTAAAGGCAGAATCAACTTTGACCTCAGAAATTTTTACTAAAAAAACATAGTTCAGTTTTTTTTAAATTGAGTTGGAAAATATTAACTTTTGACATTTTGCAAAAATTGGCCAAGCTGTTAGAACCACAGTTTCTACAAATGGAAATAACTTTATATCAAATCTAATACATAAGTATAACGGCAGTTTCAACTTCGACCTCAGAAAAATTTATTAAAAAAACTTAGTTCAGTTTTTTTTAAATTGAGTTGGAAAATATTTACTTTTGACATTTTGCAAAAATTGGCCAAGCTGTTAGAACCACAGTTTCTACAAATGAAAATAACTTTTTATCAAATCTAAAACATAAGTGTAAAGGCAGAATCAACTTTCACTTCAGAAATTTTAATTAAAAAAACATAGTACAGTTTTTTTTACATTGAGTTGGAAAATCTTTGCTTTTGTCATTTTGCAAAAATTGGCCAAGCTGTTAGAACCACAGTTTCTACAAATGGAAATAACTTTATATCAAATCTAATACATAAGTATAACGGCAGTTTCAACTTCGACCTCAGAAATTTTTATTAAAAAAACTTAGTTCAGTTTTTTTTAAATTGAGTTGGAAAATATTAACTTTTGTCATTTTGCAAAAATTGACCAAACTGTTAGAACCACAGTTTCTACAAATGAAAATAACTTTGTATCAAATCTAATACATAAGTGTTATGACAGATTCAACTTTGACCTCAGAAAAAAAAAACATAGTACAGTTTTTTTTTAAATTGAGTTGGAAAATCTTATTTTTGTCATTTTGCAAAAATTTGCCAAGCTGTTAGAACCACGCAGTTTCAACTTTCACTTCAGAAATTTTTGTTAAAAAAAACATAGTACAGTTTTTTTTAAATTGAGTTGGAAAATCTTAACTTTTGTCATTTTGCAAAAATTGGCCAAGCTGTTAGAACCACAGTTTCTTTAAATGAAAATAACTTTTTATCAAATCTAATACATAAGTGCAATGGCAGTTTCAACTTTGAACTCAGAAATTTTTATTAAAAAAACATGGTTCAGTTTTTTTAAATTGAGTTGGAAAATTTTAACATTTGTCATTATGCAAAAATTGGCCAAACTGTTAGAACCACAGTTTCTACAAATGAAAATAACTTTTTATCAAATCTAATACATAAGTGTAAAGGCAGAATCAACTTTGACCTCAGAAATTTTTACTAAAAAAACATAGTTCAGTTTTTTTTAAATTGAGTTGGAAAATATTAACTTTTGACATTTTGCAAAAATTGGCCAAGCTGTTAGAACCACAGTTTCTACAAATGGAAATAACTTTATATCAAATCTAATACATAAGTATAACGGCAGTTTCAACTTCGACCTCAGAAAAATTTATTAAAAAAACTTAGTTCAGTTTTTTTTAAATTGAGTTGGAAAATATTAACTTTTGACATTTTGCAAAAATTGGCCAAGCTGTTAGAACCACAGTTTCTACAAATGGAAATAACTTTATATCAAATCTAATACATAAGTATAACGGCAGTTTCAACTTCGACCTCAGAAAAATTTATTAAAAAAAACTTAGTTCAGTTTTTTTTAAATTGAGTTGGAAAATATTAACTTTTGACATTTTGCAAAAATTGGCCAAGCTGTTAGAACCACAGTTTCTACAAATGGAAATAACTTTATATCAAATCTAATACATAAGTATAACGGCAGTTTCAACTTCGACCTCAGAAATTTTTATTAAAAAAACTTAGTTCAGTTTTCTTTAAATTGAGTTGGAAAATATTAACTTTTGACATTTTGCAAAAATTGGCCAAGCTGTTAGAACCACAGTTTCTACAAATGAAAATAACTTTTTATCAAATCTAAAACATAAGTGTAAAGGCAGAATCAACTTTCACTTCAGAAATTTTAATTAAAAAAACATAGTACAGTTTTTTTTACATTGAGTTGGAAAATCTTTGCTTTTGTCATTTTGCAAAAATTGGCCAAGCTGTTAGAACCACAGTTTCTACAAATGGAAATAACTTTATATCAAATCTAATACATAAGTATAACGGCAGTTTCAACTTCGACCTCAGAAATTTTTATTAAAAAAACTTAGTTCAGTTTTTTTTAAATTGAGTTGGAAAATATTAACTTTTGACATTTTGCAAAAATTGGCCAAGCTGTTAGAACCACAGTTTCTACAAATGGAAATAACTTTGTATCAAATCTAATACATAAGTGTTATGACAGATTCAACTTTGACCTCAGAAAAAAAAAACATAGTTCAGTTTTTTTAAATTGAGTTGGAAAATCTTAACTTTTGTCATTTTGCAAAAATTGACCAAACTGTTAGAACCACAGTTTCTACAAATGAAAATAACTTTGTATCAAATCTAATACATAAGTGTAATGGCAGTTTCAACTTTGACTTCAGAAAAAAAAACATAGTTCAGTTTTTTTAAATTGAGTTGGAAAATCTTAACTTTTGTCATTTTGCAAAAATTGGCCAAGCTGTTAGAACCACAGTTTCTACAAATGAAAATAACTTTGTATCAAATCTAATACATAAGTGTTATGACAGATTCAACTTTGACCTCGGAAAATTTTACTAAAAAAACAAAGTTCAGTTTTTTTTAAATTGAGTTGGAAAATATTAACTTTTGACATTTTGCAAAAATTGGCCAAGCTGTTAGAACCACAGTTTCTACAAATGTTAATAACTTTATATCAAATCTAATACATAAGTGTAAAGGCAGAATCAACTTTGACCTCAAAAATTTTTACTAAAAAAACATAGTTCAGTTTTTTTTAAATTGAGTTGGAAAATTTTAACTTTTGTCATTTTGCAAAAATTGGCCAAACTGTTAGAACCACAGTTTCTACAAATGAAAATAACTTTGTATCAAATCTCATATATAAGTGTAATGGCAGTTTCAACTTTGACCTCAGAAAAAAAAAACATAGTTCAGTTTTTTTAAATTGAGTTGGAAAATTGTAACTTTTGTCATTTTGCAAAAATTGGCCAAACTGTTAGAACCACAGTTTCTACAAATGAAAATAACTTTGTATCATATCTAATACATAAGTGTAATGGCAGTTTCAACTTTGACCTCAGAAAAAAAAAAACATAGTTCAGTTTTTTTAAATTGAGTTGGAAAATCACCGGTGTGAAGTTAGCATCTTTTTCGCAGCATGCGGCGAATATTAAATGTCCGACCTCTGTTATAACTTATGTTGACAACAGAATGCTGCTAAATGCAGTAAGCTTTCAAATTTATAAGCGAAATCATGAAAGCTTTAAAGCATCGATCAGCTAGCTGAAAAAGTTACATATAACAACTACAAGAGGGCCAAAAACTTTTCTCTATTGTCCGTAAGATGTCCATTCCCCTTCAATTTGACAAGTGTTGAAAAAAAAAACTTATTTCCGTTAAATATTTTTCCGTTACCTTTTTCTACACATCTGTGCTCAGATCATAAAGGCTGCCACATATTCACCGATGATACGTTCGGATTTATTAATGTGAGTTAAACTTCAATTCATAGATGGTCCAATATACAAATTGCAATAAATTTATGGCCTACTGCACATAGAGCACTGCACACTGACCATAGAGAGGCGTGACAGGTACAGATTAGTATATATATTTGGATTAATATAAAAATGCTCAAATAGATTTTTTGATATATTATTATAAAGACCTTTTTCTCTATGACTATAAGTTCGATATTTGCAATTAATACACTCAAATTTTTTTAAGGGAGGTTTA
This sequence comes from Tetanocera ferruginea, assembly GCA_958299015.1. Lineage (NCBI taxonomy): Eukaryota > Metazoa > Arthropoda > Insecta > Diptera > Sciomyzidae > Tetanocera > Tetanocera ferruginea. The sequence continues at coordinate 97,463,662 of OY282640.1, read as the reverse complement.
TTTTAGATTTATCTAACAGAAAATGTTTTAAACGCAATTTCAAATAAAAAATTCGAGTTACGCCTTTTCTATATTAATCCATCGATATATAATTGATCAGCATTACTGTCTGAGCTAATTTCGGAGTCAGTCATCTGTCCATCGATTATAGCCGTAATTAATTATTTTATTTATTTAAAAAAGTATGAGAAAATATACAATATTTCAATATTCCTTAACATTTCAACATAAAACTTAAATTCAGTCACATACTCATTTTAAAATTTATAAAACTAAACTGATTATTTAACACATTATTAAAAGCATTTAAAATCAGAAAAGGAACATTCTTCACAACCTTACATCAAATTTTAAATTGTCATTGCTTGGAAATGCCAAAGACGTTTCAAATATGTGAGTGCTACGTTAATCAGTTAAGGATTTCAGAAGTGAATTTCACACACGAAAATTTTGCGCAAAGAACTGGCGTTCACTTAATTAAAAACGAAGGAAATCTGATTCGAACAACAACAATTTGATAAAATTCAACAGAGCAATCGTTATACTCTTTAGAGATCAAGGACCTTTAAAGTCGGCTTTCATTTTGAAACTGACATTCATTGTTAAATGGTTAAAATTTGTTTTTGAGCGTTTCCATTTATAATAAAGGTTTTCATGATAAGGTGCATTTTGGTTTCGATCAAAAATAATATTAGAATAAATTACTAGATAAAACAAAACTGCACTCAGAAAAATATCAACTGTAATATTAACAGTCGGCCACTGTTATTTCAAAACACTGTTCGATTGAATGATTTGCGTTTCAGTAAACAATTTTCTTTGTTGAATGAACGTTTCAAAGTATTTTTGTGCTGTTAAAATCATCTGTTGAAATATTTTTGTGCTTTTGTTGAATTGTCTATTTTTTCTAAGCAATAGTTTTTAAATGTGTTTTGCTATATTTATTTTATCGTTGCCAATAGCTCAGTGAAAGTGCACTTGACTGTCATGCGGGGGACGTGGGTTCGAACCCTAGCTGTGTAAGTATCAAAAATTGTACTTTAATAATTGAAATAATAATAATTCTGTTTCATTAATACTTTGATCAAAAATAACCTTCAAAATAAGTTGCTTACAACCTTGCAAAAAAAAAATTGCAAATTTAATTTTTTATTTAAAAAAAAATATTGTAAACAAAAAAAAAAATTTTTTGGCCTCGCCGGTATTTGAACCGTGGAAACTCGAGTACTAGACGCACACGTCAGCACACTCGGCCATGCATGAACTTTCAAAACAGTGATAAAATTTCAATAAATAAGTTTTGATACGGGTTTCGTGTTCTATAAACTAACAGTCAACCGACTGTTGATTTGAAAGTTTCATTTGTTGGATGGTATTTAACAGTGAAATCTGTTATTTCAACCCAAGATTTGTTTGATATAACAGCATTTTTTCCCTGAGTGTGTTAATCCGAATATTGCCATATTTATTATTATAATAACCATTATCATTCTTTTTATAACATTTATTGCTATTATTACTTTTATTACTATTATAACTATTTTTATACCCCCACGCGTGCTGCGTAAGGGGTATATTAATTTTGACACGACGTATGTAACGTCCATAAGGAGGCGTAGTAGGTATAGGAAAGTATATATTTTCTTGCTCAACATAACAACCTGAGTTGATTTAGCCATGTCTGTCTGTCCTTATCTGCGGACACGATTGCAGCCGTAATTTTGAAGCTATCGTACTGAAATTCGATATTTAAGCCTATTTTTAAAGCAAGGATCAAGTTCGAAAATGGGCTAAATCAGACGAAAACTATGATTATCTCCCATTCAATCACAAAATTGAAATTCAATAAAGAGGCTTTCATTAAAGGTACAAAAATAATGTTCGGTGTTTGCGTGATTTATATCAAAAATAAGGTGTGACAGAAAAATGGGCATTATACACTCACGAACACGCTCACTTTCCATACAACCATGCAACGGTATGTGCTAGAAAAATGGATGTCTTTCACTTTACGAACACTCTCACCTCTCATACAACCCCAAAATTCAAAACCCTGCACAGAGGCAAATACTTAGGCTGTAAAAATAACATTAGTAATGTAGTTTGTATCACAGCTACATCACTTTAAAAAAGTGGGCTTCATTCATCCAATAGCGCATCCACTTTCCATTCTTAAGAATAAATTATAAAAAGTATAACAAATTTGTTTTGTTAATTGTACGAATCGGCCGTGGGATATTTTAACTCCGGCCAAGATGATAATATACCTTACTAGTTATTATTATGATTTTTATTATTCTTATAATTATTGTTATTATTTTTATTATTATTATTATTTTTACTATTATTTTTATTATTTTTGTTATTATTATTATTATTATTTTTATTATTATTATTATTTTTATCATTATTATTATTATTATTATTATTATTATTATTATTATTATTATTATTATTATTATTATTATTATTATTATTATTATTATTATTATTATTATTATTATTATTATTATTATTATTATTATTATTATTATTATTATTACCATTACTATTATGATTATTATTACTGTTATTATTATTGCTTTTATTATTTGTATTATAAGGAGTATTATTTATTTCCATATATAATCTCCAATTTCAAATGATGTTATTCACGAAATAAATACTTTCGGTCAAATAAATGAAATTATGTTAGTAAATAAAACGATGTGTAGAGAAAGTTATTTAATGAAATGCTTTTATTTTAAAAAAAACTAAAAAAAAATACAATTAAAATATCTCTATGCAGCTATTTTTATCTTTCACCAAAGAATTCTTTTTTGTACACTTCATTTTTATGAAAGAACTAATTGTTTTGACGTAGAATTACGTCTTACAGCGCGGTTTGTATGGGGTCGTTTTAACAGATTTTTTAAAGGTCATGCAACGTTTTTGACTAATACTTTAGGTGTATACCTAAAGCCTTTAATACTTATCGTTCAAAGATAATATATATACTTAAATATCAGATATATCCTGCGCTGAATGAATATCTAATTTTGGATTTTGTCACTATTATATGAAAGTCAGAAAATAGTTAAATATAAGGAGAAAAATACAGGTTCTTATATGAGAAAGTCGATCATCAGCTGCTTATAATGTACCTGCTGTGCCTGCTGCTTCTTTGTTTTTGTTTCGTTGTTTATGGTTGTATTGTTTTTATTTTGCACGAACTGATTGAATCGTATTAGAGCTTCAGCTTCAGAATGATTCTATGGCCAATCGGATGCAGTGCAATTATCTGAGGTCACAGATAACAATGGATGATTCTGTGGCCAATCGGATGCAGTGGAATTATCTGCGGTAACAGGTGGGTCATTGGCACATTTATGGGTTCCATGGAACATTTGGACCAAAATGGATGATTCTATGGCCAATCGGATGCAGTGGGATTATCTGAGGTCACAGGCGGGTCATTGGTTCTTTGATGGGTTCCATGGAACATTTGGACCAAAATGGATGATTCTATGGCCAATCGGATGCAGTGGGATTATCTGAGGTCACAGGTGGGTCATTGGCGCATTTATGGGTTCCATGGAACATTTGGACCAAAATGGATGATTCTATGGCCAATCGGATGCAGTGGGATTATCTGAGGTCACAGGTGGGTCATTGGTACTTTGATGGGTTCCATGGAACATTTGGACCAAAATGGATGATTCTATGTCCAATCGGATGCAGTGAGATTATCTGAGGTCACAGGTGGGTCATTGGCACTTTTATGGGTTACATGGAATATTTGGACCAAAGTGGATGATTCTATGGCCAATCGGATGCAGTGGGATTATCTGAGGTCACAGGTGGGTCATTGGTACTTTTATGGGTTCCATGGAACATTTGGACCATAATGGATGATTCTATGGCCAATCGGATGCAGTGGGATTATCTGAGGTCACAGGTGGGTCATTGGCACATTTATGGGTTCCATGGAACATTTGGACCAAAATGGATGATTCTATGGCCAATCGGATGCAGTGGGATTATCTGAGGTGACAGGTGGGTCATTGGCACATTTATGGGTTCCATGGAACATTTGGACCAAAATGGATGATTCTATGGCCAATCGGATGAAGTGGGATTATCTGAGGTCAAAGGTGGGTCATTGGCACATTTATGGGTTCCATGGAACATTTGGACCAAAATGGATGATTCTATGGCCAATCGGATGCAGTGGGATTATCTGAGGTGAGAGGTGGGTCATTGGCACATTTATGGGTTCCATGGAACATTTGGACCAAAATGGATGATTCTATGGCCAATCGGATGCAGTGGGATTATCTGAGGTCACAGGTGGGTCATTGGCACATTTATGGGGTCCATGGAACATTTGGACCAAAATGGATGATTCTATGGCCAATCGGATGCAGTGGGATTATCTGAGGTCACAGGTGGGTCATTGGTACTTTGATGGGTTCCATGGAACATTTGGACCAAAATGGATGATTCTATGGCCAATCGGATGCAGTGGGTTTATCTGATGTCAAAGGTGGGTCATTGGCATTTTTATGGGTTCCATGGAACATTTGAACTAGAATGGATGATTCTATGGCCAATCGGATGCAGTGGAATTATCTGAGGTCACAGGTGGGTCATTGGCACTTTTATGGTTTCCATGGAATATTTGGACCAAATGGGAAGATTCTATGGCCAATCGGATGCAGTGGGATTATCTGAGGTCACAGGTGGGTCATTGGCACTTTTATGGTTTCCATGGAATATTTGGACCAAATTGGATGATTCTATGGCCAATCGGATGCAGTGGGATTATCTGAGGTCACAGGTGGGTCATTTGCACTTTTATGGGTTCCATGGAACATTTGGACCAAATTGGATGATTCTATGGCTAATCGGATGCAGTGGGATTATCTGAGGTCACAGGTGGGTCATTGGCACATTTATGGGGTCCATGGAACATTTGGACCAAAATGGATGATTCTATGGCCAATCCGATGCAGTGGGATTATCTGAGGTCACAGGTGGGTCATTGGCGCATTTATGGGGTCCATGGAACATTTGGACCAAAATGGATGATTTTATGGCCAATCGGATGCAGTGGGATTATCTGAGGTCACAGGTGGGTCATTGTTACATTTATGGGTTCCATGGAACAGTTGGACCAAAATGGATGATTCTATGGCCAATCGGATGCAGTGGGATTATCTGAGGTGACAGGTGGGTCATTGGCACATTAATGGGTTCCAATGGAACAATTGGACCAAAATGGATGATCCTATGGCCAATCGGATGCAGTGGGATTATCTGAGGTCAGAGGTGGGTCATTGGCTTGTTTATGGGTTCCATGGAACATTTGGACCAAAATGGATGATTCTATGGCCAATCCGATGCAGTGGGATTATCTGATGTCAAAGGTGGGTCATTGGCATTTTTATGGGTTCCATGGAACATTTGAACTAGAATGGATGATTCTATGGCCAATCGGATGCAGTGGAATTATCTGAGGTCACAGGTGGGTCATTGGCACTTTTATGGAACATTTGGACCAAAATGGATGATCTATGGCCAATCGGATGCAGTGGGATTATCTGTGGTCACAGGTGGGTCATTGGTACATTTATGGGTTCCATGAAACATTTGGACCAAAATGGATGATTCTGTGGCCAATCGGATGCAGTGGAATTATCTGAGGTCACAGGTGGGTCATTGGCACTTTTATGGGTTCCATGGAACATTTGGACCAAAATGGATGATTCTATGGCCAATAGGATGCAGTGGGATTATCTGGTACCACAGGTGGGTCATTGGCACTTTTATGGGTTCCATGAAACATTTGGACCAAAATGGATGATTCTATGGCCAATCGGATGCAGTGGGATTATCTGAGGTCACAGGTGGGTCATTGGTACTTTGATGGGTTCCATGGAACATTTGGACCAAAATGGATGATTCTATGGCCAATCGGATGCAGTGGGATAATCTCAGGTCAGAGGTGGGTCATTGGCTTATTTATGGGTTCCATGGAACATTTGGACCAAAATGGATGATTCTATGGCCAATTGGATGCAGTGGGATTATCTGATGTCAAAGGCGGGTCATTGGCATTTTTATGGGTTCCATGAAACATTTGGACCAAAATGGATGATTCTATGGCCAATCGGATGCAGTGGGATTATCTGAGGTCACAGGCGGGTCATTGGTACTTTGATGGGTTCCATGGAACATTTGGACCAAAATGGATGATTCTATGGCCAATCGGATGCAGTGGGATTATCTGAGGTCACAGGTGGGTCATTGGCACTTTTATAGGCTCCATTGAACATTTGGACCAAAATGGATGATTCTGTGGCCAATCGGATGAAGTGGAATTATCTGAGGTCACAGGTGGGTCATTGGTACTTTGATGGGTTCCATGGAACATTTGGACCAAAATGGATGATTCTATGGCCAATCCGATGCAGTGGGATTATCTGATGTCAAAGGTGGGTCATTGGCATTTTTATGGGTTCCATGGAACATTTGAACTAGAATGGATGATTCTATGGCCAATCGGATGCAGTGGAATTATCTAAGGTCACAGGTGGGTCATTGGCACTTTTATGGAACATTTGGACCAAAATGGATGATCTATGGCCAATCGGATGCAGTGGGATTATCTGTGGTCACATGTGGGTCATTGGTACATTTATGGGTTCCATGAAACATTTGGACCAAAATGGATGATTCTATGGCCAATCGGATGCAGTGGGATTATCTGAGGTCACAGGTGGGTCATTGGTACTTTGATGGGTTCCATGAAAAATTTGGTCCAAAATAGATGATTCTATGGCCAATCGGATGCAGTGGGATTATCTGTGGTCACAGGTGGATCATTGGTACTTTTATGGGTTCCATGGAACATTTGGACCAAAATGGATGATTCTATGGCCAATCGGATGCAGTGGGATTATCTGATGTCACAGATGGGTCATTGGCATTTTTTATGGGTTCCATGGAATATTTGAACTAGAATGGATGATTCTATGGCCAATCGGATGCAGTGGGATTATCTGAGGTCAGAGGTGGGTCATTGGCTTATTAATGGGTTCCATGGAACATTTGGACCAAAATGGATGATTCTATGGCCAATCGGATGCAGTGGGATTATCTGAGGTCACAGGTGGGTCATTGGCACTTTCACGTGAATACAAACGTGTAGTTCGTGAATAAAAGACACGTGTAGTTGAGGTTCGTGTTTTCAATTGATTTTTTTAAAAACACGTGAACACGTGTAACACGTGCTTACGTGAAACTGGAAGTTCTAGTTCGTATTGGTAGCATTGTAAGCATTGGTTCGCATTGGGTTTATGTATGCATTACTGTTCTAGATTACTTAGTGCTCTATTTTGAAACCAGAGGCCATGAACCTCTTTTTAACTCAGTCAATGAACTCAAACTGTTAAATTTAACGAATTGGTTCTGTGATCCGGTTAGATTTAACTCTTATGAAAAAAACGAGTTGGATCATATTTCGTTTTATGCTTTTACCTAATAGATGGCGTAAAATTTTAATTTTTGTTTTTAATGCAAATTAATTTGGATCCCACATCCCACTTGCACTAGCCAGTGTAGTTCGCAAACTATACATCGAACAGAGACGAAAGTGTAGCTCGTAAACTAAATATCGGACAGTGACGAGAGTGGCGCTAATGGAAAGGGCGTGTGCTCAGCGTGAAATAAAAATCGGTATCTTAATTTTAATTTGAAATTAGCAGTTAAACTGACTGTAGCTCGCAAACTAAATATATATCGGGCAGAGACGAAAGGGGCACCAATGGAAAGTGCATTTGCTTCGCCTTCTTTTCAACTAAGTCAATGAACTCAACCTATCGAACTGAACGAAATGATCGAAAAAATTTGAAATTTTGCTTGTTTCTTTTTGCTTGCTCATTTAATCATACTTACTTTTTAACTTTTTCTTTGTTTTGGCCTCAATAAGTAGTCCATAATCGAGTGTTATTCATTTATTTGTTAATTTTTGGAAGATCAATAAAAATACGTGCAAAATGAACAAAACAATCGGACCAAAGAGACATAGTAGAAGAGGTTACAACTTAAACGGAATTCTACGTCTACACTTACGATACTATCGAAACTGTTTCTTTTTTTTTTGTTAATTGTTCTTTTAAAAATAAGAGCATTATTCAAAATTTTGGAAAATTGTATCAACTTGCAGATGTTCGCGTTCAGTGTCGGTATACTTCATTTACTTCATTACATTTTTTAAAAGTTATAGATCATTATCGGACTGTTACATTGAAAGTGTCGGCTTCAAGTACAGACAAGAAAAACATTTAAAAGTCTTAGTAACGTTTAAATTTACTTATATTCACTATTAAAGATGCAAGGCACTAAGTAAATTAAGTACAATTCCAAATTTAGTTTCATACAATTCCAAAAACATGATACTATTTATTTTTAATTATTCATTTACAATGTCTTTTGTTCAATATATAAAAGCTTCTTTTGAAAGTGATATTTATGTATTGGAAATATAATGTTATTGTTGAGCTTCCTTTTTGTGGACAAGTATATATTATACAGTTTATAAATTTTTGAGTTGCTTATAATATGTAAAAAAATTAGGTTTGGTAAATAAAATTATTTTATTCGTGCTAAAAAAAGATTATTTGCTCATATGGATGTATAAAATTGTTACTGGTATTTATTGCAGTAGTTACTGTAATATACAATTTTATCAAAATGTTATAGAGTTAAAACACTAACAAAATAGTTTTTGTTAAGTGGCACCTTTTTTTGATTTTGATGTTGAGTGGCTACGTATGATACTCATATGTCATTGACATGAAGAATTTCTTTGAGTCTTTAGCGCAAGTCAAACCTCCATCAAATTTACACCAGATATTCAATTAAAAGCGACCAGATATTAAATTTTGTATTCAAAATGAATAACGTAAGTAGCAATAATATATTTGTGCTTGAATTTATTCCAATAAGAGTGATTTTTTAACATGAAAGAAGAGGTGCATTAGGTTTTATTTTATACAATTCCCCTTTTCGCCACTATGCTTTTTAGTTTATAATTTCACCATATATTGTTTCTATGTACCGATAGATGACGCTTACGCTTTCCTCCAAAAGCTTTCCTTTATTATTCAGGGTTGCTGTGTGGATTAAAAGTATTTCTTGCGATACATTAAGCATATAAAAGTAGTACTGTTTACATATTGGCCTAAATGTTTTTTCTCCCGTTTTGCTTATTTTTATTATAATTTTTTTTTTAAAACACGGGTAATGTCTCGAGTAAATATCATATTCTATATGGATATTTTTTATTATGTAGTAAATATGTATACACCGTCCGACAAAATTCGACTTATGGTTGCATCCATGATAAATTCCATTTAGGTTTGATTGAAGGTTTAAAACATTACCCGTGTATTCCAGTTTTTTCCAGATCAAGTAAAAATGTTGAAAAAATTCATTTAAGTTTTTATCTTTAAATTTTCATCGTATTAACCGTGCTTTCTTTACATGGTTTAAAATTGAATATTTATATTATTTATTTAATCAATATATTTCTGTGTAAAATTTAATGCTGAATTCAAAACTATTCGTTTGAGTATTTGATGGTTACATTTGTTCTGTTAAAATAATACAATTTTGCAGTATGTGTAATGGTCACATTCGATTATAAAAAAAGGTACCCAATACCTTGGAAAGTGTTCTTTCACTATAAATTTCAGTTTTAGTGGAATAGTTTGCATTGAATTTATGGCATTTTTAAAAAAGATGATACAGTATTGTGCAAAATAAGCAGAAAACATTGCATTACCATTATTTTTTATATTATATACATACATTATATTAAATCTGAGTTATTATAAAAAATAAACCAATTCGAATCTTTTTTGCATTATTTAAAGGCAAAACATACCCCAATAGAGGTAATTAAGTGGGCGTTATTCGGCAAAGGCGCGTGGAAAGTTTATAAACACACTGTATCTCGAATACTTTTGATGCTAAAGAACTGATATAAGTACAGAGGAAGGCACAATTTTTACAAATTACTGTAAATAAAGTAGTGTCTTTTGACAAAGGCAATATTATAAAAAATAAATTAGTCTTTTTATGAAAATAAAAGCTTTGAAGTCGAAGCTAATCTTTGACTAATAAACAGGATATTTGTACCATCCCTGCTCTATTTTAAACTTTTTTTAATTTTCCAATGTCCTGCTTTGATGACGCTGTATTTATTTTTAATCTTAATCTAAAAGAAGTTTTTAAAGCTTTGCACACATAAAAATTCTCAATCTACTGGTTTGGGTGAGCTTGTAAAACTAATATGGGCATTTCCACCGGGTCTTCCGCGTTTACCGGGACCAAAAATGAAAATGTCCAATAATTTAATAATTTAAATGTTAACCAATAATTTTTTGTTTTATTATTTAAAAAAACAGAGCTTGAATTTTTTTAAATATAATGCATTTACAATTTATTTCAGTTGTTATTCTAAGAAAATCAACGTGATAACTGAAAATATGTTTTTCTTGCATTTAGCTGCCTTTAAGGGCTTTTTCTCTTTACAATTTTTCGTCGATATATTCATGTTATGTTTGCACTCTTATTATTAAATTAAAAAGATACCAAACAAAGCTTTACAATTAAGGAGGGGAAGAACATTCGCGGCATGGAAAACAGACCTTTTTTTAAAAATTCATAACTCAGTCATATACAAACATTTTTACAAAAATTTTTATTATTGTAGAGAATTGAACAAATTGAAAGAAAAAAAATTCAAAAAAATATATTTTTCACTCCAACATGGTTTCATATAGCTCCAAACTGGCGGCAGAGAAAAAAACGGGGCCTCGTGGTTGCAGCGCTGGGAGTCGCAAAAATTGTCCGATCTGGAAAAAAAAGACTTTTTTAAATCTTAACAAAATTGGTTATCGTATGGCAGGAGCTTTTTTCAATTTTTGGTGATGTTCCAAATTTGTAAGTGTGTTTTTTCGAAAAAAATATTGGCTTTAAAAATTCATAAAAAATCGAAAAAAAAAATTAAAAAAAGCTCGTGTCATACGATAGCGAATCAAGTTTAAAAAAATACAAGAAAAAAAAAATCGTCAAAAAATTAACCCGCTAGTGCCGCAACCAGTACGAAAACCATGGTTGTGAGATAAACGCGTTCAAAGTTTAAGAACAAAGAAAAATGCAAAATAAAAATACGCTCTCACTAATCTGGCTGTAACTTTTGAACCCGTAGGAATTTTTCCATGAATCATGTTCTTAGAATCTTAAGAATATTTACTTAAATACAAAATTATAAAAAAGTCGATTTAAAAAACGGCCAATGTCATCTCCCCCGTTAACGCTTAATTTTTTTATTGCATTAATAACTATTCGAATGCGTTCTTGTACCTTAATCATCATTTACTATCAGAACTTCGCAATCGTTTTAAGCAAGTGTCTGAAAATTGTCACTTAAATCAAATTTGGTCACTTTACTTTAAAAAAAAGCATGTAAAAATCATGCTAAATATTTAAATTTGATTTTCAGAGTGTGTCGCGTACGCGATCATGCGCCGTTTGTTTAAATACACTTTTTATGGGAAGTATGGGAAGTTTTCATTCGATTTTACAGAATTTTTAAGTAAGTATAATAACACAGTGTGACCGCTAAAAAATTACAAGAACCAGAAATTCTTAAGAATGAACCTTTTGCGAGTTCAACGCACCTAGTGTGACCTCTCAATGTCGTCACAATTTTTTTAATTGATTTTTAAAAATGATGTCCAATTTGGTTGCTCCGACGTTCAATGACGTTTTGCAGTTATTTGCTTTATCGGAAATGGAAAACAGAATCCACTTTTACTCAATAGAATTTATCGTAGAATAAGATTCTGCAAAAATAATTACGAAAAATAGCCAAACGAAGCGTGGAGCGAAGCCAGTTCTTATAGTTTTTGAAAATTTCTCAAAAAAATATGTGTCTCTTTTAATTTTATTTTAATAATATGCCATGAAGCACATTTGTTTTTTCACAAAACTAACCTGCACTATAAAATACCTTTCCCTTGAATCCAATAACGTAGAAATCGGTTCAGAATTTGCTAAACGGCAGCAATTTTAACGTTGTTTTCTTCGTCATAAAACACAGATTCCCCTATAAATCTGCTACCAAACAAAGTGATACTATTTAGTCAAGCATTAACCGATTTTGGTCATCTATCTCGTAGGAAAGACAATATGTAGCAGAAATTAATCTTAAATGCAGAATTTCAAATGCATACCAGTATTTGTAATTTTTTTTTTAGTCATACTGTTCCACTGTGCCGCATAAATCTGTTTTAATGTACAATTAACCGCTTTAAATATTTAATTAACCGCTTTAAAAGAATACGTTTCTTTTCGCAGATATCTGCATTTTTCTAGATGCAGTCGACAACGAGTTCCATTTTTTGTCGCGTACGCGATTCCATGTTTATTGCTAATATTTTAGAAACATAAAATCTAAAGAACTCTAATAATTTTTCTAAATATAGTAAGGTACAATGGGGAGTTTTGAATAATGAGTAGTTTTGAATCACTCAAATATCCGCCATGTTGAATTTGCTTGACATCAGGAAACTAGTGTCAAAATTGTTTACTAGTTTGGGCTCTCACTTTTTATAAGGATTTGTGCTGTTGATGGCAGAGTGTGTCTATCAAAAATAATTTTGTTGCGTGCTGAAAAATGTTTTTCGAGGATCAACGCGGATAAAATTTTGAAAACTATTTCGGAAGTGTAGCGAAACGTAAGTATCGTCAAAATTATCTTTGATCTATTGCCTTTTAACCCACTGAAGTGATTTTGTAGAAATAATATTGTGTGCTGATGACGCGTCATCTATGTTCGAAAACTCCCCATTTTACCTTTCTAATAAAATACTATCAAAAACTTGAATAAAAAACAAAATTTGTTTCGAATTTTCTTTACTGTTTTGCTTCACAAAGGCGTACGACAATGGAAATGTCCATATTGAATATGCTATTGTGCGTTGCAGCTGCGCAAAAAGATTGATTATAGTAGCACAGAGTTCGATGCTTTCATTATCATAAAAAGATTAATATATTTTTGATAAAAATAAAACAAATTGGGGGAAATTTAAATAATAAGATTTTCAGTATTATAATGTATATTAATAAATTATTAAATATGAGCAAGAAATTAATAGAAGTCATTTAAAATTATTTTTTGATTTATAGTGATTTTGAAGTTAGTTTTTTTTTTTTTGTTAAAAAGTTTTTATTCTAAATTAATTTCTTGACATTAAAAAAATGCAATACTTTGTTCAAATGGGAAGGCCGAACTGCTAAGGTTTTGTACAATACTGTATGTTTGGCTATAATAGCCAATCCGATTAAACTTTATTTTGCTTTGCTCATGAGCATAGTTTTGAGCAATAGATGTTTTCATCTAAAATGTTTACTATTATTCTTGAAATCAATATTCAATGTTCATTAGCATGGAACAAATATTTAACCTCAAGGGTTTCGTGAATTTTTGAATATTCCTCTACAAAAAAATATTTTCTGCATCTTTATTCTTTTTATCACATACATAACTTCAAACCATAACTAACAACGTGTTGAAAGTTCCCCATGGCATCATGTTCTAGAAGATAATCGAGTTCATTATAAGTTCGTTCGAAAAACATCAACAGGTAACTCTGCAAAAATGTCTCTTGCAAAAACGTTATGAAATAATATGTCTGTGAAAAGCTTAATGTAAAAATAAATACCGTGGCAATAAAATACAAAGCACCTCGAGCACACAGAAAAGTTATATCAATGAAAAAACTAAAGATACTGAAATTACTTTTTGAAATGCCTATTCAAAATTCTACAAAACCTTTGAAAATTTTTTGGTTTCATACTTTTCGTTTCCCTCTAATGATTATTAATTTCTAATATAATTTTATGTTTTAACCTAGCATAATGGCAATCTTTTGCAACAAAACAGAGTAAAAGGATTTGTCCCTGTCAGTAAAGAGGTACATATAAAATAAAAATATATCTAAAAACACAATCTTAAGGCCTTACATCACTTAAAATCCTTTAAGTTTTTACAACTTCAATTGCACTGTGTTCACCTTTGTTCACATGAATGCTAACAAACTATTTCTAACCATTATTTCGTAATCTTCTCACAAATAGCACCTACATTTTTTCAAATAAATGTATAAAAATCCCATTTAAACAAATTAAACAAAGAAGAAACAATTTTTTCTTAAGTGATATAAAGCCTTACTGATTACATAATCACAATAGTTACTACTTTTTCAATCAATTAAGAATAATATTTCTTTCTATAAACGTAAATTTTTAAATGAAAATTTTGGAAAGCAAAAGACTGCAACTACTGTGATTATAATAAAAACTTGTAAATGTAGATATTTTAAGATATTGTTATTACTATTTTAGAAAAAAGCTTCGTTACGAAAAACTGGCTTCAACAGCTTCGTATTCGCGAAGAAAATGTTGTTGTCTTTGCAAGAGTTAAACATTAATGCTAACACAATTACCATTTCATCGTTGAGCACAAGAGTTTTAAAAGTTATTTGTAATAAACTCGACTCATTTTATGTTTCAAATCCCAAAGATTTACAATTCTTAAAGAATTTCTATAAAATTAATTTTCTAGAAATAAAAAATATAGTCGAAGAACTATCTTCAGAACTCCAGTCACAACTTCGCCCAATTGATTCATCACAAAATATACAGCTTATCCCTCAGTTACCCTCTAACCTTCAGTTAGAGTTATCTCTATCACTAACCCCACTAGAAAATAACCAATATGAAGAACTGCCTCAGGAAAATAATGAAGATGCTTCATCAGTTAAAGAACTTTTTTCAATATCAGAAACGAACTCCTCATTAAAACAAGCACCATTGAAGTTTCTTACACTTACATCGCCAGTCAAATGTAATCAAGATATTAATCCGAATGTGCGTTCAATGTCTCCAATTCTAAATGATATATCTCAGCTACAATCAAGTCAGGAAAATGATTTTGAGCCACCAACGAAAATAAAAAGGCCAACAATACTTAACAAAGCAACGCCATTCATCGGTTTCAATAATCTTAGCCTCCATATAAATATGTCTGAATACTACGAGATAGTTAAAAAAGGAACATATGAGCTTTCGGACGACTATTTGTATTACCTAAGGCGGTGGTTAAGTAAATTGACATCTTGCATACTTGCCGCAAAGGCAAAGAATAAGCAAGTAAACTTTCTTTATAGAATAGTTCTGGCATGTAGGCATGGTAATTGTCGAACATACACGGTATATATACCAAAAATAGTTCTTGACGTTAAATCTGTTGAGCTTCCAATTGTAACGAAAGGCACAAAATGTCACACATCTTTGCTTACTGGACAGGTTCGAGGAAAGCAACGAGAACTTTTAAAAACAAACTTATTAAGTTTATATCCTCAAGAATATCGTGAGCGCACAGTTAAGATGTGTGACATGGAATTACTAACAAAGGAAAAAAATTTACAGGATATCTGTTCGGACTCCACAATAAGAAAAATAAGGAGCGAAGCAATATCTGAAGGAGATCATGCTAAGAATGACTTTCAAGATATTCTTCTTCTGATGGATGAGGAACGAAAAAGTGGAGATATATACATTCAGCAAGCCTCACGTAATCTTGACGTTCATATGTACAGTGAACGTCAAATAAATATTGCCAAAATTGCATCTTCTCATGAGGATATAATTGGACACCTGGACTCTACTGGCAATACCGTGAGAGACCTATCAGCAGCTGATAAAGCAATTTATTATTATGCTTTGGTTATTAAGACACCTAACAACCGAACAGTCGCCATTGCTGAAAGAGTATCGTGCCGGCACGATGAAAACTCTATTTATTATTGGCTATCGTCTTTTCGCAACAGATGTATAGAACTTAATGCATGGCCAGTATTTACGACTGTTGTAACAGATTTCAGCATGGCGTTTCTCAATGCTGCTTGCCTTGCTTATAACAAAATGGACCTCTTGAGTTATATCAATTTGACGTATGAAATTGTCAAAAGTCAGCAATCTACCGTAAATAACTATATAGTTTTAAAGCTCTGCATATCACATTTTCAGCATAATGTGACAAGAGAAGTAAATAATCTTCTCCCCAATTCTTCTGGGAATAAAATAAAGGAAATGATTGCTTATATTTACCACGAAAATTGTTATGCAAATATAAAAAGTTGGCACAAATATTTTTGTGAGCTTCTTTTAAGTCCAACATTGGATGTTGAAACGGAAGAAGTATTTTTACGTTTGACAGAACTCTGCACGGAGGGTAAAAGCCAAATTTTCGATAAAGATATCGAAAATATGAGTAATAATCGGAAGATTACTGACATTCAGTATAGAAATAGCTCCTATTATATAGATTTTCTTAATATATTTGAATATGTAGAAAAGAAACTAGAAGATAAAAATGCAAATTTTAAGAGCAATCCTTTTTATTGTCCAGAGTTAGTTGAAATATTTAAAAAAAGGTACGTACCTTATTTACCTCTGTGGTCAAACATTATTAATGATGGAAAGCACTACAACTTTAACACGAAAGCTCATCTTACAAATGGACGCATAGAAGGACATTTCAGTGAAGTAAAAACATATTGTCTGGGAGCCAACATAACACTGGGAAAGCTTCCAGTTAAATTAGGAAGATTTGTGCGTCTCATGAAGAGCAAAATAGATTATAAATGCTTGGAAACAAAGTATAGCATTCCAAACAAGCGTTGCTCTTCTAAAACTAAAGGCAATGAAATGTCAGCTGCTTCAGAATGTTGGTCAAAAAAAAATAAACTTACCAGAGCTTCACAACATCAAAGATATTGTGACAAAAGTAGGCTAAAAAAAGCTCTTACTCTAAGTAGAGCTAAAGAAGCATTGCAAACCTCCACAAACAAAAACGAACTCAAATCAGATATATTTAAATACCCGAACGGAATAATAAAAACTGCAGAAAGATACAGGAGAATTGATTCGAACACTTTGGGTGAAAATTATTTAGTGTGCGTAAGGAGTGGAATGCTATCAAATGGTCGAGATTACCAATATATTTTACAGCAAAAAGAATACGACTGCCTGATTACCAAAAATAGTGAAGACACATCTAAATGGTTGGATGATTATCATATGAACTATTTTTTGGACATTTTTGTAAAAAACTCAAAACTACGCGATATATGCTTCAACGACGCGGTAATCACCGATAAATTTATCACAAATTTACACAACAAACCGGAAAAGGAAAAGGATATGTTAAAACTTCATTTTCCATCCTATATGGAAATTAATCCAAATACGAAAATTTTACTCTATCCTGTAAATATAAATAGTCATTGGTGTTTAGCAAAAGTGGATATACTGCAATGCACAGTGACATTTTATGACCCGCAACAAAAAAATGCCCAGCCTTATCGCTGCTCAAATTTCTTCGCAGGATTTAAAGAATTTGTAAAGCTTTATAGCGAAGTGGCGGATAAAAACGGATGGTTCAATATATTCTCTCATAATGAATGGTCTCTTGGAACAGAAAGATTAAACTACTCTCAAAAGGATAATTGGAGCTGTGGATACTTGGTTTTGAAATACGCGGAAGACTTTTTAAACCAAAACAAAGCTCCACGACATTTTAATGCGATCAAGTATAGAGATTATCTTTCAAAAATTTGCTTGGAATATTCAAATGGAGAGGATTATTGCTTATATTGTTGCAGTCAATTCGACAACATTGGAGGTCTTCAGCAGTGGGTGTTATGTGATGTGTGTAGCTATCAGGTCCATACGCAATGCGTATTAGATCGTCATAAATTACCTTTGTCCACTAATTTCAATGTAGAAAATTTTACATGTTTTGTATGCCAAAATATGTAAAATTAACAGAACAATGTACAAGAGTACAAGAAATAATACACCAAGATTTAGACAGATTATGTTGAAAGACGTGGACAAAGTGAGAAATGTTGGGCGCATCCCATGTGCTCGACAACCGCGAGGATACACCGATATTTAGGTAGATTAGGTCGACAGACGTGGATAAAGAGAGAAATGTTGGGCGCATCCCATGTTCTCGACAACCGCGAGGATACACCGATATTTTAGTAGATTAGGTCGACAGACGTGGATGAAGAGAGAAATGTTGGGCGCATCCCATGTTCTCGACAACCGCGAGGATACACCGATATTTTAGTAGATTAGGTCGACAGACGTGGACAAAGTGAGAAATGTTGGGCGCATCCCATGTGCTCGACAACCGCGAGGATACACCGATATTTAGGTAGATTAGGTCGACAGACGTGGATAAAGAGAGAAATGTTGGGCGCATCCCATGTTCTCGACAACCGCGAGGATACACCGATATTTTAGTAGATTAGGTCGACAGACGTGGACAAAGTGAGAAATGTTGGGCGCATCCCATGTGCTCGACAACCACGAGGATACACCGATATTTAGGTAGATTAGGTCGACAGACGTGGATGAAGAGAGAAATGTTGGGCGCATCCCATGTTCTCGACAACCGCGAGGATACACCGATATTTTAGTAGATTAGGTCGACAGACGTGGACAAAGTGAGAAATGTTGGGCGCATCCCATGTGCTCGACAACCGCGAGGATACACCGATATTTAGGTAGATTAGGTCGACAGACGTGGATAAAGAGAGAAATGTTGGGCGCATCCCATGTTCTCGACAACCGCGAGGATACACCGATATTTAGGTAGATTAGGTCGACAGACGTGTATAAATAAAGAAATTTTGATTTTTTGTTTTTTATGTAACTGAGGAGGGTGATAGAATTTTTCTCTTCAGGTTGCGATGAAAATGATTATTTTGTTCGTAAATGCACTATCTTTTGCAAAGATAATAACATTCCAACGTCGCATCGCAAGTCATGCTGTTTGCTGAAACATCGACGAAAACATTCCACGGAATCATCTCAATTCATGATGTCTGCTGAATCATCGACGAAAACATTCCACGGACGCATCTCAATTCATGATGTCTGCTGATTCATCAACGAAAACAAAAACGCTTACAAATTTCTTACAAATTCATTATCTCAATTTCTGAGGTCAAAGTTGAAACTGCCAACACACTTATGTATTAGATTTGATAAAAAGTTATTTCCATTTGTAGAAACTGTGGATTTAACAGTTCGGCCAATTTTGGCAAAATGAAAAAAGTTAAAATTGTCCAACTCAATTTAAAAAAAACTGAACGATGATTTTTTAATAAAAATTTCTGAGGTCAAAGTTGAAACTGCTATTATACTTATGTATTAGATTTGATAAAAAGTTATTTCCATTTTTAGAAACTATGGTTCTAACAGTTTGGCCAATTTTGGCAAAATGAAAAAAGTTAAAATTTTCCAACTCAATTTAAAAAAAACTGAACGATGATTTTTTAATAAAAATTTCTGAGGTCAAAGTTGAAACTGCTATTATACTTATGTATTAGATTTGATAAAAAGTTATTTCCATTTTTAGAAACTATGGTTCTAACAGTTTGGCCAATTTTGGCAAAATGAAAAAAGTTAAAATTTTCCAACTCAATTTAAAAAAAACTGAACGATGATTTTTTAATAAAAATTTCTGAGGTCAAAGTTGAAACTGCTATTATACTTATGTATTAGATTTGATAAAAAGTTATTTCCATTTTTAGAAACTATGGTTCTAACAGTTTGGCCAATTTTGGCAAAATGAAAAAAGTTAAAATTTTCCAACTCAATTTAAAAAAAACTGAACGATGATTTTTTAATAAAAATTTCTGAGGTCAAAGTTGAAACTGCTATTATACTTATGTATTAGATTTGATAAAAAGTTATTTCCATTTTTAGAAACTATGGTTCTAACAGTTTGGCCAATTTTGGCAAAATGAAAAAAGTTAAAATTTTCCAACTCAATTTAAAAAAAACTGAACGATGATTTTTTAATAAAAATTTCTGAGGTCAAAGTTGAAACTGCTATTATACTTATGTATTAGATTTGATAAAAAGTTATTTCCATTTTTAGAAACTATGGTTCTAACAGTTTGGCCAATTTTGGCAAAATGAAAAAAGTTAAAATTTTCCAACTCAATTTAAAAAAAACTGAACGATGATTTTTTAATAAAAATTTCTGAGGTCAAAGTTGAAACTGCTATTATACTTATGTATTAGATTTGATAAAAAGTTATTTCCATTTTTAGAAACTATGGTTCTAACAGTTTGGCCAATTTTGGCAAAATGAAAAAAGTTAAAATTTTCCAACTCAATTTAAAAAAAACTGAACGATGATTTTTTAATAAAAATTTCTGAGGTCAAAGTTGAAACTGCTATTATACTTATGTATTAGATTTGATAAAAAGTTATTTCCATTTTTAGAAACTATGGTTCTAACAGTTTGGCCAATTTTGGCAAAATGAAAAAAGTTAAAATTTTCCAACTCAATTTAAAAAAAACTGAACGATGATTTTTTAATAAAAATTTCTGAGGTCAAAGTTGAAACTGCTATTATACTTATGTATTAGATTTGATAAAAAGTTATTTCCATTTTTAGAAACTATGGTTCTAACAGTTTGGCCAATTTTGGCAAAATGAAAAAAGTTAAAATTTTCCAACTCAATTTAAAAAAAACTGAACGATGATTTTTTAATAAAAATTTCTGAGGTCAAAGTTGAAACTGCTATTATACTTATGTATTAGATTTGATAAAAAGTTATTTCCATTTTTAGAAACTATGGTTCTAACAGTTTGGCCAATTTTGGCAAAATGAAAAAAGTTAAAATTTTCCAACTCAATTTAAAAAAAACTGAACGATGATTTTTTAATAAAAATTTCTGAGGTCAAAGTTGAAACTGCTATTATACTTATGTATTAGATTTGATAAAAAGTTATTTCCATTTTTAGAAACTATGGTTCTAACAGTTTGGCCAATTTTGGCAAAATGAAAAAAGTTAAAATTTTCCAACTCAATTTAAAAAAAACTGAACGATGATTTTTTAATAAAAATTTCTGAGGTCAAAGTTGAAACTGCTATTATACTTATGTATTAGATTTGATAAAAAGTTATTTCCATTTTTAGAAACTATGGTTCTAACAGTTTGGCCAATTTTGGCAAAATGAAAAAAGTTAAAATTTTCCAACTCAATTTAAAAAAAACTGAACGATGATTTTTTAATAAAAATTTCTGAGGTCAAAGTTGAAACTGCTATTATACTTATGTATTAGATTTGATAAAAAGTTATTTCCATTTTTAGAAACTATGGTTCTAACAGTTTGGCCAATTTTGGCAAAATGAAAAAAGTTAAAATTTTCCAACTCAATTTAAAAAAAACTGAACGATGATTTTTTAATAAAAATTTCTGAGGTCAAAGTTGAAACTGCTATTATACTTATGTATTAGATTTGATAAAAAGTTATTTCCATTTTTAGAAACTATGGTTCTAACAGTTTGGCCAATTTTGGCAAAATGAAAAAAGTTAAAATTTTCCAACTCAATTTAAAAAAAACTGAACGATGATTTTTTAATAAAAATTTCTGAGGTCAAAGTTGAAACTGCTATTATACTTATGTATTAGATTTGATAAAAAGTTATTTCCATTTTTAGAAACTATGGTTCTAACAGTTTGGCCAATTTTGGCAAAATGAAAAAAGTTAAAATTTTCCAACTCAATTTAAAAAAAACTGAACGATGATTTTTTAATAAAAATTTCTGAGGTCAAAGTTGAAACTGCTATTATACTTATGTATTAGATTTGATAAAAAGTTATTTCCATTTTTAGAAACTATGGTTCTAACAGTTTGGCCAATTTTGGCAAAATGAAAAAAGTTAAAATTTTCCAACTCAATTTAAAAAAAACTGAACGATGATTTTTTAATAAAAATTTCTGAGGTCAAAGTTGAAACTGCTATTATACTTATGTATTAGATTTGATAAAAAGTTATTTCCATTTTTAGAAACTATGGTTCTAACAGTTTGGCCAATTTTGGCAAAATGAAAAAAGTTAAAATTTTCCAACTCAATTTAAAAAAAACTGAACGATGATTTTTTAATAAAAATTTCTGAGGTCAAAGTTGAAACTGCTATTATACTTATGTATTAGATTTGATAAAAAGTTATTTCCATTTTTAGAAACTATGGTTCTAACAGTTTGGCCAATTTTGGCAAAATGAAAAAAGTTAAAATTTTCCAACTCAATTTAAAAAAAACTGAACGATGATTTTTTAATAAAAATTTCTGAGGTCAAAGTTGAAACTGCTATTATACTTATGTATTAGATTTGATAAAAAGTTATTTCCATTTTTAGAAACTATGGTTCTAACAGTTTGGCCAATTTTGGCAAAATGAAAAAAGTTAAAATTTTCCAACTCAATTTAAAAAAAACTGAACGATGATTTTTTAATAAAAATTTCTGAGGTCAAAGTTGAAACTGCTATTATACTTATGTATTAGATTTGATAAAAAGTTATTTCCATTTTTAGAAACTATGGTTCTAACAGTTTGGCCAATTTTGGCAAAATGAAAAAAGTTAAAATTTTCCAACTCAATTTAAAAAAAACTGAACGATGATTTTTTAATAAAAATTTCTGAGGTCAAAGTTGAAACTGCTATTATACTTATGTATTAGATTTGATAAAAAGTTATTTCCATTTTTAGAAACTATGGTTCTAACAGTTTGGCCAATTTTGGCAAAATGAAAAAAGTTAAAATTTTCCAACTCAATTTAAAAAAAACTGAACGATGATTTTTTAATAAAAATTTCTGAGGTCAAAGTTGAAACTGCTATTATACTTATGTATTAGATTTGATAAAAAGTTATTTCCATTTTTAGAAACTATGGTTCTAACAGTTTGGCCAATTTTGGCAAAATGAAAAAAGTTAAAATTTTCCAACTCAATTTAAAAAAAACTGAACGATGATTTTTTAATAAAAATTTCTGAGGTCAAAGTTGAAACTGCTATTATACTTATGTATTAGATTTGATAAAAAGTTATTTCCATTTTTAGAAACTATGGTTCTAACAGTTTGGCCAATTTTGGCAAAATGAAAAAAGTTAAAATTTTCCAACTCAATTTAAAAAAAACTGAACGATGATTTTTTAATAAAAATTTCTGAGGTCAAAGTTGAAACTGCTATTATACTTATGTATTAGATTTGATAAAAAGTTATTTCCATTTTTAGAAACTATGGTTCTAACAGTTTGGCCAATTTTGGCAAAATGAAAAAAGTTAAAATTTTCCAACTCAATTTAAAAAAAACTGAACGATGATTTTTTAATAAAAATTTCTGAGGTCAAAGTTGAAACTGCTATTATACTTATGTATTAGATTTGATAAAAAGTTATTTCCATTTTTAGAAACTATGGTTCTAACAGTTTGGCCAATTTTGGCAAAATGAAAAAAGTTAAAATTTTCCAACTCAATTTAAAAAAAACTGAACGATGATTTTTTAATAAAAATTTCTGAGGTCAAAGTTGAAACTGCTATTATACTTATGTATTAGATTTGATAAAAAGTTATTTCCATTTTTAGAAACTATGGTTCTAACAGTTTGGCCAATTTTGGCAAAATGAAAAAAGTTAAAATTTTCCAACTCAATTTAAAAAAAACTGAACGATGATTTTTTAATAAAAATTTCTGAGGTCAAAGTTGAAACTGCTATTATACTTATGTATTAGATTTGATAAAAAGTTATTTCCATTTTTAGAAACTATGGTTCTAACAGTTTGGCCAATTTTGGCAAAATGAAAAAAGTTAAAATTTTCCAACTCAATTTAAAAAAAACTGAACGATGATTTTTTAATAAAAATTTCTGAGGTCAAAGTTGAAACTGCTATTATACTTATGTATTAGATTTGATAAAAAGTTATTTCCATTTTTAGAAACTATGGTTCTAACAGTTTGGCCAATTTTGGCAAAATGAAAAAAGTTAAAATTTTCCAACTCAATTTAAAAAAAACTGAACGATGATTTTTTAATAAAAATTTCTGAGGTCAAAGTTGAAACTGCTATTATACTTATGTATTAGATTTGATAAAAAGTTATTTCCATTTTTAGAAACTATGGTTCTAACAGTTTGGCCAATTTTGGCAAAATGAAAAAAGTTAAAATTTTCCAACTCAATTTAAAAAAAACTGAACGATGATTTTTTAATAAAAATTTCTGAGGTCAAAGTTGAAACTGCTATTATACTTATGTATTAGATTTGATAAAAAGTTATTTCCATTTTTAGAAACTATGGTTCTAACAGTTTGGCCAATTTTGGCAAAATGAAAAAAGTTAAAATTTTCCAACTCAATTTAAAAAAAACTGAACGATGATTTTTTAATAAAAATTTCTGAGGTCAAAGTTGAAACTGCTATTATACTTATGTATTAGATTTGATAAAAAGTTATTTCCATTTTTAGAAACTATGGTTCTAACAGTTTGGCCAATTTTGGCAAAATGAAAAAAGTTAAAATTTTCCAACTCAATTTAAAAAAAACTGAACGATGATTTTTTAATAAAAATTTCTGAGGTCAAAGTTGAAACTGCTATTATACTTATGTATTAGATTTGATAAAAAGTTATTTCCATTTTTAGAAACTATGGTTCTAACAGTTTGGCCAATTTTGGCAAAATGAAAAAAGTTAAAATTTTCCAACTCAATTTAAAAAAAACTGAACGATGATTTTTTAATAAAAATTTCTGAGGTCAAAGTTGAAACTGCTATTATACTTATGTATTAGATTTGATAAAAAGTTATTTCCATTTTTAGAAACTATGGTTCTAACAGTTTGGCCAATTTTGGCAAAATGAAAAAAGTTAAAATTTTCCAACTCAATTTAAAAAAAACTGAACGATGATTTTTTAATAAAAATTTCTGAGGTCAAAGTTGAAACTGCTATTATACTTATGTATTAGATTTGATAAAAAGTTATTTCCATTTTTAGAAACTATGGTTCTAACAGTTTGGCCAATTTTGGCAAAATGAAAAAAGTTAAAATTTTCCAACTCAATTTAAAAAAAACTGAACGATGATTTTTTAATAAAAATTTCTGAGGTCAAAGTTGAAACTGCTATTATACTTATGTATTAGATTTGATAAAAAGTTATTTCCATTTTTAGAAACTATGGTTCTAACAGTTTGGCCAATTTTGGCAAAATGAAAAAAGTTAAAATTTTCCAACTCAATTTAAAAAAAACTGAACGATGATTTTTTAATAAAAATTTCTGAGGTCAAAGTTGAAACTGCTATTATACTTATGTATTAGATTTGATAAAAAGTTATTTCCATTTTTAGAAACTATGGTTCTAACAGTTTGGCCAATTTTGGCAAAATGAAAAAAGTTAAAATTTTCCAACTCAATTTAAAAAAAACTGAACGATGATTTTTTAATAAAAATTTCTGAGGTCAAAGTTGAAACTGCTATTATACTTATGTATTAGATTTGATAAAAAGTTATTTCCATTTTTAGAAACTATGGTTCTAACAGTTTGGCCAATTTTGGCAAAATGAAAAAAGTTAAAATTTTCCAACTCAATTTAAAAAAAACTGAACGATGATTTTTTAATAAAAATTTCTGAGGTCAAAGTTGAAACTGCTATTATACTTATGTATTAGATTTGATAAAAAGTTATTTCCATTTTTAGAAACTATGGTTCTAACAGTTTGGCCAATTTTGGCAAAATGAAAAAAGTTAAAATTTTCCAACTCAATTTAAAAAAAACTGAACGATGATTTTTTAATAAAAATTTCTGAGGTCAAAGTTGAAACTGCTATTATACTTATGTATTAGATTTGATAAAAAGTTATTTCCATTTTTAGAAACTATGGTTCTAACAGTTTGGCCAATTTTGGCAAAATGAAAAAAGTTAAAATTTTCCAACTCAATTTAAAAAAAACTGAACGATGATTTTTTAATAAAAATTTATGAGGTCAAAGTTGAAACTGCTATTATACTTATGTATTAGATTTGATAAAAAGTTATTTCCATTTTTAGAAACTATGGTTCTAACAGTTTGGCCAATTTTGGCAAAATGAAAAAAGTTAAAATTTTCCAACTCAATTTAAAAAAAAACTGAACCATATTAGTTTTACTGAAGATACCAGAGGTCAACAATAATACTGCCATAATACTTTTCTATTAGGTTTGAAAAAAATTTTTTTTTATTTATGGAACTGACAATTTTGTCAAATTTTGGAACTCTACAAAACCTGTTTCAAAATAAATTTTCATTCCGTTTCTTTAATTTTTTTTATTTTTTTATATTTTTTTCGTTGTTTGCAATGAAATTAAAAGAGCAAAATAAAAAGAGCTTTTCTTAGAGCTTTTTATCTATATAAATCTGTTAGTAACAGAGATTTTTAACTTTTTCTCTGTTAAAATTCGCCCTGTTGCTAACAGAGCTCTGTTAAGTTTTTTTTCGCCGAATGCTGCATTTCGCCGTATGCTAACTTCACACCAGTTGGAAAATCTTAACTTTTGTCATTTTGCAAAAATTGACCAAACTGTTAGAACCACAGTTTCTACAAATGAAAATAACTTTGTATCAAATCTAATACATAAGTGTAATGGCAGTTTCAACTTTGACCTCAGAAAAAAAAACATAGTTCAGTTTTTTTAAATTGAGTTGGAAAATCTTAACTTTTGTCATTTTGCAAAAATTGGCCAAGCTGTTAGAACCACAGTTTCTACAAATGAAAATAACTTTGTATCAAATCTAATACATAAGTGTTATGACAGATTCAACTTTGACCTCAGAAAATTTTACTAAAAAAACAAAGTTCAGTTTTTTTTAAATTGAGTTGGAAAATTTTAACTTTTGTCATTTTGCAAAAATTGGCCAAACTGTTAGAACCACAGTTTCTACAAATGAAAATAACATTGTATCAAATCTAATACATAAGTGTAAAGGCAGAATCAACTTTGACCTCAGAAATTTTTACTTTAAAAACATAGTTCAGTTTTTTTTAAATTGAGTTGGAAAATCTTAACTTTTGTCATTTTGCAAAAATTGGCCAAGCTGTTAGAACCACAGTTTCTTTAAATGAAAATAACTTTTTATCAAATCTAATACATAAGTGCAATGGCAGTTTCAACTTTGAACTCAGAAATTTTTATTAAAAAAACATAGTTCAGTTTTTTTAAATTGAGTTGGAAAATTTTAACATTTGTCATTATGCAAAAATTGGCCAAACTGTTAGAACCACAGTTTCTACAAATGAAAATAACTTTTTATCAAATCTAATACATAAGTGTAAAGGCAGAATCAACTTTGACCTCAGAAATTTTTACTAAAAAAACATAGTTCAGTTTTTTTTAAATTGAGTTGGAAAATATTAACTTTTGACATTTTGCAAAAATTGGCCAAGCTGTTAGAACCACAGTTTCTACAAATGGAAATAACTTTATATCAAATCTAATACATAAGTATAACGGCAGTTTCAACTTCGACCTCAGAAAAATTTATTAAAAAAACTTAGTTCAGTTTTTTTTAAATTGAGTTGGAAAATATTTACTTTTGACATTTTGCAAAAATTGGCCAAGCTGTTAGAACCACAGTTTCTACAAATGAAAATAACTTTTTATCAAATCTAAAACATAAGTGTAAAGGCAGAATCAACTTTCACTTCAGAAATTTTAATTAAAAAAACATAGTACAGTTTTTTTTACATTGAGTTGGAAAATCTTTGCTTTTGTCATTTTGCAAAAATTGGCCAAGCTGTTAGAACCACAGTTTCTACAAATGGAAATAACTTTATATCAAATCTAATACATAAGTATAACGGCAGTTTCAACTTCGACCTCAGAAATTTTTATTAAAAAAACTTAGTTCAGTTTTTTTTAAATTGAGTTGGAAAATATTAACTTTTGACATTTTGCAAAAATTGGCCAAGCTGTTAGAACCACAGTTTCTACAAATGGAAATAACTTTTTATCAAATCTAATACATAAGTGTTATGACAGATTCAACTTTGACCTCAGAAAAAAAAAACATAGTTCAGTTTTTTTAAATTGAGTTGGAAAATCTTAACTTTTGTCATTTTGCAAAAATTGACCAAACTGTTAGAACCACAGTTTCTACAAATGAAAATAACTTTGTATCAAATCTAATACATAAGTGTTATGGCAGTTTCAACTTTGACCTCAGAAAAAAAAACATAGTTCAGTTTTTTTAAATTGAGTTGGAAAATCTTAACATTTGTCATTTTGCAAAAATTGGCCAAGCTGTTAGAACCACAGTTTCTACAAATGAAAATAACTTTGTATCAAATCTAATACATAAGTGTTATGACAGATTCAACTTTGACCTCAGAAAATTTTACTAAAAAAACAAAGTTCAGTTTTTTTTAAATTGAGTTGGAAAATATTAACTTTTGACATTTTGCAAAAATTGGCCAAGCTGTTAGAACCACAGTTTCTACAAATGGAAATAACTTTATATCAAATCTAATACATAAGTGTAAAGGCAGAATCAACTTTGACCTCAGAAATTTTTACTAATAAAACATAGTTCAGTTTTTTTTAAATTGAGTTGGAAAATTTTAACTTTTGTCATTTTGCAAAAATTGGCCAAACTGTTAGAACCACAGTTTCTACAAATGAAAATAACTTTGTATCAAATCTCATATATAAGTGTAATGGCAGTTTCAACTTTGACCTCAGAAAAAAAAAACATAGTTCAGTTTTTTTAAATTGAGTTGGAAAATTGTAACTTTTGTCATTTTGCAAAAATTGGCCAAACTGTTAGAACCACAGTTTCTACAAATGAAAATAACTTTGTATCATATCTAATACATAAGTGTAATGGCAGTTTCAACTTTGACCTCAGAAAAAAAAAACATAGTTCAGTTTTTTTAAATTGAGTTGGAAAATCTTAACTTTTGTCATTTTGCAAAAATTGACCAAACTGTTAGAACCACAGTTTCTACAAATGAAAATAACTTTGTATCAAATCTAATACATAAGTGTAATGGCAGTTTCAACTTTGACCTCAGAAAAAAAAACATAGTTCAGTTTTTTTAAATTGTGTTGGAAAATCTTAACTTTTGTCATTTTGCAAAAATTGGCCAAGCTGTTAGAACCACAGTTTCTACAAATGAAAATAACTTTGTATCAAATCTAATACATAAGTGTTATGACAGATTCAACTTTGACCTCAGAAAATTTTACTAAAAAAACAAAGTTCAGTTTTTTTTTAAATTGAGTTGGAAAATTTTAACTTTTGTCATTTTGCAAAAATTGGCCAAACTGTTAGAACCACAGTTTCTACAAATGAAAATAACTTTGTATCAAATCTAATACATAAGTGTAAAGGCAGAATCAACTTTGACCTCAGAAATTTTTACTTTAAAAACATAATTCAGTTTTTTTTTAAATTGAGTTGGAAAATCTTAACTTTTGTCATTTTGCAAAAATTGGCCAAGCTGTAAGAACCACAGTTTCTACAAATGGAAATAACTTTATATCAAATCTAATACATAAGTGTAATGGCAGATTCAACTTTGACCTCAGAAAATTTTACTAAAAAAACAAAGTTAAGTTTTTTTTAAATTGAGTTGGAAAATTTTAACTTTTGTCATTTTGCAAAAATTGGCCAAACTGTTAGAACCACAGTTTCTACAAATGAAAATAACTTTGTATCAAATCTCATATATAAGTGTAATGGCTGTTTCAACTTTGACCTCAGAAAAAAAAAACATAGTTCAGTTTTTTTAAATTGAGTTGGAAAATTGTAACTTTTGTCATTTTGCAAAAATTGGCCAAACTGTTAGAACCACAGTTTCTACAAATGAAAATAACTTTGTATCAAATCTAATACATAAGTGTAATGGCAGTTTCAACTTTGACCTCAGAAAAAAAAAACATAGTTCAGTTTTTTTAAATTGAGTTGGAAAATCTTAACTTTTGTCATTTTGCAAAAATTTACCAAACTGTTAGAACCACAGTTTCTACAAATGAAAATAACTTTGTATCAAATCTAATACATAAGTGTAATGGCAGTTTCAACTTTGACCTCAGAAAAAAAAACATAGTTCAGTTTTTTTAAATTGAGTTGGAAAATCTTAACTTTTGTCATTTTGCAAAAATTGGCCAAGCTGTTAGAACCACAGTTTCTACAAATGAAAATAACTTTGTATCATATCTAATACATAAGTGTAATGGCAGAATCAACTTTGACCTCAGAAATTTTTACTTTAAAAACATAGTTCAGTTTTTTTTAAATTGAGTTGGAAAATCTTAACTTTTGTCATTTTGCAAAAATTGGCCAAGCTGTTAGAACCACAGTTTCTTTAAATGAAAATAACTTTTTATCAAATCTAATACATAAGTGCAATGGCAGTTTCAACTTTGAACTCAGAAATTTTTATTAAAAAAACATAGTTCAGTTTTTTTAAATTGAGTTGGAAAATTTTAACATTTGTCATTATGCAAAAATTGGCCAAACTGTTAGAACCACAGTTTCTACAAATGAAAATAACTTTTTATCAAATCTAATACATAAGTGTAAAGGCAGAATCAACTTTGACCTCAGAAATTTTTACTTTAAAAACATAGTTCAGTTTTTTTTAAATTGAGTTGGAAAATCTTAACTTTTGTCATTTTGCAAAAATTGGCCAAGCTGTTAGAACCACAGTTTCTTTAAATGAAAATAACTTTTTATCAAATCTAATACATAAGTGCAATGGCAGTTTCAACTTTGAACTCAGAAATTTTTATTAAAAAAACATAGTTCAGTTTTTTTAAATTGAGTTGGAAAATTTTAACATTTGTCATTATGCAAAAATTGGCCAAACTGTTAGAACCACAGTTTCTACAAATGAAAATAACTTTTTATCAAATCTAATACATAAGTGTAAAGGCAGAATCAACTTTGACCTCAGAAATTTTTACTAAAAAAACATAGTTCAGTTTTTTTTAAATTGAGTTGGAAAATATTAACTTTTGACATTTTGCAAAAATTGGCCAAGCTGTTAGAACCACAGTTTCTACAAATGGAAATAACTTTATATCAAATCTAATACATAAGTATAACGGCAGTTTCAACTTCGACCTCAGAAAAATTTATTAAAAAAACTTAGTTCAGTTTTTTTTAAATTGAGTTGGAAAATATTTACTTTTGACATTTTGCAAAAATTGGCCAAGCTGTTAGAACCACAGTTTCTACAAATGAAAATAACTTTTTATCAAATCTAAAACATAAGTGTAAAGGCAGAATCAACTTTCACTTCAGAAATTTTAATTAAAAAAACATAGTACAGTTTTTTTTACATTGAGTTGGAAAATCTTTGCTTTTGTCATTTTGCAAAAATTGGCCAAGCTGTTAGAACCACAGTTTCTACAAATGGAAATAACTTTATATCAAATCTAATACATAAGTATAACGGCAGTTTCAACTTCGACCTCAGAAATTTTTATTAAAAAAACTTAGTTCAGTTTTTTTTAAATTGAGTTGGAAAATATTAACTTTTGACATTTTGCAAAAATTGGCCAAGCTGTTAGAACCACAGTTTCTACAAATGGAAATAACTTTTTATCAAATCTAATACATAAGTGTTATGACAGATTCAACTTTGACCTCAGAAAAAAAAAACATAGTTCAGTTTTTTTAAATTGAGTTGGAAAATCTTAACTTTTGTCATTTTGCAAAAATTGACCAAACTGTTAGAACCACAGTTTCTACAAATGAAAATAACTTTGTATCAAATCTAATACATAAGTGTTATGGCAGTTTCAACTTTGACCTCAGAAAAAAAAACATAGTTCAGTTTTTTTAAATTGAGTTGGAAAATCTTAACATTTGTCATTTTGCAAAAATTGGCCAAGCTGTTAGAACCACAGTTTCTACAAATGAAAATAACTTTGTATCAAATCTAATACATAAGTGTTATGACAGATTCAACTTTGACCTCAGAAAATTTTACTAAAAAAACAAAGTTCAGTTTTTTTTAAATTGAGTTGGAAAATATTAACTTTTGACATTTTGCAAAAATTGGCCAAGCTGTTAGAACCACAGTTTCTACAAATGGAAATAACTTTATATCAAATCTAATACATAAGTGTAAAGGCAGAATCAACTTTGACCTCAGAAATTTTTACTAATAAAACATAGTTCAGTTTTTTTTAAATTGAGTTGGAAAATTTTAACTTTTGTCATTTTGCAAAAATTGGCCAAACTGTTAGAACCACAGTTTCTACAAATGAAAATAACTTTGTATCAAATCTCATATATAAGTGTAATGGCAGTTTCAACTTTGACCTCAGAAAAAAAAAACATAGTTCAGTTTTTTTAAATTGAGTTGGAAAATTGTAACTTTTGTCATTTTGCAAAAATTGGCCAAACTGTTAGAACCACAGTTTCTACAAATGAAAATAACTTTGTATCATATCTAATACATAAGTGTAATGGCAGTTTCAACTTTGACCTCAGAAAAAAAAAACATAGTTCAGTTTTTTTAAATTGAGTTGGAAAATCTTAACTTTTGTCATTTTGCAAAAATTGACCAAACTGTTAGAACCACAGTTTCTACAAATGAAAATAACTTTGTATCAAATCTAATACATAAGTGTAATGGCAGTTTCAACTTTGACCTCAGAAAAAAAAACATAGTTCAGTTTTTTTAAATTGTGTTGGAAAATCTTAACTTTTGTCATTTTGCAAAAATTGGCCAAGCTGTTAGAACCACAGTTTCTACAAATGAAAATAACTTTGTATCAAATCTAATACATAAGTGTTATGACAGATTCAACTTTGACCTCAGAAAATTTTACTAAAAAAACAAAGTTCAGTTTTTTTTTAAATTGAGTTGGAAAATTTTAACTTTTGTCATTTTGCAAAAATTGGCCAAACTGTTAGAACCACAGTTTCTACAAATGAAAATAACTTTGTATCAAATCTAATACATAAGTGTAAAGGCAGAATCAACTTTGACCTCAGAAATTTTTACTTTAAAAACATAATTCAGTTTTTTTTTAAATTGAGTTGGAAAATCTTAACTTTTGTCATTTTGCAAAAATTGGCCAAGCTGTAAGAACCACAGTTTCTACAAATGGAAATAACTTTATATCAAATCTAATACATAAGTGTAATGGCAGATTCAACTTTGACCTCAGAAAATTTTACTAAAAAAACAAAGTTAAGTTTTTTTTAAATTGAGTTGGAAAATTTTAACTTTTGTCATTTTGCAAAAATTGGCCAAACTGTTAGAACCACAGTTTCTACAAATGAAAATAACTTTGTATCAAATCTCATATATAAGTGTAATGGCTGTTTCAACTTTGACCTCAGAAAAAAAAAACATAGTTCAGTTTTTTTAAATTGAGTTGGAAAATTGTAACTTTTGTCATTTTGCAAAAATTGGCCAAACTGTTAGAACCACAGTTTCTACAAATGAAAATAACTTTGTATCAAATCTAATACATAAGTGTAATGGCAGTTTCAACTTTGACCTCAGAAAAAAAAAACATAGTTCAGTTTTTTTAAATTGAGTTGGAAAATCTTAACTTTTGTCATTTTGCAAAAATTTACCAAACTGTTAGAACCACAGTTTCTACAAATGAAAATAACTTTGTATCAAATCTAATACATAAGTGTAATGGCAGTTTCAACTTTGACCTCAGAAAAAAAAACATATTTCAGTTTTTTTAAATTGAGTTGGAAAATCTTAACTTTTGTCATTTTGCAAAAATTGACCAAGCTGTTAGAACCACAGTTTCTACAAATGAAAATAACTTTGTATCAAATCTAATACATAAGTGTAATGGCAGAT
The DNA here is from genome assembly GCA_958299015.1 of Tetanocera ferruginea. Classification (NCBI taxonomy): domain Eukaryota; kingdom Metazoa; phylum Arthropoda; class Insecta; order Diptera; family Sciomyzidae; genus Tetanocera; species Tetanocera ferruginea. The sequence goes on along the minus strand of OY282640.1, from coordinate 97,429,863 downwards.
TCAACTTTGACCTCAGAAAATTTTACTAAAAAAACAAAGTTCAGTTTTTTTTAAATTGAGTTGGAAAATTTTAACTTTTGTCATTTTGCAAAAATTGGCCAAACTGTTAGAACCACAGTTTCTACAAATGAAAATAACTTTGTATCAAATCTAATACATAAGTGTAATGGCAGTTTCAACTTTGAACTCAGAAAATTTTACTAAAAAAACATAGTTCAGTTTTTTTAAATTGAGTTGGAAAATCTTAACTTTTGTCATTTTGCAAAAATTGGCCAAGCTGTTAGAACCACAGTTTCTTTAAATGAAAATAACTTTTTATCAAATCTAATACATGAGTGCAATGGCAGTTTAAACTTTGACCTCAGAAATTTTAATTAAAAAACATAGTTCATTTTTTTTAAATTGAGTTGGAAAATTTTAACTTTTGTCTTTTGCAAAAATTCGCCAAACTGTTAGAACCACAGTTTCTACAAATGGAAATAACTTTTTATCCGCTCACGGACAAACCCACCTCCCATACAAAAGCTCCCACCTCCCATACAGAGCTAAAATTTGACACATATGTTTTTTATAACAAAACAAAGATGATTTTGAAAAATAAACATCATCCGCCCACGGACACGCCTACCTCCCATACAACGTGAAAATTGAAAACTGCATAACTCAGCTCATAATAAGCCTACAACAATAAAATTTGGTGTGTATGTGTTTTATATATACACAAAAATGTCTGCGAAAATGGACGCCATCCGCTCACGGACACGCCCACCTCCCATACAACCAAAAAATTGAAAACGCAATAAATCAGCCTCTGTTTAACCTACAGGGCTAAAATTTGGCACGCATGTTTTTTATGACAAGACAAAGATGGTTTTGAAAAATGGACGTCATTCGCCCACGGACACGCCTACCTCCCATACAACCCAAAAAGTTTAAAACTAAACAAATAAGGTTATGTTTGTCATAGAGAAATTAAATTTGGTATGTACGTATTTTATACCAAAACTAAGGTGTGTTCAAAAATTGGAAGTAATCCGACCATGAACACGCCCACCTCCCATAGCGAAAGCACAATAAAGACATTAACTGTGAGCTACAGGAATAAAACTTGGTATGTGTAAGTTTTTCATCAACATTTAAATGCATATAAAATGAAGGCTTCTTCCGCCCACGGAGACGCCCATTTACAATAAAATTTTTTTTGTTTTTGAAAAGTGGGTTTAGGGTATTTCATAGTCGGCCTAGACCGACTTTAGATTTTCTTTACTTGTTTAAAATTGAGTTGGAAAATCTTAACTTTTGTCATTTTGCAAAAATTGGCCAAGCTGTTAGAACCACAGTTTCTTTAAATGAAAATAACTTTTCATCAAATCTAATACATAAGTGCAATGGCGGTTTCAACTTTGACCTCAGAAATTTTAATTAAAAAAACATAGTTCAGTTTTTTTTTATTGAGTTGGAAAATTTTAACTTTTGTCATTTTGCAAAAATTGGCCAAACTGTTAGAACCACAGTTTCTACAAATGAAAATAACTTTGTATCAAATCTAATACATAAGTGTAATGGCAGTTTCAACTTTGACCTCAGAAAAAAAACATAGTTCAGTTTTTTTAAATTGAGTTGGAAAATTTTAACATTTGTCATTTTGCAAAAATTGGCAAAACTGTTTAAACCACAGTTTCTACAAATGAAATAACTTTGCATCAAATCTAATACATAAGTGTAATGGCAGATTCAACTTTGACCTCAGAAAATTTTACTAATAAAACATAGTTCAGTTTTTTTTAAATTGAGTTGGAAAATTTTAACTTTTGTCATTTTGCAAAAATTGGCCAAACTGTTAGAACCACAGTTTCTACAAATGAAAATAACTTTGTATCAAATCTTATACATAAGTGTAATGGCAGTTTCAACTTTGACCTCAGAAAAAAAAAACATAGTTCAGTTTTTTTAAATTGAGTTGGAAAATCTTAACTTTTGTCATTTTGCAAAAATTGGCCAAGCTGTTAGAACCACAGTTTCTACAAATGGAAATAACTTTATATCAAATCTAATACATAAGTGTAATGGCAGATTCAACTTTGACCTCAGAAAATTTTACTAAAAAAACAAAGTTAAGTTTTTTTTAAATTGAGTTGGAAAATTTTAACTTTTGTCATTTTGCAAAAATTGGCCAAACTGTTAGAACCACAGTTTCTACAAATGAAAATAACTTTGTATCAAATCTCATATATAAGTGTAATGGCAGTTTCAACTTTGACCTCAGAAATTTTTACTAAAAAAACATAGTTCAGTTTTTTTAAATTGAGTTGGAAAATTGTAACTTTTGTCATTTTGCAAAAATTGGCCAAACTGTTAGAACCACAGTTTCTACAAATGAAAATAACTTTGTATCAAATCTAATACATAAGTGTAATGGCAGTTTCAACTTTGACCTCAGAAAAAAAAAACATAGTTCAGTTTTTTTAAATTGAGTTGGAAAATCTTAACTTTTGTCATTTTGCAAAAATTTACCAAACTGTTAGAACCACAGTTTCTACAAATGAAAATAACTTTGTATCAAATCTAATACATAAGTGTAATGGCAGTTTCAACTTTGACCTCAGAAAAAAAAACATATTTCAGTTTTTTTAAATTGAGTTGGAAAATCTTAACTTTTGTCATTTTGCAAAAATTGGCCAAGCTGTTAGAACCACAGTTTCTACAAATGAAAATAACTTTGTATCAAATCTAATACATAAGTGTAATGGCAGATTCAACTTTGACCTCAGAAAATTTTACTAAAAAAACAAAGTTCAGTTTTTTTTTAAATTGAGTTGGAAAATTTTAACTTTTGTCATTTTGCAAAAATTCGCCAAACTGTTAGAACCACAGTTTCTACAAATGAAAATAACTTTGTATCAAATCTAATACATAAGTGTAATGGCAGTTTCAACTTTGAACTCAGAAAATTTTACTAAAAAAACATAGTTCAGTTTTTTTAAATTGAGTTGGAAAATCTTAACTTTTGTCATTTTGCAAAAATTGGCCAAGCTGTTAGAACCACAGTTTCTTTAAATGAAAATAACTTTTTATCAAATCTAATACATGAGTGCAATGGCAGTTTAAACTTTGACCTCAGAAATTTTAATTAAAAAACATAGTTCATTTTTTTTAAATTGAGTTGGAAAATTTTAACTTTTGTCTTTTGCAAAAATTCGCCAAACTGTTAGAACCACAGTTTCTACAAATGGAAATAACTTTTTATCCGCTCACGGACAAGCCCACCTCCCATACAAAAGCTCCCACCTCCCATACAGAGCTAAAATTTGACACATATGTTTTTTATAACAAAACAAAGATGATTTTGAAAAATAAACATCATCCGCCCACGGACACGCCTACCTCCCATACAACGTGAAAATTGAAAACTGCATAACTCAGCTCATAATAAGCCTACAACAATAAAATTTGGTGTGTATGTGTTTTATATATACACAAAAATGTCTGCGAAAATGGACGCCATCCGCTCACGGACACGCCCACCTCCCATACAACCAAAAAATTGAAAACGCAATAAATCAGCCTCTGTTTAACCTACAGGGCTAAAATTTGGCACGCATGTTTTTTATGACAAGACAAAGATGGTTTTGAAAAATGGACGTCATTCGCCCACGGACACGCCTACCTCCCATACAACCCAAAAAGTTTAAAACTAAACAAATAAGGTTATGTTTGTCATAGAGAAATTAAATTTGGTATGTACGTATTTTATACCAAAACTAAGGTGTGTTCAAAAATTGGAAGTAATCCGACCATGAACACGCCCACCTCCCATAGCGAAAGCACAATAAAGACATTAACTGTGAGCTACAGGAATAAAACTTGGTATGTGTAAGTTTTTCATCAACATTTAAATGCATATAAAATGAAGGCTTCTTCCGCCCACGGAGACGCCCATTTACAATAAAATTTTTTTTGTTTTTGAAAAGTGGGTTTAGGGTATTTCATAGTCGGCCTAGACCGACTTTAGATTTTCTTTACTTGTTTAAAATTGAGTTGGAAAATCTTAACTTTTGTCATTTTGCAAAAATTGGCCAAGCTGTTAGAACCACAGTTTCTTTAAATGAAAATAACTTTTCATCAAATCTAATACATAAGTGCAATGGCGGTTTCAACTTTGACCTCAGAAATTTTAATTAAAAAAACATAGTTCAGTTTTTTTTTATTGAGTTGGAAAATTTTAACTTTTGTCATTTTGCAAAAATTGGCCAAACTGTTAGAACCACAGTTTCTACAAATGAAAATAACTTTGTATCAAATCTAATACATAAGTGTAATGGCAGTTTCAACTTTGACCTCAGAAAAAAAACATAGTTCAGTTTTTTTAAATTGAGTTGGAAAATTTTAACATTTGTCATTTAGCAAAAATTGGCAAAACTGTTTAAACCACAGTTTCTACAAATGAAATAACTTTGCATCAAATCTAATACATAAGTGTAATGGCAGATTCAACTTTGACCTCAGAAAATTTTACTAATAAAACATAGTTCAGTTTTTTTTAAATTGAGTTGGAAAATTTTAACTTTTGTCATTTTGCAAAAATTGGCCAAACTGTTAGAACCACAGTTTCTACAAATGAAATAACTTTGTATCAAATCTAATACATAAGTGTAATGGCAGTTTCAACTTTGACCTCAGAAAAAAAAACATATTTCAGTTTTTTTAAATTGAGTTGGAAAATCTTAACTTTTGTCATTTTGCAAAAATTGGCCAAGCTGTTAGAACCACAGTTTCTACAAATGGAAATAACTTTATATCAAATCTAATACATAAGTGTAATGGCAGATTCAACTTTGACCTCAGAAAATTTTACTAAAAAAACAAAGTTAAGTTTTTTTTAAATTGAGTTGGAAAATTTTAACTTTTGTCATTTTGCAAAAATTGGCCAAACTGTTAGAACCACAGTTTCTACAAATGAAAATAACTTTGCATCAAATCTCATATATAAGTGTAATGGCAGTTTCAACTTTGACCTCAGAAAAAAAAAACATAGTTCAGTTTTTTTAAATTGAGTTGGAAAATTGTAACTTTTGTCATTTTGCAAAAATTGGCCAAACTGTTAGAACCACAGTTTCTACAAATGAAAATAACTTTGTATCAAATCTAATACATAAGTGTAATGGCAGTTTCAACTTTGACCTCAGAAAAAAAAAACATAGTTCAGTTTTTTTAAATTGAGTTGGAAAATCTTAACTTTTGTCATTTTGCAAAAATTTACCAAACTGTTAGAACCACAGTTTCTACAAATGAAAATAACTTTGTATCAAATCTAATACATAAGTGTAATGGCAGTTTCAACTTTGACCTCAGAAAAAAAAAACATATTTCAGTTTTTTTAAATTGAGTTGGAAAATTGTAACTTTTGTCATTTTGCAAAAATTGGCCAAACTGTTAGAACCACAGTTTCTACAAATGAAAATAACTTTGTATCATATCTAATACATAAGTGTAATGGCAGTTTCAACTTTGACCTCAGAAAAAAAAAACATAGTTCAGTTTTTTTAAATTGAGTTGGAAAATCTTAACTTTTGTCATTTTGCAAAAATTGACCAAACTGTTAGAACCACAGTTTCTACAAATGAAAATAACTTTTTATCAAATCTAATACATGAGTGCAATGGCAGTTTCAACTTTGACCTCAGAAAAAAAAACATAGTTCAGTTTTTTTAAATTGTGTTGGAAAATCTTAACTTTTGTCATTTTGCAAAAATTGGCCAAGCTGTTAGAACCACAGTTTCTACAAATGAAAATAACTTTGTATCAAATCTAATACATAAGTGTTATGACAGATTCAACTTTGACCTCAGAAAATTTTACTAAAAAAACAAAGTTCAGTTTTTTTTTAAATTGAGTTGGAAAATTTTAACTTTTGTCATTTTGCAAAAATTGGCCAAACTGTTAGAACCACAGTTTCTACAAATGAAAATAACTTTGTATCAAATCTAATACATAAGTGTAAAGGCAGAATCAACTTTGACCTCAGAAATTTTTACTTTAAAAACATAATTCAGTTTTTTTTTAAATTGAGTTGGAAAATCTTAACTTTTGTCATTTTGCAAAAATTGGCCAAGCTGTAAGAACCACAGTTTCTACAAATGGAAATAACTTTATATCAAATCTAATACATAAGTGTAATGGCAGATTCAACTTTGACCTCAGAAAATTTTACTAAAAAAACAAAGTTAAGTTTTTTTTAAATTGAGTTGGAAAATTTTAACTTTTGTCATTTTGCAAAAATTGGCCAAACTGTTAGAACCACAGTTTCTACAAATGAAAATAACTTTGTATCAAATCTCATATATAAGTGTAATGGCTGTTTCAACTTTGACCTCAGAAAAAAAAAACATAGTTCAGTTTTTTTAAATTGAGTTGGAAAATTGTAACTTTTGTCATTTTGCAAAAATTGGCCAAACTGTTAGAACCACAGTTTCTACAAATGAAAATAACTTTGTATCAAATCTAATACATAAGTGTAATGGCAGTTTCAACTTTGACCTCAGAAAAAAAAAACATAGTTCAGTTTTTTTAAATTGAGTTGGAAAATCTTAACTTTTGTCATTTTGCAAAAATTTACCAAACTGTTAGAACCACAGTTTCTACAAATGAAAATAACTTTGTATCAAATCTAATACATAAGTGTAATGGCAGTTTCAACTTTGACCTCAGAAAAAAAAACATATTTCAGTTTTTTTAAATTGAGTTGGAAAATCTTAACTTTTGTCATTTTGCAAAAATTGACCAAGCTGTTAGAACCACAGTTTCTACAAATGAAAATAACTTTGTATCAAATCTAATACATAAGTGTAATGGCAGATTCAACTTTGACCTCAGAAAATTTTACTAAAAAAACAAAGTTCAGTTTTTTTTAAATTGAGTTGGAAAATTTTAACTTTTGTCATTTTGCAAAAATTGGCCAAACTGTTAGAACCACAGTTTCTACAAATGAAAATAACTTTGTATCAAATCTAATACATAAGTGTAATGGCAGTTTCAACTTTGAACTCAGAAAATTTTACTAAAAAAACATAGTTCAGTTTTTTTAAATTGAGTTGGAAAATCTTAACTTTTGTCATTTTGCAAAAATTGGCCAAGCTGTTAGAACCACAGTTTCTTTAAATGAAAATAACTTTATATCAAATCTAATACATGAGTGCAATGGCAGTTTAAACTTTGACCTCAGAAATTTTAATTAAAAAACATAGTTCATTTTTTTTAAATTGAGTTGGAAAATTTTAACTTTTGTCTTTTGCAAAAATTCGCCAAACTGTTAGAACCACAGTTTCTACAAATGGAAATAACTTTTTATCCGCTCACGGACAAACCCACCTCCCATACAAAAGCTCCCACCTCCCATACAGAGCTAAAATTTGACACATATGTTTTTTATAACAAAACAAAGATGATTTTGAAAAATAAACATCATCCGCCCACGGACACGCCTACCTCCCATACAACGTGAAAATTGAAAACTGCATAACTCAGCTCATAATAAGCCTACAACAATAAAATTTGGTGTGTATGTGTTTTATATATACACAAAAATGTCTGCGAAAATGGACGCCATCCGCTCACGGACACGCCCACCTCCCATACAACCAAAAAATTGAAAACGCAATAAATCAGCCTCTGTTTAACCTACAGGGCTAAAATTTGGCACGCATGTTTTTTATGACAAGACAAAGATGGTTTTGAAAAATGGACGTCATTCGCCCACGGACACGCCTACCTCCCATACAACCCAAAAAGTTTAAAACTAAACAAATAAGGTTATGTTTGTCATAGAGAAATTAAATTTGGTATGTACGTATTTTATACCAAAACTAAGGTGTGTTCAAAAATTGGAAGTAATCCGACCATGAACACGCCCACCTCCCATAGCGAAAGCACAATAAAGACATTAACTGTGAGCTACAGGAATAAAACTTGGTATGTGTAAGTTTTTCATCAACATTTAAATGCATATAAAATGAAGGCTTCTTCCGCCCACGGAGACGCCCATTTACAATAAAATTTTTTTTGTTTTTGAAAAGTGGGTTTAGGGTATTTCATAGTCGGCCTAGACCGACTTTAGATTTTCTTTACTTGTTTAAAATTGAGTTGGAAAATCTTAACTTTTGTCATTTTGCAAAAATTGGCCAAGCTGTTAGAACCACAGTTTCTTTAAATGAAAATAACTTTTCATCAAATCTAATACATAAGTGCAATGGCGGTTTCAACTTTGACCTCAGAAATTTTAATTAAAAAAACATAGTTCAGTTTTTTTTTATTGAGTTGGAAAATTTTAACTTTTGTCATTTTGCAAAAATTGGCCAAACTGTTAGAACCACAGTTTCTACAAATGAAAATAACTTTGTATCAAATCTAATACATAAGTGTAATGGCAGTTTCAACTTTGACCTCAGAAAAAAAACATAGTTCAGTTTTTTTAAATTGAGTTGGAAAATTTTAACATTTGTCATTTTGCAAAAATTGGCAAAACTGTTTAAACCACAGTTTCTACAAATGAAATAACTTTGCATCAAATCTAATACATAAGTGTAATGGCAGATTCAACTTTGACCTCAGAAAATTTTACTAATAAAACATAGTTCAGTTTTTTTTAAATTGAGTTGGAAAATTTTAACTTTTGTCATTTTGCAAAAATTGGCCAAACTGTTAGAACCACAGTTTCTACAAATGAAAATAACTTTGTATCAAATCTTATACATAAGTGTAATGGCAGTTTCAACTTTGACCTCAGAAAAAAAAAACATAGTTCAGTTTTTTTAAATTGAGTTGGAAAATCTTAACTTTTGTCATTTTGCAAAAATTGGCCAAGCTGTTAGAACCACAGTTTCTACAAATGGAAATAACTTTATATCAAATCTAATACATAAGTGTAATGGCAGATTCAACTTTGACCTCAGAAAATTTTACTAAAAAAACAAAGTTAAGTTTTTTTTAAATTGAGTTGGAAAATTTTAACTTTTGTCATTTTGCAAAAATTGGCCAAACTGTTAGAACCACAGTTTCTACAAATGAAAATAACTTTGTATCAAATCTCATATATAAGTGTAATGGCAGTTTCAACTTTGACCTCAGAAATTTTTACTAAAAAAACATAGTTCAGTTTTTTTAAATTGAGTTGGAAAATTGTAACTTTTGTCATTTTGCAAAAATTGGCCAAACTGTTAGAACCACAGTTTCTACAAATGAAAATAACTTTGTATCAAATCTAATACATAAGTGTAATGGCAGTTTCAACTTTGACCTCAGAAAAAAAAAACATAGTTCAGTTTTTTTAAATTGAGTTGGAAAATCTTAACTTTTGTCATTTTGCAAAAATTTACCAAACTGTTAGAACCACAGTTTCTACAAATGAAAATAACTTTGTATCAAATCTAATACATAAGTGTAATGGCAGTTTCAACTTTGACCTCAGAAAAAAAAACATATTTCAGTTTTTTTAAATTGAGTTGGAAAATCTTAACTTTTGTCATTTTGCAAAAATTGGCCAAGCTGTTAGAACCACAGTTTCTACAAATGAAAATAACTTTGTATCAAATCTAATACATAAGTGTAATGGCAGATTCAACTTTGACCTCAGAAAATTTTACTAAAAAAACAAAGTTCAGTTTTTTTTTAAATTGAGTTGGAAAATTTTAACTTTTGTCATTTTGCAAAAATTCGCCAAACTGTTAGAACCACAGTTTCTACAAATGAAAATAACTTTGTATCAAATCTAATACATAAGTGTAATGGCAGTTTCAACTTTGAACTCAGAAAATTTTACTAAAAAAACATAGTTCAGTTTTTTTAAATTGAGTTGGAAAATCTTAACTTTTGTCATTTTGCAAAAATTGGCCAAGCTGTTAGAACCACAGTTTCTTTAAATGAAAATAACTTTTTATCAAATCTAATACATGAGTGCAATGGCAGTTTAAACTTTGACCTCAGAAATTTTAATTAAAAAACATAGTTCATTTTTTTTAAATTGAGTTGGAAAATTTTAACTTTTGTCTTTTGCAAAAATTCGCCAAACTGTTAGAACCACAGTTTCTACAAATGGAAATAACTTTTTATCCGCTCACGGACAAGCCCACCTCCCATACAAAAGCTCCCACCTCCCATACAGAGCTAAAATTTGACACATATGTTTTTTATAACAAAACAAAGATGATTTTGAAAAATAAACATCATCCGCCCACGGACACGCCTACCTCCCATACAACGTGAAAATTGAAAACTGCATAACTCAGCTCATAATAAGCCTACAACAATAAAATTTGGTGTGTATGTGTTTTATATATACACAAAAATGTCTGCGAAAATGGACGCCATCCGCTCACGGACACGCCCACCTCCCATACAACCAAAAAATTGAAAACGCAATAAATCAGCCTCTGTTTAACCTACAGGGCTAAAATTTGGCACGCATGTTTTTTATGACAAGACAAAGATGGTTTTGAAAAATGGACGTCATTCGCCCACGGACACGCCTACCTCCCATACAACCCAAAAAGTTTAAAACTAAACAAATAAGGTTATGTTTGTCATAGAGAAATTAAATTTGGTATGTACGTATTTTATACCAAAACTAAGGTGTGTTCAAAAATTGGAAGTAATCCGACCATGAACACGCCCACCTCCCATAGCGAAAGCACAATAAAGACATTAACTGTGAGCTACAGGAATAAAACTTGGTATGTGTAAGTTTTTCATCAACATTTAAATGCATATAAAATGAAGGCTTCTTCCGCCCACGGAGACGCCCATTTACAATAAAATTTTTTTTGTTTTTGAAAAGTGGGTTTAGGGTATTTCATAGTCGGCCTAGACCGACTTTAGATTTTCTTTACTTGTTTAAAATTGAGTTGGAAAATCTTAACTTTTGTCATTTTGCAAAAATTGGCCAAGCTGTTAGAACCACAGTTTCTTTAAATGAAAATAACTTTTCATCAAATCTAATACATAAGTGCAATGGCGGTTTCAACTTTGACCTCAGAAATTTTAATTAAAAAAACATAGTTCAGTTTTTTTTTATTGAGTTGGAAAATTTTAACTTTTGTCATTTTGCAAAAATTGGCCAAACTGTTAGAACCACAGTTTCTACAAATGAAAATAACTTTGTATCAAATCTAATACATAAGTGTAATGGCAGTTTCAACTTTGACCTCAGAAAAAAAACATAGTTCAGTTTTTTTAAATTGAGTTGGAAAATTTTAACATTTGTCATTTAGCAAAAATTGGCAAAACTGTTTAAACCACAGTTTCTACAAATGAAATAACTTTGCATCAAATCTAATACATAAGTGTAATGGCAGATTCAACTTTGACCTCAGAAAATTTTACTAATAAAACATAGTTAAGTTTTTTTTAAATTGAGTTGGAAAATTTTAACTTTTGTCATTTTGCAAAAATTGGCCAAACTGTTAGAACCACAGTTTCTACAAATGAAATAACTTTGTATCAAATCTAATACATAAGTGTAATGGCAGTTTCAACTTTGACCTCAGAAAAAAAAACATATTTCAGTTTTTTTAAATTGAGTTGGAAAATCTTAACTTTTGTCATTTTGCAAAAATTGGCCAAGCTGTTAGAACCACAGTTTCTACAAATGGAAATAACTTTATATCAAATCTAATACATAAGTGTAATGGCAGATTCAACTTTGACCTCAGAAAATTTTACTAAAAAAACAAAGTTAAGTTTTTTTTAAATTGAGTTGGAAAATTTTAACTTTTGTCATTTTGCAAAAATTGGCCAAACTGTTAGAACCACAGTTTCTACAAATGAAAATAACTTTGCATCAAATCTCATATATAAGTGTAATGGCAGTTTCAACTTTGACCTCAGAAAAAAAAAACATAGTTCAGTTTTTTTAAATTGAGTTGGAAAATCTTAACTTTTGTCATTTTGCAAAAATTTACCAAACTGTTAGAACCACAGTTTCTACAAATGAAAATAACTTTGTATCAAATCTAATACATAAGTGTAATGGCAGTTTCAACTTTGACCTCAGAAAAAAAAACATATTTCAGTTTTTTTAAATTGAGTTGGAAAATCTTAACTTTTGTCATTTTGCAAAAATTGGCCAAGCTGTTAGAACCACAGTTTCTACAAATGGAAATAACTTTATATCAAATCTAATACATAAGTGTAATGGCAGATTCAACTTTGAGCTCAGAAAATTTTACTAAAAAAACAAAGTTAAGTTTTTTTTAAATTGAGTTGGAAAATCTTAGCTTTTGTCATTTTGCAAAAATTGGCCAAACTGTTAGAACCACAGTTTCTACAAATGAAATAACTTTGTATCAAATCTAATACATAAGTGTAATGGCAGTTTCAACTTTGACCTCAGAAAAAAAAAACATAGTTCAGTTTTTTTAAATTGAGTTGGAAAATCTTAACTTTTGTCATTTTGCAAAAATTGGCCAAGCTGTTAGAACCACAGTTTCTACAAATGGAAATAACTTTATATCAAATCTAATACATAAGTGTAATGGCAGATTCAACTTTGACCTCAGAAAATTTTACTAAAAAAACAAAGTTAAGTTTTTTTTAAATTGAGTTGGAAAATTTTAACTTTTGTCATTTTGCAAAAATTGGCCAAACTGTTAGAACCACAGTTTCTACAAATGAAAATAACTTTGTATCAAATCTCATATATAAGTGTAATGGCAGTTTCAACTTTGACCTCAGAAATTTTTACTAAAAAAACATAGTTCAGTTTTTTTAAATTGAGTTGGAAAATTGTAACTTTTGTCATTTTGCAAAAATTGGCCAAACTGTTAGAACCACAGTTTCTACAAATGAAAATAACTTTGTATCAAATCTAATACATAAGTGTAATGGCAGTTTCAACTTTGACCTCAGAAAAAAAAAACATAGTTCAGTTTTTTTAAATTGAGTTGGAAAATCTTAACTTTTGTCATTTTGCAAAAATTTACCAAACTGTTAGAACCACAGTTTCTACAAATGAAAATAACTTTGTATCAAATCTAATACATAAGTGTAATGGCAGTTTCAACTTTGACCTCAGAAAAAAAAACATATTTCAGTTTTTTTAAATTGAGTTGGAAAATCTTAACTTTTGTCATTTTGCAAAAATTGGCCAAGCTGTTAGAACCACAGTTTCTACAAATGAAAATAACTTTGTATCAAATCTAATACATAAGTGTAATGGCAGATTCAACTTTGACCTCAGAAAATTTTACTAAAAAAACAAAGTTCAGTTTTTTTTTAAATTGAGTTGGAAAATTTTAACTTTTGTCATTTTGCAAAAATTCGCCAAACTGTTAGAACCACAGTTTCTACAAATGAAAATAACTTTGTATCAAATCTAATACATAAGTGTAATGGCAGTTTCAACTTTGAACTCAGAAAATTTTACTAAAAAAACATAGTTCAGTTTTTTTAAATTGAGTTGGAAAATCTTAACTTTTGTCATTTTGCAAAAATTGGCCAAGCTGTTAGAACCACAGTTTCTTTAAATGAAAATAACTTTTTATCAAATCTAATACATGAGTGCAATGGCAGTTTAAACTTTGACCTCAGAAATTTTAATTAAAAAACATAGTTCATTTTTTTTAAATTGAGTTGGAAAATTTTAACTTTTGTCTTTTGCAAAAATTCGCCAAACTGTTAGAACCACAGTTTCTACAAATGGAAATAACTTTTTATCCGCTCACGGACAAGCCCACCTCCCATACAAAAGCTCCCACCTCCCATACAGAGCTAAAATTTGACACATATGTTTTTTATAACAAAACAAAGATGATTTTGAAAAATAAACATCATCCGCCCACGGACACGCCTACCTCCCATACAACGTGAAAATTGAAAACTGCATAACTCAGCTCATAATAAGCCTACAACAATAAAATTTGGTGTGTATGTGTTTTATATATACACAAAAATGTCTGCGAAAATGGACGCCATCCGCTCACGGACACGCCCACCTCCCATACAACCAAAAAATTGAAAACGCAATAAATCAGCCTCTGTTTAACCTACAGGGCTAAAATTTGGCACGCATGTTTTTTATGACAAGACAAAGATGGTTTTGAAAAATGGACGTCATTCGCCCACGGACACGCCTACCTCCCATACAACCCAAAAAGTTTAAAACTAAACAAATAAGGTTATGTTTGTCATAGAGAAATTAAATTTGGTATGTACGTATTTTATACCAAAACTAAGGTGTGTTCAAAAATTGGAAGTAATCCGACCATGAACACGCCCACCTCCCATAGCGAAAGCACAATAAAGACATTAACTGTGAGCTACAGGAATAAAACTTGGTATGTGTAAGTTTTTCATCAACATTTAAATGCATATAAAATGAAGGCTTCTTCCGCCCACGGAGACGCCCATTTACAATAAAATTTTTTTTGTTTTTGAAAAGTGGGTTTAGGGTATTTCATAGTCGGCCTAGACCGACTTTAGATTTTCTTTACTTGTTTAAAATTGAGTTGGAAAATCTTAACTTTTGTCATTTTGCAAAAATTGGCCAAGCTGTTAGAACCACAGTTTCTTTAAATGAAAATAACTTTTCATCAAATCTAATACATAAGTGCAATGGCGGTTTCAACTTTGACCTCAGAAATTTTAATTAAAAAAACATAGTTCAGTTTTTTTTTATTGAGTTGGAAAATTTTAACTTTTGTCATTTTGCAAAAATTGGCCAAACTGTTAGAACCACAGTTTCTACAAATGAAAATAACTTTGTATCAAATCTAATACATAAGTGTAATGGCAGTTTCAACTTTGACCTCAGAAAAAAAACATAGTTCAGTTTTTTTAAATTGAGTTGGAAAATTTTAACATTTGTCATTTAGCAAAAATTGGCAAAACTGTTTAAACCACAGTTTCTACAAATGAAATAACTTTGCATCAAATCTAATACATAAGTGTAATGGCAGATTCAACTTTGACCTCAGAAAATTTTACTAATAAAACATAGTTCAGTTTTTTTTAAATTGAGTTGGAAAATTTTAACTTTTGTCATTTTGCAAAAATTGGCCAAACTGTTAGAACCACAGTTTCTACAAATGAAATAACTTTGTATCAAATCTAATACATAAGTGTAATGGCAGTTTCAACTTTGACCTCAGAAAAAAAAACATATTTCAGTTTTTTTAAATTGAGTTGGAAAATCTTAACTTTTGTCATTTTGCAAAAATTGGCCAAGCTGTTAGAACCACAGTTTCTACAAATGGAAATAACTTTATATCAAATCTAATACATAAGTGTAATGGCAGATTCAACTTTGACCTCAGAAAATTTTACTAAAAAAACAAAGTTAAGTTTTTTTTAAATTGAGTTGGAAAATTTTAACTTTTGTCATTTTGCAAAAATTGGCCAAACTGTTAGAACCACAGTTTCTACAAATGAAAATAACTTTGCATCAAATCTCATATATAAGTGTAATGGCAGTTTCAACTTTGACCTCAGAAAAAAAAAACATAGTTCAGTTTTTTTAAATTGAGTTGGAAAATTGTAACTTTTGTCATTTTGCAAAAATTGGCCAAACTGTTAGAACCACAGTTTCTACAAATGAAAATAACTTTGTATCAAATCTAATACATAAGTGTAATGGCAGTTTCAACTTTGACCTCAGAAAAAAAAAACATAGTTCAGTTTTTTTAAATTGAGTTGGAAAATCTTAACTTTTGTCATTTTGCAAAAATTTACCAAACTGTTAGAACCACAGTTTCTACAAATGAAAATAACTTTGTATCAAATCTAATACATAAGTGTAATGGCAGTTTCAACTTTCACTTCAGAAATTTTAATTAAAAAAACATATTTCAGTTTTTTTAAATTGAGTTGGAAAATCTTAACTTTTGTCATTTTGCAAAAATTGGCCAAGCTGTTAGAACCACAGTTTCTACAAATGAAAATAACTTTGTATCAAATCTAATACATAAGTGTAATGGCAGATTCAACTTTGACCTCAGAAAATTTTACTAAAAAAACAAAGTTCAGTTTTTTTTAAATTGAGTTGGAAAATTTTAACTTTTGTCATTTTGCAAAAATTGGCCAAACTGTTAGAACCACAGTTTCTACAAATGAAAATAACTTTGTATCAAATCTAATACATAAGTGTAATGGCAGTTTCAACTTTGAACTCAGAAAATTTTACTAAAAAAACATAGTTCAGTTTTTTTAAATTGAGTTGGAAAATCTTAACTTTTGTCATTTTGCAAAAATTGGCCAAGCTGTTAGAACCACAGTTTCTTTAAATGAAAATAACTTTTTATCAAATCTAATACATGAGTGCAATGGCAGTTTAAACTTTGACCTCAGAAATTTTAATTAAAAAACATAGTTCATTTTTTTTAAATTGAGTTGGAAAATTTTAACTTTTGTCTTTTGCAAAAATTCGCCAAACTGTTAGAACCACAGTTTCTACAAATGGAAATAACTTTTTATCCGCTCACGGACAAGCCCACCTCCCATACAAAAGCTCCCACCTCCCATACAGAGCTAAAATTTGACACATATGTTTTTTATAACAAAACAAAGATGATTTTGAAAAATAAACATCATCCGCCCACGGACACGCCTACCTCCCATACAACGTGAAAATTGAAAACTGCATAACTCAGCTCATAATAAGCCTACAACAATAAAATTTGGTGTGTATGTGTTTTATATATACACAAAAATGTCTGCGAAAATGGACGCCATCCGCTCACGGACACGCCCACCTCCCATACAACCAAAAAATTGAAAACGCAATAAATCAGCCTCTGTTTAACCTACAGGGCTAAAATTTGGCACGCATGTTTTTTATGACAAGACAAAGATGGTTTTGAAAAATGGACGTCATTCGCCCACGGACACGCCTACCTCCCATACAACCCAAAAAGTTTAAAACTAAACAAATAAGGTTATGTTTGTCATAGAGAAATTAAATTTGGTATGTACGTATTTTATACCAAAACTAAGGTGTGTTCAAAAATTGGAAGTAATCCGACCATGAACACGCCCACCTCCCATAGCGAAAGCACAATAAAGACATTAACCGTGAGCTACAGGAATAAAACTTGGTATGTGTAAGTTTTTCATCAACATTTAAATGCATATAAAATGAAGGCTTCTTCCGCCCACGGAGACGCCCATTTACAATAAAATTTTTTTTGTTTTTGAAAAGTGGGTTTAGGGTATTTCATAGTCGGCCTAGACCGACTTTAGATTTTCTTTACTTGTTTAAAATTGAGTTGGAAAATCTTAACTTTTGTCATTTTGCAAAAATTGGCCAAGCTGTTAGAACCACAGTTTCTTTAAATGAAAATAACTTTTCATCAAATCTAATACATAAGTGCAATGGCGGTTTCAACTTTGACCTCAGAAATTTTAATTAAAAAAACATAGTTCAGTTTTTTTTTATTGAGTTGGAAAATTTTAACTTTTGTCATTTTGCAAAAATTGGCCAAACTGTTAGAACCACAGTTTCTACAAATGAAAATAACTTTGTATCAAATCTAATACATAAGTGTAATGGCAGTTTCAACTTTGACCTCAGAAAAAAAACATAGTTCAGTTTTTTTAAATTGAGTTGGAAAATTTTAACATTTGTCATTTTGCAAAAATTGGCAAAACTGTTTAAACCACAGTTTCTACAAATGAAATAACTTTGCATCAAATCTAATACATAAGTGTAATGGCAGATTCAACTTTGACCTCAGAAAATTTTACTAATAAAACATAGTTCAGTTTTTTTTAAATTGAGTTGGAAAATTTTAACTTTTGTCATTTTGCAAAAATTGGCCAAACTGTTAGAACCACAGTTTCTACAAATGAAAATAACTTTGTATCAAATCTAATACATAAGTGTAATGGCAGTTTCAACTTTGACCTCAGAAAAAAAAACATATTTCAGTTTTTTTAAATTGAGTTGGAAAATCTTAACTTTTGTCATTTTGCAAAAATTGGCCAAGCTGTTAGAACCACAGTTTCTACAAATGGAAATAACTTTATATCTAATCTAATACATAAGTGTAATGGCAGATTCAACTTTGACCTCAGAAAATTTTACTAAAAAAACAAAGTTAAGTTTTTTTTAAATTGAGTTGGAAAATTTTAACTTTTGTCATTTTGCAAAAATTGGCCAAACTGTTAGAACCACAGTTTCTACAAATGAAAATAACTTTTCATCAAATCTAATACATAAGTGCTATGGCGGTTTCAACTTTGACCTCAGAAATTTTAATTAAAAAAACATAGTTCAGTTTTTTTTTATTGAGTTGGAAAATTTTAACTTTTGTCATTTTGCAAAAATTGGCCAAACTGTTAGAACCACAGTTTCTACAAATGAAAATAACTTTGTATCAAATCTAATACATAAGTGTAATGGCAGTTTCAACTTTGACCTCAGAAAAAAAAAACATAGTTCAGTTTTTTTAAATTGAGTTGGAAAATCTTAACTTTTGTCATTTTGCAAAAATTTACCAAACTGTTAGAACCACAGTTTCTACAAATGAAAATAACTTTGTATCAAATCTAATACATAAGTGTAATGGCAGTTTCAACTTTGACCTCAGAAAAAAAAACATATTTCAGTTTTTTTAAATTGAGTTGGAAAATCTTAACTTTTGTCATTTTGCAAAAATTGGCCAAGCTGTTAGAACCACAGTTTCTACAAATGAAAATAACTTTGTATCAAATCTAATACATAAGTGTAATGGCAGATTCAACTTTGACCTCAGAAAATTTTACTAAAAAAACAAAGTTCAGTTTTTTTTAAATTGAGTTGGAAAATTTTAACTTTTGTCATTTTGCAAAAATTCGCCAAACTGTTAGAACCACAGTTTCTACAAATGAAAATAACTTTGTATCAAATCTAATACATAAGTGTAATGGCAGTTTCAACTTTGAACTCAGAAAATTTTACTAAAAAAACATAGTTCAGTTTTTTTAAATTGAGTTGGAAAATCTTAACTTTTGTCATTTTGCAAAAATTGGCCAAGCTGTTAGAACCACAGTTTCTTTAAATGAAAATAACTTTTTATCAAATCTAATACATGAGTGCAATGGCAGTTTAAACTTTGACCTCAGAAATTTTAATTAAAAAACATAGTTCATTTTTTTTAAATTGAGTTGGAAAATTTTAACTTTTGTCTTTTGCAAAAATTCGCCAAACTGTTAGAACCACAGTTTCTACAAATGGAAATAACTTTTTATCCGCTCACGGACAAGCCCACCTCCCAAACAAAAGCTCCCACCTCCCATACAGAGCTAAAATTTGACACATATGTTTTTTATAACAAAACAAAGATGATTTTGAAAAATAAACATCATCCGCCCACGGACACGCCTACCTCCCATACAACGTGAAAATTGAAAACTGCATAACTCAGCTCATAATAAGCCTACAACAATAAAATTTGGTGTGTATGTGTTTTATATATACACAAAAATGTCTGCGAAAATGGACGCCATCCGCTCACGGACACGCCCACCTCCCATACAACCAAAAAATTGAAAACGCAATAAATCAGCCTCTGTTTAACCTACAGGGCTAAAATTTGGCACGCATGTTTTTTATGACAAGACAAAGATGGTTTTGAAAAATGGACGTCATTCGCCCACGGACACGCCTACCTCCCATACAACCCAAAAAGTTTAAAACTAAACAAATAAGGTTATGTTTGTCATAGAGAAATTAAATTTGGTATGTACGTATTTTATACCAAAACTAAGGTGTGTTCAAAAATTGGAAGTAATCCGACCATGAACACGCCCACCTCCCATAGCGAAAGCACAATAAAGACATTAACTGTGAGCTACAGGAATAAAACTTGGTATGTGTAAGTTTTTCATCAACATTTAAATGCATATAAAATGAAGGCTTCTTCCGCCCACGGAGACGCCCATTTACAATAAAATTTTTTTTGTTTTTGAAAAGTGGGTTTAGGGTATTTCATAGTCGGCCTAGACCGACTTTAGATTTTCTTTACTTGTTTAAAATTGAGTTGGAAAATCTTAACTTTTGTCATTTTGCAAAAATTGGCCAAGCTGTTAGAACCACAGTTTCTTTAAATGAAAATAACTTTTCATCAAATCTAATACATAAGTGCAATGGCGGTTTCAACTTTGACCTCAGAAATTTTAATTAAAAAAACATAGTTCAGTTTTTTTTTATTGAGTTGGAAAATTTTAACTTTTGTCATTTTGCAAAAATTGGCCAAACTGTTAGAACCACAGTTTCTACAAATGAAAATAACTTTGTATCAAATCTAATACATAAGTGTAATGGCAGTTTCAACTTTGACCTCAGAAAAAAAACATAGTTCAGTTTTTTTAAATTGAGTTGGAAAATTTTAACATTTGTCATTTAGCAAAAATTGGCAAAACTGTTTAAACCACAGTTTCTACAAATGAAATAACTTTGCATCAAATCTAATACATAAGTGTAATGGCAGATTCAACTTTGACCTCAGAAAATTTTACTAATAAAACATAGTTCAGTTTTTTTTAAATTGAGTTGGAAAATTTTAACTTTTGTCATTTTGCAAAAATTGGCCAAACTGTTAGAACCACAGTTTCTACAAATGAAATAACTTTGTATCAAATCTAATACATAAGTGTAATGGCAGTTTCAACTTTGACCTCAGAAAAAAAAACATATTTCAGTTTTTTTAAATTGAGTTGGAAAATCTTAACTTTTGTCATTTTGCAAAAATTGGCCAAGCTGTTAGAACCACAGTTTCTACAAATGGAAATAACTTTATATCAAATCTAATACATAAGTGTAATGGCAGATTCAACTTTGACCTCAGAAAATTTTACTAAAAAAACAAAGTTAAGTTTTTTTTAAATTGAGTTGGAAAATTTTAACTTTTGTCATTTTGCAAAAATTGGCCAAACTGTTAGAACCACAGTTTCTACAAATGAAAATAACTTTGCATCAAATCTCATATATAAGTGTAATGGCAGTTTCAACTTTGACCTCAGAAAAAAAAAACATAGTTCAGTTTTTTTAAATTGAGTTGGAAAATTGTAACTTTTGTCATTTTGCAAAAATTGGCCAAACTGTTAGAACCACAGTTTCTACAAATGAAAATAACTTTGTATCAAATCTAATACATAAGTGTAATGGCAGTTTCAACTTTGACCTCAGAAAAAAAAAAACATAGTTCAGTTTTTTTAAATTGAGTTGGAAAATCTTAACTTTTGTCATTTTGCAAAAATTTACCAAACTGTTAGAACCACAGTTTCTACAAATGAAAATAACTTTGTATCAAATCTAATACATAAGTGTAATGGCAGTTTCAACTTTGACCTCAGAAAAAAAAACATATTTCAGTTTTTTTAAATTGAGTTGGAAAATCTTAACTTTTGTCATTTTGCAAAAATTGGCCAAGCTGTTAGAACCACAGTTTCTACAAATGAAAATAACTTTGTATCAAATCTAATACATAAGTGTAATGGCAGATTCAACTTTGACCTCAGAAAATTTTACTAAAAAAACAAAGTTCAGTTTTTTTTAAATTGAGTTGGAAAATTTTAACTTATGTCATTTTGCAAAAATTGGCCAAACTGTTAGAACCACAGTTTCTACAAATGAATATAACTTTGTATCAAATCTAATACATAAGTGTAATGGCAGTTTCAACTTTGAACTCAGAAAATTTTACTAAAAAAACATAGTTCAGTTTTTTTAAATTGAGTTGGAAAATCTTAACTTTTGTCATTTTGCAAAAATTGGCCAAGCTGTTAGAACCACAGTTTCTTTAAATGAAAATAACTTTTTATCAAATCTAATACATGAGTGCAATGGCAGTTTAAACTTTGACCTCAGAAATTTTAATTAAAAAACATAGTTCATTTTTTTTAAATTGAGTTGGAAAATTTTAACTTTTGTCTTTTGCAAAAATTCGCCAAACTGTTAGAACCACAGTTTCTACAAATGGAAATAACTTTTTATCCGCTCACGGACAAGCCCACCTCCCATACAAAAGCTCCCACCTCCCATACAGAGCTAAAATTTGACACATATGTTTTTTATAACAAAACAAAGATGATTTTGAAAAATAAACATCATCCGCCCACGGACACGCCTACCTCCCATACAACGTGAAAATTGAAAACTGCATAACTCAGCTCATAATAAGCCTACAACAATAAAATTTGGTGTGTATGTGTTTTATATATACACAAAAATGTCTGCGAAAATGGACGCCATCCGCTCACGGACACGCCCACCTCCCATACAACCAAAAAATTGAAAACGCAATAAATCAGCCTCTGTTTAACCTACAGGGCTAAAATTTGGCACGCATGTTTTTTATGACAAGACAAAGATGGTTTTGAAAAATGGACGTCATTCGCCCACGGACACGCCTACCTCCCATACAACCCAAAAAGTTTAAAACTAAACAAATAAGGTTATGTTTGTCATAGAGAAATTAAATTTGGTATGTACGTATTTTATACCAAAACTAAGGTGTGTTCAAAAATTGGAAGTAATCCGACCATGAACACGCCCACCTCCCATAGCGAAAGCACAATAAAGACATTAACTGTGAGCTACAGGAATAAAACTTGGTATGTGTAAGTTTTTCATCAACATTTAAATGCATATAAATGAAGGCTTCTTCCGCCCACGGAGACGCCCATTTACAATAAAATTTTTTTTGTTTTTGAAAAGTGGGTTTAGGGTATTTCATAGTCGGCCTAGACCGACTTTAGATTTTCTTTACTTGTTTAAAATTGAGTTGGAAAATCTTAACTTTTGTCATTTTGCAAAAATTGGCCAAGCTGTTAGAACCACAGTTTCTTTAAATGAAAATAACTTTTCATCAAATCTAATACATAAGTGCAATGGCGGTTTCAACTTTGACCTCAGAAATTTTAATTAAAAAAACATAGTTCAGTTTTTTTTTATTGAGTTGGAAAATTTTAACTTTTGTCATTTTGCAAAAATTGGCCAAACTGTTAGAACCACAGTTTCTACAAATGAAAATAACTTTGTATCAAATCTAATACATAAGTGTAATGGCAGTTTCAACTTTGACCTCAGAAAAAAAACATAGTTCAGTTTTTTTAAATTGAGTTGGAAAATTTTAACATTTGTCATTTTGCAAAAATTGGCAAAACTGTTTAAACCACAGTTTCTACAAATGAAATAACTTTGCATCAAATCTAATACATAAGTGTAATGGCAGATTCAACTTTGACCTCAGAAAATTTTACTAATAAAACATAGTTCAGTTTTTTTTAAATTGAGTTGGAAAATTTTAACTTTTGTCATTTTGCAAAAATTGGCCAAACTGTTAGAACCACAGTTTCTACAAATGAAAATAACTTTGTATCAAATCTTATACATAAGTGTAATGGCAGTTTCAACTTTGACCTCAGAAAAAAAAACATAGTTCAGTTTTTTTAAATTGAGTTGGAAAATCTTAACTTTTGTCATTTTGCAAAAATTGGCCAAGCTGTTAGAACCACAGTTTCTACAAATGGAAATAACTTTATATCAAATCTAATACATAAGTGTAATGGCAGATTCAACTTTGACCTCAGAAAATTTTACTAAAAAAACAAAGTTAAGTTTTTTTTAAATTGAGTTGGAAAATTTTAACTTTTGTCATTTTGCAAAAATTGGCCAAACTGTTAGAACCACAGTTTCTACAAATGAAAATAACTTTGTATCAAATCTCATATATAAGTGTAATGGCAGTTTCAACTTTGACCTCAGAAATTTTTACTAAAAAAACATAGTTCAGTTTTTTTAAATTGAGTTGGAAAATTGTAACTTTTGTCATTTTGCAAAAATTGGCCAAACTGTTAGAACCACAGTTTCTACAAATGAAAATAACTTTGTATCAAATCTAATACATAAGTGTAATGGCAGTTTCAACTTTGACCTCAGAAAAAAAAAACATAGTTCAGTTTTTTTAAATTGAGTTGGAAAATCTTAACTTTTGTCATTTTGCAAAAATTTACCAAACTGTTAGAACCACAGTTTCTACAAATGAAAATAACTTTGTATCAAATCTAATACATAAGTGTAATGGCAGTTTCAACTTTGACCTCAGAAAAAAAAACATATTTCAGTTTTTTTAAATTGAGTTGGAAAATCTTAACTTTTGTCATTTTGCAAAAATTGGCCAAGCTGTTAGAACCACAGTTTCTACAAATGAAAATAACTTTGTATCAAATCTAATACATAAGTGTAATGGCAGATTCAACTTTGACCTCAGAAAATTTAACTAAAAAAACAAAGTTCAGTTTTTTTTTAAATTGAGTTGGAAAATTTTAACTTTTGTCATTTTGCAAAAATTCGCCAAACTGTTAGAACCACAGTTTCTACAAATGAAAATAACTTTGTATCAAATCTAATACATAAGTGTAATGGTAGTTTCAACTTTGAACTCAGAAAATTTTACTAAAAAAACATAGTTCAGTTTTTTTAAATTGAGTTGGAAAATCTTAACTTTTGTCATTTTGCAAAAATTGGCCAAGCTGTTAGAACCACAGTTTCTTTAAATGAAAATAACTTTTTATCAAATCTAATACATGAGTGCAATGGCAGTTTAAACTTTGACCTCAGAAATTTTAATTAAAAAACATAGTTCATTTTTTTTAAATTGAGTTGGAAAATTTTAACTTTTGTCTTTTGCAAAAATTCGCCAAACTGTTAGAACCACAGTTTCTACAAATGGAAATAACTTTTTATCCGCTCACGGACAAGCCCACCTCTCATACAAAAGCTCCCACCTCCCATACAGAGCTAAAATTTGACACATATGTTTTTTATAACAAAACAAAGATGATTTTGAAAAATAAACATCATCCGCCCACGGACACGCCTACCTCCCATACAACGTGAAAATTGAAAACTGCATAACTCAGCTCATAATAAGCCTACAACAATAAAATTTGGTGTGTATGTGTTTTATATATACACAAAAATGTCTGCGAAAATGGACGCCATCCGCTCACGGACACGCCCACCTCCCATACAACCAAAAAATTGAAAACGCAATAAATCAGCCTCTGTTTAACCTACAGGGCTAAAATTTGGCACGCATGTTTTTTATGACAAGACAAAGATGGTTTTGAAAAATGGACGTCATTCGCCCACGGACACGCCTACCTCCCATACAACCCAAAAAGTTTAAAACTAAACAAATAAGGTTATGTTTGTCATAGAGAAATTAAATTTGGTATGTACGTATTTTATACCAAAACTAAGGTGTGTTCAAAAATTGGAAGTAATCCGACCATGAACACGCCCACCTCCCATAGCGAAAGCACAATAAAGACATTAACTGTGAGCTACAGGAATAAAACTTGGTATGTGTAAGTTTTTCATCAACATTTAAATGCATATAAAATGAAGGCTTCTTCCGCCCACGGAGACGCCCATTTACAATAAAATTTTTTTTGTTTTTGAAAAGTGGGTTTAGGGTATTTCATAGTCGGCCTAGACCGACTTTAGATTTTCTTTACTTGTTTAAAATTGAGTTGGAAAATCTTAACTTTTGTCATTTTGCAAAAATTGGCCAAGCTGTTAGAACCACAGTTTCTTTAAATGAAAATAACTTTTCATCAAATCTAATACATAAGTGCAATGGCGGTTTCAACTTTGACCTCAGAAATTTTAATTAAAAAAACATAGTTCAGTTTTTTTTTATTGAGTTGGAAAATTTTAACTTTTGTCATTTTGCAAAAATTGGCCAAACTGTTAGAACCACAGTTTCTACAAATGAAAATAACTTTGTATCAAATCTAATACATAAGTGTAATGGCAGTTTCAACTTTGACCTCAGAAAAAAAACATAGTTCAGTTTTTTTAAATTGAGTTGGAAAATTTTAACATTTGTCATTTAGCAAAAATTGGCAAAACTGTTTAAACCACAGTTTCTACAAATGAAATAACTTTGCATCAAATCTAATACATAAGTGTAATGGCAGATTCAACTTTGACCTCAGAAAATTTTACTAATAAAACATAGTTCAGTTTTTTTTAAATTGAGTTGGAAAATTTTAACTTTTGTCATTTTGCAAAAATTGGCCAAACTGTTAGAACCACAGTTTCTACAAATGAAATAACTTTGTATCAAATCTAATACATAAGTGTAATGGCAGTTTCAACTTTGACCTCAGAAAAAAAAACATATTTCAGTTTTTTTAAATTGAGTTGGAAAATCTTAACTTTTGTCATTTTGCAAAAATTGGCCAAGCTGTTAGAACCACAGTTTCTACAAATGGAAATAACTTTATATCAAATCTAATACATAAGTGTAATGGCAGATTCAACTTTGACCTCAGAAAATTTTACTAAAAAAACAAAGTTAAGTTTTTTTTAAATTGAGTTGGAAAATTTTAACTTTTGTCATTTTGCAAAAATTGGCCAAACTGTTAGAACCACAGTTTCTACAAATGAAAATAACTTTGCATCAAATCTCATATATAAGTGTAATGGCAGTTTCAACTTTGACCTCAGAAAAAAAAAACATAGTTCAGTTTTTTTAAATTGAGTTGGAAAATTGTAACTTTTGTCATTTTGCAAAAATTGGCCAAACTGTTAGAACCACAGTTTCTACAAATGAAAATAACTTTGTATCAAATCTAATACATAAGTGTAATGGCAGTTTCAACTTTGACCTCAGAAAAAAAAACATAGTTCAGTTTTTTTAAATTGAGTTGGAAAATCTTAACTTTTGTCATTTTGCAAAAATTTACCAAACTGTTAGAACCACAGTTTCTACAAATGAAAATAACTTTGTATCAAATCTAATACATAAGTGTAATGGCAGTTTCAACTTTCACTTCAGAAATTTTAATTAAAAAAACATATTTCAGTTTTTTTAAATTGAGTTGGAAAATCTTAACTTTTGTCATTTTGCAAAAATTGGCCAAGCTGTTAGAACCACAGTTTCTACAAATGAAAATAACTTTGTATCAAATCTAATACATAAGTGTAATGGCAGTTTCAACTTTGAACTCAGAAAATTTTACTAAAAAAACATAGTTCAGTTTTTTTAAATTGAGTTGGAAAATCTTAACTTTTGTCATTTTGCAAAAATTGGCCAAGCTGTTAGAACCACAGTTTCTTTAAATGAAAATAACTTTTTATCAAATCTAATACATGAGTGCAATGGCAGTTTAAACTTTGACCTCAGAAATTTTAATTAAAAAACATAGTTCATTTTTTTTAAATTGAGTTGGAAAATTTTAACTTTTGTCTTTTGCAAAAATTCGCCAAACTGTTAGAACCACAGTTTCTACAAATGGAAATAACTTTTTATCCGCTCACGGACAAGCCCACCTCCCATACAAAAGCTCCCACCTCCCATACAGAGCTAAAATTTGACACATATGTTTTTTATAACAAAACAAAGATGATTTTGAAAAATAAACATCATCCGCCCACGGACACGCCTACCTCCCATACAACGTGAAAATTGAAAACTGCATAACTCAGCTCATAATAAGCCTACAACAATAAAATTTGGTGTGTATGTGTTTTATATATACACAAAAATGTCAAAAAGATGGTTTTGAAAAATGGACGTCATTCGCCCACGGACACGCCTACCTCCCATACAACCCAAAAAGTTTAAAACTAAACAAATAAGGTTATGTTTGTCATAGAGAAATTAAATTTGGTATGTACGTATTTTATACCAAAACTAAGGTGTGTTCAAAAATTGGAAGTAATCCGACCATGAACACGCCCACCTCCCATAGCGAAAGCACAATAAAGACATTAACTGTGAGCTACAGGAATAAAACTTGGTATGTGTAAGTTTTTCATCAACATTTAAATGCATATAAAATGAAGGCTTCTTCCGCCCACGGAGACGCCCATTTACAATAAAATTTTTTTTGTTTTTGAAAAGTGGGTTTAGGGTATTTCATAGTCGGCCTAGACCGACTTTAGATTTTCTTTACTTGTTTAAAATTGAGTTGGAAAATCTTAACTTTTGTCATTTTGCAAAAATTGGCCAAGCTGTTAGAACCACAGTTTCTTTAAATGAAAATAACTTTTCATCAAATCTAATACATAAGTGCAATGGCGGTTTCAACTTTGACCTCAGAAATTTTAATTAAAAAAACATAGTTCAGTTTTTTTTTATTGAGTTGGAAAATTTTAACTTTTGTCATTTTGCAAAAACTGGCCAAACTGTTAGAACCACAGTTTCTACAAATGAAAATAACTTTGTATCAAATCTAATACATAAGTGTAATGGCAGTTTCAACTTTGACCTCAGAAAAAAAACATAGTTCAGTTTTTTTAAATTGAGTTGGAAAATTTTAACATTTGTCATTTAGCAAAAATTGGCAAAACTGTTTAAACCACAGTTTCTACAAATGAAATAACTTTGCATCAAATCTAATACATAAGTGTAATGGCAGATTCAACTTTGACCTCAGAAAATTTTACTAATAAAACATAGTTCAGTTTTTTTTAAATTGAGTTGGAAAATTTTAACTTTTGTCATTTTGCAAAAATTGGCCAAACTGTTAGAACCACAGTTTCTACAAATGAAATAACTTTGTATCAAATCTAATACATAAGTGTAATGGCAGTTTCAACTTTGACCTCAGAAAAAAAAACATATTTCAGTTTTTTTAAATTGAGTTGGAAAATCTTAACTTTTGTCATTTTGCAAAAATTGGCCAAGCTGTTAGAACCACAGTTTCTACAAATGGAAATAACTTTATATCAAATCTAATACATAAGTGTAATGGCAGATTCAACTTTGACCTCAGAAAATTTTACTAAAAAAACAAAGTTAAGTTTTTTTTAAATTGAGTTGGAAAATTTTAACTTTTGTCATTTTGCAAAAATTGGCCAAACTGTTAGAACCACAGTTTCTACAAATGAAAATAACTTTGCATCAAATCTCATATATAAGTGTAATGGCAGTTTCAACTTTGACCTCAGAAAAAAAAAACATAGTTCAGTTTTTTTAAATTGAGTTGGAAAATTGTAACTTTTGTCATTTTGCAAAAATTGGCCAAACTGTTAGAACCACAGTTTCTACAAATGAAAATAACTTTGTATCAAATCTAATACATAAGTGTAATGGCAGTTTCAACTTTGACCTCAGAAAAAAAAAACATAGTTCAGTTTTTTTAAATTGAGTTGGAAAATCTTAACTTTTGTCATTTTGCAAAAATTTACCAAACTGTTAGAACCACAGTTTCTACAAATGAAAATAACTTTGTATCAAATCTAATACATAAGTGTAATGGCAGTTTCAACTTTCACTTCAGAAATTTTAATTAAAAAAACATATTTCAGTTTTTTTAAATTGAGTTGGAAAATCTTAACTTTTGTCATTTTGCAAAAATTGGCCAAGCTGTTAGAACCACAGTTTCTACAAATGAAAATAACTTTGTATCAAATCTAATACATAAGTGTAATGGCAGATTCAACTTTGACCTCAGAAAATTTTACTAAAAAAACAAAGTTCAGTTTTTTTTAAATTGAGTTGGAAAATTTTAACTTTTGTCATTTTGCAAAAATTGGCCAAACTGTTAGAACCACAGTTTCTACAAATGAAAATAACTTTGTATCAAATCTAATACATAAGTGTAATGGCAGTTTCAACTTTGAACTCAGAAAATTTTACTAAAAAAACATAGTTCAGTTTTTTTAAATTGAGTTGGAAAATCTTAACTTTTGTCATTTTGCAAAAATTGGCCAAGCTGTTAGAACCACAGTTTCTTTAAATGAAAATAACTTTTTATCAAATCTAATACATGAGTGCAATGGCAGTTTAAACTTTGACCTCAGAAATTTTAATTAAAAAACATAGTTCATTTTTTTTAAATTGAGTTGGAAAATTTTAACTTTTGTCTTTTGCAAAAATTCGCCAAACTGTTAGAACCACAGTTTCTACAAATGGAAATAACTTTTTATCCGCTCACGGACAAGCCCACCTCCCATACAAAAGCTCCCACCTCCCATACAGAGCTAAAATTTGACACATATGTTTTTTATAACAAAACAAAGATGATTTTGAAAAATAAACATCATCCGCCCACGGACACGCCTACCTCCCATACAACGTGAAAATTGAAAACTGCATAACTCAGCTCATAATAAGCCTACAACAATAAAATTTGGTGTGTATGTGTTTTATATATACACAAAAATGTCTGCGAAAATGGACGCCATCCGCTCACGGACACGCCCACCTCCCATACAACCAAAAAATTGAAAACGCAATAAATCAGCCTCTGTTTAACCTACAGGGCTAAAATTTGGCACGCATGTTTTTTATGACAAGACAAAGATGGTTTTGAAAAATGGACGTCATTCGCCCACGGACACGCCTACCTCCCATACAACCCAAAAAGTTTAAAACTAAACAAATAAGGTTATGTTTGTCATAGAGAAATTAAATTTGGTATGTACGTATTTTATACCAAAACTAAGGTGTGTTCAAAAATTGGAAGTAATCCGACCATGAACACGCCCACCTCCCATAGCGAAAGCACAATAAAGACATTAACCGTGAGCTACAGGAATAAAACTTGGTATGTGTAAGTTTTTCATCAACATTTAAATGCATATAAAATGAAGGCTTCTTCCGCCCACGGAGACGCCCATTTACAATAAAATTTTTTTTGTTTTTGAAAAGTGGGTTTAGGGTATTTCATAGTCGGCCTAGACCGACTTTAGATTTTCTTTACTTGTTTAAAATTGAGTTGGAAAATCTTAACTTTTGTCATTTTGCAAAAATTGGCCAAGCTGTTAGAACCACAGTTTCTTTAAATGAAAATAACTTTTCATCAAATCTAATACATAAGTGCAATGGCGGTTTCAACTTTGACCTCAGAAATTTTAATTAAAAAAACATAGTTCAGTTTTTTTTTATTGAGTTGGAAAATTTTAACTTTTGTCATTTTGCAAAAATTGGCCAAACTGTTAGAACCACAGTTTCTACAAATGAAAATAACTTTGTATCAAATCTAATACATAAGTGTAATGGCAGTTTCAACTTTGACCTCAGAAAAAAAACATAGTTCAGTTTTTTTAAATTGAGTTGGAAAATTTTAACATTTGTCATTTTGCAAAAATTGGCAAAACTGTTTAAACCACAGTTTCTACAAATGAAATAACTTTGCATCAAATCTAATACATAAGTGTAATGGCAGATTCAACTTTGACCTCAGAAAATTTTACTCATAAAACATAGTTCAGTTTTTTTTAAATTGAGTTGGAAAATTTTAACTTTTGTCATTTTGCAAAAATTGGCCAAACTGTTAGAACCACAGTTTCTACAAATGAAAATAACTTTGTATCAAATCTAATACATAAGTGTAATGGCAGTTTCAACTTTGACCTCAGAAAAAAAAACATATTTCAGTTTTTTTAAATTGAGTTGGAAAATCTTAACTTTTGTCATTTTGCAAAAATTGGCCAAGCTGTTAGAACCACAGTTTCTACAAATGGAAATAACTTTATATCTAATCTAATACATAAGTGTAATGGCAGATTCAACTTTGACCTCAGAAAATTTTACTAAAAAAACATAGTTCAGTTTTTTTTAAATTGAGTTGGAAAATTTTAACTTTTGTCATTTTGCAAAAATTGGCCAAACTGTTAGAACCACAGTTTCTACAAATGAAAATAACTTTTCATCAAATCTAATACATAAGTGCAATGGCGGTTTCAACTTTGACCTCAGAAATTTTAATTAAAAAAACATAGTTCAGTTTTTTTTTATTGAGTTGGAAAATTTTAACTTTTGTCATTTTGCAAAAATTGGCCAAACTGTTAGAACCACAGTTTCTACAAATGAAAATAACTTTGTATCAAATCTAATACATAAGTGTAATGGCAGTTTCAACTTTGACCTCAGAAAAAAAAAACATAGTTCAGTTTTTTTAAATTGAGTTGGAAAATCTTAACTTTTGTCATTTTGCAAAAATTTACCAAACTGTTAGAACCACAGTTTCTACAAATGAAAATAACTTTGTATCAAATCTAATACATAAGTGTAATGGCAGTTTCAACTTTGACCTCAGAAAAAAAAACATATTTCAGTTTTTTTAAATTGAGTTGGAAAATCTTAACTTTTGTCATTTTGCAAAAATTGGCCAAGCTGTTAGAACCACAGTTTCTACAAATGAAAATAACTTTGTATCAAATCTAATACATAAGTGTAATGGCAGATTCAACTTTGACCTCAGAAAATTTTACTAAAAAAACAAAGTTCAGTTTTTTTTAAATTGAGTTGGAAAATTTTAACTTTTGTCATTTTGCAAAAATTCGCCAAACTGTTAGAACCACAGTTTCTACAAATGAAAATAACTTTGTATCAAATCTAATACATAAGTGTAATGGCAGTTTCAACTTTGAACTCAGAAAATTTTACTAAAAAAACATAGTTCAGTTTTTTTAAATTGAGTTGGAAAATCTTAACTTTTGTCATTTTGCAAAAATTGGCCAAGCTGTTAGAACCACAGTTTCTTTCAATGAAAATAACTTTTTATCAAATCTAATACATGAGTGCAATGGCAGTTTAAACTTTGACCTCAGAAATTTTAATTAAAAAAACATAGTTCAGTTTTTTTTTATTGAGTTGGAAAATTTTAACTTTTGTCATTTTGCAAAAATTGGCCAAACTGTTAGAACCACAGTTTCTACAAATGAAAATAACTTTGTATCAAATCTAATACATAAGTGTAATGGCAGTTTCAACTTTGACCTCAGAAAAAAAAAACATAGTTCAGTTTTTTTAAATTGAGTTGGAAAATCTTAACTTTTGTCATTTTGCAAAAATTGGCCAAGCTGTTAGAACCACAGTTTCTACAAATGAAAATAACTTTGTATCAAATCTAATACATAAGTGTAATGGCAGATTCAACTTTGACCTCAGAAAAAAAAAACATATTTCAGTTTTTTTAAATTGAGTTGGAAAATCTTAACTTTTGTCATTTTGCAAAAATTGGCCAAACTGTTAGAACCACAGTTTCTACAAATGAAAATAACTTTGTATCAAATCTAATACATAAGTGTAATGGCAGTTTCAACTTTGACCTCAGAAAAAAAAAACATATTTCAGTTTTTTTAAATTGAGTTGGAAAATCTTAACTTTTGTCATTTTGCAAAAATTGGCCAAACTGTTAGAACCACAGTTTCTACAAATGAAAATAACTTTGTATCAAATCTAATACATAAGTGTAATGGCAGTTTCAACTTTGACCTCAGAAAAAAAAAACATATTTCAGTTTTTTTAAATTGAGTTGGAAAATCTTAACTTTTGTCATTTTGCAAAAATTGGCCAAGCTGTTAGAACCACAGTTTCTACAAATGAAAATAACTTTGTATCAAATCTAATACATAAGTGTAATGGCAGATTCAACTTTGACCTCAGAAAATTCTACTAAAAAAACAAAGTTCAGTTTTTTTTAAATTGAGTTGGAAAATTTTAACTTTTGTCATTTTGCAAAAATTCGCCAAACTGTTAGAACCACAGTTTCTACAAATGAAAATAACTTTGTATCAAATCTAATACATAAGTGTAATGGCAGTTTCAACTTTGACCTCAGAAAAAAAAAACATAGTTCAGTTTTTTTAAATTGAGTTGGAAAATCTTAACTTTTGTCATTTTGCAAAAATTTACCAAACTGTTAGAACCACAGTTTCTACAAATGAAAATAACTTTGTATCAAATCTAATACATAAGTGTTATGACAGATTCAACTTTGACCTCAGAAAATTTTACTAAAAAAACAAAGTTCAGTTTTTTTTAAATTGAGTTGGAAAATTTTAACTTTTGTCATTTTGCAAAAATTGGCCAAACTGTTAGAACCACAGTTTCTACAAATGAAAATAACTTTGTATCAAATCTAATACATAAGTGTAAAGGCAGAATCAACTTTGACCTCAGAAATTTTTACTTTAAAAACATAGTTCAGTTTTTTTTAAATTGAGTTGGAAAATCTTAACTTTTGTCATTTTGCAAAAATTGGCCAAGCTGTTAGAACCACAGTTTCTTTAAATGAAAATAACTTTTTATCAAATCTAATACATAAGTGCAATGGCAGTTTCAACTTTGAACTCAGAAATTTTTATTAAAAAAACATAGTTCAGTTTTTTTAAATTGAGTTGGAAAATTTTAACATTTGTCATTATGCAAAAATTGGCCAAACTGTTAGAACCACAGTTTCTACAAATGAAAATAACTTTTTATCAAATCTAATACATAAGTGTAAAGGCAGAATCAACTTTGACCTCAGAAATTTTTACTAAAAAAACATAGTTCAGTTTTTTTTAAATTGAGTTGGAAAATATTAACTTTTGACATTTTGCAAAAATTGGCCAAGCTGTTAGAACCACAGTTTCTACAAATGGAAATAACTTTGTATCAAATCTAATACATAAGTGTTATGACAGATTCAACTTTGACCTCAGAAAAAAAAAACATAGTTCAGTTTTTTTAAATTGAGTTGGAAAATCTTAACTTTTGTCATTTTGCAAAAATTGGCCAAGCTGTTAGAACCACAGTTTCTACAAATGAAAATAACTTTGTATCAAATCTAATACATAAGTGTAATGGCAGTTTCAACTTTGACCTCAGAAAAAAAAACATATTTCAGTTTTTTTAAATTGAGTTGGAAAATCTTAACTTTTGTCATTTTGCAAAAATTGGCCAAGCTGTTAGAACCACAGTTTCTACAAATGAAAATAACTTTGTATCAAATCTAATACATAAGTGTAATGGCAGATTCAACTTTGACCTCAGAAAATTTTACTAAAAAAACAAAGTTCAGTTTTTTTTAAATTGAGTTGGAAAATTTTAACTTTTGTCATTTTGCAAAAATTGGCCAAACTGTTAGAACCACAGTTTCTACAAATGAAAATAACTTTGTATCAAATCTAATACATAAGTGTAATGGCAGTTTCAACTTTGAACTCAGAAAATTTTACTAAAAAAACATAGTTCAGTTTTTTTAAA
The DNA here is from genome assembly GCA_958299015.1 of Tetanocera ferruginea. Taxonomy (NCBI): domain Eukaryota; kingdom Metazoa; phylum Arthropoda; class Insecta; order Diptera; family Sciomyzidae; genus Tetanocera; species Tetanocera ferruginea. Next base: position 97,394,899 of record OY282640.1, on the reverse strand, counting down.
TTGAGTTGGAAAATCTTAACTTTTGTCATTTTGCAAAAATTGGCCAAGCTGTTAGAACCACAGTTTCTTTAAATGAAAATAACTTTTTATCAAATCTAATACATGAGTGCAATGGCAGTTTAAACTTTGACCTCAGAAATTTTAATTAAAAAACATAGTTCATTTTTTTTAAATTGAGTTGGAAAATTTTAACTTTTGTCTTTTGCAAAAATTCGCCAAACTGTTAGAACCACAGTTTCTACAAATGGAAATAACTTTTTATCCGCTCACGGACAAGCCCACCTCCCATACAAAAGCTCCCACCTCCCATACAGAGCTAAAATTTGACACATATGTTTTTTATAACAAAACAAAGATGATTTTGAAAAATAAACATCATCCGCCCACGGACACGCCTACCTCCCATACAACGTGAAAATTGAAAACTGCATAACTCAGCTCATAATAAGCCTACAACAATAAAATTTGGTGTGTATGTGTTTTATATATACACAAAAATGTCTGCGAAAATGGACGCCATCCGCTCACGGACACGCCCACCTCCCATACAACCAAAAAATTGAAAACGCAATAAATCAGCCTCTGTTTAACCTACAGGGCTAAAATTTGGCACGCATGTTTTTTATGACAAGACAAAGATGGTTTTGAAAAATGGACGTCATTCGCCCACGGACACGCCTACCTCCCATACAACCCAAAAAGTTTAAAACTAAACAAATAAGGTTATGTTTGTCATAGAGAAATTAAATTTGGTATGTACGTATTTTATACCAAAACTAAGGTGTGTTCAAAAATTGGAAGTAATCCGACCATGAACACGCCCACCTCCCATAGCGAAAGCACAATAAAGACATTAACCGTGAGCTACAGGAATAAAACTTGGTATGTGTAAGTTTTTCATCAACATTTAAATGCATATAAAATGAAGGCTTCTTCCGCCCACGGAGACGCCCATTTACAATAAAATTTTTTTTGTTTTTGAAAAGTGGGTTTAGGGTATTTCATAGTCGGCCTAGACCGACTTTAGATTTTCTTTACTTGTTTAAAATTGAGTTGGAAAATCTTAACTTTTGTCATTTTGCAAAAATTGGCCAAGCTGTTAGAACCACAGTTTCTTTAAATGAAAATAACTTTTCATCAAATCTAATACATAAGTGCAATGGCGGTTTCAACTTTGACCTCAGAAATTTTAATTAAAAAAACATAGTTCAGTTTTTTTTTATTGAGTTGGAAAATTTTAACTTTTGTCATTTTGCAAAAATTGGCCAAACTGTTAGAACCACAGTTTCTACAAATGAAAATAACTTTGTATCAAATCTAATACATAAGTGTAATGGCAGTTTCAACTTTGACCTCAGAAAAAAAACATAGTTCAGTTTTTTTAAATTGAGTTGGAAAATTTTAACATTTGTCATTTTGCAAAAATTGGCAAAACTGTTTAAACCACAGTTTCTACAAATGAAATAACTTTGCATCAAATCTAATACATAAGTGTAATGGCAGATTCAACTTTGACCTCAGAAAATTTTACTAATAAAACATAGTTCAGTTTTTTTTAAATTGAGTTGGAAAATTTTAACTTTTGTCATTTTGCAAAAATTGGCCAAACTGTTAGAACCACAGTTTCTACAAATGAAAATAACTTTGTATCAAATCTAATACATAAGTGTAATGGCAGTTTCAACTTTGACCTCAGAAAAAAAAACATATTTCAGTTTTTTTAAATTGAGTTGGAAAATCTTAACTTTTGTCATTTTGCAAAAATTGGCCAAGCTGTTAGAACCACAGTTTCTACAAATGGAAATAACTTTATATCTAATCTAATACATAAGTGTAATGGCAGATTCAACTTTGACCTCAGAAAATTTTACTAAAAAAACAAAGTTAAGTTTTTTTTAAATTGAGTTGGAAAATTTTAACTTTTGTCATTTTGCAAAAATTGGCCAAACTGTTAGAACCACAGTTTCTACAAATGAAAATAACTTTTCATCAAATCTAATACATAAGTGCAATGGCGGTTTCAACTTTGACCTCAGAAATTTTAATTAAAAAAACATAGTTCAGTTTTTTTTTATTGAGTTGGAAAATTTTAACTTTTGTCATTTTGCAAAAATTGGCCAAACTGTTAGAACCACAGTTTCTACAAATGAAAATAACTTTGTATCAAATCTAATACATAAGTGTAATGGCAGTTTCAACTTTGACCTCAGAAAAAAAAAACATAGTTCAGTTTTTTTAAATTGAGTTGGAAAATCTTAACTTTTGTCATTTTGCAAAAATTTACCAAACTGTTAGAACCACAGTTTCTACAAATGAAAATAACTTTGTATCAAATCTAATACATAAGTGTAATGGCAGTTTCAACTTTGACCTCAGAAAAAAAAACATATTTCAGTTTTTTTAAATTGAGTTGGAAAATCTTAACTTTTGTCATTTTGCAAAAATTGGCCAAGCTGTTAGAACCACAGTTTCTACAAATGAAAATAACTTTGTATCAAATCTAATACATAAGTGTAATGGCAGATTCAACTTTGACCTCAGAAAATTTTACTAAAAAAACAAAGTTCAGTTTTTTTTAAATTGAGTTGGAAAATTTTAACTTTTGTCATTTTGCAAAAATTCGCCAAACTGTTAGAACCACAGTTTCTACAAATGAAAATAACTTTGTATCAAATCTAATACATAAGTGTAATGGCAGTTTCAACTTTGAACTCAGAAAATTTTACTAAAAAAACATAGTTCAGTTTTTTTAAATTGAGTTGGAAAATCTTAACTTTTGTCATTTTGCAAAAATTGGCCAAGCTGTTAGAACCACAGTTTCTTTAAATGAAAATAACTTTTTATCAAATCTAATACATGAGTGCAATGGCAGTTTAAACTTTGACCTCAGAAATTTTAATTAAAAAACATAGTTCATTTTTTTTAAATTGAGTTGGAAAATTTTAACTTTTGTCTTTTGCAAAAATTCGCCAAACTGTTAGAACCACAGTTTCTACAAATGGAAATAACTTTTTATCCGCTCACGGACAAGCCCACCTCCCAAACAAAAGCTCCCACCTCCCATACAGAGCTAAAATTTGACACATATGTTTTTTATAACAAAACAAAGATGATTTTGAAAAATAAACATCATCCGCCCACGGACACGCCTACCTCCCATACAACGTGAAAATTGAAAACTGCATAACTCAGCTCATAATAAGCCTACAACAATAAAATTTGGTGTGTATGTGTTTTATATATACACAAAAATGTCTGCGAAAATGGACGCCATCCGCTCACGGACACGCCCACCTCCCATACAACCAAAAAATTGAAAACGCAATAAATCAGCCTCTGTTTAACCTACAGGGCTAAAATTTGGCACGCATGTTTTTTATGACAAGACAAAGATGGTTTTGAAAAATGGACGTCATTCGCCCACGGACACGCCTACCTCCCATACAACCCAAAAAGTTTAAAACTAAACAAATAAGGTTATGTTTGTCATAGAGAAATTAAATTTGGTATGTACGTATTTTATACCAAAACTAAGGTGTGTTCAAAAATTGGAAGTAATCCGACCATGAACACGCCCACCTCCCATAGCGAAAGCACAATAAAGACATTAACTGTGAGCTACAGGAATAAAACTTGGTATGTGTAAGTTTTTCATCAACATTTAAATGCATATAAAATGAAGGCTTCTTCCGCCCACGGAGACGCCCATTTACAATAAAATTTTTTTTGTTTTTGAAAAGTGGGTTTAGGGTATTTCATAGTCGGCCTAGACCGACTTTAGATTTTCTTTACTTGTTTAAAATTGAGTTGGAAAATCTTAACTTTTGTCATTTTGCAAAAATTGGCCAAGCTGTTAGAACCACAGTTTCTTTAAATGAAAATAACTTTTCATCAAATCTAATACATAAGTGCAATGGCGGTTTCAACTTTGACCTCAGAAATTTTAATTAAAAAAACATAGTTCAGTTTTTTTTTATTGAGTTGGAAAATTTTAACTTTTGTCATTTTGCAAAAATTGGCCAAACTGTTAGAACCACAGTTTCTACAAATGAAAATTACTTTGTATCAAATCTAATACATAAGTGTAATGGCAGTTTCAACTTTGACCTCAGAAAAAAAACATAGTTCAGTTTTTTTAAATTGAGTTGGAAAATTTTAACATTTGTCATTTAGCAAAAATTGGCAAAACTGTTTAAACCACAGTTTCTACAAATGAAATAACTTTGCATCAAATCTAATACATAAGTGTAATGGCAGATTCAACTTTGACCTCAGAAAATTTTACTAATAAAACATAGTTCAGTTTTTTTTAAATTGAGTTGGAAAATTTTAACTTTTGTCATTTTGCAAAAATTGGCCAAACTGTTAGAACCACAGTTTCTACAAATGAAATAACTTTGTATCAAATCTAATACATAAGTGTAATGGCAGTTTCAACTTTGACCTCAGAAAAAAAAACATATTTCAGTTTTTTTAAATTGAGTTGGAAAATCTTAACTTTTGTCATTTTGCAAAAATTGGCCAAGCTGTTAGAACCACAGTTTCTACAAATGGAAATAACTTTATATCAAATCTAATACATAAGTGTAATGGCAGATTCAACTTTGACCTCAGAAAATTTTACTAAAAAAACAAAGTTAAGTTTTTTTTAAATTGAGTTGGAAAATTTTAACTTTTGTCATTTTGCAAAAATTGGCCAAACTGTTAGAACCACAGTTTCTACAAATGAAAATAACTTTGCATCAAATCTCATATATAAGTGTAATGGCAGTTTCAACTTTGACCTCAGAAAAAAAAACATAGTTCAGTTTTTTTAAATTGAGTTGGAAAATTGTAACTTTTGTCATTTTGCAAAAATTGGCCAAACTGTTAGAACCACAGTTTCTACAAATGAAAATAACTTTGTATCAAATCTAATACATAAGTGTAATGGCAGTTTCAACTTTGACCTCAGAAAAAAAAAACATAGTTCAGTTTTTTTAAATTGAGTTGGAAAATCTTAACTTTTGTCATTTTGCAAAAATTTACCAAACTGTTAGAACCACAGTTTCTACAAATGAAAATAACTTTGTATCAAATCTAATACATAAGTGTAATGGCAGTTTCAACTTTGACCTCAGAAAAAAAAACATATTTCAGTTTTTTTAAATTGAGTTGGAAAATCTTAACTTTTGTCATTTTGCAAAAATTGGCCAAGCTGTTAGAACCACAGTTTCTACAAATGAAAATAACTTTGTATCAAATCTAATACATAAGTGTAATGGCAGATTCAACTTTGACCTCAGAAAATTTTACTAAAAAAACAAAGTTCAGTTTTTTTTAAATTGAGTTGGAAAATTTTAACTTATGTCATTTTGCAAAAATTGGCCAAACTGTTAGAACCACAGTTTCTACAAATGAATATAACTTTGTATCAAATCTAATACATAAGTGTAATGGCAGTTTCAACTTTGAACTCAGAAAATTTTACTAAAAAAACATAGTTCAGTTTTTTTAAATTGAGTTGGAAAATCTTAACTTTTGTCATTTTGCAAAAATTGGCCAAGCTGTTAGAACCACAGTTTCTTTAAATGAAAATAACTTTTTATCAAATCTAATACATGAGTGCAATGGCAGTTTAAACTTTGACCTCAGAAATTTTAATTAAAAAACATAGTTCATTTTTTTTAAATTGAGTTGGAAAATTTTAACTTTTGTCTTTTGCAAAAATTCGCCAAACTGTTAGAACCACAGTTTCTACAAATGGAAATAACTTTTTATCCGCTCACGGACAAGCCCACCTCCCATACAAAAGCTCCCACCTCAAATACAGAGCTAAAATTTGACACATATGTTTTTTATAACAAAACAAAGATGATTTTGAAAAATAAACATCATCCGCCCACGGACACGCCTACCTCCCATACAACGTGAAAATTGAAAACTGCATAACTCAGCTCATAATAAGCCTACAACAATAAAATTTGGTGTGTATGTGTTTTATATATACACAAAAATGTCTGCGAAAATGGACGCCATCCGCTCACGGACACGCCCACCTCCCATACAACCAAAAAATTGAAAACGCAATAAATCAGCCTCTGTTTAACCTACAGGGCTAAAATTTGGCACGCATGTTTTTTATGACAAGACAAAGATGGTTTTGAAAAATGGACGTCATTCGCCCACGGACACGCCTACCTCCCATACAACCCAAAAAGTTTACAACTAAACAAATAAGGTTATGTTTGTCATAGAGAAATTAAATTTGGTATGTACGTATTTTATACCAAAACTAAGGTGTGTTCAAAAATTGGAAGTAATCCGACCATGAACACGCCCACCTCCCATAGCGAAAGCACAATAAAGACATTAACTGTGAGCTACAGGAATAAAACTTGGTATGTGTAAGTTTTTCATCAACATTTAAATGCATATAAAATGAAGGCTTCTTCCGCCCACGGAGACGCCCATTTACAATAAAATTTTTTTTGTTTTTGAAAAGTGGGTTTAGGGTATTTCAAAGTCGGCCTAGACCGACTTTAGATTTTCTTTACTTGTTTAAAATTGAGTTGGAAAATCTTAACTTTTGTCATTTTGCAAAAATTGGCCAAGCTGTTAGAACCACAGTTTCTTTAAATGAAAATAACTTTTCATCAAATCTAATACATAAGTGCAATGGCGGTTTCAACTTTGACCTCAGAAATTTTAATTAAAAAAACATAGTTCAGTTTTTTTTTATTGAGTTGGAAAATTTTAACTTTTGTCATTTTGCAAAAATTGGCCAAACTGTTAGAACCACAGTTTCTACAAATGAAAATAACTTTGTATCAAATCTAATACATAAGTGTAATGGCAGTTTCAACTTTGACCTCAGAAAAAAAACATAGTTCAGTTTTTTTAAATTGAGTTGGAAAATTTTAACATTTGTCATTTTGCAAAAATTGGCAAAACTGTTTAAACCACAGTTTCTACAAATGAAATAACTTTGCATCAAATCTAATACATAAGTGTAATGGCAGATTCAACTTTGACCTCAGAAAATTTTACTAATAAAACATAGTTCAGTTTTTTTTAAATTGAGTTGGAAAATTTTAACTTTTGTCATTTTGCAAAAATTGGCCAAACTGTTAGAACCACAGTTTCTACAAATGAAAATAACTTTGTATCAAATCTAATACATAAGTGTAATGGCAGTTTCAACTTTGACCTCAGAAAAAAAAACATATTTCAGTTTTTTTAAATTGAGTTGGAAAATCTTAACTTTTGTCATTTTGCAAAAATTGGCCAAGCTGTTAGAACCACAGTTTCTACAAATGGAAATAACTTTATATCAAATCTAATACATAAGTGTAATGGCAGATTCAACTTTGACCTCAGAAAATTTTACTAAAAAAACAAAGTTAAGTTTTTTTTAAATTGAGTTGGAAAATTTTAACTTTTGTCATTTTGCAAAAATTGGCCAAACTGTTAGAACCACAGTTTCTACAAATGAAAATAACTTTGTATCAAATCTCATATATAAGTGTAATGGCAGTTTCAACTTTGACCTCAGAAAAAAAAAACATAGTTCAGTTTTTTTAAATTGAGTTGGAAAATTGTTACTTTTGTCATTTTGCAAAAATTGGCCAAACTGTTAGAACCACAGTTTCTACAAATGAAAATAACTTTGTATCAAATCTAATACATAAGTGTAATGGCAGTTTCAACTTTGACCTCAGAAAAAAAAAAACATAGTTAAGTTTTTTTAAATTGAGTTGGAAAATCTTAACTTTTGTCATTTTGCAAACATTTACCAAACTGTTAGAACCACAGTTTCTACAAATGAAAATAACTTTGTATCAAATCTAATACATAAGTGTAATGGCAGTTTCAACTTTGACCTCAGAAAAAAAAACATATTTCAGTTTTTTTAAATTGAGTTGGAAAATCTTAACTTTTGTCATTTTGCAAAAATTGGCCAAGCTGTTAGAACCACAGTTTCTACAAATGAAAATAACTTTGTATCAAATCTAATACATAAGTGTAATGGCAGATTCAACTTTGACCTCAGAAAATTTTACTAAAAAAACAAAGTTCAGTTTTTTTTAAATTGAGTTGGAAAATTTTAACTTATGTCATTTTGCAAAAATTGGCCAAACTGTTAGAACCACAGTTTCTACAAATGAATATAACTTTGTATCAAATCTAATACATAAGTGTAATGGCAGTTTCAACTTTGAACTCAGAAAATTTTACTAAAAAAACATAGTTCAGTTTTTTTAAATTGAGTTGGAAAATCTTAACTTTTGTCATTTTGCAAAAATTGGCCAAGCTGTTAGAACCACAGTTTCTTTAAATGAAAATAACTTTTTATCAAATCTAATACATGAGTGCAATGGCAGTTTAAACTTTGACCTCAGAAATTTTAATTAAAAAACATAGTTCATTTTTTTTAAATTGAGTTGGAAAATTTTAACTTTTGTCTTTTGCAAAAATTCGCCAAACTGTTAGAACCACAGTTTCTACAAATGGAAATAACTTTTTATCCGCTCACGGACAAGCCCACCTCCCATACAAAAGCTCCCACCTCCCATACAGAGCTAAAATTTGACACATATGTTTTTTATAACAAAACAAAGATGATTTTGAAAAATAAACATCATCCGCCCACGGACACGCCTACCTCCCATACAACGTGAAAATTGAAAACTGCATAACTCAGCTCATAATAAGCCTACAACAATAAAATTTGGTGTGTATGTGTTTTATATATACACAAAAATGTCTGCGAAAATGGACGCCATCCGCTCACGGACACGCCCACCTCCCATACAACCAAAAAATTGAAAACGCAATAAATCAGCCTCTGTTTAACCTACAGGGCTAAAATTTGGCACGCATGTTTTTTATGACAAGACAAAGATGGTTTTGAAAAATGGACGTCATTCGCCCACGGACACGCCTACCTCCCATACAACCCAAAAAGTTTACAACTAAACAAATAAGGTTATGTTTGTCATAGAGAAATTAAATTTGGTATGTACGTATTTTATACCAAAACTAAGGTGTGTTCAAAAATTGGAAGTAATCCGACCATGAACACGCCCACCTCCCATAGCGAAAGCACAATAAAGACATTAACTGTGAGCTACAGGAATAAAACTTGGTATGTGTAAGTTTTTCATCAACATTTAAATGCATATAAAATGAAGGCTTCTTCCGCCCACGGAGACGCCCATTTACAATAAAATTTTTTTTGTTTTTGAAAAGTGGGTTTAGGGTATTTCATAGTCGGCCTAGACCGACTTTAGATTTTCTTTACTTGTTTAAAATTGAGTTGGAAAATCTTAACTTTTGTCATTTTGCAAAAATTGGCCAAGCTGTTAGAACCACAGTTTCTTTAAATGAAAATAACTTTTCATCAAATCTAATACATAAGTGCAATGGCGGTTTCAACTTTGACCTCAGAAATTTTAATTAAAAAAACATAGTTCAGTTTTTTTTTATTGAGTTGGAAAATTTTAACTTTTGTCATTTTGCAAAAATTGGCCAAACTGTTAGAACCACAGTTTCTACAAATGAAAATAACTTTGTATCAAATCTAATACATAAGTGTAATGGCAGTTTCAACTTTGAACTCAGAAAATTTTACTAAAAAAACATAGTTCAGTTTTTTTAAATTGAGTTGGAAAATCTTAACTTTTGTCATTTTGCAAAAATTGGCCAAGCTGTTAGAACCACAGTTTCTTTAAATGAAAATAACTTTTTATCAAATCTAATACATGAGTGCAATGGCAGTTTCAACTTTGACCTCAGAAAAAAAAACATAGTTCAGTTTTTTTAAATTGAGTTGGAAAATATTAACTTTTGTCATTTTGCAAAAATTGGCCAAACTGTTAGAACCATAGTTTCTACAAATGAAAATAACTTTGTATCAAATCTAATACATAAGTGTAATGGCAGTTTCAACTTTGACCTCAGAAAAAAAACATAGTTCAGTTTTTTTTTAATTGAGTTGGAAAATTTTAACATTTGTCATTTTGCAAAAATTGGCAAAACTGTTTAAACCACAGTTTCTACAAATGGGAATAACTTTTTATCAAATCTAATACATAAGTGCAATGGCAGTTTCAACTTTGACCTCAGAAATTTTTACTAAAAAAACATAGTTCAGTTTTTTTTAAATTGAGTTGGAAAATTGTAACTTTTGTCATTTTGCAAAAATTGGCCAAACTGTTAGAACCACAGTTTCTACAAATGAAAATAACTTTGTATCAAATCTAATACATAAGTGTAATGGCAGTTTCAACTTTGACCTCAGAAAAAAAAAACATAGTTCAGTTTTTTTAAATTGAGTTGGAAAATTTTAACTTTTGTCATTTTGCAAAAATTGGCCAAACTGTTAGAACCACAGTTTCTACAAATGAAAATAACTTTGTATCAAATCTCATATATAAGTGTAATGGCAGTTTCAACTTTGACCTCAGAAAAAAAAAACATAGTTCAGTTTTTTTAAATTGAGTTGGAAAATTGTAACTTTTGTCATTTTGCAAAAATTGGCCAAACTGTTAGAACCACAGTTTCTACAAATGAAAATAACTTTGTATCATATCTAATACATAAGTGTAATGGCAGTTTCAACTTTGACCTCAGAAAAAAAAACATAGTTCAGTTTTTTTAAATTGAGTTGGAAAATCTTAACTTTTGTCATTTTGCAAAAATTGACCAAACTGTTAGAACCACAGTTTCTACAAATGAAAATAACTTTGTATCAAATCTAATACATAAGTGTAATGGCAGTTTCAACTTTGACCTCAGAAAAAAAAACATAGTTCAGTTTTTTTAAATTGAGTTGGAAAATCTTAACTTTTGTCATTTTGCAAAAATTGGCCAAGCTGTTAGAACCACAGTTTCTACAAATGAAAATAACTTTGTATCAAATCTAATACATAAGTGTTATGACAGATTCAACTTTGACCTCAGAAAATTTTACTAAAAAAACAAAGTTCAGTTTTTTTTAAATTGAGTTGGAAAATTTTAACTTTTGTCATTTTGCAAAAATTGGCCAAACTGTTAGAACCACAGTTTCTACAAATGAAAATAACTTTGTATCAAATCTAATACATAAGTGTAAAGGCAGAATCAACTTTGACCTCAGAAATTTTTACTTTAAAAACATAGTTCAGTTTTTTTTAAATTGAGTTGGAAAATCTTAACTTTTGTCATTTTGCAAAAATTGGCCAAGCTGTAAGAACCACAGTTTCTACAAATGGAAATAACTTTATATCAAATCTAATACATAAGTGTAATGGCAGATTCAATTTTGACCTCAGAAAATTTTACTAAAAAAACAAAGTTAAGTTTTTTTTAAATTGAGTTGGAAAATTTTAACTTTTGTCATTTTGCAAAAATTGGCCAAACTGTTAGAACCACAGTTTCTACAAATGAAAATAACTTTGTATCAAATCTCATATATAAGTGTAATGGCAGTTTCAACTTTGACCTCAGAAAAAAAAAACATAGTTCAGTTTTTTTAAATTGAGTTGGAAAATTGTAACTTTTGTCATTTTGCAAAAATTGGCCAAACTGTTAGAACCACAGTTTCTACAAATGAAAATAACTTTGTATCAAATCTAATACATAAGTGTAATGGCAGAATCAACTTTGACCTCAGAAAAAAAAAACATAGTTCAGTTTTTTTTAAATTGAGTTGGAAAATCTTTACTTTTGTCATTTTGCAAAAATTTACCAAACTGTTAGAACCACAGTTTCTACAAATGAAAATAACTTTGTATCAAATCTAATACATAAGTGTAATGGCAGTTTCAACTTTGACCTCAGAAAAATAAAACATATTTCAGTTTTTTTAAATTGAGTTGGAAAATCTTAACTTTTGTCATTTTGCAAAAATTGGCCAAGCTGTTAGAACCACAGTTTCTACAAATGAAAATAACTTTGTATCAAATCTAATACATAAGTGTAATGGCAGATTCAACTTTAACCTCAGAAAATTTTACTAAAAAAACAAAGTTCAGTTTTTTTTAAATTGAGTTGGAAAATTTTAACTTTTGTCATTTTGCAAAAATTGGCCAAACTGTTAGAACCACAGTTTCTACAAATGAAAATAACTTTGTATCAAATCTAATACATAAGTGTAATGGCAGTTTCAACTTTGAACTCAGAAAATTTTACTAAAAAAACATAGTTCAGTTTTTTTAAATTGAGTTGGAAAATCTTAACTTTTGTCATTTTGCAAAAATTGGCCAAGCTGTTAGAACCACAGTTTCTTTAAATGAAAATAACTTTTTATCAAATCTAATACATGAGTGCAATGGCAGTTTAAACTTTGACCTCAGAAATTTTAATTAAAAAACATAGTTCATTTTTTTTAAATTGATTTGGAAAATTTTAACTTTTGTCTTTTGCAAAAATTCGCCAAACTGTTAGAACCACAGTTTCTACAAATGGAAATAACTTTTTATCCGCTCACGGACAAGCCCACCTCCCATACAAAAGCTCCCACCTCCCATACAGAGCTAAAATTTGACACATATGTTTTTTATAACAAAACAAAGATGATTTTGAAAAATAAACATCATCCGCCCACGGACACGCCTACCTCCCATACAACGTGAAAATTGAAAACTGCATAACTCAGCTCATAATAAGCCTACAACAATAAAATTTGGTGTGTATGTGTTTTATATATACACAAAAATGTCTGCGAAAATGGACGCCATCCGCTCACGGACACGCCCACCTCCCATACAACCAAAAAATTGAAAACGCAATAAATCAGCCTCTGTTTAACCTACAGGGCTAAAATTTGGCACGCATGTTTTTTATGACAAGACAAAGATGGTTTTGAAAAATGGACGTCATTCGCCCACGGACACGCCTACCTCCCATACAACCCAAAAAGTTTAAAACTCAACAAATAAGGTTATGTTTGTCATAGAGAAATTAAATTTGGTATGTACGTATTTTATACCAAAACTAAGGTGTGTTCAAAAATTGGAAGTAATCCGACCATGAACACGCCCACCTCCCATAGCGAAAGCACAATAAAGACATTAACTGTGAGCTACAGGAATAAAACTTGGTATGTGTAAGTTTTTCATCAACATTTAAATGCATATAAAATGAAGGCTTCTTCCGCCCACGGAGACGCCCATTTACAATAAAATTTTTTTTGTTTTTGAAAAGTGGGTTTAGGGTATTTCATAGTCGGCCTAGACCGACTTTAGATTTTCTTTACTTGTTTAAAATTGAGTTGGAAAATCTTAACTTTTGTCATTTTGCAAAAATTGGCCAAGCTGTTAGAACCACAGTTTCTTTAAATGAAAATAACTTTTCATCAAATCTAATACAAAAGTGCAATGGCGGTTTCAACTTTGACCTCAGAAATTTTAATTAAAAAAACATAGTTCAGTTTTTTTTTATTGAGTTGGAAAATTTTAACTTTTGTCATTTTGCAAAAATTGGCCAAACTGTTAGAACCACAGTTTCTACAAATGAAAATAACTTTGTATCAAATCAAATACATAAGTGTAATGGCAGTTTCAACTTTGACCTCAGAAAAAAAACATAGTTCAGTTTTTTTAAATTGAGTTGGAAAATTTTAACATTTGTCATTTTGCAAAAATTGGCAAAACTGTTTAAACCACAGTTTCTACAAATGGGAATAACTTTTTATCAAATCTAATACATAAGTGCAATGGCAGTTTCAACTTTGACCTCAGAAATTTTTACTAAAAAAACATAGTTCAGTTTTTTTTAAATTGAGTTGGAAAATTTTAACTTTTGTCATTTTGCAAAAATTGGCCAAACTGTTAGAACCACAGTTTCTACAAATGAAAATAACTTTGTATCAAATCTCATATATAAGTGTAATGGCAGTTTCAACTTTGACCTCAGAAAAAAAAAACATAGTTCAGTTTTTTTAAATTGAGTTGGAAAATTTTAACTTTTGTCATTTTGCAAAAATTGGCCAAACTGTTAGAACCACAGTTTCTACAAATGAAAATAACTTTGTATCATATCTAATACATAAGTGTAATGGCAGTTTCAACTTTGACCTCAGAAAAAAAAAACATAGTTCAGTTTTTTTAAATTGAGTTGGAAAATCTTAACTTTTGTCATTTTGCAAAAATTGGCCAAGCTGTTAGAACCACAGTTTCTACAAATGAAAATAACTTTGTATCAAATCTAATACATAAGTGTAATGGCAGATTCAACTTTGACCTCAGAAAATTTTACTAAAAAAACAAAGTTCAGTTTTTTTTTAAATTGAGTTGGAAAATTTTAACTTTTGTCATTTTGCAAAAATTCGCCAAACTGTTAGAACCACAGTTTCTACAAATGAAAATAACTTTTTATCAAATCTAATACATAAGTGTAAAGGCAGAATCAACTTTGACCTCAGAAATTTTTACTAAAAAAACATAGTTCAGTTTTTTTTAAATTGAGTTGGAAAATATTAACTTTTGACATTTTGCAAAAATTGGCCAAGCTGTTAGAACCACAGTTTCTACAAATGGAAATAACTTTATATCAAATCTAATACATAAGTATAACGGCAGTTTCAACTTCGACCTCAGAAATTTTTATTAAAAAAACTTAGTTCAGTTTTTTTTAAATTGAGTTGGAAAATATTAACTTTTGACATTTTGCAAAAATTGGCCAAGCTGTTAGAACCACAGTTTCTACAAATGAAAATAACTTTTTATCAAATCTAAAACATAAGTGTAAAGGCAGAATCAACTTTCACTTCAGAAATTTTAATTAAAAAAACATAGTACAGTTTTTTTTACATTGAGTTGGAAAATCTTTGCTTTTGTCATTTTGCAAAAATTGGCCAAGCTGTTAGAACCACAGTTTCTACAAATGGAAATAACTTTATATCAAATCTAATACATAAGTGTTATGACAGATTCAACTTTGACCTCAGAAAAAAAAAACATAGTTCAGTTTTTTTAAATTGAGTTGGAAAATCTTAACTTTTGTCATTTTGCAAAAATTGACCAAACTGTTAGAACCACAGTTTCTACAAATGAAAATAACTTTGTATCAAATCTAATACATAAGTGTAATGGCAGTTTCAACTTTGACCTCAGAAAAAAAAACATAGTTCAGTTTTTTTAAATTGAGTTGGAAAATCTTAACTTTTGTCATTTTGCAAAAATTGGCCAAGCTGTTAGAACCACAGTTTCTACAAATGAAAATAACTTTGTATCAAATCTAATACATAAGTGTTATGACAGATTCAACTTTGACCTCAGAAAATTTTACTAAAAAACAAAGTTCAGTTTTTTTTAAATTGAGTTGGAAAATATTAACTTTTGACATTTTGCAAAAATTGGCCAAGCTGTTAGAACCACAGTTTCTACAAATGGAAATAACTTTATATCAAATCTAATACATAAGTGTAAAGGCAGAATCAACTTTGACCTCAGAAATTTTTACTAAAAAAACAAAGTTCAGTTTTTTTTAAATTGAGTTGGAAAATTTTAACTTTTGTCATTTTGCAAAAATTGGCCAAACTGTTAGAACCACAGTTTCTACAAATGAAAATAACTTTGTATCAAATCTCATATATAAGTGTAATGGCAGTTTCAACTTTGACCTCAAAAAAAAACATAGTTCAGTTTTTTTAAATTGAGTTGGAAAATTTTAACTTTTGTCATTTTGCAAAAATTGGCCAAACTGTTAGAACCACAGTTTCTACAAATGAAAATAACTTTGTATCATATCTAATACATAAGTGTAATGGCAGTTTCAACTTTGACCTCAGAAAAAAAAAACATAGTTCAGTTTTTTTAAATTGAGTTGGAAAATCTTAACTTTTGTCATTTTGCAAAAATTGGCCAAACTGTTAGAACCACAGTTTCTACAAATGAAAATAACTTTGTATCAAATCTCATATATAAGTGTAATGGCAGTTTCAACTTTGACCTCAGAAAAAAAAAACATAGTTCAGTTTTTTTAAATTGAGTTGGAAAATTGTAACTTTTGTCATTTTGCAAAAATTGGCCAAACTGTTAGAACCACAGTTTCTACATATGAAAATAACTTTGTATCAAATCTAATACATAAGTGTAATGGCAGTTTCAACTTTGACCTCAGAAAAAAAAACATAGTTCAGTTTTTTTTAAATTGAGTTGGAAAATCTTAACTTTTGTCATTTTGCAAAAATTGACCAAACTGTTAGAACCACAGTTTCTACAAATGAAAATAACTTTGTATCAAATCTAATACATAAGTGTAATGGCAGTTTCAACTTTGACCTCAGAAAAAAAAAACATATTTCAGTTTTTTTAAATTGAGTTGGAAAATCTTAACTTTTGTCATTTTGCAAAAATTGGCCAAGCTGTTAGAACCACAGTTTCTACAAATGAAAATAACTTTGTATCAAATCTAATACATAAGTGTTATGACAGATTCAACTTTGACCTCAGAAAAAAAAAACAAAGTACAGTTTTTTTTTAAATTGAGTTGGAAAATCTTATTTTTTGTCATTTTGCAAAAATTTGCCAAGCTGTTAGAACCACGCAGTTTCAACTTTCACTTCAGAAATTTTTGTTAAAAAAAACATAGTACAGTTTTTTTTAAATTGAGTTGGAAAATCTTAACTTTTGTCATTTTGCAAAAATTGGCCAAGCTGTTAGAACCACAGTTTCTTTAAATGAAAATAACTTTTTATCAAATCTAATACATAAGTGCAATGGCAGTTTCAACTTTGAACTCAGAAATTTTTATTAAAAAAACATAGTTCAGTTTTTTTAAATTGAGTTGGAAAATTTTAACATTTGTCATTATGCAAAAATTGGCCAAACTGTTAGAACCACAGTTTCTACAAATGAAAATAACTTTTTATCAAATCTAATACATAAGTGTAAAGGCAGAATCAACTTTGACCTCAGAAATTTTTACTAAAAAAACATAGTTCAGTTTTTTTTAAATTGAGTTGGAAAATATTAACTTTTGACATTTTGCAAAAATTGGCCAAGCTGTTAGAACCACAGTTTCTACAAATGGAAATAACTTTATATCAAATCTAATACATAAGTATAACGGCAGTTTCAACTTCGACCTCAGAAAAATTTATTAAAAAAAACTTAGTTCATTTTTTTTTAAATTGAGTTGGAAAATATTAACTTTTGACATTTTGCAAAAATTGGCCAAGCTGTTAGAACCACAGTTTCTACAAATGGAAATAACTTTATATCAAATCTAATACATAAGTATAACGGCAGTTTCAACTTCGACCTCAGAAAAATTTATTAAAAAAACTTAGTTCAGTTTTTTTTAAATTGAGTTGGAAAATATTAACTTTTGACATTTTGCAAAAATTGGCCAAGCTGTTAGAACCACAGTTTCTACAAATGGAAATAACTTTATATCAAATCTAATACATAAGTATAACGGCAGTTTCAACTTCGACCTCAGAAATTTTTATTAAAAAAACTTAGTTCAGTTTTTTTTAAATTGAGTTGGAAAATATTAACTTTTGACATTTTGCAAAAATTGGCCAAGCTGTTAGAACCACAGTTTCTACAAATGAAAATAACTTTTTATCAAATCTTAAACATAAGTGTAAAGGCAGAATCAACTTTCACTTCAGAAATTTTAATTATTTATTTATTTATTTATTTATTTATTTATTTATTTATTTATTCATCAACGGAATATAAACTTCCTTACTGACTACTTGACTTAAAATAATTACATTTCTGAATTTTAAATTTATGAATAATTGTATGAATACTTAGGTGCTAGAAGTATTACTTATACTATGAAAATAGGAAATCAAGCAATGTTTAAATGCATTTCTGCTTAAGCCTGAATTAAAATCAACATTCATGCAGACTGTATTAGCCAGTTTTAAACAACGCGTTATGGGTTCATTGCAAGTATAATTTACTCTGCAGTATGGCACATGAAACAAATTCTGAGATCTGAGGTCCCGCGAAGGTACATGAAAGCCTATCTTAAGTAACAAATCAGGACAGTTAATGTTACTATATATAATGTCTCTGATGAACATGACAGCAAAATATTTGCGACGCATTTTCAAAGTGAGGATGCCAAGGAGTAGACATCTAACGTTATATGCCGGCATTTCAATATTCCAATTTAGGCGCCCAATTGCTATTCTAGTGAAGCGTCTTTGAACTCGTTCGATTCGGTCAGATGACACTGAGTAAAAAGGATCCCATATAATACAACAATATTCTAATATTGATTTAACAAAAGCATTATATAGCGAAATGAGAGAAAAAGGATCATTAAATTCTTTTGAGTTTCTAGTAATGAAACCCAGCATGGAGTTGGCTTTAGAGATCATATAATCAATATGTTTAGAGAAACTAAGCTTATGATCGAGAAAAACACCTAAATCTTTCATTTCTGTTAATCTTGATAATGTTACTTCGCCGAGCTTATAGGGGTACAGTAATGGATTTAAATTTTTATGAAAAGTTAAACATTGACATTTTGCAATATTAAGTGGCAATAAATTATAACGACACCAAGTAGATAGTCTTTCTAAATCCAACTCAAGTTCTGAGCATTCGGAAGTTGATTTCAGACGAGAAAAAATTTTAATGTCATCAGCATACATTAAACACTGTGAAAACTTTAGAATTTTAGGTATTTCATTAACAAATAATAAGAACAGAAGAGGTCCTAAATGACTTCCTTGAGGGACGCCAGAAGTAACAAAGATAACATCTGAAAGCTCATTGTTAATACGGACATATTGCGACCGGCCGGTGAGATATGACTTGAGCCATCTCAAAATATTTGAATGAAAACCGATTCTTTCAAGTTTGTTTATTAATAAATTATGGTGAACTCTATCAAACGCTTTGGAAAAGTCAGTAAAAATTACATCACACTGATATCCTTTTTCAAAATTATTTAAAATATAGTTACTAAAAATCGTCAGATTAGTAACGGTTGACCTACCAGTCACGAAACCGTGTTGAAAAGGTGATATAGTCTCTTTTACAAGAAAAGTAAGCCTGTTGTACACCAATTTTTCAAACAGCTTAGGAATTGCTGAAATTTTACAAATTGGTCTATAGTTGGAAACGTCGTTCTTGGAGCCAGATTTATGAATAGGAATTATAAAAGATTTTTTCCATTCCGGAAGAAATTCACCACAGTTAAGTGATTGATTAAAAATGGTGACAAGAGGAAGAGCTAGCGCATTAGCGCATTTTTTTAGGAGAATTGGTGGAAAACCATCAATTCCGGGCTGTTTATCTACGTTTAATTGACTCAAACCTTCCACAACTTCGAGCACACTAAGTTGTAAATAACCTATGTTAATGGAATTATCTATTAGTTCTAAGTTTAATTCAGGTGGATTAGAATCTGGACATGCATACACTGATTTGAAAAATTTACCAAAAAGATTGCAGATCATGGGAAGATCAGATGTAGCATTATCAAGGTATCGAATTGTATTTGGAATCCCAGCAGATTTTTTTTACTATTTATGTAGTGCCAAAAGCTTTTACTATTATTTGTTTTTAATTTAGATTCTTCCTGAAATATATAATTTTTGTACAGAAATTTATTCAAATGTTCGAAATTTTTTTGAAGACAACGATATTTATCATAAAGCTCCACATTGAGTGGGTCTTTTTTAAAAAGTTTATAAGCTTTATTTTTCTTATTATTTAAATTTATAAGTTCACTATTGAACCACTTGGGCTTTGATGACGTTTTTAAGTATATTTTTGGAATGAATAAATTCATCGCTTCATTAAGCTTACTACAAAAAAATTTAAAATTCGTTGACAAATTAGCGTTGTCCAAAACTGACATCCAATCAATATTGCTTAAATATTGAGAAATACTAATAAAATCGCATTTAGAAAAATCAAAACTTAAACTATTATTTTGATTAGGTTTTAAATAGCTATAGAATTTAAAACTAAGGCTCAGTACTTTATGATGGTTCGTATGAAGCAATGATGATGAATTAAAGCAATCGACGATAGCATTTATTTCGCTATCAACGAAAATCAAATCTAAAAGTCTATTGTTGTTGTTAAAAATACCATTCATTTGGTGCAAATCAAATTCAGCGAAACTGTCCACAAGTATACTCTCACAGGTACTTGAGATATTAAATGGAAGCCAATAATGCTCATCACCATCATAGCTCCAATCAATATTGGGAAGGTTAAAATCGCCCATTATGATTACATACTGGTTATCTTTTAGATTACTTAAAATACTTTCACAATTGTTAATATGCATTTTATACAATTCAAAAAGACTACCAGGTGGAATGTAACTTACAATTAAGAATAGTTCATGAATATTATCGATATTTATTTTAACAATTAATTGATCTAAATCAAACATAACATTCGACTCTGTTGGTTGAGAAGCAGGTAGATGAATTTGCATAGATAATAGGGCTGCACGGACAGCAATCAGTACACCGCCGCCTCTACTACGGCCTGACACATTAGCACAACGGTCTTTTCGAAATACGTTGTACAGCTGAGGATGAAAGAACTCAGAGTTATGATGATTCACAGACAGCCAAGTTTCTGTGAAAACAATGACATCAAATTGCAGTGAAGATGAGAATAATAGAATATTTGTAGCTTTAGTTCTTGAACCCCCAACGTTATGATAGCATATTTGAAAATCATATGATAAAGATGAAGAGCTTTTTAGAGAATTTGTTATGATATCTCCGATAACGGAGTGCTGATAAAGTTTTTTGAATTGTTATTAATTTGATGAAACATCTTTACTCGTACGAAATAAGGCCAAATAGAGGCATCCATTACTCTATTCATTAAATAAGCTGGGAGACCAAGTTTAAAATTAATAAAGCTTAGATTGTTTATATCGGCATCTTTCTTAGCTAGCCTAAAGCATTTAAAAAGAACTGCTGGTACATTAAGTTTAGCAGATATATGATTTATAATGCTATCTGGGTTCGTATCAGCTCGGAATTTTGATATATGAATCCATTTCAGTTGAGGTAGAACATTAAGATCAGTACTTAAGTCTGTTCCGAAGATTTGAGATGATTTCGTGTGACTTGTATGACCATGAGCAAATTTATTGAATCCCGAGTTCGAAGCAGGGCGCAGAGCAGCAGTCGATTCAATCGCACCTACTAATGAGGCCGAAGCAGCATGCAAATTATTATTGTTATTAGTTGAGCATTTAAGAGAATCGTGAACAGAATTAGATTTAAGAGTTGATGCGTAGCTTGATGTGTTAAGAGCATTAGTTTGAACCGCAGCAGTCATGACAGAAGCGCGGAGGCCAGATGCAGCAGCATTATAAGATGACAAATTAAGAGTTTCGGCATAGCTTGTTGTATTAGTATGATCAGCTGTTGAGACAGTAGCGCTGAGGTCATTTACAGCAGCATTAGAAGAAGAGGCCAAAGAAGAGTTAGAAATAACAGCAACTGGCGAGGCGAGAGCGCGTGCGCGAGCACGAGTGCATATACCATTATCGACCATCGTTAGAGGGATGGGTGGTAGGGCAGAGTTAGTAGGAACCGGTTTTGTTTTTTTGCTATGAGATGCAATCGCTGCAGCAGAGTTTGCTTCATTTATTTTTGAATTGTTACAAAATTCCACAAACAATGCTTTAAGCTCTTTAACATCAAGAGTCAGAGCCGCGATTTGAGTGAGCAAATTATCACCAGCCTCAAGGCATTTAGCACATTTAAAAACAATGTTTTTATATTTAAAAAGACATTCTATGATGTTTTTATCGACTATGTCAATGCAGTTTTTATGAAATATATTTGTACAGAAATAACACGTAACCATTGAGCTAACTTCACCGCTTTGATTACATTTGAAACAAGTCTTTGACTTAAGCATTTTAGTAAAATGAAAATAATACGCGACAGTGCGAACGAACCGAGTGCAAGCGCAGTCTGATAAGAACTTGACTTAGTCAACATAGTACAGTTTTTTTTACATTGAGTTGGAAAATCTTTGCTTTTGTCATTTTGCAAAAATTGGCCAAGCTGTTAGAACCACAGTTTCTACAAATGGAAATAACTTTATATCAAATCTAATACATAAGTATAACGGCAGTTTCAACTTCGACCTCAGAAATTTTTATTAAAAAAACTTAGTTCAGTTTTTTTTAAATTGAGTTGGAAAATATTAACTTTTGACAATTTGCAAAAATTGGCCAAGCTGTTAGAACCACAGTTTCTACAAATGGAAATAACTTTGTATCAAATCTAATACATAAGTGTTATGACAGATTCAACTTTGACCTCAGAAAAAAAAAACATAGTTCAGTTTTTTTAAATTGAGTTGGAAAATCTTAACTTTTGTCATTTTGCAAAAATTGACCAAACTGTTAGAACCACAGTTTCTACAAATGAAAATAACTTTGTATCAAATCTAATACATAAGTGTAATGGCAGTTTCAACTTTGACTTCAGAAAAAAAAACATAGTTCAGTTTTTTTAAATTGTGTTGGAAAATCTTAACTTTTGTCATTTTGCAAAAATTGGCCAAGCTGTTAGAACCACAGTTTCTACAAATGAAAATAACTTTGTATCAAATCTAATACATAAGTGTTATGACAGATTCAACTTTGACCTCAGAAAATTTTACTAAAAAAACAAAGTTCAGTTTTTTTTAAATTGAGTTGGAAAATATTAACTTTTGACATTTTGCAAAAATTGGCCAAGCTGTTAGAACCACAGTTTCTACAAATGGAAATAACTTTATATCAAATCTAATACATAAGTGTAAAGGCAGAATCAATTTTGACCTCAGAAATTTTTACTAAAAAAACATAGTTCAGTTTTTTTTAAATTGAGTTGGAAAATTTTAACTTTTGTCATTTTGCAAAAATTGGCCAAACTGTTAGAACCACAGTTTCTACAAATGAAAATAACTTTGTATCAAATCTCATATATAAGTGTAATGGCAGTTTCAACTTTGACCTCAGAAAAAAAAAACATAGTTCAGTTTTTTTAAATTGAGTCGGAAAATTGTAACTTTTGTCATTTTGCAAAAATTGGCCAAACTGTTAGAACCACAGTTTCTACAAATGAAAATAACTTTGTATCATATCTAATACATAAGTGTAATGGCAGTTTCAACTTTGACCTCAGAAAAAAAAAACATAGTTCAGTTTTTTTAAATTGAGTTGGAAAATCTTAACTTTTGTCATTTTGCAAAAATTGACCAAACTGTTAGAACCACAGTTTCTACAAATGAAAATAACTTTGTATCAAATCTAATACATAAGTGTAATGGCAGTTTCAACTTTGATCTCAGAAAAAAAAACATAGTTCAGTTTTTTTAAATTGAGTTGGAAAATCTTAACTTTTGTCATTTTGCAAAAATTGGCCAAGCTGTTAGAACCACAGTTTCTACAAATGAAAATAACTTTGTATCAAATCTAATACATAAGTGTTATGACAGATTCAACTTTGACCTCAGAAAATTTTACTAAAAAAACAAAGTTCAGTTTTTTTTAAATTGAGTTGGAAAATTTTAACTTTTGTCATTTTGCAAAAATTGGCCAAACTGTTAGAACCACAGTTTCTACAAATGAAAATAACTTTGTATCAAATCTAATACATAAGTGTAAAGGCAGAATCAACTTTGACCTCAGAAATTTTTACTTTAAAAACATAGTTCAGTTTTTTTTAAATTGAGTTGGAAAATCTTAACTTTTGTCATTTTGCAAAAATTGGCCAAGCTGTTAGAACCACAGTTTCTTTAAATGAAAATAACTTTTTATCAAATCTAATACATAAGTGCAATGGCAGTTTCAACTTTGAACTCAGAAATTTTTATTAAAAAAACATAGTTCAGTTTTTTTAAATTGAGTTGGAAAATTTTAACATTTGTCATTATGCAAAAATTGGCCAAACTGTTAGAACCACAGTTTCTACAAATGAAAATAACTTTTTATCAAATCTAAAACATAAGTGTAAAGGCAGAATCAACTTTGACCTCAGAAATTTTTACTAAAAAAACATAGTTCAGTTTTTTTTAAATTGAGTTGGAAAATATTAACTTTTGACATTTTGCAAAAATTGGCCAAGCTGTTAGAACCACAGTTTCTACAAATGGAAATAACTTTGTATCAAATCTAATACATAAGTGTTATGACAGATTCAACTTTGACCTCAGAAAAAAAAAAACATAGTTCAGTTTTTTTAAATTGAGTTGGAAAATCTTAACTTTTGTCATTTTGCAAAAATTGGCCAAGCTGTTAGAACCACAGTTTCTACAAATGAAAATAACTTTGTATCAAATCTAATACATAAGTGTAATGGCAGTTTCAACTTTGACCTCAGAAAAAAAAACATATTTCAGTTTTTTTAAATTGAGTTGGAAAATCTTAACTTTTGTCATTTTGCAAAAATTGGCCAAGCTGTTAGAACCACAGTTTCTACAAATGAAAATAACTTTGTATCAAATCTAATACATAAGTGTAATGGCAGATTCAACTTTGACCTCAGAAAATTTTACTAAAAAAACAAAGTTCAGTTTTTTTTAAATTGAGTTGGAAAATTTTAACTTTTGTCATTTTGCAAAAATTGGCCAAACTGTTAGAACCACAGTTTCTACAAATGAAAATAACTTTGTATCAAATCTAATACATAAGTGTAATGGCAGTTTCAACTTTGAACTCAGAAAATTTTACTAAAAAAACATAGTTTAGTTTTTTTAAATTGAGTTGGAAAATCTTAACTTTTGTCATTTTGCAAAAATTGGCCAAGCTGTTAGAACCACAGTTTCTTTAAATGAAAATAACTTTTTATCAAATCTAATACATGAGTGCAATGGCAGTTTAAACTTTGACCTCAGAAATTTTAATTAAAAAACATAGTTCATTTTTTTTAAATTGAGTTGGAAAATTTTAACTTTTGTCTTTTGCAAAAATTCGCCAAGCTGTTAGAACCACGCAGTTTCAACTTTCACTTCAGAAATTTTTGTTAAAAAAAACATAGTACAGTTTTTTTTAAATTGAGTTGGAAAATCTTAACTTTTGTCATTTTGCAAAAATTGGCCAAGCTGTTAGAACCACAGTTTCTTTAAATGAAAATAACTTTTTATCAAATCTAATACATAAGTGCAATGGCAGTTTCAACTTTGAACTCAGAAATTTTTATTAAAAAAACATAGTTCAGTTTTTTTAAATTGAGTTGGAAAATTTTAACATTTGTCATTATGCAAAAATTGGCCAAACTGTTAGAACCACAGTTTCTACAAATGAAAATAACTTTTTATCAAATCTAATACATAAGTGTAAAGGCAGAATCAACTTTGACCTCAGAAATTTTTACTAAAAAAACATAGTTCAGTTTTTTTTAAATTGAGTTGGAAAATATTAACTTTTGACATTTTGCAAAAATTGGCCAAGCTGTTAGAACCACAGTTTCTACAAATGGAAATAACTTTATATCAAATCTAATACATAAGTATAACGGCAGTTTCAACTTCGACCTCAGAAAAATTTATTAAAAAAACTTAGTTCATTTTTTTTTAAATTGAGTTGGAAAATATTAACTTTTGACATTTTGCAAAAATTGGCCAAGCTGTTAGAACCACAGTTTCTACAAATGGAAATAACTTTATATCAAATCTAATACATAAGTATAACGGCAGTTTCAACTTCGACCTCAGAAAAATTTATTAAAAAAACTTAGTTCAGTTTTTTTTAAATTGAGTTGGAAAATATTAACTTTTGACATTTTGCAAAAATTGGCCAAGCTGTTAGAACCACAGTTTCTACAAATGGAAATAACTTTATATCAAATCTAATACATAAGTATAACGGCAGTTTCAACTTCGACCTCAGAAATTTTTATTAAAAAAACTTAGTTCAGTTTTTTTTAAATTGAGTTGGAAAATATTAACTTTTGACATTTTGCAAAAATTGGCCAAGCTGTTAGAACCACAGTTTCTACAAATGAAAATAACTTTTTATCAAATCTTAAACATAAGTGTAAAGGCAGAATCAACTTTCACTTCAGAAATTTTAATTAAAAAAACATAGTACAGTTTTTTTTACATTGAGTTGGAAAATCTTTGCTTTTGTCATTTTGCAAAAATTGGCCAAGCTGTTAGAACCACAGTTTCTACAAATGGAAATAACTTTATATCAAATCTAATACATAAGTATAACGGCAGTTTCAACTTCGACCTCAGAAATTTTTATTAAAAAAACTTAGTTCAGTTTTTTTTAAATTGAGTTGGAAAATATTAACTTTTGACAATTTGCAAAAATTGGCCAAGCTGTTAGAACCACAGTTTCTACAAATGGAAATAACTTTGTATCAAATCTAATACATAAGTGTTATGACAGATTCAACTTTGACCTCAGAAAAAAAAAACATAGTTCAGTTTTTTTAAATTGAGTTGGAAAATCTTAACTTTTGTCATTTTGCAAAAATTGACCAAACTGTTAGAACCACAGTTTCTACAAATGAAAATAACTTTGTATCAAATCTAATACATAAGTGTAATGGCAGTTTCAACTTTGACTTCAGAAAAAAAAACATAGTTCAGTTTTTTTAAATTGTGTTGGAAAATCTTAACTTTTGTCATTTTGCAAAAATTGGCCAAGCTGTTAGAACCACAGTTTCTACAAATGAAAATAACTTTGTATCAAATCTAATACATAAGTGTTATGACAGATTCAACTTTGACCTCAGAAAATTTTACTAAAAAAACAAAGTTCAGTTTTTTTTAAATTGAGTTGGAAAATATTAACTTTTGACATTTTGCAAAAATTGGCCAAGCTGTTAGAACCACAGTTTCTACAAATGGAAATAACTTTATATCAAATCTAATACATAAGTGTAAAGGCAGAATCAATTTTGACCTCAGAAATTTTTACTAAAAAAACATAGTTCAGTTTTTTTTAAATTGAGTTGGAAAATTTTAACTTTTGTCATTTTGCAAAAATTGGCCAAACTGTTAGAACCACAGTTTCTACAAATGAAAATAACTTTGTATCAAATCTCATATATAAGTGTAATGGCAGTTTCAACTTTGACCTCAGAAAAAAAAAACATAGTTCAGTTTTTTTAAATTGAGTCGGAAAATTGTAACTTTTGTCATTTTGCAAAAATTGGCCAAACTGTTAGAACCACAGTTTCTACAAATGAAAATAACTTTGTATCATATCTAATACATAAGTGTAATGGCAGTTTCAACTTTGACCTCAGAAAAAAAAAACATAGTTCAGTTTTTTTAAATTGAGTTGGAAAATCTTAACTTTTGTCATTTTGCATAAATTGGCCAAGCTGTTAGAACCACAGTTTCTACAAATGAAAATAACTTTGTATCAAATCTAATACATAAGTGTTATGACAGATTCAACTTTGACCTCAGAAAATTTTACTAAAAAAACAAAGTTCAGTTTTTTTTAAATTGAGTTGGAAAATTTTAACTTTTGTCATTTTGCAAAAATTGGCCAAACTGTTAGAACCACAGTTTCTACAAATGAAAATAACTTTGTATCAAATCTAAAACATAAGTGTAAAGGCAGAATCAACTTTGACCTCAGAAATTTTTACTTTAAAAACATAGTTCAGTTTTTTTTAAATTGAGTTGGAAAATCTTAACTTTTGTCATTTTGCAAAAATTGGCCAAGCTGTTAGAACCACAGTTTCTTTAAATGAAAATAACTTTTTATCAAATCTAATACATAAGTGCAATGGCAGTTTCAACTTTGAACTCAGAAATTTTTATTAAAAAAACATAGTTCAGTTTTTTTAAATTGAGTTGGAAAATTTTAACATTTGTCATTATGCAAAAATTGGCCAAACTGTTAGAACCACAGTTTCTACAAATGAAAATAACTTTTTATCAAATCTAATACATAAGTGTAAAGGCAGAATCAACTTTGACCTCAGAAATTTTTACTAAAAAAACATAGTTCAGTTTTTTTTAAATTGAGTTGGAAAATATTAACTTTTGACATTTTGCAAAAATTGGCCAAGCTGTTAGAACCACAGTTTCTACAAATGGAAATAACTTTGTATCAAATCTAATACATAAGTGTTATGACAGATTCAACTTTGACCTCAGAAAAAAAAAACATAGTTCAGTTTTTTTAAATTGAGTTGGAAAATCTTAACTTTTGTCATTTTGCAAAAATTGGCCAAGCTGTTAGAACCACAGTTTCTACAAATGAAAATAACTTTGTATCAAATCTAATACATAAGTGTAATGGCAGTTTCAACTTTGACCTCAGAAAAAAAAACATATTTCAGTTTTTTTAAATTGAGTTGGAAAATCTTAACTTTTGTCATTTTGCAAAAATTGGCCAAGCTGTTAGAACCACAGTTTCTACAAATGAAAATAACTTTGTATCAAATCTAATACATAAGTGTAATGGCAGATTCAACTTTGACCTCAGAAAATTTTACTAAAAAAACAAAGTTCAGTTTTTTTTAAATTGAGTTGGAAAATTTTAACTTTTGTCATTTTGCAAAAATTGGCCAAACTGTTAGAACCACAGTTTCTACAAATGAAAATAACTTTGTATCAAATCTAATACATAAGTGTAATGGCAGTTTCAACTTTGAACTCAGAAAATTTTACTAAAAAAACATAGTTTAGTTTTTTTTAAATTGAGTTGGAAAATCTTAACTTTTGTCATTTTGCAAAAATTGGCCAAGCTGTTAGAACCACAGTTTCTTTAAATGAAAATAACTTTTTATCAAATCTAATACATGAGTGCAATGGCAGTTTAAACTTTGACCTCAGAAATTTTAATTAAAAAACATAGTTCATTTTTTTTAAATTGAGTTGGAAAATTTTAACTTTTGTCTTTTGCAAAAATTCGCCAAACTGTTAGAACCACAGTTTCTACAAATTGAAATAACTTTTTATCCGCTCACGGACAAGCCCACCTCCCATACAGAGCTAAAATTTGACACATATGTTTTTTATAACAAAACAAAGATGATTTTGAAAAATAAACATCATCCGCCCACGGACACGCCTACCTCCCATACAACGTGAAAATTGAAAACTGCATAACTCAGCTCATAATAAGCCTACAACAATAAAATTTGGTGTGTATGTGTTTTATATATACACAAAAATGTCTGCGAAAATGGACGCCATCCGCTCACGGACACGCCCACCTCCCATACAACCAAAAAATTGAAAACGCAATAAATCAGCCTCTGTTTAACCTACAGGGCTAAAATTTGGCACGCATGTTTTTTATGACAAGACAAAGATGGTTTTGAAAAATGGACGTCATTCGCCCACGGACACGCCTACCTCCCATACAACCCAAAAAGTTTAAAACTCAACAAATAAGGTTATGTTTGTCATAGAGAAATTAAATTTGGTATGTATGTATTTTATACCAAAACTAAGGTGTGTTCAAAAATTGGAAGTAATCCGACCATGAACACGCCCACCTCCCATAGCGAAAGCACAATAAAGACATTAACTGTGAGCTACAGGAATAAAACTTGGTATGTGTAAGTTTTTCATCAACATTTAAATGCATATAAAATGAAGGCTTCTTCCGCCCACGGAGACGCCCATTTACAATAAAATTTTTTTTGTTTTTGAAAAGTGGGTTTAGGGTATTTCATAGTCGGCCTAGACCGACTTTAGATTTTCTTTACTTGTTTAAAATTGAGTTGGAAAATCTTAACTTTTGTCATTTTGCAAAAATTGGCCAAGCTGTTAGAACCACAGTTTCTTTAAATGAAAATAACTTTTCATCAAATCTAATACATAAGTGCAATGGCGGTTTCAACTTTGACCTCAGAAATTTTAATTAAAAAAACATAGTTCAGTTTTTTTTTATTGAGTTGGAAAATTTTAACTTTTGTCATTTTGCAAAAATTGGCCAAACTGTTAGAACCACAGTTTCTACAAATGAAAATAACTTTGTATCAAATCAAATACATAAGTGTAATGGCAGTTTCAACTTTGACCTCAGAAAAAAAACATAGTTCAGTTTTTTTAAATTGAGTTGGAAAATTTTAACATTTGTCATTTTGCAAAAATTGGCAAAACTGTTTAAACCACAGTTTCTACAAATGGGAATAACTTTTTATCAAATCTAATACATAAGTGCAATGGCAGTTTCAACTTTGACCTCAGAAATTTTTACTAAAAAAACATAGTTCAGTTTTTTTTAAATTGAGTTGGAAAATTTTAACTTTTGTCATTTTGCAAAAATTGGCAAAACTGTTTAAACCACAGTTTCTACAAATGGGAATAACTTTTTATCAAATCTAATACATAAGTGCAATGGCAGTTTCAACTTTGAACTCAGAAATTTTTATTAAAAAAACATAGTTCAGTTTTTTTAAATTGAGTTGGAAAATTTTAACATTTGTCATTATGCAAAAATTGGCCAAACTGTTAGAACCACAGTTTCTACAAATGAAAATAACTTTTTATCAAATCTAATACATAAGTGTAAAGGCAGAATCAACTTTGACCTCAGAAATTTTTACTAAAAAAACATAGTTCAGTTTTTTTTAAATTGAGTTGGAAAATATTAACTTTTGACATTTTGCAAAAATTGGCCAAGCTGTTAGAACCACAGTTTCTACAAATGGAAATAACTTTATATCAAATCTAATACATAAGTATAACGGCAGTTTCAACTTCGACCTCAGAAATTTTTATTAAAAAAACTTAGTTCAGTTTTTTTTAAATTGAGTTGGAAAATATTAACTTTTGACATTTTGCAAAAATTGGCCAAGCTGTTAGAACCACAGTTTCTACAAATGAAAATAACTTTTTATCAAATCTAAAACATAAGTGTAAAGGCAGAATCAACTTTCACTTCAGAAATTTTAATTAAAAAAACATAGTACAGTTTTTTTTACATTGAGTTGGAAAATCTTTGCTTTTGTCATTTTGCAAAAATTGGCCAAGCTGTTAGAACCACAGTTTCTACAAATGGAAATAACTTTATATCAAATCTAATACATAAGTATAACGGCAGTTTCAACTTCGACCTCAGAAATTTTTATTAAAAAAACTTAGTTCAGTTTTTTTTAAATTGAGTTGGAAAATATTAACTTTTGACAATTTGCAAAAATTGGCCAAGCTGTTAGAACCACAGTTTCTACAAATGGAAATAACTTTGTATCAAATCTAATACATAAGTGTTATGACAGATTCAACTTTGACCTCAGAAAAAAAAAACATAGTTCAGTTTTTTTAAATTGAGTTGGAAAATCTTAACTTTTGTCATTTTGCAAAAATTTACCAAACTGTTAGAACCACAGTTTCTACAAATGAAAATAACTTTGTATCAAATCTAATACATAAGTGTAATGGCAGTTTCAACTTTGACTTCAGAAAAAAAAACATAGTTCAGTTTTTTTAAATTGTGTTGGAAAATCTTAACTTTTGTCATTTTGCAAAAATTGGCCAAGCTGTTAGAACCACAGTTTCTACAAATGAAAATAACTTTGTATCAAATCTAATACATAAGTGTTATGACAGATTCAACTTTGACCTCAGAAAATTTTACTAAAAAAACAAAGTTCAGTTTTTTTTAAATTGAGTTGGAAAATATTAACTTTTGACATTTTGCAAAAATTGGCCAAGCTGTTAGAACCACAGTTTCTACAAATGGAAATAACTTTATATCAAATCTAATACATAAGTGTAAAGGCAGAATCAACTTTGACCTCAGAAATTTTTACTAAAAAAACATAGTTCAGTTTTTTTTAAATTGAGTTGGAAAATTTTAACTTTTGTCATTTTGCAAAAATTGGCCAAACTGTTAGAACCACAGTTTCTACAAATGAAAATAACTTTGTATCAAATCTCATATATAAGTGTAATGGCAGTTTCAACTTTGACCTCAGAAAAAAAAAACATAGTTCAGTTTTTTTAAATTGAGTCGGAAAATTGTAACTTTTGTCATTTTGCAAAAATTGGCCAAACTGTTAGAACCACAGTTTCTACAAATGAAAATAACTTTGTATCATATCTAATACATAAGTGTAATGGCAGTTTCAACTTTGACCTCAGAAAAAAAAAACATAGTTCAGTTTTTTTAAATTGAGTTGGAAAATCTTAACTTTTGTCATTTTGCAAAAATTGACCAAACTGTTAGAACCACAGTTTCTACAAATGAAAATAACTTTGTATCAAATCTAATACATAAGTGTAATGGCAGTTTCAACTTTGATCTCAGAAAAAAAAACATAGTTCAGTTTTTTTAAATTGAGTTGGAAAATCTTAACTTTTGTCATTTTGCAAAAATTGGCCAAGCTGTTAGAACCACAGTTTCTACAAATGAAAATAACTTTGTATCAAATCTAATACATAAGTGTTATGACAGATTCAACTTTGACCTCAGAAAATTTTACTAAAAAAACAAAGTTCAGTTTTTTTTAAATTGAGTTGGAAAATTTTAACTTTTGTCATTTTGCAAAAATTGGCCAAACTGTTAGAACCACAGTTTCTACAAATGAAAATAACTTTGTATCAAATCTAATACATAAGTGTAAAGGCAGAATCAACTTTGACCTCAGAAATTTTTACTTTAAAAACATAGTTCAGTTTTTTTTAAATTGAGTTGGAAAATCTTAACTTTTGTCATTTTGCAAAAATTGGCCAAGCTGTTAGAACCACAGTTTCTTTAAATGAAAATAACTTTTTATCAAATCTAATACATAAGTGCAATGGCAGTTTCAACTTTGAACTCAGAAATTTTTATTAAAAAAACATAGTTCAGTTTTTTTAAATTGAGTTGGAAAATTTTAACATTTGTCATTATGCAAAAATTGGCCAAACTGTTAGAACCACAGTTTCTACAAATGAAAATAACTTTTTATCAAATCTAATACATAAGTGTAAAGGCAGAATCAACTTTGACCTCAGAAATTTTTACTTTAAAAACATAGTTCAGTTTTTTTTAAATTGAGTTGGAAAATCTTAACTTTTGTCATTTTGCAAAAATTGGCCAAGCTGTTAGAACCACAGTTTCTTTAAATGAAAATAACTTTTTATCAAATCTAATACATAAGTGCAATGGCAGTTTCAACTTTGAACTCAGAAATTTTTATTAAAAAAACATAGTTCAGTTTTTTTAAATTGAGTTGGAAAATTTTAACATTTGTCATTATGCAAAAATTGGCCAAACTGTTAGAACCACAGTTTCTACAAATGGAAATAACTTTATATCAAATCTAATACATAAGTATAACGGCAGTTTCAACTTCGACCTCAGAAATTTTTATTAAAAAAACTTAGTTCAGTTTTTTTTAAATTGAGTTGGAAAATATTAACTTTTGACATTTTGCAAAAATTGGCCAAGCTGTTAGAACCACAGTTTCTACAAATAAAAATAACTTTTTATCAAATCTAAAACATAAGTGTAAAGGCAGAATCAACTTTCACTTCAGAAATTTTAATTAAAAAAACATAGTACAGTTTTTTTTACATTGAGTTGGAAAATCTTTGCTTTTGTCATTTTGCAAAAATTGGCCAAGCTGTTAGAACCACAGTTTCTACAAATGGAAATAACTTTATATCAAATCTAATACATAAGTATAACGGCAGTTTCAACTTCGACCTCAGAAATTTTTATTAAAAAAACTTAGTTCAGTTTTTTTTAAATTGAGTTGGAAAATATTAACTTTTGACAATTTGCAAAAATTGGCCAAGCTGTTAGAACCACAGTTTCTACAAATGGAAATAACTTTGTATCAAATCTAATACATAAGTGTTATGACAGATTCAACTTTGACCTCAGAAAAAAAAAACATAGTTCAGTTTTTTTAAATTGAGTTGGAAAATCTTAACTTTTGTCATTTTGCAAAAATTGACCAAACTGTTAGAACCACAGTTTCTACAAATGAAAATAACTTTGTATCAAATCTAATACATAAGTGTAATGGCAGTTTCAACTTTGACTTCAGAAAAAAAAACATAGTTCAGTTTTTTTAAATTGTGTTGGAAAATCTTAACTTTTGTCATTTTGCAAAAATTGGCCAAGCTGTTAGAACCACAGTTTCTACAAATGAAAATAACTTTGTATCAAATCTAATACATAAGTGTTATGACAGATTCAACTTTGACCTCAGAAAATTTTACTAAAAAAACAAAGTTCAGTTTTTTTTAAATTGAGTTGGAAAATATTAACTTTTGACATTTTGCAAAAATTGGCCAAGCTGTTAGAACCACAGTTTCTACAAATGGAAATAACTTTATATCAAATCTAATACATAAGTGTTATGACAGATTCAACTTTGACCTCAGAAATTTTTACTAAAAAAACATAGTTCAGTTTTTTTTAAATTGAGTTGGAAAATTTTAACTTTTGTCATTTTGCAAAAATTGGCCAAACTGTTAGAACCACAGTTTCTACAAATGAAAATAACTTTGTATCAAATCTCATATATAAGTGTAATGGCAGTTTCAACTTTGACCTCAGAAAAAAAAACATAGTTCAGTTTTTTTAAATTGAGTCGGAAAATTGTAACTTTTGTCATTTTGCAAAAATTGGCCAAACTGTTAGAACCACAGTTTCTACAAATGAAAATAACTTTGTATCAAATCTAATACATAAGTGTTATGACAGATTCAACTTCGACCTCAGAAAAATTTATTAAAAAAACAAAGTTCAGTTTTTTTTAAATTGAGTTGGAAAATATTAACTTTTGACATTTTGCAAAAATTGGCCAAGCTGTTAGAACCACAGTTTCTACAAATGGAAATAACTTTATATCAAATCTAATACATAAGTGTAAAGGCAGAATCAACTTTGACCTCAGAAATTTTTACTAAAAAAACATAGTTCAGTTTTTTTTAAATTGAGTTGGAAAATTTTAACTTTTGTCATTTTGCAAAAATTGGCCAAACTGTTAGAACCACAGTTTCTACAAATGAAAATAACTTTTTATCAAATCTAATACATAAGTGTAAAGGCAGAATCAACTTTGACCTCAGAAATTTTTACTAAAAAAACATAGTTCAGTTTTTTTTAAATTGAGTTGGAAAATATTAACTTTTGACATTTTGCAAAAATTGGCCAAGCTGTTAGAACCACAGTTTCTACAAATAGAAATAACTTTATATCAAATCTAATACATAAGTATAACGGCAGTTTCAACTTCGACCTCAGAAAAATTTATTAAAAAAACTTAGTTCAGTTTTTTTTAAATTGAGTTGGAAAATATTAACTTTTGACATTTTGCAAAAATTGGCCAAGCTGTTAGAACCACAGTTTCTACAAATGGAAATAACTTTATATCAAATCTAATACATAAGTATAACGGCAGTTTCAACTTCGACCTCAGAAAAATTTATTAAAAAAACTTAGTTCAGTTTTTTTTAAATTGAGTTGGAAAATATTAACTTTTGACATTTTGCAAAAATTGGCCAAGCTGTTAGAACCACAGTTTCTACAAATGGAAATAACTTTATATCAAATCTAATACATAAGTATAACGGCAGTTTCAACTTCGACCTCAGAAATTTTTATTAAAAAAACTTAGTTCAGTTTTTTTTAAATTGAGTTGGAAAATATTAACTTTTGACATTTTGCAAAAATTGGCCAAGCTGTTAGAACCACAGTTTCTACAAATGAAAATAACTTTTTATCAAATCTTAAACATAAGTGTAAAGGCAGAATCAACTTTCACTTCAGAAATTTTAATTAAAAAAACATAGTACAGTTTTTTTTACATTGAGTTGGAAAATCTTTGCTTTTGTCATTTTGCAAAAATTGGCCAAGCTGTTAGAACCACAGTTTCTACAAATGGAAATAACTTTATATCAAATCTAATACATAAGTATAACGGCAGTTTCAACTTCGACCTCAGAAATTTTTATTAAAAAAACTTAGTTCAGTTTTTTTTAAATTGAGTTGGAAAATATTAACTTTTGACAATTTGCAAAAATTGGCCAAGCTGTTAGAACCACAGTTTCTACAAATGGAAATAACTTTGTATCAAATCTAATACATAAGTGTTATGACAGATTCAACTTTGACCTCAGAAAAAAATAACATAGTTCAGTTTTTTTAAATTGAGTTGGAAAATCTTAACTTTTGTCATTTTGCAAAAATTGACCAAACTGTTAGAACCACAGTTTCTACAAATGAAAATAACTTTGTATCAAATCTAATACATAAGTGTAATGGCAGTTTCAACTTTGACTTCAGAAAAAAAAACATAGTTCAGTTTTTTTAAATTGTGTTGGAAAATCTTAACTTTTGTCATTTTGCAAAAATTGGCCAAGCTGTTAGAACCACAGTTTCTACAAATGAAAATAACTTTGTATCAAATCTAATACATAAGTGTTATGACAGATTCAACTTTGACCTCAGAAAATTTTACTAAAAAAACAAAGTTCAGTTTTTTTTAAATTGAGTTGGAAAATATTAACTTTTGACATTTTGCAAAAATTGGCCAAGCTGTTAGAACCACAGTTTCTACAAATGGAAATAACTTTATATCAAATCTAATACATAAGTGTAAAGGCAGAATCAACTTTGACCTCAGAAATTTTTACTAAAAAAACATAGTTCAGTTTTTTTTAAATTGAGTTGGAAAATTTTAACTTTTGTCATTTTGCAAAAATTGGCCAAACTGTTAGAACCACAGTTTCTACAAATGAAAATAACTTTGTATCAAATCTCATATATAAGTGTAATGGCAGTTTCAACTTTGACCTCAGAAAAAAAAAACATAGTTCAGTTTTTTTAAATTGAGTCGGAAAATTGTAACTTTTGTCATTTTGCAAAAATTGGCCAAACTGTTAGAACCACAGTTTCTACAAATGAAAATAACTTTGTATCATATCTAATACATAAGTGTAATGGCAGTTTCAACTTTGACCTCAGAAAAAAAAAACATAGTTCAGTTTTTTAAATTGAGTTGGAAAATCTTAACTTTTGTCATTTTGCAAAAATTGACCAAACTGTTAGAACCACAGTTTCTACAAATGAAAATAACTTTGTATCAAATCTAATACATAAGTGTAATGGCAGTTTCAACTTTGATCTCAGAAAAAAAAACATAGTTCAGTTTTTTTAAATTGAGTTGGAAAATCTTAACTTTTGTCATTTTGCAAAAATTGGCCAAGCTGTTAGAACCACAGTTTCTACAAATGAAAATAACTTTGTATCAAATCTTATACATAAGTGTTATGACAGATTCAACTTTGACCTCAGAAAATTTTACTAAAAAAACAAAGTTCAGCTTTTTTAAATTGAGTTGGAAAATTTTAACTTTTGTCATTTTGCAAAAATTGGCCAAACTGTTAGAACCACAGTTTCTACAAATGAAAATAACTTTGTATCAAATCTAATACATAAGTGTAAAGGCAGAATCAACTTTGACCTCAGAAATTTTTACTTTAAAAACATAGTTCAGTTTTTTTTAAATTGAGTTGGAAAATCTTAACTTTTGTCATTTTGCAAAAATTGGCCAAGCTGTTAGAACCACAGTTTCTTTAAATGAAAATAACTTTTTATCAAATCTAATACATAAGTGCAATGGCAGTTTCAACTTTGAACTCAGAAATTTTTATTAAAAAAACATAGTTCAGTTTTTTTAAATTGAGTTGGAAAATTTTAACATTTTTCATTATGCAAAAATTGGCCAAACTGTTAGAACCACAGTTTCTACAAATGAAAATAACTTTTTATCAAATCTAATACATAAGTGTAAAGGCAGAATCAACTTTGACCTCAGAAATTTTTACTAAAAAAACATAGTTCAGTTTTTTTTAAATTGAGTTGGAAAATATTAACTTTTGACATTTTGCAAAAATTGGCCAAGCTGTTAGAACCACAGTTTCTACAAATGGAAATAACTTTGTATCAAATCTAATACATAAGTGTTATGACAGATTCAACTTTGACCTCAGAAAAAAAAAACATAGTTCAGTTTTTTTAAATTGAGTTGGAAAATCTTAACTTTTGTCATTTTGCAAAAATTGGCCAAGCTGTTAGAACCACAGTTTCTACAAATGAAAATAACTTTGTATCAAATCTAATACATAAGTGTAATGGCAGTTTCAACTTTGACCTCAGAAAAAAAAACATATTTCAGTTTTTTTAAATTGAGTTGGAAAATCTTAACTTTTGTCATTTTGCAAAAATTGGCCAAGCTGTTAGAACCACAGTTTCTACAAATGAAAATAACTTTGTATCAAATCTAATACATAAGTGTAATGGCAGATTCAACTTTGACCTCAGAAAATTTTACTAAAAAAACAAAGTTCAGTTTTTTTTAAATTGAGTTGGAAAATTTTAACTTTTGTCATTTTGCAAAAATTGGCCAAACTGTTAGAACCACAGTTTCTACAAATGAAAATAACTTTGTATCAAATCTAATACATAAGTGTAATGGCAGTTTCAACTTTGAACTCAGAAAATTTTACTAAAAAAACATAGTTAATTTTTTTTTAAATTGAGTTGGAAAATCTTAACTTTTGTCATTTTGCAAAAATTGGCCAAGCTGTTAGAACCACAGTTTCTTTAAATGAAAATAACTTTTTATCAAATCTAATACATGAGTGCAATGGCAGTTTAAACTTTGACCTCAGAAATTTTAATTAAAAAACATAGTTCATTTTTTTTAAATTGAGTTGGAAAATTTTAACTTTTGTCTTTTGCAAAAATTCGCCAAACTGTTAGAACCACAGTTTCTACAAATTGAAATAACTTTTTATCCGCTCACGGACAAGCCCACCTCCCATACAAAAGCTCCCACCTCCCATACAGAGCTAAAATTTGACACATATGTTTTTTATAACAAAACAAAGATGATTTTGAAAAATAAACATCATCCGCCCACGGACACGCCTACCTCCCATACAACGTGAAAATTGAAAACTGCATAACTCAGCTCATAATAAGCCTACAACAATAAAATTTGGTGTGTATGTGTTTTATATATACACAAAAATGTCTGCGAAAATGGACGCCATCCGCTCACGGACACGCCCACCTCCCATACAACCAAAAAATTGAAAACGCAATAAATCAGCCTCTGTTTAACCTACAGGGCTAAAATTTGGCACGCATGTTTTTTATGACAAGACAAAGATGGTTTTGAAAAATGGACGTCATTCGCCCACGGACACGCCTACCTCCCATACAACCCAAAAAGTTTAAAACTCAACAAATAAGGTTATGTTTGTCATAGAGAAATTAAATTTGGTATGTACGTATTTTATACCAAAACTAAGGTGTGTTCAAAAATTGGAAGTAATCCGACCATGAACACGCCCACCTCCCATAGCGAAAGCACAATAAAGACATTAACTGTGAGCTACAGGAATAAAACTTGGTATGTGTAAGTTTTTCATCAACATTTAAATGCATATAAAATGAAGGCTTCTTCCGCCCACGGAGACGCCCATTTACAATAAAATTTTTTTTGTTTTTGAAAAGTGGGTTTAGGGTATTTCATAGTCGGCCTAGACCGACTTTAGATTTTCTTTACTTGTTTAAAATTGAGTTGGAAAATCTTAACTTTTGTCATTTTGCAAAAATTGGCCAAGCTGTTAGAACCACAGTTTCTTTAAATGAAAATAACTTTTCATCAAATCTAATACATAAGTGCAATGGCGGTTTCAACTTTGACCTCAGAAATTTTAATTAAAAAAACATAGTTCAGTTTTTTTTTATTGAGTTGGAAAATTTTAACTTTTGTCATTTTGCAAAAATTGGCCAAACTGTTAGAACCACAGTTTCTACAAATGAAAATAACTTTGTATCAAATCAAATACATAAGTGTAATGGCAGTTTCAACTTTGACCTCAGAAAAAAAACATAGTTCAGTTTTTTTAAATTGAGTTGGAAAATTTTAACATTTGTCATTTTGCAAAAATTGGCAAAACTGTTTAAACCACAGTTTCTACAAATGGGAATAACTTTTTATCAAATCTAATACATAAGTGCAATGGCAGTTTCAACTTTGACCTCAGAAATTTTTACTAAAAAAACATAGTTCAGTTTTTTTTAAATTGAGTTGGAAAATTTTAACTTTTGTCATTTTGCAAAAATTGGCAAAACTGTTTAAACCACAGTTTCTACAAATGGGAATAACTTTTTATCAAATCTAATACATAAGTGCAATGGCAGTTTCAACTTTGAACTCAGAAATTTTTATTAAAAAAACATAGTTCAGTTTTTTTAAATTGAGTTGGAAAATTTTAACATTTGTCATTATGCAAAAATTGGCCAAACTGTTAGAACCACAGTTTCTACAAATGAAAATAACTTTTTATCAAATCTAATACATAAGTGTAAAGGCAGAATCAACTTTGACCTCAGAAATTTTTACTAAAAAAACATAGTTCAGTTTTTTTTAAATTGAGT
Source organism: Tetanocera ferruginea (assembly GCA_958299015.1). Classification (NCBI taxonomy): domain Eukaryota; kingdom Metazoa; phylum Arthropoda; class Insecta; order Diptera; family Sciomyzidae; genus Tetanocera; species Tetanocera ferruginea. The sequence continues at coordinate 97,354,606 of OY282640.1, read as the reverse complement.
TGGAAAATATTAACTTTTGACATTTTGCAAAAATTGGCCAAGCTGTTAGAACCACAGTTTCTACAAATGGAAATAACTTTATATCAAATCTAATACATAAGTATAACGGCAGTTTCAACTTCGACCTCAGAAATTTTTATTAAAAAAACATAGTTCAGTTTTTTTTAAATTGAGTTGGAAAATATTAACTTTTGACATTTTGCAAAAATTGGCCAAGCTGTTAGAACCACAGTTTCTACAAATGAAAATAACTTTTTATCAAATCTAAAACATAAGTGTAAAGGCAGAATCAACTTTCACTTCAGAAATTTTAATTAAAAAAACATTGTACAGTTTTTTTTACATTGAGTTGGAAAATCTTTGCTTTTGTCATTTTGCAAAAATTGGCCAAGCTGTTAGAACCACAGTTTCTATAAATGGAAATAACTTTATATCAAATCTAATACATAAGTATAACGGCAGTTTCAACTTCGACCTCAGAAATTTTTATTAAAAAAACTTAGTTCAGTTTTTTTTAAATTGAGTTGGAAAATATTAACTTTTGACAATTTGCAAAAATTGGCCAAGCTGTTAGAACCACAGTTTCTACAAATGGAAATAACTTTGTATCAAATCTAATACATAAGTGTTATGACAGATTCAACTTTGACCTCAGAAAAAAAAAACATAGTTCAGTTTTTTTAAATTGAGTTGGAAAATCTTAACTTTTGTCATTTTGCAAAAATTGACCAAACTGTTAGAACCACAGTTTCTACAAATGAAAATAACTTTGTATCAAATCTAATACATAAGTGTAATGGCAGTTTCAACTTTGACTTCAGAAAAAAAAACATAGTTCAGTTTTTTTAAATTGTGTTGGAAAATCTTAACTTTTGTCATTTTGCAAAAATTGGCCAAGCTGTTAGAACCACAGTTTCTACAAATGAAAATAACTTTGTATCAAATCTAATACATAAGTGTTATGACAGATTCAACTTTGACCTCAGAAAATTTTACTAAAAAAACAAAGTTCAGTTTTTTTTAAATTGAGTTGGAAAATATTAACTTTTGACATTTTGCAAAAATTGGCCAAGCTGTTAGAACCACAGTTTCTACAAATGGAAATAACTTTATATCAAATCTAATACATAAGTGTAAAGGCAGAATCAACTTTGACCTCAGAAATTTTTACTAAAAAAACATAGTTCAGTTTTTTTTAAATTGAGTTGGAAAATTTTAACTTTTGTCATTTTGCAAAAATTGGCCAAACTGTTAGAACCACAGTTTCTACAAATGAAAATAACTTTGTATCAAATCTCATATATAAGTGTAATGGCAGTTTCAACTTTGACCTCAGAAAAAAAAAACATAGTTCAGTTTTTTTAAATTGAGTCGGAAAATTGTAACTTTTGTCATTTTGCAAAAATTGGCCAAACTGTTAGAACCACAGTTTCTACAAATGAAAATAACTTTGTATCATATCTAATACATAAGTGTAATGGCAGTTTCAACTTTGACCTCAGAAAAAAAAAACATAGTTCAGTTTTTTTAAATTGAGTTGGAAAATCTTAACTTTTGTCATTTTGCAAAAATTGACCAAACTGTTAGAACCACAGTTTCTACAAATGAAAATAACTTTGTATCAAATCTAATACATAAGTGTAATGGCAGTTTCAACTTTGATCTCAGAAAAAAAAACATAGTTCAGTTTTTTTTAAATTGAGTTGGAAAATTTTAACTTTTGTCATTTTGCAAAAATTGGCCAAACTGTTAGAACCACAGTTTCTACAAATGAAAATAACTTTGTATCAAATCTCATATATAAGTGTAATGGCAGTTTCAACTTTGACCTCAGAAAAAAAAAACATAGTTCAGTTTTTTTAAATTGAGTCGGAAAATTGTAACTTTTGTCATTTTGCAAAAATTGGCCAAACTGTTAGAACCACAGTTTCTACAAATGAAAATAACTTTGTATCATATCTAATACATAAGTGTAATGGCAGTTTCAACTTTGACCTCAGAAAAAAAAAACATAGTTCAGTTTTTTAAATTGAGTTGGAAAATCTTAACTTTTGTCATTTTGCAAAAATTGACCAAACTGTTAGAACCACAGTTTCTACAAATGAAAATAACTTTGTATCAAATCTAATACATAAGTGTAATGGCAGTTTCAACTTTGATCTCAGAAAAAAAAACATAGTTCAGTTTTTTTAAATTGAGTTGGAAAATCTTAACTTTTGTCATTTTGCAAAAATTGGCCAAGCTGTTAGAACCACAGTTTCTACAAATGAAAATAACTTTGTATCAAATCTTATACATAAGTGTTATGACAGATTCAACTTTGACCTCAGAAAATTTTACTAAAAAAACAAAGTTCAGCTTTTTTAAATTGAGTTGGAAAATTTTAACTTTTGTCATTTTGCAAAAATTGGCCAAACTGTTAGAACCACAGTTTCTACAAATGAAAATAACTTTGTATCAAATCTAATACATAAGTGTAAAGGCAGAATCAACTTTGACCTCAGAAATTTTTACTTTAAAAACATAGTTCAGTTTTTTTTAAATTGAGTTGGAAAATCTTAACTTTTGTCATTTTGCAAAAATTGGCCAAGCTGTTAGAACCACAGTTTCTTTAAATGAAAATAACTTTTTATCAAATCTAATACATAAGTGCAATGGCAGTTTCAACTTTGAACTCAGAAATTTTTATTAAAAAAACATAGTTCAGTTTTTTTAAATTGAGTTGGAAAATTTTAACATTTTTCATTATGCAAAAATTGGCCAAACTGTTAGAACCACAGTTTCTACAAATGAAAATAACTTTTTATCAAATCTAATACATAAGTGTAAAGGCAGAATCAACTTTGACCTCAGAAATTTTTACTAAAAAAACATAGTTCAGTTTTTTTTAAATTGAGTTGGAAAATATTAACTTTTGACATTTTGCAAAAATTGGCCAAGCTGTTAGAACCACAGTTTCTACAAATGGAAATAACTTTGTATCAAATCTAATACATAAGTGTTATGACAGATTCAACTTTGACCTCAGAAAAAAAAAACATAGTTCAGTTTTTTTAAATTGAGTTGGAAAATCTTAACTTTTGTCATTTTGCAAAAATTGGCCAAGCTGTTAGAACCACAGTTTCTACAAATGAAAATAACTTTGTATCAAATCTAATACATAAGTGTAATGGCAGTTTCAACTTTGACCTCAGAAAAAAAAACATATTTCAGTTTTTTTAAATTGAGTTGGAAAATCTTAACTTTTGTCATTTTGCAAAAATTGGCCAAGCTGTTAGAACCACAGTTTCTACAAATGAAAATAACTTTGTATCAAATCTAATACATAAGTGTAATGGCAGATTCAACTTTGACCTCAGAAAATTTTACTAAAAAAACAAAGTTCAGTTTTTTTTAAATTGAGTTGGAAAATTTTAACTTTTGTCATTTTGCAAAAATTGGCCAAACTGTTAGAACCACAGTTTCTACAAATGAAAATAACTTTGTATCAAATCTAATACATAAGTGTAATGGCAGTTTCAACTTTGAACTCAGAAAATTTTACTAAAAAAACATAGTTAATTTTTTTTTAAATTGAGTTGGAAAATCTTAACTTTTGTCATTTTGCAAAAATTGGCCAAGCTGTTAGAACCACAGTTTCTTTAAATGAAAATAACTTTTTATCAAATCTAATACATGAGTGCAATGGCAGTTTAAACTTTGACCTCAGAAATTTTAATTAAAAAACATAGTTCATTTTTTTTAAATTGAGTTGGAAAATTTTAACTTTTGTCTTTTGCAAAAATTCGCCAAACTGTTAGAACCACAGTTTCTACAAATTGAAATAACTTTTTATCCGCTCACGGACAAGCCCACCTCCCATACAAAAGCTCCCACCTCCCATACAGAGCTAAAATTTGACACATATGTTTTTTATAACAAAACAAAGATGATTTTGAAAAATAAACATCATCCGCCCACGGACACGCCTACCTCCCATACAACGTGAAAATTGAAAACTGCATAACTCAGCTCATAATAAGCCTACAACAATAAAATTTGGTGTGTATGTGTTTTATATATACACAAAAATGTCTGCGAAAATGGACGCCATCCGCTCACGGACACGCCCACCTCCCATACAACCAAAAAATTGAAAACGCAATAAATCAGCCTCTGTTTAACCTACAGGGCTAAAATTTGGCACGCATGTTTTTTATGACAAGACAAAGATGGTTTTGAAAAATGGACGTCATTCGCCCACGGACACGCCTACCTCCCATACAACCCAAAAAGTTTAAAACTCAACAAATAAGGTTATGTTTGTCATAGAGAAATTAAATTTGGTATGTACGTATTTTATACCAAAACTAAGGTGTGTTCAAAAATTGGAAGTAATCCGACCATGAACACGCCCACCTCCCATAGCGAAAGCACAATAAAGACATTAACTGTGAGCTACAGGAATAAAACTTGGTATGTGTAAGTTTTTCATCAACATTTAAATGCATATAAAATGAAGGCTTCTTCCGCCCACGGAGACGCCCATTTACAATAAAATTTTTTTTGTTTTTGAAAAGTGGGTTTAGGGTATTTCATAGTCGGCCTAGACCGACTTTAGATTTTCTTTACTTGTTTAAAATTGAGTTGGAAAATCTTAACTTTTGTCATTTTGCAAAAATTGGCCAAGCTGTTAGAACCACAGTTTCTTTAAATGAAAATAACTTTTCATCAAATCTAATACATAAGTGCAATGGCGGTTTCAACTTTGACCTCAGAAATTTTAATTAAAAAAACATAGTTCAGTTTTTTTTTATTGAGTTGGAAAATTTTAACTTTTGTCATTTTGCAAAAATTGGCCAAACTGTTAGAACCACAGTTTCTACAAATGAAAATAACTTTGTATCAAATCAAATACATAAGTGTAATGGCAGTTTCAACTTTGACCTCAGAAAAAAAACATAGTTCAGTTTTTTTAAATTGAGTTGGAAAATTTTAACATTTGTCATTTTGCAAAAATTGGCAAAACTGTTTAAACCACAGTTTCTACAAATGGGAATAACTTTTTATCAAATCTAATACATAAGTGCAATGGCAGTTTCAACTTTGACCTCAGAAATTTTTACTAAAAAAACATAGTTCAGTTTTTTTTAAATTGAGTTGGAAAATTTTAACTTTTGTCATTTTGCAAAAATTGGCAAAACTGTTTAAACCACAGTTTCTACAAATGGGAATAACTTTTTATCAAATCTAATACATAAGTGCAATGGCAGTTTCAACTTTGAACTCAGAAATTTTTATTAAAAAAACATAGTTCAGTTTTTTTAAATTGAGTTGGAAAATTTTAACATTTGTCATTATGCAAAAATTGGCCAAACTGTTAGAACCACAGTTTCTACAAATGAAAATAACTTTTTATCAAATCTAATACATAAGTGTAAAGGCAGAATCAACTTTGACCTCAGAAATTTTTACTAAAAAAACATAGTTCAGTTTTTTTTAAATTGAGTTGGAAAATATTAACTTTTGACATTTTGCAAAAATTGGCCAAGCTGTTAGAACCACAGTTTCTACAAATGGAAATAACTTTATATCAAATCTAATACATAAGTATAACGGCAGTTTCAACTTCGACCTCAGAAATTTTTATTAAAAAAACATAGTTCAGTTTTTTTTAAATTGAGTTGGAAAATATTAACTTTTGACATTTTGCAAAAATTGGCCAAGCTGTTAGAACCACAGTTTCTACAAATGAAAATAACTTTTTATCAAATCTAAAACATAAGTGTAAAGGCAGAATCAACTTTCACTTCAGAAATTTTAATTAAAAAAACATTGTACAGTTTTTTTTACATTGAGTTGGAAAATCTTTGCTTTTGTCATTTTGCAAAAATTGGCCAAGCTGTTAGAACCACAGTTTCTATAAATGGAAATAACTTTATATCAAATCTAATACATAAGTATAACGGCAGTTTCAACTTCGACCTCAGAAATTTTTATTAAAAAAACTTAGTTCAGTTTTTTTTAAATTGAGTTGGAAAATATTAACTTTTGACAATTTGCAAAAATTGGCCAAGCTGTTAGAACCACAGTTTCTACAAATGGAAATAACTTTGTATCAAATCTAATACATAAGTGTTATGACAGATTCAACTTTGACCTCAGAAAAAAAAAACATAGTTCAGTTTTTTTAAATTGAGTTGGAAAATCTTAACTTTTGTCATTTTGCAAAAATTGACCAAACTGTTAGAACCACAGTTTCTACAAATGAAAATAACTTTGTATCAAATCTAATACATAAGTGTAATGGCAGTTTCAACTTTGACTTCAGAAAAAAAAACATAGTTCAGTTTTTTTAAATTGTGTTGGAAAATCTTAACTTTTGTCATTTTGCAAAAATTGGCCAAGCTGTTAGAACCACAGTTTCTACAAATGAAAATAACTTTGTATCAAATCTAATACATAAGTGTTATGACAGATTCAACTTTGACCTCAGAAAATTTTACTAAAAAAACAAAGTTCAGTTTTTTTTAAATTGAGTTGGAAAATATTAACTTTTGACATTTTGCAAAAATTGGCCAAGCTGTTAGAACCACAGTTTCTACAAATGGAAATAACTTTATATCAAATCTAATACATAAGTGTAAAGGCAGAATCAACTTTGACCTCAGAAATTTTTACTAAAAAAACATAGTTCAGTTTTTTTTAAATTGAGTTGGAAAATTTTAACTTTTGTCATTTTGCAAAAATTGGCCAAACTGTTAGAACCACAGTTTCTACAAATGAAAATAACTTTGTATCAAATCTCATATATAAGTGTAATGGCAGTTTCAACTTTGACCTCAGAAAAAAAAAACATAGTTCAGTTTTTTTAAATTGAGTCGGAAAATTGTAACTTTTGTCATTTTGCAAAAATTGGCCAAACTGTTAGAACCACAGTTTCTACAAATGAAAATAACTTTGTATCATATCTAATACATAAGTGTAATGGCAGTTTCAACTTTGACCTCAGAAAAAAAAAACATAGTTCAGTTTTTTTAAATTGAGTTGGAAAATCTTAACTTTTGTCATTTTGCAAAAATTGACCAAACTGTTAGAACCACAGTTTCTACAAATGAAAATAACTTTGTATCAAATCTAATACATAAGTGTAATGGCAGTTTCAACTTTGATCTCAGAAAAAAAAACATAGTTCAGTTTTTTTAAATTGAGTTGGAAAATCTTAACTTTTGTCATTTTGCAAAAATTGGCCAAGCTGTTAGAACCACAGTTTCTACAAATGAAAATAACTTTGTATCAAATCTAATACATAAGTGTTATGACAGATTCAACTTTGACCTCAGAAAATTTTACTAAAAAAACAAAGTTCAGTTTTTTTAAAATTGAGTTGGAAAATTTTAACTTTTGTCATTTTGCAAAAATTGGCCAAACTGTTAGAACCACAGTTTCTACAAATGAAAATAACTTTGTATCAAATCTAATACATAAGTGTAAAGGCAGAATCAACTTTGACCTCAGAAATTTTTACTTTAAAAACATAGTTCAGTTTTTTTTAAATTGAGTTGGAAAATCTTAACTTTTGTCATTTTGCAAAAATTGGCCAAGCTGTTAGAACCACAGTTTCTTTAAATGAAAATAACTTTTTATCAAATCTAATACATAAGTGCAATGGCAGTTTCAACTTTGAACTCAGAAATTTTTATTAAAAAAACATAGTTCAGTTTTTTTAAATTGAGTTGGAAAATTTTAACATTTGTCATTATGCAAAAATTGGCCAAACTGTTAGAACCACAGTTTCTACAAATGAAAATAACTTTTTATCAAATCTAATACATAAGTGTAAAGGCAGAATCAACTTTGACCTCAGAAATTTTTACTTTAAAAACATAGTTCAGTTTTTTTTAAATTGAGTTGGAAAATCTTAACTTTTGTCATTTTGCAAAAATTGGCCAAGCTGTTAGAACCACAGTTTCTTTAAATGAAAATAACTTTTTATCAAATCTAATACATAAGTGCAATGGCAGTTTCAACTTTGAACTCAGAAATTTTTATTAAAAAAACATAGTTCAGTTTTTTTAAATTGAGTTGGAAAATTTTAACATTTGTCATTATGCAAAAATTGGCCAAACTGTTAGAACCACAGTTTCTACAAATGGAAATAACTTTATATCAAATCTAATACATAAGTATAACGGCAGTTTCAACTTCGACCTCAGAAATTTTTATTAAAAAAACTTAGTTCAGTTTTTTTTAAATTGAGTTGGAAAATATTAACTTTTGACATTTTGCAAAAATTGGCCAAGCTGTTAGAACCACAGTTTCTACAAATGAAAATAACTTTTTATCAAATCTAAAACATAAGTGTAAAGGCAGAATCAACTTTCACTTCAGAAATTTTAATTAAAAAAACATAGTACAGTTTTTTTTACATTGAGTTGGAAAATCTTTGCTTTTGTCATTTTGCAAAAATTGGCCAAGCTGTTAGAACCACAGTTTCTACAAATGGAAATAACTTTATATCAAATCTAATACATAAGTATAACGGCAGTTTCAACTTCGACCTCAGAAATTTTTATTAAAAAAACTTAGTTCAGTTTTTTTTAAATTGAGTTGGAAAATATTAACTTTTGACAATTTGCAAAAATTGGCCAAGCTGTTAGAACCACAGTTTCTACAAATGGAAATAACTTTGTATCAAATCTAATACATAAGTGTTATGACAGATTCAACTTTGACCTCAAAAAAAAAAAACATAGTTCAGTTTTTTTAAATTGAGTTGGAAAATCTTAACTTTTGTCATTTTGCAAAAATTGACCAAACTGTTAGAACCACAGTTTCTACAAATGAAAATAACTTTGTATCAAATCTAATACATAAGTGTAATGGCAGTTTCAACTTTGACTTCAGAAAAAAAAACATAGTTCAGTTTTTTTAAATTGTGTTGGAAAATCTTAACTTTTGTCATTTTGCAAAAATTGGCCAAGCTGTTAGAACCACAGTTTCTACAAATGAAAATAACTTTGTATCAAATCTAATACATAAGTGTTATGACAGATTCAACTTTGACCTCAGAAAATTTTACTAAAAAAACAAAGTTCAGTTTTTTTTAAATTGAGTTGGAAAATATTAACTTTTGACATTTTGCAAAAATTGGCCAAGCTGTTAGAACCACAGTTTCTACAAATGGAAATAACTTTATATCAAATCTAATACATAAGTGTAAAGGCAGAATCAACTTTGACCTCAGAAATTTTTACTAAAAAAACATAGTTCAGTTTTTTTTAAATTGAGTTGGAAAATTTTAACTTTTGTCATTTTGCAAAAATTGGCCAAACTGTTAGAACCACAGTTTCTACAAATGAAAATAACTTTGTATCAAATCTCATATATAAGTGTAATGGCAGTTTCAACTTTGACCTCAGAAAAAAAAACATAGTTCAGTTTTTTTAAATTGAGTCGGAAAATTGTAACTTTTGTCATTTTGCAAAAATTGGCCAAACTGTTAGAACCACAGTTTCTACAAATGAAAATAACTTTGTATCAAATCTAATACATAAGTGTTATGACAGATTCAACTTCGACCTCAGAAAAATTTATTAAAAAAACAAAGTTCAGTTTTTTTTAAATTGAGTTGGAAAATATTAACTTTTGACATTTTGCAAAAATTGGCCAAGCTGTTAGAACCACAGTTTCTACAAATGGAAATAACTTTATATCAAATCTAATACATAAGTGTAAAGGCAGAATCAACTTTGACCTCAGAAATTTTTACTAAAAAAACATAGTTCAGTTTTTTTTAAATTGAGTTGGAAAATTTTAACTTTTGTCATTTTGCAAAAATTGGCCAAACTGTTAGAACCACAGTTTCTACAAATGAAAATAACTTTTTATCAAATCTAATACATAAGTGTAAAGGCAGAATCAACTTTGACCTCAGAAATTTTTACTAAAAAAACATAGTTCAGTTTTTTTTAAATTGAGTTGGAAAATATTAACTTTTGACATTTTGCAAAAATTGGCCAAGCTGTTAGAACCACAGTTTCTACAAATGGAAATAACTTTATATCAAATCTAATACATAAGTATAACGGCAGTTTCAACTTCGACCTCAGAAAAATTTATTAAAAAAACTTAGTTCAGTTTTTTTTAAATTGAGTTGGAAAATATTAACTTTTGACATTTTGCAAAAATTGGCCAAGCTGTTAGAACCACAGTTTCTACAAATGGAAATAACTTTATATCAAATCTAATACATAAGTATAACGGCAGTTTCAACTTCGACCTCAGAAAAATTTATTAAAAAAACTTAGTTCAGTTTTTTTTAAATTGAGTTGGAAAATATTAACTTTTGACATTTTGCAAAAATTGGCCAAGCTGTTAGAACCACAGTTTCTACAAATGGAAATAACTTTATATCAAATCTAATACATAAGTATAACGGCAGTTTCAACTTCGACCTCAGAAATTTTTATTAAAAAAACTTAGTTCAGTTTTTTTTAAATTGAGTTGGAAAATTTTAACTTTTGTCATTTTGCAAAAATTGGCCAAGCTGTTAGAACCACAGTTTCTACAAATGAAAATAACTTTGTATCAAATCTAATACATAAGTGTTATGACAGATTCAACTTTGACCTCAGAAAATTTTACTAAAAAAACAAAGTTCAGTTTTTTTTAAATTGAGTTGGAAAATTTTAACTTTTGTCATTTTGCAAAAATTGGCCAAACTGTTAGAACCACAGTTTCTACAAATGAAAATAACTTTGTATCAAATCTAATACATAAGTGTAAAGGCAGAATCAACTTTGACCTCAGAAATTTTTACTTTAAAAACATAGTTCAGTTTTTTTTAAATTGAGTTGGAAAATCTTAACTTTTGTCATTTTGCAAAAATTGGCCAAGCTGTTAGAACCACAGTTTCTTTAAATGAAAATAACTTTTTATCAAATCTAATACATAAGTGCAATGGCAGTTTCAACTTTGAACTCAGAAATTTTTATTAAAAAAACATAGTTCAGTTTTTTTAAATTGAGTTGGAAAATTTTAACATTTGTCATTATGCAAAAATTGGCCAAACTGTTAGAACCACAGTTTCTACAAATGAAAATAACTTTTTATCAAATCTAATACATAAGTGTAAAGGCAGAATCAACTTTGACCTCAGAAATTTTTACTAAAAAAACATAGTTCAGTTTTTTTTAAATTGAGTTGGAAAATATTAACTTTTGACATTTTGCAAAAATTGGCCAAGCTGTTAGAACCACAGTTTCTACAAATGGAAATAACTTTGTATCAAATCTAATACATAAGTGTTATGACAGATTCAACTTTGACCTCAGAAAAAAAAAACATAGTTCAGTTTTTTTAAATTGAGTTGGAAAATCTTAACTTTTGTCATTTTGCAAAAATTGGCCAAGCTGTTAGAACCACAGTTTCTACAAATGAAAATAACTTTGTATCAAATCTAATACATAAGTGTAATGGCAGTTTCAACTTTGACCTCAGAAAAAAAAACATATTTCAGTTTTTTTAAATTGAGTTGGAAAATCTTAACTTTTGTCATTTTGCAAAAATTGGCCAAGCTGTTAGAACCACAGTTTCTACAAATGAAAATAACTTTGTATCAAATCTAATACATAAGTGTAATGGCAGATTCAACTTTGACCTCAGAAAATTTTACTAAAAAAACAAAGTTCAGTTTTTTTTAAATTGAGTTGGAAAATTTTAACTTTTGTCATTTTGCAAAAATTGGCCAAACTGTTAGAACCACAGTTTCTACAAATGAAAATAACTTTGTATCAAATCTAATATATAAGTGTAATGGCAGTTTCAACTTTGAACTCAGAAAATTTTACTAAAAAAACATAGTTAAGTTTTTTTTAAATTGAGTTGGAAAATCTTAACTTTTGTCATTTTGCAAAAATTGGCCAAGCTGTTAGAACCACAGTTTCTTTAAATGAAAATAACTTTTTATCAAATCTAATACATGAGTGCAATGGCAGTTTAAACTTTGACCTCAGAAATTTTAATTAAAAAACATAGTTCATTTTTTTTAAATTGAGTTGGAAAATTTTAACTTTTGTCTTTTGCAAAAATTCGCCAAACTGTTAGAACCACAGTTTCTACAAATTGAAATAACTTTTTATCCGCTCACGGACAAGCCCACCTCCCATACAAAAGCTCCCACCTCCCATACAGAGCTAAAATTTGACACATATGTTTTTTATAACAAAACAAAGATGATTTTGAAAAATAAACATCATCCGCCCACGGACACGCCTACCTCCCATACAACGTGAAAATTGAAAACTGCATAACTCAGCTCATAATAAGCCTACAACAATAAAATTTGGTGTGTATGTGTTTTATATATACACAAAAATGTCTGCGAAAATGGACGCCATCCGCTCACGGACACGCCCACCTCCCATACAACCAAAAAATTGAAAACGCAATAAATCAGCCTCTGTTTAACCTACAGGGCTAAAATTTGGCACGCATGTTTTTTATGACAAGACAAAGATGGTTTTGAAAAATGGACGTCATTCGCCCACGGACACGCCTACCTCCCATACAACCCAAAAAGTTTAAAACTCAACAAATAAGGTTATGTTTGTCATAGAGAAATTAAATTTGGTATGTACGTATTTTATACCAAAACTAAGGTGTGTTCAAAAATTGGAAGTAATCCGACCATGAACACGCCCACCTCCCATAGCGAAAGCACAATAAAGACATTAACTGTGAGCTACAGGAATAAAACTTGGTATGTGTAAGTTTTTCATCAACATTTAAATGCATATAAAATGAAGGCTTCTTCCGCCCACGGAGACGCCCATTTACAATAAAATTTTTTTTGTTTTTGAAAAGTGGGTTTAGGGTATTTCATAGTCGGCCTAGACCGACTTTAGATTTTCTTTACTTGTTTAAAATTGAGTTGGAAAATCTTAACTTTTGTCATTTTGCAAAAATTGGCCAAGCTGTTAGAACCACAGTTTCTACAAATGAAAATAACTTTGTATCAAATCAAAAACATAAGTGTAATGGCAGTTTCAACTTTGACCTCAGAAAAAAAACATAGTTCAGTTTTTTTAAATTGAGTTGGAAAATTTTAACATTTGTCATTTTGCAAAAATTGGCAAAACTGTTTAAACCACAGTTTCTACAAATGGGAATAACTTTTTATCAAATCTAATACATAAGTGCAATGGCAGTTTCAACTTTGACCTCAGAAATTTTTACTAAAAAAACATAGTTCAGTTTTTTTTAAATTGAGTTGGAAAATTTTAACTTTTGTCATTTTGCAAAAATTGGCAAAACTGTTTAAACCACAGTTTCTACAAATGGGAATAACTTTTTATCAAATCTAATACATAAGTGCAATGGCAGTTTCAACTTTGAACTCAGAAATTTTTATTAAAAAAACATAGTTCAGTTTTTTTAAATTGAGTTGGAAAATTTTAACATTTGTCATTATGCAAAAATTGGCCAAACTGTTAGAACCACAGTTTCTACAAATGAAAATAACTTTTTATCAAATCTAATACATAAGTGTAAAGGCAGAATCAACTTTGACCTCAGAAATTTTTACTAAAAAAACATAGTTCAGTTTTTTTTAAATTGAGTTGGAAAATATTAACTTTTGACATTTTGCAAAAATTGGCCAAGCTGTTAGAACCACAGTTTCTACAAATGGAAATAACTTTATATCAAATCTAATACATAAGTATAACGGCAGTTTCAACTTCGACCTCAGAAATTTTTATTAAAAAAACTTAGTTCAGTTTTTTTTAAATTGAGTTGGAAAATATTAACTTTTGACATTTTGCAAAAATTGGCCAAGCTGTTAGAACCACAGTTTCTACAAATGAAAATAACTTTTTATCAAATCTAAAACATAAGTGTAAAGGCAGAATCAACTTTCACTTCAGAAATTTTAATTAAAAAAACATAGTACAGTTTTTTTTACATTGAGTTGGAAAATCTTTGCTTTTGTCATTTTGCAAAAATTGGCCAAGCTGTTAGAACCACAGTTTCTACAAATGGAAATAACTTTATATCAAATCTAATACATAAGTATAACGGCAGTTTCAACTTCGACCTCAGAAATTTTTATTAAAAAAACTTAGTTCAGTTTTTTTTAAATTGAGTTGGAAAATATTAACTTTTGACATTTTGCAAAAATTGGCCAAGCTGTTAGAACCACAGTTTCTACAAATGGAAATAACTTTGTATCAAATCTAATACATAAGTGTTATGACAGATTCAACTTTGACCTCAGAAAAAAAAAACATAGTTCAGTTTTTTTAAATTGAGTTGGAAAATCTTAACTTTTGTCATTTTGCAAAAATTGACCAAACTGTTAGAACCACAGTTTCTACAAATGAAAATAACTTTGTATCAAATCTAATACATAAGTGTAATGGCAGTTTCAACTTTGACCTCAGAAAAAAAAACATAGTTCAGTTTTTTTAAATTGAGTTGGAAAATCTTAACTTTTGTCATTTTGCAAAAATTGGCCAAGCTGTTAGAACCACAGTTTCTACAAATGAAAATAACTTTGTATCAAATCTAATACATAAGTGTTATGACAGATTCAACTTTGACCTCAGAAAATTTTACTAAAAAAACAAAGTTCAGTTTTTTTTAAATTGAGTTGGAAAATATTAACTTTTGACATTTTGCAAAAATTGGCCAAGCTGTTAGAACCACAGTTTCTACAAATGGAAATAACTTTATATCAAATCTAATACATAAGTGTAAAGGCAGAATCAACTTTGACCTCAGAAATTTTTACTAAAAAAACAAAGTTCAGTTTTTTTTAAATTGAGTTGGAAAATTTTAACTTTTGTCATTTTGCAAAAATTGGCCAAACTGTTAGAACCACAGTTTCTACAAATGAAAATAACTTTGTATCAAATCTCATATATAAGTGTAATGGCAGTTTCAACTTTGACCTCAGAAAAAAAAACATAGTTCAGTTTTTTTAAATTGAGTTGGAAAATTTTAACTTTTGTCATTTTGCAAAAATTGGCCAAACTGTTAGAACCACAGTTTCTACAAATGAAAATAACTTTGTATCATATCTAATACATAAGTGTAATGGCAGTTTCAACTTTGACCTCAGAAAAAAAAAACATAGTTCAGTTTTTTTAAATTGAGTTGGAAAATCTTAACTTTTGTCATTTTGCAAAAATTGGCCAAACTGTTAGAACCACAGTTTCTACAAATGAAAATAACTTTGTATCAAATCTCATTTATAAGTGTAATGGCAGTTTCAACTTTGACCTCAGAAAAAAAAAACATAGTTCAGTTTTTTTAAATTGAGTTGGAAAATTGTAACTTTTGTCATTTTGCAAAAATTGGCCAAACTGTTAGAACCACAGTTTCTACATATGAAAATAACTTTGTATCAAATCTAATACATAAGTGTAATGGCAGTTTCAACTTTGACCTCAGAAAAAAAAACATAGTTCGGTTTTTTTTTAAATTGAGTTGGAAAATCTTAACTTTTGTCATTTTGCAAAAATCGACCAAACTGTTAGAACCACAGTTTCTACAAATGAAAATAACTTTGTATCAAATCTAATACATAAGTGTAATGGCAGTTTCAACTTTGACCTCAGAAAAAAAAAACATATTTCAGTTTTTTTAAATTGAGTTGGAAAATCTTAACTTTTGTCATTTTGCAAAAATTGGCCAAGCTGTTAGAACCACAGTTTCTACAAATGAAAATAACTTTGTATCAAATCTAATACATAAGTGTTATGACAGATTCAACTTTGACCTCAGAAAAAAAAAACAAAGTACAGTTTTTTTTTAAATTGAGTTGGAAAATCTTATTTTTTGTCATTTTGCAAAAATTTGCCAAGCTGTTAGAACCACGCAGTTTCAACTTTCACTTCAGAAATTTTTGTTAAAAAAAACATAGTACAGTTTTTTTTAAATTGAGTTGGAAAATCTTAACTTTTGTCATTTTGCAAAAATTGGCCAAGCTG
The DNA here is from genome assembly GCA_958299015.1 of Tetanocera ferruginea. Classification (NCBI taxonomy): domain Eukaryota; kingdom Metazoa; phylum Arthropoda; class Insecta; order Diptera; family Sciomyzidae; genus Tetanocera; species Tetanocera ferruginea. The sequence continues at coordinate 97,338,632 of OY282640.1, read as the reverse complement.
TTAGAACCACAGTTTCTTTAAATGAAAATAACTTTTTATCAAATCTAATACATAAGTGCAATGGCAGTTTCAACTTTGAACTCAGAAATTTTTATTAAAAAAACATAGTTCAGTTTTTTTAAATTGAGTTGGAAAATTTTAACATTTGTCATTATGCAAAAATTGGCCAAACTGTTAGAACCACAGTTTCTACAAATGAAAATAACTTTTTATCAAATCTAATACATAAGTGTAAAGGCAGAATCAACTTTGACCTCAGAAATTTTTACTAAAAAAACATAGTTCAGTTTTTTTTAAATTGAGTTGGAAAATATTAACTTTTGACATTTTGCAAAAATTGGCCAAGCTGTTAGAACCACAGTTTCTACAAATGGAAATAACTTTATATCAAATCTAATACATAAGTATAACGGCAGTTTCAACTTCGACCTCAGAAAAATTTATTAAAAAAACTTAGTTCAGTTTTTTTAAATTGAGTTGGAAAATATTAACTTTTGACATTTTGCAAAAATTGGCCAAGCTGTTAGAACCACAGTTTCTACAAATGGAAATAACTTTATATCAAATCTTATACATAAGTATAACGGCAGTTTCAACTTCGACCTCAGAAAAATTTATTAAAAAAACTTAGTTCAGTTTTTTTTAAATTGAGTTGGAAAATATTAACTTTTGACATTTTGCAAAAATTGGCCAAGCTGTTAGAACCACAGTTTCTACAAATGGAAATAACTTTATATCAAATCTAATACATAAGTATAACGGCAGTTTCAACTTCGACCTCAGAAATTTTTATTAAAAAAACTTAGTTCAGTTTTTTTTAAATTGAGTTGGAAAATATTAACTTTTGACATTTTGCAAAAATTGGCCAAGCTGTTAGAACCACAGTTTCTACAAATGAAAATAACTTTTTATCAAATCTAAAACATAAGTGTAAAGGCAGAATCAACTTTCACTTCAGAAATTTTAATTAAAAAAACATAGTACAGTTTTTTTTACATTGAGTTGGAAAATCTTTGCTTTTGTCATTTTGCAAAAATTGGCCAAGCTGTTAGAACCACAGTTTCTACAAATGGAAATAACTTTATATCAAATCTAATATATAAGTATAACGGCAGTTTCAACTTCGACCTCAGAAATTTTTATTAAAAAAACTTAGTTCAGTTTTTTTTAAATTGAGTTGGAAAATATTAACTTTTGACAATTTGCAAAAATTGGCCAAGCTGTTAGAACCACAGTTTCTACAAATGGAAATAACTTTGTATCAAATCTAATACATAAGTGTTATGACAGATTCAACTTTGACCTCAGAAAAAAAAAACATAGTTCAGTTTTTTTAAATTGAGTTGGAAAATCTTAACTTTTGTCATTTTGCAAAAATTGACCAAACTGTTAGAACCACAGTTTCTACAAATGAAAATAACTTTGTATCAAATCTAATACATAAGTGTAATGGCAGTTTCAACTTTGACTTCAGAAAAAAAAACATAGTTCAGTTTTTTTAAATTGTGTTGGAAAATCTTAACTTTTGTCATTTTGCAAAAATTGGCCAAGCTGTTAGAACCACAGTTTCTACAAATGAAAATAACTTTGTATCAAATCTAATACATAAGTGTTATTACAGATTCAACTTTGACCTCAGAAAATTTTACTAAAAAAACAAAGTTCAGTTTTTTTTAAATTGAGTTGGAAAATTTTAACTTTTGTCATTTTGCAAAAATTGGCCAAACTGTTAGAACCACAGTTTCTACAAATGAAAATAACTTTATATCAAATCTAATACATAAGTGTAAAGGCAGAATCAACTTTGACCTCAGAAATTTTTACTAAAAAAACATAGTTCAGTTTTTTTTAAATTGAGTTGGAAAATTTTAACTTTTGTCATTTTGCAAAAATTGGCCAAACTGTTAGAACCACAGTTTCTACAAATGAAAATAACTTTGTATCAAATCTCATATATAAGTGTAATGGCAGTTTCAACTTTGACCTCAGAAAAAAAAAACATAGTTCAGTTTTTTTAAATTGAGTCGGAAAATTGTAACTTTTGTCATTTTGCAAAAATTGGCCAAACTGTTAGAACCACAGTTTCTACAAATGAAAATAACTTTGTATCATATCTAATACATAAGTGTAATGGCAGTTTCAACTTTGACCTCAGAAAAAAAAAACATAGTTCAGTTTTTTTAAATTGAGTTGGAAAATCTTAACTTTTGTCATTTTGCAAAAATTGACCAAACTGTTAGAACCACAGTTTCTACAAATGAAAATAACTTTGTATCAAATCTAATACATAAGTGTAATGGCAGTTTCAACTTTGATCTCAGAAAAAAAAACATAGTTCAGTTTTTTTAAATTGAGTTGGAAAATCTTAACTTTTGTCATTTTGCAAAAATTGGCCAAGCTGTTAGAACCACAGTTTCTACAAATGAAAATAACTTTGTATCAAATCTAATACATAAGTGTTATGACAGATTCAACTTTGACCTCAGAAAATTTTACTAAAAAAACAAAGTTCAGTTTTTTTTAAATTGAGTTGGAAAATTTTAACTTTTGTCATTTTGCAAAAATTGGCCAAACTGTTAGAACCACAGTTTCTACAAATGAAAATAACTTTGTATCAAATCTAATACATAAGTGTAAAGGCAGAATCAACTTTGACCTCAGAAATTTTTACTTTAAAAACATAGTTCAGTTTTTTTTAAATTGAGTTGGAAAATCTTAACTTTTGTCATTTTGCAAAAATTGGCCAAGCTGTTAGAACCACAGTTTCTTTAAATGAAAATAACTTTTTATCAAATCTAATACATAAGTGCAATGGCAGTTTCAACTTTGAACTCAGAAATTTTTATTAAAAAAACATAGTTCAGTTTTTTTAAATTGAGTTGGAAAATTTTAACATTTGTCATTATGCAAAAATTGGCCAAACTGTTAGAACCACAGTTTCTACAAATGAAAATAACTTTTTATCAAATCTAATACATAAGTGTAAAGGCAGAATCAACTTTGACCTCAGAAATTTTTACTAAAAAAACATAGTTCAGTTTTTTTTAAATTGAGTTGGAAAATATTAACTTTTGACATTTTGCAAAAATTGGCCAAGCTGTTAGAACCACAGTTTCTACAAATGGAAATAACTTTATATCAAATCTAATACATAAGTATAACGGCAGTTTCAACTTCGACCTCAGAAAAATTTATTAAAAAAACTTAGTTCAGTTTTTTTTAAATTGAGTTGGAAAATATTAACTTTTGACATTTTGCAAAAATTGGCCAAGCTGTTAGAACCACAGTTTCTACAAATGAAAATAACTTTTTATCAAATCTAAAACATAAGTGTAAAGGCAGAATCAACTTTCACTTCAGAAATTTTAATTAAAAAAACATAGTACAGTTTTTTTTACATTGAGTTGGAAAATCTTTGCTTTTGTCATTTTGCAAAAATTGGCCAAGCTGTTAGAACCACAGTTTCTACAAATGGAAATAACTTTATATCAAATCTAATACATAAGTATAACGGCAGTTTCAACTTCGACCTCAGAAATTTTTATTAAAAAAACTTAGTTCAGTTTTTTTTAAATTGAGTTGGAAAATATTAACTTTTGACATTTTGCAAAAATTGGCCAAGCTGTTAGAACCACAGTTTCTACAAATGGAAATAACTTTTTATCAAATCTAATACATAAGTGTTATGACAGATTCAACTTTGACCTCAGAAAAAAAAAACATAGTTCAGTTTTTTTAAATTGAGTTGGAAAATCTTAACTTTTGTCATTTTGCAAAAATTGACCAAACTGTTAGAACCACAGTTTCTACAAATGAAAATAACTTTGTATCAAATCTAATACATAAGTGTAATGGCAGTTTCAACTTTGACCTCAGAAAAAAAAACATAGTTCAGTTTTTTTAAATTGAGTTGGAAAATCTTAACTTTTGTCATTTTGCAAAAATTGGCCAAGCTGTTAGAACCACAGTTTCTACAAATGAAAATAACTTTGTATCAAATCTAATACATAAGTGTTATGACAGATTCAACTTTGACCTCAGAAAATTTTACTAAAAAAACAAAGTTCAGTTTTTTTTAAATTGAGTTGGAAAATATTAACTTTTGACATTTTGCAAAAATTGGCCAAGCTGTTAGAACCACAGTTTCTACAAATGGAAATAACTTTATATCAAATCTAATACATAAGTGTAAAGGCAGAATCAACTTTGACCTCAGAAAATTTTACTAAAAAAACATAGTTCAGTTTTTTTTAAATTGAGTTGGAAAATTTTAACTTTTGTCATTTTGCAAAAATTGGCCAAACTGTTAGAACCACAGTTTCTACAAATGAAAATAACTTTGTATCAAATCTTATACATAAGTGTAATGGCAGTTTCAACTTTGACCTCAGAAAAAAAACATAGTTCAGTTTTTTTAAATTGAGTTGGAAAATTGTAACTTTTGTCATTTTGCAAAAATTGGCCAAACTGTTAGAACCACAGTTTCTACAAATGAAAATAACTTTGTATCATATCTAATACATAAGTGTAATGGCAGTTTCAACTTTGACCTCAGAAAAAAAAAACATAGTTCAGTTTTTTTAAATTGAGTTGGAAAATCTTAACTTTTGTCATTTTGCAAAAATTGGCCAAACTGTTAGAACCACAGTTTCTACAAATGAAAATAACTTTGTATCAAATCTAATACATAAGTGTAATGGCAGTTTCAACTTTGACCTCAGAAAAAAAAACATAGTTCAGTTTTTTTAAATTGTGTTGGAAAATCTTAACTTTTGTCATTTTGCAAAAATTGGCCAAGCTGTTAGAACCACAGTTTCTACAAATGAAAATAACTTTGTATCAAATCTAATACATAAGTGTTATGACAGATTCAACTTTGACCTCAGAAAATTTTACTAAAAAAACAAAGTTCAGTTTTTTTTTAAATTGAGTTGGAAAATTTTAACTTTTGTCATTTTGCAAAAATTGGCCAAACTGTTAGAACCACAGTTTCTACAAATGAAAATAACTTTGTATCAAATCTAATACATAAGTGTAAAGGCAGAATCAACTTTGACCTCAGAAATTTTTACTTTAAAAACATAATTCAGTTTTTTTTTAAATTGAGTTGGAAAATCTTAACTTTTGTCATTTTGCAAAAATTGGCCAAGCTGTAAGAACCACAGTTTCTACAAATGGAAATAACTTTATATCAAATCTAATACATAAGTGTAATGGCAGATTCAACTTTGACCTCAGAAAATTTTACTAAAAAAACAAAGTTAAGTTTTTTTTAAATTGAGTTGGAAAATTTTAACTTTTGTCATTTTGCAAAAATTGGCCAAACTGTTAGAACCACAGTTTCTACAAATGAAAATAACTTTGTATCAAATCTCATATATAAGTGTAATGGCAGTTTCAACTTTGACCTCAGAAAAAAAAAACATAGTTCAGTTTTTTTAAATTGAGTTGGAAAATTGTAACTTTTGTCATTTTGCAAAAATTGGCCAAACTGTTAGAACCACAGTTTCTACAAATGAAAATAACTTTGTATCAAATCTAATACATAAGTGTAATGGCAGTTTCAACTTTGACCTCAGAAAAAAAAAACATAGTTCAGTTTTTTTAAATTGAGTTGGAAAATCTTAACTTTTGTCATTTTGCAAAAATTTACCAAACTGTTAGAACCACAGTTTCTACAAATGAAAATAACTTTGTATCAAATCTAATACATAAGTGTAATGGCAGTTTCAACTTTGACCTCAGAAAAAAAAACATATTTCAGTTTTTTTAAATTGAGTTGGAAAATCTTAATTTTTGTCATTTTGCAAAAATTGGCCAAGCTGTTAGAACCACAGTTTCTACAAATGAAAATAACTTTGTATCAAATCTAATACATAAGTGTAATGGCAGATTCAACTTTGACCTCAGAAAATTTTACTAAAAAAACAAAGTTCAGTTTTTTTTTAAATTGAGTTGGAAAATTTTAACTTTTGTCATTTTGCAAAAATTGGCCAAACTGTTAGAACCACAGTTTCTACAAATGAAAATAACTTTGTATCAAATCTAATACATAAGTGTAATGGCAGTTTCAACTTTGAACTCAGAAAATTTTACTAAAAAAACATAGTTCAGTTTTTTTAAATTGAGTTGGAAAATCTTAACTTTTGTCATTTTGCAAAAATTGGCCAAGCTGTTAGAACCACAGTTTCTACAAATGAAAATAACTTTGTATCAAATCTCATATATAAGTGTAATGGCAGTTTCAACTTTGACCTCAGAAAATTTTACCAAAAAAACAAAGTTCAGTTTTTTTTAAATTGAGTTGGAAAATTTTAACTTTTGTCATTTTGCAAAAATTGGCCAAACTGTTAGAACCACAGTTTCTACAAATGAAAATAACTTTGTATCAAATCTAATACATAAGTGTAAAGGCAGAACCAACTTTGACCTCAGAAATTTTTACTTTAAAAACATAGTTCAGTTTTTTTTAAATTGAGTTGGAAAATCTTAACTTTTGTCATTTTGCAAAAATTGGCCAAGCTGTAAGAACCACAGTTTCTACAAATGGAAATAACTTTATATCAAATCTAATACATAAGTGTAATGGCAGATTCAACTTTGACCTCAGAAAATTTTACTAAAAAAACAAAGTTAAGTTTTTTTTAAATTGAGTTGGAAAATTTTAACTTTTGTCATTTTGCAAAAATTGGCCAAGCTGTTAGAACCACAGTTTCTACAAATGAAAATAACTTTGTATCAAATCTAATACATAAGTGTAATGGCAGATTCAACTTTGACCTCAGAAAATTTTACCAAAAAAACAAAGTTCAGTTTTTTTTAAATTGAGTTGGAAAATTTTAACTTTTGTCATTTTGCAAAAATTGGCCAAACTGTTAGAACCACAGTTTCTACAAATGAAAATAACTTTGTATCAAATCTAATACATAAGTGTAAAGGCAGAACCAACTTTGACCTCAGAAATTTTTACTTTAAAAACATAGTTCAGTTTTTTTTAAATTGAGTTGGAAAATCTTAACTTTTGTCATTTTGCAAAAATTGGCCAAGCTGTAAGAACCACAGTTTCTACAAATGAAAATAACTTTGTATCAAATCAAATACATAAGTGTTATGACAGTTTCAACTTTGACCTCAGAAAAAAAAAACATAGTTCAGTTTTTTTAAATTGAGTTGGAAAATCTTAACTTTTGTCATTTTGCAAAAATTGGCCAAGCTGTTAGAACCACAGTTTCTACAAATGAAAATAACTTTGTATCAAATCTAATACATAAGTGTAATGGCAGATTCAACTTTGACCTCAAAAAATTTTACCAAAAAAACAAAGTTCAGTTTTTTTTAAATTGAGTTGGAAAATTTTAACTTTTGTCATTTTGCAAAAATTGGCCAAACTGTTAGAACCACAGTTTCTACAAATGAAAATAACTTTGTATCAAATCTTATACATAAGTGTAATGGCAGTTTCAACTTTCACTTCAGAAATTTTTATTAAAAAAACATAGTACAGTTTTTTTTTAAAGTGAGTTGGAAAATCTTAACTTCCGTCATTTTGCAAAAATTGGCCAAGCTGTTAGAACCACAGTTTCTTTAAATGAAAATAACTTTTTATCAAATCTTATACATAAGTGCAATGGCAGTTTCAACTTTGAACTCAGAAATTTTAATTAAAAAAACATAGTTCAGTTATTTTAAATTGAGTTGGAAAATTTTAACTTTTGTCATTTTGCAAATATTGGCCAAACTGTAAGAACCACAGTTTCTACAAATGAAAATAACTTTGTATCAAATCTAATACATAAGTGTAATGGCAGTTTCAACTTCGACCTCAGAAAAATTTATTAAAAAAACTTAGTTCAGTTTTTTTAAATTGAGTTGGAAAATCTTAACTTTTGTCATTTTGCAAAAATTGACCAAACTGTTAGAACCACAGTTTCTACAAATGAAAATAACTTTGTATCAAATCTAATACATAAGTGTAATGACAGTTTCAACTTTGACCTCAGAAAAAAAAAACATAGTTCAGTTTTTTTAAATTGAGTTGGAAAATCTTAACTTTTGTCATTTTGCAAAAATTGGCCAAGCTGTTAGAACCACAGTTTCTACAAATGAAAATAACTTTGTATCAAATCTAATACATAAGTGTAATGGCAGATTCAACTTTGACCTCAGAAAATTTTACCAAAAAAACAAAGTTCAGTTTTTTTTAAATTGAGTTGGAAAATTTTAACTTTTGTCATTTTGCAAAAATTGGCCAAACTGTTAGAACCACAGTTTCTACAAATGAAAATAACTTTGTATCAAATCTAATACATAAGTGTAAAGGCAGAACCAACTTTGACCTCAGAAATTTTTACTTTAAAAACATAGTTCAGTTTTTTTTAAATTGAGTTGGAAAATCTTAACTTTTGTCATTTTGCAAAAATTGGCCAAGCTGTAAGAACCACAGTTTCTACAAATGGAAATAACTTTATATCAAATCTAATACATAAGTGTAATGGCAGATTCAACTTTGACCTCAGAAAATTTTACTAAAAAAACAAAGTTAAGTTTTTTTTAAATTGAGTTGGAAAATTTTAACTTTTGTCATTTTGCAAAAATTGGCCAAACTGTTAGAACCACAGTTTCTACAAATGAAAATAACTTTGTATCAAATCTCATATATAAGTGTAATGGCAGTTTCAACTTTGACCTCAGAAAAAAAAACATAGTTCAGTTTTTTTAAATTGAGTTGGAAAATTGTAACTTTTGTCATTTTGCAAAAATTGGCCAAACTGTTAGAACCACAGTTTCTATAAATGAAAATAACTTTGTATCAAATCTAATACATAAGTGTAATGGCAGTTTCAACTTTGACCTCAGAAAAAAAAAACATAGTTCAGTTTTTTAAATTGAGTTGGAAAATCTTAACTTTTGTCATTTTGCAAAAATTGACCAAACTGTTAGAACCACAGTTTCTACAAATGAAAATAACTTTGTATCAAATCTAATACATAAGTGTAATGGCAGTTTCAACTTTGACCTCAGAAAAAAAAAACATAGTTCAGTTTTTTTAAATTGAGTTGGAAAATCTTAACTTTTGTCATTTTGCAAAAATTGGCCAAGCTGTTAGAACCACAGTTTCTACAAATGAAAACAACTTTGTATCAAATCTAATACATAAGTGTAATGGCAGATTCAACTTTGACCTCAGAAAATTTTACTAAAAAAACAAAGTTCAGTTTTTTTTAAATTGAGTTGGAAAATTTTAACTTTTGTCATTTTGCAAAAATTGGCCAAACTGTTAGAACCACAGTTTCTACAAATGAAAATAACTTTGTATCAAATCTAATACATAAGTGTAATGGCAGTTTCAACTTTGAACTCAGAAAATTTTACTAAAAAAACATAGTTCAGTTTTTTTAAATTGAGTTGGAAAATCTTAACTTTTGTCATTTTGCAAAAATTGGCCAAGCTGTTAGAACCACAGTTTCTTTAAATGAAAATAACTTTTTATCAAATCTTATACATAAGTGCAATGGCAGTTTCAACTTTGAACTCAGAAATTTTAATTAAAAAAACATAGTTCAGTTATTTTAAATTGAGTTGGAAAATTTTAACTTTTGTCATTTTGCAAATATTGGCCAAACTGTAAGAACCACAGTTTCTACAAATGAAAATAACTTTGTATCAAATCTAATACATAAGTGTAATGGCAGTTTCAACTTCGACCTCAGAAAAATTTATTAAAAAAACTTAGTTCAGTTTTTTTAAATTGAGTTGGAAAATCTTAACTTTTGTCATTTTGCAAAAATTGACCAAACTGTTAGATCCACAGTTTCTACAAATGAAAATAACTTTGTATCAAATCTAATACATAAGTGTAATGACAGTTTCAACTTTGACCTCAGAAAAAAAAAACATAGTTCAGTTTTTTTAAATTGAGTTGGAAAATCTTAACTTTTGTCATTTTGCAAAAATTGGCCAAGCTGTTAGAACCACAGTTTCTACAAATGAAAATAACTTTGTATCAAATCTAATACATAAGTGTAATGGCAGATTCAACTTTGACCTCAGAAAATTTTACCAAAAAAACAAAGTTCAGTTTTTTTTAAATTGAGTTGGAAAATTTTAACTTTTGTCATTTTGCAAAAATTGGCCAAACTGTTAGAACCACAGTTTCTACAAATGAAAATAACTTTGTATCAAATCTAATACATAAGTGTAAAGGCAGAACCAACTTTGACCTCAGAAATTTTTACTTTAAAAACATAGTTCAGTTTTTTTTAAATTGAGTTGGAAAATCTTAACTTTTGTCATTTTGCAAAAATTGGCCAAGCTGTAAGAACCACAGTTTCTACAAATGGAAATAACTTTATATCAAATCTAATACATAAGTGTAATGGCAGATTCAACTTTGACCTCAGAAAATTTTACTAAAAAAACAAAGTTAAGTTTTTTTTAAATTGAGTTGGAAAATTTTAACTTTTGTCATTTTGCAAAAATTGGCCAAACTGTTAGAACCACAGTTTCTACAAATGAAAATAACTTTGTATCAAATCTCATATATAAGTGTAATGGCAGTTTCAACTTTGACCTCAGAAAAAAAAACATAGTTCAGTTTTTTTAAATTGAGTTGGAAAATTGTAACTTTTGTCATTTTGCAAAAATTGGCCAAACTGTTAGAACCACAGTTTCTATAAATGAAAATAACTTTGTATCAAATCTAATACATAAGTGTAATGGCAGTTTCAACTTTGACCTCAGAAAAAAAAAACATAGTTCAGTTTTTTAAATTGAGTTGGAAAATCTTAACTTTTGTCATTTTGCAAAAATTGACCAAACTGTTAGAACCACAGTTTCTACAAATGAAAATAACTTTGTATCAAATCTAATACATAAGTGTAATGGCAGTTTCAACTTTGACCTCAGAAAAAAAAAACATAGTTCAGTTTTTTTAAATTGAGTTGGAAAATCTTAACTTTTGTCATTTTGCAAAAATTGGCCAAGCTGTTAGAACCACAGTTTCTACAAATGAAAACAACTTTGTATCAAATCTAATACATAAGTGTAATGGCAGATTCAACTTTGACCTCAGAAAATTTTACTAAAAAAACAAAGTTCAGTTTTTTTTAAATTGAGTTGGAAAATTTTAACTTTTGTCATTTTGCAAAAATTGGCCAAACTGTTAGAACCACAGTTTCTACAAATGAAAATAACTTTGTATCAAATCTAATACATAAGTGTAATGGCAGTTTCAACTTTGAACTCAGAAAATTTTACTAAAAAAACATAGTTCAGTTTTTTTAAATTGAGTTGGAAAATCTTAACTTTTGTCATTTTGCAAAAATTGGCCAAGCTGTTAGAACCACAGTTTCTTTAAATGAAAATAACTTTTTATCAAATCTAATACATGAGTGCAATGGCAGTTTAAACTTTGACCTCAGAAATTTTAATTAAAAAACATAGTTCATTTTTTTTAAATTGAGTTGGAAAATTTTAACTTTTGTCTTTTGCAAAAATTCGCCAAACTGTTAGAACCACAGTTTCTACAAATGGAAATAACTTTTTATCCGCTCACGAACAAGCCCACCTCCCATACAAAAGCTCCCACCTCCCATACAGAGCTACAATTTGACACATATTTTTTTTATAACAAAACAAAGATGATTTTGAAAAATAAACATCATCCGCCCACGGACACGCCTACCTCCCATACAACGTGAAAATTGAAAACTGCATAACTCAGCTCATAATAAGCCTACAACAATAAAATTTGGTGTGTATGTGTTTTATATATACACAAAAATGTCTGCGAAAAATGGACGCCATCCGCTCACGGACACGCCCACCTCCCATACAACCAAAAAATTGAAAACGCAATAAATCAGCCTCTGTTTAACCTACAGGGCTAAAATTTGGCACGCATGTTTTTTATGACAAGACAAAGATGGTTTTGAAAAATGGACGTCATTCGCCCACGGACACGCCTACCTCCCATACAACCCAAAAAGTTTAAAACTCAACAAATAAGGTTATGTTTGTCATAGAGAAATTAAATTTGGTATGTACGTATTTTATACCAAAACTAAGGTGTGTTCAAAAATTGGAAGTAATCCGACCATGAACACGCCCACCTCCCATAGCAAAAGCACAATAAAGACATTAACTGTGAGCTACAGGAATAAAACTTGGTATGTGTAAGTTTTTCATCAACATTAAAATGCATATAAAATGAAGGCTTCTTCCGCCCACGGAGACGCCCATTTACAATAAAATTTTTTTTGTTTTTGAAAAGTGGGTTAAGGGTATTTCATAGTCGGCCTAGACCGACTTTAGACTTTCTTTACTTGTTTTAAATTGAGTTGGAAAATCTTAACTTTTGTCATTTTGCAAAAATTGGCCAAGCTGTTAGAACCACAGTTTCTTTAAATGAAAATAACTTTTCATCAAATCTAATACATAAGTGCAATGGCGGTTTCAACTTTGACCTCAGAAATTTTAATTAGAAAAACATAGTTCAGTTTTTTTTTATTGAGTTGGAAAATTTTAACTTTTGTCATTTTGCAAAAATTGGCCAAGCTGTTAGAACCACAGTTTCTACAAATGGAAATAACTTTTTATCAAATCTTATACATAAGTGTAATGGCAGTTTCAACTTTCACTTCCGACCATATTCTGCATAGAAGTCTGTGAATGCATTTAAACAGAGCTTCGCCACCGGTCTTAAACAGCTCAGCCGGTAGGCCATCGGCTCCTGCGGCTTTGTTGTTTTTAAGCCGAGCTATAGCTGTTAAGACCTCGTTATAATCGGGCAGCGGAACTTCAACGCTGTCGTCCATAATTGGGGTTTCCGGGATATCATCTCCACTGGCGGGATTGTTGTCAGCGTCGCCATTTAAAAGTCTAGAGAAGTGCTCCCTCCATAACATCAGTGTACTCTGGATATCTGTCACTAGATTCCCATTCTCGTCCTTGCAGGAAGAGGCTCCGGTCTTAAAACCATCGGCCAGGCGTCTTATTTTTTCGAAAAATTTTCGAGTCTCATTCCTGTCGCCATGCATCTCAATTTTCTCGCACTCACGCATTTCCGCCTCTCGTTTTTTTCGCCTGAAAATGCGTCTCTCTTCCCTCCTCTTCTCTCGGTATCGCTCCATAACAGCACGCGTTACAACCGACTGCAGGGTGGCTTTGTAGGCGGTGTCCTTCTCTGCAGTGGCGTCGCGACACTCCTGGTCGTGCCACTGGTTTCGGCGAGGGCGATGGTAGCCTATCACCTCTTCGGCAGCCGTACGCATAGAGTGGGATATGTGCGTCCACTGTCCGCATATATCGTCGATCGGAGGAGTGCTTTCTTGAAGCAGGAGTGAGAGTCGAGTAGCGAAGGCTTCGGCCGTCCGTTTTGACTGCAGCTTGTCGACGTCTAGCTTTCTAAGTGTAGGATTGCGAGCATTCTTAGCTGCGCACAGACGTGTGCGGATCTTGGCTGCGACAAGATAATGATCCGAGTCTATGTTAGCACCACGAATCGTGCGTACGTCTAGTACACTGGAAGAGTGCCTTCCGTCAATCAAAACGTGATCAATTTGGTTGCATGTTTTTTGATCAGGGGACAGCCAGGTGGCCTTATGAATATTGAGATGCTTGAATCTAGTGCTACTTACGACCATGTTTCGTGCTGCGGCGAAGTCAATCAACCTCATTCCGTTATCGGATATGTTGTCGTGGAGGCTGAACTTTCCGACTGTTGGACCAAATATGTTTTCCTTACCCACCTTGGCGTTGAAGTCACCAAGCACGATTTTTATGTCATGACGGGGGCAGCGCTCGTATGCATCTTCAAGGCACTCGTAAAAACTTTCTTTGGTCTCGTCATCTTTTTCTTCTGTCGGAGCGTGCGCACATATTAGGCTTATGTTAAAAAATTTAGCCTTGAAGCGGATTATGGCAAGCCGTTCGTTCACAGGAGTGAATCGCAGGACATGATGCCGTATTCTCTTGCCAACTACAAATCCGCATCCAAACTCGTGCTTCTCCACATGGCCGCTGTAGTAGATATCACAGGATGCTTGCCGTAAGCAACCCTGTCCCTTCCATCGCATTTCTTGGATTGCAGTGATATCAGAATTATATCTTTCCAAGATATCAATCAGTTGGATAGAGGCACCATCCCAATTTAGGGTCCGGACATTCCAGGTGCATATCCGTAAATCATTATCAGTTTTTCGTTTGCGGTAGTCGTCATCAGATTTGGGGATCATTCTTTCATTTATTCTTTTTCGTTTCATTGAAATCTTTTTTTATGTGGTGGGCTTCAAACCCAACGCACAACCTTTGCTTGATGGCCAAAGGGGAAGCCCGCCGCTCAAATTAGCCGCCAAAGTTTATCGGGCGATAGTTTTTGACGTTTCCAGGAGACACCACGCGGAGGTTTTGAGTCGACTTGAGACGATTTCGACATGGATAATGCTGGCCTCGCCAAGTTGAGGCAGTCAGACACGTTGCCATGTGAATATCGCCCCCTTGTCTCCCATTTCAACTTTCACTTAAGAAATTTTTATTAAAAAAACATAGTTCAGTTTTTTTTTTAAATTGAGTTGGAAAATCTTAACTTTTGTCATTTTGCAAAAATTGGCCAAGCTGTTAGACCCACAGTTTCTTTAAATAAAAATAACTTTTTATCAAATCTAATACATAAGTGTAATGGCAGTTTCAACTTTCACTTCAGAAATTTTAATTAAAAAAACATAGTACAGTTTTTTTTAAATTGAGTTGGAAAATCTTAGCTTTTGTCATTTTGCAAAAATTGGCCAAGCTGTTAGAACCACAGTTTCTACAAATGGAAATAACTTTTTATCAAATCTTATACATAAGTGTAATGGCAGTTTCAACTTTCACTTCAGAAATTTTAATTAAAAAAACATAGTACAGTTTTTTTTAAATTGAGTTGGAAAATCTTAACTTTTGTCATTTTGCAAAAATTCGCCAAACTGTTAGAACCACAGTTTCTACAAATGGAAATAACTTTTTATCAAATCTTATACATAAGGGTTATGGCAGATTCAACTTTAACCTCAGAAATTTTTATTAAAACAACATAGTACAGTACATTTTTTTGTATGTTCTTAAAGTATTTTCTGCATAGTTTTCTGTAGTCTATTTGTTTTATTTTATTATAATTTCGTTACAAGGTTATGACATATACTTACTTATGTACTTCATATGCCTCACTTGACAAAAGCTTTACAAGTGGGGGTATGCCTCCTAAGGTCCTAGTTCTTTGCTTATTTGGATCATCCATATAGCATAAGTGTTGTAAATAAGCTGCAGCATTTGCTTTAATTGCACTGTTGGGATTATTAAGGAAACTTATGACCTCCGACAAATTTGGAGATCGCCATTTCATGGTGGAGCAATTTTCAGTCGCAACATCGCTTATAAATAAATCATTTGAATCTAATAGTGACGATTGTTCATTATGTGGATGCAAAGCAAGCTGAGAGATTTGATTTTGTATGTTTGTTCCATTATGGTGATTGTCTAATGAGAACTCAGATTCTGTGTTTGCAATGTCGGAACTACGGACTAATGGCATTGTGGTACATGAATTATGATTTAAAGGATTTGTTGCATCAGTTGGTAGTCCATAAGTTATTTCAGAAAAGTAACCATATAACACTGAAGAATTTTCAATGTATTCTTCTTGAGGTTCTTTATTTCTTGTAGACGTTTCAATATATTTTGACATTTTATTACATTGTTGCCTCTGAGATGTTTCAATTATATGCTTTTGCGGCACACATGATAGTTTTTTAAGGATGTCGGAAGTTATATACCTTTCTTCAAAAGTAGAGCGTAAATGACAATTAAAATCGCAACGAATTAAATAGACTTGTGACCGAACCATCACCACATTTTAAGCAGAAACAAATTGCATCGCTTTATAATTTATTAATAAAGTAACTTTGAATTCATTTTATCAACAGTGTTTTTTAAAGTTGATTTTAAAATAAAGACTCCTTAGCAATATTAGGAATAAGTTGATATCTGGAAGTAAACAAAAATTATAGTGAAAAAATTAGCTGTTTAGCTTATTTGTTTTAAGAAACTATTTATAATGATATTACGAAAGCGATACATCAATACCAGTATATTATTTACCGAGTTATCTAAACCTCGTTTGTCCATACCTCTCTCCAATGACGTGAAGGCCATATGGGTGCAGATATAGTTTTCCCTTTGTGCTTGTTCATGAATTCTGAAAGCCTTAATATTTTTTTCCCAACAATTATATCAGGTTGGCGTAGAATTTTCGTAGGGATGAATGTATTTTATAAGCGAGACAATAACATTACATTATCAAATAAAAAAAACATATTTCGTCGCACAAACTTTTATAAAAAGTCGTTTTTACACAAAACTTGATTTTTTTCAAAACATAGATTTGGCAATGAAAATTTGGGAAATGTATACCTTTTAATACTTGCCCTACAATACAAAAGCTTGTTTTTACAACAAAATATACATTAAATATAAATAAAGTTAATATATAAATTTTAACAAGGGCTTGAAAATAGGACAATTTTCACAAAATAAAAAAAATCTTGTAAAGTTAAAAAAATAGTTTCTATGGAAAGAATCGTATTTAATGCTTATATAAATGGCGAGTTAACAGTTTTAGTAAAAAAAAATTGGCCATTTCAGCCCTCGAAAGGTCTTTGACCGAGATTCTTATGATCAATTGTGTTGTGTGTGTTATTAAATTAAATGTTTGCACGCAATTTACCGAGAACTGGACCTACATGTTTTATGCTGACTCCGAACGGCTAAAGTTCATGTTCTCAAGACGCTTTTCATGGCATTATTTGCTCTATGAGGTTTGCCATTGTCTGCATTGTCTGCACAAAATTTGTTGTTGAAAAAAACTTTTCACCGCGACTGAGGATCGAACTCGGGCTCCGATCATGCTAAGCCACACACTTAACCTGCATGCCACGGTCACCACAACAGTTTTAGTAACTAGTAATATTAAGTATATTTTTTTTAAAAATTATTTAAAATTATACACGCAATTGATGCACAAACATGGATATGCTCATCAAACATTCGGGAATGGCAAGAGGCGCATTTCATTCGTGTGCTGGTTGCTTAATACCATTCCACCACACTTGGCTCTTGTTTCTTCATTCTGTCACACTAGTATGCATTTTCTAATCACCTACAGCCTTGGCCACTAGATTGAGGCACACCTCTAAGATATAAATTAATTGTAAAACAAGTAAACAAACTCTTAAGTCAGTCTAGCCCGACTATGGAATATCCTAAACCTCCTATAATATTTAAATATATACAGTAAAATACGGATATATGTAATAGGGATAAATGCAAAAATTGCATAAATGCATGACATTTTTAACACTAGTAAGACTGAAACTTAGTTATACCTATATTGCCCAAAAGCAGTCAAAATGACTGCATTATGAAAGAATAAATAATGTGTACAGAAATTTGTTCAAATATACAAATTGTTTATTTAAAGACATTTTAAGAAACGAACACAGAATTACTCACCCGTTTGCACTTATTTTAGAATCGAACACGAAAAAAGGCAAGGGCAATGAAAAGGCAACATTTTTTGGTAGAAACGAAAACGCAAAAAGTCATAAAATTCTAAGAAATTCTTAAAATTCAAAAGCAGTCCAAATGACTTCCTTGGGCAATCTAGTGTTAAGCCATGAGCTATTTTTATGTTTTTACATGTAAAATTATTCGGATAAATGCAATACACATAAAAGCAAAAAGCTTATTATTCACATACATATTTGTACCCCTATAAAATCCATAAAAAACAAGGTATCATTTTGAAAAATAAAATTTATATTTTTTAGTTAAAAAAATTACACATCTTGCGTGATTACATCTCACTGGAACATCGGAAAAAACAAAGAACGGGGTTTTTATCAGCATTAAAACCGGCATGGAATGAACTAGAAGAAACAATTGTGGTTGAAAAATAACAAAATGGCGGCGTTTTTTCGAAAACAGTTAATTTTTTTGGACAAAATCGGCCAAAAACTCAAAAACTATAAAACCAATTTTTCTGTCCGTAATTCATTCCATGCATCGACCAGTGTTAAACAACATTTTAAAATTTCAGTACGATCGGTCAAGTAGTTTTTGTTTTATCACGCCCGCCATGATTTTTTTAATGATTTTTTAAAAAAATTCCAGTACCAATATAGGTGATTAAAATAATATACAACTTTTTTTGCGTAATTTTTTTCCGAAAAATATATTTGTAATTTTTCAAAATGTTATCTTATTTTTTATTCAACTTATACGCATTTTAAAACATGCGCCAAAAAAAGGATATATAATATGTATATAAAAATCTCACGTCACGGTGTTAGTGTTTGAACTCCTCCGAAACGGGTGAATCGATTTTAACTAAATTTTTTTGTATATTTGGTAGGTATGAGATTAGGTCGTAAAGTATTTCACCTTCCTATCCGCGAAGGGCGTTGCACATTTTTAAGAATTTACATTTTCTGTTTTACTTTCATGTATTAATCGCACATCAATGAAACTCGGTACGAACCCAATAAACATTGTGGCGAGGGGTGATTCGTTGACGAATCGCTTGTAAATAGTTTTTCATATTATTTTCGAAATAGGAAGGAAAAGGATAATATTTTTTGTTAAAAAGCAGTTAAGCAGTTTTTAACCACCCCCAAATTTTTATTTCGACTTATTATTTTTTTTTTCGTTTCAGGGACTTGCTATCGAATCGCCTTTCAATATTAGTATAACTCGCTAGCGAATCAATTTTTTCAGCCTCAGCGATTCTTTAGCAATTCGCTTATCTCAATTTAAGCAATTTATCAATGAGTCATTACTTTTATTGTTAACGATTCGTAACCGAATGGTTCCATTTATATCTAACGATTCGTTGCGAAGTGTTTTGCCCTTAATTATTTCCTATATTTAATTTATCTTTCTTATTTAATTAATTTAGAATAATTTTGGATTTCATGAGTTTTGAAATATAATCAATGTATTTATTTGCAGGTGGAAATAAAGAATACAACTTTTTATAAAATTTTATTTAAGATTTTATTAAACTTTAACTTAATTTTAATAACGGGCAAAAGTATAATACTGAACTTACTTTGATTTGAAAAACTTTCACAATATCCTGAAATCTATGACACAAAATGTTGCCTTCAAATTGAATATCATCAGTTGAAAATATATTTTAAAAATATGCATTGCTCAACTCAAATCTTTTAAGTTGTAATATAATTTGTTGACCCTTAACAAGAACCTGGTCGTTGTTTCTGACAATATACTTAGTCATATATATACTATCTTTATACATATAAAAGTTGTTTGTGTGTTTTAATGATAAATAAATGTATTTAGTTTTTATATTAGTATAAGAACCTTCTTTAAAATCTCCTAAGGCTAGAAATTTATCATTTGTATTTTTTAAAATACTGCATGCACTCTTTTCTACAGTTTTTTATAAATTTGAGGCAGAAATTGATTGTTTTTTTAAGTTGACGTTTAATTTGTTGTAAGAAATTTTCATATTTAAATGCGCTGATCATTCGTAAAGTCCAGATTCACTTCTTGATCACATTGTGGTATATTCTCTAGGAGCTGCGAATGGTTTGCACACCATTTTCGCAAATTGAAACCATGCTTCTTTAATATATATATCAGTTGTTGTTGAGCTTCAATGGCTGTTATCAAACTATCAGAACCTCCCAGACCGTCATCTACATAAAAATTATCTTGTAGAATTTGAGCTCCCAACGGGTAATTATTGGCATTTGCCGTTGCAATTCGCTGTAAACATTTTGTTGCGAGATACGGTGCTGATCTTGTTCCATACGTCACAGTGGTTAATTGATAATATTTGATTGGAAAGGCTGGATTCTCTCTCCAAATAATTAATTGGTATCGTTGATCATCTGGATCTACTAAAATTTGACGATACATTTTTTCGATGTCTGTAGTGAACACGTAGCGTGGTAGCCGGAACCGAAGAAGAATTGAAAAAAGTTCGCTTTGAACGGTTGGTCCAGTGTACATTAGATCATTTAGTGAATATCCTGATGATGTCTTGGCTGAGGCATCAAAGACGACCCGAAGTTTCGTTGTCATGCTGTCGGGCTTGAATACACAATGATGTGGAATGAAATAATTCGGAGTTAGTACAGAATCGAGATTCACTTCTTTCATGTGCCCAAGTCTTTCATAATCCTTCATAAACTGAATGTATTCCTTGCGTACGATATCATTTTTTAGAAGTCGGCGTTCTAGACTCATAAATCTGTTGTGGATCATGGCTTGTGATTGCCCTAAGGCTGATGTGTTTTCGATAAAGGGGAGTTTAACGACAAAGCGGCCTTCCTCATTGCTACGAACATTTTGAGCAAAGTGAGATTCACATCGCTGCTCTGCTGGTGAAAGATATTTCTTACTTGTTTCAACTTCTTCAATTTCCCAAAATTTTTTATCAGTTCATTCGTGGTTTCTTCTTCTTGACTGAATATACCACATGTGACAGCATCGTAGCTTGTTGATCCCACCATTCCTGCTACTATCCAACCAAACACCGTATTCTGCAGTATGGGCAACTGTTCACTGATGTTGATTTGTTCTGGTCGGATCAAGTGATAATACAGTTCTGCTCCCAGTAGAACATCGATCTTGTCAGATTTGAAGAATTCAGGATCTGCTAACTTAATGTTTTCTGGGAGTGACCAGGTTGAAATGTCAATGTTCAGTCTTGGTTGAGGTGATACGATGTGAGACAGGACGACTGCTTCGAGTTTGGATGTGAAGTTTCCAGTTCTTGAATGCATATCTACGTTTACTCGCTGAGTTGATTTATGAGTACCCTTTCCAATGCCTTCGATACAGAGCGATGATGATGTTGTTGATAGCGATAATTTCTTAATCAGTCTTTCAGTTATGATATTAATCTGAGAGCCGGAATCCAGAATTGCTCGAACTTCACACGATCTTCCATTATTTGCTGAGATTTTAATTTTTGCTGTTGCTAGTAGAACGTAGTTATATTTGTTAGTTTCATTTTGAGCCGCAGCTACCGTGAAAGGCACAGTGTTGTTATTTGACTGATCAGGAACTTGATGATTTACTGTTGTTTTCTGAATTTTAGCATCTCCCTGTAAATGCAGTAGTGTGTTGTGCTTTGCTGAACATTTTGTGCAGCTTCGTGATTTACATGTCTTGGCTGTGTGATTTTCTTTGAAACAATTGACGCACAGGTTTTGTTTCTGTATCCATTTCAGTCGTTCTACGGCGGACATCTTGAGAAACTGTTGGCAATAGTAAAGAGGATGGCCACCTTGCTTACAAACCTTGCAACTGTTGTGATTGGATACTGCTGTCGATGTTACCACTCTTTTGATATTACATCCTATGGCTTCTAATGCTTGGAACCGATTCTTTAAGAATTTGAGAAAGGTGCTTATTTCTTGAAGCTTTCTGGGGTCTTGAAGGGATTGCTCGTAGAGCATATGGGTTTGGTGATCAAATTTCTTTATTAAAATGTGCAACAGCAGAGGATCCCAGCTATCTGTCTCGACACCAAGATTCTTGAGTGCGGCTAAGCTTTCATGAATGGTGTCATGAAAGTTTCGAATAGTCTTGGCTTCTGATGTGAGGTTTGGAAGGGATATCAGCCGTTGTATTATAGCTGATGTAAGCATTCTCTTATTGCTAAAACGATCTTGTAGAGCTTCCCATGCGATGTCGTAATTATCTTCTGTCAATTCGAGATGACCAATCGCGCGTTCAGCCTCCCCGAATACATTGGTTTTGAGGTACCACATTTTCTGGATTTTTGGAATTTGTTGCTGATGTATCATTCGCGTGAATATGTCTGCGAAAGTTTGCCATTTCAAGTAGTTTCCGTCAAACTTCGGTACTGACATTTTTGGTAGATGCACCAATTGGTGATTTATTGCCTGGAATTCATCATTGATATTCTTATGTTTTGTTAACAATTCTTGTTGGTGTATGACTCTGGCTTCGAGTTCTGAGTATGCCAGTATGTCATATCCTTTTGCTGCCGGGTCCTCGAACAGTTCCCATAATTTATAGTGAATTTCTTCAACTTGGCTCCACAGCTTGCTTAACACGATCAGACACTGTGAAGGAGCCTCTTGTATTGAATTGCCCGCTAGTAGACGTTCCAGTGATGACATCATCGCCTTTTGTCTCCTACACATGGCCTCAAAACTAACTTGGACTGGAGAAATTGATGACGACTGATCCTGCTGAGTTGTTGGTGCAACCGAGGATGCATCTTTTGTAAATTCTCGTATGTCTCTTGGGGTTGCCTTTGTAGGTGGTTCCAATTGGGGTGATGACTTCGATTCCAGGTTTTGTATCTCGGTTGTAAAAATCTGTTTGTACTTATTGGCCACAGTCAAAATGTTGTTATAGTAGTCTGTTTTAAAGTATTCATGATCTAATGCTAGATCCTTTATCGTACGAATCTTCGTGTCATTTTCTTCAAATTGATCCCACACTTTATTTAGACGCTGCAGTCGCTCTTCAAAATAGATTGATGTCGTCTTTCGATCTGGAGAATCCTTTTTGAAATTCTTCACAATTTGCTGAATTTCATTGCCCGCCAACTTTTGCAAGGCAACCAATGATGAAAAATCTTCCATGATAAATGCTGATGAAACTAAACCACCAGAATGATATGTTGAATCTGCCTAAGAAGTGTTGCAGATCACGTCGGGGTCACCAGAATGTTGCGTCTTAATGGGCGCAACTGCAAATCCTTAGTCTTAACTTGACTAAGGAATAGTTGTTTAAATAATTATTCAAAAGTTAACCAGGCACTTTAACCTGTTCAACTAAGGATAATTATTTTTGTTTTTTTTGCTTTGGTTAACCAGGCACTTGAACCTGTTCAACTAACGATAGTTTGTTTTATTTGCTTTGGCTAACCAGGCACTTGAACCTGTTCAACCCAGAGGAATAAAAAAGAACCGCTTCAAAGGTGTTGACTTTTAATATTCATTTATTGTTACTATTTAGATTCCTTTTATACAAAATTTGTTCCAATTTTACATAGAAAAGGAATATATAAAACTAATATGTAATATGTATATATGTATATATATTGATTTAGCATATGATTAAGCATAACAACAAAATGCACACACAACAAAAACGGCCAAGCTGCCCTTGAAATAATTGTTCAGCACATTGCACTACAAAATTCTATTCATATTAAAACAAAGCTCATGTGTCGTTTTTTGCAGGCTCAGCTTTTTTGGTAGTTACTGGAATGCTTTGTTGTTTTGTGTTTTGCTGTTATGCTTGTATATTTGTATGACTACAACTACTTATTAATAACTTAATTTATTTGTATTGTTCGGAACTGAACAAAAACAGTGGGCGCAAAAGTGGGCGTGGTCAATTTTTCTTTCAGTAAACACTTAAATTGGATTACTACGAACATTTGAAAAAAAAATTATCCAAATCGGTCCAGCCGTTTTCCGATTTTAGATAAATCAAAAAAAGTGGGCGCAAAAGTGGGCGCGGTCAATTTTTCTTTCCGACAAAACTTAAATTGGATTACTTCGACATTTGAAAAAAAATTATCCAAATCGGTCCAGCCGTTTTCCGATTTTAGATAAATCAAAAAAGTGGGCGCAAAGGTGGGCGTGGTCAATTTTTCTTTCCTTAAAAACCTAACTTGGACTAAAACGAACATTTTAAAAAAAAAATTATCCAAATCGGTCCAGCCGTTCTGAAGTGATGCGATTTCAACCAAACGTACACTTCTTTTTATATATATAGATTAATTTTTTATTCATTATTAGCTAACCCGGCAAACGTTGTTTTGCCTTTAATTTTTATTTTCACTGAAAGTGTGGTTCCGTTGCAAAGTCGTGACGGATTGATATTTTTTTTTTTTTTTTATTATTATTTATTATAAGCTAAGCCTTTGAGGCTTTATAGTTTTTAAAATTTAGCCATTTACAAAACAATTTATTATAATTATATATAACAATTTAGAATATAGCATAATAACCGAAATATAATGATATTTTAACATTGACATAATTTAATTATGTTTCAAATTTATACATATTAACATTGTGAAGCCAAGGCAAACATGGTTGTGTATGTAAAGCATCATGGTGTCGGCCTAGAACGGTGGGAGGTATCAAGACAAACAAGGCCATTACACCACACTGATAAGTATTACCATATACATAATACATATCGTTCACAGCAAGGTGGTATTTCGACAAACAAGGTCATATTTACCACACCAATTTCCTTAGAAACAAAAAAATGGTTGCGAACGCTGGCACTAAGACAACTAGGTCTCATTGGCCTGTCGTATTACTATATGTCATACAAATCGTTCTCGCTGGTTGTAGGACAAAGTCCAAAAGATACAACCAGCACAGCACAACCGAAAAAAATGCGTTTACATTCACCAAGCATGTTCGATTATATTAATTAGAATTAGTTCGATTAAGAAGAAGAATGGTAGTTGCACTGAACCGACATATCAAATATTGTTAGCTATTAAATATTAATAGCTGAAATTAAGTATTTTTTATTTTTGATAGCTGACCCGACAGACGCATTCCTGTCCAAATTAAAAAAAATTTGTTTGTTTTGTGAATTTGTGAAAAGCTGTTGCAAATGGGTAAAAATAGTTAAAAAGGGGGAAAATACGTTTTTTTTAATGATAATTTTTGTTCATATAGGTTTGGGTATATTTGATTTACATTTGATTTGAAAATAAGTACAATGAATCTTATGGTGTTAAATTTCCAAGTAAAAAAAAAGAAATAATTTTTCGATTGCTTAACTGTGATAACATAATTTCGTTTATTGCAATACTCTATGATACACGACATTTTTTGTTTTGTTATCTTGAGCGAAAACAAATAATGCTGATGGTGTTTATGGTGGCAATTGACCATGCGAGAAGATTGGATTTTCAAGGTTAATGCCTCAAATACTCAATGACTGCCCTTGAGACTTGTTAATTGTCATTGCAAATGCAAGCCTTACCGGAAACTGCATGCGTTTAAAATCGAATGGCATGTCGGTCGGAATCATTGGGATCCGTGGTATCAAAACGTCTTCACCTTTGTACTTTCCTTTAAGTATTGTTGCTTCGATGACGTTATTCATCAGGTTTTTTACCGCAAGCCGGGTGCCATTACAAAGACGTGGTTGGTTTATGTTTCGTAACATTATGATTACCGACCCGACTTTCAGTTGGAGATTGTGAGGCGGTAATCCGGGTAATTCCAGCGAGTTTAAAAACTCCGTTGGAAAGTTAACGACATCATCTTGGGAAGTAACAGAATCCACCAATTTGTACGTCATCAATTCGACAGCCATTTCAGATTGAATCTTAAAATTCAATTCGTCGACATCAATGTTTTTCGCAGCCACTATAGCAGGTTCGCTCAACCAATCATGATTTTTGTAATTTTGTGCAATGTTTGGAAAAACCTTTCGGATGAGTTCGGATTTTGATTCGGTGAACTGGCAGAAAGCGACGGGAAATTGAATACAGTCGGTCGAAATGTCAACCGGGATTTTGCGGTTGCCAATGTCCAGCAATTTTTTTGAAAATACTTCTCCAGATTGATCGTTCTGCAGCTCGACACGCATGTTCACAGTCAATTTGAGTTTCTTGACATGTTTCCACAAAACGGACGACTTCAAACACACATTAAGTTCATCGGCTGGAGTTGATCGTGGAATCATTGGCTTTGTTTGACGAAAATCACCTGCCAACAGAATCATCGCACCACCAAACTGATTTTGATTGTTTCGTAAATCTTGCATCGTTTTGTCTAAAACTTTAGCCATCGCACTGTTCTTGGAAATGTTGCATGTTGAATTTCCATTGATTTCAATCGCAACTTGAGTGCTGAATGAGCAGTTTGGCCGCCTTCCAACAACTTAGCTGCAATTCCTGATGAAGCAAATGCAAGTGGTATATCATTCTGCGAGCGTATCGTTGCCAAAATCAACGCGAGCAAAAAAGTTTTTCCAGTTTCACCGGGAGCGTCCAAAACAAAATCCCTCCAGTTCCATCGTTCACAACTTTCAAAAGAGTATTATACACATATTTTTGTTGTCGATTTAACAGTGGAACGCTCTTTGGAACTAATTCCCTCAAGGCATCGCAATCATATTGCTTTTCGCGTCGCAACTCTTGATTGAATGCGTCGTACATCGGACGATTGGGAGCTGTCATGCCTAAGTCACATAATGCCTTGTTCGACATCATCAAGCACATGTCCTCAATTAATATCAAAGTCTCGTTGTAAATTTCCTCGCTCAGTTGCAAATTTTGGATTTGATGTTCTAATACGCATCTGATGCAAAATGTCGAGATAATTATCGAAAACAGTGTTCGTATTTAATGAGGATTTGACAAAAGCACAGCATCTCCGAGGGTGTATATCCAATGAGTGTCATTTTCTAACAATCGAAAACGTTGACACGCTTCTTTATATGTGTCACACAGTTCACCATTTATAGTTCGCAAATCTTGGAATGATGTTGGGCCACGAACGATGACTAACAGCAAACGTAAATAGAAGCACTCATCGTGTCTTGGATGGACTGTGTAAATGCGAACTTATGAGTCTGTGGAAAATAAATTGGGGTAGCCTGGAACTGGATTTCCTTGTTTCCGCCGTTGAAATTTATTTGATGATTGATTCCAAGTGTATTACCTTGGAAGTGGACAATTTTTCTTTATGTAAAAAACTTTTGTAGACTATAACAAACATTTGAAAACAAACTTAGCAAAACCAGACCAGGCGTTCTGCGATTTTAGATATATATCAAAACAGTGGGCGCAAAAGTGGGCGTGGTCAATTTTTCTTTCAGTAAAAACTTTAATTGTATTCCTACGAACATTTAAAAAAGAATTAGCCAAATCAGTGTAGCCGTTTTCCGATTTTAGATAAATCGAAAAAATGGGCGTAAAAGTGGGCGTAGTCAATTTTTCTTTCCGTAAAAACTTAAATTGGATTACTACGAACATTTAAAAAATGAATTAGCCAAATCAGTGCAGCCGTTTTCCAATTTTAGATAAATCGAAAAAAGTGGACGTGGTCAATTTTTCTTTCCGTAAAAACCTAAGTTGGACTACGACGAATATTAAAAAAAAAATTATCCAAATCGGTCCAGCCGTCCTCAACTGATGCAATTACCAACGAACGACATTTGATTTTTATTTATATAGATTTGTGGTATTCATAAGTATTGGCCAAACTTGATATCGAGAGCTTATGGAAACTTAAAGTCCATCTATATTGAAATTTAACTCTAAAGTTCGCGATGGAGCGTAACTACTCGTTTAATTCATAAAATCTGTAAGACTGTCTTTTATGCCGTAATGTACGTAGTACCCTCCTGGGATGGTAATTTTTGGAAAATAGTTCGGTGTTTTATGAAGGATGCGTGCGTCTCGCAGTACATCCGGTATTATAGGTTTCAAAATTGTCAGTAACTTGTTAAGCGATGTAACTGGTAAGTTCTCCTCAGTAGCCCATAGCGCAATTTTGTCACGAATAATCGTTGTGTCCAATTTTAGTATACACATGTAGTATTTCTGCATAGGAGGAACATTTTTTACAGGAGATGACAATTGGTATACATAAATGCAATGCGAAGTTTCTGATTGGGTGCTGCTTTCGACATATTGTGGGCTCCTTTGGCTTCTAAAGCTACGGTGATTTTCTACCACATAATAAATGTTAAAAATCTTCACTGGAAACAGTTGAAGAACACATTCCTTCGTTCTGCTCATCAATCTTCAAAAAGCTATTAATGACATGAGCAACTTCTTCTTTCAATACTTTGTTATTTTTGTTCATTTTACAATTTTTGCATTTCTATACAACTTCTGCACATTCAACCAGAACCAACCATGGATACAGGGGCGCAACCAGGAATTTTTTTTGGGGGTTTATTATATTTTTGGCTTATATATAAAAACAATTTTACGTTATTATAGCGGCTGTGATGTAGCGGTTAATACATCCAAGTTTCGCACTAATGGTTTCTTGTTTTAACTTCAAGTAGGGCGAGCAACATATCTTTTTTAAAGGGTTCATATCACAGCAATAAGTTTCAACAATGTTCAAACAAAGCATAGGTTTACTTATATTGTTTTCTTAATAAAGGGTGGTTTTTTTTCCTATTTTTCAGAGTACATTTTTGACACATCATGCGTAATTCGTAACATGGGGCAAAGCCAAAAATGCTCAGTTAATTTTGCCATATTACCATAAATAGACTAATTAACTAACAGCTTTTGCAAATCATTGAAATTTTTTGTTCAATTGTGCACACCTCTCCTGAAGTACAAACAGGTTGACCTAAAATGCCAATAAAAACGGAAAGCGGAAACTATTTCAGTAGTCACCCTAGATGTCAAGAATGCTTTGTATTCCGCCGAATGCGCTAAGCAAACTCCAAGTCTCAGACTATCTGCTTAGAATTGTGGCCAGTAACTTCGAGAACATGCGATGGAGTAAAAGAACATAGGGTCACTGGAGGAGTACCTCAAGGATCGGTACTAGGACCTCTCCTGTGGAACGTGCTGAAAATCCAAAAACAGCCGGGCGGTGAGATAATAGGATATGCAGATGATATTGCTATATTGGTGGTAGCCAAGAGGCTAGAGACCATTAGTAGCAAATGCTTCGAGACAATTGCGGATGTGAAAATGTACTTAGAGCGAACTGGGTTAGAACTGGCCGACCACAAGACTGAAGCAGTTCCAATAAGTAGCCGTAAAAAAATAGAGAGCCTACAAATAAGAGTGGGAGGGCACGTAATAGCCTCCAGCCCAGCGCATAATAAGCGCAGCCTTATCGAGACTTATTTCAAACGCCGGTGGTCCCAAGCAACATCGGAGGAAAATACCGGAAATGGTCAACACGTCTATCGAAATGTACACAGCACCAGTGTTGGCAGCAGTAACAGCCTACAATTCCTACATGAGAGCAGTTTAAACAGGGCTCAGACTTACTTCGCTAAGAGTATGCAGAGCCTTCCAAACAGTATCTGACGACGCAGTCAACGTTATTGCTGGAAGAATGCCTGATGAATTTGCTGTAAAACAAGCAGTAGCACTGCGGAAAGCAACGACTACCAGAGAAAAAACGAGATACGCGAAAATGTTATAATAGAGTGGCAGGAACGCTGGGAATGGTCGTCCAAGGGCAGATGGACCTACGAACTTATCCTCAACATCAAAACATGGATAAGAAGGCGGCACAACCACCACATGACGCCATTTCCGACAATATATGTACAGATGTAAACATGTAGAAAATGCATTGTGCGTATACTGAAATAACAAAGCGGAGAATACAAGACATGAAGTGACAGACTGCACGCGCTTCCAAGCAGAAATTGCAGCGCTAGTACACAGTACGCAGATACCAGACCACCGCAGATCGTGCAATGTATGCTGACTTTCAATCTTGTGCATTGCTATCCTACACGGAAAATAGAAGGGGCTTATAGATTTAGCGACAAACACTAGCGACAGATGACTAGGGTGCGATGGATGCTCTGTCCGCCTGCCGAAGCAATACCGATAGGTGGTTACGGTGGGATTAACGGACCTGGTGGGGAGGTGTTTTTAGCGGATTAAAGTTTCACACTCAAGCTGTTGATGCTTTTCACCTACAAGGAAAAAAAACATATACACATACACATACACACACATGCACACACACTTACATTCTTAAAAAAATACCACAGCCAAGAAACAATATCGTTTAATTATGATGAAATATTACGAAGAAGCTAAAATCCACTTATCTTGAAAAAATGATTTGCTGGGATTTAAATTCAAGCGGACTTTTAATGTACTGCTACCTGCCAACAAAACGCCGTTTTCCGTTTTTATTGGCATTTTAGGTCAACCTGTTTGTACTTCAGGCGAGGTGTGTGTGTGCTCTGTTAGAAAAGTGTTTCGCTAATAACGTCATTTTATGATTGTCATAATCGACCTACTGAGCAGGCCATTCAAGGTATCGTGACGAAATTTCGCACCAATTTCACTTAATTGGACATCAATCCACCAACCTCTATGTGGAGAGTGCGTACTAAGGAGAATATTGTTACTGTATAGACCAGTGTCAATGAAGATCGCGATATGACAATTCGTCGCCGTTCTCAATAATTGCGCTTGTGTTATTAGACCACCTGGAACAGTTTACGTAAGTACCTCGGTATGAAACTATATAAAGCCGGGTTCTTACGACAACGTAGATTGTTGGGTTAATGGGCCTTAGAAAAGTTGGATGAAGATCCACTTTTTTATCAAACAATTGTCTTCAGTGGCGAAGCTCATTTTTGGCTCAATGGGTACGTCAGCAAACAGAATTGACGAATTTGGTCTGAAGAGCAGCCAAAGGCAGTTTAAAAGCTGCCAATGCACTCTGAAAAATACATTGTTTGGTGCGGTTTGTTTGCCGGCGACATCACTGAACAGTAATAATTCAAAAATAATGAAAATCGCAACGTAACAGCCAAAGGAGCAAGGTACCGTGCGATAATTGCCGACTTTTTTGCCCCTCAAAATGGAATAGATGGACTTGTGTTTTCAACAACACGGTGCCACATGCCACACGGCGCGAGATACCATAGATCTATTTAGAGGCGAGTTTGTTGAGCGATTAAATTCACGTTTTGAAGCAGTCCAATGGCCGCCACGATCACGCAATTTTACACCACTAAACTGTTTTTTGGGCTAATTGCAGTCTCTCGTATACAGAGACAAGCTAGCCACAATTGCAGCCCTTGAAGAGCTATCGGCCGAATGATCCCTTTGTATAGCCGTTCTACGACTTGTTTCATATTTTTTGAGTTGAGTCCCTCATCACCTCAATAACCGTTGAAATTTACTCCAAAATCCTAATTTTATATCGTAATTTTTTGAACACTTACATACTAACCAAAATTATTTGTTTGAATCAAGTATCCAGTGAAGCCACATGATTCAGTTCCTATATAATAATTCCAGTGGCTTCCGAAACTGGTGAAAAATATTTTACAATTCATAATTTCCGTTGGATTTTCAAAATCTGTTTCATGAAAATCCCTCTTTGGAAAAGTGTCGTGAAGACCTTTCGTTTAAAAAGATATTATATCTATAGAAGTCAACATTTGCTAATTCATGCTTATTAGTATAACTTTAATACATCACTGGACAAAAACGGGTGAACAGAAGAGAAATCAAACCAACATATTTTTATAAGCCCTCAATTCTTTAAATCGGATAATATTTGGCAATTTAGAGAAATTTTTATGAAACAGATTCGGGAAAGTATAAATTTTAAAAATCTCGTTTTCAAAAGTCAATCGGAATTATTTTTTATACTGAATCACATGACTTCTGCATGCACGGATAGCTATATGAATAGCTTTTTCTTCTTCTTCTTAAAATGCTACTCGGGGGTGAGCAGTATTGACGTTTGTTAAAAGGCTGACATAAACACGAAGTTTTTATTACAGCCTTTGTGTGTATTTAATGTTTGTTGATTTATGGTGACGTATATTATTTCATACGCATTGTAATTTATCATTTCTTCAGGTTTGAGAATTATGATTTCGAATATATTGTTGTTTTTCCGTTCTTTCCTTTTACTTTTTTTTTGCATTAAAAAACATTAAACATTAAAAACATTAACATTATTGTAACATCAATTACATCAAAAAAGAAATACATGAATAAATATCGATATTCAAATATAAACTTGAGAAAAGCAAAAATACGATTGCTGTATATCTATTTAATAATACATTAAGTAAAAAACATTACTTAAACGACAGCATACATTCGAAACATGCATAATTGTAAATTTTAGCTTAAAAAACATTAAATTTTACGAAACGAATTCGTAAAAAAAAAACGATAGTAGTTAACATTTTAAAGCCAAATTATTGAAGTAATTTTATTTAAAAAGAAAAGCAATTGAGTGCAATATATAAAACAAATATACATCTTAAATATAAGTGGAGATCCGAAAGATACATCATTTTATATAACAACCAATGAGCTTGAAAAAAATTGAAGATAAGCTTGAAAACATCTAAGTTATTTGGTTTTAATAAAGAGACCATATTAAAACAAGTAAATAAAGTCTAAAGTCGGTCTAGCCCGACTATAAAATACCCTAAACCTACTTTTTCAAAATACAATAATAGTATTGAAAATATGCGAGATGAAGCCCATATTTTAAATGCGTTGCAATTTTGATGAAAAATTCACAAATACTAAGTTTTATTCCTGTGACTCACATATTAATGCTTTTATAGTGTTTTCGGTATTGTGGGTTGTGTTGGAGGTGGCCGTGTTCGTGGATGGATTACGTCCAATTTTTGAACACATCTTAGTTCTGATATAAAATATATACATACCAAATTTTATCTCTGTAGGACAAATATACACTGAGAAAAAAAACATACTTTAAAATTAAACAAAAAATTTTAAAATAGAAATTTAACGCATTTTCTGCAAAACAAAATTTAAACAAGTGTGTTTTGAAATAACAAACAAAGTAAGTATCTGACAACTATTAAATCAAATAAAAGATAAACTTTAATTAATTATTTCAATTTTTAACATATTCAAAATGCAAACGGCATCGAATGGAGTTAACATTTGGTATTCGGAGATTTCCAGGGGTAGCTGATTATGCATCTGACGCCAAAAACTCGAAAAAGCTTAAAAAATGCCATCGTAAAAATTATGGTTTAAAATATTTGTTTTAAATTTGTTTTTATATTTAAAACATTGCTTTAAAAACAATAACTTTTGTTTAAAATTTAACATTAAAAACAGTTGTGCTTAATTTAAATGAATTTGTTTCAAGCTATATTTCAAAAACAAATTCGTTTGATATGAACACATTTAATTTAATTTTTACACATATTTTCTTCAGTGTAGGCTTATTTATAGAGTTTTCAATTTTATGGGTTGTACGGTAGGTAGGTCCATGGGTGGATGACGCTCATTTTTCAAAAACATGATCTTTTTAATATAAAATACATACGTACCAAATTTTATCTCTGACAAACACAAGCTTATTTATTAAGTTTTCAATTTTTGCGTTGTATGGGAGGTGGGCGTGTCCGTGAGTGGATGACGTCCATATTAAAAAAACATCTTCGGATTGTCATAAAAAACATATGTACCAAATATTATCTCCATAGGTTTAACAGAAGCTTATTTATTGTTTTAAATTTTTGGGTTGTATGGGAGGTGGACGTGTCCTTGAGTGGATGACACCCATTTTTCGAAGACATCTTTGTGTCGATATAAAACACATGCGTTACAAACGTTTGCATTAAATTAATATACCCTGACCTTTCAGGTTTAGGGTATAACTATTGATCCCTAACGAAACCAAGTCGTTCATCAACTTAGATCGCAACGATGAATTAATATTACGACAGATAAACAATAAATGATTGGTTGATTGGATTTGACCACAACTACACAAATTATTGTCTATGATATTTATTTTGAGTAGGTGATCTTTGTACCTAGTGTGATTAAATTTAAGTCTGTTGATCATTGAAATTATATTGCGTTAAAACAAAGCGTCTTTAAACCAAGGAGTAACATTTACTTTAGGAGAAATTGAGTACAAATACCGACCAAATTCAGAATTATCCCAGCGAGACTGCCAGTTATTAACAGAATTCTGTTTATCAATAGTCCGAACATCGTGTGAAAAAATAGGAAGATTCTCCAAATTATCTGTGTCTTGATGATTAGATGCAACAGAATCTGCATAATCATTACCATCAATACCCATGTGACTAGGAACCCATAAAAGATGAATATGGAATTCCTTAGATTTTAATGATAATATAACTGCCTTTACTTTAAAAATGTATGGATGGGTATTTATTACTATTACAGTACGAGGAAATAGCAGTTAAAACAGATTTACTATCCGAGATAATAAGAAAGGTACGTGAATCTTGAACGGTATTAACTTTATAGCTTTGATAATAGCTAACGCTTCTGCTGCAAAAATAGAACTTGAAGTATTAAGAGGATAATAAGCTTCAATATTAATATCAGGGAACCATATTCCACAACCAACCATTTTTGAGCCGTCAGTAAATACTTTTGAGAATGCTGACAATTTCTTGCGAACAAAATTGTTGAAAACTGTTCTTACTGCATTAGGTACACAGGTTGACTTAATAACAGGAAGAAATTTCGTGACAGGTTTGAAAAATATAGCTTCAAAAGAGTTGGAAAACATAAGTTGTAATGCAAAATTAACAAACCTGTATTTTTGTATTTTGGCCAGACATTTTTTAAAAAGAACTGGAATTCTAGTGTGATTCGTAATTTCAAAAATAAAAGGACGAGCAGGATGAGAGTCATTAGCAATAATTTTGTTACTATGGATTCAGAAAGAAAATCATGACGTTCAGGTAAAAGCATTATGTTGGCTATTTGTTCCATTCCAAGCGTATGTACGTACGTACATTAAGGTGCCTTGAAAAAAAAAGTTCCATGAACTTAAAATGAACCTTGATGTATTTTATGATGATTCCCAAAATATTTTTGCTATACCGAAATCCGCCAGTGAGCTAAGCCATTTTGCAAAAACCTCCAAAAATCATGTTTTCCGTATTTATATTAACATATATATACGTAGGAGTTGTAAACAAATAAACTGTCTCAAATTATAGGCCTGTAAAAGTTCGTTCAATCTGCATCAAAAATTTGAAAATTGTTGCAATTGGATTAAGGATAATGATGATTCCATACATTTTTTTAGATTATTTTCAAAATTCAAATATCTTTGTTATTTGTTATACGATAGTCGTTATCAAAATATCGTTGTAAAGGTAAGGACGGCTGTCATTTATTTTTGGCTAGAATTTCTTAAACCGAATAACAAAAAGGACTAATTTAAAAAAAAAAAAATATATTGGAGAAAACACCTGCTGGAAAAATACTGTAAACCATCGATGGGCATGTGCGGATCTTTGTTTAATAAAATGTGGCTCTTATTTTATTTTCCCATTTGTGTGCAAATTACCTGGAGATAAAATTTTCAAAATCCCAAAATACTGTATTTTTTTATTTCAAGCGTTTGTTTCAATGTAGAATTTTTGAAAATCAACAAAAAAACTAAGAAAAAAATCATGAAAAACATCATTATCTTTAATCCAATTACAAATTTATACAAATTTTTGATGCAGATAGAAATAACTTTTTCAGGCCTATAATTTGAAACAGTTTATTTATTTACATCTATTACACTAGCCAGTATATATACGGAAAATATGATTTATGGAGGTTTTTGCAAAATGGTTAAGCTCACTGACGGATTTTGGTATAGCCAAAATATTTTGGGAATCGTCATAAAATGCATCAAGGTTCATTTTAAGATGGATACAAATGGAACTTTTTTTCTTCATACAAGTCGAGGCACCTTAACGTTCATACGTATTAGCCCTGTATAAAGCCGAATGAGACAAAGAGTATCGGAACCCCATGGTGCGCCACAGTTATCGCAATACGTTGGTAGAATGAAAACAGGACTTAACAATGAGTTCAATATGATTTTTAAGAGCCAAACTTTTTTCGAAAATACAACCAAGAAAGTAAAATCAATGTTATCTCTGTCTTTAGCAACGGAGTAACAGAAACATAATCTTGCCGTTTTTTGCAAAAAATCATAGCTTTTGTCTTACGAACTGACAAAGATAATTGTAACTTGAGCAGTTTAGAATTGACTAAGGAGGTTGCTCTTTGAACGCTTAATCTAGCCGCGTCGACGTCAGAATCAGAACTAAATATGACAATATCATCAGCATAACCAAGAATGTGAACATCTCTAAGCAAATTATTAAAGACATTGTCAATATATAGATTAAAGCAAATTGGAATCAAAACGCAACCCTGTGGAACTCCAGTGAATGAATTTCTGTTGATAAAACTATTATCATTTTGAACGTATAAATCTTTAAATTGAAAAAGGCAATAAATAAAATCACAGAACTAATTTGGAACACCAATCAGTTTTAATCTCGCAATGAGTAACTGCACATTCACATTATAATGATAATTATCTAACGCACCTTTGATATCTAAAAAAACTGCTACAAAATATTCATTTTTTAAAAACGACAAATTTACAGCTGACCACAAAGTGATGATGTTATCTGTTGTCGATTTAGATCTTCTAAATCCAGCTTGAAATTTATTATAATTGCCACGAGATTCAACAAACCATTCAAGACGCGTACATAAAACACGCGTGCATATTTTGCGTAGCGTAGAGGCAAGCACAATTGAACGATAGGAGGAAGGATCTGAAACTATGCAATTTTTTCTTCTTAAAAATTTCCAAAAGTTTTATTTTATGAGATGAATTAAATAGTTTGAGATGTCGATTGCTCAAACCATCAATGCCAGGAGCAGAGTTTTTGATTCGACAATAGCTTTATCTAATTCAGAAAAAGATATACCAGATAACAAGAAATGATCATCGTGGGTAGGACCGGGCATGGTTAATCTAATTGGACCAACAGGACCAGCTAAGTTGTCACAAAATTGGGACAGACATTCATTTAGACTAGATAAACTATTAACGAAATTTCCTTTAAAACATTTGATGACTTTCCAGAGCTCAGCCACAGTCATGTTGCAGTCAATAGATGCACAAAAATTTTTCCAACCCTTCGATTTTTCAACACTAAAAGCATATTTATAATGTTTTCTCTCAGATGAAAGTTTGCTGTAATTAACAAGTCAAGGGCAGATTTCAAAGTTTCTTACAGCTAAACGAAGAGCGGCACGAGCTTTATTGCAATTTGAATTCCACCATATATTTGAGGATTTCATTTTGTTTTTAACATTAATCTGAAAGAAATCAAAATATAGTTGAGAAAACGTATCAAAATTACTGTCTGCATTTGGATCAATAAAGTTGGGAGACTCAAATAATTTTGTCAATTTGTCATTCAGAAAGGAATTTTCAATATTTTTGGATAGAATAAATTTTGCGAAACTTTTTATGGAAGGAGTTGTATTTAGGCTAATTTCAATGACGCACAGTGGGAAATTAGTGACATTAAATATAATTTTTCAACATACAAAAATGGTAATTTTTCTTTTAGATTTGCAAAAAAGGAATATTACTGAATAGAGCACTATAATTTTTTTTCAGGATGTGATCATTTTGTTATAAAAAAAGGATATCAAAACAATGTTTGTTTAAGTTATGTTCTCCAAAATATAAAGCCTATGTTTGCTTTGTTTTAAGAATTTTACATAGAAATAATCTTGTATTTATTTTTTTAAAATTACAACTTATGGTGACACGATCTGTCGTGCGGCTCATTCCGGCAAGTGGTGACATATACCTGGATAATAATTACGATCTATTTAAATCAACTCATATGTTTTTAGCTGCTTCTATCTCCCGTTTTGGGGTAAAAATTAGTTTTTAGTACCTAACCTCAATTTCAATCACATTTTCTACTCAACATAATCGCAATAGAGCAATAGAGCACAATTTATTAAAAAATAAATTTTAGTTTGCACATTTAATTGAATATCCACTTTTTACTTTGATTTTGTTGATATCTTATATCACAGGCGTGGACAAACAATTTATAACACAATTTTGGAATGTATTAGAAGTTATGTATTGTGGTAAGTAATTAAATTGAAAAGATGCAGCGCAACTATTTTCTAAATTATTTAGCTGGTCTAATACCGTCTTAAAGGTGATTTTACATTGAAACCTAATAATTTCAGTTGCGTTGTTTCCAATCGGTATACATTTTGAAGAAGCTCAGAAAGCGAAGAACAAAAATTATCGCAAATACCGATTAAACTATTCTCAAAAATGATTATGCACTTTAAAAATACAGACCATTTTAACATGATACTAACAACTTCTGAACCCATTCATTGTGAAAGCGATCGAACCTACAGAAGCATCCTCAATTTCTTTTAAAAGTCTTTACTAATAATAATAATGATAGTCAATAATTTTATTACATCACAATTTTGGAAACCCTGTACAAAACCATTCAAATGCAAAGTTGTACTTGTTTCGTAATTGTATTGAAGATATATGCGCATTTATCCATTTTTGTTCTAAGTTTTTAAACCTCGTATAGCCGCGCCCAATGGAATCACACATATACTCGCTCACGATCCTAAACCGTATATACATGTTTTTGGTATTTTTAATATACAAGAGGGTTTAATTGAAAAAAAAAATATAAATAATATTAGACCTTTAACTTTATTTGGTAATAACAAAAACAAAAATAATTTAACAATGTTAATATGTGAGAAAACACCAAATTATTGATTTATCGGTCTGAGACCAATGAGCGAGTATAGGATGGTAAATTATGTTTGTTGTTCATACTATTGCTATTCACTATTGTTTAATTTTAACTGTTACTGTTACTTCATTTAAATTTTGGTTTTTAATTCATTGAGGCCAATACAAAACATTTAAGAAACCAATGAATTTGTTGACAAAATCTCTATATTTTGTGAGTATTGTGATAAATAACAATTCGCGTATAAACTTGGATCAAATACTTAAATAAAACACTTACTTCGTTAAATATTGAAATTTCAAAATAAAAACATAAGTTTTAATGCATGAAGCAGTAGGCGGATAATCATAATTTTTGGTACGACAATGGGTACATAGCACCTAAGCATGCTTACGAAATTTTGTTGAAATACCTTTACGGGGCTCAAAGTTATTGATTTTTTTCCGCCTCTCCATACAAACTGTGTGACGCAGCGAGTACTGCCTAATGTTTCTCTGGTAGTTGTCCAAGAAGAACATAGAGCGACATTTGGTGAACAGAAGGTCAAATCTATACATGACGGAGTAGAACGAAAGAAAATAGAGGAACCATCATAAGCAAAACAAAATCATTAATTTCAATAAAATCCAGGATTTTCCTGCCTCTAGTCAGTAGTTCTGCCCTCCAGCAAATATGATGGGAGTTGAAGTCACCACAGATGAATAAAGAACTATGATTCAAACCATGAAGAATTCTGTTGAAGGGGACGTGACACCCTCAATCATTTTTTTTCATTTTAATGTTTAAAAATGTTTTAACTTTCCGACTATTGGACCAAATATGTTTTCCTTAACCACCTTGGCGTTGAAGTCACCAAGCACGATTTTTATGTCATGACGGGGGCAGCGCTCGTATGCGTCTTCAAGGCGCTCGTAAAAACTTTCTTTGGTGTCGTCATCTGTTTCGTCTGTCGGAGCGTGCGCACAAATTGGGCTAATGTTAAAAAATTTAGCCTTGAAGCGGATTATGGCAAGTCGTTCGTTCACAGGAGTGAATAGCAGGACATGATGCCGTATTTTCTTGCCAATTACAAATCCTTACCAAACTCGTGCTTCTCCGCATGGCCGCTGTAGTAGATATCACAGAATGCTTGCCGTCAGCAACCCTGTCCATCGCATTTCTTGAATTGCAGTGATATCAGAATTATATCTTTCCAAGATATCAATCAGTTGGATAGAGGCACCATCTCAATTTAGGGTCCGGACATTCCAGGTGCATATCCGTAAATCATTATCAGTTTTTCGTTTGCGGCAGCCGTCATCAGATTTGGGGATCATTCTTTCATTTATTCTTTTACGTTTCATTGATATCTTTTTTTATGTAGTGGGCTTCAAACCCAACGCACAACCTTTGCTTGATGGCCAAAGGGAAAGCCCGCCGCTCAAATTAGCCGCCAAAGTTTATCGGGCGATAGTTTTCGACGTTTCCAGGAGACACCACGCGGAGTTTTATAGTTGACCCCTGCCGTGTTGGCTTAATTCAACTTGCAACTTTGCTTGTAGTCAAATTTCTAGAAAGTAAAACCCCAATAAAGCGTTTACAGGACTAGTATCATGATAATAAGAAAATTATCATGATAATTTATACCATTTATCTATTATCCAATGTCTTTCAAACAATCGACAGTGTTCGTTTTAATGGGTCGATTTTTTATTTGAGTTACCTTCAGAAATAGTTTTTCGAAAAACAATTAATACACAGACCTGTTTCAAAGCATTCAACAGCCAAAGATTCTTAGTGATGCTTTTCTTTTCAATTTGTTTCATGCGGAATTCAAATTGCAATTATCGCCATATATAATTAATTGTTTTTCTTTTAGACATGGCCAGTGCCCTACTTTATATAAAACAGGCTTTCAAAACGAAATACTTATACTTTACATGGGCGTGGACCTTCCCAGTATTTCAAGCATTCATCTTTACTAACCTGTTTCAAGTAGGTCCAATATGTGAACATTTATTTTGAGGATAAATTCAATTCACCTTCATTGGTAAGAAGCGATATCGATCTAAAATCTCTTGCATATAGGATATGCCAGCCTGGTTGTACTGAGACGCAACTCCACGCCGACTCGTTGTCTAGCTTGCGACATTAAGCTTACCACAGCCAGCACAAAACTCCCCGAAGGGCCAGCCCACGATAGTCCCCCGGCAAAAGGGTTTCCACCTTGGAATAGTTTCCAATAAAAACCGACATGAATTGAAAGTTTAAGCACACATGACTTGATAAGCAAGCTTATCTTAGTATCTCGGTATACAATACCGATGACACTAGTTTGGGTAATTGCTACTTTGACTTGGAAATGTATAACAAATCCAAGACATAAGTGCTACAGTCAACCTGTTGACTGCAACACTTGTTTTTTTCAAAAACTGATCGCCTTATCTAAATTTAATTAGAAAACTTGATCAGCCAGCATACAACATTACCACAATGTAGCATGCTCGATATGCTAATATGCTTCCAGATCATATTCACACAAGATTACATCTTGCGTAGTTTCGTTATCACACTCCATGATAACACATTCCATGCTCCTCAAACAATTACAACTAGTTTCAACTTGTTTCATCAAACTTGATTCAACTTGTTTCAACCCCTTTGATTATTTCCAAAGCTTTTATCTCCATTATGATCATTGATTTATCCAATTTTTACTCTTGACATATATAGACCCTATCTAAGGAATTTTATTATTATTATTATCATCACTTATTCTCTTACACCCATTGAGAATATCAGATTTATGTTCATGCCAGCATTTTTCAGTTGCTAAACCAGGTTTAATGACTATCCCCGTGCTAACAGTATGTTTTATATCGTTTGCTACAGATACGCAGGTACCATAACCAGATTTATGTCCCACTTCCATGATTTTGCAGCCCAAAACAGGGCTCATGGCAACATATCTTTTACGTGACATACATAATTGAACCGTAGTCCAAATACGCATGACACAACCCTCCTCCTTTTCACTGGCTTGGGACAGGCTAGTGGCTTACCATCATCACCACTAGGCGGAGTTGCCAAATTGAGGCAGAAAATCCAAATGTGTTTTACGTAGACACCTGCCGTGAAGGCTTAATTCTACGGTGCTCTTAACACTGGACCGACACATTGCGTCGGCCAACGCCCCTTTGAGAGTTCAAAGGTACCAAATTAGCAAAATGTTGTGATGACATGTCGCAACCCTTAATTTGGGTGGAGGCCTATCTAACACCTCTTCCGTACTGCGGAGTACGGCGCCCGAGTTGAGAATGCAACTCACACACATGGTCCAGGCTCAAGCAACGGAAACAGCCGAACCGAATGTTGTAGCTCCTCATCAAGAAGGAGAACCACTTGACGTAGCAACGTCCAACATCCAAAAGGGCATTCATGGCTACGCCACTGCCCTCCAGAATTACATTCGACGGCACGCCAGAGCCAACCTCCCACGGTGGGCTCACAAGCTTCACGTTCTTTTTGAACTCATCATGACTCATTTTGTCTTTCAGGTTCAACTCGTAGAGATCCCCCATGAATTTATCAAGGGTTATCTCATAGTGAACACCCTGAACAACGATTCTGTCACCGAGTTTTTTATTGACGGCTACCTCCAAGCCAACTTCTCCGAAATTAGAGTTCTTTGAAATCTTATTTAGCTCAGCAACCGAAGGGGTTCGTATAAGCGCCCCACCACGACGAATCGGCTTCACCTCGTGGACTCTCACCCCTAATGTGGGTCCCACCTCTTGCACCATCTCTTGTGGACTCGCCTTTGCGTTTTTGCTCCTTACCACCAAGGACCATGTCTCCACCGGCTTCACCGGTTTAAGAGCCGGCAAGACCGGCTGAGCAGCAGCCCTTGGGGCCAAAGCAGGCCAATTTGCAGCACTGGGTGGTGCACTTTTCCCTGGCTGGAGAATGTCCAGACGCCCCTTTATTCTCTCATTTTTTACTAGGAGACCCATGAGGATCTCCTCATACCGCCCGGCCAAACGCACAATATTACTGGCAAGATCGCCAGCAATATCGCCGTCAAAAACGGCTTGCACCAAATCGTTGGTGACTGACTTTACGCTCTTGAGGGCCGAGCCCCCCACCTGCAGTTTTAGCCACGGAGTTGGGCCCCACCGACGCGAGTCCCCCTGACGAAGGCCCACCGTTGAGGCACCTCCAGACGACAGCCCCATTAACTTGGTGCCCCCAGTCAAAGGCACCCCGGTCGCAGAATCCCCAGTCGAAAGACCTCGCAGTACAACCTCCACATTTTCGGGCATATCTACGGTAGCAGCCTCACCGGACAAGGATCCTCCTGACGACGGCTTCCCTAATGAAGTCCCGCCTGACAACGGTCAAACGCGACCTCGCCGCCTTTGCACTTGATGCAGGGCCCGTCTTTTTCGCCGGCAGCCTCTTAAGACCCTTGAGGGGTACCACCTTAGGAGGCATCCCTCAATCAACCTACTCTCTTAGTTTAGAAACAGGCAGCACTGACCTGGTATCACCGAAAACCCACGTCGTTCAACACCGGCGAAAGGGATGAAACCCGGGATTAGCACCGAGGACAGGTGGCAACGCTGGAGCAGTGGCAGTAGGCTCGTACACCAACCGATAGTGGCGCTTTACTCACCGCAATAGCCCAGGCACAAACCTTAGGCAGTGTCAGCAAGTCCGTACACCAACCGGATGGCGCTATACCAGCAGCAATACCCCAGGCACGAACCTAAACGCTGTCTACGCTAGTGCTTACCAGATGGCAGACTGGTAGTTCCAGCGCAACAATGGCGTAGCACGACGATGATAGCACGTGAAGCCACGCTGAACGAACCGAAATCGGCCAAAACTTAAT
Organism: Tetanocera ferruginea; assembly: GCA_958299015.1. NCBI lineage: Eukaryota > Metazoa > Arthropoda > Insecta > Diptera > Sciomyzidae > Tetanocera > Tetanocera ferruginea. The sequence continues at coordinate 97,295,371 of OY282640.1, read as the reverse complement.
CGCTTAATATTTAAGCAATCAATTAACCGATTTTCACCAAATTCGACTACAAGTAACTAGAAAACGCGCACTTTCGATTGACACCAAAATGATAAATACCGCACTGATTCTAAACTTCAAAAAACACTCAAAGCTTAAACTCATGTGAAGAGCACGATGTACACACGTCCGTTTACTTCAACGATCACAGCAAAAGTGAGACCAAGTTGAGGCAGTCAGACACGTTGCCATGTGAAGATCGCCCCTTGTCTCCCTCCACGACAACACATCCGACAACGGAATGAGGTTGATTGACTTCGCCGCAGCACGAAACATGGTCGTTAGTAGCACTAGATTCAAGCATCTCAATATTCATAAGCCCACCTGGCTATCCCCTGATAAAAACACATGTAACCAAATTGATCACGTTTTGATTGACGGAAGGCACTCTTCCACTGTACTAGACGTTCGCACGATCCGTGGTGCTAACATAGACTCGGATCATTATCTTGTCGCAGCCAAGGTCCGCACACGTCTGTGCGCAGCTAAGAATGCTCGCAATCCTACACAAAGAAAGCTAGACGTAGACAAGCTGCAGTCAAAACGGACGGCCGAAGCCTTCGCTACTCGACTCTCACTCCTGCTTCAAGAAAGCACTCCTCCGATCGACGATATATGCGGACAGTGGACGCACATATCCCACTCTATGCGTACGGCTGCCGAAGAGGTGATAGGCTACCATCGCCCTCGCCGAAACCAGTGGCACGACCAGGAGTGTCGCGACGCCATTGCAGAAAAGGACACCGCCTACAAAGCCACCCTGCAGTCGGTTGTAACGCGTGCTGTTATGGAGCGATACCGAGAGAAGAGGAGGGAAGACAGACGCATTTTCAGGCGAAAAAAACGAGAGGCGGAAATGCGTGAGTGCGAGAAAATTGAGATGCATGGCGACAAGAATGAGACTCGAAAATTTTTCGAAAAAATAAGACGCCTGGCCGATGGTTTTAAGACCGGAGCCTCTTCCTGCAAGGACGAGAATGGGAATCTAGTGACAGATATCCAGAGTACACTGATGTTATGGAGGGAGCACTTCTCTGGTCTTTAAAATGGCGACTCTTACAACAATCCCGCCAGTGGAGATGATATCCCGGAAACGCCAATAATGGATGACAGCGTTGAAGTTCCGCTGCCCGACTATAACGAAGTCTTAACAGCAATAGCTCGGCTTAAAAACAACAAAGCCGCAGGAGCCGATAGCCTACCGGCTGAGCTGTTTAAGACCGGTGGCGAAGCTCTGTTTAAATGCATTCACAGACTTCTTCAGAATATGGTCATAAGAATGCATTCCAGATGATTGGAACCTCAGTGTGCTCTGCCCAATCCACAAGAAAGGCGATCCCACCATTTGCGCCAACTACCGTGGGATTAGCCTTCTTAATATCGCATATCGTCGCTCGTATGACTAACTGACGTATCTGAAATTTCTTAAGTGTTCAGGAGAGCAGTTTTTCTCTTTTCGTTTATGTATTTTTACGTATAATATGTCAGATACGATCAAAGACATTTACGTTTTTTAGTCAAACTGTTTTATTTATAGTTGTAATATTTTCTGACGTAATGCAGTATGACTAAATAAAGATATTGGCATCATTAACTCAATTTCGCATAAAGTGTGAGTTACGTCGGTTAGTCATACGAGCGACGATATAAGGTCCTGTCGAGCGTATTGTGTGAAAGACTAAAGCCCATCGTCAACCAACTGATTGGACCTTATCAGTGTGGCTTTAGACCTGGAAAGTCCACCATTGGCCAGATCTTCACGCTGCGACAAATTTTGGAAAAGACCCTCCAAAAACAAATCGACACACACCATATTTTTGTCGATTTCAAAGCCGCCTTCGACAGTCCAATAAGGAGTCACCTATATGCCATCATGTCTGAATTTGGTATTCCTGCGAAGCTAATACGTCTTTGCAGGATGACACTGAACAACACCAGCAGTGCAGTGAAAATCGGGAAGAACTTCTCCCTTCCGTTCGATACCAAGCGAGGTTTCAGACAAGGTGATTCCATATCGTGCGACTTTTTTAATATAGTAATGGAGAAGATCAGCCAAGCTGCTGACCTGAGACGCAGCGGCACAATTTTCTATAAGAGTTTTATGCTGCTGGCGTATGCAGATGATATCGACATCATTGGCCACAATACGCGCGAAGTCAGTGCAGCATTCTCCAAGCTAGAAAAAGAGTCGAGTCGAATGGGTCTTGCAGTGAACGCAGATAAAACGAAGTATCTTGTGTCAACAAACAAACAGTCCCAGCGTCTTGGTTTCTTTATCCCAAAATGAAACAACTCGTTTGTAAGTTCAATGCAGACTGCCTGTCTATATTTAATTCAAAAGCTTAGAGAGTATTTTAGATTAGCTTATACTAAATTAAGGTATATACTAAAGGTAATGTAGTATGTGTTGAAAGTTAATATGGAAGGGTTGCATTAAATGCACTACACCTCCCTTTTTTTTAAAAAAAAGGAAGAAGAAAACAAGGTGATCAATCTTGTTTTGTTCCTGCTTTTTCTGCAAAATGTAAATAATGTTTACTGTTTTTTGTTTTATATCTATTTTAAATAATATATATAATTTACATTCTTTGAAATTTATACAAATATAATGCTTAATAGTTGGAAATTATTGCATTTTTATGCTTTTTTAAATTTAATAACTTAAACATTTATAATATATTGTTTATATATTATTTTAAATTCTTCTTATTCTATTTTTATGAATAGTTCTTATTTTATTTTCAGTTTTATTAAAAACTGTTACATTGCAACCATCAATAGCTTTGACAATATACGGACCATCGTAGATACTTTTATGTTTATCATATGGCTGCTTTTGAATCAATACATTGTCATTAATTTGTAATGTCAGAGGCTTTGCATGTTTATCGTAAAAATATTTATTCTGTAATTTATGTTTTTCAATTAAAGTTTTGGCTAAGTTATGAGTTGTTTGTAAACGGTATTTTACTTCTTTGCTGTAATTTTCAATATTGTAAATTGGATCAATTTTATTTTTAAACATATCGCTAGGCAGATTAACAGTTTTCCCAAAAACAAGTTCAAATGGGGTGAATTTATTGTCAAAAACGGTATTTGAAGTAGTGTTATGGTAGAATGTAAAATATTTCAGATAGGTTTCCAAATCGGAATTATTTTCATCAATGTATGCTCTTAAGTACTCGTTAAAAACTCTGTGATTTCGTTCAATTGTACCTAAAGTTTCGTGATGATATGCAGTTGAAAAATTTATTTTAATATTCAACTGCTTGCATAATTCCGTTAAAACTTCGTTTTTATATTCTGTTCCTAAATCGGATTTTATCGAATTCATCGAACCGTATATTAAAATAAAATTTTCAAATATTGCACGAGCAACAGCATTAGCACTTTTATCGGGTATTGCAATTGTAATCAAATATTTAGTCAAATCACACATTAGAGTTAAAGCATACTTTTTCCCGAAAGAAGATTCTGCTAATGGACCAATTGTGTCCAAAACTACTATATCAAAAGGTTTAATTGGAGTTGGTGTTAATACTAATTCTTCTTTGTTTCCAGGTTTTACTTTGTTTAAGTTACATTTTTCACAATTCTTTACAAAAGAAGCAACATCTTTTGTCATATTTTTCCAATAATGTTTTGTTCTGAGCTTGGCGCATAATTTCTTACGTCCACAATGCCCTCCTAAGAGCGGATCATTGTGATAGACGGTCATGAGTTTCTCTTTTGTATCTTCTTCAAATACTGCCTCTATTGGATCAGTTAAAATAATTTCTAAGGGCCGTTTTGTTCACAGAGGGATAAATTTATCTCCGAGATAATTATACTTTTTCATTTGTTCATAGTGAGTTAAGGCTTTTATCTCCTGAGCGGGAGATAAAAATGGCGGCGAGATATTTTAACCCCTGAAATATATAACTCGCTCTTATCACTCTCATTTTATAATTTTTTTCATTAAAAAATAATTTTGAGAGTATTCTTCATTCTGATTGGTCGATATGAAAAATAAAATTGAATTTTCTCTGAGCAACAAAATAAATGAAAAAAAAATAATGTAAGTTCCTGAATTTTGTTGTTCATCGCAACTGCGCTGCGGAAGTACTGAATTTTATTTTTCAAAATCAACCAATCAAAATTGAAAAAAAATTTATGTGAGAATATAATTTGTCAGCCAGATTTTCACTTCACAAATTTTTTTCTTAAGAAAATAATTTATATTTTATATAATTTGTTTTTATTTTCTCTCCCAAGCTCCAGGTTTTAGAGATCGTCGGTGTAACATCGTACCTTTGCGATAATTTGTTCCGAATGTTTGCGCATTTAAATATATACAGTGGCACAGCTTATTTCAACCAGCACCTAACAAAAACTTTTCGAAGCTTTGACAACTAATCTTCAAGGCTATCAAAATAATCTAAATGCAGGTTGTTAGTCTGATGTTTTAAGTAAACCAACATGGCTTAATTTACAGTAATTTACTAAACAACAACAGTGTCACAGATTATTTCAAACATGTAACAAATTCAATTTCAAAATTGGCCTCAGAGACAAAAAACATAAATTTTAATACAAAGTATGACCACTCTTCTGATGTTTAACTAATTTGAGCCTTTTTGCCATGGATTCGATCAATTACGGGTCACTTCCGGCGTAATGTTTGCCCATTCCTCAACCAATGCTGTTTTGAGATCGGATTTGTTGCATATTTAACTTTTCGGATGTTTGTATCCAAAATGGCATAAAATTTCTATCACATTCATGCCCGGCGACTGTACTGGTGGTTGCATTACATGTCGAATGCCCAGATTCTCTGCACTTTCAATCAAGTTTGCCTTCAAAATTTCAAGATAATGAGAAATTTTTTTTTTTATTTTTTGCTTGCAACCCTCTATTTGGCTTACACCACACATATGAGGCTCCACCTTAGCCAAAATTTAAATTTCTATTAAATTTAGACTTACAGCAATTATTACCGTATTCCAAAAGCTTGACTCCTTCTTTTGGGGTTTACTGGATTTTCGGACAACATAGTGCTTGTCCGTTGAATTGAATATTTTTTTCGGAGCATTTATTACCTTATCATGCTTTATATTTTCCCCGACAAAACGATAAATGATGCTGTTGACTGTGGAGTCACTCAATCCAACCATCTCTTTCGCTCAATCCAACCAATTTTTTAACAATTTCTTTTCGCTTTTCTTTATTGTTATCTTTACTGATATCGCTTTCTCTTTCTAAATCATTATTTTCGGACTCAGAGTCAGAATCTGTCATTATATCTTTGTTAACTAAATTAAATATATTGCTCTCATGTGAAACTTTGACTTTACAACTCAACTTGCCAAAACATCTCACTAACAGTTCTCTGCAATGTATTATTTTCTTGTAGGTAATTGTTTTTGTTGCTATTGATTGCTGCTCAATATATAATTTCGTGTATGCTAAAATTTCGTTGTAGCTACTTATAAGTAGTTCTATATATTCATTTATTTTTATTTCGTTTGTCGACAGTGGTCGTTTTTGTAATATTCTTTTTTGAATTGTAATGAATTTTTTAATTAATTGATTGAAATTTTCTTGATTGAATTCTGACATTGACTTTGTTGCAAAAATTTTCGATAAGTTTTATTATATTTAATTTTGTTTATGTATATATGTATGTGTTTATATTTATTTATTTCTCTAATCTATAAAAATTTAATAAAAAAAAAATTTTTTTTCTGATTTTTTAATATCCTTTGCTTTTTTATTATTCTTCCTTTTTCAATAAAATATATTTTTTTGTTTTCTTTATGTATGTTTTAAAAAAAATGTTTCCCTTTCTTTTTATATATGTTTTCTTTTTTTTGTATATGTTTTACTTACTTTTTGTTTTGTATGTAACAATTTTTCCTATATACATATAAATATTTTATATATTTATATGTTTTACAAAAAACAAAAAAAAAGAAAATTTGAAACTAAAAACACTACAAATACTTAAAGCTAGGACTGCATTTTATATATCTGCCTCTGTTTTTATAACGACGTCGTAGTTATTGCCTTCTCTCACTTTAATATTGGCTGCATTGTTGAGCATTACGCGTTGCTTCTCTTAGCTGTAATAAAAGTTTTCTGTTTCGGAGTTTCTGTTGCTAGTTGTTGTATTTTTTCTCTTCGCTGTGATTTTTACTGTGGTAAATTATTGTGTTTCATATTGAGTTTTTGATGTTTAGTGGTAGGTTTCAGTGTTTTTTCTTTTATGGTTTTATTCAATATGTTGCTACCCAAATATGTAACGCTAATATTCCAAGAAAAACTGGTTATACATCAAAGTGTTAACGTTATGTGGATTTCAATTTTAGGATGAAACTTCAGTCATTTTTGCATGATTTTTTTTTTTTTTTGCAGTTTAGCACTAATTTTCATGTTTGGTGTTTTTGTTTTCTTAATTTTTTTTTTTTTTATTTTTTATTAGTTTGAGTTTGTTTTTTTTTTAAATTGATTTATATTTCTTATATCATTTAAGAAATATTTAATTTTTTTTTTATATTATTTTGGTGAATGATATTTAGCTTATTTTTCCAATTTAAGTCACTGAGCACAAAGTTTCAATTTTTACACTTAAAGTGACATTTTTTAGAGTGCATCTTCTGTTGTGCCCCATGCGCAACATTCAAATTAATTGAAGTTTCCTGCATTTCTCATAGTTCACAAATTTGTTCACATTTTTGTTTTTTAGTTTTTTTTTGTTATGCATAGTAAACGCACAAAAGCCCTTTTTTTATTTGTAGTTCTTGTCACAGCCAGAGTGTTACGGCCAAACTGTCACGGTCGCCATGTGATGGTTTCTTTATCCCAAAATGAAACAACTCGTTTGTAAGTTCAATGCAGACTGCCTGTCTATATTTAATTCAAAAGCTTAGAGAGTATTTTAGATTAGCTTATACTAAATTAAGGTATATTCTAAAGGTAATGTAGTATGTGTTGAAAGTTAATATGGAAGGGTTGCATTAAATGCACTACACGTCATTGTTGACAACACCTTCTTTGAGGTAGTGAAGGACTTTGTTTACCTGGGATCCAGCATTAACTCCTCTAACGATATCAGTATTGAGATTAAACGAAGGATAACTCTTGCCAACAGGTGTTACTTTGGGCTCAGTAGGCAATTGAGAAGCAGAGCTCTCTCTCGACGAACAAAACTGACGCTCTATAAGTCAATAATCATGCTCGTCCTACTATACGCATCACAAACCTGGACGTTGAGCAGCTCTGATGAAAGGACTTTGGGAGCGTTCGAGAGAAAATTCCTTCGCAAGATCTATGGTCCAATCTGCGTCAATGGCGAGTACCGAATACGATGGAACCACGAGGTGTATGAGCTATATGCCGACATCGATATAGTCAAGCGTATTAAATAGAGCGTCTTCGCTGGCTAGGTCATGTTGAGAGAATGAACGACGAAGCTCCAGCGAAAAAATTATTGGATTCGGTACCCAGCGTTGGCCAACGCAGGCGAGGAAGACCGCATCTCCGTTGGAAAGACCAGGCATTGGATAACCTGAAAACGCTTGGAATTTCCAACTGGCGCCAGCAAGCGCACGACAAAAGAGGCTGGCGCAAATTCTTAGACGAGGCCAAAATCGACCAACGGTTGTAAGTGCCATCTAAGTAAGTAAGTACTCGACCGATCGTACTGAAATTTAAGTACGTTGTTTTACACTCGTCCATGCATGGAATGAAGTACGGACAGAAAAATCGGTTCTATAGTTTTTGAGTTTTAGGCCAATTTTGTCCAAAAATCGTGACAATTTTCAAAAAAACGCCGCCATTTTGTTATTTTTCAACCAAACTTATTTCTTCTAGTTCATTCCATGGCGGTTTTGATGCTGATAAAAACCCCTTTCTATTTTTTTTCCGATGTCCCAGTGAGTTGTAATCACGCCCGCCACGGTTTTTTTATGTTTTTTTAAAATAGTTCAACAAAAAAAAATTTTTTTGTGTAATTTTTTTACTAAAAAATATATATTTAATGTTTTAAAATGATATCTTATTTTTTATTCAACTTATAAGCATTTTAAGACATTAAAAGAAACTTTTTTGGAAGGTGTTACGTCCCCTTAAGTGAAAGACTGAAAAATTTTTATTTGGAGGAATATAAAAAGAGAGAATACATTAAGAACCATTTTGTGTCGATATTTTGCACCCGCATACTTCAATGTTTTCTGAAGGAGAAACTTAATTTTAATTTTTGAAACTGATGGTTTTGTTTATTAAAATTGCAACACCACCTCCAAAAGAGGAAGAGTTGTTGCGAACCAATGATATCAAAGTTTTTGAAACAAATATTGTCGCGTGATTTTAAAAAAGTTTCTGACAGACAACTTATTTGAAACTATTTTCATCCCTCAGCAAAACGAAGCAAAGCAAACGAATGTTTTCGTAGTGCTGCGACAAATAAGAAAAGCAAAGCAATAAAATAATTTTTTTGCTTTCGTAGCACTTCGCAGTAAAACAAATTATTTTTAATGCTGCTGCTTTTGCTGTTGCTGTTCGATTTTCAATAAGCACAGCAAAGTAAGAGCAAAAGCAACGAAAGTCTTTTTAAGTTTTTTAAACGCTAATTAAAATATTTAGGTTTTTTACAACTTGAAATAAGCAGTTGTATAGTTGTATTCATATTTAATCGTATTTACATTGTTTTTGTTTTCTATTTGAAAGATAAAACAAACGTAGGAGCTCAAGAAACGTTTGTTTTTTTTTTCAAATAGAAAACAAAAACAATGTGAATACGACTTGAATTCAAATACAACGATACAACTGTGTATTTCAAGTTGTGAAAAACCTTTTTGTTATGGAGAAGATACTGTTCGAATTGTAATTTTTTGTTTCTCAGACTTGTGCAATTCAACTAAGCTTACTTCATTTAAATGTTTGATTTTGAATTAAATGGATCGAAGAATGGTTTAATCAGTGATTAAATTGTTGCAGTCAAAGAAGCAAGTCGTAAAATTATTGCTGTTTGAAGTTCTCACTGTTTTCATCATTTCAAAACTGACTGCTGCTTATGCTTGTGCTCCCGAAAAATCAAGCAAAATAGCATTCAATCAAAGTGAGTCACATGAAAAGCAATCACACGTCTTATGAAATGAGTGAAAACCCCAAATGTATATTTCAAATCGATTCTGGTTCATGCATAATCTACTAAATTAGTCATATTTGATTCCTTCAGACTGCACATTAAGCCGGATCGATTTTGTATAGAGAAAATAAAGTTAGCCGAACACCGACTCATAAGTAAGAGGTACTCTTAAAAACTATAAAATGTTTTCTTAAACATCTATAAAAAATTTATTTTTCTTGGTATTCACATGTCTTTAAGCTTATTGGAAAAGTATTGTGCTCTTTTTTCTTTTGGTGTATTGTATGGTCTGGTTTAATCAAAACTGTGTTTAAAAAAAAATATATTCGAAAATCATGAATTTTGTACTGGAGCGCTATCTGGCATACATTTTCCTAAAAACTGGTTACCTGAAATCGATTTTGCGTACCAAAAAACCCAGTTGTACCCACCAATCTATATATACCCAACAAGATTTGTCAAAATCGAACAGTAATTATGGCAATTCAATAATAATAATCAAAAGAGTTTGAAAAGACAAGAAATTTAAAACATTTTTGTAGTTAATATATGTGTACCATAAAAATGAAGGAAAAAAAGAAAAAAAAGAATACGAAAAAAATTTGAAGAAAAAAAGTTTATTAAAAAAAAAACGTTTTCTGCAGAATAGACGTTCAGAAGAACCAAAACCGCTTCATGGGGATTTCTCCGATCCAAACAAAATTATACTGAAATTGTTTTTAAGAGTCCCTCTAGCTTTTGAGTCGGTGTCTAGTGAAATTTAAATTTCGATCCGACTTACTTCACACGTTTAATTTTTGTTGTGTTGTGATTCTGACCACTTGAGGGGTTGTTGGCAATACTTCGATTTGAGTTTTTTTTCAACTTTTAGCATGGAACCCATAAATGCGACTTGATATATTTGGAAAAATATTTATTCAAAAGTAAGACAAAATAAGAAAGCCTGAATTTGAGGAAAATTGGTTGAGTCTCTCGCCACCGAAAAAATCAAAGAAATTTTCCGTTAAATTTTTATTTTTCGTCCTTTTTTTATAGTTATTTTTTTAAACATCTATGACACACACTCTGCAGAATTTAGTTTATAGTGAAGTCATGTGATTCATTGCAAAAATAATTCAAATTGACTTCCAAAACTGGAGAAAAAAAATACACAATTCCTAATTTTCCATCGTATTTTCCAAAATCCGTTTCATAAAAATTTCTCTAAATTGTTAAATATTATCCGATATTAAGGAATAATGGCTTATTAGGTAAAATGATGTTGGTTTGATTTTACTTCTGTTAGCCCATCCAGTGACATATTATAGTTATACGGTATTACTTTCCAATGAGCAAATGCTGACTTAAATCGAAATAATATATTTTAAACGATAGCTCTTAACTACACCTTTTAACCAGAGATAAAGAGATGGGAAACTTCCGTGCGAAAGGGATAGCATTATGTGCGCCTTATGTCAAAAATCGTCAATACTAATGCAAATGCTTTAACTGTAGTAGTAAATTTTTCACCACAATTCTCAAAGAAAAAACTTTTTCGCGTAAAATTTGACCTCTAAGACGTAAAACTCCCACCATGGCTTGAAGTAGTGACTATATTCAGCAGACTCTATTGTTGACAGCTTGTCACTTATGTGTAGGATTTTTATGTCGCTGTTGCCATTCAATGTAGCAAACAATTTATACTATTAAGCCATATCTGCTTAAAGATCAATAAATTAATTATGTTTTAATATACTAAAATAATTGTTCACCTTAAATTCTATGATATGCAAATAAAATATGCTCTTAACTGCAAGAACATATGCATTTGTTGTAAATATCCCAACAAATTTGACACACGGTCCAGTATTTTTAACTTCTGGCGTTTAACTTAGAAACATTATCATAGAATAACAGCGCTAACTTAAGTTTCGCTACTTGAACAATTGTGTCCCTTGAATGCGGCCACTGTATTTTAGTTTAATCTACCACGGTCTGAGACCTGAGAGCAGTGTTGCATAAAAAAGTAGTTTTGTGTAATCTGGAGTAGGCTTTTATGGCAAAAGTACGAATTTATGTATGTTTTGTATTAGTACTAAATATTTAATTTGAGAAACTTCTACATAAGTCGTGTCTATATTTAGGCAAGGCGCAACCAAGCGGTACATAGAATTTTATTTGCAAGTTGATAACAATAACACTGAAATGAGTGAACATTAATTGGGATGTAAAAATAGGTTTGGTTTTTAAAAGTTGTTGAATACAGTATTAATACAAAGTTTCATACATTTATTTAATGATTCCACTAAAAATAATTATAAATGCCCTCTCAACGCTCTTAAATTTAAAAAACTATCTTTTTACGACTGTATTTTTTCTCATATAATAAATTATATTCATAATAATGGTATTCATGCAATTCCGAATATTTTATATTTTCAAAATATTTCCCATGCCATATATGGGAATATATTCGCTGTTTTTGCTTACGATTTCAATGCTTTATTGAAATCAATGAAGCAACATTATTTATTCCTTGACATGTTTGGAAACTCTTTGGATAATTAAAATTCAATAAAAATGAGCTCGAAACAAATATTTAAATTACATTTTCGCTAAAAATTATTAAATTTATCACCACGATTCGCTTAAAATCCTTATTTTAATTTTTTCACAAATTCTTAACACAACGTTTGTCGCAGTGGTGTGTAACACATCTATTCGCCTCTTTTAACCACATGAAAATTTAAGTCTTAACCACATGAAATGTTATCAGTGGCGTAGCTAGGGTTGGTCGCACCCGGGGCGGAAACTAAATTGTGCACCCCTTTAGATTTTTTTTTATAAAATAAGTCGATGAATCTTACTACATATTTTCGAATCAACCCCTACAAAAATGACATATTTTAGAAGAGATTCAATAAATAAACAAAACTATGCTGTCCATGAATATTTGAAAAAAGAAGTAAGAATCTAAAATTTTCAGAAACTTAAAGAATTTTCTCTGAATTGTTCCAATATTATTGTCTACCGGGCTTATAAGTTGTGAGAGAAAAATTTACTATCAGTAAAGCACACAATATTAGTTTTAATATAAAAACTTAAGTTAGTTTAATATAGAAAACATTGAAAAATTTACGAAAATTGTGCGTAATTAAAAAAAAATAGGAAGCAAAACGTTGACAAATTTTCCCTAGTGACCCTGAATAACTATTAATATAAATATTTTTTCGAAATCAACCCCCATTTTCTACATAAAATTAAAATGAAAAATTAATATAAAATATTAAAATTCATTTATAAACATTTTTCATAATTTTTATCAATTTCTTTATAGTACACTGAGGAAAAAAATGTGTTAAAATTAAATGAAATAGTGTTCATATCTAGTGTTTTTGAAATAGAGCTTGAAACAAATTCATTAAATTAAAACAGAGCTGTTTTTAATGTTAAATTCAAAACAAAAGTTTTTGTTTTTAAAACAATGTTTTTGCTATGAAAACCAAATTTAAAACAAAAATTTTAAAATTCAAAACACATGGTTTAAAGCATATTTTTGCGATGCCATTTTTTTAACTTCTTCGAGTTTTAGTTAGCACCAGATTCACAACCAGCTACCCTCGGGACCTTCCGAATACCAAATGTTAACTCCATTCGATGAAGTTTGCATTTGAAATATTTTAATATTTAATTAATTAGTTTTTATTAAGCAGCTTTCTAATCGAACTTCGAAAATTTTCAAAGATCTAAAATAGGCAAAGCTTTTTTTTAAAAAAGAAATATTTTCCTTGTTTTATATTTCAGATTTTTATTTTTTAATTTTTTTATTATCTTCTTTTTCTACCATTATCGGCGTTTGTTCTCAACTTGTACCATCTGATTCGTAGTGAAAAACTTTTTTATTAAAATGTTTTGCCAGGGTTCGATCCCGTGTCTCGCCGATTTGTAGTCCGACGCCTTAGCCATTCTGCCATGTAGCTTTATATCGAAACAAAGATTTTTCATTTATACAGCTAATTCTGTCGTAGGTACCCATAAGCAGCGTTAAGGTGCAAAATAAGGTTCAATCGAACCATTAAGCAGCTTTAAGTTAAGAATAAATGTAAAGAAGACGCACAAGCGGCACTTCAGAACTCCTTTTGAACTTAATTATATTAAACCTGCACAGAATTATAACTTGTAATTTATGGAACAACAAGGACTATTGCCTGAAATTGACACCATAAAGCAGCTTTAGGTGTGGCAAGTTCCACAACGTACCTTTAAGCAGCTTAAGGCGTGTCAAGTTCTACAACGGACCATAAAGCAGCTTCGAAGTGCCATGGAACTTATTTTGCCGCTTAAAACAGCTTTAAAGGGAACTCATACGTAAATTTCTACTCATTTTGCTGGTTGGGCTAACATTTCTCTACAGCAACAGTGTGGAGACATGCTGTTCGTCGCTTGCTGTGTGCAATGTGTTCAAGCTATAACGGAGCAATTGAAAGGTAATGCAATTGCAACACAATTGTTTAGAAAGTTACAAACCACTGCAACTCAAAACTTAATTGCAACCTATGCTTTCAGAAGAGCAAGACATGTTACAACGCAACATTGATTATTTTTATAGAAAAAGACATTATTCTACCCAAGAGCCCAAAAAACGTGGGCCCCGAAGTAGAATTATTCCTTTTCTTTTACTATACGCGGCAAAACAAACGCCAAAAAATATTTGGGTCCATCCGTACATAAAAAAAAAAACGGATCTGCTATAAACAGCAGATTGTTCGTGGCAATAAAAGCGCTGCAACAAAGTGATGCTAAATTTTTAGCATTCTACAGAATGACGAAAGAAAAAACATAACAAGTTGGTGATATAAATTACAGCATTCTGCATTGCATAAAACTTATCGGTAGAAAGTCAGGATCATAGCGGCTGCGTATGACGGCGAGTATGAAGCATATATGTACTACTTCTATATTGGCAGTACACTCAAGGTACATTCGCCAACTTTAGAGTGCAGATATATTGCTATATGAGCGAGAAAAATTATTAACGAATGTACCCGAAATTAAATTTCAAAATAAAAAACTTCAGGAGCGGTGCTTTCATTGTCAAAAATTTGAGTTGATGTTTTTGTTTGAATTTTTATTGTTTGAATTTTGCTGTTTTGAATTTTTGTTTTTTTTTTTATTGAATCATATTTTACGCGTTGTTCTTATAATTGTAGTATAATGGTGCGTAGGTGTTATTTATGCCAAACAAAAAGCTTTTTTAACATATTTTTCATAACAACCGCCCCTGTGACGATGTGACATTTTCTTGTGTGTAGTAATTTTCATATATTCAAATATACTAATACAAACAACAAAATCTTTGGTAGGCTATCTCTCTTTGATTTCGTAGTAGAAATTCATTGAAAATGTAGGTTGCTGCCAATAAAGAAGTATTACATATATGGTATGAAGCATACTCAAAACATTAAAAAAAGTTAGAGCCCTTTTACATTGATCAATACTTGAAAGCAAGTTTTTTGACGTTTTCTTTTGAACTTGAGGAAACCTTTTATATTGTTCAAGATGTTGTATCCCACAACATTGCATGTACACTTTGTACACCCGACCTCACACCAATTCCAAAGAACCAACTCAATAAATATTATTACCAAATGTCAATATCAAAAATGCAGCTATCTGCATTTCGACACAAATAATAAACAAAAAATATAATACTACGAACGACAACAACCCAATTTGAGTACAGCGACTCAAATTGCCGGCGTTCACGAAAAGAAAAACATACTGACCTAATTTAAGCGCATATGCTTAAATTACCAAAATAAACAAAACCAATGCTTTGTTGTTATTGTCAAGTGGTTCCGACTTAAACGTCGGCGACAACAAAAACAAAGCAAGTGACTGTTTGGGTGCATCGGCATTGGCTTGCACGGTCAGCAAAGGCCGTTCATTTACCTACCCTAGTTACTGCGCTGCTTGTAAGGTGCATTGCCAGCAACTGCGTAACATGCAAAGTGTACGAGATCGCGTATCACTAAGGGGAAGTAGAACGATATGTAAATTTACATAATGATTTACATTTCCTAAATATATGTAGCTTATGTATTGATTTTGATTGGTTGGTATCTATTTGAATTTCCACTTATTGGAAATTATTGGAATTATTGGAATTATTGGAATATGGAAACGCCCTCGAAAACTGAGGATTTTCCTTTATAAACCACCGACCGGCGTAGAAACGATCGAAGAAAGAAAGATAGTTTTAAGCCTACAATATCTAAACTGGTCGCAGCCTCGCCTAGACAGCGGGCCTTTTTAGATTAAAATTATAAAATAAAAATCAAACTTTGGTCGCAGCCACGCATAGACAGCGGGCCATTGTTGATATTAATCAAACAAAATAAAATATAAACCATAATCAACAAAATCAAATAAACGTCTTTTTCTTTCCGTCCATGGTCGCTCTTCTCCTCGTGAAAGCACGGAGACCATAGGACGTTAAATATAACATTGGTGGCAGCGGTGGGATACGCTACATCCCAAAAATCAACAAAAGGAAAAATCAATTAATAACAGAAATAAATACAATATAAAAAAAAAAAAAAAAACAAAATTTTAAAAAAAAGCGTACCGAGGCTTCGACATCGGCTTTGAAAATTTTAAAAAGTGAAAATACAAAAAAAAAGCGTGCCGAGGCTGTAACAGCGGCAGTGAAAAAAAAAAAAGCTGTGAATAAAAAGTGAAAAAAAAGCCCAGGTTAACCAGCTCTAAGACGTGAAGTCTCCTGGCCCATCTATAAACGAAGACCAGGATAACCAGCTATAGGGCTACTAAGAGCCTCCTGGCATCAACAACAACAATCAGAGAAAATCTATAAACGAAGACCAGGATAACCAGCTATAGGGCTACTAAGAGCCTCCTGGCATCATCAACAACAACAATCAGAGAAAAAAAAAAAACAACGTCAAGCAGGAAAAAGGACTGAACACATCAACAACACCAGAACACATCAACAACACCAGGAAGAATTGATACAATAGTAAGCAAAGAAAAAAAAAAAAACAAAAAGTAATAAATAAATAATTATATACAATATAATTATACATATTCAGTTATTTTAATAATATTTAAGTAGACTATACAATTGAAAGTTTTTGCGGAAAAAAAAAAAAAATATATATATATTTTTATAATTTTCTGCTCTGATAAAAAAAAAAAATTTTCAAAATTTTTACTCGTCAACACGCGACTAAGATAGTACAGAACTTTGCTTCTCTACCATTTTTCGAAAATTCTTTTTGTTTCGACGCGGATTCTGATCCTGAGTACTTAAATATGGATCTCAAGTTTTCGTTGAACGACATTTATAATATCGTACCGGTTTTTAACGGCAATCCAGCCGAATTAAATAAATTCATTGCATGCGGTAATATACTTTTTTCTTCTGCTAAGACCGACGCAGAACATAAATTCATTCTAGAGGTTATAAAAACACGGCTAGAAGGCCCAGCCTTTGAGCTCATCCAATTTAAATCTTTTACCAAATGGAATGATTTAGTACAAGATTTGGAGAATGAGTTCAAAGAAGTAAAAACGCGAGCCTCTGCTCAAAACGAACTTATGACAGCTAGACAAAATTTGAGAGAAACTGTTAAAGGGTTCGGTGAACGAATTGGAAAATTACTGCTTTCACAAAATTCAGCTACATTTTCTAGCACTAGCGAAATTTCGATTCGTACATATTTAAAACGCGAGAACGATCACTTGGCAATACGGGTATTCGAGGATGGTTCGCGAAATCATAATTTAAGATTAATTCTTAAAGCTCACAATGAGCGGGACTTGAAGAAAGCCATCATGTATGCCGAGGAGCATTCAGTACGGCTGGAAAAAAATTCGCAATACCAAACCTCACCTTTTAAACCCACATGCCAATATTGTAACAAGTCAGGGCACTCTGAAAATTCGTGCTATCGCAAAAATAATCATGTCTACTCTAATTATAATAGTCAAAATTCTTATCAAAACAAACATCATAATATAAAGAAAGAAATACAATCTATATTTTGTTCATACTGCAAACGGTCGAATCACACGTACAAAGAGTGTAGATTGCGGCCAAGGCAAGAATATAAAGAACACCAAAATCACAGAATTTTAGAAAATAATAAGACTTTCAGACAATATCCAAATCCGTTTAGAGAAAGCAACCAATTCAGAGGTCAATACAATCCTCCTAATCAAACTCACCACATAAATTATGCATCGAGAAACGAAATAGCACGGGAAGAAATCAGCGGCGCTTCTCCCCGGATGCAAATAAAAGCCGATGTGCCCCAAGCACAACATTAACATATTCAATTATAATACCTTTTTGCGAAGGATACGATGAGCCAGTGCTTCGTATTAAACTCGAACCTTCAGACAAAAATATAACTTCACTTTTAGTTGACACAGGCACACAAATTAGTCTTTTAAAAAACACAGAACAAAATTACAGAATCAACATTTTCATGGAATTACAACCATTTCAGGTAATTCAATGCAAACATTAGGTGAACAGATAAAAACAATAAATGTTCCTATAATCACCAGATGATAACACTGAGTCACAATTTTCATATTCTAAATAAAAATATTAATTTATCCTATGATGGAATTTTAGGAAGCGATTTTCTCATAAAATTTAACTGTAAAATAGATTTCAAGAATAAACAACTGGAAATACCAGTAGACTGCTCAAACGCAGCTATAAGCAAAAATAAAATTATAAAATCACATATTGTAGATTATTGTAAAAACACAGAAAAGGGAAACAATGTGTTGCCTACGGGTAACAAAGGGAATTGTGAAAATAGGAATGAAGAGCAGGAGTATGCGCCGAATGGCATAAGTCATATTGAGAATCTTCAACCTAATGTCTACGGGCCGCAATCCATCACATTGTCACCTCAAAGTAGAAACAAAATCATAAAAAATAATGTGAAATCAAAATAAGAGGAAACTAAGGCATTATTCTTGGATAATGAAAAGAATTGTAAAAACAGGATTGAGTCAACTCAACCTGATGTCTACGGGCTGCAATCCATTACCTTACAACCTCGCTGCAAACTTGTAGAGATCCCTTTGGCTTATTCAAAAGACGCAGTGATCCACAAGAAACAAATAAACCCAGGAGTATATTTGGCGGAAACCCTGGTACGCCCAATTTAAAATAAAGTTAAAGTTATTTTTATGAACACAACAGAAGATATTCAAGAAATAAATTTAAATAAAATTCAATATGAGTGGGAAAAGATAGAAAATTTCAATGAAATCAAATTAGATAAAACAAAAGATTTAATAAAGGATAGATTAAAAAAGATAGAAACAAATATAGAACTAACGCATTGTAACAAAGAAGAAAAGAAATCAATTTTAGAAATTTGTAGAAATTATAACGATTTATTTTATTTTGAAGGAGACCACCTCACTTGTACAGAAACTTCAGAACATGAAATTATAACTGAAGCAAACAAACCTCCATTATTTGTTAGACCATAAAGACTACCTGAAAGTCAAAAACAGGAAATTCATAAGCAGGTTAATGAAATGTTAGAAGATAGTATTATTCGCCCAAGTTCAAGTCCATGGAACTCGCCACTTTTACTTGTTCCAAAGAAGGCAGATTCCGAAGGTTACAAACGTTGGAGAGTTGTAGTTGATTTTCGAAAATGAAACGACTTAACAGTCGGTAACGCATACCCATTGCCCAATATTACTGACATACTTGACCAGTTGGGAAGAGCAAAATATTTCAGCACTCTGGATTTAGCCAAAGGTTTTCATCAGATTCCCGTTAAAGAATCTGACAAATGTAAAACTGCTTTCAGCACACCTTTTGGACACTACGAATATAACAGAATGCCATTTGGTTTAAAAAACGCTCCAGCAACTTTTCAAAGGCTCATGAACAACGTACTAATGGGTTTACAGGGATTTGAATGTTTTGTCTACGTCGACGACATCGTTGTGTACGGTTATGATTTATCGGATCATAACAACAAATTAATTAAAATATTTGACCGATTGCGTCAACACAACCTTAAGCTACAACCTGACAAATGTAATTTTCTCAAACAAGAATTAACGTATTTAGGGCACATAATTTCTGAAAACGGTATAAAACCAGATCCCGAAAAAATTAAAGTAGTTAAAACTTATCCAACTCCAAAGAATTTGAAAGGAATAAAATCATTTTTAGGATTCGCACGATATTATAGAAGATTTATTGAAAATTTCTCCATTACAGCAAAACCATTAACTAAACTACTTAAAAAAGATATCAAATTCGATTGGGACGCATTCTGCGATGAAGCATTTTCAAAATTAAAAGAAAAACTAATTAACCCTCCAATATTAGCATATCCAAACTTTGATGAAGAATTCATAGTAACGACAGATGCGAGTGATGCAGGACTTGGCGCAGTTTTATCTCAAGGTATAATTGGAAAAGACAAGCCAATATGTTTCGCAAGTAGAACATTGAACGATGCAGAGACACGCTATAGCACCACGGAAAAAGAATTGCTTGCAATTGTCTTTGCCGTAAAACAATTTCGACCTTATATATACGGTAAAAAGTTCACAATCTACACTGACCACAAACCACTCGAATGGCTAATGAAGTTAAAAGACCCAATGTCAAGATTAGCTAGATGGCGAATTCTCTTATCAGAATATGAATATACGATCAAATATAAAGCAGGGAAAAGCAATACAAATGCTGACGCACTCAGTCGAATCACTGAAGATGAAAAACTTACAGAAATGGTAAACAAAGTTTTAGTTATGACACGCCAAATGACAAATAAAAAAGAACAAAATGAAAATGTACCCTACGGCTAAAGCAGGGTCAATTGCCCTAAAGTGACCGGTCCTGTGACAGTTCTTATTTAACCTATCACAGGACAGATTCGATATAACTTAAAACGGCACCGATAGTTTTTAAATGTTTTTTGCTATATTTATCTTATCGTTGCAAATAGCTCAGTGGAAGTGCGCTAGACTGTCACGCGGTGGGCGTGGGTTCGAACCCTGGCTGTGTAAGTATCAACAATTTTAATTTAATAATTTAAATTCTAATTCCATTTCATTAACTGCTTAATAAAAAATAACCTTCAAAATAAATTTGCTTAGCACGTTGAAAAAAATTGAAAAGTTAATTTTTAATTAAAAAAAATATTTTAAATAAAAAAAATTGTTTGTGGTTTTGCTAGGGATTGAACCCAGATCAGTGGAGTACTAAACGTGAACGCTAGCAAGCTCGGCTAAACATGCATTTCCAAAAATTGTGATTCAATTTCATTATCAACATGCATATAAGTCTACCGGGTTCTATAAATAGACCGGCTACTGATTAGGTCCAAAGGTATCTATGAGGTGTCAATTGACACCAGCCGATATATTATTGAACCGGTTCTAGGATTGGTCCAAAGGTATCTAGCCGGTGTCAAATTACCCCTGTCAATGACAATGCCATGTAAAAGGGACCGGTTGGTTTCATATGTTGGTGGCAGAATTGGGACCGGTCACTATCACTTTGGAACCTATCACGTGATAGGTTCTGAACCGGTTCTTTTGTCCGTAGGGTACATACAAAAATTGAAGAACCCAAAAATACAAAGAACGAGGCAATCTCTAAAATAATAGAAACCCAAGATTCAATATATTTCAAAAAAATCTGCATTAAAAATATTAATATTACCTCTAACAGAATCTTTAGAAGAAAAATTTATAATAAAATCAATTCCACAATTTATAAAACCTTTAATAGGTGAAATAGAGTTATACACATTTAATAACGTAAATTTGCATACGACGACATTACCCATTCCTTTTAAAACTTCAAAAGATCAAGAATTAGCAAAGAAAACGCTTAACAAAATAAAAAGCGAAAACCAAAATCATGATTCTATAGCCATATCATTCCGTAACATTAACCCACAGTTTAAAGAAAATTTTAAAACAATGCTTAAAGAAATATTTTCCGACAAAACAATTAATTTGCATATCAAAAGAATAATTTTGGAAAACATTAATTAAATAGAAACAATTTTACGAGAATATCATGAATCACCGCTTGGAGGACATCAAGGTGTAAATAGAACGCTTAAAAGATTAAAAGGAAACTACTACTGGCCAACAATGAAAATTGATGTACAAAATTACATAAGAAAATGTGAATCATGCCAGAAAAATAAACTAAATAAATCTCCAAAAGTGCCAATGAAAATAACAACGACGAGCTCTTCACCATTTGAAAGAGTGGCTTTAGACATAGTAGGTCCACTTCCAGTGACTTACAAAAGTAATAAATACATCTTAACTTTTCAAGATGATTTAACCAAATTTACTGAAGCTATACCTTTAGAGAATGCAGAAGCAACCACAGTTGCAAGAGCTTTTGTAGAACAGATACTCTGTCGTTTTGGATTTCCAGATTCATTATTAACTGATCAAGGTACTAATTTTCTTAGCGATTTATTTAAAGAAGTATGTAAATTATTAAAAATTAAAAAATTACAAACAACTCCATATCATCCACAAACAAATGGAGCACTTGAAAGAAGCCATCGCACACTTGCGGAATATCTTCGGCATAACGTCAGTAATGACCCTCTCACTTGGGACGATTGGATCCCTTATGCAATTTTTGTTTTCAACAACACGCCTCACAGTAGCACCAATTACAGCCCTCATGAATTACTCTATGGATACCCTGCAAAAATTCCATCCACTTTACAAAAAGACCCATCATTAAACTATAACTTCGAAAATTATGCAAATGAGTTAAAGGCACGACTACAACACGGATTTAAAATTGCAGGCCAAACTTTGAAATATAAAAAGGAAAAATCAAAAGAACAATATGATAAAGGTTCCAAACCAAAAACATTTGACGTTGGAGAAAAGGTTTTGATTAGAAACCAGACCAGGAAAAATAAATTTTCATCTCTTTGGGAAGGTCCATATGAAATTATTAAGATTATTTCACCCGAAAATACTGCTATAAAAATTCGCAATAAGATTAAAGTAATACACAATAACAACCTGAAATTATTCTCCGATTAAAATACAACGTTTGGTTAACATTACAATATTACATAAAACACATTTACTTCTTTCTTTTTAAAACAGACATTATTTCCTCGTAAACCAGATCTTTTCGACTTCTCTCAAATTTTAGCTGATACATAAAAAAAAGGAAGAAATATTCCGCTTGTAAGTTGAAAAAAAAATAAACAAAAAAAAAAAATATATATAAAAAAAAAATGTTTTTTGTACAAAACGCAAAAACTAGAAAATATATTCCGCTTAAATTAACAAATTGAAATTTTGGGGCAATACGCAAAAAGAAAATAAATATATTCCGCTTACAAATTGAAACAAAAAAAAAAATTTTTTTGAAATAATGAGGCAATACGCAAAAACTAAAAAATAAATTCCGCTTACAAATTGAAACGAAAAAATTGAAATCATGCGGCAATAACGCAAAAACTTTCAAACAATATATAAAAATATTTTTTAAAATGTAAGAGTAAAAAAAATACGTCCGTATATAAGAAAAATATAAATGTACATAGGACACAAATACATATTTTGAAACAAATACTTAGATGTTACAAATAAATTTTTTCTTTAAATTTTAATTATCATAATAATATACAAAATAATATCAATAATATCAAAAACAAAAACATAATGTATAAAACATTTTTACTTACCTACCTTATAAGATTACAAAAAAAAAAAAAAAACAAAAACAATATATATAAGTAGATTATAACTATTAAACAATAACAAAAAAAATTTTTTTTAACAAATATTAAAAACAACCACATGATCAAACTAATATTATAAGATCAATTTAACTTTATATATACTGATTTACTTGTATGAAATTCTTAAAACGTATTTGTATATAAAAATTATAAAAAAATTATTCGTTATTAAAAAAATTCATGTAGTCCTCATTTCTGCTCACTGATCGGTGGTATCGCGACAGAAAATTTTTCAACCTCTTCAAGGAGAAAAATTTTCTTTTATAAAGGGGGAGGGATGTTGTATCCCACAACATTGCATTTACACTTTGTACACCCGACCTCACACCAATTCCAAAGAACCAACTCAATAAATATTATTACCAGATGTCAATATCAAAAATGCAGCGATCTGCATTTCGACACAAATAATAAACAAAAAATATAATACTACGAACGACAACAACCCAATTTGAGTACAGCGACTCAAATTGCCGGCGTTCAAGAAAAGAAAAAAATACTGACCTAATTTAAGCGCATATGCTTAAATTACCAAAATAAACAAAACCAATGCTTTGTTTTTATTGTCAAGTGGTTCCGACTTAAACGTCGGCGACAACAAAAACAAAGCAAGTGACTGTTTGGGTGAATCGGCATTGGCTTGCACGGTCAGCAAAGGCCGTTCATTTACCTACCCTAGTTACTGCGCTGCTTGTAAGGTGCATTGCCAGCAACTGCGTAACATGCAAAGTGTACGAGATCGCGTATCACTAAGGGGAAGTAGAACGATATGTAAATTTACATAATGATTTACATTTCCTAAATATATGTAGCTTATGTATTGATTTTGATTGGTTGGTATCTATTTGAATTTCCACTTATTGGAAATTATTGGAATTATTGGAATATGGAAACGCCCTCGAAAACTGAGGATTTTCCTTTATAAACCACCGACCGGCGTAGAAACGATCGAAGAAAGAAAGATAGTTTTAAGCCTACAATATCTAAACTGGTCGCAGCCTCGCCTAGACAGCGGGCCTTTTTAGATTAAAATTATAAAATAAAAATCAAACTTTGGTCGCAGCCACGCATAGACAGCGGGCCATTGTTGATATTAATCAAACAAAATAAAATATAAACCATAATCAACAAAATCAAATAAACGTCTTTTTCTTTCCGTCCATGGTCGCTCTTCTCCTCGTGAAAGCACGGAGACCATAGGACGTTAAATATAACATTGGTGGCAGCGGTGGGATACGCTACATCCCAAAAATCAACAAAAGGAAAAATCAATTAATAACAGAAATAAATACAATATAAAAAAAAAAAAAAAAAACAAAATTTTAAAAAAAAAGCGTACCGAGGCTTCGACATCGGCTTTGAAAATTTTAAAAAGTGAAAATACAAAAAAAAAGCGTGCCGAGGCTATAACAGCGGCAGTGAAAAAAAAAATGCTGTGAATAAAAAGTGAAAAAAAAGCCCAGGTTAACCAGCTCTAAGACGTGAAGTCTCCTGGCCCATCTATAAACGAAGACCAGGATAACCAGCTATAGGGCTACTAAGAGCCTCCTGGCATCAACAACAACAATCAGAGAAAATCTATAAACGAAGACCAGGATAACCAGCTATAGGGCTACTAAGAGCCTCCTGGCATCATCAACAACAACAATCAGAGAAAAAAAAAAAACAACGTCAAGCAGGAAAAAGGACTGAACACATCAACAACACCAGAACACATCAACAACACCAGGAAGAATTGATACAATAGTAAGCAAAGAAAAAAAAAAAAACAAAAAGTAATAAATAAATAATTATATACAATATAATTATATATATTCACTTATTTTAATAATATTTAAGTAGACTATACAATTGAAAGTTTTTGCGGAAAAAAAAAAAAAATATATATATATATTTTTATAATTTTCTGCTCTGATAAAAAAAAAAAATTTTCAAAATTTTTACTCGTCAACACGCGACTAAGATAGTACAGAACTTTGCTTCTCTACCATTTTTCGAAAATTCTTTTTGTTTCGACGCGGATTCTGATCCTGAGTACTTAAATGTGGATCTCAAGTTTTCGTTGAACGACATTTATAATATCGTACCGGTTTTTAACGGCAATCCAGCCGAATTAAATAAATTCATTGCATGCGGTAATATACTTTTTTCTTCTGCTAAGACCGACGCAGAACATAAATTCATTCTAGAGGTTATAAAAACACGGCTAGAAGGCCCAGCCTTTGAGCTCATCCAATTTAAATCTTTTACCAAATGGAATGATTTAGTACAAGATTTGGAGAATGAGTTCAAAGAAGTAAAAACGCGAGCCTCTGCTCAAAACGAACTTATGACAGCTAGACAAAATTTGAGAGAAACTGTTAAAGGGTTCGGTGAACGAATTGGAAAATTACTGCTTTCACAAAATTCAGCTACATTTTCTAGCACTAGCGAAATTTCGATTCGTACATATTTAAAACGCGAGAACGATCACTTGGCAATACGGGTATTCGAGGATGGTTCGCGAAATCATAATTTAAGATTAATTCTTAAAGCTCACAATGAGCGGGACTTGAAGAAAGCCATCATGTATGCCGAGGAGCATTCAGTACGGCTGGAAAAAAATTCGCAATACCAAACCTCACCTTTTAAACCCACATGCCAATATTGTAACAAGTCAGGGCACTCTGAAAATTCGTGCTATCGCAAAAATAATCATGTCTACTCTAATTATAATAGTCAAAATTCTTATCAAAACAAACATCATAATATAAAGAAAGAAATACAATCTATATTTTGTTCATACTGCAAACGGTCGAATCACACGTACAAAGAGTGTAGATTGCGGCCAAGGCAAGAATATAAAGAACACCAAAATCACAGAATTTTAGAAAATAATAAGACTTTCAGACAATATCCAAATCCGTTTAGAGAAAGCAACCAATTCAGAGGTCAATACAATCCTCCTAATCAAACTCACCACATAAATTATGCATCGAGAAACGAAATAGCACGGGAAGAAATCAGCGGCGCTTCTCCCCGGATGCAAATAAAAGCCGATGTGCCCCAAGCACAACATTAACATATTCAATTATAATACCTTTTTGCGAAGGATACGATGAGCCAGTGCTTCGTATTAAACTCGAACCTTCAGACAAAAATATAACTTCACTTTTAGTTGACACAGGCACACAAATTAGTCTTTTAAAAAACACAGAACAAAATTACAGAATCAACATTTTCATGGAATTACAACCATTTCAGGTAATTCAATGCAAACATTAGGTGAACAGATAAAAACAATAAATGTTCCTATAATCACCAGATGATAACACTGAGTCACAATTTTCATATTCTAAATAAAAATATTAATTTATCCTATGATGGAATTTTAGGAAGCGATTTTCTCATAAAATTTAACTGTAAAATAGATTTCAAGAATAAACAACTGGAAATACCAGTAGACTGCTCAAACGCAGCTATAAGCAAAAATAAAATTATAAAATCACATATTGTAGATTATTGTAAAAACACAGAAAAGGGAAACAATGTGTTGCCTACGGGTAACAAAGGGAATTGTGAAAATAGGAATGAAGAGCAGGAGTATGCGCCGAATGGCATAAGTCATATGGAGAATCTTCAACCTAATGTCTACGGGCCGCAATCCATCACATTGTCACCTCAAAGTAGAAACAAAATCATAAAAAATAATGTGAAATCAAAATAAGAGGAAACTAAGGCATTATTCTTGGATAATGAAAAGAATTGTAAAAACAGGATTGAGTCAACTCAACCTGATGTCTACGGGCTGCAATCCATTACCTTACAACCTCGCTGCAAACTTGTAGGGATCCCTTTGGCTTATTCAAAAGACGCAGTGATCCACAAGAAACAAATAAACCCAGGAGTATATTTGGCGGAAACCCTGGTACGCCCAATTTAAAATAAAGTTAAAGTTATTTTTATGAACACAACAGAAGATATTCAAGAAATAAATTTAAATAAAATTCAATATGAGTGGGAAAAGATAGAAAATTTCAATGAAATCAAATTAGATAAAACAAAAGATTTAATAAAGGATAGATTAAAAAAGATAGAAACAAATATAGAACTAACGCATTGTAACAAAGAAGAAAAGAAATCAATTTTAGAAATTTGTAGAAACTATAACGATTTATTTTATTTTGAAGGAGACCACCTCACTTGTACAGAAACTTCAGAACATGAAATTATAACTGAAGCAAACAAACCTCCATTATTTGTTAGACCATAAAGACTACCTGAAAGTCAAAAACAGGAAATTCATAAGCAGGTTAATGAAATGTTAGAAGATAGTATTATTCGCCCAAGTTCAAGTCCATGGAACTCGCCACTTTTACTTGTTCCAAAGAAGGCAGATTCCGAAGGTTACAAACGTTGGAGAGTTGTAGTTGATTTTCGAAAATGAAACGACTTAACAGTCGGTAACGCATACCCATTGCCCAATATTACTGACATACTTGACCAGTTGGGAAGAGCAAAATATTTCAGCACTCTGGATTTAGCCAAAGGTTTTCATCAGATTCCCGTTAAAGAATCTGACAAATGTAAAACTGCTTTCAGCACACCTTTTGGACACTACGAATATAACAGAATGCCATTTGGTTTAAAAAACGCTCCAGCAACTTTTCAAAGGCTCATGAACAACGTACTAATGGGTTTACAGGGATTTGAATGTTTTGTCTACGTCGACGACATCGTTGTGTACGGTTATGATTTATCGGATCATAACAACAAATTAATTAAAATATTTGACCGATTGCGTCAACACAACCTTAAGCTACAACCTGACAAATGTAATTTTCTCAAACAAGAATTAACGTATTTAGGGCACATAACAGCGTTACCAGTTTTGCACGATAAATAGTGCTTTCGGTATTTTTTGAGCTCATGCGAGATGCTGCGGGAGAAAGTAAACATCATCGCTTTATGTGAGAAAAATTCTCATGCGAGAAAATTTTTACCACATGTGCGATTTTTCCCACGCGAGAGATAAAAAATACCGAAATTACCACAAATACCTCACATTACCAAAAAGAGATTTCTACCTGCTGTGGTAGAAATATGCGTGAATGAATGTGTACAGAAAAGGTTTACTGAGTGAATGCGCTTGTTGATGTATTCTTCTTGTGCATTCTTGTTGGTAGTTTGTTTGTGTTTAAACTGTTTTCCATATTTATCAACAAAAGAACGTAAATAATTTCTGATGGTAAAGTGTTAAATAAAATAATTATGTCTGAAAGAAAAATATCATTGTCGCATAGTTATTCAAAAACTCTGAAAGTTTAAAGTATTTTTTAAATTTTAGGCGCATTTAATATTATGAATGTGTTAATAGAAAAATTTATGATGAGAAGTGCAAGGACTGCTATGAGGCTGGAAAAATTTTTTTGAGAAATAATTTTTGAACTCATTAAAGTACTGAATTATTATGAAAATTATTGTATTATTAATTGTTGTTAATTAATATGTTGCAATTTAGGTTTACTTTCGTTAAATAATTTCATACTTTGCTATAAACACCGCTTAATGTGATATTTTAAGCAACTTTGAGGTATTTCATTGGCTTGCGGTAATTTTGTGGTAATTTGCACGATTTCGAGGTAATTTGAGGTATTTTTGACGTGTGGTAATTTGAGAGAATTAAATGAGAGAATAAGGTAATTTTGGAGGTATATTCATCTGACAACGCTGGCACATAATTTCTGAAAACGGTATAAAACCAGATCCCGAAAAAATTAAAGTAGTTAAAACTTATCCAACTCCAAAGAATTTGAAAGGAATAAAATCATTTTTAGGATTCGCACGATATTATAGAAGATTTATTGAAAATTTCTCCATTACAGCAAAACCATTAACTAAACTACTTAAAAAAGATATCAAATTCGATTGGGACGCATTCTGCGATGAAGCATTTTCAAAATTAAAAGAAAAACTAATTAACCCTCCAATATTAGCATATCCAAACTTTGATGAAGAATTCATAGTAACGACAGATGCGAGTGATGCAGGACTTGGCGCAGTTTTATCTCAAGGTATAATTGGAAAAGACAAGCCAATATGTTTCGCAAGTAGAACATTGAACGATGCAGAGACACGCTATAGCACCACGGAAAAAGAATTGCTTGCAATTGTCTTTGCCGTAAAACAATTTCGACCTTATATATACGGTAAAAAGTTCACAATCTACACTGACCACAAACCACTCGAATGGCTAATGAAGTTAAAAGACCCAATGTCAAGATTAGCTAGATGGCGAATTCTCTTATCAGAATATGAATATACGATCAAATATAAAGCAGGGAAAAGCAATACAAATGCTGACGCACTCAGTCGAATCACTGAAGATGAAAAACTTACAGAAATGGTAAACAAAGTTTTAGTTATGACACGCCAAATGACAAATAAAAAAGAACAAAATGAAAATGTACCCTACGGCTAAAGCAGGGTCAATTGCCCTAAAGTGACCGGTCCTGTGACAGTTCTTATTTAACCTATCACAGGACAGATTCGATATAACTTAAAACGGCACCGATAGTTTTTAAATGTTTTTTGCTATATTTATCTTATCGTTGCAAATAGCTCAGTGGAAGTGCGCTAGACTGTCACGCGGTGGGCGTGGGTTCGAACCCTGGCTGTGTAAGTATCAACAATTTTAATTTAATAATTTAAATTCTAATTCCATTTCATTAACTGCTTAATAAAAAATAACCTTCAAAATAAATTTGCTTAGCACGTTGAAAAAAATTGAAAAGTTAATTTTTAATTAAAAAAAATATTTTAAATAAAAAAAATTGTTTGTGGTTTTGCTAGGGATTGAACCCAGATCAGTGGAGTACTAAACGTGAACGCTAGCAAGCTCGGCTAAACATGCATTTCCAAAAATTGTGATTCAATTTCATTATCAACATGCATATAAGTCTACCGGGTTCTATAAATAGACCGGCTACTGATTAGGTCCAAAGGTATCTATGAGGTGTCAATTGACACCAGCCGATATATTATTGAACCGGTTCTAGGATTGGTCCAAAGGTATCTAGCCGGTGTCAAATTACCCCTGTCAATGACAATGCCATGTAAAAGGGACCGGTTGGTTTCATATGTTGGTGGCAGAATTGGGACCGGTCACTATCACTTTGGAACCTATCACGTGATAGGTTCTGAACCGGTTCTTTTGTCCGTAGGGTACATATAAAAATTGAAGAACCCAAAAATACAAAGAACGAGGCAATCTCTAAAATAATAGAAACCCAAGATTCAATATATTTCAAAAAAAATCTGCATTAAAAATATTAATATTACCTCTAACAGAATCTTTAGAAGAAAAATTTATAATAAAATCAATTCCACAATTTATAAAACCTTTAATAGGTGAAATAGAGTTATACACATTTAATAACGTAAATTTGCATACGACGACATTACCCATTCCTTTTAAAACTTCAAAAGATCAAGAATTAGCAAAGAAAACGCTTAACAAAATAAAAAGCGAAAACCAAAATCATGATTCTATAGCCATATCATTCCGTAACATTAACCCACAGTTTAAAGAAAATTTTAAAACAATGCTTAAAGAAATATTTTCCGACAAAACAATTAATTTGCATATCAAAAGAACAATTTTGGAAAACATTAATTAAATAGAAACAATTTTACGAGAATATCATGAATCACTGCTTGGAGGACATCAAGGTGTAAATAGAACGCTAAAAAGATTAAAAGGAAACTACTACTGGCCAACAATGAAAATTGATGTACAAAATTACATAAGAAAATGTGAATCATGCCAGAAAAATAAACTAAATAAATCTCCAAAAGTGCCAATGAAAATAACAACGACGAGCTCTTCACCATTTGAAAGAGTGGCTTTAGACATAGTAGGTCCACTTCCAGTGACTTACAAAAGTAATAAATACATCTTAACTTTTCAAGATGATTTAACCAAATTTACTGAAGCTATACCTTTAGAGAATGCAGAAGCAACCACAGTTGCAAGAGCTTTTGTAGAACAGATACTCTGTCGTTTTGGATTTCCAGATTCATTATTAACTGATCAAGGTACTAATTTTCTTAGCGATTTATTTAAAGAAGTATGTAAATTATTAAAAATTAAAAAATTACAAACAACTCCATATCATCCACAAACAAATGGAGCACTTGAAAGAGGCCATCGCACACTTGCGGAATATCTTCGGCATAACGTCAGTAATGACCCTCTCACTTGGGACGATTGGATCCCTTATGCAATTTTTGTTTTCAACAACACGCCTCACAGTAGCACCAATTACAGCCCTCATGAATTACTCTATGGATACCCTGCAAAAATTCCATCCACTTTACAAAAAGACCCATCATTAAACTATAACTTCGAAAATTATGCAAATGAGTTAAAGGCACGACTACAACACGGATTTAAAATTGCAGGCCAAACTTTGAAATATAAAAAGGAAAAATCAAAAGAACAATATGATAAAGGTTCCAAACCAAAAACATTTGACGTTGGAGAAAAGGTTTTGATTAGAAACCAGACCAGGAAAAATAAATTTTCATCTCTTTGGGAAGGTCCATATGAAATTATTAAGATTATTTCACCCGAAAATACTGCTATAAAAATTCGCAATAAGATTAAAGTAATACACAATAACAACCTGAAATTATTCTCCGATTAAAATACAACGTTTGGTTAACATTACAATATTACATAAAACACATTTACTTCTTTCTTTTTAAAACAGACATTATTTCCTCGTAAACCAGATCTTTTCGACTTCTCTCAAATTTTAGCTGATACATAAAAAAAAAAGGAAGAAATATTCCGCTTGTAAGTTGAAAAAAAAATAAACAAAAAAAAAAAATATATATAAAAAAATAATGTTTTTTGTACAAAACGCAAAAACTAGAAAATATATTCCGCTTAAATTAACAAATTGAAATTTTGGGGCAATACGCAAAAAGAAAATAAATATATTCCGCTTACAAATTGAAACAAAAAAAAAAATTTTTTTGAAATAATGAGGCAATACGCAAAAACTAAAAAATAAATTCCGCTTACAAATTGAAACGAAAAAATTGAAATCATGCGGCAATAACGCAAAAACTTTCAAACAATATATAAAAATATTTTTTAAAATGTAAGAGTAAAAAAAATACGTCCGTATATAAGAAAAATATAAATGTACATAGGACACAAATACATATTTTGAAACAAATACTTAGATGTTACAAATAAATTTTTTCTTTAAATTTTAATTATCATTATAATATACAAAATAATATCAATAATATCAAAAACAAAAACATAATGTATAAAACATTTTTACTTACCTACCTTATAAGATTACAAAAAAAAAAAAAAAACAAAAACAATATATATAAGTAGATTAATAACTATTAAACAATAACAAAAAAAATTTTTTTTAACAAATATTAAAAACAACCACATGATCAAACTTATATTATAAGATCAATTTAACTTTATATATACTGATTTACTTGTATGAAATTCTTAAAACGTATTTGTATATAAAAATTATAAAAAAATTATTCGTTATTAAAAAAATTCATGTAGTCCTCATTTCTGCTCACTGATCGGTGGTATCGCGACAGAAAATTTTTCAACCTCTTCAAGGAGAAAAATTTTCTTTTATAAAGGGGGAGGGATGTTGTATCCCACAACATTGCATGTACACTTTGTACACCCGACCTCACACCAATTCCAAAGAACCAACTCAATAAATATTATTACCAGATGTCAATATCAAAAATGCAGCGATCTGCATTTCGACACAAATAATAAACAAAAAATATAATACTACGAACGACAACAACCCAATTTGAGTACAGCGACTCAAATTGCCGGCGTTCAAGAAAAGAAAAAAATACTGACCTAATTTAAGCGCATATGCTTAAATTACCAAAATAAACAAAACCAATGCTTTGTTTTTATTGTCAAGTGGTTCCGACTTAAACGTCGGCGACAACAAAAACAAAGCAAGTGACTGTTTGGGTGCATCGGCATTGGCTTGCACGGTCAGCAAAGGCCGTTCATTTACCTACCCTAGTTACTGCGCTGCTTGTAAGGTGCATTGCCAGCAACTGCGTAACATGCAAAGTGTACGAGATCGCGTATCACTAAGGGGAAGTAGAACGATATGTAAATTTACATAATGATTTACATTTCCTAAATATATGTAGCTTATGTATTGATTTTGATTGGTTGGTATCTATTTGAATTTCCACTTATTGGAAATTATTGGAATTATTGGAATTATTGGAATATGGAAACGCCCTCGAAAACTGAGGATTTTCCTTTATAAACCACCGACCGGCGTAGAAACGATCGAAGAAAGAAAGATAGTTTTAAGCCTACAATATCTAAACTGGTCGCAGCCTCGCCTAGACAGCGGGCCTTTTTAGATTAAAATTATAAAATAAAAATCAAACTTTGGTCGCAGCCACGCATAGACAGCGGACCATTGTTGATATAAATCAAACAAAATAAAATATAAACCATAATCAACAAAATCAAATAAACGTCTTTTTCTTTCCGTCCATGGTCGCTCTTCTCCTCGTGAAAGCACGGAGGCCATAGGACGTTAGATATAACAAAGACTTGAATTCAATTTTATTTCTTCTTTATTTGCTTTCTATGAAATAAAAGCAGCAAATAGAAGCAAATAAAAAAATTGTTGTGGCTTAAAAACAATAAATCATGAATTGTTAAACATAAAATAATAACAATACCAAAAAAAAATGCTCTGCATAAATGAAACAGCATAAATTTATAGTTGCAACTCAACAAACGCACGTTGATATGCGAAAAACAAAATAAAGAGCACAGCCAACAACACAAAAATAACATATGAACACGAAAAAATTGACGGTACAGCTTCAATATTGTTTTTCCCTTCCGTCGCTTCCGAGGTGCGGCGAATTGCCAACAAGTTCACAGACAAGTACCCAAACTTTTTTTATGAGTATGAATGAGTGGTAGTACACGAAATCATGCGTATATACTCGAATCAACTCTATTTATAACTACTCGCTGCAGGTCTCTGGTACCTAAGCTAGTACACTCACGTTAAAAGTAACTTACCTAATCTAATATATAAAATCAAATTTTGTCTGTCTGTTCCGTATAGGCTCGTGCACCGTTTATCTGATTGAGCTGAAATTTGGACACCGATTACGTTTGATAGAGAGAAAGAACATAGGGGGTGTAAAAAATTGGGCGCAAGTCTGTGGGCGTGGCACTCCATAATAACTTCTAAGCAACTGGACCGATTTCAATGAAATTTGGTATGAAGGTTCAACTGCGCCCACGATAAAACAAAAAATATAAAAAAATGCCAAAGACTTCAGCAAGAGGGCGCTTTAAGTAGTGCGTTTTAAAGACATAATAACTCCTAAAAACCTGTACCGATTTAAATGAAATTTGGTATGAAAGTTCACTTCAACCCAAGATAAAACATAAAATATAAAAAATTTGAAAGACTTCCGCAAGAAGGCGCTTTAAGAAGTGCATTTTTAAGACTCAATCACTCCTAAACGCCTGGACCGGTTTCAATGAAATTTGGTATGAAATTTCAACTCCAACCCATATAAAGCAAAGGAAAAAAAGTGGGCGGAAGTATGTGGGCGTTGCACTCTATAATAACTCCAAAACATCTGGATTGATTTCAATGAAATTTGATATGAAGGTTTGACTGCGCCCAAGATAACATAGGCTATAAAAAAATCCAAAGACTTCCGTAAGAGGGCGCTTTAAGTGTGCGTTTTAAAGACTCAAAAAACTCCTAACGCCTGAACCGATTTCAATGAAATTTGGTATGAACGTTCAACCAAGATCAAACATAAAATATAAAAATTCCAAAAACTTCCGCAAGAGGGCGCTTTAAGTAGCCCTCTTAAAATTCGGTACGTGAAATAACTTGACCCTGTAACAGAATCGATGCTATTTAAATTTCATTCATTCACGTCAAAACGGATGAACCGATTTTGATGAAACTTGGTATGCATTTGTATCTGTAACTGAAGTAGATATTATGCTTTTAAAAGTTCCTTCGACAAAAATCAAGGAATGAGCCGAAGGCAAACGAAGTCAAGAACCAAAGACTAATGCAAAAAAAGAAGTTTAACGAATACGAGCAGAAGCTATATAAAGATGAAAAAAAATTAACCGAACAGTTTCGACCAAAACCGAAGTTGAACGAAGACAATACACAAAGCGAATCGATGCTTATAGGATTCTTTAAAATTGGAATTTTTTTGAGATAAAATTGCATATTCAATGCATGCTAAGAAAAACTTTAAACGCATTTTTCTCGAAATGACTTTTTTCAAACTGGATGACCATTTTCCTCGAAAACCAGACGTCAGATCGAGACGTTGAAGATGTCATTTTTTTAATCATCTCTGGCAGGTACAGTTTTACGGAAATTTGACTAAACACTTTCGACGGAAGGCGGGCGCGACACCAAAATACTATAATTTAAAAAATTTTAAAATTTAATTGGTAATTTAAAAAATGTTAAAATGAGAGCAGTTTTGAAAATCGTCCTTTTTCTGCGATCGAGGCACAACCCCGAGTAACACCAGGTTGCATCCGCTAGTTTAATATAAAAAAAGTTATAAATTTTCCAAAAACATTATAAAACTTGTTGAATACACTTCTACCGACAGCCAACAGCGACTAACCTCAGCAAAACTCATAAATCGCAAAACATGACATAATAAACTCATAGGGGAAGTCCCGAGTTCCTTATTATAAACAGAAAAAACACAAATAAAGTTAGACACAATGTCCCCTTTTACATTAGTCAAGAATTGATAGCAATTTTTCGAGTTCGAAAAAATTTCCAGTACACTTGACTGTGTACCAGGGATGGAATTGGACCTTTTGAGATTGTGCCTTATTAGAAAGAAAATAAGTGCTTTTTAGAACAAAATATGGCCGAATTTTAATATATCGCGTTCATTTCTTAATAAACTGCCAAAACTCCAATTTTATCATGTTTAAGATAAGTATAGAGATAGAATTGCTTGCTAAACTCTATTGTATACTTCAAGATTAACTTATTCACATTCATATAACGGTTTTGCGAATACTTTTATCGCACTGTCTTTATGGAAGATAGAGTAATTTAAAAAGTAAAACACCGTCTTGATAAAAATTTCAAATTTTAAGCTGTGACGGGTCTTACAGAAAATGAGCGTGATATTTAAATAAAAAATCGCAATATTAATTTAAAACCTATAAAGAGGCTTCTCTTTAAGCAACAAATATAAAATTCGGTATTTAGTAATTTTATATCAAAACTGAGGTGTGTTAGAAAAATTGGTGTCAACCACTCACGAACACGCCACCACCCATAGAACCCCAAAATTGAAAACTTTATAAAGAGGATTATCTCTAAGCAGGAAAACAATTCACTATTCGTTTCACATGTTGTAGAGACAAATATGGAATCATGTTTAATATTTCATTATTCAAATTAATTATTTTCTTAAGTCTGTACAAAAAGTTATATAAAATTTTTGTACAATTTTTGTTTCGAACTCTAAAATATCACATTCTGATATATTTTATGATTTGTAAAATATTTCGACTGTAGTTTCACAATA
The DNA here is from genome assembly GCA_958299015.1 of Tetanocera ferruginea. Classification (NCBI taxonomy): domain Eukaryota; kingdom Metazoa; phylum Arthropoda; class Insecta; order Diptera; family Sciomyzidae; genus Tetanocera; species Tetanocera ferruginea. The sequence goes on along the minus strand of OY282640.1, from coordinate 97,258,765 downwards.
AACATCTTACACCGGGATATGAATGTTTAAATTCAACGAACTTTGATTAATCAATATTCTTTTTTTATAAAATATTTCGACAAATTTGTCAAAATAAATATTTAGATCTAGAATAAAATATGAGAACTCTGGTGTCCTCTGACTACATTTGAATATTCAAGTCGTTTACAATTTTTTATATATAAGATACAAAAATATATACATTTTTATGAACGGGTCGCGGTTGTTTTCACTTATCGAAAATATATTTTCATTGACATAGTGCACTTCAAAATCCGTGGGTCCAAAATAATACTCAAGCGCAGCCCATTACTCCATAATGCTATCGACTGCACCCCAAATGATACAAAGAACTGAATTTCAATCAACATTTTTTAAATGGATTATAAAACCTGTCGGAAGGATCATCGTTGGAGCTAACTTATTGCAAATTTGGATCGTAGCTCGTAGCCAAAATCTGCTTGAAGTTTGACACTATGACAAAAACTATACAACTTTTTCAAGTTTGAGATATTAAAATTGTGCCAAAATGAAAAATCATGTGTAAAGTGCCGTCTAATCCCAAAAGTGCCGAAAAAAGCACAATTGTGCCTAAAATGCCATCCCTGCTGTGTACCGTCAACTTTTTTCTCTTTCGTCGTTAAAACATTTAAAACATTGTTAACAAAGAACTGCTGTTTTCGTGGATGCAAAAAGTTAATAAATTTACAATATAGAAATCTTTTTGCAAAACAGAGTTTTTGCCTCACTTAAAAACAAAAAAAAAAAAAGACGTGTGGCAACATCAATACCATGTATGTATTATTGTACTTATTGCAACACTGATTATTGTACTTATTGCAACACTGTTGACTTGTATATATAAATACTTATTGTGAATATTTATTTGAATATACTGTTTAGTTATATATATAATCAATCGATTGTAGGGCGAAGTCCAGCGCGGACGTGTTTTTATAGAATTAATAAAAAGTATTAAAACTAACTAACTCAGAAGCGGGATCGTGAGAAAAAATTGATTTGATTTGTATAAAAAATAAAATAACAAATAAGCAAATAAAGTGTTGAAGCAATGTCGGAAAGCGAAGCCATAAGTCGTTGCACAGTAGCGCAGTTAAAGGCATGGTTGGATGCTCTGGGCGAAAAATCAAGCGGTAACAAAGCAGCCCTAGTGCTGCGCTTGGAAGCTATACCACGAGACAACGTGGAGGGTGTCCGCACGTACGCACAGAAGTCACGTACGCCGAATCAGAGGAAGAAGGAGCAGCCAACAAGGAGAAGGGTGAAAAAAGCGCAAGTGCATTGCAAAATGGCTCACAAGCAGTTAACAGCAGAGGAAACGAATTTAAGCTCATGGAAAAAGAGATAGAACTATTAAGACCCCTTTTACATTGATCAAGACTTGAAAGCAAGTTTTTTTGACGCTTTCCTTTGAACTTGACGAAACCCTTTACATTGTTCAAGACTTGAATTCAAGTTTATTTCTTCTTTGTTTGCTTTCTATGAAATAAAAACAGCAAATAGAAGCAAATAAAACAATTGTTGTGGCTTAAAAACAACAAATAATGAATTGTTAAACATAAAATAACAACAATACCAAAAAAAATGCTCTGCATATATGAAATAGCATAAATTTATAGCTGCAGCTCAACAAACGCACGTTGATATGCGAAAAATAAAATAAAGAGCACAGCCCACAACGCGAAAATAACATAACGATCACGAAAAAATTGACGGTACAGCTTCAATGTTCTTTTTCCCTTCCGTCGCTTCCGAAGTGCGGCGAATTGCCTACAAGCTCACAGACTTGATTTCAAGTCTTGATCAATGTAAAATGGGTCTAAGAAAAGAAATGGAATTGCAACAGAAAAACATTGAATTGCTGAAAAGAGAGAAAGAGTGTCTACAGCAAGAAAGAGAGAATGAAAAGGCAAAAGAGCGTTTAGGCAAAATGAAAAGAAACGAAATGTTGAAAGAATGTGGAAAAGTAATAGAAAATAACAACAATGGAACAAAATGCAATGATATGTCAAATGAGTGTCAGCAAAGAACAAATAAAAAGCAGAAAACAAAGAACGTCGAAGATGGAGTTGAATCAGCAAATGAAAATAAGGAAGCTACAAAGGAAAAGGAAGTGAACAATGAAACGTCAAATGAGTGTAAGAAAAAATCAAATGAAAAGCAGAAAGACAAGAATGTAGAAGATAGATGCGAACAAGTAATAACAGAAAAAGAAGTGCCTGACCAAATTTTTATAAATAAAATAGCAATGGTTTAAGATCTAATCTCAGAGTATTCGGGAGAGGGAGACCAGTTCCTGCTGTGGGAGTCGCAACTTTTAAGCGTTAAGAGGTCGTTTAATCTGGACGACAACAACCTGCGCGCGTTGATCGCAATGAAGCTTAAAGGTAAAGCCTTGAGATGGCTGCACTCGAGGGCAGATGTTGCAACCATATCAATCCTTGACCTACTCTCTGAAATGCGATTTTTGTTCGACAACCGCATTAGCAAGTTCGTCGAGAATTTTCGTCGAGCGTTAATGGCAATAAAATGAACAATTCCAAAGTTACTTCCATGACAAACTTATGTTGGCAAACAAAATAGAGTTTAGCAGCGAGGAACTGGTGGAGTACATCATCGAGGGAATACCCCATAGACAGTTGCGGGCACAAGCGAAGATGCATCGCTTTCGCCATTAAAATCAACTGCTGGAGACGTTTTTGGATGTTTCTTTACCAAAACTGTCCATACTTGGAAACACTCACGACATTGGTGATCAAAAATTCGGAGCTATAATTGCAATTCGGTGGGACACATCGCATCAGAATGCCGTAAACCCAAAAGAGAAGTTGGAGCTTGTCACGCTTGTGCAGAATTTGGGCACTTGCGTCCATTGAGTGTCCAAAATACAAGAAGAATATGATTCACAACATGCAAAGTCAACATGGCGACGAGTTCGAAAGAGAAATGTATATTTATTTTAATTTAGCGAATATTAATTACAAAATTTTGTTAGAATGCCTGATAGATACGGGGAGCCCCATTAGTTTCATCCGAAGGATGTATGTACCAGATTTTCTAAATATAAATAAAAACGACAATACGAATTACTATGGAATTAATAAAACTAAATTAATTTGTTTTGGAAAAATTGAAATAAATGTATGTTTTGAAAGTGAAAATATTTAAGTGGATTTTTTTGTTGTATCGGATGAGACGATGGCATACCCCGTAGTCCTAGGTTGAGATTTTATTATGAAAGCCAAGCTTGAATTACAAATAAGAAAAGAAGATTTAAATGAAAATGAGTTGTCTAAAAATTAAAAATGAAGTTAATAAGGAAAATGTGTTAAGTCTTAAAACTAAAAACGAAGTTAAAAAATTCGATTATATTGAGAATAATAAATTAAAAAATGAGTTAATTCTTAACAAGGGCAACAACAATGAAAATTTTTTCGCCAACAATGAATGTAAATTTCTCTTAATGGAGATTGAATAGGATCGGTTTGACATAAATGTTAACACAAATTTAAGCTTTGATATCAAGAATAAGTTAACTGATATTTTCAAGCAGTTTTATGTAAATTGTAAACGCCCCGACTTTTCCGAAAATAAATAAGAGATGAAATTGTCTCCATCTAATTCATATTTGTGCGTTTGTCATATTTTGAAAAAGATAAGTTAAGGGAAATTATAGATGACTTGTTAGCTAAGGGAATAATTAGGCCTAGTGAGTCTGCATACGCATCTCCAATTGTGCTTGTAAAGAAAAAGTCTGGGGAGTTACGATTTTGTGTTGATTATCGAACCTTTAACAAAGTGACGCTTAGGGACAATTATCCGCTACCACTAATTGATGACTTTTTGGATAAATTATCAAATAAAATAGTTTTTACACTGCTGGACCTAAGAAGTGCTTTTTATCATGTTCACATGAACAATGAATCCATTCAGTATACATCCTTCGTAACACCAAACGAGCAGTATGAATTTCTCAAAATGCCATTTGGCCTTAAAAATGCACCATCTACATTCCAAAGATATGTGAACAGAATTTTTAATGATCTTATTGAAACTGGAAATATGACAATTTACATGGGTGACATTATGATCGCGACTAGCACAATGGATGAACATTTTTAAATTCTTAAAGAAGTTTTACAAAGATTAGTGAGAAATAACTTTGAATTAAAATTGGATGAATGTAAATTTCTACAGCCCGAAGTTAAGTATTTAGGATATACGGTATCCAAAGAAGGAATACGTCCCGACGAAAATGGTATAAATGCAATCATTTATTTTTCAGTGCCAGGAAATGTCAAAGCTGTTCACAGTTTTTTAGAGTTATGCTCTTATTTCAGAAGATTCGTCAACTTTTCAATTATTGCTCAGCCCCTTTACAACTTAATAGAGAAAATCTTGGATTTTAGTTTTAGTAAGGCAGAATTAAATTGTTTTTTACTTCTCAAAAGCAAATTGGTTGAAGCACCTATCTTAGCTTTTTATGATCCCCGCGATGAAACGGAGTTACATTGTGACGCCAGTGCATTAGGGTTCGGGGCTATTCTACTGCAAAGGAAATCTGACGGAATTTTTCATCCAATTTTTTAATTTTTCAAAAGAACAACCCAATGTGAAGCGAAATATCAAAGCTTCAAATTAGAAACTTTAGCAATTATATACGCGCTTGATCGGTTTAGAGTATATCTACAGGGAATAAAATTGAAAATCGTCGCTGACTGTAATTCTTTAACACTTATAATCAACAAGAAAGACATAAACCCACGTATTGCGCGCTGGGTTTTAAAATTGCAAGATTATGATTATTCTCTAGAGCATAGAAATGGGGTAAAAATGCAACATTTAGATGCATTGAGCCGCGCAACCAATATTTTGGTTTTAGAAGAGAACACATTTGAGCAAAACTTATCTATTTGTCAATATAGGGACGAGTCCTTGCGTAAAATATGCAAACAATTAGAAAGTTCTGAAAGCAAATTTTATGAAATGCATAATGGTTTAGTATACAGAAAAGTTAAAGAAAGAATGTTCCATCAGATATGGAGAACCAAGTATTACATAAATATCATGATGACTTGGGGCACATTGGCCGTGATAAGGTATTTGAATCTATAACTAAAACGTATTGGTTTCCGAATATGAAACACAAAATTTCCATTTATATAGATAATTGCTTGAAATGTATAGCATTTTCACCTAAATTTGGGAAATGGGAAGGATTATGAAACAATATACCAAAAGGTGACTAACCATTTGATACTGTTCACATGGATCACTATGGTCCAGTTTCGTTACGGAACTCAAAAACAAAATTTGTTTTGTTAGTTGTGGATGCTTTCACAAAATTCGTTAAATTATACCCAGTACGGACTACAAATACTTATGAAGTAATGAGTAAGCTGAAGTCTTACTTTGACACTTATAGTCGTCCAAAGATAATAATCTCAGATAGGGGCAGTAGTTTTACTTCAAAAGACTTTGCAACATTCCTTGAATCCAATAATGTACGGCACATTAAAATAGCGACAGGGTCTCCTCAGGCTAATGAGCAGGTGGAGCGGATTAACAGAAGTCTTGCTCAAATGATAGCAAAGTTAGCTAGTGGTAATATCAAGAGTCTAGATGGTTTATTACCAGATATTGAGTTTTCAATGAACAACACTAATATACAAAGCACTAATATACAATGTTGGTGATTATGTTATGGTACAAAATTTTATTATCACCCCAGGAGTGATTTTTATAACCTCACGAAATAAAAAAAGTACTAGGCAATAATAGATATGTAGTAAAAGATGTAGAGGGTTTCCAATTAAGTCAAATTCCTTACGAGGGTACTTGGGAAGGGGCAAATATAAAACCGTGGTTTAAAACAAGTAATGCTCAAAGGTAACCGGGGCGGTTACAAGTCAGGACAGCCGAGTTGTGGCAACATCAATACCATGTGTGTATTATTGTACTTATTGCAACACTGTTGACTTGTATATATAAATACTTATTGTGAATATTTATTTGAATATACTGTTTAGTTATATATAGAATCAATCGATTGTAAGGCGAAGTCCAACGCGGGCGTGTTTTTATAGAACTAATAAAAGTATTAAAACTACCATAGACGAAAGAAATAGAACGAACAAAAAAAAAACACTTGCTGTTACCGTTACTATTTTTGTTGCTGTTTTTGAAGTTGGTTGTTATTGTTGCTGTGGTGACCGTGGCATGCAGGTTAAGTGTGTGGCTTAGCATGCTCGGAGCCCGGGTTCGATACCTAGCCGCGGCGAAAAATGTTTTTCAATAAAGCATTTTTCTGATCGGTCACCACCTCTCTGCAGACAATGGCAAACCTCAGAGAGTAAATAATGCCATGTCAAGCTTCTTGAGAACATGAGCCGTTCGGAGTCGGCATAAAACATGTAGGTCTAGTTCTCGGTTAATTGTGTGCAAACATTTAATAACACACACAACACAATTGATCATAAGAAGCTCGGTCAAAGTCCTTTCAAGGGCTGAAATGGCCAATTTTTGTTTTTTTTTGTTGTTTTTGTTGTTATTGTTGCTGCGCTCTTCTCTGCTTCGCCTGCTGTGCTCTGTACGCTGCTGTTGCTGTTACCACATATAGATAATTCGAGTTTTTCTGCTTGAATTTTAAAATGGCTCCCAAATCTTGTATTTGCAAAGAATGTAATAAAAATTTCGGAAAGCAAATGCCTAGCGTTGGATGTGGAGTCTGTGGTCACAGGTTCCACATATCATGTGTCGGTGTTACTCAGGAACAGAACGGGTTTTTATTGAAAAATCGTAGTTTTTCTTTCATATGCAAAGCTTGCACAGAAAACCCTCCGGACCGCGATGATAACATAGCAGCTCTTCTTCTGAATTCCACGAAAGCTTCGCGGATATAAAGCAATGGTTTACTTCAGCTATTGACAAAATGCAGTCAGAATGGATATCAAAACTTATGGAAGTCAAATCGGACATCGAGCACTCTTATAATCTCATAAAAATGATAGATACTGCGGCAAAGGAAAAAATTAAAGACCTTGAAACAGAAAACAACGTTCTGCATTGCAGGTTGAATCGTGCCGATATAGTTATCAATGGCTTGCCGTCTGGTATGCCAGATTTATATGTGCCGGTACTTCAGCTAGGCAATTTTTTTAAGATCGACATTGCCGAGAGCGACAGTAACCAATGTGTCTATATTAATCAACAAAAGGCGATACTGATTAAGATAAATAATACACGACTACGTGATAAATTAATGCTGCAATATTTTAAGCACAAAAAATTAATGCTTTGTGAAATTATTGGAGGAGACATACGCTCCAAGGTCTACTTGAATGACCATTTTACACCTATATATTATACAAGCTAATAAAAGAGGGCAAAATAAAAAAATTAAAATTCAAATTCAAAAAATTCGTCAGCTCATGCTGTTCCAAGCTCACCTGCCGCTGTCTCGAACTCATCCTTACCAGGACAATAACTGAGTATTGTTTTTATTGTTATTATTATACATTCTTTACTTTTTGATCTCTTTGATTCTTACTTTCTAATTTATTTTATTCTTTTATTTTTAGAAACTCTTCTGTGCTTGCTTTTTTAGTACTCAGTAAATACTGTTTATTTTTATTATTAATCTTGATCGATTGTTAAGACAAGGGGGCGATCTTCACATGGCAACGTGTCTGATTGCCTCAACTTGGCGAGGCCAGCATTATCCATGTCGAAATCGTCTCAAGTCGACTCAAAACCTCCGCGTGGTGTCTCCTGGAAACGTCAAAAACTATCACCCGATAAACTTTGGCGGCTAATTTGAGCGGCGAGGTCTCCTCTAGACTATAAACTTGAGGGGTCCCTTCAAGACCTTAAAAATGAATGTGCGTAGGGTTTGGGTCCCAACCACATTATAACTTCCCAATGAAAACTAAATCAGCCTCGGATATGAACCCCCACTACGTTGACGACCACCGCAAACGAAAAACGGATAATGATTTACGGATATGCACCTGATATGTCCGGACCCTTTATAGGGAAGGTGCCACAGTCCAACTGGCGGAAGCCCTCGAAAAAATAAAGGCTGACATCACCGCCATCCAGGAGATGCGATGGAAAGAACAAGGCTGCTCTAAGAGAGCAGACTGAGATATCTACTACAGCTGCCATGCGGAGAAGCGCGAATTTGGATGCGGATTCGTCGTAAGTCGGAAACTACGCCATCTTGTTTCCCGGTTCACACCTGTGAACGAAAGGCTGGCGACAATCCGCGTCAAGGCGAAATTCTTCTAAATCAGCCTAATTTGCGCACATGCCCCGACGGAGGAAAAGGACGATGCTGTCAAGGACACCTTCTACGCGAGCCTAGAGAACGTGTATGATCGCTGCCCGGACCACGACGTAAAAATAGTTCTCGGCGATTTTAACGCGAAGGTCGGAAAAGAAGGCATCTTTGGCTCCACTGTCGGTCAGTTCAGTCTCCACGAGACCACTTCGAATAACGGTCTAAGACTGATCGACTTCGCCGCGGAGCGAAACATGGTAGTTAGTAGCACCAGATTCCAACACCCCGATATCCAAAAACCTGGCTGTCCCCGGATCAAAAAACGCGAAACCAAATTGATCATGTTGTGATCGACGGAAGGCACGCTTCAAGTGTACTGGATGTGCGCACATTTCGGGGGGTCAATATTGACTCCGACCATTATCTTGTTGCAGCCAAGATCCGCATGCGATTGTGCAATGCGAAGAATGTACGCACAGGTGTGCAACGAAAGCTTGATGTCGATAAGCTGCTATCACAACGGACCGCCGAGGCCTACTCCGCTCAACTCTCAGTTAAGCTCAACCAACCTTACTCTTGCCTCGACGACGCTGGCGGACTTTGGGCGCATATATCCCACTCCATGCGCACTGCTGCTGAAGAAGTCATTGCTTTTCGGCGCCCGCAACCTCGCAACCAATGGTATGACCAGGAGTGTCGCGAAGCGACAGCAGCAAAATACGCCGCATATAAAAAGACGCTGCAGTCAGCTGCAACGCGAGCCATGCACGAAAACTATCGCGATAAGAGGAAGGAAGAGAGATGCATTTTCAGACGTAAAAAAAGAGAGCAGGAAAAGCGTGAGCGAGAAAAAATTGAGGTGTACCAGGGCAAGAAGGATGCTCGAAAATTCTACCAGCAGGTTAAGCGTCTAACCCAAGGTTTCAAGCCCGGAGCATCCACTTGTAGAGATGAGAATGGTGATCTGGTAACAGATACGCAGTGCGCATTGAGATTATGGAGACAGCATTTTTCCAATCTGCTTGCAGGCGACGATACCAACAATTCCGCCCATGGAGAATGCAGTCTGACACCACCAATCGACGATGATGGAGTGGAAATTCCACCACCTAGCCATGACGAGGTTAAAGTTGCTATCCAGCGACTCAAAAACAACAAAGCCGCAGGTGCTGACGGCCTGGCTGCTGAATTGTTTAAAACCGGCGGCGGTGAATTGATAAGGTGCATGCATCAACTCATCAGCAAAATATGGCTAGCGGAAAGCATGCCCGACGATTGGAATCTCAGTGTGCTTTGTCCTATACTTAAGAAAGGAGACCCGACAATCTGCGCCAACTACAGAGGTATCAGTCTTATATCCATCGCATATAAGGTTCTTTCGAGCGTATTGTGTGAAAGATTGAAGCCGCATACCAAAACACTGATTGGACCTTATCAGTGTGGCTTTCGTCCTGGCAAGTCCACCATAGACCAGATTTTTACACTACGCCAAATCCTGGAAAAAACCCACGAAAACCAAATCGACACCCATCATCTCTTTGTTGATTACAAAGCTGCGTTCGATAGCCCGATTCGGGATTGCCTGTACGCAACAATGTCTGAGTTCGGTATACCTGCAAAGTTGATTAGGCTCTGCAAGATGACGTTGAGCAATACATGCAGCTCCGTCAAGGTAGGAAATGACCTCTCCGAAACCTTTAATACCGAACGAGGTTTCAGACAAGGCGACCCGCTATCATGCGATCTCTTCAATTTCATCATGGAGGGGATCCTACGAAAGGCAGGTGTACATCGAAATGGCACCATTTTCTACAAATGTGTCCAGCTCCTTGCGTATGCTGACGATATCGATATTATCGGCAGAACCAAGAGAGATGTAACCGCTGCTTTCGCCGCTATCGAAAAGGAATCAGCCAAAGTGGGTTTGACGGTGAACGAGGGCAAAACAAAGTATATGCTGTCTGCAAATAGGGAAGTGCGGCGTCTAGGCTCCCATGTTACAGCAGGCAAATATAACTTTGAAGTTGTCAAGGAGTTTACTTACCTTGGCACCGGCGTAAACAGCAACAACAATGTCAGCCTGGAGATAAAGCGAAGAACAACAATTGCTAATAGGTGCTACTACGGGCTAAGTAAGCAATTAGGTTCCAGAGCCCTCTCTCGATCGACAAAACTAACACTCTACAAGACGCTCATCATACCTGTGCTTCTCTATGGCGCTGAAGCATGGGTGGTATCGCAAGCAGATGCAGCCGCTCTTGGGGTGTTCGAGAGGAAAGTTCTTCGCAAAATCTTTGATCCTGTTCGAGTTGGCGACGACTATCGCATTCGAATGAACCACGAACTGTACGAGCTCTACGACGACATTGACATAGTCCAGCGTATAACAATTCAGCGACTACGTTGGCTGGGTCATGTCTTTCGTATGGATGAAGAAGCTCCAGCGAAAAAGGTGTTTGAGGCGAAAGCCGAGGGTCGACGACGAAGAGGAAGGCCATGCCTCCGATGGAGACCTGATGAAGTCGGCCGTAACCCGTCAACGGGTTGTCATGGCCACCTAAGTAAGTAAGTATAAAGCGTTTGAAACAAATTCTGTGAGGTTGGTGGTAGTCGATCTACCTTTGAGGAAGCCATGTTGACTTGGGGGAAAGATAGATTTGCAATGGAGGAAGAGAATGTCGTAGATAATACTTTCAAAAATGTTAGGAGCACATGACAGTTTTGCGATAGGTCTGTAATTAGAAATATCATTTCTAGGTCCTTTTGTATGTAAAGGTATTATGTACGAGTTCTTCCATAACTTTGGAAAAACAGAGTTAGAAATAGAAAGTTGAAAGAGAGTCAAAAGGGGATGAGCCAAAAAGTTCGCGAATTTTTTGATGACAATAGCAGGCAACCCATCGGGTCCAGGAAAATAATCATCTTTAAGATTATGTAACTTTGCTAAGACATCAGCTAATGTTATATCAACAGAAATCAGTGACGTTTGAGCACAGTTCCTTAATGAAGAGAATTATTCATAGTCTAGTTCATCGTTATGACTTGTGAATGACTGACTGAAGAAATTTGCGAATAGGTTTGCAATTATTTCCGGGTTGTCTGAGGAGATATCTGAAAAAGTAAGGGTTGATGGGTAGTTGCTAGATTTTCTTTTGATATTAATGAACTTGTAGAAGCTTTTAGGATCCAACAACAATTTAGTTTCAATATGAGCAAGGTAAGAATCAGCCAAAGTGGGTTTGACGGTGAACGAGGGAGACTCATATAGGTTTTCACAAAGTGTAGAAAAAAGATTATAGACGTGAAGATAATTTGTGAGGTCAAGAGAAGAACGAGAAAGTAAATAAGTACGCCAAAGTTTGTTCCTCTTATTACGAAGTGAACGTAGTTCTTTATTGAACCAGGGAGGAGATGACGAAAAGTTATTTTGCTTAGTAAAGAGGATTGATTGTGCGAAGCAGTCAAAAATTTTGTCATAGAAGAGAGCAACAGTATTATCAACACTGCCATGACCATTATCGAAAATATGTTGAAAATCGATTCTACTCAATAAAATTTCAAGTTTTACAAAATCAGTTTTACGAAAGTCGAAACTGTACGCGTGCTCAAAATGTGTGTTTATTATGTTATTATTGTAAGATAGGGTAAGAGATAGAGGTGGATGGTACTGATCGAGTGTTGAAAGTAGATGGTTATTCGCGGAGACAACACAATTATCTGAATCTGAAGAGAATACAAGATCTAGCTGCCTACCAATATTGTTAGTTACTCCACTCAACTGGTACAGGCCGGAGTCTGAAAGACAGCTAGTAAAGAGAATTTATTTTTCAGATGTGGCATTTGTAGGAAAATAGTAGCACTCGTCATCTGACAGAATCCATTGTAGGCTAGGAAGATTAAAGTCCCCCAGAAATATAACGGTGTCAGATGGATCAATAAGATCAAATAGTGAATCAATTGCGTCTACTGCAAGTTGATAACCATTCACTGGTTGAGAAGGGCGAATATAACAGCAGATAATGAATATGTTTCGTTTTGCAATACAAAGTTTGGCACAAATAAATTCAAAGTTAGCTGTATGGGAATTTTTTACAAATGTTGGATCGAAGCGATTGTGAATAGCAAGAAGGACACCACGACCTGAGGTAAGATCGATTTTATCGATTCCATCGTCTCTGAACACCACGAAATCAGAAGCAAAGACCTCAGTATCCTTGAAGTCCTGGGTAAGATTAGTCTCTGTAAGGGCAAAAATATCGTAGGGAAGCTTAAGAGAGTTAAGGAACACTGTAGAGATTTTGGTGCGTAGTCCTCTTACGTTTTGATAGTAAAGAGATACAAATAATGGGCTTGGAATAGGGTTTGGATTATGAGTTAGCTGGTTAGGAATAATATTGCTGTTGCGCTTTACGGGACTTTTGAAGGTAAGAGACATGTTTTGACCTTACGTGAGCACCATATGTGTCAAGATCCTCTTTAGCTTGATGGATCGTCAAGCCAAGTTGCTCGTGGAAACTGGTGAATAGATTGCGCAATTCATTCACCTCGGTAGGTAAACCTTCTTGCTGTATCAAAACTTTGAGGTTTGTCTTGGTTTTGCCTTCAATACAAGTAGAGACCAGCGCCTTATGCATGTAAGCTAAATACAAACGCACATTGTTATAAACATTGTTCTCTCTAAGGCGAGAGAGAGCGTATCTGCTCTCATTGTCAGCACAAGAGTTCAAAGTTAGTTTTACTTTTGGTGGTTGAAAAGGGTCGATGAAAGAAATGGGGCTGCCAGGTTGGTTAGGGGCTGCATTTGTAACTGGAACAGAAGGGGGTGGATTTATAGTGTGGGAATGAACAAAATGAGGATAGAGTGTGTGGAGTATGTTGCTCTCATTTTTATTTGGTGGTGTGTCCAAGTTAGGATTTAGATTAAAAGAGACACGTTTTGAATGAGACGTCTGAAGGGTTTGGTTAGCTCGATTCGTGTTAGAAGATTTTGTATCAATGGTATGATTAATCTGAGGAGTGAAAATTGGAAAGATATTAGTTTTAAGATTCCAATTGGGATTAGATCTGGGACGGGAATTAGGTAAAGAGTCGTCGGAGGGAGTGTTGTTTGGTTTAGAATAAGTAGGGGTTTCTTTATATGAAGTTTTTTTAGGATGAGAACAAGACTTAGAATTGTACATGTTAGAATAATTAGAATTATTGGAATTATTAGAAGACTGAGACCTTAATTTATCATAATTATTCTTTGGCAGCCTCATTGCTTTATCAACCCATATAGAAACTTCAGCTTTACCATGGCCTAAGCTAGATGTTTCAGAGAATAGCCAGATGAATTTCGAAGGCACGTAAATTTTGAAGTTTCTGCTTTTTCTCCTGCGGTTTGTGGACGTTACCTGGCAATCCTCATTTGGAACCACGATGCTGTACTTTTTATTGAATATCTTGCATACCCAGGAAATACTCGTTCTTAAAGGCAGACCCTTAACAAACAACGCATTTTTTCCAATAGCGTTCCCACCCAATCAGCTAGAGTCCATGCCGTTCCGAAATGATGAACCATTTTACGTGGTGCAGCAACTGGAGTTGTATTTGTTAGTTTCTTGTGTGTTTCACAGGGAGAGGTAGGTGAAGAAGCAGAAGACCGAACTGGAGAAGTTAATAAAGTTGCTTCTGATATTTCCTCCAAGATAGAAAATGAGTTACGGCGCGGGGAGTCAGGATTATTGTTTATAGCCTCAGGTGCGGATTTGACAACATCAGATATTTCTGCAAGTGCTGTACGAAGCGAACCTAAGTCATCACTCATTTTATTTATTTTATGACTAAGTTCGTCGCTAATGTCACTATTTTTTTGGATCAAAAACTCTAGCAAAGGATCCGGCTGCTGATGTGTTGGGTTATTCTTTTTGGTCGATGATTTGAAGAATATATCAATATCATTTCTTAAGCCTATGATATTATCCAGAGTAGTCTTTGTGAGGTCAGTTTTTTTAAGATATTCCATCTCAGACCTCAGGCTACTTTTGAACTCGCTTAACGCATTGTGTTGATTTTCACACAAACTCTCTTGAAGCAATTTTATTTGTTTAGACAAAGTATCAAATTGAAGCTTACAGTCAGCCTTTAAGTTTTCAATGGCACAGTTGTTGTCGTCTGCAGTTTTGATGACGTCATCGAACTTGGTGAGCTGTTTTGATACTTTTTTACTTTTTTAAAAAAAAACTTATTGTCAGAGAGAATGGCGTTATTAGAATCGTTAGTGCATTGTATTGCTAGCGACAATTGATTGTATTCACATGCGACAATGATATATCTTTGCACTCGTCACAGTAGAATTTAAAATTGACCAAGAATTCTTGCAGGTACGTTGTACATCTCTTGGATAAGCCAACACACGTGGGGTGGAACACCTTTCCGCAGATTCCTTTGCACAATAAGGTGGGATTACTGCCGTTTGATGTACAGGAGGGATTTCCACATGAATTTTCCATTATTAACTATTATTTTTTTTTCTTGTTTTCTTTTATTTATACATATTGTTTTTTTAATTTTATGGTAAGTTAACTTTTACTTAATTACAAAACAGCATTTTTATTTATTATTGCGGAAGGTCGGGAAGTAAGAACAGCAGAAATCGCAACAAAAAAGAGTATGCAGAAACAGCGGTTTGGTAGTTTATCGAAACAGCGGACGGCGGTGACGCAAATAACGCAGCAGAAAAATGCAGAGTTGCAGTTTAACGAAAAGTAGTCGAAAATTTAAATTAGGCTAAATTATTTGTCTTTGACCATAAACGATTGGTAGTTAATCGAACAGCGGACGGCGGTTACACAAATAACGCAGTAGAAAAATGCAGAATAGCGATTTAACGAAAAGCAGTCGAAAATTTAAATTAGGTTAAATTATTTGTTTTTGAGTTGATTGAGTTGTAATTTTTTAATTTTACGGAAATTATTTTCGCAACGTGTTGACGGTTTGGATGCAGAACAACGACTTTTGATAGATATATATTAAGGCGTAGTGAAATGTATGGGATGAAATTTTTGCTACTAAGCGGGATGGAGAAACTGAAAACTAACAGCATTTTAAGCAACTTGGCCGAAGGATTGAGCTCTCCGATGAATTTCGAACCGCCAACTTTTTAAAAATAGCTTTTGATATGAATGCGTTTAAGAAATATTGCTTCAAGAGGGTTTTTTGTTAATTAAAGGTGAATTATTGTTCAAGTTTTACAAATATTATATGTAAATGTCTAATAATGACTGAAAGATATTTGATAACAACGATATTATCTTTGAACGATAAGTATTAAAGGCTGTAGGTATACCCTAAAAAATTGGCCAAAAACGTTGCATGACCTTTAAAAAATCTGTTAAAACGACCCCATACAAACCGCGCTGTAAGACGTAATTCTACGTCAAAATTGTGAGGTACTGATAAGAACTGTTAAGTGACATCGTGTTCAATATTTTCAAATTAAACTGAAAATCTTACTTTTCGCTTTAGTTATCCTACTAAAATACATACAAAATTGTTTTTTTAATGTATCTATTTAGCGGATGTAACCCGGTGTTACTCGGGGTTGTGCCTCGAGTCTAGAGAAAGGACAATTTTCAAAACTGCTCTCATTTTAACATTTTTTAAATTATCAATTATATATAATTAATATTTTTTAAATTATAGTTTTTTGGGGTTTGCCCCCTCCTTCCGTCGAAAGTGTTTAGTCAAATTTCCGTTAAACTGTTCCTGCCAGAGATGATTAAAAAAAAAAATTACATCTTCAGCGTCTCGATCTGACGTCTGGTTTTTGAGGAAAATGGTCAGCCAGTTTGAAAAAAGTTATTTCGAGAAAAATGCGGTTAAAGTTTTTCTTAGCATGCATTTAATATGTAATTGTATCTAAAAAAATTCCAGTTTTAAAAAATCCTATAAGCATCGATTCGATTTGTGGATTGTCTTCGTTCAATTTCGGTTTTGGTCGATACTGTTCGGTTAATTTTTTTTATCCTATATAGCTTCTGCTCGTATTCGTTTGACTTCTTTTTATTCGTTAGTCTTTGGTTCTTGACTTCGTTTGCCTTCGGCTCATTCCTTGGTTATTGGCCGAAAGAACTTTTAAAAGCATAGGATCTATTTTAGTAACAGATACAAAAGCTTACCAAGTTTCATCCGTTTTGATGTGAATGAGCCAGACATAGTTGATTGAATAAAGCCTCTGACGGAAGGTTTCTGAAATTTAAATAGCCTCAATTCTGTTACAGGGTCTTTGGAAGTCTTTGGAATTTTTATATTTTATGTCTTATCTTGGTTGCAGTTGAACGTTCAAACCAAATTTCATTGAAATCGGTTCAGGCGTTTAGGAGTTTTTTGAGTCTTTAAAACGCACACTTAAAGCGCCATCTTAGGGAAGTCTTTGGAATTTTTTATAGCCTATGTTATCTTGGACGCAGTTGAACCTTCATACCAAATTTCATTGAAATCGGTCAGGCGTTTAGGAGTAATTGAGTCTTAAAAATGCATTACTTAAAGCGCCCTCTTGCGGAAGTCTTTGGAATTTTTTATATTTTATGTTTTATCTTGGGTGGAGGTGAACGTTCATACCAAATTTCATTAAAATCGGTACAGGTGTTTAGAAGTTATAATGTTTTAAATCGCACTACTGTAAGCGCCCTCTTGCGGAAGTCTTTGGAGTTTTTTATAGCCCAGGTTTTATCTTGGGCGCAGTTGAACCTACATACCAAATTTCATTGAAATCGTTCCAGGCGTTTAGAAGTTATTATGGAGTGCCACGCCCACAGACTTGCGCCCACTTTTTTACACCTCCTTTGTTCTTTCTCTCTATCAAACGTGCTCGGTGTCCAAATTTAAGCTCAATCGAATAAACGGTGCGCGAGCCTATACGGAACAGACAGACAGACAGACAAACATTTGCTTTTATATATTAGAAGATTTTCAAAAATCCGGAGGACCCAAGTTTACCTATATGGCTTCTTCGCGAAATATTCTTAAAATAATATGTATTGTACGATTTTCACTGAACCGAACTGCGAAAAAAATGTCCGTACAATTTGACCCGCCTTTATAGATATATATTAAGGCGTAGTGAAATGTATGGGATGAAATTTTTGCTACTAAGCGGGATGGAGAAACTGAAAACTAACAGCATTTTAAGCAACTTGGCCGAAGGATTCAGCTCTCCGATGAATTTCGAACCGCCAACTTTTTAAAAATAGCTTTTGATATGAATGCGTTTAAGAAATATTGGTTCAAGAGGGTTTTTTGCTAATAAAAGGTGAATTATTGTTCAAGTTTTACAAATATTATATGTAAATGTCTAATAATGACTGAAAGATATTTGATAACAACGATTGATGGAAAAATTAGTATAAATAATAACTGCAAGTGACAGAACTAAATTCGCAAGAAAAACAATATTTACAAAAGATATTTAACTGTAATGGTGGAAATTAATTATTGAAGTATTTTCCGACATAGATCAAAATAACTAAAATCTTTCATTTGTTGTAGCAATGCGATCCTGTTTTAGACTGACATTATGTTTTTTGTGAAGAGTTTTTGTCGAATAGTGACAAGGTAAATTTAAAACCATTTTAAGAATTTTATTTAGGCAAATTTGTAATTTTTTCAAATGCATTTTTGCACAAATTCCCCAGACCGGGCAAGCAAATAGTAAAATAGCCTCAAATACTACTTTAATGATTATAATTTTATTTTCCTTACTAAGCTGGAGTTTCTATTAATCAGAGGATAAAGCATTTTCTTGGCTATATTAAATTTATTAATACTACTAGCTTACCCGGCAAACGTTGTTTTGCCTTCAATTTTTATTTTCACTGAAAGTGTGGTTCCGTTGCGGATTGATATTAAGAAGAAGACTGGTAGGTGCACTGAACCGACATATCAAATATTGTTCAAATACCGTTAAGCGCAGCTGAAATAAAGTAATTTTTATTTTTGATAGCTGACCCGACAGACGTTGTCCTGTCATAATAAAATAAAAAATGTGTTTGTTTTGTGAATTTGTGAAAAGCTGTTGCAAATGTGTACAAATAGTTAAAAAGGGGGAAAATACGTTTTTTTTTAATGATAGTTTTTGTTCATATAGGTTTGGGTACATTTGATTTACATTTGATTTGAAAATAAGTACAATGAATCTTATGGTGTTTTATTTACATTTTGATTGAAAGATCTAACCAATTAAAAACAAATAAATATTTTTACGATTTCTTAACTGTGATAACATAATTTCGTTTATTGCAAAGTAAACAAACCAACATAAAAACAACAAATTTTCAGAGACCTATTTTCAAACATATCGTCGAGCTACCATCAAAAGACCACTTATACGTAACTTTATTCCAAAAATAAATAAAAGACACTTTTTATAGTGAGAAAAGTTTATAAAAACAACTATTGTTATTATACTAGCTGACCCGGCAAAAGTTGTTTTGCCTTCAATTTTTATTTTCACTGAAAGTGTGGTTCCGTTGCAAAGTTGTGGCGGATTGATATTTAGAAGAAGAGTGGTAGGTGCACTGAACCGACACATCAAATATTGTTCAAATACCGTTAACCACAGCTGAAATAAAGTATTTTTTTATTTTTGATAGCTGATGCGATAGACGTTGTCCTGTCCAAATTAAAAAAAATTTATCAAATATTATTATTTTGTTTTCTTGAATATTCTAGTTAGTAAGTTGCATGTAAGATACCAGTCCATGTACAGTAGGCCGGGTCAAATGTGGGGAGGCAAAAAAATCGCCCATTGCTCTGTGAAAATCGTATTCTAGGGATCAAATAAGAAACTTTGCCGAAGGAACCATACCTCTAAAACGAATTCTGATGTCCCCCAATTTGGGTCGAACTTTTGGGTAAGAGCAAATTTTGAAAAAATCCCACTTTGACCCATTTAGAGTGCTCCAATCGAGTCCAAATGTATGACCGACCCCCACTAACTTTGGAGGCTCGACCCACCCATGCCAGTGGCACACTCCCTGGAACCCTCCTGGGGGTTCCCCATACAAACATTTCAAAAAATCGCCAGTTTTGGCACTTTACATGGAAAAATCAGCGAAATGCCTTTTTTTTTCTTTTTGGAGTTTTTTTCTCTTTAGAAATTTATTCAACCCTTTTAAAAAATGAAGGTATCACTGTGGCACAATTGCAAATCGGAAAATTGCTTGTGTGCGTTTTTAAAGGCACCACAAGACACAGCTGCATGTCGTAAACTTACTTGTGTAGTTTTTTTATAGCACCTACTTAAGAAATTAAGGTTGTTTTTACAACCCTTTTTGTGGGTATTTTGTGGCACCTTCTTAAGAAATGCGCGTTTTATGCAACCATTTTAACAATTAAGGTAGGGCTGTTCATGTTCGGTTTTTTCGAAGCTTCGAAGTATTCGAATATTCGAAGCTTCGAAGCAAACTTCGGAACTTCGAAGTTTTTGAGGCGAAGCTTCAAATATTACTATTCGAATAGGAAAAACTTCGAAGAATTCAATTCTTCGAGTATTCGAATGATACCCAGTTTGATATAACAAATAACAATCACTTGCAGATGATCGGCTAAAATTTCGGATGTGTGTCTTTCTTCTACTTCCTGCGTACTAAGCGTCAATATCTGCGGCTGCCATTGATCGTCAATTAAATGTGCATTCACATTTAGAAGACCATCCATGGCGCGAGAGGTCTAGCAGTCTGTATCCAATGCAATAAATTCGATTTTCTGCAATATTGCAACTATTTTGTATTTTGTATTTGGCATGAAAAACCAGGTTCGACAACATCTATGAATTCCTTGAATTCGCGACTGGACGTAAAGTTGAATGGCACCCGACGGCAGGCTTCTAACTTTGTACATGCTTGTACAATTTTCACAATTTGTGTTGAATATATGGCTAATAAGAAATGGTGTACATTGCTAGCCTTGAAAGATGGATTCAACCAGTGTGCAATGACTAGTGAGTCCATACCACTAACCTCTTTTTTAACTCCTCATGGTCAGTTTGAGTATATGAAGATGCCATTTGGATTAAAAAATGCACCAGCGAATTTTCAACGTTTTGTCTATAATGTTTTTCGTGATCTAGTTGACACTAATCAGATTATAATTTATATTGACGATATTTTGATTGGCTCGACTGATTTTGAAACACATTTAGTTATAGTTGAAAAAGTTTTGCAGCGGCTATATGAGAAAAGTCTTGACATTAAATTGCGAAAATGTAAATTCGGCTACAATGAGATAGAATATTTAGGATATTTGGTAAATGAATCTGGCATCCGACAGAGTGATTCACACATTCGTGCTATCGAACGCTATCCTATGCCTAAGAATCAAAAAGAGTTGCACACATGTCTTGGCCTATTTTCATATTTTCGGAGATTTGTCCCATCTTTTTCAAATATTGCCAGGCCATTATTAAATCTTTTGCGTAAAGAGAGTACTTTTGAATTTTCGCCAATGTGTGTTAGTGCTTTTAATGAGTTACGAGACCGACTACTTGAGGCACCAGTGTTAGCAATTTATAATCCTAAGCGTGAGACTGAACTACATTGTGATGCTAGTAGTTGTGGTTTTGGTTCAGCGTTGATGCAGCGCCAAGATGACGGAAAATTTCATCCAGTTGCGTTCTTTTCAAAAGCTACTACTGCTGTTGAATCCAAATACCATAGCTTCGAATTGGAAACTCTTTCTATCATTTATTCACTGAGGCGATTTCGTGTATATTTGGAAGGAATACCGTTCAAAATAATAACAGATTGTAATTCGCTTACGCTGACACTTAATAAAAAACAAGTTTATCCTAGAATAGCTAGATGGGCCTTGGAGCTAGAAAATTATAATTATTCTATTCAACATAGAAGTGGTGTTGCTATGGGCCACGTAGACGCCTTAAGCCGATGCCATCAAAAACCTGAAAGTCCTTCTAGTGGAAATTATAATATTGCAAAACATTGTCAGTTGATTGCTGCTCTTGATAGTGATGACTTAGATTTTCATATACAAGTGGCGCAGAATAGGGATGTAAACTTAAAGGAATTACAAAATAAATTAGAGGCAGGTGTTGTGGATAATTATGAACTGCATAACGGTTTAGTTTTCCGAATAAATCACCGAAATAACTTACTTTTATGTGTACCAAAAGAAATGGAAGATAATGTTATTCGAATGGTTCATGAAAAAATAGGTCATTTAGGAGTAGATAAGTGTTATGAACAAATAAGGAAGAATTATTGGTTTGTGAACATGAAAGAGAAAATTAATAAGTTTATTCAAAACTGTATTAAATGTATTATGTATTCAGCACCAGCCCGGTCTAACGAACATAATTTATTTAACATTCCGAAGAACCCATTACCTTTTGATACTATTCATATAGATCACTTTGGTCCCCTGCCTTCAATAGCTTCCAAGCGCAAGCATATTTTAGTAATAATTGATGCTTTTACGAAGTTTGTGCGTTTATATCCGGTAAATTCGACTAGTACAAAAGAGGTTTGTTGTGCCTTAGATAAATATTTTATTTACTATAGTAGTCCCAGGCGAATAATCTCAGACCGAGGTACATGCTTTACTTCATATGAATTTAGTAACTTTTCATAACTTATCATAAACAAACAATTTTACATATTAGAACGTCATATATCAAACTGCGTATGAATTCAGTTCTATCTGTCCAGCAATTGTTTACATTTCGTTCTCAAAGTCTATTGCAATCAGAGGCTTAATTCAGCTTCTATTTTGATTTTAACCGAACAGTAAGTGCAAAATTATAAAAAATTTGTTTTTGTAATTGTGGTTTTTCAACACCAAATTTTTCTTATTTGGAGCTAAATTTTCAGCATCAGAATTTTTATTTCGGAAACGTACGTAGTGTTTCTATTTATTTATACAAATCTGTTTTAAAAAGAAATTAAATTATGTGTTTTGAAGGCGAAAATTTGAGTGTGCCTCAGGGCACTCTTATCCGGTTTTGCCATCTTTTTGCGCTCCGTTATATTCCCAAATTTTTAAATTTTTATTTGATTTATCACAATTCTATGCTTTATTTTCAACAATAGACAATAAAAAAATCAAAGTGCATAAACCTATCCAAAATGACGGTAGTGGTTTTAGTTGCGAAGATAAGGATTTAAGTAGCGGCTAGAAAAATTTTAACCCATTAGCAAAAAAAAAAAACTTAATCCAATATATTTTTTATTCTAACAGGTATTGCATCAATTGCCAAAGATAGCCCTGAATTTAGTAAGATAGTATGGCACAAGAAGACTATGAAATTGCACGTTAATGAGGAAGCTTTTCGTGGCACAATATCACTACCTGACCATATAAAAGATCTTTCAACACCAATGCAAATATTTTGTCATTTTTTCTTCAAAGACATAATGCATGTTGTAGTTCAAGAAACAACCAGGCGTGCTGTAATTGAGGATATCAACTCGAAGTTCACTGTTAGTATTGATGATGTATACAAATACATTGGTATTCATTTATATATGTCAATTTATCGCAAACCTTGAGAGTTATTGGGGCAAGAACGCATTCGAACCCATTCGCAATGCAATGGCATTTAAACGATTTCAAGCGATTAAAAGGTACCTTTCATTTCGAGATGAAAATGAGAGAGTGCAAAAAGGCAAACCGGGCTACGACCCATTGTTCCGCATCCGAAATTTCGCAAATACATTGAACGAAAGGTTTGACTCTATTCCGAAATAAGCCCGACTCTGGTAAGAACTCTAACAACAATTGGCAATTGTTTTTTATCTTCGATTTTCTTTATAGTGTCAACGAGCAAATGCGTAGCACCAAAATGAAGCATCATTTGCGACAGTATATGCCCAATAAACCCCACAAGTGGGGCATTAAACTGTTCGTGTTGTGCGATTCGTTCGGATATGCCTATAGGTTTGAAATTTATAATGGTGCTGGGGATAATACGGTCTTGCCTGAATGCCCAGATCTTGGTAGCTCATCGAATGTGGTTGTGCGTTTGTCCCAAACTGTAAAGAACATGGTAAACCACATAATATATTTCGACAATTTTTATACGTCGCTTCCATTATTGGTCTACTTGCGAGCTCGTGGAATTTTTGGCCTCGGCACAGTTCGAGTCAATCGTATTCCGAATTGTAAGCTCCCGTTAGACAGCGCAATAAAAAATACGGAGCCTGGGTTTTCAACGGAGTACGTTGGTTCAACTTACGGCATCGATATATGTACTGTTCTGTGGAAAGATAACAAGGCTGTCAGGCTTGCATCAACTTACGTAGGCATCGAGCCATTTGCTAGAGAAAATCCGAATCAGCAAGGAGCCAAGGCTAGACGATTTGATAGGAAAAGCAAAAAGCACGTTGAAGTTGATTGCCCACAGATAATTCGAGAATATAATAGTCATATGGGCGGAGTTGATCTCATGGATGGTATCATGGGCCGTTATCATGTTAGAGCGAAAACCCTTGATGCAATGACTCTATATATTCTTTTCCTAATATTCTTTACCTAAGAATTAATACAGAAAAGCTTGAACATGATAGTGATAACTCTGCCAAAGATGAAAAATTATGGCAACTACCTCAATTTTGGGAGCAGATTGCTGCCGGCCTTATTAAATATTGTGAAAAACGTTCGGTGGGTCGTCCAAAAAGTACATCAACAACACCACAACGTTTACCGCCTGTAAGTCGATCATCTACTCCACAGTTTCGTACTTCCCATCAATCCATCCAGTCGATGACGTCCGCTTTGGTGTTTTCAACCAATTTCCGAAGTGGTTAGAAAAAACAGGTGGCAAAAAATGGTGTAAGCTCTGTAAAAGCTCACAAACTCAGTGCATTTGTGAAGTATGTAATTTGCATTTATGTTGAAAACTGTTTTTCAGAATTCCACACCAAAAAATATCAATCATATTAATTATCCTATCAATTTTTTCATTATTTTCAATAAAAACAATATATAAGCAACCTATATACGAGTTTCCTTTTTTTTCGATCAAACAGATATAAGTGTCCTGAGGCACACTTATTTCTTCTTCATCAATAGGCTAAACGAAACACCAAAATAACAAAAGGACAACTCCATTGAGTTTATTATACCTTAATTCAGCTAGAAAAAAAATTCCAGACTGATTTGGTGCGCTATTTCAATTTCAGCGGTAAGGGGGTTAAGTGTATTTTAAGTGGAGGCTTTCTAGATATAATTGGAGTGTCTGAGACCTGGTTGAAACCTTACATCTCTACACAAACTGTAGATATTCAGGGATTCGAATTTTGTAGAATTTATCGTCCAGAGAGAAGAGGGGGTGGTGTAGGCCTCTACGTATCTAAACAATTAAAATATAAAGTTACATTTAAATCTACAGACTACAATGTGAGCGAATCTTTATTTATCGAAATTTGCAACATTACTGATAAAATTTTAGTTGGTATTGTTGTCCTCCCTTATGGAAACATGATTTGTTTTGTTGTTGTTGTAGGTGATTTTAATCATAATGTTTTGATGTCTCTAAATTGGCAAGACTGCGTTCTTTTTGTCAACGGTGTAACTTGTATCCCGTTCATAATTCTATACCTAGTCATTATGATGTTCATAATAAAACCACATCACTTATTGATTATTTTTTAATCAGTGATATTGGGACATTAAAACTGTCAGGTCAAATGTTTGCGCTTGCTATTTCTCATCATGGAATAATATATGCCTCGATTGACTTTCCTGTGTTTCACGAATATGAAATCATTGAATTTCGAAACAATAATATTAACTTTGATGATTTAGCCTCTTTTCTGAATAGTTATGATTTCAGTGAAATATACTTACAAGTGATGAGGATGAACAACTTTCAATTTTAAACGCATTAATTACTGTAGCGTTCTCTTTTGTACCGATAGCTAAATTTCCAACTAAAAAATATCAATAAAATTAAATGGAAAGTTGATGAATGGAAAGTTTCGTACATTGATCCCATTCACAAATCTGGCCCGAAGCAAAACGGTTGCAATTATAGACCAATAAGTAAAATTTTATGTGTTATGTATGAAAAATTATCTTTTTGTGTAAAAAATGTCATCTCTATTATTCAACATGGCTTCATATCAGGTATATCAACTGCCACTAATTTAAATATTTTTTGCTCTTCCATAATTAGAAACTTTTCCAAGGGCTTACAAACAGGTGTTACATGCACTGATTTTGCAAAAGCGTTTGATAAAGGTCATCACGAAACCTTACTCCTAAAGCTTTGTTCTCTAGGATTTCACTCTAGTCTGCATGCCTGGTTGAGGTCTTATCTCCTTAATCGTTGGCAAAAGGTTAAAATCAATGATTGCTTGTCTTCCCCCATTCAGGTCTCGTCAGGTGTACCTCAAGGAAGTCATCATGGTCCGCTTCTCTTCCTTCTTTTTATTAATAACTTTCCTCTAGTCATCAAATACTCAAGTTGTCTTCTTTTTGCCGATGACTTAAAACTATTTCGGTCAATCGAATCTGATAATGATTTCAACCTTCTTCAATTGGATCTAAGCTCGGTCGCTAATTGGTGCTGCCTTAATAATCTTTCCCTCAATATTTCAAAATGCCAATGCCAATCTTTTACTAGATCAGCCTACCCTATTCACCAGAACTATTCTATCAATTCAAACACTTTGGAAAGAGTGTTTTGCAAAAAGGACTAAGGAGTTCTTCTTGATTCTAAACTTAATTTTAGGAATCATATTGAACTAATAATTGCTAAAGCGAACTCAATGTTAGGATTCTTGAAAAGAAATTCAACTGATTTCTCCGATCCCTATACTCTTAAGACACACTATTCTTCTCTAGTGAGACCGCACCTGGAATACTGCTCAACAATCTGGAACCCGTACTATCAAATATACTCCAATAGACTAGAATCGGTTCAACGTAACTTTACTAAGTACATGTGGTTCAAATTAAACTGGGACCTACCCTCAGTGCCTCAATATGCTACTCGCTGTGCCTTAGTTAATCTTACTCCACTTTCTATATGCCGCAAACTATTCTCTATCATGCTTATTTGGGATCTTATTCATCACAATATCCACTGCCCTGAACTTCTTTCTCAATTATTTATTTTTTTATTTATTTATTTATTTCGAATTCATCTACTGGGCTAAGCCCTCACAGATGACTTGATAGTACTTAAAAACTAAGATTACAAAAATACTTTATCTAAAGCTTGAGACTACATAATGATTACCTTAAGGTTATTAATGAAGGTATCTCTATCAACGCTGAAATCTAATTGATTCGCAAATTTATTGCAATCAGAGAGGCACCGAGAAAGAGGCTCATTGCAACCGTAATTAGTTCTATGGTAAGATGTATGGAATAAAATTGGATTTCGCAAATAACGTGCCGGGACATTGAATGGAATTAATGCTAACAAATCGGGGGAATCGATTTTACCGTCGATTATATCCTTAACGAACAGTATATTGTTAAAGATTCGTCTATCAGTTAAACTACTTAGACCTAAAAGACGGCAGCGCACCCTATAAGCAGGCATAGTTTCCCAAGAGTATAGTCTTCTCAAGGCAAATCTTGTGAAACGTTTTTGAATATTCTCTATACGGGTAATCGAGACATCATAAATAGGGTCCCACACAACTGAAGTATACTCTAGTTGAGATCTTACCAAACTGTAAAAGAGTGTCCTAGGTGTAAAAGGATCAAGAAATTCAATGGTATTTCTTTTTAGAAACCCAAATTGGGAGTTCGCTTTTGCGATAATGTATTCCATGTGAGTGTCGAAAGACAGTTTTTGGTCAAAAAAGACACCGAGGTCTTTAAATTGACTCACCCTGCAAAAAACATCACTAGTGTTATACTTATACTCATACACAATGGGAGTTATTTTCCGACCAAATGAGAGTACCTTACATTTGTTAAAGTTAAGATGTAATTGGTTAATATTACACCATCGCAGCAAAGATGAAATATCATTCTGTAGCTTCACACAGTCAGTACATTCCTTAACTTCCAGAAAAATCTTTAAATCATCGGCATATAAAAGGCTCTTACTAAACTTAAAAGACTGAGTAATATCATTAATGAATAAATTAAAAAGAAAGGGACCCAAGTGACTCCCTTGCGGAACACCGGATCCAACCTTGATGGGCCTGGAGTATTTTTCACCGATCTTGACAACTAGCGTTCTATCAGTTAGATACGAGTGAATCCATTTTAACAATGTAGAGTGAATGCCCAGTGATTCAAGTTTTGTTAACAAAACAATATGACTAACACTATCAAATGCCTTGGAAAAATCAGTATATAATACATCCACCTGCGAGCCATTTTCAATAGCGTTGATAGCAAAGTTGGAAAAGAGAGCTAAGTTGGTAGAGGTAGATCTACCTTTAAAAAATCCGTGTTGCTGCCAAATAATAAGGCTGCACACTTCAGCAAAAAGAAGCTTGTTTACAATTTTATCAAAGACTTTAGGAATGATTGATAGCTTGACGATAGGCCTGTAATTTTCAACCAAATACTTTTGACCAGACTTAAAAATGGGTGTCACACAGGCAGTTTTCCACTTATTTAGGAAAAAACCACAAGCAAGGGATTTGTTGAAAATCAAACCTAAAGCGACGTGCAACGTATGCGCACAATTTTTCAAAAACACTGGAGGAAGCAAGTCGAAACCCGCACTTTTAGAGCAGTCAAGGCTCAATACGGCCTCCAGTACCTCCTTATCCTCTATGTATAGATTCCCAATGTTCAAAAGTTGCGGAGCTTCAGTGAAACCATTTGCATCTCTGAGAGGAATCGAGGGATTAAAAACCGATCCAAAGAAATCAGCAAAAAGTTCAGTTGTCTTTTCACAGCTAAAAGACACCTCCCCTCTATATTCCATTGATGAAGGAAAACCAGAAGATTTTCTTTTATTATTCACGAATATCCAAAAAGATTTCGGGTTCGATCTAAGATTTCTCTCAATGGAATCAATATATTTTTTATACAAAAAGTTTGCCAAGAAATCAAACTCCCGCCAACGCAACACAAAGATGGCTTTGTCAGTTGACAAACCTGTTTTTTTGAACCTAGAATGAGCTTTGTTCCTTGAGTTTTTTAAGTGGACTAACCTTTGATTAAACCATTGATGCTTAAACGAAAACATTTGCTTTTTTTAATGGAACGTACCGGTGTAGCCCTTCATTTATGATATGCTTGAGGTTTAAGTACATGTCATTCAAATCCATATACTGAAACGCTAAACTCCAATTAATAGAACCAAAAAAGGCGTTTAGACCAATATAATTGGCGTACTTAAAGTTGTACGAGAGACTGCGTCCAACCCTCGAGTCATCACTAAACGTGTAAAAATCTACATTCAAAACAATTGCCTTGTGATGAACAGAATCGTTTGTCAGTGGCATATCACATTTGAAAAGTTCATATTTAAAATCATCCGAAACAAAAATGAGATCTAATATTCTCATAAGATCATTTTTAACATTATTTACTTGAAACAGATTTAAAGCATATAGAGCGTCACAAAGGGTGTATTCAATAGTGGTTTTTAAACCAAAGGGTATTAAAATTTTTTCATCAGGGCAAAAATTCCACTCAATGTTGCCCAAATTAAAATCACCGAGCACACACGGAATTTGGTTAAGGTTGAGGGAGCCAACAACGTGATTAATATTTAAAATATGTTCATTATATAAACTCACACTACTGCTAGGTGGAATATAGCTTAAAATAAATATAAGTTCATTTTTATGAAGAGCGATGACACTATTAAGAGAGACTGAGACACAAATTTGCTCCACATCGTCAGAACATCGTGGAAGCTGGATTTCTCTAATGGAAAAATTAGAAGATACTGCAATTAGCACGCCACCCCCTCTGGATACTCCAGGTTTTAAGACACGATCTTTGCGGAACACCGTGTAGTTGGAGTCAAACAACTCATTCGACAAAAAATGTGAAGTCAGCCATGTCTCAGTAAACAAAATTATTCCATAGTCATATGAAGCGCTAGCAGAACGGAGTTCGCAAGTTTTCGAACGTAAACCACCTACATTGTGGTAGTAGATTGAAGTTGAGTTATTGTGAACATTACTGGTCGCGTCTCGATTTTGTTAACAATTAGCTGCTACCGGTAGGACTTGAGATTTCGAACGAATACCGCTCGCATATTGATAATAAATTGAATACGTGGATTTCTGACTGTTGTTGTTGCTATTAGGCGGCAGATGAGGTATTATAGATGTAGGATAAACAAATGAAGAAGATGTTGATGCTGTTGTAGTAGACACTACAGAAGTAGTTACAAATATTGTTGTTGATGATGAGTTAGACAAAGTGTTTGTAGTTGTTGAAGAGAATAAGGTCGATGATAGCAATGATAGTGATGATGATGATGATGATGATGATGATGATAATGATTAATGATAATGATAATGATAATGATAATGATAATGATAATGATAATGATAATGATAATGATAATGATAATGATAATGATAATGATAATGATAATGATAATGATAATGATAATGATAATGATAATGATAATGATAATGATAATGATAATGATAATGATAATGATAATGATAATGATAATGATAATGATAATGATAATGATAATGATAATGATAATGATAATGATAATGATAATGATAATGATAATGATAATGATAATGATAATGATAATGATAATGATAATGATAATGATAATGATAATGATAATGATAATGATAATGATAATGATAATGATAATGATAATGATAATGATAATGATAATGATAATGATAATGATAATGATAATGATAATGATAATGATAATGATAATGATAATGATAATGATAATGATAATGATAATGATAATGATAATGATAATGATAATGATAATGATAATGATAATGATAATGATAATGATAATGATAATGATAATGATAATGATAATGATAATGATAATGATAATGATAATGATAATGATAATGATAATGATAATGATAATGATAATGATAATGATAATGATAATGATAATGATAATGATAATGATAATGATAATGATAATGATAATGATAATGATAATGATAATGATAATGATAATGATAATGATAATGATAATGATAATGATAATGATAATGATAATGATAATGATAATGATAATGATAATGATAATGATAATGATAATGATAATGATAATGATAATGATAATGATAATGATAATGATAATGATAATGATAATGATAATGATAATGATAATGATAATGATAATGATAATGATAATGATAATGATAATGATAATGATAATGATAATGATAATGATAATGATAATGATAATGATAATGATAATGATAATGATAATGATAATGATAATGATAATGATAATGATAATGATAATGATAATGATAATGATAATGATAATGATAATGATAATGATAATGATAATGATAATGATAATGATAATGATAATGATAATGATAATGATAATGATAATGATAATGATAATGATAATGATAATGATAATGATAATGATAATGATAATGATAATGATAATGATAATGATAATGATAATGATAATGATAATGATAATGATAATGATAATGATAATGATAATGATAATGATAATGATAATGATAATGATAATGATAATGATAATGATAATGATAATGATAATGATAATGATAATGATAATGATAATGATAATGATAATGATAATGATAATGATAATGATAATGATAATGATAATGATAATGATAATGATAATGATAATGATAATGATAATGATAATGATAATGATAATGATAATGATAATGATAATGATAATGATAATGATAATGATAATGATAATGATAATGATAATGATAATGATAATGATAATGATAATGATAATGATAATGATAATGATAATGATAATGATAATGATAATGATAATGATAATGATAATGATAATGATAATGATAATGATAATGATAATGATAATGATAATGATAATGATAATGATAATGATAATGATAATGATAATGATAATGATAATGATAATGATAATGATAATGATAATGATAATGATAATGATAATGATAATGATAATGATAATGATAATGATAATGATAATGATAATGATAATGATAATGATAATGATAATGATAATGATAATGATAATGATAATGATAATGATAATGATAATGATAATGATAATGATAATGATAATGATAATGATAATGATAATGATAATGATAATGATAATGATAATGATAATGATAATGATAATGATAATGATAATGATAATGATAATGATAATGATAATGATAATGATAATGATAATGATAATGATAATGATAATGATAATGATAATGATAATGATAATGATAATGATAATGATAATGATAATGATAATGATAATGATAATGATAATGATAATGATAATGATAATGATAATGATAATGATAATGATAATGATAATGATAATGATAATGATAATGATAATGATAATGATAATGATAATGATAATGATAATGATAATGATAATGATAATGATAATGATAATGATAATGATAATGATAATGATAATGATAATGATAATGATAATGATAATGATAATGATAATGATAATGATAATGATAATGATAATGATAATGATAATGATAATGATAATGATAATGATAATGATAATGATAATGATAATGATAATGATAATGATAATGATAATGATAATGATAATGATAATGATAATGATAATGATAATGATAATGATAATGATAATGATAATGATAATGATAATGATAATGATAATGATAATGATAATGATAATGATAATGATAATGATAATGATAATGATAATGATAATGATAATGATAATGATAATGATAATGATAATGATAATGATAATGATAATGATAATGATAATGATAATGATAATGATAATGATAATGATAATGATAATGATAATGATAATGATAATGATAATGATAATGATAATGATAATGATAATGATAATGATAATGATAATGATAATGATAATGATAATGATAATGATAATGATAATGATAATGATAATGATAATGATAATGATAATGATAATGATAATGATAATGATAATGATAATGATAATGATAATGATAATGATAATGATAATGATAATGATAATGATAATGATAATGATAATGATAATGATAATGATAATGATAATGATAATGATAATGATAATGATAATGATAATGATAATGATAATGATAATGATAATGATAATGATAATGATAATGATAATGATAATGATAATGATAATGATAATGATAATGATAATGATAATGATAATGATAATGATAATGATAATGATAATGATAATGATAATGATAATGATAATGATAATGATAATGATAATGATAATGATAATGATAATGATAATGATAATGATAATGATAATGATAATGATAATGATAATGATAATGATAATGATAATGATAATGATAATGATAATGATAATGATAATGATAATGATAATGATAATGATAATGATAATGATAATGATAATGATAATGATAATGATAATGATAATGATAATGATAATGATAATGATAATGATAATGATAATGATAATGATAATGATAATGATAATGATAATGATAATGATAATGATAATGATAATGATAATGATAATGATAATGATAATGATAATGATAATGATAATGATAATGATAATGATAATGATAATGATAATGATAATGATAATGATAATGATAATGATAATGATAATGATAATGATAATGATAATGATAATGATAATGATAATGATAATGATAATGATAATGATAATGATAATGATAATGATAATGATAATGATAATGATAATGATAATGATAATGATAATGATAATGATAATGATAATGATAATGATAATGATAATGATAATGATAATGATAATGATAATGATAATGATAATGATAATGATAATGATAATGATAATGATAATGATAATGATAATGATAATGATAATGATAATGATAATGATAATGATAATGATAATGATAATGATAATGATAATGATAATGATAATGATAATGATAATGATAATGATAATGATAATGATAATGATAATGATAATGATAATGATAATGATAATGATAATGATAATGATAATGATAATGATAATGATAATGATAATGATAATGATAATGATAATGATAATGATAATGATAATGATAATGATAATGATAATGATAATGATAATGATAATGATAATGATAATGATAATGATAATGATAATGATAATGATAATGATAATGATAATGATAATGATAATGATAATGATAATGATAATGATAATGATAATGATAATGATAATGATAATGATAATGATAATGATAATGATAATGATAATGATAATGATAATGATAATGATAATGATAATGATAATGATAATGATAATGATAATGATAATGATAATGATAATGATAATGATAATGATAATGATAATGATAATGATAATGATAATGATAATGATAATGATAATGATAATGATAATGATAATGATAATGATAATGATAATGATAATGATAATGATAATGATAATGATAATGATAATGATAATGATAATGATAATGATAATGATAATGATAATGATAATGATAATGATAATGATAATGATAATGATAATGATAATGATGATGATGATGATGATGATGATGATGATGATGATGATGATGATGATGATGATGATGATGATGATGATGATGATGATGATGATGATGATGATGATGATGATGATGATGATGATGATGATGATGATGATGATGATGATGATGATGATGATGATGATGATGATGATGATGATGATGATGATGATGATGATGATGATGATGATGATGATGATGATGATGATGATGATGATGATGATGATGATGATGATGATGATGATGATGATGATGATGATGATGATGATGATGATGATGATGATGATGATGATGATGATGATGATGATGATGATGATGATGATGATGATGATGATGATGATGATGATGATGATGATGATGATGATGATGATGATGATGATGATGATGATGATGATGATGATGATGATGATGATGATGATGATGATGATGATGATGAAGAAAGTAATGAGGGAGCTGATGACGCTACCAATGATGGAGGTGAAAACGCTGAAGATGTTGGCAACGACGGTGAAGATGTAATAGAGAATGCAATTTTAGTTTTTTGACGGAGATATCAAAACAATCGGTTTACTAATTGCTGACGGATATTGCTTACTTGTCACATATTCGTGAACAATAATGCCTTTTGGCCAAAATTCTTTGGATAGAATATCATTGTATTGTTCAGTTGGCACGGTAAGTTGAAAAGACGAAATTACACGCGGTGAATTAAAGTTGAATTTCCTGCATTTTAACGCAAATGAAGAAGTAGAAGGCAATCTCTGTCTGATATAGGACAAAATAGACTCTTCAGACGTGTCCGCAGCAAGTCTAGATAAAAATATAGATTTATGCCGAGTGCGTGGGATGACCACCAAATTGACTAAAGGTGTATCACTTACAGGCAATACTTCTTTGGCTGTAGTAAGAGCGTCAGTTTGATCAGTTTGGTGAGTTTTATCCGGAATTCGATCTGCCATGGAGTTAGAAGTATGCAAATCTGATACGGCAAGCGGCTCGTTATCAGAGATTCCAAAAGTGGAAGCGCTATCCGTACATAGATAACTTGCAGTATTATCAGATACAGAATCAGCCTGTTTAGAATTTGTAGCGGCAACCTGCGCTCTGGTGGACTTGCGCAAATTCCCTGGTGATACAGCAGTGGAGCTGTTGCCTGTGTTAACGCCTAAGTTTCCTATATCGCACAATTTATTGACAATGATATATTGATCAGCGGCTAATCTGTGCAGTCGAGACAACTCATCACACAGCGTAGAAATCACAGCGCGAAGGTCTTTCAAAGATTTAAGAGATAGCAAAGCTGAACTATTTCTACAATTTGTGCAGCACCATTGCAGACCATTTGTCATGGTACCACGCAGAGCATCACCAATTTTAGCCGATAGCTTGGCACACTTGGAAAAGCTGGGAGCACCCACTGCACGAAATGAAGTTGTCGAATGTGCTCCATTCTGATTTGCATATTGCACAGCTGGAATTCATTTTGTATTATTGTATGTGATGTATGTTAGTTCGTGATGAGCAGCAAAATGATTAAAATTATGAAGTGTTTATAAAATAGTGCGCGTGAGGGAGCCAGCAATATGTGTATTAAGTTACAAAAGATGGCAGGTAGCAAATACAGCAACAAGAAAAAATTTATGCAATAAATGAAAAAGTGTAATTTAATTTAAATGCGGTGAATTGAGAAGCTTTTGATTCATGCAGATAGATGAAGTGATAGTTGATATTTTTAAGGCACTTTAACTATTTAAGATTTGATGTATAATATGTATTGAGATAAATTGTCAGCAGGAATATTAGGTTTGTTCAGTAACAAAAAATTGTTACAAATTGTTACCAATTATTGCAAGTTTTTACAAGTAAAGCGTTCACGTACTCGAAAAACTTGCAACGAGAGAGGAAAACGAGAGCGTAAAAAAGTGAGAGAGAAAAAGAAGTTGCAAGTTTCTGCTAGCAAAATTTCTACTTGCAAGAACTTGCAACTACTGAAAAAAACTGTTTGTCAAAAAAAAAAAACAAGCTGTCAAAAATTTTTCTGTGGATTTCCTATTAAAATGGATGGAAAAAGAAACATTTATGATGCTGAGGGAAATTTTAGTATAAATGTTAATGTTGGTAGGATACAAGAAATGATTTCAACAATTTATAACATTAAGTTACAGCAGCAGTTTTTTGCGGTTGAAATAACTTGTCAATTCGTTTGATCAGCTGTTGTTAACTTGCAAGTTTCTACTAGTTTTCTGTTCACGTACTTTTTCAGCTAATTTTCTCTTTGTACATATTTTTTCCTCAATTCTTCTTTTACTCTCTAGCTGCAAGTTTTAGCAAGTAAAGTACGTGAACAGACCTATTAATAGCACTTGTTGATAATTAGAGAGTTGCCACCTGATCTATTTTTAGATTTTCTAATTAGATTTCTATACACCATCTCGTTATCTACGTTGCCAATTCCATTTTCGTGAATCTTTTTAAAGATCTAACTATACTCAAGATATGCCTATTTTTCGTAGTATTCACGAATGTAATGAAATTCTTAGCATTTCAGACTTGTTTAAAAATATTTCGAGAAAAACTTTTAAAGATAACCTCTTATTATGCATTATGGCTCGTGAGTCTTGATCTAATCATTTTATTATTATTATTATTATTGTATCTTTATTTAGTTCATAAAACTATTTTTGTTTTTTATTTACAATGTTTGCATTATATATAATTTTCTTAATCAAACTTATCCCTAATATATTCTATAATTTTTTGTTTGAATTTTGACAAATTGTTTTCACTCGTAATATAAGATGGCATTTCATTAAATAATTTAAGTCCTTTGTACATTAACATGTTTTTACTGTTTTCAGTTCTAAAAAGATTTAATCTGAAACTAAAAACGTTTCTTAAGTTATGATTATGAATATCACCAACATAAACTAACCTCTCACATAAGTACTTAGGTAATAAATCAATTTTCATTTTGAATACTGTAATTAATACATTCATTATTATTCTTTGGTTAACACTAAGCCACTTCAACGCATTCAACATAAACTTGATGTTTGTGTATCTATTAAGTTTTAAGATTATCCTCATAGCTCTGTTCTGCAATTTCTGAATTCTGTTTTTCATTTCATTATTAGCTGTAAAGAGAATTGTCGAACAATATTCGAAGTGTGGTTTAATAATAGTATTATATATTTTAATTGCACTGCTAAAATCCAGTCTTTGTCTAATTCTAGAGAAGAACTGAACTTTTTTTGCTGCTTTTTTACAGACATAGTCTATATGAGATTTAAAATTCAATTTATTATCTATGATTACTCCTAAATATTTCCCTTTCTGTTTTTGTTTATAATTTACAATTTATAATTTTTAATTAACTATTTAATAATATATATTCTTTATCTCTCTTGTAAATAATACCATATTTTAGTTTTTAGTAAGTACACTTAAGTAGTCTGTAAGAGTAATACTCTGTTTGATGAAATAAATGAAATGAAAAATTACTTGCATTCTAGGGTTATTAGTTATGCTTAGTCTTTACGAGATCTTGCATTTAAAGTCTACTTGCACGAGATCTTGCATTTAAAGTCTACTTACAGAAAAAACAGTAACAAATTGGAAAATATTTTGCAAATATCGAAACCGTGCAAAGTCTGCCATTCGTAAAGCTAAAAGACAATTTGGATCTCGTGCTTCTGATGGAATTGATAGCAAACGAATGTGAAACACGCTTAGAAACAATGGTTGCCTTAATTCAATTCAAGCATTATAGAGGATTATGATGCAAACTCTATAAATCATCACTTTCTTAATCACCAGAGTATAAATAATGGTGAAACATTTGACTTTGATGTGCATCAGGATGTTGAAAACTGTTTTTCTTTCAAAAATATTTATTTGGAAGACCTTGAGAAAGCCATTTTTGGTATTAAATCAAACGCTATGGGTTGTGATAATATTCCTATCAAATTTATAAAACTGATTTTTTCATTTATTCAGAATCACTTGGTTTATTTTGTTAACAGTATTCTTTGTAGATCTCAGTTTCCGCTTTCCTGAAAAAAAGGCTCAGGTTGTGCCTATACCAAAAAACTCTTCCTCAATTTCTATTAATAATCTTAGGCCGATAAGTATACTGCCTGCTCTTTCGAAAGTTGTGGAAAGTATTATAAAGTTACAGATTCTGCAATATACAAATAAATTTAATTTAATAAATGACGTTCAGTCTGGATTTAGAGACAGCTATAGCACTACGTCGCTACTCCTTGGGCTTACCAACTCCATCAGAGAAAATATAAATGAAAACAAAATAAGTATCCTAGTTTCTCTGGACATAACGAAAGCATTCGATACGATTAACTATGTTAACTTAATATATAAACTTAAATTTCGCTTTAATTTCTCTAACTCTGCTTGTAAGTTAATGTTATCGTATCTTAGTGATCGTGTACAGTATGTGTCTTATAATGGTCATGAGACAAGTTTACTTAATAATATATCTGGTGTCCCGCAAGGTTCTGTCCTTGGCCCCATTCTTTTTATGATGTATTATGTTGTTAATGTTGTGGATGAAATTCTGTTCTCTGGTGAATGTCAATTTCATGACGTGCTTGAAAACGTCATCAATTACAATCTGCCCAACCTGTCAATGTGGATGTCATCCAATCAGTTTGTTATAAGCCCTAATAAAACCAAAGTAATAAAATTTACCCTTCGAGGTCTAACACTCCTTCCATTGAAATTAACAGTCTAGATAATTATATTGAATTTCTTGACAAAATAAAATGTCTTGGCGTTCTCATCGACAACAAATTGAGCTTTGAATACCACATTGATGCCCTCGGTTTTAAAATAGGCTTTATGTTAAGAAAACTTTATAGTCTAAATCTGTAAATCCCTAAATCTCTAAAATAGCTCATTCTCTCCTTATGTCTTGTTAGTCTAACTGTTTTGAAGTCTATTCTGGAACCTTTGGCTACAATGTTAAAAAACTTGAAATTGTATTTAATAAAATTATTCGATTTGTTTATGGTGTTCGATGGTGTGATCATGTTTCTAACTACGTGTATAAGTTCTTAAATAGTTCTTTTCGAGATTTCGTTAAAATAAGACTGTTACTTTTCTTCTATAAATTAATTAAAAAAGGAGCTCCAAAATATTTAGTGCAGAGATTCATGTTTTCGCGATCGATAAGAAATCCACAGATACATTTACCGAAAATCTCGCCGTCTGGTTTTGATCGTTCATTCCTCATACGTACTGCACGTTGTTGGAACAAACTACCAGTAGTTTCGTTAAAGAACTTTTCGGTACAGACAAATACTTTTAGAGCTAAACTGACCCAATATGCCCATAACAATGTGCTTTAAGAATTTATTATTATTATTATTGAGATAATTCGCTGCTTAACGGGTCTATTCATTTATTTATTATTCTTTAACTTTAAATATAAGGTTTTGAGTTGTAAGAAGTAATAACATGGAAAACTGTACACAAAAAAATATGTTAAAAATAAATTTAATTAGGTGAAGCTCTTGATTTAAGTAGGGGAGAGTGGGGTGTTGTGAGACAGGTTTTGTTTTTGGACGATAACTTCTTTAAAAGTTAATATTTTTTTTTCTGGAAACATTTTTTATTTAGCTTATTCAATTACCTAACATCCTGCGATCACATTTTTTTTAAATTTAAAAATTGTAATAATTTTCTTGAAGCCTAAAAAAAAGATGGGATTTTTGGATTTTAAAAAATTATGGGGTGTTGCGAGACACTACTATAAATATAAAAAATGGCATTTTTTGATTAAAAGTCTGTATTGAAAAAGGAAAAAATAAAAATACAGACAAGATAATTATTCGCTTTCATCTGATTCGGCTAATTCGCAGCGATTACAGTGAATATAACCGGTTTCCATTTTGGCACACTGCAGATGAACAGTTTTGTTTTCGTCCAAACTTTTTGGAACGTTTGACCTGCAAATGGTGCAAAAGTCAATATCTTCCTCACCTGATGACAAAACTCTTGTCGGTACGTATTTCGTATGACGAATACGCTTTGCTGGTTCCTTCAGCGATTTTTTTGTTTTCGTTTTTTTTCCTTCTTTTGGTAGGATTTTTTCCTCAATAACGCCACATTCTTGGAAGTTGTAAATACAGTTGCATACATAGGCTTCCGGCCGCGTTTTGATTTTTGGAATAGGGGATCAAACTTCAGAGGATTTACCTTCTTTAGTGCACTGCTCAGCTCAGACGCCATGAAAAACCAATTTAATTTGTAAAATATTGGGAAAAACTTGTTTCCTGCCAGTTTGGCCACTTTGCTATGCAACAAAATCGACTTTTTTATCATTTGAATCCGATGTGGAAGAAATTTTGACTTCTACTTTTCCATATAACGGGTTCGATACACCCTCGATTTATCAGGATTATATGATTTGCAGACAGCCCGAAAACAATTCTTTTTTTATGTCAATTTCTTTTTGATGGCTGCCACTAGGTGGATAGATGCCCTATTTCCTTTTCGCTTTGGTGATATTTTATATGCATTACGTGGCATGATGGCTATAAAAATAATGCAATAAAAACAAAAATTAACTGTCTCACAACACTCCATACTTGCTGTCTCACAACACCCCATATTCGACATTTTCAAATGGCCATTGCGCCATCATCACATACAATATTTTTTGAAAAATTACTTCGGTGGGCTTAAAGGCAACGGAATATAGATCATTTTAATAAATATTTACCTTTACTTTGAATTGGCAATGTGTCTGGAAATTGAACAAAGGCAAACTATACAAAAAACTTTTAAGAGCGCGATCAAAACTCAAAATTGTTACAGACACTATGAACACTTGTCAATGCGATGAGTACACATTATAAGTGAGATCCCATTGAGAATATTTTACAGTTGTTGTGAGCATTCACAACATTACCTCTATGTCAAATATTGACGTGTCTCACAGCACCCCATGTCTCACAACACCCCACTCTCCCCTATTTGTTTAATTTACTTGAATTATAGCTCTAAGTACTCTTCTAATATTATAATCACTGTAATATATATTCTTGGCCAACAAGGCTTTTTTATATTACATTAATAAATGAAATGAAATGAAACGTCTCAAAAAAACGAGTGTAAAAAAGACAACATAAAGCTAATCTTTATTGACACAGCAGCCGAAGAAAGCCGCTCTTAAGAAAAAATAATTTGAAGGATAGCTTAGTGTTTGCAAGAAAAAAAACAAAACAAAACAAATTGGCCATTTCAGCCCTTGAAAGGACTTTGACCGAGCTTCTTATGATCAATTGTGTTGTGTGTGTTATTAAATGTTTGCACACAATTAACCGAGAACTGGACCTACATGTTTTATGCCGACTCCGAACGGCTAGCATGTTCTCAAGAAGCTTTACATGGCATTATTTACTCTCTGAGGTTTGCCATTGTCTGCAGAGAGGTGGTGACCGATCAGAAAAAGTTTTTATTGAAAAAAACTTTTCGCCGCGGCTGGGGATCGAACCCGGGCTCCGAGCATGCTAAGCCGCACACTTAACCTGCATGCCACGGCCACCACCAATCAGTGTTTGCAAGAGCCCATGTTAATACTGTCGACCAATTTTAGAAAAATGATTTCAGATTTTTGGAATCATTTTCAAATGTTCATTGGTACAAGTGAAGAATAGTGGAAATGTGATTTCAGCTAACAAATTGAATGGTGAAAAAAATTAAACGTCGCTCTCAAGTGGTTTAGAAGTTATAGGGGTCAAGATCTGTGAAAATGGGCTTAAAAACCTGTGTTTTTTGTTGTTGTTTTCACGCCAGTTCATATATATTGAACACACAAAACAACAACACGAATCCTTCAATGTGCGCAAATACAACAATAAAGTAATAAGTAAGGGAGAAGCTGAAAACATAATTCGGCGAATTCAGTCTTGTGCTTTCTCTTGAAGAGTAAACATCCCCGGGCTATCATCTAATTCTTAATTTCTGATCGACATCATCTTAAGTGTTTAATCAACAAACTTTTGAGAGTTTTGAACTCTCTTATCTTGATATCGCTTTAAAACAAAGTGTTAAAAGATCAATAGAAGTGAATATTTAAAAATAAAAAACTTTGATTTAAACTTTTCTATAAATTATTTTCTCCTTAAACTTGCACACGTGCTTGTATATATAACTGTTTGTCTTATTATAAAAAAAAAAAACAAAAATGAATCAACCGCCGGACGCCGGCACGCAGACTTTTGGCGCACAACCATTGTTCTTAATGGACAACTCGAAATCATTAAAAAATACTTCTAACAGCCCTAAATACCTCATAATGACGCGTATTAATAGTGAAGAAACGCTCAGTAACGTTTCACCGTTTCTATTA
Source organism: Tetanocera ferruginea (assembly GCA_958299015.1). Classification (NCBI taxonomy): domain Eukaryota; kingdom Metazoa; phylum Arthropoda; class Insecta; order Diptera; family Sciomyzidae; genus Tetanocera; species Tetanocera ferruginea. The sequence goes on along the minus strand of OY282640.1, from coordinate 97,216,422 downwards.
AAAAAAGTAATTGACAATGTGTGTAGTGGCGAAGTTGACACATGTAAAAAACTCCGCGACGGTAAAATTCTAATTAAAACTAAAAATTTACTCCAAGCCAGAAAGTTAATAAAATTAACAGCTATCAACCAGCAAATTCAAGTAGACGTTTCAGAACACAATACACTTAACTACACAAAAGGTGTTATCTATTGCAACGATTTGAGAGGAATTCCTGAAGATGAAATACTATTGGAATTGAAACATCAAGACATTACAGAAGTACAAAAAATCAATAAAAAAGAAGGAGATTCCCTTAGAGAAACAGGGCTTATTATTTTAACTTTTTCAACCCTAACTCTTCCAGACCAACTCAATATCGGATATCAAAAGATAATGGTTCGCCCTTACATCCCATTGCCGTTACGATGCAAAAACTGTTACCGACTTGGACACATCACCAAATTCTGTACTAATATTAAACTGTGTTACAACTGTGGTAATGCGGAACATATTGACCCTGAAACTAATGATACATGCTCAAACATCATAGCCTGCATAAACTGCAAAGACAACAAAATAGTCAACTATCAGCACAATGTATTCGACAGAGCATGCCCAATTTTCATCAAGCATAAGGAAATACAAGCTATAAAAACTCTTCAAAAAACAGATGCCAAAACTGCTCATAAAATTTACAACGATAGACACCAGCTGGACTCCGGTTCATACTCATCTGCTCTCCGATCCACTACCAACGACAATCAACCAACTCAAATGCAGCAAAATAACACAACAAACAAAGAACTACTACCAGACAACAACATCACTCACTCACCATCTCTCAGCAATTGTCCCGCTACATTTAGCGCAAAAGAATCACACCAAACCGAACCTAAACGTACCCTACAAACAAAAAGAATCTCCGACACAAAATTAAAAATTTTTCCTAAAAATATTTCTAACAGAGCAAAACACCAGCTGAAAACTATCCATAAAAACAAAACAATAACAAAACCTCATGCTCCATCAACGGCTGATAGAACCATAACCGAATACAGCAGCGAAGAAGATTTCTGGATGCATGAATCAAAAGAAAATCCTTTCTGTTCTTAACTTATTCTTATTTTTTATTCAATCTTAGTTTATCTTACACAAATACTTTTCATTTATTCTCCTTATATATATATATTAACTCTTTCACAATGTCTTTAAATTTGCTACAATGGAATATAAAAGGTTATATAAATAATTACGAGCACTTGCAAATTCTAATTAAAAAACTTAGCCCTAAAATTATATCGTTACAGGAAACCCACCTCCACTCCACCACTAACATACCTATCCCCATCAATTATCATATTTACATGCTTAACTCATCCCAGAACTCATTTGGGGGAGTTGCATTGCTCATCCACAATTCTCTTCAGCACCAAACGGTAAATATTAACTCAGACTTTGACTCAGTTGCAGCCATAATCCACTCAAAATTAAAATTCGTTGTTTTCTCATCTTACATTCCACCCAATAAACAATTTTCTACACAAAACCTGCAAAACGTGCTCTCTTTACAAAACTGTTCCCTTCCCTGTTTTATTACTGGGGATTTTAATAGCTGGCACCATAAATGGGGCTCTCCTAACAACAATCGAAGAGGAAATTTACTTTCCAAATACTTAGACCAATCTAACTATATTATACTCAACGATGGATCACCTACACATTTCAGCACGCACAATACATTTACACACATCGATCTCACCTTTTGTTCTCCAATTCTTGCTATTCAATCCCAATGGCAAATGTACGAAGATCTCTCTGGGAGTGATCATTTTCCAATAACAACAAAACTATTTCAAACTCAAAATTACTCTTCTTTAAAACCTTTACCTAAATTTTTAACAAAAAAAGCCGACTGGCCAATTTTCAAACAACTGACTCACGACCACAATATAAATCGTTCAACCAGCAACAACGTCAATAAAGAGGCAGCAAATATACAAAAAACTATTCTACAAAGCGCAAATATAGCAATACCCCAATCTCATTATCTAATTCAAAAACCTCACGTTCCCTGGTGGAACAAGAAACTGGAAGATTTAAAACGTGAAAAAAATAGATTGTGGCACATTTTAAAAAGAAACATTTCCACAGAAAATATTATCAACTTTAAAAAAACAAATGCATTATTTCGTCGACAAATAAAAATATCAAAAAAAGCATCAAATTATGATTTTACTTCAGAAATTAACCCTAACACAACTCCCATGAAAGCTTGGTGTAGAATAAGACAATTCTGTGGGTTGAAACCATGGCACAACATCCATGCTATCCAAACCTCTAACCAACAATTTACAACAAATAAAGAGTCAATAGCTGAACAATTTTGTGAACATTGGTCTCAGGCATCTGCAGACTGCAACTTTCCAAACCTCTTTCAAGAAAAAAAGACATCTACAAAACATTTTATTCCAACCCCAACGCGAAATAGTAAAGCATTATTATTAGAAAATGATATCACCTTTCTTGAGCTCTCAATGGCACTAAACAAATTAAAAGGCAAGACCCCTGGCTCAGATAGGATTTCCTACCCTATGATCCAAAACGCCTCTCTATCTACTAAAAAAAGGTTATTACAACACTACAATAACATCTTTAAAAGTCACATACCACATTCATACAAAGTTAGCTCAGTTATTCCCATCCTAAAACCTAACTCCAACAAAACCCTAATTTCATCTTACAGACCTTTATCTCTAAATTCCTGCTTTGCAAAAGTCCTTGACAAAATAATAGCAAACCGACTATGGTGGTTTGTTACAACAGACAAACTAATCAATAGACGACAAATGGGCTTCAAGAAAGGCAAATCTGTTTCTGACTCTCTAGTTTATCTAGATTATCAGATAACCTCTGCGTTATCAAAAAAAAGTCATCTATCAATAATATCGCTAGATTTCGCAAAAGCCTTCGATAAAATTGGAATTCATTCTGTTATCGAACAGTTAAGAGAATGGGATTTAGGACCTTACATTATTAAATATATAACCAATTTTATGACAAAACGACAACTCAAAGTTAGAATACACAACCACTACTCCAAACCTCTTCCTCTGTTCAACGGTATACCACAAGGTTCCCCTCTTTCTGTAATCCTTTTCCTTATTGCTTACAACAAGTTATGCAACATTCTCTCGTCTCATACACAATATGATTTCTGCGCTTATGCTGATGATTTTCTCATCATTAAAAAATTAAGTAAAACCAAAAACACAACTCCTGATATCAGCCAACTCGTTAATGATATACTTGCATGGTGCAACTACTCAGGAGCTCAACTCTCAACCTCTAAATGCAAACACTTACACGTCTGTCGGAAAAAAAATTGCGCATATACCATTCAATCCAACAACCTCATAATAGATAACGTTGACAGTTTAAAATTTCTGGGCATAATATTTAGCAAAAAATACAAATGGAACAATTACATTGACTTTTTATACTTACAATTATCAAAAAGGCTCAACATCATAAAATGCTTATCAAGCCACAAATTTAATTGTGGTACCACCACTCTCATAGCTGTAGTCAACGCACTTATAATTTCTAAAATCGATTATGGACTCTTTCTTTATGGCTTCTCTCCAAAGTCAGTAATTAATAAAATAAAAACATTGTTAAACTCAGCACTGCGCATAGCTCTCGGTGCTTATAGAACTACCCCAATAAACAATATCTTTTTCGAATCCAACACTAAAACTCTAGAGAGCAGAAGAGACTACATTACCACCAAACTTTTTAAACCATTTCTGTTAAGTTTTGACACCCCTCTGTATCCACTTATTGTTAAAGTTGCCAAATCCAAAAAAGAACCTAAAATCTACTCAGCAATGTATCGAACTGTTACCCTTTGTAACAAAATAGGATTACCCTATATCCCAACAAAAGTTCCTTCTCCCAAAAAGCCACCGTGGCTTCTACATCCCGCTACCCTCAACACTTCCCTTCGCAAATTTATTAAAACCACCACACCCCCTACTTTATATCAGCAAGCATTTCTAGAGATTCAAAACCAGCTTAAAAATTATACTATGATTTATACTGATGGATCCCAAGATAGTAATAACACCAGTTTTAGCATAACATCACCCAATGCTATAATAAAGATCTCTCTTCTCCCTCACTATTCTTCAGTTTATTCAGCAGAAATTATTGCCATCTATGATGCCATTAATTACTGCAAAAACAAAAAAGGTAAACATTCTATTTGTTCCGACTCACTCTCCGCAATAGATGCTATATCTAACCCGGAAAACAACTCTTTTTATCCCAAACTAATAAGAAATGCATTAACGGAACATTTCCCTAAATTAATTCTTATCTGGATCCCTGGTCACGTTCAAATAAGTGGAAACGAATTTGCTGACAAGGCCGCAAAACTTGCTACCAAGTCACCCCTAGTTATCACTGCTAATTATAATAATAATGATATGCAGAAGTACGCTAAATCTTTATTACGAAAAAATCAAATTAAATTGTGGCCTCTCACTTCAACATGGTATCAAAATATTAACCAAAACAAAACTAATATCAACAGCTTTCTAAAATTTCACCATTCCGAAGTTTCTCGTCTTGATCTAATTAAATTTGAACGCCTAAGACTTGGCCACACCAAATTAACTCACTCCCATATAATGGATAAAAACTCAACCTTTCCTCTTTGTCAGCATTGCAACCCTCCCACACAAATAACTATCAACCACTTCCTAGCAGAATGCCCCACTTTTAACACAAACAGAATACTAATTTTCTCCAACTATGATCCCATCTCATTTCTTTCCCAACCTAACATAGAATCCATTAAAAAAGTAATTCTTTTCCTAAAATCCTGTAACCTATATAACTTAATTTGACTCTTCTCATCACCTATACATACATGTACATTATATGTAATTTACTTTATCTATTCTACAAATATTACAAAACTATAATCTACTTTTATGTTTATTTAGTTATTCCATATACGTAAACCTTAGTATTATTAATTTTAAAGATCATCTAAACTAATGTATGATTTTAAGCTGAAAGCCTCGCTGCTATTGCTTCCTTATATTAGCTTGTAGTTAAGAATTATGAGCTAATAAATAAATAAATAAAATAAATAAATAATTCGGCGAATTACAACAATACTTGCAATATTGAAGTTGTTGTAAAGAGTGGAATATGTTAAAAACAACAACACGAATGCTGCCAGCGCCCAAACAAAACAACAAAAGGACATACAAACAACAACACGTATGCTGTCATAGCCCAAGCGCACAAGTTAAATTGTTGAACGCACAGAAACAACATGCAAATGTAAGATAGCGCCATTTGATGGCGCTTAAAAAAGGAACAAAGCAATAAGAACCAATGATTTTACTTCAAGCTGAATTCGTCGAATTACAACAATCATGTAATCTTCGAAGTTGTTGTAAAGAGTGGAAAGAGTTAGGCGCTGGGCTTCCCTGTTCTAAACCACTTGAGAGCGACCTTTTATTTGGCATAATTGAAGATCACTGGAAACTCAAATTTTACTTTTTTTTTGTTGTTATTATATGTATTTAGATCTTCTTAGTCCAATTATGGAAAAATTTCGGACCGCTCTCAAGTGGTTTAGAAGTTATAGTGGGTACAAAGTTGCAAAAATCGTACTGAAATACTTGTGATTTTAATTAAATTTTCCTACAAATCTAAACATTATGGATATCGAAAGAAAGGTAATGCTTTAACCTTTTCAATGAGCTATTAATCAAAAGAATCCATGGATTACTTTTGAAGATATTGCATTTTATATAATATGAACATTTGACAGTTTACCCTTCCAGCTACATTTAAATGGCAGAACATAAAAACTTTTATAAAAAATCGCGCGATTTTTTATAAAAGTTTTTCGCCTGCGGCGCTTTTTTTATCTCAATATAATAAAAGTGTACAACAAACTTGAAAATTAAAAATACTGACATTACTTGTTAAGACAGGTAACACTTAATTTATCGTGCACTCTTGACTGTTCACCCTTTTACGAAATAATAATTAAGAACTATAAATATTATCCACTGTTTCTTAATCACAACAATGTTTGCACGACTTTTATGAAAACATTTATTTATCTAGTTTCAAAGACAATCACTGCAAAGTGACATACAAAATTGGTACACCTCAAATGTTTTGAGTACAAAAACAGTTATATCTTTCGAATTAACGCATAGATTTTTAGGATTAGTAGCTCGTTGAAAAGGTATTAGCATCACTTTTCTTTCGATATCCATAAAGTTTACTTTTGTTCGAAAACAAAAAAAAAAATTTTTGTTTTCTTTATCGGCCTAAAAAAGGCCTGAAATTTTTTCACCTTTATCTTTTTTAGCTCCAAATACACATTTTTGCAAAAATAAAAAAAGTCCATTTCCAGTGATCTTCAATTGTTCCTTTTATTTTTTCAGATGTGAACTAAGGAGCCCCAAACCCATGTAATTAAAAAAAAACAACAAATTTTGCGTTTCCATTATTCTTCAATTTTGCCAGTTTTTTTTTTGTATTTACAAAACGGAATAATTTTACTTTAGCGACCATGCCCGAATTTTTTTTTTCTTATTTTTATTAGACGTATATGGACCTCCTAAACCCAATGGTGAAAGAAAAAATTGTCGGTCTCGATTGGTTTAGGAGATAAAATTCGCGAAAGTTTGAAAATTCAGTGCAAATTTGTGTGTGTTTGGAAGCTAATATAAGCTTATTTTACTATACTTACCCAAAAAGGGGGTTTTTTACGGCGTATTAAACAAAAAAAAAAAACAAAAATTCATTCATTTTAAGAAAAAAAATATATATATTTATTAAAAAATACATCAGTCTGAGTCGGTATCAGAAGCATCAAGTTCATTCGCAGACTGTGCCTCCATATGAGCTCTAATTTTTCGACATTTCTTACAGGTTTCACAAAACTCAATATTTGATAAAAGAAAAAAGCGCCGCAGGCGAAAAATTGTTATTAAAAATCGCCGCGATTTTTAATAACAATTTTTCAACATTTCTTGTAGGTTTCACAAAACTTAAAAGTTTGTTAAAGAAAATAGCGCCGCAGGCGAAAAATTGTTATTAAAAATCGCGGCGATTTTTAATAACAATTTTTCTATTCTCCTTCAAATAAACCAATTTTCTTTTAACTCAATTTGGTATTATGAAGGTTCAAGTTTTTGTGCTTTTCACGATATCGCATTGTTTCCTTTAATTAGCCCTAAAAATCCACATTTAGGTTAAGAAATCATAATGTAAAAGCTTACATTAGCTTCCACACACGTAAACATTTGCACTGAATTTTCAAACTTTCGCGAATTTTATCTCCTAAACCAATCGAGACCGACAATTTTTTCTTTCACCATTGGGCTTAGGAGGTCCATATACGTCTAATAAAAATAAGAAAACAAAAATTCGGGCATGGTCGCTAAAGTAAAATTATGCCCAAAATTTTGTCCTTAAATCAAAACAAATTTTAACACGCAAAGTTTATAGTTGCTGTATAACATTTCCCTTTTCTTCGACGCACAGAGAACATATCATTGCCCTTATAATTACATTTATATCTTATCCTTAAATATTAAATACAATCTATCATGATTCCACTAACCGGAAAATATAATCTTTTTCCCGTATTTTATAAGGTATACTTCAATCAGCCTCAAGAAATTTTGACGGTTTTAAGTTAACCATAGATGCCAGATTGGTGTGATAAATCAGTTTTGGTGATTTTTTTAAGTGCGGTGTGACAAAGAGTGCATTCAGCGGAAAATTTCCTACGTAGCTAATCCACACAAAATGTTCCCTAAGCGGTCGCCAAGTTAGGGGACGAAAATATTATATGCTACTTCGGATGAGCGGTATAAGCTCACTTAATTTTGATAGATGAACGATCAGTTTTGGCCAACTCACACGCGATTGTTTGATTGGCAATCAATTAACTTTTCTTACTCTCTTTCAGAATTAGATTGTTGGTTGATTGCTGGTTGCTCATACGATAAGCCAATCAAACTCTCAAAAATAAACAAAAATTTTGTTTCGCCACCCAACAGCACTGCTCAGATTGCTTGATTGCTGTCCTGTACAGCAATCACAAAATGAACAAATTTTGAATGCTGCAATTTGTGTTCATCCGCTCTCGCTCTCAAAGTTCTTGACAATTTTACATTGAAACTAACAACAAAACTAGTAGATTGTTTCATTGGCAATCACTGTGTGAGCAGGGGATTTGTTGGAAATTTGACGTTTCGCATAACAACCATAGTATAATAACCAAAGTAATATCAGGGTGGAGAGCAGCTTACTGAGATTGTCAAAACGAAGTTCACAGCTCATACAAAATTTACGCACGAGTAGAAAGCTAAGAAAAGGCAATATGTAAACAATGATCCACTACCAAACTCTCACTTGTTTATGTAAAATAATTGTAGAAAATTGTGATTTGTAGTTTTGTTTTTTATTTTTATTGTTATAAAAGTAATAATATATAAAATTAAAAGTGCAAATTGAATTAACTGCAATTAACTGCAAGACGTTTGCATACACTGTTGCTGCTGCTTAACCTCGGACCTCTTGGAACAAATCGCTACAAGCACTGTGAAGCACTGTTATTGATCAGTTATTATATTACGTTAATTTTTGTTTAGTTTAATTTTACAAATAATATCACAGCTAACATATTAAATGTAATTTTCACTTAGCACAATGCGATGTTCAATTGAATTTGGATTTCTTTGTTTGCTTTGGCTGGTTTGCTTTGTCTGTATTCGTCAAGATGGCCGTTTTTGACATTTAGGGTACTTGCACAGAGAGACCGTTCACACCTAATACTACTTTGGTAATTATACTATGATAACAACCCATTCAGAAGCAAGTATCACTTTATGATACTTCGCTACCTGAGCGCTTTTTCGGATTGAATGTACTCAATGGCCCGTATGAATAAAAGTAAGAGAATCATTTTTACTACAAATCAAAATAAAAAACTCTCAAAAGTAGTAAGTTGATATGAATAGGCCACTCCAAACGGTCGGGCATGTCGGATTTACTTCATTATTTTATAGATTTCGTGGAGTAAACATCGAGCTCACTTATTATATTTTAGCTCTAAAATTTATTTATTTGCAGTATTCTTATAATTTTCTTTTTTTTTCTTTCAAGTCTCCATGAGACTTCCTTATATATCAACAGATTCATTTGAAAATTCAACATTTGTTGGGTTTGACATTATATGCACGAGTTGTGCTTTTCTCAAAAATTTGTATTGAATGACAAAAAGCACATGTCGGATGGACCGAGCAAAAAGTCAAAAATGTTGGTCTCTAATCGGCCATGTCTATCCGACTTCATTTAAAGCACACAAACTGGTACTACATGTGCGTCGACATGACAGGTCCATCCGACATGTAGGATCGTTTGAGGCGGACTGAAGAAGTGCTCTGTACCATAGATGCCAGTTTCGTGTGATAAATCACTTTTCGTGATTTTTTGAGGGCTGTGTGACAATGTGTGATTTCTAAAATGAAGCGAGTAATTTTTCACTCATGCGTGATTTTTTTAATCACTCACTTTATTGTTGAAGAGTGTGTTCGAGTAAATGCGAAAACACGTATATTAACGAACAAACCCAACACTGCAATTGAAATTTGCTAGCGCACGTATAAAGTTTAATCTTTTAAAAAGTTAATGTTAAGTTTATATTACAATTCAGACAATTTATATTAGTAATATATATTAAAAAAACTGATATATGTTATATTGAATTACCAACAATTTTCATAACTTCTTAATTTTGATCTAGTTAATAAGATATTAATAAATTTTTAACAATAAGCTTTTGCTAATATTACGAAATAGCAGAAAATATCTTTATATGTAAAATTGTAATTTTTTTTGTGCATTAAATGCTCTTTTATGCTATAAAATTGGAATTGCTTCTGAGTGATTTTCTGTTCTGTGTGTGATTTTTGCGTGATTTTTGCGTGATTTTCTGTACTGTGTGTGTGATTTTCCGTGATTTTTTTTCTATGTGCGTGATTTTTTTGCTGTGAGTGTCACACGAGTGATATTTATATATACGTTGTGTGATTTAGTGATTTCGAGTGTGAATTTTGTTTGGCATCTATGCTCTGTACTACACTACAAAAATCAGCTGTTTCGAACAATCTACATTTAAGCCAGATTGGTATGAATAAAAGTAGTATTTGCTACTGATTTTGAGTAGTAAGCAAAAAGCATACTACAAACTTGTAGTCATTTATTTATCTATGTAATATAAGCTAAATTGCCAAAAAAGACTTTTGCAAACATTTATATTAGTGGTATTCATGCAATGCCGAAAACGTGCCGTATATGCCGAAAATCGGAAAAAGCGTAAACGCACTGTATCAACTGTCAAAATTTGTATGGAATTTGATATACGGCAAATTTCCCAGTTTTCCTCACGATTTTGATGCGAAAACAGCGCCGAAAACTTTCGGCAAAGAGTTGTTGCCACCTTTCAAATATTTATTACAAACTATAAACTTCTTACTCAACTTTCAACTTGAGAATCCTTTTAAACGACAAATTGCATGTTGTCAGTTGTTGAATAATAAAATAATTTATCTGGAATTTCGTTGTCTTCACCTAAATTATGAAACCACTTATTTATTTATTTATATATTTACTTTTCAGCTCATTTATTAAACCAAAGTGGCCACTTTTGCGATATAACTTTAAGAACAGCTGATTGATATACGCCACTAACCGAAAAATACGAAAAAGGTGCCTCATTCAAAAACAGCTTATATTTTCCGATATACGGCATCGGAAAATATTCGGCATTGCATGAATACCACTATTTTAACATTACCTCCAAGGAACGATGTGTTAACCTCTAATTTTAATGAAATTACTTCAAAAAAAGGTTAATTTTTAAAAAGTCCTTAAGACCTCAAAGTAAACCAAAATATTTTTGCCAAAAACAGTTATTTTTGTTTTTGATGACATATACGTCATTATTCGCAAACTCATTTCCAAAAATTCTTCCTCCATCTGTAAAATAATTTCGCGCACTATCAAAATTTATCAGCTGCTACAATTCAGCTGAACAACTGTCAAATTTTTTTAGTAGATGCTACTCTCGAAATAAGCAACCATCTAATTTCGAAAAAGATTTTATTCATCCCGAATCAAAGCTTTTTTGTAGCACTTAACATTTGGTAGTTACTACAAATAACTGAAAAAACTACTTTTTATTTATATGGGCCAATGTGTGATTTCTTAAATAAAGCTTTAATTTTTCAACCAAGCATGATTTTTTTATCACACCCATATTTGTTGGGGAGTGCGTTCAAGTATATGCGAAAAAAAGTATTTTAACGAACAAACCCACCACTTCAATTGAAATTTGCTTACGCAGGTATAAAGTTTAAACTTTTAAAAAGTTAATAATAAGTTCATATTACAAATTCAGACAATTTAAATAAGTTGCACCGATATATGTTATATTGAATTACCAAAAAGTATCATATATTCTTAATTTTTACCTAGTACTTTTAATAATAGCTGTGTTTTTTACCAAGCGAGTAGGCAAAAAACGACTAGTCGCTTAGAAATATTTTTTTTTTTTTTAAAACTTGCAAGCATTTTCTGAAATGTCAAAAAGTATAAAAACAAAACTAAAAAACATTAAATTGCCAAACATTATCAGTAACCGATGACTTCGTTAGGATGAGACGATATGACGACCAGAATAAATTAAATCACAAAAGAATTGTTGTTTTTTTGCTGAATATGTTAAACAAATTTATTGCAAACATTCTATAAACTATTAGGGAACATATGTACACAAAACTTACAGACTAAAACAGTAGGCACTCAAAAAAAAGAAACCATAACTTCGAAAGTTTAAACCTTAACAGCAGCACTACATTGATGACTCCATCGTTTTTTGGATTGTTTGTCACATATACACATTCACCCCATACTCCTTTACAAGTCTGCGAGCCTTACTTAAAGATGATCATCTCAATTGGTAATGCTTGGTAATGACAGCAAGTAATGTAAACATTGATGAGCTAAGATGTTTCTTCACTTTAATCCAGGCTTTCAGTTCAATGGACTTGCTCGCAACTTACGTATAGATATTTCCTTATTGGAAGCCTTCTCTTTGAATTTTTGTTTGATCGATCCAGCTTTTCTTCCTGCTTCTTTACTTTTTTCTAATTTTTTGACAATTTATTTTATTTTTCAAAGCTTTGACAGATATTGCTGCAGAAATTTTAAAATTTAAAGTATCTGTAACTCGGTTCTTAATAAGTACCCGATACTCAAAAGATTCTCAATACTAACTGCTTGAACAACCTAAATATTTTTTTAAATAATGAGTATATTTGATCAATCTTTAATACCCTTCTATTTAAAGTATGTAATTTCATTGAAATTTTGATGAAAAATAAAATTTTAATCTTTCACTAAGAGTATTGGGTAGAAAAAATTGTAATTTCATGCATCACTATTGACTAGCAATCAGTTAAAGTTGCCACCTTTATAGGAAATTTACAGAATTATTGCAACATAACTTGGAAGCACTTTTTTTCCTTTGCTCGCCAAACTTTTAAGCGACTAACAGTTTCCTGTGTTATTTAAGCGAGTAAGCATATGATAAGCGGTTGTTTTTTGAGAACTCGCTTGGTAAAAAACACAGCTAATATAAGTTTATTGTTAATTAATTTTTTAACAATAAACTTTTAATAATATAACCAAATAACAGAAAACATCTCATTATTTGTAAAATTGTATGGCATTAAATGCTCCTTTATGCTGTAAAATTGGAAATGCTTCTGAGTGATTTTCTGTTCTGTGTTTGATTTTTGCGTGATTTTCTGTACTGTGTGTGATTTTGAGTGATATTTTTAAATGAGTGATTTTCTGCTGTGAGTGTCACACGAGTGTTTTTTTATATATATGGTGTGTGACTTAAGCTGCGTTTCCATGTCATCTTATCTTATCTTATCCCATTATTAGTAAGAAAGAGCATGCATGCCATAATTTATGGGATTGACGAATGTTAGTGTGAAACAGGCATAAAATTTCTATTTTTGTAGCATGTGATAACCCCAGTCATTTCATGATATACTAGAGGATAGAAAAAGTCTTGAACTTTGCCAATAAAAGTGTATCACATGCTATAATATTTTACAGCCGTTTTTATAGCAGCTTGGCATTTTTAATTTCATGACATTTCTTAAAATTTTGATAGTATAAATTTGGCAGACAAACAACAGCTTGCAAGTTCTGAGAGTAAGTTTATAACTATTCCTTTCCAAGTCAAAAACTTAACTATTCCTTTTCCCACTAGGTTGCTAGGTCGTCGTTGCTCTGCGGGAAAGGAAGTGATGGATCTCAAAGCAAAAATCGCTCAACTTCTTGCCGTCATGCCTACTGATTCACTCTTTTTCCCACAATGCAGTTCCACAGACGCCACCTCAACAATAAACCGCTATGCACGAACGATACACCGCCACAACAAGGATCAAGGAGATGGTCCAGGACCTTCCTAGCCCACGTTAAGTAGTATGAATGTGGCCGCAGCAGCAGCCAGTCAACAGTAATCGCGCACAAGGCGGTCATCTACTTAATACACGTGGCAATGTGCCAAGAGAGAACGTGGTTTTTTCTGAGGTACAGCAACATCAGCAGCAGCCACAACTGAAATGAAAACAACAGCAGCACTAGCAACAACAGTAATGCGCTGGCGTCGTTACAGTTTCGAAGCAACATCAGTGCTTGTTTCTTCATTTTCGTTTAACTCTTTGAGTTAAAATCCCAATGCCACGATCTGCATGCCAAAAGAGGAAAGAGGTACCAAAATAATGAGGTTCGTTCAACAAAAAACGGAACTATAGCACCCAAAAGTCAAAATTAACAAAATCAGGTATTTCTTAGGGCTTAAAATAAGTCGCATTCCGTTGTTTTTAGAGCTACCTTCAAGATTCTGGTACCGACGAGAATGACTGCTGTTCTTAATATGTGGTGCAAAAATTATTTTAATCGGACAATTTTTCAATAACTTTTTATTACAACCAATCGCGTAAAAGTGGTTTCGAGATAATCACATTTAAAGTTGTGATATGTGTTTCCAAATAATAAAATAAAAAAAACGATCTGTTTTAGAGATTTTTTCCCGATGCATTTGGTTGTTGACTATAAAAAAAAAGATTCATCCAAATCGGATCATTGGTTTCCGATAAATAAGGTGGAAAGTGCCCGAAGACATGGTATTCAAAAAAGGATTCAAATAATTCTATGGTAAGATTTGTTTAATATAAGCATTTTTTTGGTAAATAAAATATATTTCATTAGTTCTTTTTTGTTTTTTTTTGCACATAGCGTGGTAGGGTGGTAGTAGGTTTTTTGAACTAATGTTACATAATATCTCCTAAGAAATGCATTTTAAGAGAAAAAATAACAATTCACCAAAACAACCAAACTTCTTGGATTTGCTTTAAATTTTCACAGTATGTTCCCAATATTATGTTAGAAAAAAAACCTTCGTGGCCTTAAAAGCAAACTTCACAATCGCCCCATAATCGCATTTCCTACTTTGTTAAAGCATTGCCAACTATGGGACTCTCCCACGCCGCGTATTAAAAAAACAATTTACCGGGACTTCTTGCTAAAACACGGGACTGTCCCGGAAAATACTGGACAGTTGTTCACCGTAGTCATAACAGATTTTCTTGGTAATAAAAAGGCCGAGAACTATGTTAAAAATAGTGTTAAAAATTTTATATCAGCTTTTAGTGCTTTTATTTAGCTTTTAAAGTCAGTAAAAAGCCATTGTGTCGACGCACCGCGAAGTAAGTTTGATAAGCTGCTTATAAATCTCGCGATGGGCAGATATGCACGATCGAACCTCTTTTTGGAATATCAAACTTCTTTCGGAGTTTTATCTATAATAAGAAATGCTTTTAAAATTGCTGTGTAGCTGGATCATTGCAATAATGTTGGCTGCTGTAAAAGAATTAGATTCTTCTTGACAAAACAAACTGCACAAAAAAATCGCACACAAAAAGACCGTACAAAAACAGGTTTGACTGTATAATTCTAAGCATAAAATTAAAGAAATACAAAAAATAAATAATCCCCCTATCCTTGAACTCGCGTCGAGTAAATGTAGTCGTCGAGAACTCACTTTCACTAGCAGCTCGTCGTCGAACATAATTTTGACCATAATTTTCACTTCCGACGTTAGAATTTCAGCCTATCATTGAAAAAGAGCGACTAAACTGCTTTATCGGTACTCTCAATTTTATGAAGCTTGTCAATAATACTTCAAAATAAATTTTTAATTCAAACAAATTGTACGTGAGAAATTTCAAATAAAACGTGCTACCTCAAGAAGGAAGCCTATCAAACATCCTAACCAGCAATATTGCTGTTTGCATATTGAAAATTTATTGGCTATTTTTAGGCCAGCTATGAACGTCGCTTGTGCCCTTGAACGATCTGCTCTCATTGCGGCTTCATGATCAATGAGTCCGTGCTCGTTTCAGTTTTTTACTAAAAATACGTTGTTGTTTTAGAGAGCAAATGTTAGTACACCCACAAAAGGTCATTTTGAAGAATTATGTATAGAGTTCTAGATGGGTAGCGTTACTTTTTGTGGTCCATAATAATTCATTTTTATAATTTTGACTACAGCTTAGTTAAATTTCATGGTCAATGCTGCGACATGAAGAGCAAAGTATAGTTAAGAGCCCTACTTCATCACAGAATTAATTTAAATTAACAATAGTCCATTAAATTGGTGCATCCTAATATTTCCTGAGAACTACAAGATTAACATTCTTTGAATTCTGTACGAGGTTCTTCCAAAAAAGTTTGTTTTTTAACTGGCCCTTTGTTATAACATCGTGTAATATTTTGTAATTATTTGAACCATCGAGTGTCTGCTATACACACCGATGATTATTTAATGTGGTATTTGACCTATAACCTATGAAAATTTAAGGAAAAAATATCGCACAGATCTTACTTACTTACTTACTTAGGTGGCCATGACAACCCGTTGACGGGTTACGGCCGACTTCATCAGCTCTCGCCAGGCGTCTCTGCTTCGGTTCATTTGAATGCAATAGTCGTCGCCAACTCGAACAGGACCAAAGATTTTGCGAAAAACTTTCCTCTCGAACACCCCAAGAGTGGCTGCATATTTACCCATGCCTCAGCGCCATTAAGAAGCACAGGTTTGTTTTTTTTTTATTTATTTTATTCGCGAAGGTGCCTTCAATAGGCCCCACCGTGCAGATGGGAGTGTGCGATTCCTACGCACTAAACCTAAACCTTCGCATTTAATCTTCGACTCAGTATGAATCCCGTGGAACCGCCGTTAGGCATAACTTCGCGGGATGGGGGAACAGCACTAAGCTGAAAACTGAAGGACTAATTTTTTCTGTCGGCTGTCTGGCAAGTTAAGAGCCTAAATTTTCTCCTTAACTTGATGTCGACTCTGGGTCGGGGAGAACCCTAAACATCAAATATAGTTCCCTATCTCACGCTGAACTATTTTGGAAACGCTCGACTCTTCGAAGTTCGTCGATTATGCGTTTGGACAAGGAGCTTACCACAGACCAGTTGGTTTCGCTTCTCAACATGAGGTTCACCAAGTTTTGGGGTGTCACCACTTCGCCCAGGCTGACCGAAGCATCAGTTCTTGCTTCGTTGAACCTAGGGCACTCGAAGAGGACGTGTGCAGTGTCTTCTACTATGCTACCAGGGCAATGAGTGCAATAGGGGTCACTTGCATGCTTGAATTTATACAGGTATGCTCTAAAGCAACCGTGCCCGCTCAGAATTTGGGTGAGGTAGAAATTCACTGAACCATGACATCTACCACACCACACGGAAAGGTTAGGGATGAGGTGATGGGTCCAGCGTCCCTTCACCGATCCATCCCAACGTGCGTGCCACTATATATCCTTATCCCATATAAGTCACATATACTTCTCTCTCGCGCCAGTTTTTTACGAGAGGATGCGCTCTCGCTAACAGCTCCTGGTTGGGCCTCTTCCACCAAGAGGTCGATGGGGATCGAGCTAGCGAGCACTAGAGCTGCATCCTCAGAAAGCGCAGCACACTCTAAGAGCACCTTGTCTGTACACCGACTCTACTCCTCGACGGTAGGACTTCACCCTAATCGCTGCAGCCCAGACCGTTGATGCGTACATCAAAATCGAACGCACGACATTGAGAAGAAGTGTCCTGCGAGCTTGCTTTGGTCCTCGTGTGTTTGGCAACATTCTTTCTAGCGCCAGGCATGAAGTGGCTGCTTTTCTGTGGGCATACTCTAGGTGCTGTTTGAAACAGAGTCAAGAGTCGATTAGCACACCGAAGTACTTAATAAATTGAGTGTACCTCCGTCCCGCGCACGTTTATAACTGCGATTATGGACTTTTTACGGCTACTTATAAGCACCGCCTCCGTCTTATGTTCCGCTTAACTAAGCCCAGCTGACTTTAGCCAGTCGTAGATAGTGCTAATAGCAACACTACTAAGGGCCTCTACTTCTTCAACGTGTTTAGCTGTAACAACAACCGCTAAATTATCCGCGAATCCGACGATCTTGACACCTGTAGGTACCTCGAGCCTTAGAACACCATCATACATGACGTTCCACAGAAGGGGCTCTGGAACTAACCCCTGTTAAACGCCGCCAGTGACATTGTTCGTCCTTGCGCCGCTATCGGTTGCATATTGCAGCACTCTCTCATGGAAATAATTCGCAATAACTTTCGTGAGGTAGCTTGGTACTCTAAACTCCCTAAAAGCTTTCAAAATATTGCTTCAGTTGGCTGAATTGAACGCATTGCGTACATCAAGCGTTGCAAAAAGGCAATATTGCTTTGCACCATTCTTCCATCGAGTGCCTGCTATAGCTTCCTGCGCAGTTGTGGTGACAAGGTTTATGGCATCTGTCGTTGAGTGTAGTTTCCGAAACCCAAACTGACGAATGGATAGCCCTCCGGCTATTTGAATCGCGTCTTCAATTCGGTTGCACAACAGTCGCTCAAAGATTTTCCCTAATGTATCCAGCAGACAAATTGGTCTGTAGCTTGAGGGATCTTCCGTGGAGGCACTGCCTTTTGGTATGAGTACTAGTCTCTTGGCCTTCCACTGAGCTGGAAATATGCCCTCCCTTAGGCAGGCGTTGAAGAGCTCGACAAATGTTTGAGTTTGCTCTAAGATGGCGAGTTTTAACGCACGGTTAGGAATACCATCTGGCCCTGGTGCCTTTTCGTTCTTCACGGATTTGGCAATTGTCACCACCTCGTCAGTGCTCACCCTTACTATTTGATTCATATCGTCTTCATCTGCATCGTGGGGCAAATCGCTGATTGTGGGGGGAAGAGAATCCTTACTACGTTACCAAGCAGGTGTGGGTGCGTAGGAGTGGGCTGTCTAAACCCCTTCAGCTTTTTTGTTACTATCTTGTAGGCGGTTCCCCATAGGCTAGCTTCTGCCTCATCACATAGCTGCAGAAAGCACTCGCGCTTGCTCCTATTAATAGCTTTTTTCAAAGATTTTTTGGATACACTGTAGGATTCGCGAAGAAATTTTAATCTGTCGGTACCTCTTGAGCGGTAGTATCTTCTTCTAGCTTGAATGCATACTCTGCGTGCTTCTGCGATTTCTGGGGACCACCAGTAAACTGGGCTGCGCTGTCGTTTGCTTTGTCTTCTTAGGAGCATGGAAGCGTCGCAAGCTCTCCTGACTTGGTCAGTAGTTTGTCTTGCCATATCGGTTGCTGTGCCGGCAAGGTGTTTGTCGGCCATCATAACTCTGAAGATGTCTTCGTCTAGCGAATCTGTTTTATAAGCAGATCTGTTTTCGCTACTATTCCTTCGGCTGCGATGTTGTGTACTTAGCGTGTTTGTAATGGCATGGTGGTCACTGTGTGTATAAGGTCAGATCAATAAAGGAGCTACCTACTGCACTACTGAATGTGTGCTGCAATCCGGTATTGAGCAGCACCACGCCAAGTGATGCGAACGCCTCGAGAAGTATGAAGCCTCTTTAATTTGTCAGTTGACTGCCCCATTCTACAGCCCAAGCGTTAAAGTCGCCAGCTATTAGAACTGGCTTAGTCCCTTGTACGTCCTCAACTATGGCATCTATGGTCTCGCCAAACTCTTCAACTGACAAATTTGGGGCAAGGTAGCAGCTCACAACCTGAACACCCTTTACCTCGACTCGAACAAAGCCGTTTTCACGTGTACGAAGGTGTATACGGAGAGGATCCCTACCGCACGACCATATAGCAGCTTTGCCAGTGTTATCTGAGATCCAAACGCTTGGGTTTTTGTAGGCATACAGTTCGCTTAGAATTGCAAGATCAGTGCTCTGTTCTCTGACCGTTTGCGCTAAAAGGTCTTGCGTTGCCCAAAGTCCTATTACTAAAGTCGAGGCACTTGAAGCACCTGGTTTGAGTTACTTTTTTTCGTACCCTACATATGATCCAGCCAACTTTAAGTTTGCCAGTTTCGGTCAGCTTTCTTACCTATGTCAGAGGTAGGCTTACAACCGCCGTTTGTGTGCCAGCATAAGCTTTAAAAAGTGACTTCACGCTCACCACTATAGGCTCACCCAGATACTTCTGGACGGCGTTTCGCACATCGTCCGATGTTGTCACTTCGTCGAGGTCTTTAATTTCGACCTGCACATCTCCTCTGCTCTCGTCTCAGCTTGGCCATTAAATACCATGTCAAACTCTTCTTTTAGCTTCTGAGTCGACTGGGTTGTGGACCGCTTGAGCTGAATAAGCACTTCACCTTTTTCAGTGCGTCTAACTCTTGAGACGTTTTCACCGAACCCTTCGAGTGCCTTTTCTTCTTTCATCTTCTTGATGATGTCGCTGTATGAGAGCTCACCAGCTTTCGTTACAACGATGGCATCTGGTCTGGCTAGCTTCTGGGGCTATTTTTTACGTTTGTTGCGTTTTTTTGCCTTGCTTACGACCTTGGTCCAAGTCTAAACCTTGCGCTTCACCGATGAAATTTCGGGTTGTGTGGACGGATTTTCCACGTTGGAGTTGGGCTTAGGAGTGCCCTCTTCGACAGCCAGCTGCTGTAATCGAGTCTTCTTTGGTGGCGTTTTCCGAGAGCCGCTGCTGAATTCGCTTGCTCTTTTAGGAGTGGCCTTTGGGATCTTCTTGAAAATCGGATCTGTCTGGGAGTCTTTATGGAATCACTCAGAAGAATTGTGCGATTGCGAACAACTATACTGCTGTTGTTTTTTCGCAGTATCTGCTTGTACTTCGAATGAGAGGTCAACGCAAGCCAGATTTGCCAGGTTTATTAGCCTCTTGATTTCGTGATGAACGTTATTTTTGCTCTTCACAAAATCTGCCAGGCCTTGGATAAGTGATTTCACTTTAACCAGCTTTTTGATGACGGGGTCATCAACTCAGGCGGTTATAGGGTATTCTACACCCCCATCCTCAAGATAAAAATTATTTGATTTTAAGATAATAATTTTTTTTAAATTTTTCTTATATTATACAATTCAAAAGATAAATGTGAGTTTAAAACTTACAACTAGTTATACGATTCAATAATAGTATTATGTACTATATATGTGATACTTTTACTTTGATTATTAAGTTCATTAAATCCATTTTTTTAATAAATTATTATGATATTCTTTAATTTTTCCATTTACATCTATAATTGAATTTACTCCATTTTAGGACTTATATTGCTAAGCAGAAAAGGGTTGCAACCTGTTTAATAAATTATTTAAATTTTGATTTTAAACACTTATGTACCTACCGAAATTTTATTTAAAAAAAAATCAGTAAAAAATATATGTTTTAGACAGGATTAATTTATTAAGCGAGGTTTGTATTGAATTTGACCGCTATTTTCAATCATAAAGCATGAATGAATTTACCAACTTAAAGAAAATATTTTTTGTAATTTGAGTTGGCAATCTTTTTCGACAAAAACAATATATATTTAGTTTGCGAGCTACAGTCAGTTTAACTACTAATTTCAAATAAAAACTAAGATCCCGATTTTTAAAAAATCGTATGGTAACTATATTTCACGCTGAGCACATGCCCTTTCCATAAGTGCCACTAATATAGTCAAACTAAACTAAAAATAGTCCCGTCACTGTCCGATATTTAGTTTGCGAGCTACACTTTCGTCTCTGTTCGATGTATAATTTGCGAACTACACTGGCTAGTGCTAGTGGGATGTGGGATCCAAATAAATTTGCATTAAAATCAAAAATTAAAATTTTACGCCATCTATTGGGTAAAAGCATAAAACGAAATATGATCCAACTCGTTTTTTTTCATAAAAGTTAAATCTAACCGGATCACAGACCCATTACGTTAAATTTAACAGTTTGAGCTCATTGACTGAGTTGAAAAGAGGTTCATGACCTCTGGTCTCAAAATAGAGCACTAAGTAAACTAGAACAGTAGTGCATACATAAACCCAATGCGAACCAATGCTTACAAAGCTACCAATACGAACTAGAACTTCCAG
The DNA here is from genome assembly GCA_958299015.1 of Tetanocera ferruginea. Taxonomy (NCBI): domain Eukaryota; kingdom Metazoa; phylum Arthropoda; class Insecta; order Diptera; family Sciomyzidae; genus Tetanocera; species Tetanocera ferruginea. Next base: position 97,194,847 of record OY282640.1, on the reverse strand, counting down.
TTTCACGTAAGCACGGGTTACGTGTGTTCACGTGTTTTTAAAAAAAATAAAGTGAAAACACGAACCTCAACTACACGTGTATTTTATTCACGAACTACACGTGAAGTTCGTATTCACGTGAAAGTGCCAATGACCCACCTGTGACCTCAGATAATCCCACTGCATCCGATTGGCCATAGAATCATCCATTTTGGTCCAAATGTTCCATGGAACCAAATAAAGTACCAATGACCCACCTGTGACCTCAGATAATCCCACTGCATCCGATTGGCCATGGAATCATCCATTTTGGTCCAAATGTTCCATGGAACCCATAAATGTGCCAATGACCCACCTGTGACCTCAGATAATCCCACTGCATCCGATTGGCCATAGAATCATCCATTTTGGTCCAAATATTCCATGGAACCCATAAATGTGCCCATGACCCACCTGCGACCTCAGATAATCCCACTGCATCCTATTGGCCATAGAATCATCCATTTTGGTCCAAATGTTCCATGGAACCCATAAAAGTGCAAATGACCTACCTGTGACCTCAGATAATCCACTAAATCCGATTGGCCACAGAATCATCCATTTTGGTCCAAATGTTCAATGGAACCCACAAATGTGCCAATAACCCACCTGTGACCTCAGATAATCCCACTGCATCCGATTGGCCATAGAATCATCCATTTTGGTCCAAATGTTCCATGGAACCCACAAATGTGCCAATAACCCACCTGTGACCTCAGATAATCCCACTGCATCCGATTGGCCATAGAATCATCCATTTTGGTCCAAATGTTCAATGGAACCTATCAAAGTGCCAATGACCCACCTGTGACCTCAGATAATCCCACTGCATCCGATTGGCCATAGAATCATCCATTTTGGTCCAATTGTTCCATGGAACCCATCAAAGTTCCAATGACCCACCTGTGACCTCAGATAATCCCAATGCATCCGATTGGCCATAGAATCATCCATTTTGGTCCAAATTTTCCATGAAACCCATAAAAGTACCAATGTCCCACCTGTGACCTCAGATAATCCCACTGCATCCGATTGGCCATAGAATCATCCATTTTGGTCCAAATGTTCCATGGAACCCACAAATGTGCCAATAACCCACCTGTGACCTCAGATAATCCCACTGCATCCGATTGGCCATAGAATCATCCATTTTGGTCCAAATGTTCAATGGAACCTATCAAAGTGCCAATGACCCACCTGTGACCTCAGATAATCCCACTGCATCCGATTGGCCATAGAATCATCCATTTTGGTCCAATTGTTCCATGGAACCCATCAAAGTTCCAATGACCCACCTGTGACCTCAGATAATCCCACTGCATCCGATTGGCCATAGAATCATCCATTTTGGTCCAAATGTTTCATAGAACCCATAAATGTGCCAATGACCCACCTGTGACCTAGGATAATCCCACTGCATCCGATTGGACATAGAATCATCCATTTTCGTCAAAATGTTCCATGGAACCCATAAAAGTGCCAATGACCCACCTGTGACATCAGATAATCTCACTGCATCCGATTGGCCATAGAATCATCCATTTTGGTCCAATTGTTCCATGGAACCCATCAAAGTTCCAATGACCCACCTGTGACCTCAGATAATCCCACTGCATCCGATTGGCCATAGAATCATCCATTTTGGTCCAAATGTTTCATAGAACCCATAAATGTGCCAATGACCCACCTGTGACCTAGGATAATCCCACTGCATCCGATTGGACATAGAATCATCCATTTTCGTCAAAATGTTCCATGGAACCCATAAATGTGCCAATGACCCACCTGTGACATCAGATAATCCCACTGCATCCGATTGGCCATAGAATCATCCATTTTCGTCAAAATGTTCCATGGAACCCATAAAAGTGCCAATGACCCACCTGTGACATCAGATAATCTCACTGCATCCGATTGGCCATAGAATCATCCATTTTGGTCCAATTGTTCCATGGAACCCATCAAAGTTCCAATGACCCACCTGTGACCTCAGATAATCCCACTGCATCCGATTGGACATAGAATCATCCATTTTCGTCAAAATGTTCCATGGAACCCATAAAAGTGCCAATGACCCACCTGTGACATCAGATAATCTCACTGCATCCGATTGGCCATAGAATCATCCATTTTGGTCCAATTGTTCCATGGAACCCATCAAAGTTCCAATGACCCACCTGTGACCTCAGATAATCCCACTGCATCCGATTGGCCATAGAATCATCCATTTTGGTCCAATTGTTCTATGGAACCCATAAATGTGCCAATGACCCACCTGTGACCTAGGATAATCCCACTGCATCCGATTGGACATAGAATCATCCATTTTCGTCAAAATGTTCCATGGAACCCATAAAAGTGCCAATGACCCACCTGTGACATCAGATAATCCCACTGCATCCGATTGGACATAGAATCATCCATTTTCGTCAAAATGTTCCATGGAACCCATAAAAGTGCCAATGACCCACCTGTGACATCAGATAATCCCACTGCATCCGATTGGCCATAGAATCATCCATTTTGGTCAAAATGTTCCATGGAACCCATAAAAGTGCCAATGACCCACCTGTGACATCAGATAATCCCACTGCATCCGATTGGCCATAGAATCATCCATTTTGGTCCAATTGTTCCATGGAACCCATCAAAGTTCCAATGACCCACCTGTGACCTCAGATAATCCCACTGCATCCGATTGGCCATAGAATCATCCATTTTGGTCCAAATGTTTCATAGAACCCATAAATGTGCCAATGACCCACCTGTGACCTAGGATAATCCCACTGCATCCGATTGGACATAGAATCATCCATTTTCGTCAAAATGTTCCATGGAACCTCAAAGTACCAATGACCCACCTGTGACCTCAGATAATCCCACTGCATCCGATTGGCCATAGAATCATCCATTTTGGTCCAAATGTTTCATGGAACCCATAAATGTGCCAATGACCCACCTGTGACATCAGATAATCCCACTGCATCCTTTTGGCCATAGAATCATTCATTTTGGTCCAAATGTTCCATGGAACCCATAAAAGTGCCAATGACCCACCTGTGATCTCAGATAATCCCACTGCATCCGATTGGCCATAGAATCGTCCATTTTGGTCCAAATGTTCCACGGAAACCATCAAAGTACCAATGACCCACCTGTGACCTCAGATAATCCCACTGCATCCGATTGGCCATAGAATCATCCACTTTGGACCAAATGTTCCATGGAACCCATATATATGCCAATGACCCACCTGTGACCTCAGATAATCCCACTGCATCCGATTGGCCATAGAATCATCCATTTTGGTCCAAATGTTCCATTGCACCCATCAAAGTTCCAATGACCCACCTGTGACCTCAGATAATCCCACTGCCTCCGATTGGCCATAGAATCATTCATTTTGGTCCAAATGTTTCATGGAACCCATAAATGTGCCAATGACCCACCTGTGACCTAGGATAATCCCACTGCATCCGATTGGCCATAGAATCATCCATTTTCGTCAAAATGTTCCATGGAACCTCAAAGTACCAAAGACCCACCTGTGACCTCAGATAATCCCACTGCATCCGATTGGCCATAGAATCATCCCTTTTGGTCCAAATGTTTCATGGAACCCATAAATGTGCCAATGACCCACCTGTGACCTCAGATAATCCCACTGCAAACGATTGGCCATAGACTCATCCATTTTGGTCCAAATGTTCCATGGAACCCATCAAAGTACCAATGACCCACCTGTGACCTCAGATAATCCCACTGCATCCGATTGGCCATAGAATCATCCATTTTGGTCCAAATGCTCCATGGAACTTATCAAAGTACCAATGACCCACCCGTGACCTCAGATAATCCCACTGCATCCGATTGGCCATAGAATCATCCACTTTGGACCAAATAATCCATGGAACCCATAAATGTGCTAATGACCCACCTGTGACCTCAGATAATCCCACTGAATCCGATTAGCCATAGAATCATCCATTTTGGTCCAAATGTTCCACGGAAACCATCAAAGTACCAATGACCCACCTGTGACCTCAGATAATCCCACTGCATCCGATTGGCCATAGAATCATCCATTTTGGTCCAAATGTTCCATGAAACCCATAAATGTGCCAATGACCCACCTGTGACCTCAGATAATCCAACTGCATCCGATTGGCCATAGAATCATCCATTTTGGTCCAAATATTCCATGGAACCCATAAAAGTGCCAATGACCCACCTGTGATCTCAGGTAATCCCACTGCATCCGATTGGCCATAGAATCATCCATTTTGGTCCAAATCTTCCACGGAAACCATCAAAGTGCCAATGACCCACCTGTGACCTCAGATAATCCAACTGCATCCGATTGGCCATAGAATCATCCATTTTGGTCCAAATGTTCCATGAAACCCATAAATGTGCCAATGACCCACCTGTGACCTCAGATAATCCAACTGCATCCGATTGGCCATAGAATCATCCATTTTGGTCCAAATGTTCCATGAAACCCATAAATGTGCCAATGACCCACCTGTGACCTCAGATAATCCAACTGCATCCGATTGGCCATAGAATCATCCATTTTGGTCTAAATGCTCCATGGAACTCAGCAAAGTACCAATGACCAACCTGTGACCTCAGATCATCCCACTGCATCCGATTGGCCATAGAATCATCCATTTTGGTCCAAATGCTCCATGGAACTCATCAAAGTACCAATGACCCACCCGTGACCTCAGATAATCCCACTGCATCCGATTGGCCATAGAATTATCCACTTTGGACCAAATGTTCCATGGAACCCATATATGTGCTAATGACCCACCTGTGACCTCAGATAATCCCACTGCATCCGATTGGCCATAGAATCATCCATTTTGGTCCAAATGTTCCATGGAACCCATCAAAGTACCAATGACCCACCTGTGACCTCAGATAATCCCATTGCATCCGATTGGCCATAGAATCATCCATTTTGGACCAAATGTTCCATGGAACCCATCAAAGTACCAATGACCCACCTGTGACCTCAGATAATCCCATTGCATCCGATTGGCCATAGAATTATCCACTTTGGACCAAATGTTCCATGGAACCCATAAATGTGCTAATGACCCACCTGTGACCTCAGATAATCCCACTGCATCCGATTGGCCATAGAATCATCCACTTTGGTCCAAATGTTCCATGGAACCCATCAAAGTACCAATGACCCACCTGTGACCTCAGATAATCCCACTGCATCCGATTGGCCATAGAATCATCCATTTTGGTCCAAATGTTCCATGGAACCAAATAAAGTACCAATGACCCACCTGTGACCTCAGATAATTCCACTGCATCCGATTGGCCATAGAATCATCCATTTTGGTCCAAATGTTCCATGGAACCCATCAAAGTACCAATGACCCACCTGTGACCTCAGATAATCCCATTGCATCCGATTGGCCAAAGAATCATCCATTTTGGTCCAAATGTTTCATGGAACCCATAAATGTGCCAATGACCCACCTGTGACCTAGGATAATCCCACTGCATCCGATTGGACATAGAATCATCCATTTTCGTCAAAATGTTCCATGGAACCTCAAAGTACCAATGACCCACCTGTGACCTCAGATAATTCCACTGCATCCGATTGGCCATAGAATCATCCAATTTTGTCCAAATGTTCCATGGAACTCATCAAAGTACCAATGACCCACCTGCGACCTCAGATAATCCCATTGCATCCGATTGGCCACAGAATCATCCAGTTTGGACCAAATGTTCCATGGAACCCATAAATATGCCAATGACCCACCTGTGGTACCAGATAATTCCACTGCATCCGATTGGCCATAGAATCATCCATTTTGGTCCAAATGTTCCATGGAACCCATCAAAGTACCAATGACCCACCTGTGACCTCAGATAATCCCATTGCATCCGATTGGCCATAGAATCATTCATTTTGGACCAAATGTTCCATGGAACCCATAAATATGCCAATGACCCACCTGTGACCTCAGATAATCTCACTGCATCCGATTGCCCATAGAATCATCCAATTTTGTCCAAATGTTCCATGGAGCCCATAAAAGTACCAATGACCCACCTGTGACCTCAGATAATCCCACTGCATCCGATTGGCCATAGAATCATCCATTTTGGTCCAAATGTTCCATGGAACCCATAAAAGTACCAATGACCCACCTGTGACATCAGATAATCTCACTGCATCCGATTGGCCATAGAATCATCCAATTTTGTCTTAATGTTCCATGGAACTCATCAAAGTACCAATGACCCACCTGTGACTTCAGATAATTTCACTGCATCCGATTGGCCATAGAATCATATATTTTGGTCCAAATGTTCCATGGAACCCATCAAAGTTCCAATGACCCACCTGTGACCTCAGATAATCCCACTGCCTCCGATTGGCCATAGAATCATCCATTTTGGTCCAAATGTTTCATGGAACCCATAAATGTGCCAATGACCCACCTGTGACCTAGGATAATCCCACTGCATCCGATTGGACATAGAATCATCCATTTTCGTCAAAATGTTCCATGGAACCTCAAAGTACCAATGATTCACCTGTGACCTCAGATAATCCCACTGCATCCGATTGGCCATAGAATCATCCCTTTTGGTCCAAATGTTTCATGGAACCCATAAATGTGCCAATGACCCACCTGTGACCTCAGATAATCCAACTGCAAACGATTGGCCATAGACTCATCCATTTTGGTCCAAATGTTCCATGGAACCCATCATAGTACCAATGACTCACCTGTGACCTCAGATAATCCCACTGCATCCGATTGGCCATAGAATCATCCATTTTGGTCCAAATGCTCCATGGAACTCATCAAAGTACCAATGACCCACCCGTGACCTCAGATAATCCCACTGCATCCGATTGGCCATAGAATCATCCACTTTGGACCAAATGTTCCATGGAACCCATAAATGTGCTAATGACCCACCTGTGACCTCAGATAATCCCAATGCATACGATTGGCCATAGAATCATCCATTTTGGTCCAAATGTTCCATGGAACCCATCAAAGTACCAATGACCCACCTGTGACCTCAGATAATCCCACTGCATCCTATTGGCCATAGAATCATCCATTTTGGACCAAATGTTCCATGGAACCCATAAATATGCCAATGACCCACCTGTGACCTCAGATAATCCCACTGTATCCGATTGGCTAAAGAATCATCCATTTTGGTCGAAATGTTCCATGGAACCCATCAAAGTACCAATGACCAACCTGTGACCTCAGATAATCCCATTGCATCCGATTGGCCATAGAATCATCCATTTTGGTCCAAATGTTCCATGGAACCCATCAAAGAACCAATGACCCACCTGTGACCTCAGATAATCCCACTGCATCCGATTGGCCATAGAATCATCCATTTTGGTCCAAATGTTCCATGGAACCCATCAAAGAACCAATGACCCACCTGTGACCTCAGATAATCCCACTGCATCCGATTGGCCATAGAATCATCCATTTTGGTCCAAATGCTCCATGGAACTCATCAAAGTACCAATGACCCACCCGTGACCTCAGATAATCCCACTGCATCCGATTGGCCATAGAATCATCCATTTTGGTCCAAATGTTCCATGGAACCCATCAAAGTACCAATGACCCACCTGTGACCTCAGATAATCCCACTTCATCCGATTGGCCATAGAATCATCCATTTTGCTCCAAATGTTCCATGGAACCCATCAAAGTACCAATGACCCACCTGTGACCTCAGATAATCCCACTGCATCCGATTGGCCATAGAATCATCCATTTTGGACCAAATGTTCCATGGAACCCATATATATGCCAATGACCCACCTGTGACCTCAGATAATCCCACTGTATCCGATTAGCTAAAGAATCATCCATTTTGGTCCAAATGTTCCATGGAACCCATCAAAGTACCAATGACCAACCTGTGATCTCAGATAATCCCATTGCATCCGATTGGCCATAGAATCATCCATTTTGGACCAAATGTTCCATGGAACCCATAAATATGCCAATGACCCACCTGTGACCTCAGATAATCCCACTGCATCCGATTGGCCATAGAATCATCCATTTTGGTCCAAATGTTCCATGGAACCCATCAAAGTACCAATGACCCACCTGTGACCTAAGATAATCCCACTGCATCCGATTGGCCATAGAATCATCCATTTTGGTCCAAATGTTCCATGGAACCCATCAAAGTACCAATGACCCACCTGTGACCTCAGATAATCCCACTGCATCCGATTGGCCATAGAATCGTCCATTTTGGTCCAAATGTTCCATGGAACCCATCAAAGAACCAATGACCCACCTGTGACATCAGATAATCCCACTGCATCCGATTGGCCATAGAATCATCCATTTTGGACCAAATGTTCCATGGAACCCATAAATATGCCAGTGACCCACCTGTGACCTCAGATAATCCCACTGCATCCGATTGGCCATAGAATCATCCATTTTGGTCCAAATGTTCCATGGAACCCATAAAGGTACCAAGGACCAACCTGTGACCTCAGATAATCCCACTGCATCCGATTGGCCATAGAATCATCCATTTTTGTCCAAATGTTCCATGGAACCCATCAAAGTACCAATGACCAACCTGTGACTTCAGATAATCCCACTGCATCCGATTGGCCATAGAATCATCCATTTTGGTCCAAAAGTTCCATGGAACCCATCAAAGTTCCAATGACCCACCTGTGACCTCAGATAATCCCACTTCATCCGATTGGCCATAGAATCATCCATTTTGGTCCAAATATTCCATGGAACCCATAAAAGTGCCAATGACCCACCTGTGACATCAGATAATCCCACTGCATCCTTTTGGCCATAGAATCATCCATTTTGGTCCAAATGTTCCATGGAACCCATAAAAGTGCCAATGACCCACCTGTGACCTCAGATAATCCCACTGCATCCGATTGGCCATAGAATCATCCATTTTGGTCCAAATATTCCATGGAACCCATAAAAGTGCCAATGACCCACCTGTGACATCAGATAATCCCACTGCATCCTTTTGGCCAGAGAATCATCCATTTTGGTCCAAATGTTCCATGGAACCCATAAAAGTGCCAATGACCCACCTGTGATCTCAGATAATCCCACTGCATCCGATTGGCCATAGAATCATCCATTTTGGTCCAAAAGACAAGACGAATTATGTGTAGCGAATAGACGTGTTTTCTCAGTGTCTGCAATTTAACGTGTTTTCGTTGGAAGTTTTAATGATAAATTGCTTATTCTAATTGCCATCTGTGAAGTACTAGTTCCTGCATCGGTTTTCTTTAAATTGCAATTGATATTGTGCTGATTTATATTAAAATAAACTAAATTAAATATGTCAAATGTAATCAAAAACACTCGAAGTGCTGCCGCAACACGTAAATTTTCTGCCCCAGTCACTCCCGTTGGTGCCAGCAGCTCTAGAACGGATGACTCATCAACTGCTACTCCTATTCTCACTGATACAAGTGTTAATCTCAAATTGAACAGCATCCGAGAGAGCATAGTTGAGCAGCTTACTGAGGCTATAACTGCGTCGGAGGGAAGAGTGATGCAGAGGATAGGGGAGGTCACAGCTGAATTAGCTAATATTAAGTCAACCATAAAGAATGTGATCGAAAGAGTTACGGTGGTTGAGGCGACATGCGCTGAATTACTAGTGTTTAAAGAGGACATCATAAGTTTTAAAAAGAAAATTGATGGACAGGCCAATAACGCAAGAGAAACCTGCCCCTCTTCAGCGATGGATCATGAATTCATAATGCTTAAATCTAAAGTCGAAGCCTTCGAAAATGTATCTGTTGCAAGTGATGTTGTTATTAATGGAGTCCCCTGTACTGCTAATGAAAACCTGGGTGAGATGTTTAATAATATATGCTCCAAGGTACAGTGCAACAATGTCAGGCTGCGAAATATATTTCGAGTAAGAGCCAAAAATAACAACAAAAGCTCTTCGATTATTGTCAAACTCAATTCAGCGTATGAGCGCAGCAATTTGTTTAAAGCTGTCTCTGCATTCCGCAAAACACACAAGCGACAGCTGCAGCTTAGTGACATTGGGTATAACGTAGGAGGGTCGCTTTATTTACACGAAAGTTTGACCAAAACAAACCGCGATATCTTGCTGTATGCAAATCAACTAAAGCGAGAGAACCGGTTTGTTGCAGTGTTTTCTCTGCGAGGAAATGTTTTTGTTAAAACTACACGTGATGGTGAGGCGAAATTAGTACATAGCAAGGAGAACGTTGATTGCGTCGCTGCAACATAATGCTGAGCATCAAGTATATTTATTGTTTTGTAAACTACTAAATATTTATAAAAAAGTGCTATTATTATTATGTTAAACTGCTTATTTCTAAGCAAATGCTCTTCTCTACCTCTACCTCTTACTTCATCTTTTGATCTCTTTTCAGTTTTATGTTATGTTACAATTTCTTATAACACACTCTTTTCTTGTGTGAATCTGTCTCTTTATTTATTCTGTATGATTGTGTATTTGTTGTATTTGTTTTTAGCTGGCTCTACCTCTAATAAATCTTGACGCATTCTGTTGGATTGTCTAGTGGTGCTACTGATAATTATAAAGCCCTTATTAACGTTTTATGTAATCAACATGCTGGATTAAATATCGTACATTTTAATGCGCGAAGCTTGAATGGAATTAAGCTTGATCAAGCTAGATACATTCTTGAAAATTCAGCTGTTGATATTGTGTGTGTCTCGGAAACATGGTTCAAGGAAGATTTGGTGGATTCTTTTTATGATCTTAATGGGTTTCGACTTTTTCGTAATGATAGGAGCGGTAGAAGGGGTGGTGGTGTTGCTGTTTATTGTAAGTCCAGTCTTAATGTTAAGTTTGTTAATAAAAGTAATGGGGTCTGTGAATTTATTAATGTTGAAATCTTTGGCAATAATAAAAAAATTTTGGTATCTTGTGTTTATAACCCTCATAGGTGTAATAGTCCTGAGACCTTTTTTTCTGACCTTTCTACAAAAGTCACTGACTATGATTTCTGTCTGGTTTATGGTGATTTTAATATTGATTTATTGCGTAAAGACTCTGTTACTGCGATATATGCAGGATATATGCAGGATTGTGTGCCTAGCCTTCTTGATGTTTGCCTAGTCTCTGATTGTTCTTATGTTATAAAATTTGACCAAATGGATTTCTTGTCAGACCATGACTTAATTTTTTGCAGCTTAAATATTAATATTGGAGGTACGTCTCAAGTCAGGTTCTCGTATCGTGACTACAGGTCAATTGATTTTCCTGCCTTATCTTATGATTTATCTAGAACGAATTGGAGTGTCTGCTGGTATAGTGCCTCTGTGAATGACAAACTTAGTGTATTCATGAATAAATTAAATGTCCTGTTTGATCATCATGTTCCGTTACGTTTCATTCAAGTGTCTAACAATTCTTGTCCTTGGTTCTCTAATCGTGTATTGTCAGTTATAAGATATAGGAATAAACTCTACTCTAAATGGAAAAAAAATAGAACTACTGTAAACTGGGATAACTACAGAAGAGCTCGTAATGCAGCTACTTTATTGGTTAGGGAGGAAAAAACAAAATTTTATAATGGCAAGCTAAACTCTGGCTTAAGCTCTAAGCAACTGTGGCAAAACTTAAAAAAATATAGAGTTTTCAACAAAGAACCTAGTGAGTGTCATTTAGATCCGGATCTGCTTAATAACTTCTTTCTTTCGAATGATTGCTCCAACACCATCAGAAGTATTAATAGGGATTTGTCTGATCAGACTAGTAATTTTGCCTTTCCCTCCTTTGAATTTCAACCAGTCAGTGAGCTTTATGTAGCTAATTGCATTATGAGGATTAGTTCCAATGCAGTAGGGATTGATGAAATGCCCATTAAGTTTATTAAGATAGTAATTAATTTTATTTTAGCACCCTTTACTCATATAATAAACCACTGTATAACTAGTTCTCGATTCCCTGATTTATGGAAAATTGCTACGGTCATACCTGTAGCTAAATCTACGTCGCCTTCTGAACCCAAAGACTACAGACCCATAAGTATTCTCCCTGCCCTTGGTAAAGTTTTTGAAAGAATAATGTCTAATCAAATTTCAGAATATCTTGAGGTAAATAACCTCTTATCGCCTTAGCAGTCTGGCTTTCGAAGTGGCCACAGTTGCTCGACGGCAGCTATGAAAATAATGGACGACATAAGAATAGCATATGATGACAATCAGTTAAGTCTTCTCTGCCTTATTGACTTTTCCAAAGCTTTTGACTCAGTAAACCACAATCTGCTTTGCTGTAAGCTTAAAAACTTCTTTAAATTTAGTGACTGCGCTGTAAAACTACTATTTGACTACTTGAAGAGTAGAATGCAACGAGTAAAAGTTGAAAATAATTGCTCATCTTTAAGAATAATTTCAGCTGGTGTTCCCCAAGGGTCAATTTTGGGTCCACTTCTTTTCTCCATGTTTTTAAATGACATTTTCTCCATATGTAAATACTCTAGTGTTCACGCATATGCTGATGATATTCAGCTGTACCTCTCTCGACCTACTGGATTGTTAGAAGATTTAAGCTATAGACTAAACCATGACTTATCTTTGCTGAATAAATGGGCGGTTTCGAACTCATTATTAATTAATCCCTTAAAATCTAAGGTGCTACCGGTTGCGAGGAATGATTCTTGTTTTGTGGATATTCCTCCTTTGAAAATAGGAGCCGATAAATTGGTCATTGTGAATAAAGTAAAAAATCTTGGTTTTATACTTAATTCAAATCTCACTTGTACTGACCACATTAACCATACATTAGGTAAAATATACGGAACTTTACGGTACTTACGTGCATCTTGTGACTTTACCCCCCTTGATACTCGGCGAAAACTTGTGGTGCAACTTATAATACCGCATATAACATTTGCAGATGTTGTTTATAGTAAACTTGACTCTCATTCCCAGCATAAACTTCAAGTAGCATTTAACAGTGCTGCTAGATATGTTTATAAAATCAATAGATTTGACCATATTTCTTTAAAAAGTAAAGATATTCTTGGCTGTAGCTTAGAACAGTTTTTGAATATACGTAATATAATCTTTTTGCAACGACTTATTTATACTCAACGCCCTGGATACCTCTTTAATAAATTACAGTTTTTTCAATCCGTACGATCTTCGAACTTCATTGTACCTAGACACAACCATCTCATCAGCAGTAGATTATTTTTCATTAGTACCATTAGACTATGGAATTCATTACCCAACTATTTGAAAAATATTACTAGTGGAGTCAGCTTAAAACATGCACTTATTACTTACTTTTCTTCAAACGATTGAATTTAAATCTTCTGATCTTTTCTAGTATTCTATTTCTTCATCTCTTCTACTCTGTTCCCTTTTTTCGTTTTCCTTTTCTTTTCACTGAAATTTCTCAATCTTGCCTTCATTTTATTGTTTCCTTTTCAATTAATTTTTAAATAATAATGTTCAGTGTAATTGTAATCATTCATTTTATGTTTATTTTTAATTCATAGCTTTAAGAAAAATGTATAGTTGTTAAGTAAATTATTATAACTTTTCATTTCCACTTTCGAAGTACTATTAAAGACTTGTCTTATTGTACACCTAATTTAATCTAAATAAAAGTAAAAGTAAAAAAATATTCCATGGAACCCATAAAAGTGGCAATGACCCCCCTCTGATCTCAGATAATCCCACTGCATCCGATTGGCCATAGAATCATCCATTTTGGTCCAAATGCTCCATGGAACCCATCAAAGTACCAATGACCAACCTGTGACCTCAGATAATCCCACTGCATCCGATTGGCCATAGAATCATCCATTTTTAACCAAATGTTCCATGGAACCCATCAAAGTACCAATGACCAACCTGTGACCTCAGATAATCCCACTGCATCCGATTGGCCATAGAATCATCCATTTTGGTCCAAATGTTTCATGGAACTCATAAATGTGCCAATGATCCACCTGTGACCTCAGGTAATCCCACTGCATCCGATTGGCCATAGAATCATCCATTTTTGTCCAAATTTTCCATGGAACCCATAAATGTGCCAATGACCCACCTGTGACCTCAGATAAGCCCACTGCATCCGATTGGCCATAGAATCATCCATTTTGGTCCAAATGTTCCATGGAACCCATAAAAGTGCCAATGACCCACCTGTGATCTCAGATAATCCCACTGCATCCGATTGGCCACAGAATCATCCATTTTGGTTCAAATGCTCCATGGAACCCATCAAAGTACCAATGACCAACCTGTGACCTCAGATAATCCCACTGCATCCGATTGGCCATAGAATCATCCATTTTAGTCCAAATGTTCCATGGAACCCATCAAAGTACCAATGACCAACCTGTGACCTCAGATAATCCCACTGCATCCGATTGGCCATAGAATCATCCATTTTGGTCCAAATGTTCCATGGAACCCATCAAAGTTCCAATGACCCACCTGTGACCTCAGATAATCCCACTGCATCCGATTGGCCAAAGAATCATCCATTTTGTTCCAAATATTCCATGGAACCCATAAAAGTGCCAATGACCCACCTGTGACATCAGATAATCCCACTGCATCCTTTTGGCCATAGAATCATCCATTTTGGTCCAAATGTTCCATGGAACCCATCAAAGTACCAATGACCCACCTGTGACCTCAGATAATCCCACTGCATCCGATTGGCCATAGAATCATCCATTTTGGACCAAATGTTCCATGTAACCAATAAATATGCCAATGACCCACCTGTGACCTCAGATAATCCCACTGTATCCGATTGGCCATAGAATCATCCATTTTGGTCCAAATGTTCCATGGAACCCATAAAAGTGCCAATGACCCACCTGTGACCTCAGATAATCCCACTGCATCCGATTGGCCATAGAATCATCCATTTTGGTCCAAATGTTCCATGGAACCCATCAAAGTACCAATGACCAACCTGTGACCTCAGATAATCCCACTGCATCCGATTGGCCATAGAATCATCCATTTTGGTCCAAATGTTCCATGGAACCCATCAAAGTACCAATGACCCACCTGTGACCTCAGATAATCCCACTGCATCCGATTGGCCATAGAATCATCCATTTTGGTCCAAATGTTTCATGGAACCCATAACAGTGCCAATGACCCACCTGTGACCTCAGATAATCCCACTGCATCCGATTGGCCATAGAATCATCCATTTTGTTCCAAATATTCCATGGAACCCATAAATGTGCCAATGACCCACCTGTGACCTCAGATAATCCCACTGCATCCGATTGGCCATAGAATCATCCATTTTGTTCCAAATATTCCATGGAACCCATAAATGTGCCAATGACCCACCTGTGACCTCAGATAACCCCACTGCATCCGATTGGTCATAGAATTATGATTGGCCATAAACCAATGACGCACCTGTGACCTCAGATAATCCCACTGCATCCGATTGGCCATTGAATCATCCATTTTGGTCCAAATGTTCCATGGAACCCATAAAAGTGCCAATGACCCACCTGTGACCTCAGATAATCCCACTGCATCCGATTGGCCATAGAATCATCCATTTTGGTCCAAATGTTCCATGGAACCCATCAAAGTACCAATGACCAACCTGTGACCTCAGATAATCCCACTGCATCCGATTGGCCATAGAATCATCCATTTTGGTCCAAATGTTTCATGGAACCCATAACAGTGCCAATGACCCACCTGTGACATCAGATAATCCCACTGCATCCTTTTGGCCATAGAATCATCCATTTTGGTCCAAATGTTCCATGGAACCCATCAAAGTACCAATGACCCACCTGTGACCTCAGATAATCCCACTGCATCCGATTGGCCATAGAATCATCCATTTTGGACCAAATGTTCCATGTAACCAATAAATATGCCAATGACCCACCTGTGACCTCAGATAATCCCACTGTATCCGATTGGCCATAGAATCATCCATTTTGGTCCAAATGTTCCATGGAACCCATAAAAGTGCCAATGACCCACCTGTGACCTCAGATAATCCCACTGCATCCGATTGGCCATAGAATCATCCATTTTGGTCCAAATGTTCCATGGAACCCATCAAGGTACCAAGGACCAACCTGTGACCTCAGATAATCCAACTGCATCCGATTGGCCATAGAATCATCCATTTTGGTCCAAATGTTCCATGGAACCCATAAAAATGCCAATGACCCACCTGTCACCTCAGATAATCCCACTGCATCCGATTGGCCATAGAATCATCCATTTTGGTCCAAATGTTTCATGGAACCCATAACAGTGCCAATGACCCACCTGTGACCTCAGATAATCCCACTGCATCCGATTGGCCATAGAATCATCCATTTTGTTCCAAATATTCCATGGAACCCATAAATGTGCCAATGACCCACCTGTGACCTCAGATAACCCCACTGCATCCGATTGGCCATAGAATTATGATTGGCCATAAACCAATGACGCACCTGTGACCTCAGATAATCCCACTGCATCCGATTGGCCATTGAATCATCCATTTTGGTCAAAATATTCCATGGAACCCATAAATGTGCCAATGACCCACCTGTGACATCAGATAATCC
This sequence comes from Tetanocera ferruginea, assembly GCA_958299015.1. Lineage (NCBI taxonomy): Eukaryota > Metazoa > Arthropoda > Insecta > Diptera > Sciomyzidae > Tetanocera > Tetanocera ferruginea. The sequence goes on along the minus strand of OY282640.1, from coordinate 97,178,199 downwards.
CACTGCATTCGATTGGCCATAGAATCATCCATTTTGGTCCAAATGTTCCATGGAACCCATAAATGTGCCAATGACCCACCTGTGACCTCAGATAATCCCACTGCATCCGATTGGCCATAGAATCATCCATTTTGGTCCAAATGTTCCATGGAACCCATCAAAGTACCAATGACCCACCTGTGACATTAGATAATCCCACTGTATCCGATTGGCCATAGAATCATCCATTTTAGTCCAAATGTTCCATGGAACCCATCAAAGTACCAATGACCCACCTGTGACCTCAGATAATCCCACTGCATCCGTTTGGCTATGGAATCATCCATTTTGGTCCAAATGTTCCATGGAACCCATAAATGCGCCAATGACCCACCTGTGACCTCAGATAATACCTTTGTGTCTCTTTATTATCGGTTCTGGCTTAAAGTACGTGAATACTATTCACGTTTAGGTCGTGAATAAAATACACGTGTAGTTGAGGTTCGTGTTTCAAAACACGAACTACACGGAGTTCGAACTTCCTTGAACACGTGTAGTTCGAAACACGTGTTTGAGCTGAAGCTCTAATACGAACCAATCAGTTCGTGCAAAATAAAAACAATACAAGCATAAACAACGAAACAAAAACAAAGAAAGCAGCAGTCACAGCAGGTACATTATAAGCAGCTGTTGATCGACTTTCTCATATAAAAACATGCATTTTTCTTCTTATATTTTAATATTTTCTGACTTTCATATAATAGTGACAGAATCCAAAATCCAGATATTCATTCAGCGCAGGATATATCTGATATTTTAGTTTATGTATTATCTTTGAACGATAAGTATTAAAGGCTGTAGGTATACCCTAAAGTTTTAGCCAAAAACGTTGCATGACCTTCAAAAAATCTGTTAAATCGACTCCATACAAACCGCGCTGCAAGACGTAATTCTACGTAAAAAAATTAAGCATGTACACCAAAATGAGAAAAAAAAGACGAAGTGCGTGAGTTCAATGTTGTACAATAATTTAATGTTGTTAAAATTGTTTTAATATAAAAACAAGTAAAGAAAGTCTAAAGTCGGTCTAGGCCGACTATGAAATACCCTAAACCCACTTTCCAAAAACAAAAAATTTTTATTGTAAATGGGCGTCTCCAAGGGCGGATAAAGCATATATTTTATATGCATTTAAATGTTGATGAAAAATTAACACATACCAAGTTTTATTCCTGTAGCTAACAGTTTATGCCTTTATTGTGCTTTCGCTATGGGAGGTGGGCGTGTTCATGGACGGATTTCTTCCAAATTTTTGAACACACCTTAGTTTTGGTATAATATACATGCATACCAAATTTAATTTCTCTATGACAAACATAACCTTATTTATTGAGTTTTAAACTTTTTGGGTTGTATGGGAAAAAGGCGTGTCAGTAGGCGGATGACGTCCATTTTTCAAAACCATCTTTGTCTTGTCATAAAAAACATACGTGCCAAATTTTAGCTCTGTAGGTTAAACAGAGGCTTATTTATTGCGTTTTAAATTTTTGGGTTGTATGGGAGGTGGGCGTGTCCTTGAGCGGCTGACGTCCATTTTTCGAAGACATCTTTGTGTTTGTATAAAACACATACATACCAAATTTTATTGTTGTAGGCTTATTATGAGCTGAGTTATGCAGTTTTCAATTTTCGCGTTGTACGAGAGGTAGGCGTGTCCGTGGGCGGATGATGTCCATTTTTCAAAACCGTCTTTGTTTTGTCATAAAAAACATATGTGCCAAATTTTAGCTCTGTAGATTAAACAGAGGCTGATTTATTGCGTTTTTAATTTTTGGGTTGTATGGGAGGTGGGCGTGTCCGTAAGCGGATGACGTCCATTTTTCAAAGACATCTTTCTGTTAATATAAAACACATACAAACCAAATTTTGTTGTTGTAGGCTTATTATGAGCTGAGTTATGCAGTTTTCAATTTTCGCGTTGTAGGGGAGGTAGGCGTGTCCGTGGGCGGATTCCAAAAATATTCAATAGTGCAGATCCTTGGATTCATGTGACCACGTGTACCAAGTTTCATCCAATTATCTCAACTCCTTCTTCTTATCCTGTGTATACGGACAACACACAGACAGACAGACGGACGGACGGACGGACGGACGGACGGACGGACGGACGGACGGACGGACGGACATAGATAGCTCGACTCACGTGGTGACGCTGATCAAGAATATATATACTTTTCTATACCGGACTCGCTTCGTTCTATGCGTTACAAACGTTTGCACAAAGTTAATATACCCTGACCTTTCAGGTTTAGGGTATAAAAAGTGAAAATTTTAAAAGTTATTAATAAAAATGGTTCATATGAACTGAATTTAATATAGGCTTTTGTTTTAATAAATATTTTTTTGTAAATAATAATAAAATAACTTAAATAATTCATATGTATGTGTGTGTGTGTTTGTGTGTGTGTGTGTGTGTGTTTATGTTTATTGCTGCTCCAGCAGCTTCTCGAGCTCAAGCTCATAAGAAAGTTCTTCCCAAATTCTGGATGGGATTAGAAAATCTTTCGGTTTTTCCGCGTTTATTTTGGCTTTTAAATTTTCCAATTTATCCTCTTATTTTAAAATTCTGTCTTCTCTCCTGGACGTTTTTGTTGGTTTTACGCCTGGATTGTGCCGCTGGTACCGCCACGGTGTAAGTTTTCTCCGACCCGGGTATGTCGGTATGTGTCGACGCTCTCTGGTGCCGCCGCCTGGTTGGACGCAATCTGCAATCGCGTGTAAGACTCGGTCCGTATTGAGCAGGATCGCCATGTAGTGTTCGGGTTTTAAAATGTTTGCTTTGATCTTTTTTGGTGCGCGAAATTTTTGTATCGCTTATTTAAATTATTATCGAGTTTAAAACGTGGTGTGTTTTTAGTGTATTATAAGGCCCTGTCTAATTGTTTGCCGGCGCTTAAAAACGCCACTGGATCTATATATTTATATTATTAGCCTGAGCAGTTGAATGCTCAAAAGGCTTTGAATTAAAAGTTAGCAGATGAATGCTTGATACTGATTGTTTATATTTGAGGATTGCACCTCATTAAAAAGTAAAATAACAGTATTTTGCTAATTGTCAAATTGAGTCAAAATGATAAATATATACTAACTTTAAATAAATAAATAGAGCCTTAAATTTAATATAAACAAAAGTGTTATACTCTTTGAGTTTAATCATAACATAGTAATGTGCTTAAAAATTAGTGTGATAGTGCAGGCGGTTATAGGGTATTCTACAATACTTTGTATTGCCCTCGTTCACCGTCAAACACACTTTGGCTGATTCCTTTTCGATAGCGGCGAAAGCAGCGGTTACATCTATTTTGGTTCTGCCGATAATATCGATATCATCAGCATACGCCTTGTCTGAAACCTCGTTCGGTATTAAAGGGTTTCGGAGAGGTAATTTCCTACCTTGACGGAGCTCCATGTATTGCTCAACGTCATCCTGCGGAGCCTTATCAACTTTGCAGGCATACCGAACTCAGACATTTTTGCGTACAGGCAATCCCGAATCGGGCTGTCGAACGCAGCTTTGTAATCAACAAAGAGATGATGAGTGTCGATTTGGTTTCCGTGGGTTATCTCCAGGATTTGGCGTAGTGTAAAAATCTGGTCTATGGTGGACTTGCCAGGACGAAAGCCACACTGATAAGGTCCCCAATCAGTGTTTTGGTATGCGGCTTCAATCTTTCACACAATACGCTCGAAAGAACCTTGTATGCGATGGAAATAAGCTGATACCCCGGTAGTTGGCGCAGATTGTCGGGTCTCCTTTCTTAAGTATAGGACAAAGCACACTGAGATTCCAATCGTCGGGCATGCTTTCCGCTAGCCATATTTTGCTGATGAGTTGATGCATGCACCTTATCAATTCATCGCCGCCGGTTTTAAACAATTCAGCAGCCAGGCCGTCAGCTTCTGCGGCTTTCTTGTTTTTGAGTCGCTGGATAGCAACTTTAACCTCGTCATGGCTAGGTGGTGGAATTTCCACTCCATCATCGTCCATTGGTGGTCTCAGACTGCATTCTCCATGGGCGGAATTGTTGGTATCATCGCCTGCAAGCATATTGGAAAAATGCTGTCTCCATAATTTCAATGCACACTGCGTATCTGAAACTAGATCACCATTCTCATGTCTACAAGTGGATGCTCCGGGCTTGAAACCTTGGGTTAGCCGCTTAACCTGCTGGTAGAATTTTCGAGCATCCTTCTTGCCCTGGAACACCTCAATTTTTTCTCGCTCATGCTTTTCGTGCTCTTATTTTTTACGCTTGAAAAGGCATCTCTCTTCCTTCCTCTTATTGCGATAGTTTTCGTGCATGGCTCGTGTTGAAGCTGACTGCAGCGTCTTTTTATGTGTGGCGTATTTTGCTACTGTCGCGTCGCGACACTCCTGGTCATACCATTGGTTGCGAGGTTTTGGGCGCTGAAAACCAATGACTTCTTCAGCAGCAGTGCGCATGGAGTGGGATATATGCGACCAAAGTCCGCCAGCGTCGTCAAGGCAAGAGTAAGGTTGGTTGGGCTTAGCCGAGAGTTGAGCGGAGTAGGCCTCGGCGATCCGTTGTGATAGCAGCTTATCGACATCAAGCTTTCGTTGCACACCTGTGCGTACATTCTTCGCATTGCACAATCGCATGCGGATCTTGGCTGCAACAAGATAATGGTCGGAGTCAATGTTGACCCCCCGAAATGTGCACACATCCAGTACACTTGAAGCGTGCGTTCCGTCGATCACAACATGATCAATTTGGTTTCAGGTTTTTTGATCCTGGGACAGCCAGGTTGCCTTTTGGATATCGAGGTGTTGGAATCTGGTGCTACTAGCTGCCATGTTTCGCGCCGCGGCGAAGTCGATCAGTCTTAGACCGTTATTCGAAGTGGCCTCGTGGAGACTGAACTGACCCACAGTGGAGCCAAAGATGCCTTTTTTTCCGACCTTCGTGTTAAAATCGCCGAGAACTATTTTTACGTCATGGGCCGGGCAGCGATCATACACGTCCTCAAGGCTCGCGTAGAAGGTGTCCTTGACATCATCGTCCTTTTCTTCCGTCGGGTCATGTGCGCAAATTAGGCTTATATGGAAGAATTTAGCCTTGAAGCGGATTGTCGCCAGCCTTTCGATCACAGGTGTGAACCGGGAAACAAGATGGCGTAGTTTCCGACTTACGACGAATCCGCATCCAAATTCGCGCTTCTCCGCATGGCAGCTGTAGTAGATATCTTAGTCTGCTCTCTTGGAGCATCCTTGTTCTTTCCATCGCATCTCCTGGATGGCGGTGATGTCAGCCTTTATTTTTTCGAGGGCTTGCAGTGGCACCTTCCCTATAAAGGGTCCGGACATTCCAGGTGCATTTCCGTAAATCATTATCCGTTTTTCGTTTGCGGTGGTCGCCAACGTAGTGGGGATTCACATCCGAGGCTGATTTAGTTTTCATTGGGAAGTTATAATGTTGTTGGGACCCAAACCCTACGCACATTCCATTTTTAAGGTTTTCGCACAAATCTACTTGCTCAATATTTGACTACATGGTGAAAGGAATCCGCTCTCAAAATTTTTGTCGACACAAAATTTGTATTTTTGTTCGACGACGCACAATGGGAAAAACATAGCAAGAACCCTCGCATAGCCTGTTTTTAAACCTAGTATATATAACATTAATGCTAGATACTTGAAGTTTAGGTGCTATGGACATAATTCTTCAGAGAAGAGACTGATGTAAGTTTTATTTGTTTTTCTTTAACAGAGCTTGATACCCTACAGCCGGAAGTTATGACTTTTAGAAAACTGCACTGCGTAAAATCGAAGAAAAATATCGAAATTCTGATAACGGATTTACAAAGCTATACACTGAGAAAACTACATTTTTAAAACTAGCAGAAACGTGCTACTTTTGAAAACGTTTAACCCAAATTTTGAGCCTTTAACGTTTATTTTTATTTTTAAAACGGACATTTTAAAAAGAGCTTCTAAAACGTTCGTTTGATTTTCTACAATAAACATTTGACAATGAGCTGCTTGAACGTTTGTTTGATTTTCTATAATAAAACATTTTGAAATGAGCTTTGAAAACGTTCGTTTGATTTTTTTTATAATGAACAAATTGCCTCGGTTACATACACGTAGTTAATGAAATTTGATTAGATTTTACGAAAGTCAAGATTAGCCGATCTTGCTAGCGGTCTAGTTTAATACTCAACCGTGCAGTTTCAATACCTGACGAAACCTTCAAGAATTTTATTTTATTTAAACCAATTAATTTTTGATATATTTTGATGGATTGTAGGATTGTAAGCGCGAACTTATTTCGAGGGTTTTTCTAATCAATAAGTTATTATTTATTATTTATTATAAGCTAAGCTTTTGAGGCTTTATAGCTTTTAAAATTTAGCCATTTACAAAACAATTTATTATAATTATATATAACAATTTAGAATATAGCATAATAACTGAAATATAATGATATTTTAACATTGACATAATTTGAAATTATGTTTCAAAATTATACATATTAACATTGTGAAGCCAAGGCAAACATGGTTGTGTATGTAAAGCATCATGGTGTCGGCCTAGAACGGTGGGAGGTATCAAGACAAACAAGGCCAGTACACCACACTGATAAGTATAACCATATACATAATACATATCGTTCACAGCAAGGTGGTATTTCGACAAACAAGGTCATATTTACCACACCAATTTCCTTAGAAACAAAGAAATGGTTGCGAACGCTGGCACTAAGACAACTAGGTTGTCATTGGCCTGTCGTATTATTATATGTCATACAAATCGTTCTCGCTGGTTGTAGGACAAAGTCCAAAAGATACAACCAGCACAGCACAACCGAAAAAAATGCGTTTACATTCACCAAGCATGTTCAATTATATTAATTTAGGAGGTCCAAAACAGGTTCAGGTCAGGTCCATTAAGATGAATATGTTGTATTATGTATATCCATAACCAGGTGAGAATTATGTGCCATTGGAAGATGATGATCAGAATCACTGTCGGTACTGCAGATAATCTAATATTTTATGTTTTATTGAGTACATGGATTCATTTAAAGAAAAGCGCTTCTTAATGGTTCATTTTGCAAGTAATTTGTTCTACAAAAGTTCATAAAAGGTAACTCAAAAGATCTTCTAGGACGAAGTGGAATATTAAAGTAAATTTTACTCAATAAATATGGACTGTTTACATGTCCATGTAAAAGCTTAACAATCCAACTGACGTTAAGCATAACTCTCCCATTTTTCAAAGTAGGAAGATTTAATAGCTATAGGCGATATTCATAAGGTGGTAGATTAAAGTTAATATTGCAATAAAGATAGTTCAGGTAGAACAAAAAAAATTTTTTCTGAACAGATTCAATGTCATCGATGTAACAACCATATCGTGGACACCATACAATCGAAGCATATTCTAAGATAGGCCGAACTAGAGAAGTGAATAAAGTTTTAGTAATAAAAGGATCATTAAACTCTTTTGCCCAACGTTTAATAAATCCTAGGGTACTATTTGCTCTATTTATTATTTTATTTATATGAATGTGAAATCGTAGTTTAGGATCCATGGTAACTCCAAGATCATGGAAACTATCTAAGGATTCTAATGTGTAGTCACATATTTTGAAATTACACATTAAGAATGGTTTTCGCGAGAAGGACATGTGCTTACATTTTTTCATATTAAGATTCATTAGATTTATTCTGCACCAGCTATGAAGATTGTTGATGTCAATTTGTAAGAATAAACCATAATATTCATTCTTAAAAGACAGGAATAGTTTGACGTCGTCAGCATACATCAAGATGTTAGAATGCTTTATGACCGATGGCAAATCGTTTATATAAAGTAGAAACAAAAGTGGCCCAAGATGACTTCCTTGGGGTACTCCAGAGATAACAGGGAACTCGTATGATTTCACGAGTTTAAATAGAACAGATTGTGTTCTGTTACTTAAATACGATTCGATCCATCTCACCATTTTTGTGGGAAATCCAATCAAAGATAATTTTAGAATTAAGAGCTTGTGATTTACAACATCAAAAGCTTTGCTAAAATCCGTGTAGATAACATCAGTCTGTAAACCTTTTCCAAAATTTTCTATTGTCATAGATGAAAATTCAAGGAGGTTAGTGACCGTAGATTTTCCTGAGAGGAATCCATGTTGACATGGGGACATCAAAGACTTAACACTATGTGATAATTGTGAAGTAATAATTGCCTCAAAAAGTTTGGGCAAAGCACTTAATTTCGCAATTCCACGATAGTTATCAATTAAAGATCTATTACCGGATTTATTCAATGGGATAATGAATGAGGACTTCCAGATAGTTGGAAAATAGCAAGCCTTTAGAGAATAGGTAAAAATCAAAGTGATTGGAGTTACTTATTCTTCACAGCAATATATCAAAATGCAAGATGGGATGTTGTCGGGACCACTTTTATACGATGTTTTAAGATCTTTTAGATAAGATAGAACTGTATTGTTATCAACTATTGGGAGGCAAATATCCCCAGAATGATTATTAAAAGGATAGCTACCATTATCAAAAGATGACGACGAGTAAGTCGACTTGAAAAAGTCAGCCAAAATCATTATCAGATTCCACATTTTTATATTTCATAAAAGAAGGATAGGAATCAATCTTACGTTTTGTATTTACAAAACTCCAGAATGATTTTGCATCAGACTTAATGTTTAATTTTACTTTTGTTAGGTATATGTTATAGGATTGCTTGCACAACAGCTGATAACTATATTTAGTCGAAGTATAACGGCCGAAATCAATCAAGCTATGTGTTCTTTGATATTTTTTATAATATTTAGATTTTAAGTTTCTCAATTTTCTTAATTCATTGGTATACCACACAGGGCCTGAAATTATAGATGCTTTTCTTTGCGGAATAGATCTAGTGAAGCAGTCAATGAGCGTTGTATTAAACGCGCAGACCGCAGCATCCAGATTCTGTGAAGATAAAACTTTTGTATTAAGATGCAGTATAGATGACCAATTTATACTGGACAAACTATTTTTTAACATAACATAGTTAGTTTTTTTAAAGTTGAATTCCATGAATGGTTGACTAGCACGATTCTGTATAGATGGTTTAGGAAAATTGAGACTTATTTCAATGGTTGGATGGTGAGAATCTTCAGGAGTGAACAGAGGATCGGTCCTTGATACTGAAGCAATGTTGCTTTCATCAAAAAATACCAGATCGAGCAAACGGTTATTATTATTTAAGTGACAGTTTAGTTGGAAAAGACCTTGACTTGAAAGCTTATTTAAAAAGTAATTATCAGATGAAATTTTAGACGATGGTAAATATATTGAAGGGTTTTCAGAACAATAGTTCCAAGAAACATTGGGTAAGTTAAAGTCACCAGTTATTAAGATATGATCATTAGGATGTAGCAATAAGAAAACTTTACTAATAGAAGCCGAATGTTTGCTATACACTTCCAAGTTAGAAAAGGGAGGTATATATGAGCATGTAATAAAAATACTCAAAGAACCGTACTTTGCATGCACACAACAGAATTCTATGTCTGCAGCTTCAAGGATAACTATTTCTTGAGAGAAATGTGTTGATTTAACCGCAATCAGCACACCCCCACCATTTGAGCAATTGCCAGGAAAAGAGTTTCTAACTTTACGATAAATATTAAATTTGTTACATAGAATTTCAGAATTCAAAGTGTTAGGTCTAAGCCAAGTCCTATTGTGACTCATAATAAATAAATTAATCAATTTAGTGTTAATACCACGAACGTTTTGATATAAGATGCGGAACTGTAGGCAGCAATCTAGTTTTTTTGGTTCATGTCGCGAACAGGTAAAGTAGCAAGTGTAGTTCTTGGCTGCGACCTGGGAACATATTCATGTACTACGGTATATGTAGGCCAAAAACTTTGATCGAAAACTTTATTGTAGGCTTCAGCAGACAAAGATATTTTAAAAGATGAAGTGACACGTTCATGAGAGAACTTGAATTTATAAACAGAAATATTTTTATGCAAAATGTTCAGGTTTGTATTTAAAAAGTAAAGGATGTCATCCTCAGACGTATCAGCTGCAAATCGTGAAACAAATATAGATCTTGCAGGCGGAATTTCTACAAGATTTTTGTGCTCTGGCTGATTTGAGCTACTTAACGATATTAGTTTAGGTATTGCACCTGTATTATTTGTAATAGGTACCGAATTACCATCACTTGATAAAACGCAAGTTTTAAGCGCCAGAAGTAGAAGGAGAGTTAGTGCTTAAGTTAATTGAAGGAATAACAGCAGAAGCATCAGCCAAAATTAAATTGGGTCAGCAAATGCTGGAGATTTTGCAGTTGCCACATCATTAGTATTATGAACTTTGGCTACAACCTCAATTTCAATTGCTAATACTTCACCTGAAGTATTTGAGTTGGGTGAAGGCTCAATATTACACCCAGTAGTGGGTTGTGGAGTTACATTGGCAGACGGAGAGGCTGCTTTAGTAGTAGCATTGGTCAGGCTCCGGAGATTCTTTTGCTACGTTTGCGCTTAGGAGAGACAAAAGCATAATCCATACACTTAAACGATTTAAACAAATTTTCATACTCCGACAATCTATTCTGAGCCGCCTCTAGGTCCTTTGAGACCTCCAAGAAGCCCTTTCTTGATTGCCTAATAAGCTTTAAAATATCAACATCCGTTGCTCTGCATTCTTCGCATGCCCAACGTAAACCTTTGTTTTCGTTAAGTGCATCGAAAACACGAGCATTCACTAAAAGTGAAAAAAGGATTCACACAACCAGCAATTCACAACACGGTCGGATTCTCCTTTAACAGCACAGTTCGGGAATTTGCAGTACATAATAACTTTTATTAGATTTTAATTTAAGTTTAGTTTTAAGTTTATATTAAATTAAATTTTTAGATTTATAAGTAGCTTTGGCAACCCTGTTTCAAGAAGTTTGATAAGCACAGAAAAGTCACCGGTTTGTGTACTAGCTAAGAAGATGTACACAAATGTCAGAACAGCTGATATGAATAAATAAAAAAACTTGCACTCACTGAGAACAGATGTTCTGTTAAAGCAGAATGATCAGACTAGTAATTTTGCCTTTCCCTCCTTTGAATTTCAACCAGTCAGTGAGCTTTATGTAGCTAATTGCATTATGAGGATTAGTTCCAATGCAGTAGGGATTGATGAAATGCCCATTAAGTTTATTAAGATAGTAATTAATTTTATTTTAGCACCCTTTACTCATATAATAAACCAATGTATAACTAGTTCTCGATTCCCTGATTTATGGAAAATTGCTACGGTCATACCTGTAGCTAAATCTACGTCGCCTTCTGAACCCAAAGACTACAGACCCATAAGTATTCTCCCTGCCCTTGGTAAAGTTTTTGAAAGAATAATGTCTAATCAAATTTCAGAATATCTTGAGGTAAATAACCTCTTATCTCCTTTGCAGTCTGGCTTTCTAAGTGGCCACAGTTGCTCGACGGCAGCTATGAAAATAATGGACGACATAAGAATAGCATATGATGACAATCAGTTAAGTCTTCTCTGCCTTATTGACTTTTCCAAAGCTTTTGACTCAGTAAACCACAATCTGCTTTGCTGTAAGCTTAAAAACTTCTTTAAATTTAGTGACTGCGCTGTAAAACTACTATTTGACTACTTGAAGGGTAGAATGCAACGAGTAAAAGTTGAAAATAATTGCTCATCTTTAAGAATAATTTCAGCTGGTGTTCCCCAAGGGTCAATTTTGGGTCCACTTCTTTTCTCCATGTTTTTAAATGACATTTTCTCCATATGTAAATACTCTAGTGTTCACGCATATGCTGATGATATTCAGCTGTACCTCTCTCGACCTACTGGATTGTTAGAAGATTTAAGCTATAGACTAAACCATGACTTATCTTTGCTGAATAAATGGGCGGTTTCGAACTCATTATTAATTAATCCCTTAAAATCTAAGGTGCTACCGGTTGCGAGGAATGATTCTTGTTTTGTGGATATTCCGCCTTTGAAAATAGGAGCCGATAAATTGGTCATTGTGAATAAAGTAAAAAATCTTGGTTTTATACTTAATTCAAATCTCACTTGTACTGACCACATTAACCATACATTAGGTAAAATATACGGAACTTTACGGTACTTACGTGCATCTTGTGACTTTACCCCCCTTGATACTCGGCGAAAACTTGTGGTGCAACTTATAATACCGCATATAACATTTGCAGATGTTGTTTATAGTAAACTTGACTCTCATTCCCAGCATAAACTTCAAGTAGCATTTAACAGTGCTGCTAGATATGTTTATAAAATCAATAGATTTGACCATATTTCTTTAAAAAGTAAAGATATTCTTGGCTGTAGCTTAGAACAGTTTTTGAATATACGTAATATAATCTTTTTGCAACGACTTATTTATACTCAACGCCCTGGATACCTCTTTAATAAATTACAGTTTTTTCAATCCGTACGATCTTCGAACTTCATTGTACCTAGACACAACCATCTCATCAGCAGTAGATTATTTTTCATTAGTACCATTAGACTATGGAATTCATTACCCAACTATTTGAAAAATATTACTAGTGGAGTCAGCTTAAAACATGCACTTATTACTTACTTTTCTTCAAACGATTGAATTTAAATCTTCTGATCTTTTCTAGTATTCTATTTCTTCATCTCTTCTACTCTGTTCCCTTTTTTCGTTTTCCTTTTCTTTTCACTGAAATTTCTCAATCTTGCCTTCATTTTATTGTTTCCTTTTCAATTAATTTTTAAATAATAATGTTCAGTGTAATTGTAATCATTCATTTTATGTTTATTTTTAATTCATAGCTTTAAGAAAAATGTATAGTTGTTAAGTAAATTATTATAACTTTTCATTTCCACTTTCGAAGTACTATTAAAGACTTGTCTTATTGTACACCTAATTTAATCTAAATAAAAGTAAAAGTAAAAAAATATTCCATGGAACCCATAAAAGTGGCAATGACCCCCCTCTGATCTCAGATAATCCCACTGCATCCGATTGGCCATAGAATCATCCATTTTGGTCCAAATGCTCCATGGAACCCATCAAAGTACCAATGACCAACCTGTGACCTCAGATAATCCCACTGCATCCGATTGGCCATAGAATCATCCATTTTTAACCAAATGTTCCATGGAACCCATCAAAGTACCAATGACCAACCTGTGACCTCAGATAATCCCACTGCATCCGATTGGCCATAGAATCATCCATTTTGGTCCAAATGTTTCATGGAACTCATAAATGTGCCAATGATCCACCTGTGACCTCAGGTAATCCCACTGCATCCGATTGGCCATAGAATCATCCATTTTGGTCCAAATGCTCCATGGAACCCATCAAAGTGCCAATGACCCACCTGTGATCTCAGATAATCCCACTGCATCCGATTGGCCACAGAATCATCCATTTTGGTCCAAATGTTTCATGGAACCCATAAATGTGCCAATGACCCACCTGTGACCTCAGATAAGCCCACTGCATCCGATTGGCCATAGAATCATCCATTTTGGTCCAAATGTTCCATGGAACCCATAAAAGTGCCAATGACCCACCTGTGATCTCAGATAATCCCACTGCATCCGATTGGCCACAGAATCATCCATTTTGGTCCAAATGCTCCATGGAACCCATCAAAGTACCAATGACCAACCTGTGACCTCAGATAATCCCACTGCATCCGATTGGCCATAGAATCATCCATTTTAGTCCAAATGTTCCATGGAACCCATCAAAGTACCAATGACCAACCTGTGACCTCAGATAATCCCACTGCATCCGATTGGCCATAGAATCATCCATTTTGGTCCAAATGTTCCATGGAACCCATCAAAGTTCCAATGACCCACCTGTGACCTCAGATAATCCCACTGCATCCGATTGGCCAAAGAATCATCCATTTTGGTCCAAATATTCCATGGAACCCATAAAAGTGCCAATGACCCACCTGTGACATCAGATAATCCCACTGCATCCTTTTGGCCATAGAATCATCCATTTTGGTCCAAATGTTCCATGGAACCCATCAAAGTACCAATGACCCACCTGTGACCTCAGATAATCCCACTGCATCCGATTGGCCATAGAATCATCCATTTTGGACCAAATGTTCCATGTAACCAATAAATATGCCAATGACCCACCTGTGACCTCAGATAATCCCACTGTATCCGATTGGCCATAGAATCATCCATTTTGGTCCAAATGTTCCATGGAACCCATAAAAGTGCCAATGACCCACCTGTGACCTCAGATAATCCCACTGCATCCGATTGGCCATAGAATCATCCATTTTGGTCCAAATGTTCCATGGAACCCATCAAAGTACCAATGACCAACCTGTGACCTCAGATAATCCCACTGCATCCGATTGGCCATAGAATCATCCATTTTGGTCCAAATGTTCCATGGAACCCATCAAAGTACCAATGACCCACCTGTGACCTCAGATAATCCCACTGCATCCGATTGGCCATAGAATCATCCATTTTGGTCCAAATGTTTCATGGAACCCATAACAGTGCCAATGACCCACCTGTGACCTCAGATAATCCCACTGCATCCGATTGGCCATAGAATCATCCATTTTGTTCCAAATATTCCATGGAACCCATAAATGTGCCAATGACCCACCTGTGACCTCAGATAATCCCACTGCATCCGATTGGCCATAGAATCATCCATTTTGTTCCAAATATTCCATGGAACCCATAAATGTGCCAATGACCCACCTGTGACCTCAGATAACCCCACTGCATCCGATTGGTCATAGAATTATGATTGGCCATAAACCAATGACGCACCTGTGACCTCAGATAATCCCACTGCATCCGATTGGCCATTGAATCATCCATTTTGGTCCAAATGTTCCATGGAACCCATAAAAGTGCCAATGACCCACCTGTGACCTCAGATAATCCCACTGCATCCGATTGGCCATAGAATCATCCATTTTGGTCCAAATGTTCCATGGAACCCATCAAAGTACCAATGACCAACCTGTGACCTCAGATAATCCCACTGCATCCGATTGGCCATAGAATCATCCATTTTGGTCCAAATGTTTCATGGAACCCATAACAGTGCCAATGACCCACCTGTGACATCAGATAATCCCACTGCATCCTTTTGGCCATAGAATCATCCATTTTGGTCCAAATGTTCCATGGAACCCATCAAAGTACCAATGACCCACCTGTGACCTCAGATAATCCCACTGCATCCGATTGGCCATAGAATCATCCATTTTGGACCAAATGTTCCATGTAACCAATAAATATGCCAATGACCCACCTGTGACCTCAGATAATCCCACTGTATCCGATTGGCCATAGAATCATCCATTTTGGTCCAAATGTTCCATGGAACCCATAAAAGTGCCAATGACCCACCTGTGACCTCAGATAATCCCACTGCATCCGATTGGCCATAGAATCATCCATTTTGGTCCAAATGTTCCATGGAACCCATCAAGGTACCAAGGACCAACCTGTGACCTCAGATAATCCAACTGCATCCGATTGGCCATAGAATCATCCATTTTGGTCCAAATGTTCCATGGAACCCATAAAAATGCCAATGACCCACCTGTCACCTCAGATAATCCCACTGCATCCGATTGGCCATAGAATCATCCATTTTGGTCCAAATGTTTCATGGAACCCATAACAGTGCCAATGACCCACCTGTGACCTCAGATAATCCCACTGCATCCGATTGGCCATAGAATCATCCATTTTGTTCCAAATATTCCATGGAACCCATAAATGTGCCAATGACCCACCTGTGACCTCAGATAACCCCACTGCATCCGATTGGCCATAGAATTATGATTGGCCATAAACCAATGACGCACCTGTGACCTCAGATAATCCCACTGCATCCGATTGGCCATTGAATCATCCATTTTGGTCAAAATATTCCATGGAACCCATAAATGTGCCAATGACCCACCTGTGACATCAGATAATCCCACTGCATTCGATTGGCCATAGAATCATCCATTTTGGTCCAAATGTTCCATGGAACCCATAAATGTGCCAATGACCCACCTGTGACCTCAGATAATCCCACTGCATCCGATTGGCCATAGAATCATCCATTTTGGTCCAAATGTTCCATGGAACCCATCAAAGTACCAATGACCCACCTGTGACATTAGATAATCCCACTGTATCCGATTGGCCATAGAATCATCCATTTTAGTCCAAATGTTCCATGGAACCCATCAAAGTACCAATGACCCACCTGTGACCTCAGATAATCCCACTGCATCCGTTTGGCTATGGAATCATCCATTTTGGTCCAAATGTTCCATGGAACCCATAAATGCGCCAATGACCCACCTGTGACCTCAGATAATACCTTTGTGTCTCTTTATTATCGGTTCTGGCTTAAAGTACGTGAATACTATTCACGTGAATGCTATTCACGTGATCCACGCGAATGCGAACTTCACGTTTAGGTCGTGAATAAAATACACGTGTAGTTGAGGTTCGTGTTTCAAAACACGAACTACACGGAGTTCGAACTTCCTTGAACACGTGTAGTTCGAAACACGTGTTTGAGCTGAAGCTCTAATACGAACCAATCAGTTCGTGCAAAATAAAAACAATACAAGCATAAACAACGAAACAAAAACAAAGAAAGCAGCAGTCACAGCAGGTACATTATAAGCAGCTGTTGATCGACTTTCTCATATAAAAACATGCATTTTTCTTCTTATATTTTAATATTTTCTGACTTTCATATAATAGTGACAGAATCCAAAATCCAGATATTCATTCAGCGCAGGATATATCTGATATTTTAGTTTATGTATTATCTTTGAACGATAAGTATTAAAGGCTGTAGGTATACCCTAAAGTTTTAGCCAAAAACGTTGCATGACCTTCAAAAAATCTGTTAAATCGACTCCATACAAACCGCGCTGCAAGACGTAATTCTACGTAAAAAAATTAAGCATGTACACCAAAATGAGAAAAAAAAGACGAAGTGCGTGAGTTCAATGTTGTACAATAATTTAATGTTGTTAAAATTGTTTTAATATAAAAACAAGTAAAGAAAGTCTAAAGTCGGTCTAGGCCGACTATGAAATACCCTAAACCCACTTTCCAAAAACAAAAAGTTTTTATTGTAAATGGGCGTCTCCAAGGGCGGATAAAGCATATATTTTATATGCATTTAAATGTTGATGAAAAATTAACACATACCAAGTTTTATTCCTGTAGCTAACAGTTTATGCCTTTATTGTGCTTTCGCTATGGGAGGTGGGCGTGTTCATGGACGGATTTCTTCCAAATTTTTGAACACACCTTAGTTTTGGTATAATATACATGCATACCAAATTTAATTTCTCTATGACAAACATAACCTTATTTATTGAGTTTTAAACTTTTTGGGTTGTATGGGAAAAAGGCGTGTCAGTAGGCGGATGACGTCCATTTTTCAAAACCATCTTTGTCTTGTCATAAAAAACATACGTGCCAAATTTTAGCTCTGTAGGTTAAACAGAGGCTTATTTATTGCGTTTTAAATTTTTGGGTTGTATGGGAGGTGGGCGTGTCCTTGAGCGGCTGACGTCCATTTTTCGAAGACATCTTTGTGTTTGTATAAAACACATACATACCAAATTTTATTGTTGTAGGCTTATTATGAGCTGAGTTATGCAGTTTTCAATTTTCGCGTTGTACGAGAGGTAGGCGTGTCCGTGGGCGGATGATGTCCATTTTTCAAAACCGTCTTTGTTTTGTCATAAAAAACATATGTGCCAAATTTTAGCTCTGTAGATTAAACAGAGGCTGATTTATTGCGTTTTTAATTTTTGGGTTGTATGGGAGGTGGGCGTGTCCGTAAGCGGATGACGCCCATTTTTCAAAAACATCTTTCTGTTAATATAAAACACATACAAACCAAATTTTGTTGTTGTAGGCTTATTATGAGCTGAGTTATGCAGTTTTCAATTTTCGCGTTGTAGGGGAGGTAGGCGTGTCCGTGGGCGGATTCCAAAAATATTCAATAGTGCAGATCCTTGGATTCATGTGACCACGTGTACCAAGTTTCATCCAATTATCTCAACTCCTTCTTCTTATCCTGTGTATACGGACAACACACAGACAGACAGACGGACGGACGGACGGACGGACGGACGGACGGACGGACATAGATAGCTCGACTCACGTGGTGACGCTGATCAAGAATATATATACTTTTCTATACCGGACTCGCTTCGTTCTATGCGTTACAAACGTTTGCACAAAGTTAATATACCCTGACCTTTCAGGTTTAGGGTATAAAAAGTGAAAATTTTAAAAGTTATTAATAAAAATGGTTCATATGAACTGAATTTAATATAGGCTTTTGTTTTAATAAATATTTTTTTGTAAATAATAATAAAATAACTTAAATAATTCATATGTATGTGTGTGTGTGTTTGTGTGTGTGTGTGTGTGTGTGTGTGTGTTTATGTTTATTGCTGCTCCAGCAGCTTCTCGAGCTCAAGCTCATAAGAAAGTTCTTCCCAAATTCTGGATGGGATTAGAAAATCTTTCGGTTTTTCCGCGTTTATTTTGGCTTTTAAATTTTCCAATTTATCCTCTTATTTTAAAATTCTGTCTTCTCTCCTGGACGTTTTTGTTGGTTTTACGCCTGGATTGTGCCGCTGGTACCGCCACGGTGTAAGTTTTCTCCGACCCGGGTATGTCGGTATGTGTCGACGCTCTCTGGTGCCGCCGCCTGGTTGGACGCAATCTGCAATCGCGTGTAAGACTCGGTCCGTATTGAGCAGGATCGCCATGTAGTGTTCGGGTTTTAAAATGTTTGCTTTGATCTTTTTTGGTGCGCGAAATTTTTGTATCGCTTATTTAAATTATTATCGAGTTTAAAACGTGGTGTGTTTTTAGTGTATTATAAGGCCCTGTCTAATTGTTTGCCGGCGCTTAAAAACGCCACTGGATCTATATATTTATATTATTAGCCTGAGCAGTTGAATGCTCAAAAGGCTTTGAATTAAAAGTTAGCAGATGAATGCTTGATACTGATTGTTTATATTTGAGGATTGCACCTCATTAAAAAGTAAAATAACAGTATTTTGCTAATTGTCAAATTGAGTCAAAATGATAAATATATACTAACTTTAAATAAATAAATAGAGCCTTAAATTTAATATAAACAAAAGTGTTATACTCTTTGAGTTTAATCATAACATAGTAATGTGCTTAAAAATTAGTGTGATAGTGCAGGCGGTTATAGGGTATTCTACAATACTTTGTATTGCCCTCGTTCACCGTCAAACACACTTTGGCTGATTCCTTTTCGATAGCGGCGAAAGCAGCGGTTACATCTATTTTGGTTCTGCCGATAATATCGATATCATCAGCATACGCCTTGTCTGAAACCTCGTTCGGTATTAAAGGGTTTCGGAGAGGTAATTTCCTACCTTGACGGAGCTCCATGTATTGCTCAACGTCATCCTGCGGAGCCTTATCAACTTTGCAGGCATACCGAACTCAGACATTTTTGCGTACAGGCAATCCCGAATCGGGCTGTCGAACGCAGCTTTGTAATCAACAAAGAGATGATGAGTGTCGATTTGGTTTCCGTGGGTTATCTCCAGGATTTGGCGTAGTGTAAAAATCTGGTCTATGGTGGACTTGCCAGGACGAAAGCCACACTGATAAGGTCCAATCAGTGTTTTGGTATGCGGCTTCAATCTTTCACACAATACGCTCGAAAGAACCTTGTATGCGATGGAAATAAGCTGATACCCCGGTAGTTGGCGCAGATTGTCGGGTCTCCTTTCTTAAGTATAGGACAAAGCACACTGAGATTCCAATCGTCGGGCATGCTTTCCGCTAGCCATATTTTGCTGATGAGTTGATGCATGCACCTTATCAATTCATCGCCGCCGGTTTTAAACAATTCAGCAGCCAGGCCGTCAGCTTCTGCGGCTTTCTTGTTTTTGAGTCGCTGGATAGCAACTTTAACCTCGTCATGGCTAGGTGGTGGAATTTCCACTCCATCATCGTCCATTGGTGGTCTCAGACTGCATTCTCCATGGGCGGAATTGTTGGTATCATCGCCTGCAAGCATATTGGAAAAATGCTGTCTCCATAATTTCAATGCACACTGCGTATCTGAAACTAGATCACCATTCTCATGTCTACAAGTGGATGCTCCGGGCTTGAAACCTTGGGTTAGCCGCTTAACCTGCTGGTAGAATTTTCGAGCATCCTTCTTGCCCTGGAACACCTCAATTTTTTCTCGCTCATGCTTTTCCTGCTCTTATTTTTTACGCTTGAAAAGGCATCTCTCTTCCTTCCTCTTATTGCGATAGTTTTCGTGCATGGCTCGTGTTGAAGCTGACTGCAGCGTCTTTTTATGTGTGGCGTATTTTGCTACTGTCGCGTCGCGACACTCCTGGTCATACCATTGGTTGCGAGGTTTTGGGCGCTGAAAACCAATGACTTCTTCAGCAGCAGTGCGCATGGAGTGGGATATATGCGACCAAAGTCCGCCAGCGTCGTCAAGGCAAGAGTAAGGTTGGTTGGGCTTAGCCGAGAGTTGAGCGGAGTAGGCCTCGGCGATCCGTTGTGATAGCAGCTTATCGACATCAAGCTTTCGTTGCACACCTGTGCGTACATTCTTCGCATTGCACAATCGCATGCGGATCTTGGCTGCAACAAGATAATGGTCGGAGTCAATGTTGACCCCCCGAAATGTGCACACATCCAGTACACTTGAAGCGTGCGTTCCGTCGATCACAACATGATCAATTTGGTTTCAGGTTTTTTGATCCTGGGACAGCCAGGTTGCCTTTTGGATATCGAGGTGTTGGAATCTGGTGCTACTAGCTGCCATGTTTCGCGCCGCGGCGAAGTCGATCAGTCTTAGACCGTTATTCGAAGTGGCCTCGTGGAGACTGAACTGACCCACAGTGGAGCCAAAGATGCCTTTTTTTCCGACCTTCGTGTTAAAATCGCCGAGAACTATTTTTACGTCATGGGCCGGGCAGCGATCATACACGTCCTCAAGGCTCGCGTAGAAGGTGTCCTTGACATCATCGTCCTTTTCTTCCGTCGGGTCATGTGCGCAAATTAGGCTTATATGGAAGAATTTAGCCTTGAAGCGGATTGTCGCCAGCCTTTCGATCACAGGTGTGAACCGGGAAACAAGATGGCGTAGTTTCCGACTTACGACGAATCCGCATCCAAATTCGCGCTTCTCCGCATGGCAGCTGTAGTAGATATCTTAGTCTGCTCTCTTGGAGCATCCTTGTTCTTTCCATCGCATCTCCTGGATGGCGGTGATGTCAGCCTTTATTTTTTCGAGGGCTTGCAGTGGCACCTTCCCTATAAAGGGTCCGGACATTCCAGGTGCATTTCCGTAAATCATTATCCGTTTTTCGTTTGCGGTGGTCGCCAACGTAGTGGGGATTCACATCCGAGGCTGATTTAGTTTTCATTGGGAAGTTATAATGTTGTTGGGACCCAAACCCTACGCACATTCCATTTTTAAGGTTTTCGCACAAATCTACTTGCTCAATATTTGACTACATGGTGAAAGGAATCCGCTCTCAAAATTTTTGTCGACACAAAATTTGTATTTTTGTTCGACGACGCACAATGGGAAAAACATAGCAAGAACCCTCGCATAGCCTGTTTTTAAACCTAGTATATATAACATTAATGCTAGATACTTGAAGTTTAGGTGCTATGGACATAATTCTTCAGAGAAGAGACTGATGTAAGTTTTATTTGTTTTTCTTTAACAGAGCTTGATACCCTACAGCCGGAAGTTATGACTTTTAGAAAACTGCACTGCGTAAAATCGAAGAAAAATATCGAAATTCTGATAACGGATTTACAAAGCTATACACTGAGAAAACTACATTTTTAAAACTAGCAGAAACGTGCTACTTTTGAAAACGTTTAACCCAAATTTTGAGCCTCTAACGTTTATTTTTATTTTTAAAACGGACATTTTAAAAAGAGCTTCTAAAACGTTCGTTTGATTTTCTACAATAAACATTTGACAATGAGCTGCTTGAACGTTTGTTTGATTTTCTATAATAAAACATTTTGAAATGAGCTTTGAAAACGTTCGTTTGATTTTTTTTATAATGAACAAATTGCCTCGGTTACATACACGTAGTTAATGAAATTTGATTAGATTTTACGAAAGTCAAGATTAGCCGATCTTGCTAGCGGTCTAGTTTAATACTCAACCGTGCAGTTTCAATACCTGACGAAACCTTCAAGAATTTTATTTTATTTAAACCAATTAATTTTTGATATATTTTGATGGATTGTAGGATTGTAAGCGCGAACTTATTTCGAGGGTTTTTCTAATCAATAAGTTATTATTTATTATTTATTATAAGCTAAGCTTTTGAGGCTTTATAGCTTTTAAAATTTAGCCATTTACAAAACAATTTATTATAATTATATATAACAATTTAGAATATAGCATAATAACTGAAATATAATGATATTTTAACATTGACATAATTTGAAATTATGTTTCAAAATTATACATATTAACATTGTGAAGCCAAGGCAAACATGGTTGTGTATGTAAAGCATCATGGTGTCGGCCTAGAACGGTGGGAGGTATCAAGACAAACAAGGCCAGTACACCACACTGATAAGTATAACCATATACATAATACATATCGTTCACAGCAAGGTGGTATTTCGACAAACAAGGTCATATTTACCACACCAATTTCCTTAGAAACAAAGAAATGGTTGCGAACGCTGGCACTAAGACAACTAGGTTGTCATTGGCCTGTCGTATTATTATATGTCATACAAATCGTTCTCGCTGGTTGTAGGACAAAGTCCAAAAGATACAACCAGCACAGCACAACCGAAAAAAATGCGTTTACATTCACCAAGCATGTTCAATTATATTAATTTAGGAGGTCCAAAACAGGTTCAGGTCAGGTCCATTAAGATGAATATGTTGTATTATGTATATCCATAACCAGGTGAGAATTATGTGCCATTGGAAGATGATGATCAGAATCACTGTCGGTATTGCAGATAATCTAATATTTTATGTTTTATTGAGTACATGGATTCATTTAAAGAAAAGCGCTTCTTAATGGTTCATTTTGCAAGTAATTTGTTCTACAAAAGTTCATAAAAGGTAACTCAAAAGATCTTCTAGGACGAAGTGGAATATTAAAGTAAATTTTACTCAATAAATATGGACTGTTTACATGTCCATGTAAAAGCTTAACAATCCAACTGACGTTAAGCATAACTCTCCTATTTTTCAAAGTAGGAAGATTTAATAGCTATAGGCGATATTCATAAGGTGGTAGATTAAAGTTAATATTGCAATAAAGATAGTTCAGGTAGAACAAAAAAAATTTTTTCTGAACAGATTCAATGTCATCGATGTAACAACCATATCGTGGACACCATACAATCGAAGCATATTCTAAGATAGGCCGAACTAGAGAAGTGAATAAAGTTTTAGTAATAAAAGGATCATTAAACTCTTTTGCCCAACGTTTAATAAATCCTAGGGTACTATTTGCTCTATTTATTATTTTATTTATATGAATGTGAAATCGTAGTTTAGGATCCATGGTAACTCCAAGATCATGGAAACTATCTAAGGATTCTAATGTGTAGTCACATATTTTGAAATTACACATTAAGAATGGTTTTCGCGAGAAGGACATGTGCTTACATTTTTTCATATTAAGATTCATTAGATTTATTCTGCACCAGCTATGAAGATTGTTGATGTCAATTTGTAAGAATAAACCATAATATTCATTCTTAAAAGACAGGAATAGTTTGACGTCGTCAGCATACATCAAGATGTTAGAATGCTTTATGACCGATGGCAAATCGTTTATATAAAGTAGAAACAAAAGTGGCCCAAGATGACTTCCTTGGGGTACTCCAGAGATAACAGGGAACTCGTATGATTTCACGAGTTTAAATAGAACAGATTGTGTTCTGTTACTTAAATACGATTCGATCCATCTCACCATTTTTGTGGGAAATCCAATCAAAGATAATTTTAGAATTAAGAGCTTGTGATTTACAACATCAAAAGCTTTGCTAAAATCCGTGTAGATAACATCAGTCTGTAAACCTTTTCCAAAATTTTCTATTGTCATAGATGAAAATTCAAGGAGGTTAGTGACCGTAGATTTTCCTGAGAGGAATCCATGTTGACATGGGGACATCAAAGACTTAACACTATGTGATAATTGTGAAGTAATAATTGCCTCAAAAAGTTTGGGCAAAGCACTTAATTTCGCAATTCCACGATAGTTATCAATTAAAGATCTATTACCGGATTTATTCAATGGGATAATGAATGAGGACTTCCAGATAGTTGGAAAATAGCAAGCCTTTAGAGAATAGGTAAAAATCAAAGTGATTGGAGTTACTTATTCTTCACAGCAATATATCAAAATGCAAGATGGGATGTTGTCGGGACCACTTTTATACGATGTTTTAAGATCTTTTAGATAAGATAGAACTGTATTGTTATCAACTATTGGGAGGCAAATATCCCCAGAATGATTATTAAAAGGATAGCTACCATTATCAAAAGATGACGACGAGTAAGTCGACTTGAAAAAGTCAGCCAAAATCATTATCAGATTCCACATTTTTATATTTCATAAAAGAAGGATAGGAATCAATCTTACGTTTTGTATTTACAAAACTCCAGAATGATTTTGCATCAGACTTAATGTTTAATTTTACTTTTGTTAGGTATATGTTATAGGATTGCTTGCACAACAGCTGATAACTATATTTAGTCGAAGTATAACGGCCGAAATCAATCAAGCTATGTGTTCTTTGATATTTTTTATAATATTTAGATTTTAAGTTTCTCAATTTTCTTAATTCATTGGTATACCACACAGGGCCTGAAATTATAGATGCTTTTCTTTGCGGAATAGATCTAGTGAAGCAGTCAATGAGCGTTGTATTAAACGCGCAGACCGCAGCATCCAGATTCTGTGAAGATAAAACTTTTGTATTAAGATGCAGTATAGATGACCAATTTATACTGGACAAACTATTTTTTAACATAACATAGTTAGTTTTTTTAAAGTTGAATTCCATGAATGGTTGACTAGCACGATTCTGTATAGATGGTTTAGGAAAATTGAGACTTATTTCAATGGTTGGATGGTGAGAATCTTCAGGAGTGAACAGAGGATCGGTCCTTGATACTGAAGCAATGTTGCTTTCATCAAAAAATACCAGATCGAGCAAACGGTTATTATTATTTAAGTGACAGTTTAGTTGGAAAAGACCTTGACTTGAAAGCTTATTTAAAAAGTAATTATCAGATGAAATTTTAGACGATGGTAAATATATTGAAGGGTTTTCAGAACAATAGTTCCAAGAAACATTGGGTAAGTTAAAGTCACCAGTTATTAAGATATGATCATTAGGATGTAGCAATAAGAAAACTTTACTAATAGAAGCCGAATGTTTGCTATACACTTCCAAGTTAGAAAAGGGAGGTATATATGAGCATGTAATAAAAATACTCAAAGAACCGTACTTTGCATGCACACAACAGAATTCTATGTCTGCAGCTTCAAGGATAACTATTTCTTGAGAGAAATGTGTTGATTTAACCGCAATCAGCACACCCCCACCATTTGAGCAATTGCCAGGAAAAGAGTTTCTAACTTTACGATAAATATTAAATTTGTTACATAGAATTTCAGAATTCAAAGTGTTAGGTCTAAGCCAAGTCCTATTGTGACTCATAATAAATAAATTAATCAATTTAGTGTTAATACCACGAACGTTTTGATATAAGATGCGGAACTGTAGGCAGCAATCTAGTTTTTTTGGTTCATGTCGCGAACAGGTAAAGTAGCAAGTGTAGTTCTTGGCTGCGACCTGGGAACATATTCATGTACTACGGTATATGTAGGCCAAAAACTTTGATCGAAAACTTTATTGTAGGCTTCAGCAGACAAAGATATTTTAAAAGATGAAGTGACACGTTCATGAGAGAACTTGAATTTATAAACAGAAATATTTTTATGCAAAATGTTCAGGTTTGTATTTAAAAAGTAAAGGATGTCATCCTCAGACGTATCAGCTGCAAATCGTGAAACAAATATAGATCTTGCAGGCGGAATTTCTACAAGATTTTTGTGCTCTGGCTGATTTGAGCTACTTAACGATATTAGTTTAGGTATTGCACCTGTATTATTTGTAATAGGTACCGAATTACCATCACTTGATAAAACGCAAGTTTTAAGCGCCAGAAGTAGAAGGAGAGTTAGTGCTTAAGTTAATTGAAGGAATAACAGCAGAAGCATCAGCCAAAATTAAATTGGGTCAGCAAATGCTGGAGATTTTGCAGTTGCCACATCATTAGTATTATGAACTTTGGCTACAACCTCAATTTCAATTGCTAATACTTCACCTGAAGTATTTGAGTTGGGTGAAGGCTCAATATTACACCCAGTAGTGGGTTGTGGAGTTACATTGGCAGACGGAGAGGCTGCTTTAGTAGTAGCATTGGTCAGGCTCCGGAGATTCTTTTTGCTACGTTTGCGCTTAGGAGAGACAAAAGCATAATCCATACACTTAAACGATTTAAACAAATTTTCATACTCCGACAATCTATTCTGAGCCGCCTCTAGGTCCTTTGAGACCTCCAAGAAGCCCTTTCTTGATTGCCTAATAAGCTTTAAAATATCAACATCCGTTGCTCTGCATTCTTCGCATGCCCAACGTAAACCTTTGTTTTCGTTAAGTGCATCGAAAACACGAGCATTCACTAAAAGTGAAAAAAGGATTCACACAACCAGCAATTCACAACACGGTCGGATTCTCCTTTAACAGCACAGTTCGGGAATTTGCAGTACATAATAACTTTTATTAGATTTTAATTTAAGTTTAGTTTTAAGTTTATATTAAATTAAATTTTTAGATTCATAAGTAGCTTTGGCAACCCTGTTTCAAGAAGTTTGATAAGCACAGAAAAGTCACCGGTTTGTGTACTAGCTAAGAAGATGTACACAAATGTCAGAACAGCTGATATGAATAAATAAAAAAACTTGCACTCACTGAGAACAGATGTTCTGTTAAAGCAGAATGAAAAATAAAAAAATAGCAAAGATATAAATGTAAACTACTTTGATTTTAGGATAATTCCTAAGCATTCACTGAATGTAACTGCAGAAATCCAACGACGATCCTCAGCAAAATACAGCAAGTTGAATTAGAATTAATTTAAAAAGTTAAAACCGGGTTAAAGAAATAATTTAAAATAAAACTTAAGGAGCTGAAGTAAAATACGAACTTGTAGCAAGGGAGATATCTATCTATCTATCTAAGTTAATGCTGTTGCTGTTGTAATAGTGACAGGAAATCTTGACAAAAACATGAATTTTTTATGAAATTGTTGTTAAACCGTTTTCAGTTAAGTAAATATGTTAAGACGTTCATTGCTGTTTCTAAAACGTTTCGTTTTGCTTTTGTATTTTAAAATGTGCGCTTTTATTTTTAATGGCATAAAATGTTTTTAAAAATATTTATTTTAGCCTACTTTATCATTGTTAAACGTTCATTTTTGTTTCTAAAACGTTTCTTTTTACTTTTGTATTTTAAAATATGCGTTCTCATTTATGTATGGCGTAGAATATTTTTGAAATATTCATTTTAGCTTAATATATTATAGTTACACGTTCGTTTTAGTTCCTAAAACGTTTCATTTTACCATTGTATTTTAAAGGAAGCATTTTCATTTGTGCATGGCGTATTTTTAGAATAAACATTTTACTACCCGTTTTTAAAATGCGCGTTTTACTTTTTTTTTGTTTTCTTAGTGTAGTCAAAAATTAAAATACCTCTGTTTAAGACTTTTAAAAGTTTTATCGTAAAATCTTAATTTAAAATGTTTTAACGCAGTTAAAAGTTGGTATATTAAGAAAATCTAATATATTTTTTTTTTTTTATTTTATTCGCGAAGGGGAACCTTCAAAAGGCCCCACCGTGCAGGTGGGAGTGTGCGATTCCTACGCACTAAACCTAAACCTCCGCATTGAATCTTCGACCCAGTATGAATCCCGTGGAACCGCCGTTAGGCATAACTTCGCGGGATGGGGGAACAGCACTAAGCTGAAAACTGAAGGACTAATTTTTTCTATCGGCTGTCTGGCAAGTTAAGAGCCTAAATTTTTTCCTTAACTTGATGTCGTCTCTGGGTCGGGGAGAACCCTAAACATCAAATATAGTTCCCTATCTCACGCTGAACTATTTTGGAAACGCTCGACTCTTCGAAGTTCGTCGATTATGCGTTTGGACAAGGAGCTTACCACTGACCAGTTGGTTTCGCTTCTCAACATGAGGTTCACCAAGTTTTGGGGTGTCACCACTTCGCCGAGGCGGACCGAAGCATCAGTTCTTGCTTCGTTAAACCTAGGGCACTCGAAGAGGACGTGTGCAGTGTCTTCTACTATGCTACCAGGGCAATGAGTGCAATAGGGGTCACTTGCATGCTTGAAGTTATACAGGTATGCTCTAAAGCAACCGTGCCCGCTCAGAATTTGGGTGAGGTAGAAATTCACTGAACCATGACTTCTACCACACCACACGGAAAGGTTAGGGATGAGGTGATGGGTCCAGCGTCCCTTCGCCGATCTATCCCAACGTGCCTGCCACTGGGATATACTTCTCTCTCGCGCCAGTTTTTTTTTAAGAGAGGATGCGCTCTCGCTAACAGCTCTTGGTTGGGCCTCTTCCACCAAAAGGTCGATGGGGATCGAGCTAGCGAGCACTAGAGCTGCATCCTCAGACACTGTTCTGAAAGCGCAGCACACTCTAAGAGCGCCTAGTCTGTACACCGACTCTACTCCTCGACGGTAGGACTTCACCCTAATCGTTGCAGCCCAGACCGTTGATGCGTACATCAAAATCGAACGCACGACATTGAGAAGAAGTGTCCTGCGAGCTTGCTTTGGTCCTCGTGTGTTTGGCAACATTCTTTCTAGCGCCAGGCATGAAGTGGCTGCTTTTCTGTGGGCATACTCTAGGTGCTGTTTGAAACAGAGTCGAGAGTCGATTAGCACACCGAGGTACTTAATAAATGGTTTTGAGTGTACCTCCGTCCAATATTGTTTTGCACCATTCTTCCATCGAGTGCCTGCGATAGCTTCCTGCGCAGTTGTGGTGACAAGGTTTATGGCATCTGTCGTTGAGTGCAGTTTCCGAAACCCAAACTGACGATTGGATAGCCCTTCGGCTATTTGAATTGCGTCTTCAATTCGGTTGCACAACAGTCGCTCAAAGATTTTCCCTAATGTATCAAGCAGACAAATTGGTCTGTAGCTTGAGGGATCTTCCGTGGAGGCACTGCCTTTTGGTATGAGCACTGGTCTCTGGGCCTTCCACTGAGCTGGAAATATGCCTTCCCTTAGACAGGCGTTGAAGAGCTCGACAAATGTTTGAGTTTGCTCTAAGATGGCGAGTTTTAGCGCACGGTTAGGAATACCATCTGGCCCTGGTGCCTTTTCGTTCTTCACGGATTTGGCAATTGTCACCACTTCGTCAGTGCTTACCCTTACTATTTGATTCAGATCTTCTTCATCTGCATCGTGGGGCAAAATTGCTGGTTGTGGCGGGAAGAGAGTCCTTACAACGTTACCAAGCAGGTGTGGGTCCGTAGGAGTGGGCTGTCTAAACCCCTTCAGCTTTTTTGTTACAAGCTTGTAGGCGGTTCCCCATGGGCTAGCTTCTGCCTCATCACATAGCTGCAGAAAGCACTCGCGCTTGCTCCTATTAATAGCTTTTTTCAAAGATTTTTTGGATACACGGTAGGATTCGCGAAGAAATTCGAATCTGTCGGTACCTCTTGAGCGGTAGTATCTTCTTCTAGCTTGAATGCATTCTCTGCGTGCTTCTGCGATTTCCTGGGACCACCAGTAAACTGGGCTGCGCTGTCGTTTGCTTTGTCTTCTTAGGAGCATGGAAGCGTCGCAAGCTCTCCTGACTTGGTCAGTAGTTTGTCTTGCGATATCGGTTGCTGTGCCGGCGAGGTGAAGTCGGCCATCATTACTCTGAAGATGTCTTCATCTAGCGAATCTGTTTTATAAGCAGATCTGTTTTCGCTACTATTCCTTCGGCTACGATGTTGTCTACTTAACGTGTATGAAATGGCGTGGTGGTCACTGTGCGTATAAATATCTTGCACCATCCACCCAGTCTGAATACCAAGCTCACTACTAGCGAAGGTCAGATCAATAAAGGAGCTACCTACTGCACTACTGAATGTGTGCTGCAATCCGGTATTGAGCAGCACCACGTCAAGTGATGCGAACGCCTCGAGGAGTATGAAGCCTCTTTGGTTTGTACGTTGACTGCCTCATTCTACAGCCCAAGCGTTAAAGTCGCCAGCTATTAGAACTGGCTTAGTCCCTTGTACGTCCTCAACTATGGCATCTATGGTCTCGCCAAACTCTTCAACTGACAAACTTGGGGCAAGGTAGCAGCTCACAATCTGAACACCCTCTACCTCGACTCCCGCACGACCATACAGCAGCTTTGCCAGTGTTGTCTGGGGCCCAAAATCCTGGGTTTTTGCAGACATACGGTTCGCTTAGAATTGCAAGATCGGTGCTCTGTTCTCTGACCGTTTGCGCTAATAGGTCTTGCGCTGCCCGGCAGTTGTTAAGGATAAGCTGCAGGAATCTCATCTTCGCTTAGGCTTCGTAGCTTTTTTGAAGGATGGACATCTCCAGCTTCCGGCACGGTGGTTTGTCTCTGTGCTTTTCTTGGCCATGCATAAAAAGCAGCTTGCCTCCGCACTACACTCTTTCGCCTTGTGGCCCTCTTTACCGCACTTCATGCAGCAATTACTTCGGCCAGTGTTGTTGCAGCTTTTTGCGCTATGACCAAAGTCGAGGCACTTGAAGCACCTGGTTTGAGTAAATTTTTCTCGAACCCTACATATGACCCAGCCAACTTTAAGCTTGCCAGTTTCGGTCATCTTTCTTGCCTGTGTCAGAGGTAGGCTTACAACCGCCGTTTGTGTGCCAGCATAGGCTTTACGAAGTGACTTCACGCTCACCACTATAGGCTCACCCAGATACTTCTGGACGGCGTTTCGCACATCGTCCGATGTTGTCACTTCGTCCAGGTCTTTAATTTCGACCTGCATCTCCTCTGTAAGGGCTCTCGTCTCGGCTTGGCCATTAAGTACCATGTCGAACTCTTCTTTTAGCTTCTGAGTCGACTGGGTTGTGGACCGCTTAAGCTGAATATCAAACTTCACCTTTTTCAGTGCGTCTAACTCTTGAGACGTTTTCACCGAACCCTTCAAGTGCCTTTTCTTCTTTCATCTTCTTGATGATGTCACTATATGAGAGCTCACCTGCTTTCGCTACAACGATGGCATCTGGTCTGGCTAGCTTCTGGGGCGATTTTTTACGTTTTTTGCGTTTTTTCGCCTTGCTTACGACCTTGGTCCAAGTCTCGACCTTTCGCTTGCCCGATGAAAATTCGGGTTGCGTGGACGGTTTTTCCACGTTGGAGATGGGCTTAGGAGTGCCCTCTTCGACAGCCAGCTGCTGTAATCGAGTCTTCTTTGGTGGCGTTTTCCGAGAGCCGCTGCTGAATTCGCTTGCTCTTTTAGGAGTGGCCTTTGGAATCCTCTTGAAAATCGGATCCGTCTGGGAGTCTTTGTGCAATCGCTCAGTTGAATTGTGCGATTGCGAACAACTATACTGCTGTTGTTTTTTCGCAGTATCTGCTTGTATTCGAATGAGAGATCAACGCAAGCCAGATTTGCCAGGTTTATTAGCCTCTTGATTTCGTGATGAACGTTATTTTTGCTCTTCACAAAATCTGCCAGGCCTTGGATAAGTGATTTCACTTTATCCAGCTTTTTGATGACGGGGTCATCAACTCCTGCGCTTGGTGCTTCTTGGGTGGATGATGTATTCACCGACTCTCTCGATTGTGGCTCTATTGGGGTGCCACGGGCTGTGCCTTTTATTGGCGATCGCTGGATCCTGGAACTCATTTTAAATGGGTTCTCAGTGGGATCGCTGATACTCGTAGCTTTAACTGGTGCAGCGGCCGAGTATGCCACCGCTGCAGCAGTGAATGTTGAAATGTTGGTTGGGGCCTCCAGAATCCTTGCCCCGACCGTGGGAGTTCCACGGGTGGATTTCTACTATTGTGGCTGCCACCTGGAGTAATAGTGTTATTACTAGACATTTATGCGAAGATGGTTTATTTTCAAGGTGTCCTTCCCATATCCTTTTGTACCTTCGGACAGCTTTTAAAGGCTGCCGACCGCTACGGTACAGACGCAGACCAGAAAGCCGCCCACTTTGGGTCAGACGCTACAGGGTTTTTTTTTTTTGTTTTTGTTTTTTTGTTTTATTTTTTTTTTTATGTTTTTTATTTTTTTTTTGTTTTTTTTATTTTTTATTTTTTTTTTTTTTTATATATATATTTTATTTATTTTTTATTTATTTATTTTTTTAATTTTTTTTTTTTTTTTTCAATATTTTTCTGTTTTTACCTACGGACAGGTCAAAAACTGCCGGCCGCTACGGCGCAGACGCAGACCAGGGAGCCGCTCAATCTGAGACAGACGTGCCTGGGTTTGGTTAACTGGGGACCGCGGGGTTGTTAGGCCCGAAGGATCTCAAAATTTTTGATCCTCCCCTGCGGAATAAAAATATATAAAAATCTAATATATAAAATCAAATGTTTGTCTGTCTGTTCCGTATAGGTTCGCGCACCGTTTACCCGATTGAGAAATTTGGCCACCGAGTACGATTCATAGAGAGAAAGATGATAGGGAGTGTGAAAAAGTGGGCGGAATTCTGTTGGCTCGGAACTCCACAATAACTTCCAAACGCCTGCACCGACTTCAATGAAATTTGGTATGAAAGTACAACTGCACCCAAGATAAAACATCGGCTATAAAAAATGCCAAAGGCTTCTGCAAGAGGGCAATTTAAGTAGTGCATTTTTAAGACTCAATAACTCCTAAACGACTTGATCGATTTTGCTAAAATTTGGTATGTGAAATAACCTGACCCTCCAACAGAATTGAGGGAAGAAAACAAACCTGAACAGGAACCGAAGACAATATAAATAATTTTTATGTATATATAGAGATAGAGATAGAGATAGAGATAGAGATATAGATAGAGATAGAGATAGAGATAGAGATAGAGATAGAGATAGAGATAGAGATAGAGATAGAGATAGAGATAGAGATAGAGATAGAGATAGAGATAGAGATAGAGATAGAGATAGAGATAGAGATAGAGATAGAGATAGAGATAGAGATAGAGATAGAGATAGAGATAGAGATAGAGATAGAGATAGAGATAGAGATAGAGATAGAGATAGAGATAGAGATAGAGGTAGAGATAGAGATAGAGATAGAGATAGAGATAGAGATAGAGATAGAGATAGAGATAGAGATAGAGATAGAGATAGAGATAGAGATAGAGATAGAGATAGAGATAGAGATAGAGATAGAGATAGAGATAGAGATAGAGATAGAGATAGAGATAGAGATAGAGATAGAGATAGAGATAGAGATAGAGATAGAGATAGAGATAGAGATAGAGATAGAGATAGAGATAGAGATAGAGATAGAGATAGAGATAGAGATAGAGATAGAGATAGAGATAGAGAAAGAGATAGAGATAGAGATAGAGATAGAGATAGAGATAGAGATAGAGATAGAGATAGAGATAGAGATAGAGATAGAGATAGAGATAGAGATAGAGAAAGAGATAGAGATAGAGATAGAGATAGAGATAGAGATAGAGATAGAGATAGAGATAGAGATAGAGATAGAGATAGAGATAGAGATAGAGATAGAGATAGAGATAGAGATAGAGATAGAGATAGAGATATAGATAGAGATAGAGATAGAGATAGAGATAGAGATAGAGATAGAGATAGAGATAGAGATAGAGATAGAGATAGAGATAGAGATAGAGATAGAGATAGAGATATAGATAGAGATAGAGATAGAGATAGAGATAGAGATATAGATAGAGATAGAGACAGATATAGAGATTGAGATAGAGATAGAGATAGAGATAAAAAAATAGAGATAGATTCTAATGTTGCAAATATTGTTTTTATAAAATCCCGTTAGATCACGTGACACAGATGAGTAATAAACACATGTCTTAGTATAAGACAAACATTCCTAATGAATGCACTTACCTTTTTTTAGATTCAGCGCTATCTACTGTCAATTTTATAAAAAAAAGTCTAGGAGCTCGTTCAATACATGACCCATATATATTCAACCTCTTTATTACGATCATTTTGAGCCCAACACACTTTTACTCTGCAGCCACACGTGATAGTAATGTCTTGCCAGTAAAAAATATGTATTTACTTCGAAAATGTTTCGAAATAAGCATGAAATAAGCAACAAATTTCGCTGCGGCCACACGTGGAAGTAAAAGTTCACTTGCAAAACGTTGTCAAAGTTAAAGGTTCTATAGAATTGCTATAGCAACAATTCAACAACTTTCCTCTCTTGTTTACTTTTATTCAGTGATGCTTTTAATGTCAAAACAGAACCAAACTTAAATGGAAGAAAAATGGGAAAAAATATGTTGTAAAATATGTTTTCAAATATTGACAATATATTTATTGCAATATTTTCAAAAAACTTTTTCATAACATTTTTTACATGTTGTACAATGGTAATTAAAATAATTTCATATGTTTATTTTACTACAAGAAATGAAAAAAAAAAATACAAACTTAAAGTTGGAGTTTGTTGTTTAGGGAGTTTAGGGAGAAAACACAACACTGTTTTCCCTACTTTGATTCCACTGTCTGCGGTTGTCACTGTTCACTGTCTCTGTAAAAGTTGTTGCCAGTGGACTGCCAGTGCTGGCTGTCGATGTCAAAGCGTGAGTGTATTAGTGAAAAAGTGAGAGTGTATTGAGTTTTTCGAACTGTTACTGGCACGTGTGGCTAGGGGGTTAGTGAGATAATACCCATAAAAGTTTTTTACTGTAAAAAGGGCTTTGTTAACAAGAGATTCAACTTATTGAAACTAAAGGATTTCATTGATTTGAAGTGATTTGAAAAATTAACGTTTAAGTAAAGTTTCTTTAATACGGAAAAAATCTGTTAATTCGAAAAAATACACTGAGATAACAAACAAAAAGTAAAACGCACATTTTAAAAATGGTTAGTAAAATGTTTATTTTAAAAACATTCTACGCCATGCAAAAATGAAAATCCTTCCTTTAAAATAAAAAAGTAAAATGAAACGTTTTAAAAACAAAAACGAACGTTTTACTATGATATAGAAAGCTATAATGAATATTTTCAAAAATATTCTACGCCATACATAAATGAGAACGCATATTTTAAAATACAAAAGGAAAACGAAACGTTTTAAAAACAACAACGAACGTTTTAAAATGATAAAGTAGGCTAAAATTTATATTTTTAAAAACATTTTACGCCATACAAAAATACAAACGCACATTTTAAAATACAAAAGTAAAACGAAACGTTTCAAAAACAGCAATGAACGTTTTAACAAAAATTTTATAAAAAAATGCATGTTTTTGTCAAGATTTTCTGTCACTATATAAGCTGAGTAGTTTTACACATGTTTTGCTACAGTTACCTTATCGTTGCCAATAGCTCAGTGGAGGTGTGCTAGACTGGCATGCAGAGGACGTCGGTTCGCATCCTGACTGTGTATGTATCAAAAGTATTAATTTAATTATTTAAATTCTAATTTTAATTGTTTCATTAACTCATTAGTCAAAAAAAATCTTCGAAATAAGTTCGCGGTTACAATCTTAAAAACAATCTATCAAAATTTATCAAAAATAAATGTGTTTTAAATAAAAACAAATTCCTGCAGGTTTCAGTGATTGAACCCTGGACGGTTGAGTATTAAACTCGACCGATACTAAGCTCGGCTAAGTAGGCAATCGAGGCAATTAAAAGCTCTTTTTAAAATTTTCATTTTAAAATATCAAACGAACGGTTTAAAAGCCCTTTTGAAAATGTTTACTGTAGAAAATCAAACGAACGTTTAAGCAGATCATTTTAAAATGTTTATTGAAAAAAATCAAACAAACGTTTAAGAAGTCCCTTTAAAATGTGCGTTTTTAAAATAAAAATAAACCTTGCAGGCGCAAAATCTGGGTCAAACGTTTTCAAAATTTTTGGAAATGTTGTTTTCTCATGAAACACATATTTTTTGAGAAATTTACAAAAACTACACGAACTGGCTTCGCCTCACGCTCCGATTGTCTTTTTTCGCAATTCTTTTTTCATAGTCTTATTTTACGATAAATTCTACTGAATAAAAGTGCATTTTGTTTTCCACTTCCGATGAGGCAAATAACTGCAAAAAATCATTGAACGTCGGTGCAACCAAATTCGAAGACATAATTTTAAAAAATCAATTTAAAAAAATTGTGACGACATTGAGAGGTCACACTAAGTGCGATGAACTTGCAAAAAGTTCGTCTTTGTGAGTTTTTACTAATGGTTCTTACTATCGATAAAATAGTTCATTCGACGTCGAATTTTAAATTTTCTAAAATAGAAAATATTTGTTTCGACGCTGTTTTGAGAGCGAGCGCGGGGTTCAATGATAAGGGTGAATAATAAAATAAATTAAAAATAAAAACAAAAAAATTAATTCAATCAGATTTTTTTTGCTCCAACAAATCAATATTATATTTTCTTTAAAATAAAAAATTTCATATAAAAATATACAAAAATCATAAAATTTTTATGGGAGCCCCCATACGGAGGGATCGGAGAGGATGGCTTCCAAGGCAAAAATGTTTCTCTTGGAAAAAGACTGGAGGTCGGTCATATTGTTTTCATTATCAGTAGGGGGTTAGGTCTCTGCCTCCCCCTGTAGCTCGAAAAACTAGGGTGACCCGAAAATTCTGACTTCAGATTCGGATTCTGCGGAGTCAAAACCTTAAGAAACCGTTGAGAAACCTCTTGGGATTTTTTTAATGTTGTAACGTGTTATTAATATATTTATAATCATAATAGCAATAAGCAGCAGAAAAGACATTACGAGACATGTTTACATTTAACGAACAGAAAATTAAATCGTGATCGGAAATAAAAAAATAGTTGATCAAATAGTGAGACAAGCGAGAGGTCTGGCACAATGAAATAATCGAAAGACTTCTAATAGCATTATTACAAAAGCGAGGCGGTTCTGTAGCATTTAGCACAGATAGACCCGCCGAAGATATTCTGTCCATCATCGATTGTTGGTAAGAATCATTTGACAATAGATTTATATAAAATCACCGCACATCAAAATGATATCATGATTGAGATTATATGTCAACAAATCAGTAAACAAGGGATCAACAGAATGAAATTTATGAGGATTATACACACAAGACAACATCATTTTTTTTTTGTATTATCGGAAATACTTATATTGATATACTCAATTCCCAGACATAAATTCCTATTATTCACTACGGGTCACGAACGAAGTGTATTTCCTTGAAGATGGTTCTATTGGAACGTGAAAAAATCCGTTCAGCAGATCCAGCATAGTTTAAACGTTTACACCTTGTAGACGACCCAATACGTCGTCGATAAGTGGCATTGGAAAGTTATCTCTTATATTTTTTTCATTGATTTTCCGATAATCATAACACAATCTCTTCGTCCCATCTTTTCTTGAAGCCACTGTGCAATTTGCTCATCAATAGTGCGTTGACTTGCGTATGACGTCCTTCTAGGTTGTTGATAGACAGGAACTTCATCGCTGAGCAGAATTTTCATCTCTATTGGTGATACGTATTTCTTATCAGGCACATATTCTTCTATCATCTTGGTTACGACTTCCAGCTTGATGGCCCTCAAATGTTATAACTCTATTTCCTATTTTGTTAAAAGCTCTCTTTGTGCTGCTTCCAATCTTGCAGTCGAACTTGGATTCTTTTTACTTCTTTTTCGATTTCATGGACTGGACTTTCATTATTATTGTAGATCTTTCCTTCGGTACAATCATTGAGTACCCTTCTTCTGAATTCTGCAATTCCAATCATTTATAATAATGTCTCTAAAAATTAGACCTGATAAATATCGTTCGTCTTGAAAATTAATATCATTAACCATGATAACTTTGTGATCCTCTTGTTTCACTTGCCTTTCATTGGGCAGAGAACTTTTTCATTGGAATGAACGATGACCTAAAAAATAATAAATTTTGTTAGAACTTTTTTGATCAATTTGTAATCATGAATTTCATTTCTGACACAAGTTCAAGTGATGAAGATCTGAAAAAAATGCTTATTATAGAAAGAAAAATTTTAAGGCAAAGGTCAAACATATTTAGCCCGATGTTTTGGGTTTTGATATCGTCATTAAAACTGAATTTTACAACAGGTTTCAAAACTATTTTGTAATGAATAAATGAGCATTCAAATATATGCTTCAAACAATTGAAACCAGGATGAAACGCAGCATTCGGTCAACATCAGTTTCCAAAACATTAAAGTTGACTGCAACGTTGAATGTTTTTGGCGCATGGTTCGTATCAGTTAAGTGTCGTAAAGGACTTCCACCTCGGACTGGTTCAAGAAACTGTTAGCAAAATTCTGACGGAAACGCTTGACGTTTAAGAAGCTGTCATCTGCCCACACTGGATAAGATTTCATATGAGCAACGTATTCTTATATTCTTGTATCTTTTAGTGTTTTTAATTGAATTTATGGTGCGAGAAATCTCATTAAAAACTTGTTTATTATTGGGCATTTCCACCAGACAATTGCGTTTATCAGCTTTTTTTTTGGCAGCAGTTGAAGCTCGCATATGTTTTCTTCTATGCAAAGTTCCTCCTCACGCTCTTGCACCACAAATCCGGGATCATGCACTACTAAAAATCCATTCGGCTCTTACACCACAAATCCGGGCTCTTGTTCGAGTACAAATTCACACACATTTTGTGTTACGCGTATTTCCTCCTGACGCTCTTGCACCACAAATCCGGGCACTTGCATTCCACACACGAAGCCATTAATACTCCATTTTTTCTCAAATTGCATTAAATTTGCAACTGCTTCTTCAAATGGGGAATGTCTAGCTATTAATATCTTTCGCCGACAGTTGCATTGCATTTTGCCCTTTTCAAAGAAATTTTCTTCTTAATTTTAAATTTTAAATCTCTCCAGACCTGGAATAAATCAAAGCACAATTGATCGTTTGTGTATTTTCACCGTCCCTTTGCGGTGGACCAATGGCATTTAATTGTTTTCGTATTTCCTCCAATTTTTTTTAAATTGCCTGGGAGTGTTCCTCTGCTAAATCCTTTTGCTAAGCTTGGATTCTTCTCCAGCTCTCGAACTAAATTTTCAAATTATGTGACGTTTGTTAAGGAGCGAGAGGACTTCCAGTCGTCGCAACTCATGCAGAAAAAACTCAACGACATACATTGCGGCGTGTACACGCGACATGTTTTCAAAACGACATAGCGAGTACAGCATACTCGTCGTCAGCTGTCAAAATTTGTCGATAACGATTTCAGTGGTACCAATTTCAAAATTACGACAGAAGAAGACGATGATAACTGCGGACGACGACTCGTTTGGTAGGGCTGAATATGTAATTGAAATTATTTGCTTTAAAAAAAAATTAAAAAGGTTCATATTACTATTATTTACTGTTCCGTTTTGCTTTGACAATATGTTTGTATTCTTTTTATTTTCTATATAAATATCTCTTCCTTTCACTAACAATAACAATTCAATAAACGCTAAAATAATATTATAAACATTGTATGATGACATGTTAAATAAAATTATTAAAACAGTTTAGCTGTCAATACTCTCACCAACTGTGTGTTCAAAAAGTAAATTTTGTTTTCATATTGAACATTATTGCTTGTTGTGCTTTGTTGTAAAAGCAGCCTTCTTCCTTTATGTTTGCCTTCGTTTCACTCAATGTTTGCATTCGCCACTCTTTTGTGATGTTCCCCTTTGTTTTGCTCGCTTCTGCTACGTTCTCCGCTACTTCCTTTTGTTTTTACTAATTAATTGAATTCGCCATCCCTCTTTTGTGATGCACTCTTCCCCATTGTCGCTTCCTGCTATGTTCACCGCTTTTCTTTGTGGAACTGATTTGTTGCTCAGCAGGACTCTGCTGATCGTTCGATCCTAATCAGCTAAATAAGCTTGGAATAAGCTTTAAACAAGCTTAAAAACGTAAGACTCAAGCTTGGATAACGCTTTCATTTACTATTGTAGAAAGCTTACATGTAATTGTAAGATAAACGAAAGTGAACCCTTGGAATTATATTCCTTACTTCAAGCTTAATCCAAGTGTTGTTTTTACAATTGGATATAAGTGTTTTGATAAGCTTTTCCCAAGTGTGCTACATTCAAGTAATCAATTAGCACACGCGGAAAATTTTTATTACGTGCCTCAGATGGTAAGACACTTGTTTATTTGATTTGTTGCTATTTGAACATTTTTATTTATTTTTTATTTTCGTTTGTTAAAATGTAAGCATGTATTTGTATGATAAATTGCATGCCTTCATACATTTTTGTGTTTGCCATCACTAGGGATCGAACGCGCGAGCCATCGCATATGAGTCAGACACTCTAACACCGTGCCGTTAGCCTTATGGCTGCTGAGCGAACGAAATGAAAATAAAATAAATTTATATATATATGAGAGCATCACAACTTTTATCAGTTGCACAACTATTACCGTTGTCATAGTTTTCTAAGTATGATTGCAAAACACTTAATGCAAGCCTTTCCAAGTATTATTGTACATTACTTGCTTCTTGTGTTTTACGCAATAGTTATACAA
This sequence comes from Tetanocera ferruginea, assembly GCA_958299015.1. Classification (NCBI taxonomy): domain Eukaryota; kingdom Metazoa; phylum Arthropoda; class Insecta; order Diptera; family Sciomyzidae; genus Tetanocera; species Tetanocera ferruginea. The sequence goes on along the minus strand of OY282640.1, from coordinate 97,137,291 downwards.
AGAAACTTGGAATTTTATGACCTAGGCAAGTGTTTTTCAAGCGTGCTTGGAAAAGGCTTCCTTTTTGTAGTGCATGTAGGCTTAATCCAAGAACTATTTCTAAATGGCTGATTGGGATGCTTTTGTAGTATACACTTATTTAGACTTGTATGTGTGTATATCAGAGATCTGCAACAAGTAACTTTAAAATCAAGTTACTTGAAAAAAAATCAAGTTTCGACTTGACTTGAAGAAACTTGATTTGTTTCTACCCTACAAGTCACGACTTGATTTTGAAAATCATAAGTCTAACTTGATTCTCTTTTGTTTCTACTCTACATGAATTGGTAGAAAAATTCAAGTTTTCTACTTTTCAAGCCTGTTTTCAAGTCCAAACGCGACTGCGCTGCCGTCGAAGGCGACTGGCGAGCGTTTGTTTGGTTGTCTGTTTCATTTATGATGCGTAGTTAGTGTGACGTAATTTTTGTGTATTTGAAGAATTTGAGATAATTCAAGCAAACATTTTTGACGAAGATATACGTCTTATAGCATGGTTTGTATGGGGGTCTTTTTAACGAATTTTTTAAGCACATGCAGCATATAAGTCAAGTTTTTGGGTAGAGATATAAGATTTATTATTCATCGTACAAATATAAAATAAATGCCAACTTATGTGGCGAATGAAATCAATATCTAATTTTGGATGTTGTCACTTCTTTAAAAAAGTCACAAAATAGCAAGAAGACATTGCTCACGCCTTCTATATCGTTCTATAGTTGCAGCGATAATCCACTTTGTGAGAGCAAAAGAGACTAGCAATATGTCACTCTCAAGCCGTTAGTTTTTTATTTGGACTCTCTCGCGTTCGAGACTATTCTACAGTTGAATCTCAGCATTACTTATAGCTTCATTAATAGTTTAATTGGCTTTAATTATAAAAAAGGTAGTGTTAATACATAACAATATAATTGCTATTTCTTAATTACTTACTTTCTTACTAAGGTGGCCATGACAACCCTTTGTCGGGTTACGCGCCGTCTCCAAACACTTTCACCAAGCGTGGTAAGGGCTTCCTCAGCCTGGTCAATCCATCGGAGGCATGGTCTTCCTCTTCGTTTTTGACTCTCGGCTTTCGCCTCAAACACCTTTTTTGCTGGAGCTCTTCATCCATACGAAAGACATGACCCAACCAACGTAGTCACTAAATTGTTATACGCTGGACTATGTCAATGTCATTGTAGAGCTCGTACAGTTCGTGGTTCATTCGAATGCGATAGTCGTCGCCAACTCGAACAGGACCAAAGATTTTGCGAAGAACTTTCTTCTCGAACATTCCAAGAGCGGCTGCATCTGTTTTCGATACCACCCATACCTCAGCGCCATAGAGAAGCACAGGTATGATGACCGTCTTGTAGAGTGTTAGTTTTGTCGATCGAAAGAGGGCTCTGGAAACTTATTGCTTACTTAGCCCGTAATAGCACCTATTAGCAATTATTATTCTTCGCTTTATCTCCAGGCAGACATTATTGTTGCTGTTTACGGCGGTGACAAGGCATGTAAACTCCATGACAACTTCAAAGTTATATTAACCTACTGTAGCATTGGAGCCTAGACGCCACGATTCCCTATTTGCAGACTGCATATACTTTGTTTTGCCCTCGTTCACCGTCAAACCCACTTTGGCTGATTCCTTTTCGATAGCGGCGAAAGCGGCAGTTAGATCTCTCTTGGTTCTGTCGATAATATCGATATCATCAGCATACACAAGGAGCTGGACACCTTTGAAGAAAATGCTACCATTTCGAAATTGAAGAGATCGCATGATAGCGCGTCGCCTTGTCTGAAACCTCGTTCGGAAACCATCCTGAAAACCATCCTGATAAGGTCCAATTTTGAAAATGCTTCATCGCAGAATGCGCTCAATTGAAAGTTGCTGGAGCATTTTTAAACCAAATGGCATCCTGTTATATTCGTCGTGCCCAAAAGGTGTGCTGAAAGCAGTTTTACATTTGTCAGATTCTTTAACGGGAATCTGATGAAAACCTTTGGCTAAACCTTTCCCAACTGGTCAAGTATGTCAGTAATATTGGGCAAAGGGTATGCGTCACCGACAGTTAAGTCGTTTAATTTTCGAAAATCAACTACAACTCTCCAACGTTTTTAACCTTCGGAATCTGCCTTCTTTGGAACAAGTAAAAGTGGCGAGTTCCATGGACTTGAACTTGGGCAAATAATACTATCTTCTAACTTACTTACTTAGATGGCGCTTACAACCGTTGGTCGGTTTTGGCCTGGTCTAAGAACTTACGCCAGCCTCTTTTTTCGTGCGTTTCCTGGCGCCAGTTGGAAACTCCAAGCGTTGTCAGGTTATCCAATGCCTGGTCTTTCCAACGGAGATGCGGTCTTCCTCGTCTGCGTTGGCCACCGCTGGGTACCGAATCCAATATCTTTTTTGCTGTAGCTTCGTCGTTCATTCTCTCGACATGACCTAGCCAGCGAAGCCGCTCTTTTTTAATACGCTTGACTATATCGATGTCGGCATAAAGCTCATACAGCTCGTGGTTCCATCGTATTCGGTACTCGCCATTGTCGCAGATTGGACCATAGATCTTTCGAAGGATTTTTCTCTCGAACGCCCCCAAAGTCCTTTCATCAGAGCTGCTCAACGTCCAGGTTTGTGATGCGTATAGTAGAACGGGCATGATTATTGACTTATAGAGCGTCAGTTTTGTTCGTCGAGAGAGAGCTCTGCTTCTCAATTGCCTACTGAGCCCAAAGTAATCTCAATACTGATACTCAATACTGATATCGTTGGAGGAGTTAATGCTGGATCCCAGGTAAACAAAGTCCTTCACTACCTCAAAGGAGGTGTTGTGAACAGTGACGTGGTTTCCAAGACGCTGGGACTGTTTGTTTGTTGACACAAGATACTTCGTTTTATCTGCGTTCACTGCAAGACCCCTTCGACTCGACTCTTTTTCTAGCCTGGAGAATGCTGCACTGACTTTGCGCGTATTGTGGCCAATGATGTCGATATCATCTGCATACGCCAGCAGCATAACACTCTTATAGAAAATTGTGCCGCTGCATCTCAGGTCAGCAGCTTGGATGATCTTCTCCATTACTATATTAAAAAAGTCGCACGATAAGGATTCGCCTTGTCTAAAACCTCGCTTGGTATCGAACGGCAGCGAGAGGTCCTTCCCGATTTTCACTGCACTGCTGGTGGTCTTCAGTGTCATCCTGCAAATACGTTTTAGCTTCGCTGGAATACCGAATTTAGTCTGTGAAGGCGGCTTTGAAATCGACAAAGAGATGGTGTGTGTCGATTTGTTTTTCGAGGGTATTTTCCAAGATTTAAACAGGGCTTCGCCACCGGTCTTAAACAGCTCAGCCGGTAGGCCATCGGCTTCTGCGGCTTTGTTGTTTTTAAGCCGAGCTATAGCTGTTAAGACCTCGTTATAGTCGGGCAGCGGAACTTCAACGCTGTCATCCATAATTGGGGTTTCCGGGATATCATCTCCACTGGCGGGATTGTTGTCAGCGTCGCCATTTAAAAGACAAGAGAAGTTTTCCCTCCATAACACCAGTGTACTCTGGATATCTGTCACTAGATTCCCCTTTTCATCCTCGCAGGAAGAGGTTCCAGTCTTGAAACCATCAGCCAGGCGTCTTATTTTTTCGAAAAATTTTCGAGTCTCATTCCTGTCGCTATGCATCTCAATTTTCTCGCACTCACGCATTTCCGCCTCTCATGTTTTTTGCCTGAAAATGCGTCTGCCTTCCCTCCTCTTCTCTCGGTATCGCTCCATATCAGCACGCGTTACAACCGACTGCAGGGTGGCTTTGTGGGCGGTGTTCTTCTCTGCAATGGCGTCGTGACACTCCTGGTCGTGCCACTGGTTTCGGCGAGGGTGGTAGCCCATCACCTCTTCGGCAGCCATACGCATAGAGTGGGATATGTGCGTCCACTGTCCGCATATATCGTCCATCAGAGGGGTGCTTTCTTGAAGCAGGAGTGAGAGTCGAGTAGCGAAGGCTTCGGCCCTCCGTTTTGACTGCAGCTTGTCGATGTCTAGCTTTCTTTGTGTAGGATTGCGAGCATTCTTAGCTGTGACAGACGTGTGCGGATCTTGGCTGCGACAAGGAGAGAGGTCCCAGATGCATACATCTGACCACCTTAATTCAACTCAACGCGCAACCAAAATAATCCACAAATGTGTGTCAACACTTAAAAGTTGCTTCCAGGTGTAGACGTAGGTCGCGATGACACACTTTTGTTTTACTACTCAGTTGTGCTGTATTTGCATATTGTTGAATATCGATGTTATTATTAGTAGTTGAACCATATTTATATTTTGCTGATGCAAAATTACACCAACAACCACTCATTAATTTCAATATCGGTAACAACTAAACCATATTTGTGCTGACGCTGAATAACAACAACAACAACTTAGTTAATATTTCGTTTTATTCTTGTTACTGTTGTAAACGTATTATAAGTAAAAATTGTATATAAGCTCTTAAACTAAGCAATAAAGATCAGTAGTAATAACTCAAATCAAAATAAAACACCGTTTTTAATAACATTCATCTGTAGCAACAATTGTACAAGGTTCAAGTGCCTGTGCAATTCTACAACAATCCCTTAGGTCAATATTGGTACACGCACCTGTATTGACAAACTCAACAAGGGATCCAACATTGGTGACCCCGACGTGATCCACATCCTTTTGATGAAAGCGATAGGATCATAAAAAAAACAAATATATAATACATCCATTATTTAACCGTGGAAATTTAAATTCGTAAGCTGTGAAACCGCAAATAGTTCGCCGCGAATAAAATTCGTTCAAGAGAACTCGAAGGCTTTAATTAAACATCTTGTGCACCACACCGCATCCACAATGAACATAGAAGATTTAGTAACGCAACAAGATGAAACCGCAGTGGCTCTGCAAAAACTTATAGCCAACTGCAAGAAAGCGCCATATGAGCGACGGACGCTAGAGTTCATCGACGCAAAGGTTAAGGAACTCGATGAGTTGTGGGCTCAATTCAATAAAGTCGATAACATCATTCGTAGTCTCCACGGCAGCAAAGATGATCATCCGTACTTCACTAAGGACATGCATGCAGCCATCAGTGTAAGATACCGAGAATTCCGAGACGAAATGGAACTCTATAGGTCGAATTACGCTAGACCCAGTCAAGCCAAGGGTCAGCTGAGAACACCGCAAGCTGCTTCACGGAATGCTGATGGACAATTAACAAACAACATGGAACATAGTATTGAAAGACGAAAGCTGCTGAGGAATCAGCGTGCTTTAATTCAAGCACTGACACAAAACTTGAATGAAGTGATGGGGCAGCGTGAAACAGACCACCCTCCATCATACTACACCATCAAGGCAGCAGTAATAGAAAAGCATATGATGGATTTAGCAAAACACAACACGGCGCTGTGGGAGTCAACTGATGAAGATGTCATCGAAGAGTACACGCCGCAGGCCTATTACGAGCTCGAGGCAAAGGCAGAAGAGGTACTGATTCAGCTTCATCAGCACCTACCAGTGGAGCAATCACTACACTCGCAGAGAGCACCACAGACAGACATAGATGTTCCATTACCAAGAATAACGTTGCCTAAATTCAATGGCAACTACATGCAATGGGTTACCTTTAAGGATTTGTACACCGAATTGATTCATAAGGTGGACATGAGTGATGCAAAAAAAATGCATTACTTGACAACTTCCTTAGAGAGCGAACCACGAAATTTAATCAAGCACCTTCCATCAACCGGAAGTAACTACACACATGCTTGGTCAATCATCACTAGTCGTTTTGATAACAAAAGACTTCTGGTGACGACATTACTAAACAAACTGATGTCACAATCATCACTTAAAAAAGAGTCATCATCTGCATTGAAGGCTCTTCACGATATCACAAAAGAATGCATTCATGGACTTAAGGCTCAAGGTATTCCGGTTCAACATTGGGACGTCATCCTGAGTCACATACTACTACAAAAAATGGATCAAGACTCTCAAACAGCATTTGAGCAGAGCTTGCACGACAACAAGCGATTACTCACCATAGATGAAATATTCAAGTTCCTAGAGCGTAGATTCCAATCATTCGAAGCTCGTGGAAGAGGAGAATCATCGTCAACTCGGACAAGTGCAACAGCCACAATCCCTTCAAGCAACGAAGAAAGGTGCGTGATTTGTAAGCAAAAAGATCATAAAATCTATGCATGCAAAACATTTTTAAATGCGAACATTCATCAAAGGTGGAATTGGGTCAAAACTCACAACCTCTGCACAAACTGCTTCAAGGCGGATCATCGCGCGTTGGAATGCAAATCACGGAATTGCACAAGGTGTGCTAAAAAACACAATACACTACTACATGTCGAACAATCAGGACATTCGTCATTAACCCCCAGTCACGCACCACAAACTAAAAGCAATCAACGGGCCACCACCCTGGGAACAACAAAGGAATCCAAGAATAACGGTTATGTTCTCCTCAGTACTGCAGTTATCAGACTCATCGCTAGTAATGGACAGGCAATAGAATGTAAGGCCATCTTGGATTCAGCATCACAAGTCAATCTCATCACGGAAAGAGTTGCAAAGCAACTAGGGTTGCAGCTCAAACCAGCAGCAATGTTGATTGAAGGCATAGGCAATGGAAAGAGAGAAGCCCGAATACGCGTGAACGTCAAATTACAATCACGCATCAGCAAGTATTCAACTCGACTAGAAGCCTTTGTTCTATCGCGCATTATTCCTGAACATCCAACACAGCGATTGGATACTTCAAATTGGCCCATACCAAACAATATTGGATTAGCAGATCCACATTTCAACTTCCCTGCAAAGATTGACGTCCTCATTGGAGCAGAGTTTTATCATGATTTGCTGGTAGATGGGCGCATCTCTCTTACAAAAGGACTCCCCACCTTACAGAACACAGTATTCGGATGGATTCTGGCCGGGAAGGTAAGCGACAGCAAATCGTTATTTGCAACATGCGGAATATGTACCGAAGATGACAATGACTTAACCCGAAAGGTGGAAAGATTTTGGCAATTGGAAGAAACTCCGACGGATCACAAAGTGCTTACAACAGCTGAAAAACTCTGTGAATCACATTTTGCGCTAAACACAATACGAAACAGCCAAGGAAGGTTCGTAGTAAAACTCCCCTTTGCAGATAGCCCGTCTTTGCTAGGTGAGTCAAAGCAAATTGCAGTCAATCGGTTTTACGCACTAGAACGACGTCTTGCAAAGGACCCCAACCTAAAAATACAATATACTGAGTTCATGGATGAATATGAATCATTGGGTCATATGACAAGGATCGACAAAGCAAGCATATTACAATCATGTTACTTTATCCCGCACCATTGCGTGGTAAGACCTGAGAGTTCTACCACAAAATTAAGAGTAGTGTTCGATGCCTCATCAAACACATCTACAGGGTTAGCACTCAATGACTTAATGTACACAGGACCAACTATTCAAAGTGAACTCTTTACATTGCTACTACGATTCCGATGTCCACGATTTGTCTTCACCTCAGATATACAAAAGATGTATAGACAAATCCTGGTCCATCCTGAAGACCGGAAATATCAACTCATAGTTTGGAGGAAGGACGCCACAAAAGTGCTACAATACTACCAGCTTAACACGGTAACATACGGCACTCGGTCAGCACCTTATTTATCAACAAAATGCCTCCAGCAGCTAGGCAAGGAAAACAGTTCTCAATATCCACTCGGATCTGACGCGCTGTTAAATGATTTCTATGTTGATGATTGTCTCACAGGATCCGACAGTCTAGCCACAGCATTGGAAACACAAGAACAACTTACAAAAATATTACAACAAGGTGGACTACGGTTGCGCAAATGGTGCGCTAATCACCCAAAATTACTGCAGTCAGTTCCAGCCGAAGACCAAGAAGTCAATCTTGATTTTGACGATGACATCAACAGCGCAGTTAAAACATTAGGATTGACATGGTTATCAAAAACCGACAAATTTTGCGTAAAGGTCAACATCGTACCGGCCACAAGAATTACCAAGCGAACGGTTGTATCAGATGTTGCAAAAATTTTTGACCCATTAGGATTACTATCTCCAGTAGTTTTCACTGCCAAAATCCTCATTCAGCAACTGTGGCAAACAAATTTAAAATGGGATGACGAGTTAACCCCAGAATTACGCCTCAAATGGACAAGATTCTGCGAAGAGTTGAAACAAGTAGCCAACACGCATCTTCCAAGGCACATCTTTCAACAAGGAACAAGAAGTTCCTCGCAGATACATTCTTTTGCTGATGCCTCAGAAAAGGCATACGGAGCCGCCGTTTATGTCAGATCCATTGACAAGAACGGAACAATCATTGTACGTCTATTATGCTCAAAATCTCGTGTGGCCCTTCTAAAAACACAAACCATACCAAGATTAGAACTCTGCGCTGCACTCCTCAGTGCACAGCTAGTAACAAGGGTAAAGCAGGACTTGAAGTTGGCAGATGCTCCGGTTTATTTCTGGACCGATTCAGAAATTGTTCTTTCATGGATAAATTCCAGTTCATCAACCCTAAAAACATTTGTCGCTAACATAACCGCAAGGATTCAAGAGCTTTCTTCGCCAGCACAATGGTGGCACGTTGCTTCCAAGCAAAATCCAGCTGACGTTCTATCGAGAGGCCTATTTCCGTCTGAATTACCCAGTTGCAATCTATGGTTATACGGACCAATCTTTTTGCATGGAAAGGTAGAAGGATGGCCCAAGAAATATTCAAACAAACCAGAGTCAGATAACAACTTAGAAAGAAGACAGGTGGCAGTATCCGCAGCTGCCACTGTCGAGAACAAGCCAGATGATATCATATACAATATCAATAACAAAAATTCATTCAAAGTGTTAACAAGAATTGTTGCGTACATGATTAGGTTCAAGCGGCATGCCAAACAGAGTGTTCAAGAACGCGAAACCGAAATTTTTCTCACACCCATAGAACTCAAAAGGGCGCTTTCAGTGATAGTTCGTGCCATGCAGTGGTCAGATTTTAAGGAGGAAGTCACGCTAATAAAGAAGAATTTCCAGCTCAACAAAAACAGTCAGCTAAGCAGACTCCATCCATTCTTGGACGACGAAGGGGTGCTCCGAGTAAGAGGACGTCTCGAGGCATCCAACATTTCTTACGATGCCAAACATCCAATGATCATTCCATACAATAATCCATTAACAAAATTGCTCATAAAATGGTTTCACGAAGAGCATTTTCACTGTGGAGTTAAGACACTAGTGGAACAACTTCAGCAACAGTTCTGGATCATCAAGTCAAAGTCTATGGCCCGGACGATTGTGCACAACTGCATTCGCTGCACGAAGATAAGGCCCAGGTTATGCCAACAGATCATGGGAGATTTGCCTGCGGCAAGGGTACAGCCTACTCGACCTTTTATGAATTCAGGAGTAGACTTCTGCGGTCCATTCTGGACTCATTTCAAAATTCGAGGAAAGACCACAAAAAACCTACGTGGCAGTATTCTGCTGCTTTGCAACAAAGGCGATACACAACCTACGCTTGCCAATGCAGACGCTAGACAAAATGAAACTCAGTATGGAATTATTTAGTCAGCTGCCAGTTGAGCCGTATTACAACGCCACGCCACCTGTTCTCATTGGTCTAGATAATTGCCATTTAGGCGTTCCATTCAAGACTATAGCCTCTGGCAGTGGAGGGCCATATTCCGCTAAAATAAAACTAGGATGGATTTCCTACGGGCCTACTAGAAGTCAAACGTTAATGCCACCGCCGTGTCTAATGATCAGTAAAGTTAGTGAGCAGTCGTTGCATGAGCTGGTAGAAAATTATTTCAGCGTTGAAAGTTTTGGAGTACGACCAGCGCCCATCGTAGACAGCTATGAAGACCTGCGTGCAAAGAATATTCTACAAGCCCCACAAAAAAAGTCAATGGAAGATACGAGACCGGACTTCTGGGGAAAAGTGACTTTGTGGAACTGCCCGATAGATATGCGATGGCAAGAAACAGGTTAGTGGGTATTGAACAGGTTAGTGGCAAAGATTCCTTCGCTGCTGCTTATATTTCTATCATTCAAAGTTATGCTGAAAAGGGCTATGCACGAAAATTGGAGCCAAGTGAAGCAGCTGTCATCAAACCGACGACATGGTACTTGCCTCATTTCGCCGTCGAAAATATGAATAAGCCAGGAAAATTGAGGCTTGTGTTTGACGCTGCTGCTACAGTTAATGGAGTGTCACTGGATTCGTATCTTCTTAAGGGTCCACAGGAGTACCAATCAATGTCATCTGTACTCCTCAACTTTCGGAAGAATGAAATAGGCATTTGTGGTGACATTACCGAAATGTTTCACCAAGTGAAGATTCGAGCTGAGGACAGATGCGCTCAACGTTTTTTATGGCGCGAAGGGAAGCTGGACCGTACACCTGACGTATATGAGATGAACGTCATGATATTCGGCGCCGCGTGCTCACCTAGTGCAGCCAAATATGTCATCACTGCGAACGCATTAGAACATCGTGACCATGACCCGAGAGCAATCCAAGGCGTATTAAAGCATCACTACGTGGATGACTTTGTCGATAGTTTTGCGACCATAGATTAAGCTATTCGAATATCAGCACAGGTACGCGAGATCCACAAGAATGCAGGCTTCACGCTGTGTAAATTCGCCTGAAGTTATTGCTGCGCTATGTGACAGTGCAATTCCAGCAACACAAGAGTGCCTAGTTACGGAGAAGGTACTAGGAATGTATTGGCAGCCATCTAGTGATACCTTCGAATATCGCCTTCGTTTTAATAAAGTTGACGAAAATGTCATCGCCGGAGCAAGAGTTCCTTCAAAAAGAGAGCTGTTAAGTATTGTTATGTCGGTATTTGATCCATTGGGATTTTTTTGTCACTTTATGGTTGCCGCGAAGCTGTTACTGCGTGAAGTTTGGAAACACAACGTACGATGGGATGATCCATTGCCGTCGCGTATAAGTGAAGTATGGAGCAAATGGAGCGAAGCCATAAGCAAAATCGTCGAAGTCAGGATACCTCGCCGTTATTTTAAGACATTAAAACCGAAAAAGGTGCAGCTGCATGTGTTTGTGGATGCAAGCGAAGATGCGTTTGCCGCAGTGGCAAATTGAAGAGCCGTTGACAATAAATGTATGGTAGAAGTAACCTTTGTGAGCGCAAAGACAAAGTGCGCGCCGCTGAAGCCGATGACAGTGCCACGCTTCGAACTTCAAGCCGCTGTTTTGGGTGCGCGTTTGATGAAGACCATACGCGACGAACATGATATAAAAATTGATAAGTGTGTCATTTGGAGTGACTCGATGACAGTCATTAAGTGGGTTGGTTCCATAAGTCGTCGCTACAAGCCGTTTGTAGCACATCGAATAGCAGAAATTATATCTTCGACTGAAGTTTCTAATTGGAGGTGGGTTCCAACTCTTCAAAATGTTGCAGATGAAGCCACCCGACCTAATTGCAACGCTGATTTTACACCCACGTCTCGCTCGTTCGGTGGTCCTGAATTTTTATCAATGGAAGAAGAGTCATGGCCAGTTAGTCCCTGCGATGCTGGTGGGCCGCAAGACGATGATGAAGAGCTGCGGTGCATATTCACACTACTAACCATTTACCATTTAATTGATTTTAATCGATTTTCTGTTTTTATTCGATTGAAGCGAGCCATGGCATGGGTCATACGCTTTGTTGAGGCATGTCGGAAGCATAGAGTTTTTGATGACAATGATGGGTTAACTGCCGCCGAACTTGATTCAGTCGAACTGGTATTGTGTCGTCAAGTACAAGCCGAAGCCTTCAGTATTGAGCTCAACGAGAGGGAGGCAGCCTACAGAGAAATTCTACTTTGTACTTACTCTCGCCATATATTAATGACGAGGGTACATTGCGCGTCAAGGGACGCATTGATGCTGCTAGCTGGCTACCGATGGACACACGCCGGCCAATCATACTACCAGCCGATCATCAATTTTCTAGGCTGTTAGCACATCATCACCACTTCCAGATGAAGCATCAAAATCTTGAGGCAGCTATTTGTCAACTTCGGCGAAAATTCTAGGTGCCGCGCATAAGAAGCGTCATGCGCAGAGAGAAGCGTCATGCGCAGAGTCATAGCGAATTGCACTATATGCAAAGTCAATAGAGCGAAGCCAGTAACACCACTCATGGGTCCACTGCCAGCAGATCGTCTCACGCCGTATGTGAGGCCATTTACATATACGGGCTTGGACTACTTTGGGCCAGTCGTCGTCACAGTCGGTCGTCATACAGAAAAACGATGGGTGGCTCTATTCACGTGCCTATCGGTGAGGGCTATTCATCTGGAGGTCGCTGCGGACTTATCTACAGACGCATGTATTATGGTTATCAGAAATTTTATTAATCGCTGAGGTGTGCCATTGAGAATACGCAGCGATAATGGTAAAACTTTATTGGTGCCGCTGCAGAAGCTAAACGCTTTAATGAAATATTCGACTGCAAACGAGTTCAAGATGAGATGTCAACGAAAGGTATCGAATGGTGGTTCAACTGGCCATGCAACCCAGCTAAAGGCGGCGTATGGGAGCGCATGGTGCAGTGCGTAAAGAGGGTGTTACGCCACACACTGAAAGAAGCTGCGCCAAAAGAACATACCCTGCAGTGTTTCCTGATCGAGGCTGAGAACGTCGTTAACTCTCGACCGCTGACGCACCTGCCTATTTCCGTCGATCAAGAAGAGCCGCTTACGCCAAATCATTTCTTGCTCGGAACTGGAAATGATGCACAAACGCCAAGTATTCGAGATGTGGAAATGCCAAGCGTCTTGAGGAAGCAATGGCGTATTGCGAGACAACTGAGAGATCGGTATTGGAAGCGCTGGATATTGGAGTACCTTCCTACGCTTACAGGACGTGTGAAGTGGTGTAAAAAGACGGAACCTCTCAAAGAAGGAGACTGGGCTTTTTTATGTGACCCAAGCCTGCCGAGAAAAGAATGGCGCCGTGGGATAGTTGAGCAAGTTCACCGAGGGGTCGATGGCGGGGCCAGGAGAGCAGAAGTGAGAACAAGCTCTGGGACATCTCGACGACCTGTTTCAAGATTATCTTGCTTGGATATTGAGTGAATAGACATGGTCGATCCACGGGGGTGGGGATGTGGTGAACATGCCCTGTAATGAATTTGCAGTTTGACGTTTCTCTCTGCGATTATCGGCCTTTCTGTTTTGTTGTCATTTGTCGCGATTAAAATCATTGAATTTCCGCCTTTTTTGTATTTGCTAACTTAAAGAAAAATTGTGTTCTATCTGTTTGCCGAAAGTCGTTGGAGAGCACGCAACTGCGGTAAGAATTTTGCCTTTCAATTAATATGTAATACTTAATTGTACTTTGGAGAATAAAACTACTCATCCTTATATATTATATTCGATACAATAACATCAGTGCTTGCACTTCATTAGCTTGCCGAGTTAATTCTAGCTCTTCATCGACCTGGCAAACGACAATTTACTTCTTATTGGCGTTTTGCTCTTTTTGTTAAGTGAAATTTGTGAAAATGGAAAACAATTTAAAAATTTTGCTTACTAAATATGGTGATACTTTTTATTTATTTTTATTTAATAATTGATATATTATAATATAAATAATAAAAATATCAGCTGGATTTTAGAAGATTTTGGCTGAAATGTTAAAGCTGATATCCTAGAAAATATTAGCTTGATTTCAGACAAGTTTTAAATTTTAATAACTCAGAAAATATCTACTTGAAATTTGTGAAAATGAAAAAAAATTTCAAAAATTTTGCTAACCAAAAATGGTGATACTTTTTATTTATTTTTACTTAATAAGTGATATATTATAATATAAATAATAAAAATATCAGCTGGATTTTAGAAGATTTTGGCTGAAATGTTAAGGCTGATATCTTAGAAAATATTAGCTTGATTTCAGACAAGTTTTAAATTTTAATAACTCAGAAATTATCTACTTGACTTAAGTATATTTTGACTAGAATATTAATTTTGGCATGTAAGAAAATAATTTACTTAATTGAAATTTATATTACCGGTGTGCTATCTGTGGCCGCGATTTTCTTAATTCCACTGAATATGAGCATATTTTTCTATCCGTGTGCGTAGAGTCTAATGACGAAAATAATGTAATAAGGATCCCTGCAAAGTGCAGCAAAAATATTTAAAAAATCCTCTGATGCAAAATCGACATCACTCGATCATGACATCATGACTTGACTTCATAGACAAGCTCATATCAAGGAATGTGAAGAATTCACACATAGATGCCATCATAATGTTGAGACAATATGTATTATGAAAGAGCAAACATAAAGAAACATATGGCAAATTTTACTTAAAGATTTCAGGTGACAAAAAATTTGCAATACAAGATTGCGTGTCTAAATACTTGTGCATCCCAGTGACTTCTGTTGAATCGGAGCGCATTTTTGGCAAGTGTTTTGGCAAAATTTTTACTGACCGTCACTCGTGTTTAAAATCAAAATATGTTAATATTAAAACTATCGCTCACAATCGATTGCCATGACTATCTCTATAGTCATGGGCTATATACACTAGCTCTAAAATGCGTGTTTAAGAACTTTTAATAAAAATATCACTACCAGTCTATTGAAAATGCTAAGCTAAGCTGCCGGTGCGGAGAGTCGAGCAAACACTGCAAGAGCGGGCACCTTTATACTTTCTTATTATTTATTGATGTATTCTGCCTTAATTCTTTAAAAAAGAAACATATCAATATAATTTTCACTTCAAAAGTTTTGTACTTTGCATTCTTTTATGACAGCAGTAAATATTTTATTTTTTTACTAGCGGATGTAACCCGGTGTTACTCGGGGTTGTGCTTCGAGTACAGAACAAGGACAATTTTCAAAACTGCTCTCATTTTAACATTTTTTAAATTATCAATTAAATTTTAATATTTTTTAAATTATAGTTTAAAAACCTCCTTCCGTCGAAAGTGTTTAGTCAAATTTCCCTAAAACTGTACCTTCCAGAGATGATTAAAAAAAAAATGACATCTTCAGCGTCTGGATCTGACGTCTGTAGCTCGTTTCTGCAACTTTTGTCACCGCAGTTCTCACAATATTTTCTCACTTTGACGCCATAATGACGTCATTCTCACTTGCACCGTCTCTGTAATAAAATGAGAAAAGTCGGTGACTCGTCTCGCTTGTTTCAATTCTATTTTCGTAGGAATTCAATAGCCAAAGTGTTTCTGTAAACTAAAATATACGACTCGAGCCGGCTGAAGTTGTCATTATGTTCTGATTAGGTGAGAACAATTTTTGGTTGATAGTGCAACTTTCGATTTCAATGAAGTGGTTACTAATACTACTACCCGGTACAAGGTATCAACTTATATTTTTCATTTAGACTATAAATATATAATATACACAATATTATAAGTATTATAATGTATAAATTATTGCATATACAACCTTAAATATTTTATTAATGAGATTTATTCCATAATAAAAATTTGTATCACTGCATTAAGCAACCGCATGAAAAGAATATTCGGATCTCAACGCATGGATAGGGTTTGTTTTATAAATATCAACATCACTAAGTGTCAAAACACGAAAAAATTGGTTTGTTTATTTTTGTTAATTTTTTTATTTTTGAAAAAATCAAAACAAAAAAAAATGTCAATTGTTTCAATTTTATATATTCCCTATCACTTGTGTATCTATCTCATCACAGAGCAATATTTTCTCACTTATTAATGCAGAAACACTAGCTTTCGTAAAAGTGAGTAGTTTGGAACGAAATAGTGTGACGACAGTAAAAGTGACTATTTGTCGCAAAAGTTGCAGAAACGAGCTACTGGTTTTTGAGGAAAATGGTCACCCAGTTTGAAAAAAGTCATTTCGAGAAAAATGCGTTTAAAGTTTTTCTTAGCATGCATTTAATATGCAATTTTGTCTCAAAAAAATTCCAATTTTAAAAAATCCTAAAAGCATCGATTCGATTTGTGGATTGTCGATTCGTTCAATTTCGGTTTTGGTCGATACTGTTCGGTTAATTTTTTTTATCTTTATATAGCTTCTGCTCGTATGCGTTTGACTTCTTTTTATTCGTTCGTCTGTGGTTCTTGACTTCGATTGCCTTCGTCTCATTCCTTGGTTTTTGGCCGAAAGAACTTTTAAAAGCATAGGATCTATTTCATTAACAGATACAAATGCTTACCAAGGTTCATCCGTTTTGATGTGAATGAGCCAGACATAGTTGATTGAATAAAGCCTCTCACGGAAGTTTTCTGAAATTTAAATAGCCTCAATTCTGTTACAGGGTCAAGTTATTTCACATACCAAATTTTAGTAAAATCGGTGAAGTCCTTTAGGAGTTATTGAGTCTTAACAATACAATACTTAAAGCGCCCTCTTGTGGAAGTCTTTGGAATTTTTTATATTTTATGTTTTATCTTGGTTGCAGTTGAACGTTCAAACCAAATTTCATTGATATCGGTTCAGGCGTTTAGGAGTTTTTTGAGTCTTTAAAACGCACACTTAAAGCGCCATCTTAGGGAAGTCTTTGGAATTTTTTATAGCCTATGTTATCTTGGGCGCAGTCGAACCTTCATACCAAATTTCATTGAAATCGGTCCAGATGTTTAGGAGTTAATATATATTGCCACGCCCACATACTTCCGCCCACTTTTTTACCTTTGCTTTATATTGGTTGCAGTTGAACCTTCATACCAAATTTCATTGAAATTGGAAATTTGCGGAAGTCTTTGGAATTTTTTATATTTTATGTTTTATCTTGGGTGGAGGTGAACGTTCATACCAAATATCATTAAAATCGGTACAGGTGTTTAGGAGTTATTATGTCTTTAAAACGCACTACTTACAGCGCCCTCTTGCGGAAGTCTTTGGAGTTTTTTATAGCACATGTTTTATCTTGGGCGCAGTGTAACCTACATACCAAATTTAATTGAAATCGGTCCAGGCGTTTAGAAGTTATTATGCAGTGCCACGCCCACAGACTTGCGCCCACTTTTTTACACCTCCTTTGTTCTTTCTCTCTATCAAACGTACTCGGTGTCCAAATTTAAGCTCAATCGGATAAACGGTGCGCGAGCCTATACGGAACAGACAGACAGACAGACAGACAGACAGACAGATTCTTGCTTTTATGTGTTGAAGAAAAGAAAATCATGCTAGTCCGTGGATTAAGAGCGCTAATTCTCCGATTTCGGTGGTTCGCTATTTAGCTGGAACCGAGTTCTAAATCGGAGTATTAGCGACTTAATACTCGGTAAAAAAATGCATTTTCACTAATCCGTGGTTTAAAAGTTGACTAATACACGGTTAAGCAATAATACTCTGTAATAAAGCAATAATACTCTACTTTAAAAGTGAAGGTGAAGAAATTGACCATAAGAAGTCTCGAAAATATGCATTTAAGAAGAAATTAAGCACAAATCTTTTTGAAGCACTTGTTTACTTCTTTTTTTTCGTTAAAAAACTTTCGTTTGTCCTTTCGTAACCTCGTGCCCCTAGACATGTACCTAGTTTACCTTATGGATAATCCCCTACTGTCTGTGCGTCATTTATATGTTTTATATTCACATTAAAAACAACAACATGAACAACAACACAAGCAGTTGAAAATTACTTACCTGTTTTTAAACGTATATTTTTTGCATTTGTTTTTCTCAAGATCATAATATTTCTTTTGTTTTTTGTCTTTCACAAATTTTAAGTGGTAGGTGCATTATTCTTGGTAATTACTCTTGTATCTATAGTCCAAATTTTCAAGTTGAATTATGGGCTTGGTGTATTCAGAGGCTTACAGTAGAATTTAATGACAAATATTTTTGTGGCACATTTTAACCCTTTAAAGTCCTGTTTTATGGACCTTTTTTGTCCCTTTTTAACAATGGGACAAAAAAGACCCATGCACTGAAGGTAAGAGGGTTAAAATGTTCCAGAAAAATGTTCTACAAAAATTTTCCTCGTAGTTTTTTACATACATTTTTCAAACACATCCCATAGCTAAAGTGTAATGGACACATGGTTTCCAATTACGATTTCCTCGACCTTGGATTCGTAATATCCAAACGTTGCTACCCAATGTTGTCTGCAAACACACACTAAATCTTAACTTTGATAAAATGACGTAAGTCTGGCAGTCGCTGGCTCTCAATCTATTATTTTGTGTTTTGGCTTTAAGGCCCGTTAACTGATCTCAATTTTAAACAAAGTTTAGCTTAAACAAAGTTTAAAATTCCTTAACCTCAGTTTAAATTTTAACGCCGATACCTCATCTCAAAAAATCTAAGTTTAACTTGGTGAGGCAAGTTTAAATTTAAACACAGAAATTCTAGGTTTAAAAAATTTAAACTTAGATTTTGTCAAAAATTCTCTGAGAACATTAGAAATATTCTCAATCGTAAACAAAAAATAAAAAATAAAAAAATCATACTTCAAAAAAATCAAAACAATAAACAATAAACAAACATATTTTAAGTTTTGAAAAAAAAATATTCCAATGAAACTGACAATTTGTATTATTTTATCAAAAAATTTTGAAATATTTTGATGTCCTATGTCAAAGTTGTAGAATTTTTATTACAGTGCCGCTCAAATATGTTTTTTAATCTCAGTTTAAATTTTTAAACAGAGTTTAAGTAAACTGTCGATAAAAATGAGATAAGTTACGAAAATAATTTTAACTGAGTTTAAAATTTAAACTCTGTTTACGAAATCTGAGATTAAGGAATTTAAACTTCGGAGATCAGTTAACGGGCCTAAGTATATAAAAAAGCAATTGCAAAGTAAACAAAAATTCTCTCTTGTCACAGTGAGCACGCAAATAGCTGGTAAACGTTACCAATTTTTGAGACAATTCTTTCACTTAGTTATTCAGAATTTTACGTTCTTTCATTAGATCAAACATAACATAAAATAACTCAAACAAAAAGTTTGAAAATTAAAAAATTATTTTCGAGTTTTTTATATTTTATTAGCGATGGCAATTTTTTAATGTTAAATTAAAAGAACACACAATCCACGCAAGTTACAAAAGTGGTTTAAGGTAACTTTCTATTTGATTAAGTGTTTATTGTGTTCCATTTGATGTTTTCATTGACGAGTTTCCGCCGCTCAAAATTAACATAGACTTGCCGGATTCTCGTTCGCTTCCATAGATTTTACCTGCCTTTTTAGCCATTGACCCAAGAAGTTCTTGAGATATTTTATGTGCTGATCGCAAAGAATATGCCCATTCTTTTAAACCAATTTCGTCCTGCGTAAAAGCAAATTTATTTATATTAGAGGCAAATACAAAATATTGTAACTACCGAATTCGTTAAAATAATTCTCCAATCCCGTGTCCCATCATGTACACGAATAAGAATGCACTGCTCACCTTTGTACTGAATCAAGTCAGATGATATTTCTTCTACTTGATCCATAAATATTAATTCTGGTTTGTTGTTTCCACTCTCAAAATGAAGTTCCAATCTAAAATTATATTAAATAAAAACAACTGTAAATAATGAAAATTTTGAATGCCTTGAAATTCATAATACAATTGACTTAATGCAATTTGAAACTTATCTTTATTTATAAAACAAAGTCAAAAAGTGTGTTTTAAATTCCATCACTCAAGAACGGAGAGTCCGATTTACTTGCGTATTGTTTTTGTTGGTGTTATACCGACCATCTCATTCTACGTACATAAAAAGCCAGAGGACACACCGACTTATATAGTCCAGAGTTTTGGTCGTTTAAAACTAAAATTTGGTAAGTTAATTTGTATAGTTACTGTCGGCAATTTACTATAAACGGGTTTTCACGCCCTCTTTTGCCACCCACACATCAATGACAATGCTATATTTCAAACGATTTTTGTCGTATAGGACTATCATTTATTTCGTTAGGTTATTATCGAAAACTGTACAAAAAATGGACGTTGTCAATCTACATCTAAGCCCAATTTTGCAAAAATCATTAAAATTGACTGCTGGGCAAATTCACCTACAATTTTGTCCTACATTTTTTTTTAGTATGGTTTAGATAAAAAAGTTTCCACACCCCCTTTTACTACACATAAACCAATAAAAATGGCATATTTTGGACGGGTTTTGTCGAATTAGACTAAAATTTGGTGTAATTTAGTTCATATGCATACTTATTATCGAATTTTGTACTAAAAATGGGCGTGCTTGTACCATATTTACGCCCACTTTTTCAGAAATCATTAATTTTAACTACTGAGCCGATTGAGCTGACTTTTTTGCAATTGATTTTTTCCGAATAGATCTCAAGTTGAACGATGCCGTAACGGGAAACATGGTTTATGTACCATGCATTGATCGTAATCTCGACTCTCCATGCATGACTGGGGATAAGTGCATAAAACGATTTCTACGAAAATTTATCGCCGAAACGATCAGTGGTAGAGACAGATATTTCCTGTACCGCACCGTCCCGCTCCTAATGATAACGGAAGATTATTCATGTTAAAAGTCAAAGGGAAATATATTTTGGTCGATTACCGATGGATTTTCCGATATAACTAGCTCCTGTCAAAAATATTTCAAACACACGTCAATGTGCAGTATCGCAATTTCATCAAATGGATAATGTACGTTTGCAACTACATCAGTACGTGTAGTTACATGGCTGTGTTTGGTACTGTTACACTGGATGCAAGCAACGAAGTGACGCGCTTTGAATTGGGGCGTTACGTCAGTTGCAATGAGATAACTTGAAGCATTTGTTCGTTGCCGATACACAGACGAGAACCTGCGAAGAAATTGCAACACCAAAAACAAGGCCAGGCTGAACGAGACTTCCGGGAGTGTTTTCAAGCTATGATATCGGTCGCATTTATACTAGGGTGCTTCAAAATTAACTTTTTTTCGAATTATTAAGGTCTTACAGCAAAAATTGATAGTATGTGATGCAAAAATATTATATTAGAAAGATTATTAAGAACGATCAAATTTCCAGCTATCGCACGGGCTCCAAAGTATGGTCATATTCTTAATACTTCAAATGAATGAAACCTGCATATTTTTGCAGAGTACGGATGTATAAAAAATGTGTTTTTTATGTAGTTTTTACGAGGATTGCGATGCCGTTTGAATTTAACAAAAAATGTGGACCTGTTGTGACTCAATCGTCACAAGCGACTTTAACTTGTTTTTCATATTATAAATTACAAACACTGATCTTTAATAATAAGTGAAGCGATCAGTGTTTTTTGCAATGCTTACCAATTGAAGTTTACGGTCAAGTCGCTTCTGTTAACATAGCCCGAAAATGATCGCGGAAGTAAGTGAACTCTTGTGGGTTGAATTGCAATGAAGTATGTATGTTTCTAGGTTAATAAACCACGCTGTTGTTGAAAATATGTGTGTCGAAATATAACACGCGGAAATAAGCCAATTCGTGGCAGGGGCGGATCTGAACAAAATCTTGGGGGGGGGGGGGGTAAATTATCAAAGACACACATTTTCGATTTGAGAAAATTTTGTCTTTTTACAAATAGACAAATTGTACTTTTTTGAATTGAAATTATTGAATTGCTTAAGAAGAATTTTTCCCAGAAACATCGACGCACATTTGTGACGGTTGCTTATCTATTTTCGCCGTAGCAAAATATTTTAGAAAAATTAAGCAAAGAAAAATATAAGCTTAAATGATTTTTGACGGTAACATGGTTATCTTAAATTTACCATAATAGTTGGCAACGCGATATAAGTGATAGTAAACTAAATAATTTTAGAAATCTACAAAACGTGTATGTATTTCTAGTTTATGTTAGTCTTGGTAACCTTGGTAAGCCTTGGTAAAGTAGGTATCGTTTAAGTGAACCACGCGTTCATCTTTCTTTTCCTACTAGAACATCAACGAATACGGTCGACTTGAAAAAAAAAGAAACAGTTTCGATAGTATCGTAAGTGTAGACGTAGAATTCCGTTTAAGTTGTAACCTCTTCTACTATGTCTCTTTGGTCCGATTGTTTTGTTCATTTTGCACGTATTTTTATTGATCTTCCAAAAATTAACAAATAAATGAATAACACTCGATTATGGACTACTTATTGAGGCCAAAACAAAGAAAAAGTTAAAAAGTAAGTATGATTAAATGAGCAAGCAAAAAGAAACAAGCAAAATTTCAAATTTTTTCGATCATTTCGTTCAGTTCGATAGGTTGAGTTCATTGACTTAGTTGAAAAGAAGGCGAAGCAAATGCACTTTCCATTGGTGCCCCTTTCGTCTCTGCCCGATATATATTTAGTTTGCGAGCTACAGTCAGTTTAACTGCTAATTTCAAATTAAAATTAAGATACCGATTTTTATTTCACGCTGAGCACACGCCCTTTCCATTAGCGCCACTCTCGTCACTGTCCGATATTTAGTTTACGAGCTACACTTTCGTCTCTGTTCGATGTATAGTTTGCGAACTACACTGGCTAGTGCAAGTGGGATGTGGGATCCAAATTAATTTGCATTAAAAACAAAAATTAAAATTTTACGCCATCTATTAGGTAAAAGCATAAAACGAAATATGATCCAACTCGTTTTTTTCATAAGAGTTAAATCTAACCGGATCACAGAACCAATTCGTTAAATTTAACAGTTTGAGTTCATTGACTGAGTTAAAAAGAGGTTCATGGCCTCTGGTTTCAAAATAGAGCACTAAGTAATCTAGAACAGTAATGCATACATAAACCCAATGCGAACCAATGCTTACAATGCTACCAATACGAACTAGAACTTCCAGTTTCACGTAAGCACGTGTTACACGTGTTCACGTGTTTTTAAAAAAATCAATTGAAAACACGAACCTCAACTACACGTGTCTTTTATTCACGAACTACACGTTTGTATTCACGTGAAAGTGCCAATGACCCACCTGTGACCTCAGATAATCCCACTGCATCCGATTGGCCATAGAATCATCCATTTTGGTCCAAATGTTCCATGGAACCCATTAATAAGCCAATGACCCACCTCTGACCTCAGATAATCCCACTGCATCCGATTGGCCATAGAATCATCCATTCTAGTTCAAATATTCCATGGAACCCATAAAAAATGCCAATGACCCATCTGTGACATCAGATAATCCCACTGCATCCGATTGGCCATAGAATCATCCATTTTGGTCCAAATGTTCCATGGAACCCATAAAAGTACCAATGATCCACCTGTGACCACAGATAATCCCACTGCATCCGATTGGCCATAGAATCATCTATTTTGGACCAAATTTTTCATGGAACCCATCAAAGTACCAATGACCCACCTGTGACCTCAGATAATCCCACTGCATCCGATTGGCCATAGAATCATCCATTTTGGTCCAAATGTTTCATGGAACCCATAAATGTACCAATGACCCACATGTGACCACAGATAATCCCACTGCATCCGATTGGCCATAGATCATCCATTTTGGTCCAAATGTTCCATAAAAGTGCCAATGACCCACCTGTGACCTTAGATAATTCCACTGCATCCGATTGGCCATAGAATCATCCATTCTAGTTCAAATGTTCCATGGAACCCATAAAAATGCCAATGACCCACCTTTGACATCAGATAATCCCACTGCATCGGATTGGCCATAGAATCATCCATTTTGGTCCAAATGTTCCATGGAACCCATCAAAGTACCAATGACCCACCTGTGACCTCAGATAATTCCACTTCATCCGATTGGCCACAGAATCATCCATTTTGGTCCAAATGTTCAATGGAGCCTATAAAAGTGCCAATGACCCACCTGTGACCTCAGATAATCCCACTGCATCCGATTGGCCATAGAATCATCCATTTTGGTCCAAATGTTCCATGGAACCCATCAAAGTACCAATGACCCGCCTGTGACCTCAGATAATCCCACTGCATCCGATTGGCCATAGAATCATCCATTTTGGTCCAAATGTTTCATGGAACCCATAAAAATGCCAATGACCCGCCTTTGACATCAGATAATCCCACTGCATCCAATTGGCCATAGAATCATCCATTTTGGTCCAAATGTTCCATGGAACCCATAAATAAGCCAATGACCCACCTCTGACCTGAGATTATCCCACTGCATCCGATTGGCCATAGAATCATCCATTTTGGTCCAAATGTTCCATGGAACCCATCAAAGTACCAATGACCCACCTGTGACCTCAGATAATCCCACTGCATCCGATTGGCCATAGAATCATCCATTTTGGTCCAAATGTTTCATGGAACCCATAAAAGTGCCAATGACCCACCTGTGGTACCAGATAATCCCACTGCATCCTATTGGCCATAGAATCATCCATTTTGGTCCAAATGTTCCATGGAACCCATAAAAGTGCCAATGACCCACCTGTGACCTCAGATAATTCCACTGCATCCGATTGGCCACAGAATCATCCATTTTGGTCCAAATGTTTCATGGAACCCATAAATGTACCAATGACCCACCTGTGACCACAGATAATCCCACTGCATCCGATTGGCCATAGATCATCCATTTTGGTCCAAATGTTCCATAAAAGTGCCAATGACCCACCTGTGACCTCAGATAATTCCACTGCATCCGATTGGCCATAGAATCATCCATTCTAGTTCAAATGTTCCATGGAACCCATAAAAATGCCAATGACCCACCTTTGACATCAGATAATCCCACTGCATCGGATTGGCCATAGAATCATCCATTTTGGTCCAAAT
Source organism: Tetanocera ferruginea (assembly GCA_958299015.1). NCBI lineage: Eukaryota > Metazoa > Arthropoda > Insecta > Diptera > Sciomyzidae > Tetanocera > Tetanocera ferruginea. The sequence continues at coordinate 97,112,520 of OY282640.1, read as the reverse complement.
GTTCCATGGAACCCATAAACAAGCCAATGACCCACCTCTGACCTCAGATAATCCCACTGCATCCGATTGGCCATAGGATCATCCATTTTGGTCCAATTGTTCCATTGGAACCCATTAATGTGCCAATGACCCACCTGTCACCTCAGATAATCCCACTGCATCCGATTGGCCATAGAATCATCCATTTTGGTCCAACTGTTCCATGGAACCCATAAATGTAACAATGACCCACCTGTGACCTCAGATAATCCCACTGCATCCGATTGGCCATAAAATCATCCATTTTGGTCCAAATGTTCCATGGACCCCATAAATGCGCCAATGACCCACCTGTGACCTCAGATAATCCCACTGCATCGGATTGGCCATAGAATCATCCATTTTGGTCCAAATGTTCCATGGACCCCATAAATGTGCCAATGACCCACCTGTGACCTCAGATAATCCCACTGCATCCGATTAGCCATAGAATCATCCAATTTGGTCCAAATGTTCCATGGAACCCATAAAAGTGCAAATGACCCACCTGTGACCTCAGATAATCCCACTGCATCCGATTGGCCATAGAATCATCCAATTTGGTCCAAATATTCCATGGAAACCATAAAAGTGCCAATGACCCACCTGTGACCTCAGATAATCCCACTGCATCCGATTGGCCATAGAATCTTCCCATTTGGTCCAAATATTCCATGGAAACCATAAAAGTGCCAATGACCCACCTGTGACCTCAGATAATTCCACTGCATCCGATTGGCCATAGAATCATCCATTCTAGTTCAAATGTTCCATGGAACCCATAAAAATGCCAATGACCCACCTTTGACATCAGATAAACCCACTGCATCCGATTGGCCATAGAATCATCCATTTTGGTCCAAATGTTCCATGGAACCCATCAAAGTACCAATGACCCACCTGTGACCTCAGATAATCCCACTGCATCCGATTGGCCATAGAATCATCCATTTTGGTCCAAATGTTCCATGGACCCCATAAATGTGCCAATGACCCACCTGTGACCTCAGATAATCCCACTGCATCCGATTGGCCATAGAATCATCCATTTTGGTCCAAATGTTCCATGGAACCCATAAATGTGCCAATGACCCACCTCTCACCTCAGATAATCCCACTGCATCCGATTGGCCATAGAATCATCCATTTTGGTCCAAATGTTCCATGGAACCCATAAATGTGCCAATGACCCACCTTTGACCTCAGATAATCCCACTTCATCCGATTGGCCATAGAATCATCCATTTTGGTCCAAATGTTCCATGGAACCCATAAATGTGCCAATGACCCACCTGTCACCTCAGATAATCCCACTGCATCCGATTGGCCATAGAATCATCCATTTTGGTCCAAATGTTCCATGGAACCCATAAATGTGCCAATGACCCACCTGTGACCTCAGATAATCCCACTGCATCCGATTGGCCATAGAATCATCCATTATGGTCCAAATGTTCCATGGAACCCATAAAAGTACCAATGACCCACCTGTGACCTCAGATAATCCCACTGCATCCGATTGGCCATAGAATCATCCACTTTGGTCCAAATATTCCATGTAACCCATAAAAGTGCCAATGACCCACCTGTGACCTCAGATAATCTCACTGCATCCGATTGGACATAGAATCATCCATTTTGGTCCAAATGTTCCATGGAACCCATCAAAGTACCAATGACCCACCTGTGACCTCAGATAATCCCACTGCATCCGATTGGCCATAGAATCATCCATTTTGGTCCAAATGTTCCATGGAACCCATAAATGCGCCAATGACCCACCTGTGACCTCAGATAATCCCACTGCATCCGATTGGCCATAGAATCATCCATTTTGGTCCAAATGTTCCATGGAACCCATCAAAGAACCAATGACCCGCCTGTGACCTCAGATAATCCCACTGCATCCGATTGGCCATAGAATCATCCATTTTGGTCCAAATGTTCCATGGAACCCATAAATGTGCCAATGACCCACCTGTTACCGCAGATAATTCCACTGCATCCGATTGGCCACAGAATCATCCATTGTTATCTGTGACCTCAGATAATTGCACTGCATCCGATTGGCCATAGAATCATTCTGAAGCTGAAGCTCTAATACGATTCAATCAGTTCGTGCAAAATAAAAACAATACAACCATAAACAACGAAACAAAAACAAAGAAGCAGCAGGCACAGCAGGTACATTATAAGCAGCTGATGATCGACTTTCTCATATAAGAACCTGTATTTTTCTCCTTATATTTAACTATTTTCTGACTTTCATATAATAGTGACAAAATCCAAAATTAGATATTCATTCAGCGCAGGATATATCTGATATTTAAGTATATATATTATCTTTGAACGATAAGTATTAAAGGCTTTAGGTATACACCTAAAGTATTAGTCAAAAACGTTGCATGACCTTTAAAAAATCTGTTAAAACGACCCCATACAAACCGCGCTGTAAGACGTAATTCTACGTCAAAAAATATAACTTTTCACAATTTATAATTTTTACAATTAAAATAAAAGAAAAGCTAGTGAACTCAATAGTTAAATGATTTAAAATTTTATCCAGTTAAAAGAAAAAAAAAAAAAACTAAAGTTAACAAAAGAAAAGAAGAAGAAGGAAACAAATTGGAAAAAAAAAACCAACAAAAGTTGACATAACAATAAGGATTGCTGAAAAACGATTTAATTAGTCAGGAAATATTTTTAATACTTATTAGTTCCCGAGAGAATCCCGATGGCCTGCAAGCGAAGAAGTTAGTTACCGCTTACTGCTAGTCACCATGCAACGCGATCGTCTAAACCACGTGCTAAGTCGAGAACAGCCGAAAGCGCATCTCGTTAGTTTCTTTTCAACTGTCCGTAAATTTAGAGTAAAATTTAGTCTTAAAACTACTTAAACCACTTAAATACCAGATATTCCTAGAATCAACAATTAAGATAGTGTAAAGTGCTCTAAAATCAACATTTAAAGTTCATAAACTCAATTTTACCTAAACTTTAAAGTGAAGTACAATGCAAAGAAAAGAAAAACAAAAGACCTAAAACTAATCTAATTTAAAAGTTATAAAAAAAATAATATTAAATTTATATATGATGCCTATCTATAAAGTTTAACTTAGAGTTAAAAAAATTAAAGCTTAATATATGCTACAAACATATATATATATATATGCATATATATATATATATATATATACATTCGCAACATTTCTTACTAAGTTAAAACGTTAATATGTACCTATAAACATATATGTATACATACACGTATAAATATTCATTTATATAAATGTTAGAAATACATAAAACATTTATCTGTTTACCAAAATTAAAAAAAAAAAAACAATGTACAGAAAAAAAAACACACTTTAGCACGTCGATAGCAGCAGGCCTGATGCATCGTTGGAGTGTCATGTAAGTTTGTTTGGTTTTATAAATATCTTTTATTTATATATCTAAAGTAAAATATAAATTATAAAAGATAATCTTTTTATAAAATATATTACAAATAAATAGGCTTAAATAATATAAAACTTTAAGAGAAGAAAAAAAAAAAATATTTCAAACAATCAATTATGTAATTTACAAAATTAACATGTAAATATTGCAAAACTTAATATTTCTATAATCTAGGCTTAAGATACTATAAATTTACTACTATGCTCACTCATTCATAATTAATCTATCTTTTGTGGTTTTAATTCCACTTTATTTCATTAATGAATTCTTAAACTTTATTTTTTTACATAGAATTGAGCTTGTTTAATAATATCTTTAATTTTTTTTTCTGCATTGGCTTAAAAGTAAGAATAAGTAAAGAGAACGAAATGATAACGACATTTTTTTTTAAATGTATTGGTTTTTCTCTATTATAATGTTTTTTTTTTCTAAAATGATGCAATAAATATGGAACATAGCATGAACTAATTTTGTTGTTGTGAGTTAACTTGCCAGACTAGCTGAAGGGTTCTCTTAAGGAATGATATGAATAGTGAATCAGAGAACAATGGTTGGGAGGGTAAAGGTGGAATCGAACAGCTGATTCCATGCGTATAGGTAAAAAAAAAAATATGGAAAGGTCGTTGAACTTGTTAGTTTCTGTTTTCATATGCAGGGTTTCATATGTCCGATTTAAGTGTTTCTTTTTATTTGATCTTAGGATTTTTTTTAAGCACGTAGAATTTTCTAAATATGGTGTCAGGGCCTTGTAGAAAAAAAAAAAACCCATCCCTCCGGCGAGCTAAAGCCCATCCCAGTACATGCGAACCTCTACATTGTTCTGAAAGCAATTGTGTCTAAAAATAATATTGCACATTACCATTACAGAAATGGCGCCCAACGTGGGGCTCAACGACGACAAGATATCATTATTTAAATGACACAGTTTAGAACATCTAGTGTTGGAAGTATCTGTCAAGCTCCTTTTACTTTGAGAATATGTGCTAATATAAATGATATCCTACTGGAATTATAAGTTCGATTGTGAATTATACAAATCCTGTTTATCCGTTGGAGGCTTTATATTTAGTATTTTATTTCTCTATTCAAATCAGTTTTACACTTCAATTTGTTAATTAGGTTGTGCTGCTTGATATGCTTTTGTCACTTAAAGAATCTGTATGGAAATACTATGCAAAGTTTTGTTATAAAGCGATAACTGATAGTCCTTTAGTATTCTTATGTGTAAAAGTACAGCAAGAAAAAAAAAATTATCAGCATCATTTTCCAAATTATCAGTTTTCATTTATAAATTCGAAATATTTTCAATTTTTTTTTTATCTTTTATTACGCTCTAGTTTGGCAAGAAAATTTAACTCATAAATTAATGATAAAATAACAACAATATAAATCTCAATTCTAAACATTTATACTTTTGTTTAAGCTAATTTTATTCTAATAATTATGGCAGTTCGGCGTAGTTCAGAAAACTTAAACTTAGATTTACAAAATGAGAATGCTTGTTCAATATGTTGTTATCCTCTTAACAATTCAAAACCGTTAGTGGCAACAAAATGCAAACATAATTTTCATCAGGATTGTTTGACTAGATGGTTAGAGACGAATTCTACTTGTCCTGAATGTAGACACTCAATACACAATACTACTTTAGTAAATTTTGAATTTCCGATTAGAAACGAAGAGGAAAGTTCTCGCCAACAACAAGGTGCTATACCAAAAACTATTCACAGGTCAGTTATTCAAACTAGGTCACAAAAAAGAAATCAAGTACCACCAAGATAATAGAAATAGGTCACTCCCTCAAAATAATAGCTCATATAGAGATAATTTAAATATGCAATGTTCACAGACAGAACCCAATAAAAGTTATATTGAAAATCCTGGAATTCATGAGATTGTTAAAATGCAAATCCAAAAGGAGTTTTCAGTTCTTCAAAACACTATTGCGCAACTATCGCAGCAAAAGTTGCTCATTTAATTAATAGCTGGAATATTCAGTTCAGTGGTCTTTCAACAGGTTTACCTGTCGATAAATTCATTTATATGCTTACTGCTTTAACTAAAGACAGCCTGGGTGGTGATTTTAATCTTCTTTGTGAGCACATTCACATTCTTTTTTCTGGCAGAGCAAAGGAATGGTATTGGAGATACCGCAGATCAGTGCCTAGAATTCAGTGGCATCCCTTATGCAACTCTTTGAAGATGTTCTTTGGTGATCATTTTTCAGACACAGATATACGAGAGATGATCCGCGATAGGAAACAATTACAGAACGAAACTTTTGATGAATTTTACAATGCTATATTACAGCTTTGTGATAGACTTAGGTATCCTTTGCAAGATATGGAGCTGGTGGAAATTTTGCGAAGAAATTTACGACCACATTTACGCAAAGAGCTATTTTATCTTCAAATTATGTCCATTTCACATCTAAGACAGTTAATCTTACGAAGAGAAGCTCTGACTGCAGAGTTAGATAATTCCAGAATTATAACCAAGCGAATAAAAGAGTTAAAATATGAGTCAAGGGAAAACAATGAAATAGACTCAGATTTAACATGTGAAGTTAATGAAGTGGGTAAAAATTTTAATGAAGTTATTTGTTGGAATTGCAAGCAGCAAGGTCATCGGTACCTAGATTGTTTGGAAGAGCGATCTATTTTTTGTTACGGATGCGGAGCTGAAAATATTTATCGACCCAATTGTGTTAAATGTCAAAACCAGGGAAACTTCCGAACGAGCGGCCACAACAACAGCAGTATCCGCTCTCAAAAATAAAAACCCCAAAATCGTGTTCTATTGGTGTGCAGACACCATCTTCTTTAGTAGCGTTTAGCGATCAATATAAACCAAAGCTTATTCCTTTAAAACCATATCACGAAAGATTGAAAGCCTACAATACAGCACGGCAACGCATATTCTGCGATTTTTTAAAATTAGAAAACACTCCAGTTAAAACAAGTAAGTTGAAAAGAAACACTAGGCGTCTGCGGAACTTTTGGAAAAATGTAAAATTGCATAGGAAAAGGTTAAAACTTAGTGTTAATGTTATTGAACTTCCAAAGAAAGATTTAAGGCCGTATGTTTCATTGACAATATATGGAATGGATGTAGTAGGCTTATTAGATTCAGGAGCGTCAGTATCATGTCTTTGTGGAACAGCCGCGATCGAATTTTTGAAGAAAGATTTACCTTTTAAAAGGGTTAATGAATTTGTTGAAGCTGCAGGTGGGCAAAAATACCGTATTGTTGGATACACAGAAACAAATGTTACTTTTCGTGGCTTGACTAAATGTTTGAAACTATTCATTATTCCTGACTTGAAGCAAGATTTATACCTAGGCATTGACTTCTTCGAAGCATTCGATTTATTAAAACCATTATTAACTCATAACACGCGTGATATTGACAACAGTCATCGACAAGTTTTTTCAATTAATGACTTAAATTCTGAAATGAAATACAGACTGGACAGCATTATATCGTTATTTCCATCATTTGAAAGAGAAGGCTTAGGTAAGACATTACTGCTAGAACATAGTATTGAAATTGAAAAAGATATTAAGCCAATAAAACAGCGCTATTTTTCAGTTTCGCCAGCTATAGAAAAATTGATTCATGAGGAAATAGATAAAATGCTAGAATTGGGAATTATTGAACCAGCACCACCCAATTGTCCATGGAGTAGCCCGATAGCTATAGTTAGAAAGCCAAATAAAATAAGACTGCCTTGATTCCAGGAAGTTAAATTCGGTTACAGTAAAAGACGCATACCCACAGCCAAAAATCAATGGTATATTGTCTCGACTTCCAAAAGCAGAATATATAACGTGCTTGGATCTAAAGCATGCATTTTGACAAGTGAGTTTATCAGAAGACTCTCGAGACAAAACAGCGTACAAACGCCCCTCAAACATTATGCCGCCTTATAGACATAATTATACCGGCAACTCTAAAAGGTAGAGTATTTGTTTATCTGGATGACTTGCTATTGATTTCGGATAGTTTCGAAGAACACATGTCTGTGTTAATTGAAGTAGCCCAATTATTACGAAAAGCAGGATTGACTCTGAATATTGAGAAATGCAAATGGTGTATGCGAGAAGTGAAATACCTCGGGTATGTGATTGGTAATGGTGGAATTAGGCCTGACCCTGACAAAGTTTCTGCTATTATTAATCTTGCTCCACCGAAATCAGTTAAGGAAGTTAGAAGTTTTATGGGATTAGTAGGATGGTATAAGGTATGTTTCATATATATAACGCCACTTCGAAATTGTTGATTGCTCTGTAACCGTTTATTTACAACAAATACAATGTTCTGAAAAATGTTCGTCTATGTTCGACAACAATTGTCAGCAAGTCTTTAGTCTCTGCTGATAACGGTGCAATAGTTATTGCTAGAAATAACTTTTAATGCTGTCTCATATTTATAACGCCACTTGCAATTATTCGTTTGCTTGCGTTCAAAGTGTAAGGTTTAAAATTTTTGAACATTTGTTTTTAATCGATTTAAGCGTAAATTAAATAAAAATTAAAATGCCCCGTGGAACTCAGCTTAGTAGTGAGGAAAAGGGAAAAATCGTGATTTTGAAAGAAGAGGGATATGGAGTGAGAGAAATCGGTCGAAGAATAAACCGCAGTCACAGAGTGATCCAAAATTTTTTGAATAATCCCGAAAACTATGGGAAAACGAAAAGGTCAGGACGAAAAAAAATGCTCTCTGGCCGCGATGAACGCAAAATTATTCGAGCTGCGAGCAACACCAACCGCAGTTTGAAAGAATTACGTGACGTTGTAGATAACAAAGTGTCACGTACAACGGTATGGCGAGTTCTACATGAGTGCAAACACATTCGAAATGAACTCATGAAATGTGTTCCTGCACTTACGACTGCTCATAAGAGAGCACGTTTAGAGTTTGCAAGGAGAAACATGGGTATAAATTGGCCATCCGTAAGCTTCAAAATGATTTTTATAATGGGTTCAGATATTAAAGCTTTTCATTCTCAGGTAATTTTTTCCGACGAGAAAAAATGGAATCTGGATGGACCGGATGGATTTCGGAATTATTGGCACGATTTACGGCGCGAACCCATTCAATTCTCCAAACGAAATTTTGGTGGAGGAAATGTAATGATGTGGGGCGCGTTTTCAGCACAAGGAAGTTTGGAACCGCAGTTTGTGAGCTCAAGGATGAAAAGCTCTGATTACGTTCGTGTGCTGGAAAACAGTTTGACTCCGTTTTTGGAAGAAAATATGGAGAAAGAGTGGATTTTCCAGCAGGATAATGCCGCAATCCATACAAGTCGAGAGACAAAAGCTTGGTTTCAAGCAAAAGAAATTGACTTACTAGAATGGCCAGCACGCTCACCAGATCTCAACCCCATCGAAAATTTATGGGGAATTTTAGTTCGCCGAGTTTATAAAGATAACAGGCAATTTCACAACGTTGAAGAGCTAAAAACAGTTATTTATGAAGAATGGAGTAAAATTGAGCCAACCATAATACAAAATTTAGTGAATAGTATGCCTAATCGTATTTTCAATGTTATAAAAGCCAAAGGCGCAGTAATTTAACATAATTAAAACTTTGAAAACATCAAAAGGTCTTGTTTTAGTTTTTATTTAGTTAAAAGTTAGAAGTGGCGTTATAAATATGAGACAGCATGAAAAGTAATTCCTTGCAATAACTATTGTACCGTTATCAGCAGAGACTACACACTTGCCAACTATTATAATTATGCATGGACGAACATATTTTCAGAACATTGTATTTGTTGTAAATAAACTGTTACAGAGAAATCAACAATTTCGAAGTGGCGTTATATATGTGAAACATACCTTAGGCGATTTTTAGATAACTTTTCTGCCTTAACCGCTCCAATTACTGACTTAAATTTGTCTCTTAAAAAGACAAAGAATTTTGTATGGACTCCAGAAGCACAAAAGGCGTTTATTGAAGCCAAAAGTTGTCTAACATCAGCTCCGGTTTAATTAACCCTAATTTCGAGAAACCTTTTTTAATTCAGTGTGATGCATCGATGAACGGAATTGGTGGAATTTTAGCTCAAGAAGACGAGGATATAATAGAAAGACCCATCGCATATTTCTCACAAAAACTAAATAGGGCCCAGTAAAATTACTCAGTCACAGAACTAGAATGTCTCGCAGCCTTAAAGAGTACAGAGAAATTTCGCGAATATGTGGAAGGACATTGTTTTAAAGTAGTTACAGATCACGCAAGTCTCAAATGGCTGATGCGTTAACCAGACTTAAATGGCAGATTAGCTCGATGGGCATTGAAGTTGCAAGGTTTCAATTTCAGTATTGAACATCGTAAAGGCAGCCTTAACACGGTACCTGACGCTTTGTCTCGTCTATCGGTTGATTCAATCCATAGTTTGCTAGTTTCGCCAGAACTGGACTTAAATTCACCATTCTTTGAATCAAATGAATACGAAAAACTTAAAGCTAAAATCCAAGAAAATCAACACCGGTTACCCGATCTAAAAATTATTGACAAGTTTATTTATAAACGTGCAGAATTTGCGACCAGAGATTCACTTACAGAAGCCTCCTCTTGGAAACTATGGGTACCCAATGAATTAGCTCTTCAAGTCATTGAGCAAGCCCATTGTTCTCCAATGTCCGCACATGCCGGAATAGGTAAAGTTTTAGAAAAACTAAGACGGAATTTTTTTTGGCCAAATATGGCAATTCAAGTGAGAAATTTTATAGGAAACTGTGATATATGTAAACAATCAAAAGCACCTAATGTTATTTTACGTCCACCAATGGGATTTCAAGCTAAATCTTATCGCCCTTTTCAGAGAATTTACATAGATTACATGGGTCCCTATCCACGCTCAAAATCAGGTAATATTGGTATCTTCATAGTTTTAGACCATTTTACAAAATTTCCTATTCTTAAAGCTGTAAATAATTTTAATACAAGTGTTTGTTGCGATTTCTTAGAAAACAATATTTTCCATTTATTCGGTGTTCCAGAAGTGATAGTATCAGACAACGGACCACAGTTTAAATCTTCTATGTTTAAGGGATTGTTGACTGAATACGGAGTAAAGCAAATTACAACAGCAGTTTACAGCCCACAATCTAATAATTCCGAACGAGTTAATAGAACTATATTGTCAGCTATACGTTCTTATATAGGAAAAGATCAAAGACATTGGGACTTGAATTTAAGCAAAATATCTGTTGCTTTACGCAGTTTGACTCACACCTCTGTAGGTTTTTCGCCATATTTTGTTTTATTTGGCCAACAAATGATTACACATGGTAACAATTATGAACTCTTAAGGAAACTGAACATGCTTGAAGAAGGAGAAGATGTGTGTACTACAAAAGATAAATTTTCTTTGGTGCGAGATAGCGTAAAAAATAACTTAGAAGCTGCGTACAATACTTATAAAAAATCATATAATTTGAGGTCCAGAGAAGTTAATTATAAGCCAGGAGATGAAGTTTTTCGCAGAAACTTTGCTCTGAGCAAAAAGGCCAATAACTTCAACGCAAAGTTAGCACCAAAATTTTTGAAAAGCAGAGTTTCCAAGAAACTGGGAAATAGTTACTACGAACTCACAGACAATCAAGGAGTACCTGTAGGAACATTCCATGCAAAAGACATTAAACCAAGCAACTAAATCTTTCACCGTTTTCAGCTTTTCTCTCTATGTAAAACATCTCAAAAAAATCTGGTTTGTGACGGTTGCTTATCTATTTTCGCCGTAGCAAAATATTTTAGAAAAATTAAGCAAAGAAAAATATAAGCTTAAATGATTTTTGACGGTAACATGGTTATCTTAAATTTACCATAATAGTTGGCAACGCGATATAAGTGATAGTAAACTAAATAATTTTAGAAATCTACAAAACGTGTATGTATTTCTAGTTTATGTTAGTCTTGGTAACCTTGGTAAGCCTTGGTAAAGTAGGTATCGTTTAAGTGAACCACGCGTTCATCTTTCTTTTCCTACTAGAACATCAACGAATACGGTCGACTTGAAAAAAAAAATATAACTTTTCACAATTTATAATTTTTACAATTAAAATAAAAGAAAAGCTAGTGAACTCAATAGTTAAATGATTTAAAATTTTATCAAGTTAAAAGAAAAAAAAAAAAAGCTAAAGTTAACAAAAGAAAAGAAGAAGAAGGAAACAAATTGGAAAAAAAAAACCAACAAAAGTTGACATAACAATAAGGATTGCTGAAAAACGATTTAATTAGTCAGGAAATATTTTTAATACATATCAGTTCCCGAGAGAATCCCGATGGCCTGCAAGCGAAGAAGTTAGTTACCGCTTACTGCTAGTCACCATGCAACGCGATCGTCTAAACCACGTGCTAAGTCGAGAACAGCCGAAAGCGCATCTCGTTAGTTTCTTTTCAACTGTCCGTAAATTTAGAGTAAAATTTAGTCTTAAAACTACTTAAACTACTTAAATACCAGATATTCCTAGAATCAACAATTAAGATAGTGTAAAGTGCTCTAAAATCAACATTTAAAGTTCATAAACTCAATTTTACCTAAACTTTAAAGTGAAGTACAATGCAAAGAAAAGAAAAACAAAAGACCTAAAACTAATCTAATTTAAAAGTTATAAAAAAAATAATATTAAATTTATATATGATGCCTATCTATAAAGTTTAACTTAGAGTTAAAAAAATTAAAGCTTAATATATGCTACAAACATGTATATATATATATGCATATATATATATATATATATATACATTCGCAACATTTCTTACTAAGTTAAAACGTTAATATGTACCTATAAACATATATGTATACATACACGTATAAATATTCATTTATATAAATGTTAGAAATACATAAAACATTTATCTGTTTACCAAAATTAAAAAAAAAAAAACAATGTACAGAAAAAAAAACACACTTTAGCACGTCGATAGCAGCAGGCCTGATGCATCGTTGGAGTGTCATGTAAGTTTGTTTGGTTTTATAAATATCTTTTATTTATATATCTAAAGTAAAATATAAATTATAAAAGATAATCTTTTTATAAAATATATTACAAATAAATAGGCTTAAATAATATAAAACTTTAAGAGAAGAAAAAAAAAAAATATTTCAAACAATCAATTATGTAATTTACAAAATTAACATGTAAATATTGCAAAACTTAATATTTCTATAATCTAGGCTTAAGATACTATAAATTTACTACTATGCTCACTCATTCATAATTAATCTATCTTTTGTGGTTTTAATTCCACTTTATTTCATTAATGAATTCTTAAACTTTATTTTTTTACATAGAATTGAGCTTGTTTAATAATATCTTTAATTTTTTTTTCTGCATTGGCTTAAAAGTAAGAATGAGTAAAGAGAACGAAATGATAACGAAATTTTTTTTTAAATGTATTGGTTTTTCTCTATTATAATGTTTTTTTTTTTTTTAAATGATGCAATAAATATGGAACATAGCATGAACTAATTTTGTTGTTGTGAGTTAACTTGCCAGACTAGCTGAAGGGTTCTCTTAAGGAATGATATGAATAGTGAATCAGAGAACAATGGTTGGGAGGGTAAAGGTGGAATCGAACAGCTGATTCCATGCGTATAGGTAAAAAAAAAAATATGGAAAGGTCGTTGAACTTGTTAGTTTCTGTTTTCATATGCAGGGTTTCCCTATCGTCCGTCCGTTTTGATGTCCGATTTAAGTGTTTCTTTTTATTTGATCTTAGGATTTTTTTTAAGCACGTAGAATTTTCTAAATATGGTGTCAGGGCCTTGTAGAAAAAAAAAACCCATCCCTCCGGCGAGCTAAAGCCCATCCCAGTACATGCGAACCTCTACATTGTTCTGAAAGCAATTGTGTCTAAAAATAATATTGCACATTACCATTACACATTTCCGTATTTTTTTATTTTTCCCTTTTTCTGGAATAAAATCTTAGCGAAAAGTAAATAAAAACTCTAAGTTTAACTTATTTAAGAATTAAGGTTGATTTATTCACATTTTTCACATTTATTTCATTATAAAAAAATTGAACAATTATATTTTCACGCATGTCCAATGAAAAAACATAGTTCTTTTCAATAAAAAAAATTACAGGAATTTAAAACTTATTGTTCTGACGTTACGACTATGATATGGTACACTTTGAAAAATAAATGAACAATACAAAATTAATACTGATTACACTGCGCGACGGACGTTCTGGTGCCGGAGATTTTTCAACTGATTATAGACAAATTGTGTTTCCTGATATCAAATATGGACTCCGTTTTTCTCCATCAGCTCGAGTTTTTGAGTTATAGGCAAAAACATGAAGAGAAAAACGGAGTCCATTTCTGAAATCAGCAACCAAAATGCATTCGGGATTGTTTATCGAGATCTCTGCACCTTTTATAAAGCTTAATTTTGTTGCTCTGTGTTATTAGTTAGTCATTAGATAGAGAAAAAAAATTATATGACAAAATCATCGCAAAATTATCAATAACTTCGTAAATATTTAATTAAATATGCAATAATGCGAGTCCATTCAATCGTTCTCGTTGCATAGTTGAACGTAACCATGTTTTTAATCGTCGCAGTGTAAAAAAACATCGCTCAGCTGTTGCTACACTGATAGGAAGGGTGGCAAAGATAGCAAACGTTTTAGAAATTAGTGGAAAAATGTCACTATTACAAAGAGTAAAAACGGCGTTGATATCAGTAAACTTAGTTTCGCTCGCCTATTAACACAGCCAAATTTGAAGTTCATGAAATAATTGAATTTGAATTCGTTCCTTACTACTAGTGGACTAAAAGTGGCAGTTTTATTTCGGTTGAAAAACACGGGAGAAAATCTCTCTTAACTGTTTTCATTACGCCTATTTATATAAAGATGAAATTAAAGTAGGCTTGAAATATTTTAGAATTTCAAACAATTAAGAATTCACTCAAACAAAAATAACTGTATGCAACAAATTATTTGCGCAGTTGAAACAATTTTAGCAACATTAACATATAATTAATTCACTTCAAAACAGCCCTGTTATATAACATGTATGACAAAAAGTATTACAGATGTATATAATATTTTCATAAGGACTATAGCTGAAATATTTCTAAAAAATAAATTAACTGATGATGAAATAATTAAAGTAAAAACAAACTATTGGAATTTACATTCTTACATTTTTTCTTTGAAAATTTATAAAGTAAAAACTGAAAGTAACAATGCACGTATTGTTTTTTTACGGTACATTTGTTGACACATAGGTTGCAAAAAAGTTTGGCAGGTTTTCAGTAAAAATTAAGAAGAATAAAATATTTTAAGTGGCAACTCTTGTCTGCATTGTCAAAATTTTAATCGCGCTCATTACAAATCAAAATCAATGATTTCATATAAAGGGCATTTTTAAACTAATCGTTAATATTTTGCAAAAATATAATTATTATAAAGCAAACACTTACGCGAGTAGCTTCAAGTTTTTTTTAACTTTTATTTGTAAGAAATTAACGCGTCTTTTAAGTTGATTGTTTAAAAAATGGCTGTAAATTTGAGTACTTAACGAGATGTAACTTTATTTTCAGGCTCATTTTTAAAAAAAGGCGAAGTCACTACCTCGACGTAAGTGTTTGCTTTACATATAATTATATTTTGTTTTTTTGCAGATGACTACAGATCGTGTTATTCTACAAGCAAAATGGTCCTACTCTTCTCGCATCACTTCATAAAAACGACACCTACACGCAAATGACGTCACAAAACAAAAAAAAATAAACAAAGTTTTTTTTTATAATTGTTGAAATCAATAAAAAACTAGAGTTAAACAATGTCTCTGACCATTTTTTTGTAGTATTCTTTCAAAAAACGCCTTCAGAATCGTATACATAAAAGTACCCTTAAGCTGTGGGCACAATTATTTTCTGCAAATAAAGTATTAAAAAGTATTTAAAAGTTATTGGGGGAAGGGGGGTAATTACCCCTTTACCCCCTTGTAACCAAGCCTGATTCGTGGTGTCAAATATCGAGGTGACCAAACGAAGAATGTATATTTGTAAATAAATTAATATGTATGTTTGTATATTTAAAATACGAAGTATGCATATTTGTGTATTAATTAGCAACAATGTCTAGGTTAATATCTGGGTTAATTGTATGTTTGTAACTATGTATTATGTAATTGTCATCAAGTTTTATTACGGAAGTTAAGATAATGATCTTGAGACCAAGTAGATTTTAAGAAGAAAACTGTGATATAAATAAGAGTAAAATTAATAAAGAAAGAAGAGTGTTAATTAAGCTATAAATAAGTGCAGTTTTATTAAAACTTTCAGGTACCACCGGTTCAGGAAAGGATTATTTGGTGAGTACACATATAACGATGTAACACGTAATATAACGACGTTACACAACAGAGTTGTGTGGGTTCGACGGAGAACGCACACAACATTATGGCGCAGCCAGTAGTGGTTTTTAAAAAAGGGGTAGTCCCTTTTAAAAAAGGACAGTGATTCGAACTCGGTTACCTGTGTTCAAATAAATTAATAATTATAACTTCCCAAAGATTCTGCGATTCCGTAGCCAATTCCTTGTAGTTGACCGTACCTTCCTAGACCTAGATTGACCTAGATTACAGAATTAGATTCCCAGAGAAACTATGGTATAGGGCGAGAATTGTTGTAGAACACAAAGAAAAAGTTTAAAGACAACGAAAAGGTCATGAAAATAGCTTTATAATATAAAAAAATTTCAGAATGAACATATGCGAGATAGCGAAAATAGTATCGGAGCTTGTGCCTCTGTTTTCAGGAGCAGACTCCGGTGAGCTACACGAGGAAGTGTATAAGTTTATACTTGGAACAGAATTAGCTTTCCAAGGGTTAGGAGAATCGAATTTAGAAAAATTTATTCAATGTGTGAAACTAAGACTTTATGGATATGCTTTCAAATTAGTAAAACCAAGACAATTTTATAATCTAAATGAATAATTTATACTTATAAAATAAAACGTATTTGGAACGAAAAGAATTAGATGTAGTATGGCAGGATATACAGAAGACATTGCAGCAACCTGGTGAAGAAATACGACAGTATGCAAGACGGTTAAGTGCTCTAAAAACAACAGCAGAAGATATAATTAATAACGAATACAAAGACGGTGTGTTCGCAATTTTAAGTGAATTTAATAAAACTGTAATTACAACTTTCAGGATTGGTCTGCAGGATTCAACTCTTAGAATACATATGCTAAGCGTTAAAACAGAATCATTCGAGAGTGTTGTGGAAGAAGCGATAAATGCATTTGGGCTTATCGAAAGAGGGAAAAATACGAGACCAAATCAAAGGACATTAGGTATAAATTTCAGTAAAAATGATGTGGCATGTAGGCTGGTTGATCATGATGTTGAAGCAGGTCATAGGGCTTATTCATCAACAGAGAATCTGCAAAGATTTCAAATAACAAGAAATTATGATGAAAGAAGGACTAAGAATGTTAGCCCAACAAGTTGATACAAGAGGCATACAAGAGATGAGTACCATAGAAGTCAGAATAATTGTAACATAAATCAAAAGAGGAATGGTAACGTCATTAAAGTATCAAAGAAGGATGAGGTCAAATAAGAATGGTGTGTAAGGTTAGGACACACAATGCAGGATTGTTTTGCAAAGAGAGAAAACGATTCAAAACAGGGAAACTATCTAGGGCCCAGCCAAGGCCAATGAGCTGGGAACCCAAAAAATTAAGAAAAACTGGGCCAAGTAGGGTAGTCACAGATGATTTCACGCCAAGAAAGATTGTAAACATCTGTACAATCTTTGTAAACATCGGTAGATAAGACTAAAGTTTCGGTAACTAATGAAATAACGGAAAGCACTTCGACAGTACATAGTACATCAGAGGATACAGCTAATTTTTTATTCATCAATTTTTATTCAAACATCGAAGAATTGAAGGTAACAGAGCAAGAAAAAATAGTGGAGGATGATTTGACGTTGCAAAAGATAGTTGACATCGTCACCACTGGGTCAAAGACGGAAGTATCAACAGATAAAGGTACAGAAGGAAAAGAAGCTGTATTAAGTAGTTCTCAGGAAAGAGATACAGATTTAGCAAACTCGTTACACAATAAGAATTGTACGTTTTAAAATAGTAAGGAACACGGTAGGAGTTTTGGTTTTCACAAAGTCAATGATGTGTTCATAGATATTCCCTGTAAGGATTCTATAGAAGGACGACTCATTTTGCTTGTGGATACTGGGGCTGAAGCCAGTTTAGTTTAACTGAATACATATAAGAAAAATTTGAATAAAGATACAAGGGAAATTAAACATTTGAGTGGAGCATTTGGAGGTTTTGTAGATACATTGGGGTCTAAAGAGATCCAGCAAGATAAGTTAAAGAACTTAGGTTTTAAGTTACACGTAGTGGCACTAGAACAAGGGTTGCCTGCAGATGGTATTTTAGGTCGGGTAGTTTGTGGAATAATTCAGTTACAGATGCGATTAATAAGACGTTAACAGTCTATGGTAAACATATGGAGACTAGAGTGAAATTACCTCTAAATCAAATAAACGATATTAGTTCTTAAAGCTACAATAAGGAGATAAGTGTTTAAGCAAGAACAATACAAACGGTTAAACTTCCGATAAAAACAATTATTTCAGTTGTTGTAATCCATAAACAAGAGACAATGCCGGGGGTTTATTTATGTGAAACGTTAGCAAATGTGAAGAACAAAATGGCATATGCAACAGTCAGGGGCGTACCGAGACCATGTTGGTTGGGGGTTATTATGGTATTTTGGCCGACTGAATACCCTTATGTCCCGACTTTTTTAATACAACATAGTTAAATCAACCAAAATTACTCATTTGGTCGATCAATTTTACATAGAAGAATAGATGAAAATTGTACTTTGTCGTACGTTTTTTTAGTATAAATAAGAACTCAACCTCCTTCTCCCAACCTACTAAGAGAGAAATTAACTTTTTAAGAAAAAACTCACTCTTTGAGTTGGTTGAATTT
Organism: Tetanocera ferruginea; assembly: GCA_958299015.1. Lineage (NCBI taxonomy): Eukaryota > Metazoa > Arthropoda > Insecta > Diptera > Sciomyzidae > Tetanocera > Tetanocera ferruginea. The sequence goes on along the minus strand of OY282640.1, from coordinate 97,094,034 downwards.
GTGTTTTTTTCAATAGTAAAAATTTTCTGAAAAAAAAATTTAGTTATATGTATTCATCAATTGTCAAATTTGTAAAAATTCTGCTCTCCATGTCAAATCTTGGTCGAATTTTAACGGTTTTCCTATTTTTCTAATTATTTCTAAAAGTTTGTTTAATTTTCCATCAAATCAGATAAAAATCACTGTGAAGCTCTAACCAAAAGTATTTTTAATGAATTTTCTTAATATTGTCGTAAGTTATTTAGAGAGTATTTCAAACAAATGCTAAGACAGAGAAAAAACTCTCTCAAATTGAATGTTCTAAATTGGGAAGCAGATATCTCTGCCATCTTTGAATAGATTTTATTTTTTTTTGTATTTAAGGCTGATCAGTTAACTTTATTTATAAAAGTTTTACAGTTCCTTTTTTGTTTATATTTAAATTTTACCTTTTTGAATGAAACCACAAAATATAATTTTTTCTCAAAATATAAGGTAAAATCATTTTTGTTGCAAAAGTAGAAAAACTCAAATTTACATTTTTGATTTTCTTTCAAAGTTTATAGCGCATTAAAGGTGAATGTAATGAACTGTTTCATAAAAATCAAGGCATGATTTCTTTGAGGAAATTATTTATATGATTTTTTCTTTTTTTTCACAATTAATAAAATTTATTATTAAGACTTATTATTGAGCTTACTGGTCAAGTAATTATAATTATTTAATTATAATTACAAGTTTTTAATGAAGACAACAACTTTAACAGCAACAACAACTCTGTATAGAGCAAATCACATAGCATTGACTAGACAGTCTGTTTCGTGGCTGCTAAACCAACTCATCAGTAGTCTTGCGTGATTTTCGCTGTGGTCCACTCAGTTGCTTAAGTTTTATTTGAACACAAGATTTTGCTGTTAAAGTTGTTGTCTTCATTACAAACTTGTAATTATAATTAAATAATTATAATTACTTGACCAGTAAGCTCAATAATAAGTCTTAATAATAAACACTTAGCATGGTCACTAATAATTTAAATCTAAATATATAAAAAGAAGTGTACGTTTGGTTGAAATCGCATCACTTCAGAACGGCTGGACCGATTTGGATAATTTTTTTTTAAAAATGTTCGTTTTAGTCCAAGTTAGGTTTTTAAGGAAAGAAAAATTGACCACGCCCACCTTTGCGCCCACTTTTTTGATTTATCTAAAATCGGAAAACGGCTGGACCGATTTGGATAATTTTTTTTCAAATGTCGAAGTAATCCAATTTAAGTTTTGTCGGAAAGAAAAATTGACCGCGCCCACTTTTGCGCCCACTTTTTTCGATTTATCTAAAATCGGAAAACGGCTGGACCGATTTGGATAATTTTTTTTTCAAATGTTCGTAGTAATCCAATTTAAGTGTTTACTGAAAGAAAAATTGACCACGCCCACTTTTGCGCCCACTGTTTTCATATATATATCTAAAATCGCAGAACGCCTGCGCTGATTTTTTTTTAAATGCTTGTAATAGTCTACAAAAGTTTTTTACATAAAGAAAAATTGTCTACAATATCGATAATATCAATATTATCCATTATCGATATTAAATTTCATTTTCACACTTGACACTTTTGAAGTTTTCAAGATGTCACATATTAGAAGACACTTGCTTATTTTTTATTCACACCACCCAATGTTCCCATTGTGCTTTCTTTTTCATTTGGATTCCGACGTAAACAGACATAAATTTTGCCGAAGCAAATTTTTTTGGATAATTTTATTACTTACAAGCAGCAATTGTTCTATTAGATGAATGTTCAGTGAGCCACAAAAAATCACTGGAGACAACTGGTGACATCGTACAATGAAAGATTTACGTGGCAATCAACAACTTTTCGGTGGTGCATTGATATTATTGTCTGGTGATTTTCGACAAACATTGCCCGTGATTGCACGATCCACACCAGCGGATGAAATTAATGCATGCTTGAAGTCTTCCTTTCTGTGGCGATATGTCCAAAAATTGACATTGTACATAAATATGCGTGTTCAGTTGCACAATGATCAATCTGCAGATCGTTTCTCGAAACAATTGTTAGAAATCGGCAATGGAAAAGTTCAAATCGATAATGCAAATGGTTTGATTACTTTGCCAGATAATTTTTGTACAATTCTCAAATCAAAAGAAGAACTGATTGAACGCGTTTTTCCAAATATTGTACAAAATTACAGAGATCACAATTGGTTGAGAGAACGCTCAATTTTGGCACCAACAAATTTGCATGTCAATGCAATTAATTTTCTGATCCAAGAAAAATTACCAGGTGCAGTGACATCATATAAATCTATTGATAGCGCAATGAATAACGATGATGCCATACATTATCCAATCGAATTTGTAAATTCATTAGAACCACCTGGTATGCCACCGCATTGTTTAAATTTAAAGGCCGGCTCATCAATCATTTTGCTACGGAATTTAAACGCACCAAAACTGTGCAATGGCACCAGATTGGCTGTAAAAAAATTGATGCTGAATTTGATTGAAGCAATAATATTGACTGGAAAAGCTAAAGGCGAAATTGTACTCATATTCTGCGTATTCTGCTGATACCAACAGATATGCCATTCGAATTCAAGCGTTTACAATTTCCGGTGCGTCTGTCATTTGCCATGTCCATCAATAAGGCGCAAGGACAAACGCTTCAAGTATGCGGATTAAATTTGGAACAGCCGTGTTTCTTGCACGGTCAATTATAAGTTGCCTGTTCAAGAGTTGGCATTCCAAGCACTTTATTTATTTACGCATCGGATGGAAAAACAAAAAATATTGTTTATCAAAATGTATTGGATTGAGTTCGGTGATAAGAAATCATAAAGTTCGAAATACAACTATTTTTTAAGATTTCATACAAAAAACAACACTTGGTTTCACTTTACTGTGTCTTATAAATTGCTAAAACAAATGTGTGAATTTTTCAGCATTGATACAAATTGAACTGATGCAACATTAACGTTATGTTAAAGTTTGAATCATTAGTATTAAAAGCTTTTATATAATCTTTTTGTAACCGAAATAGTATAATTTCACAATTTTTCTTCAGTGTTTTTTATACTTTTCCAATATAGGTGTCGGGTGTAGCAACGCGCACCGGGAATTGCTAGTCAATTAATAAAATTCTAAAATAATTTATTTGAAGGAAATAACATTATATCTCAAATCAATTAATAGTTATAGCCACGAACTTATTTTTATCGCACTAATTCTGCATTTGTGCGAAAAATACAAAGAGCCTTACTAATTCTATAACTCTTTTTTTCTTAAATATTTAAATAAATAATAATGCAAATTTCTCATTTCCTGCAACTATAACTTTTGACGAATTAAGGGATTTTTTATTGCTTTCTGAAACATTAGCTGCACCCGTCAGAGATTCTACGCCTTCGAATAGATAATAGAATTCCTCTTAATCCGCTTTCAAATGACAAACAATTTTTTAGTAACAATCTTATTAATTCTAGAATTCACTTTTGGGTCAAGTAAGTTGAAACTAGAATTGAATTAAAGAGTTCATGCAAAGGCTTTATTGCTTCTAAGAAACTGCTTAAATTGTCTGGATTCGTTCACAAATATCTAATGAAGGAATCGTCGTTTTTATCTTTGCATTCAGAAATTATATATCGGCCTACTTTTAATACGACGTAAGTCAACATATCGAAAATAATGGTTATAAGCAATTTGGATAGATACAACAAAACTACATCTATGCTTTTATTTTGTTTTTAACGTTTGTATGAAAAAATGGCTATAGAACGTTTAAAATAATACATTATAGTATGAGTTTGAGCTTCATACATATAATGAACAGTTTTTTTCGCCTCCTAAGCATTAAATAATTTTGAATTACGTCTTATTAGAGCTAGGCCGACGATATGTATTTCCGAGCAAAATATTAAAATAAATTGACTGAAGTTGGTTTGAGGCATGACTATATGTCATAAACAAACCTACCAAGGAACGACTAAGCCGTTAACAAATATTTGGCCGACTTAATTGCTCTTAGAGAATTTTTCCGACTGAAAAAGGAAGATAATGGCATTTGGGGTTTGCGCACGACTAAATGCAAATTTGGCCGACTGAAGTTAATTTTAGGTACGACTGAAAGTGAATTGGCTGACTGAAGATTGTTCTAGATATGTCTTGAAATTAAATAGCCGTCTAAAGTTGGTTTTTGGTTTTCTGATGACAAACATGGAAACAAATGGTACGACTAATTTTGATCCGTTCATAGTTATTGTAAATAAAAATCAACATTTTAAACAAATTTCAGTAAAAAATAACAATTTGGCCGACTCTAAAAAAGTTAGGGGGTAGCTTACCCCCCTTACCCCCCGCTAGTTTCGCCCCTGGAAACAGTGCTTAATGCGAATAAGGATGACTGTGTCATACCTAAGGATTTTAGACCAAATTTTTCAAATTTTAAAGAGTTCTTAGTGGATGCGAGCTCGTCGTATAGTGCAAGGGAAATAGACGTGAGAGAAAGGGTTAATAGATTGATAGAAACAGTTAAATTCGAACAAAGTTTAAACACTGAGGAAAGAGCATCAATAGAAAATTTAGTAACGTCTTCTCATGATATTTTCTTGCTTGAAGGAGATAAATTGTCATGCACCTCTGTTTTAAAGCATGAGATTAAATTGCAATGAGATCAAGCTCCAATTAATCAGAGACAGTATAGGTTAGTAGAAACACTTTTAAATGACGATATAATCAGGCCAAGCAAGTCCTCGTGGAATTCACCAATGTTGCTACTTCCAAAGAAAGCCGGCGAAGACGGAAAGAAAAAATTTGAGATAAGTTATTGATTTTAGAAAAGTAAACGAAGCCACAATCAAACAAGTTTTCACTATTCCTCGAATTGACGAAATTCTGGACCAGTTAGGTCATTGAAGATATTTTTCAACACTAGATCTAGCTAGTGGCTATCATCAAGTTTTGGTCAATAACAAGGATAAGGAAAAGACAGCTTTAAGTACGTCATAAGGTCATTATGAGTTTAACAGAATGCCGTTTGGACTAACTGGACCCCCAGCTACATTCCAAAGGCTTATGAATCACATACTCACAGGACTACAAGGGATCAGTGGCGTAGCGAGCATAACTGGCGCCCGGGGCAAAACAATTTTTTTGCGCCCCCAATGAAATAATAAAAAAAAATATGATATATTATATATAATATTTTAATATATAGTACAAATAATTATAATACACTCATTAAATTACATTAATACAAATAACGCTAAGCGTCTAAATCAGAAAAAGGTTCTGTACACGACAGTTCAGAAAATCGCAAAAAAAATTTTATAGTTAAGCCTAGCAGGATAAACCGGGGTACCCTTGACTTTGGCGCACATTTGACTGTGACGTTTTCGGTATGAACGAACCGTTATTTTTCAATAATTTGTTTTTTTAAATTTTGCATCATTGTATTTGCGTAATCGTCACGAAGTTCGACGATTCTTGCATTACATGAAGAAAAGTAATACAAAAGTTTTTGTGTTTTTGCGCGCGTAACTGTTATTTTCCGGCACTGATACTTCCTGACCGAGTTATAAATGTTAATCAAAGTACCTTTTACAAAAGGTAAAAACTATTTATGTTTTTGAAAATATAACTGAATTTCAATAAAACTAAATATAAACTAAAAAAATTTAAAACAAAGAAGTCGAGAGCATTTGGGTACATTTGACATTTTTGATTGGGGTACTTTTGACAAATGTTAGTTGTACGAGTACAAAGATTGAGTAACATCGAGATGTTACCAATTCATTTAAAAAGTTTTTATTATATTTCTAAATTGGTTTTAATAAAAAAGAAGTGGTTCAAATATCAGAAATAGGACTATCATTAGCCGAATAAATAAAAGTCTAAAGATAATATAGCACCTCTGGTAACAACTACAGCATTGATTCTTTTGGGTTGTTCAGTGATGCTGGTCTAATTTTTTCCAAGTATTCAGCCACTTCACTTTTAAATTATTTTTTTCGTAGAGCATCAACATCAGTAGAATTCCCAAACGCGTTAAAGAAACTTTTGGTTATCGTTAACTGGCCTTAACTACCTAACCTGTTAACTCGAATAAATAACATCTTTGCTAGCAATGTTTATTCCTAACTTTGACAGTTCGATAAAGATACCTGTTGCTTGCTTACCTACTCGCTAACTGAAATAATAAAGTTAATATTTTTATACCCTTAACCTGAAAGGTCAGGGTATATTAACTTTGTGCAAACGTTTGTAACGCATAGAACGAAGCGAGTCCGGTATAGGAAAGTATATGTATTCTTGATCAGCGACACCACCTGAGTCGAGCTATCCATGTCCGTCCGTCTGTCCGTCCGTGTTGTCCGTATACACAGGATAAGAATAAGGAGTTGAGATAATTGGATGAAACTTGGTACACACGGTCACATAGACCCGTGGCCTACGGACACCCCTACCTCCCATACAACCCAAAAACTGAAAACTGCATAAATAAGCTCATAATTAACCTACAACAATCAAACTTGGTGTGAAAGTGTTTTGTGTTAAGACAAAAATGTCTTCGAAAAATGGATGTCATCTGACCACGGACACGCCCACCTCCCATACAACCCAAAAATTGAAAACGGAATAAATAAGCCCCTGTTTAACCTACAGAGACTAAATTTGGGAAGTATGTTTTCTATGAAAAAACAAAGATGGTTTAAAAATGGACATCATCCGCTCACGGACACGCCTACCTACAATGTAACGCAAAAATTGAAAACTGCATAAATAAGCTCATAATAAGCCTACAACAATAAAATTTGGTGTGTATGTGTTTTGTATCAAAATAAAGATGTTTTCGAAAAACGGGCGTCATTCGCTCACAGACACGCCCACCTCCCATACAACCCAAAAATTGAAAACGCAATATATAAGCCTATGTTTAACCAACAGAGATAAAATTTTGCACGTATGTTTTTTATGACAAAATAAAGATGGTTTTGGAAAATGGACGTCTTCTGCCCTGGGACACGCCTACCTCCCACATAACCCAAAAAGTTTAAAACTGGATAAATAAGCTCATAATTAGCCTACAACAATAAACTTTGGTGTGTATATGTTTTATATCAACAAAAAGGTGTCTTCGAAAATAAGATTATGTTTGTCATAGAGAGATCAAATTTGGTATGTATGTATTTTATACCAAAATTAAGGTGTGTTCAAAAATTGGGAGTAATCCGTCCATGAACACGCCCTGCTCCCAAAGCGAAAGCAAAATAAAGGCATTAACTGTGAGCTACAGGGATAAAACTTGGTATGTGTAAATTTTCCATCAACATTTAAATGCATATAAAATATAGGCTTCATCCGCCCACGGACACACCCATTTTCAAAACTATTATTGTATTTTAAAAATGTAGGTTAAGGGTATTTCATAGTCGGCCTAGACCGACTTTAGACTTTCTTTACTTGTTTTATATCAATTGAGTGAATTTTACTATATTTAATTTTGACATCAATTGTATCGAACTGATCATGTTAAATTCGATATTTTAACTCTATTCTACTCTTACAAACACGAACTAAAGATATATTGAATTTTTGTATGATGAAATTTTTCACATGGTCGTCAAAATATTACTCTGTTCCGCTGTTAAAAATACTCGCAACATTTTTACACGACAATTTAATTGAACTGCCTATTTATTTTGAAGTGAAAAGTGGCAGTTGTTTTTTTTATTTTTTATTTTCATATACTTATTTTTTTCTATTTCTCAAATTTTTCAATTTCTTCACAACAAAATATTTGTCAGAATTTTCACGCAACAAAAAAATGAAACTTGCGAGGATAATTTCATGCAAATGGACAGAGTTTATAAGAGTTTTCAAGTTTTTCTCGATTTTTTCAAATAAAGTCGCATATCTTTAAATATATCTTGTACACTTCTTGTTCAACATTAGTAATCACGCTAAGCCGAAAAAAATTTCAAATTATCTTCATGTTTGCTCAACAAATTTTTACATTTGGATGAGTAGTTTATGCGCTATCATTCATAAAAAATCGAAAACTATTTTCATTTTTAGTGAAGAATATAAGCTATCGCCGAAAGAAATGCGTGCAAAAATACGGATTGTTGTATCGATTCCTCAATTTTTACAAAGATTTTTAGCCTTTTCGATTACTTTTTCACAAATCTCGTTTCGAATTTCTGCAAGTTCAGTCGCCAATAATTTGAGATCATGGAACGCTTTCTGTAAACTTAATTTTAGGACCTTGTAATCTGAGCTGCACTCGATCAATTCTCTTAGAGTTCATGCCAGAAATGGGCTAAAGTTATGATATTTAAATTCGGTTTAAGATTAAGATTGCAGCATTTCTGGTACCACTTGTGGCAGTATTTTCATCTGCTAATTTTTCTAATAGTTCTACGTATTCTGCCAGTCCCTCGACAATAACGCAAACTGCTTGCGCTCTGGCGCTCCATCGTGTTACAGATGCACGTTTAACATTTTTTTTAAAGCATTTTGTAACAATTTCCATCGTAATGTTTAACGTGAGAAAAAGAGACGTATGTTATCAATTATTTCAAAACATGTTACAACGATTGAATCTTGGTAAGCTGTAGTAACTCCTACTAAATTTAATGTGTGGTTATCACAATTTACAAATGTTGCCTTATTATTCTTGTTTATTATTTTTTGTTGAACGCCAGATATGTGATTTGACATAAAGGCAGCATTATCATAGCATTGTATTCGACAGTTGGCTAACTTAATTATTGAATTAATTAATTAAAACAAATTTTGTTGCAAAATTTTGTTTGTCTTAAGAATGATTTGGCGCCCCTCTGCGAAAGGCGCCCGGGGCATGATAGCACCCCTGCCCCCCTCGCTACGCCACTGCAAAGGATAGATTGTTTTGTATATTTAGACGATATTGTAATCTATGGTAAAAATTTACAGCAACACGAGGAAAGACTTGGAAGAGTTTTTCAAAAATTGAGGGAGAATTGTTTAAAGTTAAACACAGAGAAATGCCAGTTTTTACGTCGTGAGATAGTATATGTAGGGCATAAATGTTCGGAAATGGGAGCACACAACAGACCCATTCTTATTGAGTTTTATTGAAAAGACGAAAATTGGGGTAAAAAAATAAAGTTTGATTTAATTTTGTTCATAAATTGATTCTTCTTAATTTTTTATGGAAAATCAAATGAGACCAAATCAAATCAAAGCTATTAGTTTAACCGTCTTAAAGGTATGGCCGATTTTATCAAGATACTTTTTCACAACGCGTCATTTGTTTAAGAAAATGATTTAAGAAGAAACATGTTCTCAAAAAAAAATGCTTTAAATTGTTTTAAGTCATAACAGCAACCAGCAAGAGTAGAAATCTTACATTTTTAACCCATTCACGCGAATGAATTTACGGAGCGCGTCGTTTGGCACAAAATTAGTTAAGTGTACATTTTATTTGCAACGAGACTCTAACATGGACGTAAATGGGTTAAAAACATAAGATTTCTACTCTTGCTGGTTACTGTTTTGTTTTACATCAATTTAAAAAAAAAATTTTTTTAAAACATTTTTCTTCTTATATCATTCTTCTTATATCACGACGCACTGTGAAATAGTAGTTTGACAAATTCGGTCATAACTTTAGGACGGGAGAACCAATAGCTTTGATTTTTTGTTTTTTTTTAAGCATTAAGCCAAGGATTCCAGTTGTCAAACCTATTCAGTCAAGTCTGCCTTGGTGCGGAAAATAGGGTGATAGATAAGTAGGAGAGAAAGTTAAATCAAGAGAAACATGTGTAGAATGTTGTATGTGTGGCATGGCGTTACATCAACAAGCGAATTTGAATCTGATCCTCAGTCAATTCGAGTTATTAAGCAATCTCATTTCACAAACATATCTACCACCAACTACAACTTCCTATATATTGATGAATTTTTAATTTCAGTTGATTAGAAATGAGGTAAGAATTAACAAAAGCTAAAAGCGTAGGAACATGGCTAGACCGGGATTCGAACCCGTAACCTCTGGGTTGGCAGTCAAGCTCGCTTACCACTCGACTACCGAGGTCCCAATTTTTGTTTTATGAACAAAATTAAATCAAACTTTATGTTTTTTACCCCAATTTTTGTCTTTTCAATAAAATTCAATAAGAATGGTTCCTAATTTTTTGTTAAATTTAAAGGACATCGCAATCCTCGTAAAAATACATAAAAAAACACATTTTTTATACATCTTCAAAACTATGCTGTTTTCATTAATTTTAAGTATTAAGCACCATACTTTGGATCCTGTGCGATAGCTGGAAAATTGATGGTTTTTAATCATCTTTCAAGTATATTATTTTTGCATCACATACTATCAATTTTTGCTGTAAGACCTTAATAATTCGAAAAAAGTTAATTTTGAAGCAACCTAATTACACGGTTCAAACATGCAATTATGAATGTTTCTACCTACAGCTTTTTTTGTTCAATGTTCGAGGTTCCAATTCTTCCGAGACGCTGTGAGATGGTGATACTGTTTTGAAATTGAAATTACCTTAAAGGTGACCTTTACTTTCTAAATTCTAGAAAACCAATTTTTTATTTTCGATAAAAATGTTCTAAAACATCATAAAAATACTCTCCTAAAACCGTATTGTAAAAATCGGCCTTAAAACTAAATTATACAGAAATTTGTAACAGTACACGCCCATGAATAAAAACGAGTTGTAAACTTTGAACGGTTTTTTCTCAACTATGTTTTTGAAACTTATACATACATAAAAAATCCATAAAAATTGACATTGATTGAACCTCTAAAACATCCGCTTCGAGGTTTTTTTTGCACAGACGCAGTTTTACCAAAAACAAAAAAAGAAAACTTTCGAAAATATATATAAAAAAAACATTAAAATAATCAAAAAGTTACATAATTTTGTTGGTTCGGTCGGTGCCGCGGCCTCTAATGAAGTGATCCCATTTTGAAGTTTTGCTTAATCATTTTCATTTATCCGGAAAATCATGGATGTCCTGAAAATCAACTTTAAGAAAACGCCTTTCTTGTGACGACAGGGGGAACCAAAAGTGGCCAAACTTTTTTCACAATATTAAATTTTTAAACCTTAATTTCTACCGATTTAGAAAGTAAAGATCACCTTAAATCTCCAAACGCACCAGCAACCGCCTTGCAATATCTAAAAAAAATTCAGCGACACAAATGACACAAGTATTAAAAAACTGCAAAATCATCATCTGGGACAAGTAGACACAAGCGTGCTCTGGAGGCAACCAACAGAATGATGAAAGCCTTGCCCAGCATTGTCGCACTTTTTGGTAGTGCAGTTTTTATTGGCCGGCGATTTTTTCAAACTTTTAATTCCGATTAGCCGTGTGAGAGCGATCTTAAGCTGCCTAGAACGATCTTAAGTTCATCATTGAGAGCAACACCGCTGAACTGATTTCTTAAATTCATTGGATCTGCCCGTTCAACCAACACACAACTTATGAAAGTTGGCACAATCGTCATTATGCTGTGCAATCTTAATCTACCAAAGCCGTGCAATGGGACCAGATTGGCAGTGAAGCTGCTGAAAAACAATGTCAGCTAAGCGACTATACTCCAAAGAAAAGACAAGAATGTACTCACTCCGAGGATTTCAATGATACCTACCATGGTATAATAACTTTCAAAGTAGTATTGACGTTTCTGTTGGTATCTGTCGATAAAGTTTCCATTGACATTTCATCAACTTGATAACTTTTCTGACACTTCCGTATAACTTCGCTCCCCTATGTGTTGCTATCACAACAGTTGACACAGCTGAATGTGCTCAACGCATTAACAACGAACAGCTGTTTTTGACTTGAACTCATTTACTAGTAGATGAGAAAATCAACACATGTCAATGCTACCTTGTAAGTTATTTTACCGTGATACCTCTTGACCTGCATTATGATTTCAAGTGCATTCAGTTCCCAGTTTGACTCGCTTTCGACTGACGATCAACAAAGCTAAAGGACAATTATAGCAAGTTTGTGACCATGATAGAACAATACAAGGTAGCCGTGACAGTTCTTTTCGCTGCCTTACCCGACTGGCATGTGTCAAAAACAGCTTATCAATTTTTGCAACGAAGAGAGAGAATGAACAAATAGAATATAAATTGTGCAAATCATAGCGCACATTAGTGGAATTTTGTGTTTAATTTGGTAGAAGGCCAAATAATCGCTACTAATAACGCAATCTGACAAAGTTTTCTATCCAATCAAATGTATCATGACCGGCGAATGGAAAAATAAATATGTTGCTACTCTCGACGTGGAAGTGCATCCATTGATGTTCAGCATCAATCGCGGTGCCATTCGGCTTAATATCTACGACTCAGCGTATTACTTTGGTGGCCATGATAACCCGAGGTAGAACTAAGGCCAACTTAATCAGCTCACCGGCATCTCTGCTACGTGCAAACTAAAAGTCTGCAAAGAACCATCCAAACGTACTTGTTGTGTGTTGCTATTTTTTCTAATATCTACTTGTATCTGTATCGATCTCTAAGCATTGAGTATGCATGGAATATTTCTCTTTAAGATAAGGTGGATCAGGTATAAGAGAGTGAAATTACCAAGCATCAACAATACGAGTTTGAGAACAAATGTAACAAACAGATATATCTATAATATTGTTATCTTTACTTGAAACATTTGGATGAAGTGAAGTAGCAAGCATTAAGAATAAAGATCAAAATAAGCAGCAATAAAGGAAACACTTTATGTAATGCTTTTAAGATTTCAATTTATTTCATGAAAAATAACGATCACAACAAAGACATTGCTTCAGATTACTTAATGAAATTAAAAATTAATGCACATAATATTAAAAAAAAAATATAATAAAATTACTTTAATAAGTTTTAAATGTATTAAAAGTACCACAAGCAAGTAATCACGAACAACAACAACAAAAAACCACAAATTAACTAGATCAAACGTGTTTCAAACATTCGGCATAAAGAAAACTATCTGGAATATCTATATTAATGAATATCTATATTTAATATATCTTTTAAAAAAGAGTTTAAACAGTTACTTCGTTTAGTGGAATAGATAAATAGAAAAATAGCTTACACTACAATCATGGTACAAAAATACAGGTAGCATTGATAAGTGTTGATTTTCTCATCTACAAGTAAACGAGTTCCCGTCAAAAACAGCTGTTCATTGTTATAGGCTTTGTATCAAATACCAATGGAAATTTTACCGACAAATGCAAAACTTTCTGCACATAATAAAAAAATATTTATGTGCATCATGTTTTGACTTAACAGTTGCCAACTGTTGAGTTCGCTGAATGTTATCAATGAAAATTAATTGTATGCAAAGGCGGATTGTGAGCGCTCTCTTCTTTGTTATATTTTTTGACAGATGGTTGTTTCCAACAGAAATGTCATCACTACCTTGTAGTTATTATATCATGCACTACAATGATAGCCAGAGAAAGAGATGATACGCTCTCTGCTCAATCCAAAACAATCAAGCGTATGTTCAGTTCAACTTTTTGTTGTATTTGTATCAATAATATCAGGTTAGTACTTGTTATATCTGTACAAGTAGAATTGATGGTTCGCTGCAAACCTTTATTGCGAACCTTCTACAATTTGTTATACCAAGCGCTGGTAGAGATTCCTTGGCTTGGTTGGTCCTCTAGGACTCATTTGGTCATGGGAAAAACGGAAGTTCACACAACAGTTACTATATTCAAGGACAATTTGCAAATTTTAAAAAAATATGAAAATTGTAAGTCAATGAAATAGAAAGAGGTGAATTTTATATTTGAAGGGCTTATTGTAAGAACATGACATGTTACATAAAAAATATTTGCAAACAATCGACTTGAAAGTCTTCAAAATTTTATATCTGTATGAAATCCTGGTAAAGTTTATAAGAATGGTAAAGCTCTTTTACTTATAGAGCAGTGCCGGGCATTTGTAGTTTCCTATTCACATGTGAATAGTGAATAGGCTACAATTCGCTGCCAACGCAATGCTATCACACATACAGTATAAGCTTCTTCGTGTATCTTATACTGGAGACACACATATGGTTTCGATACTACAAAGTAAAACCACTACATTGTATACCACATGTGTGTCACGGTATACCAGCTATAAACCAGCTTCTGAAACTAGTATAGCGCCTTATTCATGGTATACGAAACACAACAGTTTTTCATGGTTTCTCCATGCTAAAATACATTTTCCCACTTTCAACCCTGATTTTGCTATATTTTATCTGTTATCAGCGCCAATGTGAGAGAGCGTTAAAATTTTTAACCACATTAATATCATAATATTGAAAATGTTTTTTATGAAAAAAATTTAAATTTCAAAAAAACAGCAGCTGGAAAAAAAATTAAAAAGCTCTTTCCAATTTTGAAATTTATTTATGTATTATGGCACACTAAAACAAGCGATTTGCGCGACCAACAGAATATATAACCATATATTTAAAGGCTGTTTGCTTGGCTATTTATTGAAGGATCAATCTTTCTACGGGACAAGCGTAATTGAAGCAGTTGAAAAATTTGTGATTTATTTTGAAATAATTATTTGGCACTGTTGTCAATTAAAACAATTTCAATATGTGTGTCACTACTTCTATACCATGTAGTATACAATCGTTCATGGTTTCAATACCATGGTATCGATACCATATATGTGTCCATAGCATTAAGAACAATGAACGAACAGTGTTATTCGCACGGTTGCCACATGTAAATAAAATATGTGACCAAAATTGAAAATAAAAGTGACCAAGCTCAGTAAAAAATGACTAAATAATCAAAATTTGAAAATGTAGTACTGTTTTAACATTAAGATATTTAAAAGAATAAATTTAACTTTTTACAAATAAGATAATATTTTTTAAGAATAAATTTGGTGCGTTAAACATCGTATGTAAAAGATATAATTTTAAAAAAATATTCTTTGGCAACATAGCATTATTAACGGTTATAATAACCCGGTTATAATAACCCAGCTGATCTGGGTAATAAGGACATCAATTTGTAAATGAAACTTTTTAAATTTTTAAATCAAAGTTAGTTTAACCCAATATTAAGATAACTGATATTTTCCCAAATTTAACGATTATTTTTTGAAAATTTAACCATTTTCGATTCGGTTACTATTACTCGCTCTCAATTAACCCTTAAATGCATGATCCCAGCGATTTTCTTCATTATTTTTTTTCATTTTGCGCCAAAGAACTCAATGAGCTGATTTCTGTATGTGTTGCCGCTGTGAGAAAACGAAAGCTTCAAGCCAGTATGCCTCACAAAATTTATTATTTTTTTCAAACTTACTCTCGTACATGAGACACGAGACATGAGAAGAAATTCTTTGGTTGTGCCATATACGGCACACTATGCATTTAAGGTTTAAGTTTAGAAAACTTTAAGATTTGCTTAAAAATTTCCACTTTATACATAGCAACCGATTTGTTTACAAAGCTTGTTAATAACGCGTTCACATAAATTTGTTCATAACACGTTATTTAATTTATTTAATTTGTTCTTTAAATGTTTTCTGTCGATTTTTAATGTCTTATAAGCTGCTGAAATGCTTTTATAAAATGTTGAAAAAGTCAAATCATCAACTTAATATAAATATTGTAGCGTTTTGATAGAACTGACTTTTAAATCATAACCAGGATCATAACTTGTTACAAAATTAAAAGAAATTTTATGGCGTTTTAGCACAATTATATTTTTATTTATAACGAGGTTATAGATTTCGTTACAATTGGATATATACGAGTTTCAGATGAGAAACTAACCGATTTAATTACAAAAACAGTTACAGAACAAGTTTTTAATTTATAGCTCGGTTAACAAACCGGAGTTAATGTTTTAAAAAATCAAAATATGAAGTCAATTTTGTCTTTTTATTTCTTTGGAAAAAGTGACCAAATGAAGGAAAAAATGACCAAGCGACCAAGTTAAAATAAAACGACCACATTTGGACATAAATGACCAAAGTGGCAACCGTGGCTATTCGGCCGTACTTTGAGAGCAATTTTATCAACGCAAAGCATGTAACGTACACAATTTTCTGGGGAACAGAGGAAACTGAAGCTGTTTGAGTTAAAAGCAGAATCAAGCATAGCTCTGCCACACTCTCTGGCACACACACAAACAAGCATTTTTCATTATTGGTGTTGCCTTGCAGTGCTATAGAGCCAAAATTTATCGGGTAATAGTTACAATATTTTCAGTGGATATTGATAATGCATCAAGTAACAGAATGAACATAAATAATTAACATTTGACGCAATGTGGATTATCGTGTTTCTGCAATAACCCTAAATTTATTTCTTTTTTTAAAAGTTATGTTTTACAAAGTGCAAATAAAAGTGATTAAAAGTAACATTTCAACTGTTGTAAATGAATGAGTTCAATTATAATTGCAATAGTCCAATTTTGTATGTAAAATTATGATTATTAAAACAAATTAAAACAATTATTTAAACAAATTATAAACAAGGTTTTATAAAATAAACAAACATTTTGGTAAACAAATTTTTATATAAATTTTTATTTTTTTTTTCAAAATTTTTTTTAATGTAAAATCAGCGCCTCATATAAGGTGAAAATTTACGTGTAGGGTGCAGTTTTGAGAGACTTGACCCCACAGTTTTGATACGCGTTGAACAAACTGATGCTATTTAAGTTTCCAGTTGTTTGTAATACTTTGCCCATAACTAAATGTGCATGTATGACCACAAAGCATCCATGTCAACCAAGCCGTATTTGCTGGCTTAAATAAAAATAAAATATAGTTAATAATAGCAATTTTAGAATTTATTGTCAAACAAATAATTTATTTAAATAACTCGCTAGTTTCATGCTGCATTTCTCTGAAACGTATTTGTGGAAGTGATGGAAACCACTAGGGATTCCAGTCCCGGGACTGATTTTAAATTTCGGGGTTTTGGAATTGTTAGTTAGGAATCCCGGGATCACGAGATCCCGGGATTAGTCCCTGGATTTGGAAAACAGAAAAACCAATTCTTTTAATAAAGAAATAAATACAAATGTTTGGTTGGAAAGTTAGGATATTATTTTCAAAAAACAAGCTTACCAAAGAAATAAAAAACACAGTTTACTTAAATTCATTTTTAAAAACTTAGTTTGTTTTATTCATATATATATCTAATGAATCATTAGTAATGATAATACATAAAGGTAGCAGAATATATTCATCTTTTTCAGTGAAATCTGAGAAAATAAAGACCAGGAATAAAGAATCATCGTATTGAACAAAATTTATTCATAATTACCAGTCATTTTTGCAAAACAGTAAACAATTCTTTTTAACTAACCAGCTGACACAAACAGTGTTGTAAACAGGTGTTACTCGAATGTCAAACTAAGTGTTGCATTTTTTTACTACCATTTTGTAATTGGCATTACTCGAAAAAGAGTTGCAAGCAATATTTATAGAAACCTTTGATTAGTTGAAATGAACAGTTTTATAAATTCTTTAATTTCATCGAAATTTATGGAAAAGTTCGGAAAAATCAACCAAATTCAGAAATTTTAAGGCTCGGGAAATCCAAGATCCTGAAAATCCGGGGATTTCAGGACTTATAATTCCGGGACTGGAATCCGTAGAAACCACATTATTATAATAACATTTGGAAGAAGGCTTGTAGTTGTATCGAAGTACAGAGCTCTTGAATTCTGGAATTACATTAATATTTAATTGGATTGAATTTTTGAATTGCAAGAGCTCATCTTCTGCATTCATGGTTTTTAATTCCGGTGCCACTGCAATTTTTTTTTTAGCTTTGAACCAAGGATTTCAGGTGTCAAACCTATTCAGTCAAGTCTGCCTTGGTTCGGAAATGGGGAGATAAATTAGTAGGAGAGAAAGTGAAATCAAGAGAAACAAGTGTAGAATGTTGTATGTGTGGCGGAGCGCTATATCAACATGCGAATTTGAATCTGAAACAAGTGGTATGCCTTTACCTCAGTCAATTCGAGTTATCAAGCAATATCATTCCACAAACATCTCTACCACCGACTACAACTTCCAAGGTCGTATTTATTGATGAATTTTGAATTTCAGTTGATAAGAAATGAGGAAAGAATAAAAGAAAGGAAAAAGCGAAGGACCATGGCTAGACCGGGATTCGAACCCGCAACCTCTGAGTTGGCAGTCAAGCACGCTAACCACTCGACTACCGAGGCCCCCAAAATCAGTCTCCACGAAAACGTTTTCGCAAACAAATGTATTTGGATTAAACACTAATCCACAGGTATCCATCCAACGCTGCCGCTTGGCATCACATCCAGGCACTTGATAAAATTTTACAGCTCTTCTATAGAACTCTTTCTCACAAATAACGCAATATTTTGTTTCATACCGGTTTGACATGGTAAAAAATAAAATAAAAAAACACAATTGAACTTATCAATTCACTTATCGCACAATGTTTAATCTGTTATTTGTTTTTTCGATTTCACTTCTTATTGCTTCGTTGCTTGAACAGCTGACTTTTTGACTGTAGCCAGTCGGCTCTCGTGAGAAAAAAGGCAGTTGTCAAGGCTACCTTGTATTGTTTTATCATGGTGTGTGATCTCAAATTCGTATTTCCATTCTTCTCGGATAGTTGTACGTTGGATATGCGCGTGCAAAAATGCCGTCTGCTTTGTTTGTCTGTGCACCGGACAAAAAAATAAACAACTATGTCTATCAGTTTTAAATAGCACAAATATTAATATAGAATTATTTAGTTTTTATCACATACAAAATTTAAATTTTTTTATTATTATTATTATTATTATTATCATTATTATTATTATCATCTTATTATCATTATTATCATTATTATCATTATCATTATAATCATTCTTATCATTATTATCATTATTATCATTATCATTATTATCATTATTATCATTATTATCATTATTATCATTATTATCATTATTATCATTATTATCATTATTATCATTATTATCATTATTATCATTATTATCATTATTATCATAATTATCATTATTATCATTATTATCATTATTATCATTATTATCATTATTATCATTATTATCATTATTATCATTATTATCATTATTATCATTATTATCATTATTATCATTATTATCATTATTATCATTATTATCATTATTATCATTATTATCATTATTATCATTATTATCATTATTATCATTATCATTATTATCATTATTATCATTATTATCATTATTATCATTATTATCATTATTATCATTATTATCATTATTATCATTATTATCATTATTATCATTATTATCATTATTATCATTATTATCATTATTATCATTATTATCATTATTATCATTATTATCATTATTATCATTATTATCATTATTATCATTATTATCATTATTATCATTATTATCATTATTATCATTATTATCATTATTATCATTATTATCATTATTATCATTATTATCATTTTTACCATTATTATTATTATTATCATTATTATCATTATTATCATTATTATCATTATTATCATTATTATCATTATTATCATTATTATCATTATTATCATTTTTATCATTATTATCATTATTATCATTATTATCATTATTATCATTATTATCATTATTATCATTATTATCATTATTATCATTATTATCATTATTATCATTATTATCATTATTATCATTATTATCATTATTATCATTATTATCATTATTATCATTATTATCATTATTATCATTATTATCATTATTATCATTATTATCATTATTATCATTATTATCATTATTATCATTATTATCATTATTATCATTATTATCATTATTATCATTATTATCATTATTATCATTATTATCATTATTATCATTATTATCATTATTACCATTATTATCATTATTATCATTATTATCATTATTATCATTATTATCATTATTATTATTATTATCATTATTATCATTATTATCATTATTATCATTATTATCATTATTATCATTATTATCATTATTATCATTATTATCATTATTATCATTATTATCATTATTATCATTATTATCATTATTATCATTATTATCATTATTAACATTATTATCATAATTATCATTATTATCATTATTATCATTATTATCATTATTATCATTATTATCATTATTATCATTATTATCATTATTATCATTATTATCATTATTATCATTATTATCATTATTATCATTATTATCATTATTATCATTATTATCATTATTATCATTATTATCATTATTATCATTATTATCATTATTATCATTATTATCATTATTATCATTATTATCATTATTATCATTATTATCATTATTATCATTATTATCATTATTATCATTATTATCATTATTATCATTATTAACATTATTATCATAATTATCATTATTATCATTATTATCATTATTATCATTATTATCATTATTATCATTATTATCATTATTATCATTATTATCATTATTATCATTATTATCATTATTATCATTATTATCATTATTATCATTATTATCATTATTATCATTATTATCATTATTATCATTATTATCATTATTATCATTATTATCATTATTATCATTATTATCATTATCATTATTATCATTATTATCATTATTATCATTATTATCATTATTATCATTATTATCATTATTATCATTATTATCATTATTATCATTATTATCATTATTATCATTATTATCATTATTATCATTATTATCATTATTATCATTATTATCATTATTATCATTATTATCATTATTATCATTATTATCATTATTATCATTATTATCATTATTATCATTATTATCATTATTATCATTATTATCATTATTATCATTATTATCATTATTATCATTATTATCATTATTATCATTATTATCATTATTATCATTATTATCATTATTATCATTATTATCATTATTATCATTATTATCATTATTATCATTATTATCATTATTATCATTATTATCATTATCATTATTATCATTATTATCATTATTATCATTATTATCATTATTATCATTATTATCATTATTATCATTATTATCATTATTATCATTATTATCATTATTATCATTATTATCATTATTATTATTATTATCATTATTATCATTATTATCATTATTATCATTATTATCATTATTATCATTATTATCATTATTATCATTATTATCATTATTATCATTATTATCATTATTATCATTATTATCATTATTATCATTATTATCATTATTATCATTATTATCATTATTATCATTATTATCATTATTATCATTATTATCATTATTATCATTATTATCATTATTATCATTATTACCATTATTATCATTATTATCATTATTATCATTATTATCATTATTATCATTATTATTATTATTATCATTATTATCATTATTATCATTATTATCATTATTATCATTATTATCATTATTATCATTATTATCATTATTATCATTATTATCATTATTATCATTATTATCATTATTATCATTATTAACATTATTATCATAATTATCATTATTATCATTATTATCATTATTATCATTATTATCATTATTATCATTATTATCATTATTATCATTATTATCATTATTATCATTATTATCATTATTATCATTATTATCATTATTATCATTATTATCATTATTATCATTATTATCATTATTATCATTATTATCATTATTATCATTATTATCATTATTATCATTATTATCATTATTATCATTATTATCATTATTATCATTATTATCATTATTATCATTATTAACATTATTATCATAATTATCATTATTATCATTATTATCATTATTATCATTATTATCATTATTATCATTATTATCATTATTATCATTATTATCATTATTATCATTATTATCATTATTATCATTATTATCATTATTATCATTATTATCATTATTATCATTATTATCATTATTATCATTATTATCATTATTA
Source organism: Tetanocera ferruginea (assembly GCA_958299015.1). Lineage (NCBI taxonomy): Eukaryota > Metazoa > Arthropoda > Insecta > Diptera > Sciomyzidae > Tetanocera > Tetanocera ferruginea. The sequence goes on along the minus strand of OY282640.1, from coordinate 97,072,054 downwards.
TCATTATTATCATTATTATCATTATCATTATTATCATTATTATCATTATTATCATTATTATCATTATTATCATTATTATCATTATTATCATTATTATCATTATTATCATTATTATCATTATTATCATTATTATCATTATTATCATTATTATCATTATTATCATTATTATCATTATTATCATTATTATCATTATTATCATTATTATCATTATTATCATTATTATCATTATTATCATTATTATCATTATTATCATTATTATCATTATTATCATTATTATCATTATTATCATTATTATCATTATTATCATTATTATCATTATTATCATTATTATCATTATTATCATTATTATCATTATTATCATTATTATCATTATTATCATTATTATCATTATTATCATTATTATCATTATCATTATTATCATTATTATCATTATTATCATTATTATCATTATTATCATTATTATCATTATTATCATTATTATCATTATTATCATTATTATCATTATTATCATTATTATCATTATTATCATTATTATCATTATTATCATTATTATCATTATTATCATTATTATCATTATTATCATTATTAGCATTATTATCATTATTATCATTATTATCATTATTATCATTATTATCATTATTATCATTATTATCATTATTATCATTATTATCATTATTATCATTATTATCATTATTATCATTATTATCATAATTATCATTATTATCATTATTATCATTTTTATCATTATTATCATTATTATCATTATTATCATTATTATCATTATTATCATTATGATCATTATTATCATTATTATCATTATTATCATTATTATCATTATTATCATTTTTATCATAATTATCATTATTATCATTATTATCATTATTATCATTATTATCATTATGATCATTATTATCATTATTATCATTATTATCATTATTATCATTATTATCATTATTACCATTATTATCATTATTATCATTATTATCATTACTATCATTATTATCATTATTATCATTATTATCATTATTAATATTATTATCATTATTACCATTATTATCATTATTATCATTATTATCATTATTATCATTATTATCATTTTTATCATAATAATCATTATTATCATTATTAGCATTATTATCATTATTATCATTATTATCATTATTATCATTATTATCATTATTATCATTATTATCATTATTATCATTATTATCATTATTATCATTATTATCATTATTATCATTATTATCATAATTATCATTATTATCATTATTATCATTATTATCATTATTATCATTATTATCATTATTATCATTATTATCATTATTATCATTATTATCATAATTATCATTATTATCATTATTATCATTTTTATCATTATTATCATTATTATCATTATTATCATTATTATCATTATGATCATTATTATCATTATTATCACTATTATCATTATTATCATTATTATCATTATTATCATTATTACCATTATTATCATTATTATCATTATTATCATTATTATCATTATTATCATTATTATCATTATTATCATTATTAACATTATTATCATTATTACCATTATTATCATTATTATCATTATTATCATTATTATCATTATTATCATTTTTATCATAATAATCATTATTATCATTATTATCATTATTATCATTATTATCATTATTATCATTATTATCATTATTTCCATTATTATCATTATGATCATTATTATCATTATTATCATTATTATCATTATTATCATTATTATCATTATTATCATTTTTATCATTATTATCATTATTATCATTATTAACATTATTATCATTATTAACATTATTATCATTATTATCATTATTATCATTATTATCATTATTATCATTATTATCATTATTATCATTATTATCATTATTATCATTATTATCATTATTATCATTATTATCATTATTATCATTATTATCATTATTATCATTATTATCATTATTATCATTATTATCATTATTATCATTATTATCATTATTATCATTATTATCATTATTATCATTATTATCATTATTATCATTATTATCATTATTATCATTATTATCATTATTATCATTATTATCATTATTATCATTATTATCATTATTATCATTATTATCATTATTATCATTATTATCACTATTATCATTATTATCATTATTATCATTATTATCATTATTATCATTATTATCATTATTATCATTATTATCATTATTATCATTATTATCATTATTATCATTATTATCATTATTATCATTATTATCATTATTATCATTATTATCATTATTATCATTATTATCATTATTATCATTATTATCATTATTATCATTATTATCATTATTATCATTATTATCATTATTATCATTATTATCATTATTATCATTATTATCATTATTATCATTATTATCATTATTATCATTATTATCATTATTATCATTATTATCATTATTATCATTATTATCATTATTATCATTATTATCATTATTATCATTATTATCATTATTATCATTATTATCATTATTACCATTATTATCATTATTATCATTATTATCATTATTATCATTATTATCATTATTATCATTATTATCATTATTATCATTATTATCATTATTATCATTATTATCATTATTATCATTATTATCATTATTATCATTATTATCATTATTATCATTATTATCATTATTATCATTATTATCATTATTATCATTATTATCATTATTATCATTATTATCATTATTATCATTATTATCATTATTATCATTATTATCATTATTATCATTATTATCATTATTATCATTATTATCATTATTATCATTATTATCATTATTATCATTATTATCATTTTTATCGTTATTATCATTATTATCATTATTATCATTATTATCATTATTATCATTATTATCATTTTTATCATTATTATCATTATTATCATTATTATCATTATTATCATTATGATCATTATTATCATTATTATCATTATTATCATAATTATCATTATTATCATTATTATCATTATTATCATTATTATCATTATTATCATTATTATCATTATTATCATTATTATCATTATTATCATTATTATCATTATTATCATTTTTATCATTATTATCATTATTATCATTATTATCATTATTATCATTATTATCATTATTATCATTATTATCATTATTATCATTATTATCATTATTATCATTTTTATCATTATTATCATTATTATCATTATTATCATTATTATCATTATGATCATTATGATCATTTTTATCATTATTATCATTATTATCATTATTATCATTATTATCATTATTATCATTATTATCATTATTATCATTATTATCATTATTATCATTATTATCATTATTATCATTATTATCATTATTATCATTATTATCATTATTATCATTATTATCATTATTATCATTATTATCATTATTATCATTATTATCATTATTATCATTATTATCATTATTATCATTATTATCATTATTATCATTATTATCATTATTATCATTATTATCATTATTATCATTATTATCATTATTATCATTATTATCATTATTATCATTATTATCATTATTATCATTATTATCATTATTATCATTATTATCATTATTATCATTATTATCATTATTATCATTATTATCATTATTATCATTATTATCATTATTATCATTATTATCATTATTATCATTATTATCATTATTATCATTATTATCATTATTATCATTATTATCATTATTATCATTATTATCATTATTATCATTATTATCATTATTATCATTATTATCATTATTATCATTATTATCATTATTATCATTATTATCATTATTATCATTATTATCATTATTATCATTATTATCATTATTATCATTATTATCATTATTATCATTATTATCATTATTATCATTATTATCATTATTATCATTATTATCATTATTATCATTATTATCATTATTATCATTATTATCATTATTATCATTATTATCATTATTATCATTATTATCATTATTATCATTATTATCATTATTATCATTATTATCATTATTATCATTATTATCATTATTATCATTATTATCATTATTATCATTATTACCATTATTATCATTATTATCATTATTATCATTATTATCATTATTATCATTATTATCATTATTATCATTATTATCATTATTATCATTATTATCATTATTATCATTATTATCATTATTATCATTATTATCATTATTATCATTATTATCATTATTATCATTATTATCATTATTATCATTATTATCATTATTATCATTATTATCATTATTACCATTATTATCATTATTACCATTATTATCATTATTATCATTATTATCATTATTATCATTATTATCATTATTATCATTATTATCATTATTATCATTATTATCATTATTATCATTATTATCATTATTATAATTATTATCATTATTATCATTATTATCATTATTATCATTATTATCATTATTATCATTATTATCATTATTATCATTATTATCATTATTATCATTATTATCATTATTATCATTATTATCATTATTATCATTATTATCATTATTATCATTATTATCATTATTATCATTATTATCATTATTATCATTATTATCATTATTATCATTATTATCATTATTATCATTATTATCATTATTATCATTATTATCATTATTATCATTATTATCATTATTATCATTATTATCATTATTATCATTATTATCATTATTATCATTATTATCATTATTATCATTATTATCATTATTATCATTATTATCATTATTATCATTATTATCATTATTATCATTATTATCATTATTATCATTATTATCATTATTATCATTATTATCATTATTATCATTATTATCATTATTATCATTATTATCATTATTATCATTATTATCATTATTATCATTATTATCATTATTATCATTATTATCATTATTATCATTATTATCATTATTATCATTATTATCATTTTTATCGTTATTATCATTATTATCATTATTATCATTATTATCATTATTATCATTATTATCATTATTATCATTATTATCATTATTATCATTATTATCATTTTTATCATTATTATCATTATTATCATTATTATCATTATTATCATTATGATCATTATTATCATTATTATCATTATTATCATTATTATCATTATTATCATTATTATCATTATTATCATTATTATCATTATTATCATTATTATCATTATTATCATTATTATCATTATTATCATTATTATCATTTTTAACATTATTATCAATATTATCATTATTATCATTATTATCATTATTATCATTATTATCATTATTATCATTATTATCATTATTATCATTATTATCATTATTATCATTATTATCATTATTATCATTATTATCATTATTATCATTATTATCATTATTATCATTATTATCATTTTTATCGT